>JAREIS010000056.1:6050000-7522500 GCA_030060385.1 Muscicapa striata striata | reverse complement strand
GCTGAATTAATTGATATTAGTCAAACTACTACAGAGATGTAAATTTAATGATTTAGTTTTACTTTTGCATTAAGATTAATCTGTCTCTCAGTGCTCTTCTATGTAGAACTCTACCTATTCCTATGAAAGTCCTTTCTGCACTTTATTAACTTCCATGTCCAGCTGATGAAGTTGCTCTCATCTCAAGGAAGTAAAAAGTTCAGATTATAAAAATATTTAAATCACAATTTTAATATTGCTTTTGGTGGAATTTCCCAGCTTAAGTTCCTCCTCCATCTCTCTCAGTATCTTTAACCTCACCACTGTCAGCAAAATGATGTGCTGGCATTTTGAAATTTTAAGTTATTTTTTGACTGTCTTGCATGGGTGCTTTCTTCAGCATCTGGAAGGGTGGATCCAATCCTTCCCACCTCTCATGGAGTCCTTGGGACTGTGTCAGGTCTGAGATGTAAAGAAGTTAAGCTGTGGAGGGAAGTGTACATCAGATAAATCCATCAAGCATTTTGCCTGTTCTTAGAGGCTCTGTCTCTCTTTGAAGAGTCCTTTTTTTTAAGAATTTTTATACAGATAATTAAGATTCAAATAAATAAATGCAAGAACTGTCTAGAGATTACCCAGTAGTTTGACTGTTTAATATAGATGCCATATAGCTTGCAATCAAGTTAATCTGCTGTTCTATAACTTTGTTTTGCTGCAAATAGTCACACACAATTGCAAAGCCACCAAAATTAACATTCTTACCTAAAGCTACTAGAACACAATACCAGAAAACTCTGAGTTGTCAAAATATGTCTTAAAGGTGCTGCAGAAATAAGGTTGGCTTTTTTTTTTTTTTTTTTTTTTAGATTTGTCAATGCCAGCATTAAAATGTGTATTTCTTTTCTTTCTGACATTCCTAGAAAGGACATACAATTCAGCATCAAAAAAAAAGATATTTTTTTTCTACACTTCTTCTCCCCAAATGCTGTCATACTAAAGTGCAAGATACTCATATGTGAGTTCCAGGTCTGCTTTTCTTTCTCATACACAGAAAAAAGCTGAAGGACTTACAGAGTCTTGGTAGTTTAAATCAATATATTCTGCAGTTTTTAATGAATTTATGCTAATTCACTCTAGCAGAGAATGTTCTAAATCTCTCAAGAGCAAATGTTCCCTTTGATTGCATTTTGCTGTTAGGTAGAAGCATTGTTCCATCCTGACATGATCACTGCTTATTGTTCTTCCCAGATGCCTATTTTCCCTTTCAGGTAAGCAATCATTTCATGCTGTCAAATGTTCCTTGCCAGTGGAGGTCCTTATAAAGCCACTTCTGAAATCACTTATGTTCAGTAGGGCATGAGAGCATACAAAGGATAAAAGGAAATTGCAAGGTTGCATTAAATTATTTTGGATTTTAAAGGTCTTAGAGTGGGGCTAAGTGTCTGTGAGTCCATGTCAAGCTTGATCAGGCATGAAAAAATCCTCCAGTCATATTGGGAGTAAGAGCTGGGGCTGAGTGTTGAACACCAGAGGACAGTTGCTCATTTTTAGAGCTGGTTGAGAATGTCTCAGCAGATAACAATGACAAAAAAAAGTGACAGAGGACTCCTCAGCAGAACCACAAGTTCCTAGGATGGATGTTGCATCAATCAGGGCAGCAGAGCCATTGAGCTGCAAGGTGTGAAATGAAGTGAACTGCTTCCACCAGCCTGTCAACAGGGAAAAGGTGAGGCAGGAGGGTGGTGTGCTGCATGTGGTACAGGACATCTGTGGGAGAAAGAGAAAACTAAACCAAATTTTAGTGCCAGATCCTCTGCAGAAAGCTGTACCTTGCTTGCTGATATAATACTCCAGTCAGCCTCCATTTTCCTTGAGGGCAACCTGAACTAATCTTTATTCTTCATTGATCCTAAAGCATCTGAATCCTGGCCATTGATATAATTTGCAATAGCCTCAGGTCTGAGTCTCTCTACAACCTAGATGACAAGGAATCATTGACTGAGAGAAATATCTGGGGCATGCCCCCCTTCTGCTACTTTTTACCCTTGGTACACTCTCTAAAAATGGGTTTAAATGATAGCTGTAAAAAAGGAGAATTCTGTGTCCTTACTTCAAAGTTCCACCATGTCTGCCTATTTTCTCAGAGATGTAGAAGGAAAGGAAAGAATATTCAACATAATTCAGCATAAGGTTTCAAAATCATGTTCAAAAAAGTCTGCAAGAAAGGAAAGGAGGAAAGAGGAAAAATGAGCTGGAGTAAAGCTATTGAATGGTGTGTATATATATGGCATGTGTTTTTAGAGGATGAAAGAATAAGAACCTGAAAAGTAGAACAGACATTTTCCTGGAATATGAGAACATGTAATCCTAACATTTTCCAATTCAATAACTGGGTGTAGAAGCTTATTTAGAACTGTTATCCTTCTCCCAGATTTAATACTGCAGACCTAGTTTGCTTCAGCAGCTTTTCAGAAAAAAAAATAAAAACCCTTACAAGAAATTAAGATGAAATAACTTAATAATACACTCAATAAATAAATATCATCACCTAATAACCTCACTTTCACAGATGTCTCTGACCTCTGCATGCAGAGTTTTCACCCACCACTGGAATGCACTGACAGGGAGTGAAACCCTACCAAACTGAAACCCCAAGGATTTTTACACCATGTAAAGGCAATCATCTCCACTGGAACTCAGCCAGAACACAGAGGCTATTAGACCATCATTTCACAACTGCAGTGGGATTGTCAGTGGCAAAAGCAGCTCTTTTTCTGCATCATCTAAAGGAAGGCACTGTTAGTAGAACAGTGACTCAAATCTGTCATGTTCTCTTATTTAAGCAGAGACTTGGCTTGACCTCTTTTAGTGCAGGAGAATCTGACAGGCTTGCAGCCTCAGGTGAACCACCAAGGCTGTGGGCTTGCTGCCAGACAGGAGACACTGAGCCCTGTGAACAAATCTATCCCAAATAATTGGAAGTCAAACTTTTCATGGAGAATTACTGCAGCACATTTCAGTCTGCATTTAAGTGGTTTGGTCAGATCAGCATTCCTGGAAGAGAAAAAGACAAAGAAATACATTTATATACATAACAGGCCTATTGTGGAGTTCTCCAGGTGACTTTTCCTTTCAAGCCTGTGTTCCCTACTTCAGACAATCCTAAGTACTGCTGGTCTTTTATTTGCCATTTTTTTCCTGGAATATTTGTAAATGAGAAATATTAATTTCCTTATTCAGTTTCCTCTGCTGTAGATGGTAAAATCAGTTTTGAAATTTAGCCTATTAATGAATTTAGGGTGTTTATGAACTTATTATCACTTCCAGGAATTGCAAAGCTCAGATGGAATACTACCACATAGATTCATCAGATGGCCGTGCAATAGGGGCAGCTTTTCCCTGTTAGCCATGGTAATTGGGGAAGAGCTTTTAAAATGATAATAATAATAATAATAATAATAATAAAGTTAAAGAAGATAAATGAGAAAAACATGATAAATCTTCTTCTTTAAAGTAATTTCCAAGCATTCACTGTCTTTTACTTTAATTGAGTGATTTCTCTCATAAAATAAAATTGTCCAATTCGAACCTATTGACCATTTTAAAATTGCACTGTGCATTGTAGTAAGCACACCAAGCAGATATTCTGTGGCAGTTGGCTTCCAAACAGATCAAGATTTAACTGTGTGCTTAATTCTCAGCATGTCAGAAATCCTACTGAAGCTGAGAGAGATTATTCACCTACTTAAATTCTGTTTATGAGTTTTGCTGAATTAGAGCCAACAAGATATTAAATTCATTGTGGAACAGCCCAAAGTGCTTTCAGGAAGCAGATAGAGTATGTATTCAACTCAACATGACAGAGAAGAACTCGTGGAATGCAGCATTGCTATATTTCTAATCTTAGCTAATATGACTGATGGACTTATAATTTTATTGTGTGGCCCAGCACAATTCAAATCACTTTTTTTTTTTTTGCTAGCAAATTTAAGCTAGGCTTTAGCTGAAACACATATTACTACATTAAATAAGTTTAAGTAGTTATTTAAAAATCTTTGAAACCAGGACATTGTTTATTACTTGGATGTTAGTACAGTGACTGAGAGACTTTATTTTTGGCAATGGTTCCAGCTTCTATTAGTATTGTTAATGAAACTCAAATTATTGACATGGAATTATAGTTCATGTGAACAGTGGAATAGCAGCATTGTCAGCCCTCACTAGTAAAAATTAGAAATTTTGTTTAGCACCAGCTCTACAGATAAATGTGCTTAATTAAATGCTTTCTTCCATAGTTTTGTGTCATCCTCTAATTCATGTTAGCCATGTCTTAGACTGCTAGGCTTAAGCCCAGTGGGCTGCAAATTATTTGGTGCCAGTAGGTCTGAGCAGTGAAAATGGAGCAATAGTGGCCATTTAAATGTGCTCTACAATGTGGCCAGCTAGAATGTCTTTCAAAGAGAAAAATGTACAGTAACAAAAAAGAAATATCATATTCAATCATTTATGAAAAATAAACAGGGCAGCATTTCCTCTTTGCTCTCCAGTGTGTACTCAGCATGCTCTTGTGAGTTGTGGCATAGCATTTTATTTACAAAGAATGAAGTGAAATATCAATAATTGTTTATCTTCTTTGGATGGCCTCAAAGTGTGCTGGCTGTGTTTTGAAAACCCTGTACTTCCCAGGAGAAGGGAGCAATTGAGGAAGAGATTTCAAAAGGGCAGAAAGCAGAAAAAGTGATTTGTCTACGTGCAGTGTGATCCCTCACTGCACTGCATGTAATGGTCATGCATCAGTGAGGGCTGGCAGCATCCCTGCATTTATTGTGGCTCCATGGCTTGGGTATTTGGTGGAGCCAACAGTCTGGGCTGGTTCTGCTCAGCTCATGTGGCTGTGAGGTGAAGAGTGCTTGGCTAGTTTTCTTATTTGAAAAGTCAGGTAAATAAATTGAAGGTAAGTTCACAGCTTTGTAATAAAGAAAATAAGGATCTTAGTTTGTCCTCACAATGAATCCCAACTAGTGTTTGTCAAAGCCTGAGGCAGCTGGATAAAATTCTGTTTCCTTTCTATTCCTTTCTCATTCAAAACTCACTTCCTTCTTCCAATTCCCCACCCCAAGCTTGACAAGGGTAGTGATGAGAAGCTGTTTTTATGATTTCCCAATCTCAACAGAAACAGCAAATATGGGAAATCTGCCTCTCCTTCAAGAAAATGCAATGCTCCCTGTACTGGAGAGTAATGTGCTGGAAGTTGAATAATGGAAATGTTTCCTTGGGAAATTATGTTAATTATATTAATTATGCACATCAAATTATTATCACACAACATGATAACATTGATCCACAGGTTCTTAAATCTACTTTGGAGTAACCAAACTACAGGAAGTGTTGCACTGAAATTTAGGAAGCATCACTTTTTGCAGGCTTACAATCATTAGCCTGGTAGGTTTCTGGACTTCAATCATCACTATATGTTTTAATCCTGACTACAGCAGGGTGTATGCTCAAGACAGGTCCTGTGTGGAGAGGTTGTGACTTCTTAACCCATTAAATTGGTTGGGAAAAGAGGAAGGTGTGTGAATCTTTAGATTTTCCTAAACCCTCTTTGGACAGGATGTACCTCACTTGACAAGATCTGAGCTATGCAGGTTCACAAAGCCTTTGCAGTTGCCAGACACCTTGAAGCAATTTTTCCTACAGAATTTAAGTTGGGTATTGACCAGCAGGTCTGGCAGGGTCAGTGCAGACATGACTTTGTGAGCTGTGGTTATGACTTACCAACACATCTCTATTAAGAGTGTTGTTTATGTCAACAGCTGACCAGGTTTTCAGAAATTCTGCTAACCCTTAGCTCTGAGCACTTTCATAAAAACAGAAACATATGAATTCTTCAGGTGACAGTTAGTACTCCATAATAATGAGATCAAATTTATTATTTACTTTGCCTTCAGTCAACAAATAACTCAGCTAAACCCTCAGAGCTTTCACATGCAAGTGTGTAAACTCAGTTTGCATTAATGGTAAAGCTAAATTAGGGCAACTGTTCCTTTTTGAAATAGTTCCATACTGCTATCAAGAATTTCTAACCTATTACATGAAAGCTGTAATGTAGACATGATTATTATTATTGTGTAGATAAGTCTTTCTTAGACAACTGAGTCTTTTCTTCTGGAAGGATTTTAACACATACCAGTTAAAGTTTTAACAGGGAACTTCCAGTGGCTTTCAGATTAATCTGTGACCAAATAAGTTCATCTTTTTTTCCTTCTGCTTTTAAGACAAGAGGTTTTGTTCTTGGCTGAAACAGTTATGACAGAAGAAAGCCCCAATAATGTCCCTTACACTGACTTCAGCTGTTCAGTTCCCTTTGCTCTTGGGAAGTGATTATAATATATTCACTATTTGTATGGCTGCTTCCAAACAAATAGCATTCTTACCATAGCAAAAATAAACAAGGGATAGGCAAAAATAAGGGATAGGCAAAAATGGAAGAATCAACAGGAAAACCAGAGCTGCAAAAACAAAACTACTTTATGTTACCCCACCATATTTTAATTAAATTTTTATTCCAACTGGCACTTGAAATGCATATAGTGTATGAAATTGGTTCTGTTTCAATGAAAGAAAAATAATAATTTAACTTTTTTTTCTTGAAATTAATGTTCATTTCAACTTCTTTTTAGAAAAAAATACACATTTAGAGGGATTTAAACTGATTTTGAAATTTGGATTTTCTTTCCTTTTTATTGTAATTTTGAATCAAATTCTTTTGTTAAATTGAAACAAACCTGAGGACTTCTATATAGACCATGGGGTCCTGATCTAAAGGATCACACAAGCCTTAGGAAATGTTAGATTTCTTCCACAAAATTCAGAGTTTTGTGCAAGCCTACAGACAAAAATGAAAATGCTGGGCATTTGAATCATTCTATTTTCATACATACTGATTTTGCATGAAAGCAATTTCCCTGGTGCTATAAATTAAAAGGAAAACAATGTGTTTGTTTTTGCAGTGAAAAATTTATCCAGAGTAACAAAGCAAAAGTAGTATTAGGTGAAAGAGTTTTGTGTCAAAGTCTGATCAGGACCAGAGGTGGCTCCCACATTTGTGAAATTACACCATGCTGAGATTTCAGTGACTAACAGTTGTGAACATTTATGGCCACTAAACAGAACCTCTGAAAGAAATGTGGGGCTGAGCATCAGGCAGCTTCAGCTGTTACAAATTTCCATTGCTCATTCTGAAAGAGTGGCTTCTGGTTCCTCTTCTCATCAGACTTGCATGGAGCAGCTGACTATGCAACAGAAATTGAGATAGATCTGTAGATCTGTAAATTCCAGTTTAGTTTCAGCAGTTAAAAGAGAGCATAAATCTGATGAAAATTAATGCAAGAGAGACTGTAGCCTCCCCCCACTGTAAAACTCCATCTGATGTGGGTCAGACTGTAGCTGAGTCTTTTCTTCTTTAGTAAATGGGCATGGTGGGGTGTCTTTTCAGGGCCTCTGAGCCCTCTGTGCAAAAGCTGTTTCCAACTGTCTTTCATATTTAATAAGTATCATTTACCAAATTGATAATGGATTATTTAATAATCCTTCTTGGTCAAGGCTTTGGTTGTATAATTTATTCAAAAGTTGGATTAAAGTAAGCATACTTTAGTTCTGTCTTTGATATTTTATGAATTGGAGTTACATTCACCAGTGATTCTTAGAGAGGATAACTCCTGAAAAGTAGCAGTCTCACTTGCTTTCTCTCCATTAATTTATTTATTCCTTGTTTGTACACAGACTTCAAAATTTTACTTCATTACCATACTTCTGACTTGTGCAGACTAGCTCATGCATGGAGATACACACACTGGAATGAAAGCATTTTATCATGTTTTTTAACAGGAAATTACCTTCCAGTTATACAAATTACCCAAATCAAGTAGATAAATGCAAGTGTGAGCAACAAGGAAGAATTATTTGGAACTCATTGTATTCAGGTTGTCACATTCATCATCCTCAGTCTTAGTCTGTGGTCCATTGGAGCTGCTAATAGTGTTTGTAGTATTTCCCTCATTTTCTGTTTCCTGTTATTTATATTTTCTTTGTTGTTTTATCTTTGTTACTGTCACTCAGCCTGACAAGAATATATATAAAATCATTAAACAAACAAATAGTTGTAAGGCCATCTCTTGGCTGATAACTAGCAAGAAGAGGTTGCATCTTTCTACTATTTATGGTTTTACTGAGAGTAAAATTCACTGTAACTTCTCATTTCCCAGCTAGGAGAAAAATTGAGAAAGAATGGCTGAAGCAGGAGAGAGGTTTGTTGATGTCAGACTGGTGGAAGATTTTTTTCTGGCTCCTATCAGAGCCATAGAATATTCAAGGATTCAGAGCTGTGGGACTGTGGTGTTGTGTGTAACTCCAGTAGGGACCTGGGGCACCACAGTTCCTCATTCTGAAAATTCAAAATAAGCCAAGAAATACCACAACAGAAATTGAAATTAGCTCATCACAATCAGCTTCTATTTGTGTACTTATGTTTTGAATCAATTGAGAACAAAATCTATTAGATAACCTTAGAGCTGCCACAGAGAAGATGGGGATTCCCATTCAGACATATGCAGCCACTCTGAGGCCCATGTGTCCTTAAAACTGCCAGGATTCTCTGGGAAAAGCCACCTTGGCACTGCCACCGTTTGAACAATGTGCAGTGACTCCATAAACTGAGGCTTGTTAGCAAACAGAGTTCATGGAACGTCTGTAGGAATTATTGCTTTGGATCATTAAATTCATCAGAAATTTTAAGAAACCCCAAAATGCTTTAAAAACAAAAGGAAGATAATAAGCTTGCCCCAGGTAAGCTCTTAGTGTGCTGTCATTCAGAGAGTTGCATGGGCCAGCTTTGAAAAACAGCAAATGACTGAAATACATGCAATTTATTTTGAACAGACATGGAAAGAATCTGAATAGTCACAACCAGAAGGAACCCCAGACCTTGAAATCTAATACACTGTGGCTTCCTGTGCCCACACTTCAAACTGTGAATGCAGTGTGGGGCTGGAAGGACATGCATGCATTCACCTGCTGCTGTTGAATTTACCACTGAATTTTATGGAAGGGTCAGAACACTTCACACAAAAAAAAACCCTCAGAAGTCACCCAGATATAACCAGGAGAGAAGGCTTTAGGAGATGGTAGATCCAAGTTTTAGCTCTTTTAGCAGCAGCAGAGCCACCTCTCAGTCAGAGAGGAAATCCCAATTTTGTGGTATTTCCTGAAATTGTAAGTCACCATGTCCCCAGCCCATGGGTTTGAGTGTCCAGGGTGAAATCAGGGCACAGGGGAAGGGAGCTGATGCACAGAGGGGTGTGGGCAGAAATGTGCCTGAGCTTGAGAGCCCTGGAGTCATCTCAGGTCACTTGAGCCTTCTTGTAGCTGGGGATCCTCTGAGTAAAAACTGAACAGGAGTTTCAGCTGAGTTACTAAAGCTTTTGTGGAAACAAGTCTCTTCACTTAAAACTCTCATCTTTTCCCTTTAGAATGTGTAAATGAGAAAGGGCAAATTTAATCTCTTATTTTAGTAATTCTGCAGGACTTAAGGCTTGAATAGACACCCAAGCCTGTGAATATGCCATAAATACTCTTTTTAGCTCTCAAAAATTTCTTTTTAGAGGCCAGAATTGGCAAAAGGGTTTAAAACTGTTGTGTCTCTAGCTGCTTCCAGATCAGATCCATGACATCTGATTTTTCTCTGCTTACAGAGGCAGAAAACTTACATTCAGTTTTAGCAAATAAATTGTTCCACAGTTTTTAAAAGGTTGAATTAAATAAATAATTTATCAGATGCAGTGGGGACACAATTCTTAAAGGGAATTGAGGAACACGGCAGCAAAACAGGGATGTTTGTTGCTGTTGTTTCCACACAGAATCAACTCCAGTGTGTGAGGGTAAGTGCCTTGGCAGACTCTGACTGTAATGGGCTGTAGTTATTGGGGATAAACCTTGTAGTTACCATAGAGACAACTTGGCTGTAGTAAATTAACATTCCCTAAGTCAGGAGTATGTCACAGAGTGCATTAAGACCAGTGCTGCTATGCTTCTAAACCTGTATTATAATTTCTTAGAGTGATGAATTAGTACACAGACAAAGTTCAAGGTTCACAGGAGAGCTGAGCAGTTATATCAGGTTTCCACATTAATTACCAGTGTTCTGCTCAGCAGCTCTCTCCCATGAGTACTTCAGCCTTTCATGATGCTTTAATTGGGATAACTCAGGTGATGCTGGTACTGGGGTTTTGTTACTGTGGGGTAAGTGGACAACACAATAAAAACCTGTTTGAAGAAACCTGTGAAATGAATTTATGAAATAACAGTACAGGCTGCTCCCATGGAATCATTAAATCCATCAGAAATCACTATGAGCAATGCACTCAAAACTAGGGACACATTCCTACAAAAGTATTTGAGTCAAATTAATTACATTGGTCTGCAAATTCCCCCTATTTGTGCTTAATGCTGTACATGGAGTGAAATACCCAGGTTGAGATTTTAGGAACATACATCTGAGCTCCAGCAATAAAAGCCACATACACTTGTAATGATAAATTTTATAAAATGGAGAAAATAATTTAAGGTTGAGATTGTCAGAAGATCCTCCCTACCTGAAAAGAAAAATGCCAAAAATGAAAAATAAAACACAAAAAGCCCCAGAAGAAAGTTATACTCTTTTTTGGGGATTACAGGTGTGAGCACCTGGTGCAGTTATTATGTCATGCCACATACAAAAAATATTTCAGGAGTGTAAACATAAGTGCAGATACACTACAGCTCTGGGTATGTCACTGCATTGGTGACATTAAAAGGTGAAACACACCACTGAGGAGACAAATGTGATAAGTGTTACAGTTCTCCCAGCCTGCAGAGCTGAGAAAATATGTCAGGTTTGCTAAATTCTGCACATTGTGCCTGGCTGCTGTTTTACAGTGGCACCTTACTCAGGCTGGGATTGGATAATGAATGCAGCATATTCAGACAACTTTAAAAATTTGGGTTTGTTTTTTTTCTCTTCTTGCATGGGTACAAGTATATGTCTGTTCCTCTTATGCACAATGAGCCCCCTGGGAACAGACAGGGAGCAGAGCTGAAGTGAATGTACAAAGTCACCTCCTGTACCTTCAGCAATGTTTGCCAGGTACCTCACACAGGTGTAAATAGCTGCAAAATGCATTGGAGCATTACAGACCAACAGAGATGAAAGGTCTGGGGAGGAAAATACTTTGAGAAAAAAAGGAGATGCAGGCAAGCCATGGTATTGAAAGGTGGTGAGGAGATTTAGCTGTGACACTGCACTGTTCTCTCCTTTGATCAGAAGGAACCATCTTTCTGAGGATTAGGAGTGTTTTGTTTGAGCCAAGCTTGCCTCCTAAGTGTGGTGACACTTGGTCACTCTGCTGTACTTTCTGTCCAGGAGATACTGGATGTGCACAGCTGCCAGGGTGAGGTACCAGTAGTGGTTTGTAACCAAAAATTCAACAATCACTTGGAAAATCTGAAATAAGAAGGCACTCTGAAAAGCCTGCTCAGGATCTGTCCATTTAGCCCCCAGGCAAGCAGGGAGGCTGGGTGGGCAATGGGACCCTCAAGGGTACATGCAAATAGGGCCACAGTTTTATAATCCATGTGTTTTCAAACTGGGTCCCTTAAAGCAGTACCTGAGCTCCTATTTCCTTTTTCTGCTAGGTGCTAAAATTTAATTACTTCTACACTGTTTAAAAAAAAAAAGTATAATATAAAAATTAATAATATAATTTTTTTTAAATGTTGCACTGTAGGTCAGAAGAACAAATTGGTTCCACTTCAGAAAAAAAAAACTTGCTTTCTTTCCCTCCTTTCAAAAAGAGAGAAATATTTGGGTTTACACCAAACTTGCTCAGTAAACAGTTTTATATGATAACCATGTAAACCCATTATGCACATAAAGAAGGGAGGAATTAATTCTTTTATGTTGCTATTGCAACAAGAAGCAGCATTTTTCTGAAATTGCTGCCTAAGAGAGCACTGAATTTGGGTCTGAATTGAGGCACAGGTACATCTTGAAAAAGTTACTGCAGTCTTCAAGTAAGTTAAATAGAATGTCTGTATGTGCAACTCTATTTATACAAACACATATGATTAGATGCATGTGTAGGCATGAGTATGTAGATAAATATAATATATTAATATTACTAACAAACAACCTAACTGGGTGTTAGTTTCAGTAGTAGGCAGTTTAATATCTGAGAGCTTTGAGAAGTACCATTTTTCACTCTTTTTTACCATTATTATTTTGCCCTGATTTACTGGGCAAGTTGCAAGAGTGGTGAAGTGGATCATGGGGATTTATTTTTTGAAAATAGAAGTTCAGTGGGTCTGAGATTGGATTCAAGTATGGATTAAAACCAAGACATCCTGAAAGGTGGTGATGCAAAATTCTGTCCTGGTCTTGATTCCTACTGTCTGAAACTCAGGAGACAAGTCTGCCTGACCTCTAGCAGCTTCAATCACAGGAACACACACATATTTCTCATAACTCTATTTGTAATGGACAAAAAAATCCTGTATAGCAAGGGAAAGCTTCCTAAATCCCAGATTAGATAAAACTGTTACTGCAGCATATCCCATAGGATTTTCCACAGAGTCTTCCTATACTCACAAGCAACCATCTGATGATGTTTTGGAAAAAAACAGGCATGAAAGTGTCCTCTGTAAAGAGAGGAAGGTGTGAATATCACCAGGGGAATGGGATGGGAGGAGACTGGAACAGCTGCACTGGCCTTTTCTTTTTCTCTCTTCCCACTGTCAGCACTTTGCTTGAGGAGAGATCACAGAATGTGCTCAAGAAATTTAGATAATAATGAGGCCACTATGGAAAAGCATTCAGACTTGTAAAAGCTGAGAGCAAAAATATGTAGGTTGAGAAGCAGGAGAGCTTTGGAGAATAGCTGTGTGACAGTGAAAACTAAATGCAGTTTTAAGAAATAGTATCTGGCAGCACTGTTTGGGACTTGAAAATCAGGAGAAAATTTAAGATTTTCATATAAAAATTCATTGGTGTTTTTTTGTGGGGTTTTTTTGTTGTTGTTTTGTTTTTGTTTTGTTTTTGTTCTTGGTTTTTGGGGGTTTTTTTTTTTTTTTTTTTTTGGTTTTTTTAAATAAGGAAGCTTAAAAAGGAAAAATAAAAAAAATCATAGAGAAAATTTTCCTGGGCCCATCTGCAGCATAAATGGGAGAGGGAGCAGTGAGGTGGGTAAGATGGAGATTAGTGTGGTGGGTTTGGCATTTTTCTGAAGCAAAACAGATTCTTAAATGTCAAGAGTCAAGATTATTAAGTGTTCAGGAAGCTGTTAAAGAAGAGAGCTGTGAGAGCAATATGAGGAGTGTGTGGTGAATTGCATGAAAATATGAGTTTTAAAGTGCAAACCTTCTGGGAGGCTGTTACAATTAAAATGGAGGATGAGGTGTTGGCTGAAAAGTGTACTCTCCCTTTTTCCTTGTGTAATACATTATTGCTGATTCCTGTGGAATGTTGTAAGATGTGAGAAAATAATTCTTATTTTTTCAGCCATATGTGGTCACAATCCCAAGTTCTAAGGGACATTTTCATGGTATGATACACTTTAGCAACTTCCACTGTAGAAGAATTCAGAGTTAAACTGGCTTCAAGACACACCATCTTGTCTGGGTGAGGATGGAGATTTAAAATGTTGTCCCTCCCTTGATGTCTCCAGTCACATTGGTTGCTTTTTCCTAAATTTTGTATCACTCTTTTCTAAACCTCAGTGCTCTACAACATTGGAACTGCTTTTCTGTCTTACTCCATCTGTCCTTTGACTCCATCTGAGACATTTAACTTCAGTGCACAGAGGATTCTGCCTCTCACCACCTGCCAGGTTTTCCCCAGGAGCCATAGGTGCTTTGCTCTTCCCTGCTGCTTTTCATGCTCCACAGAAAAGCACAGTTTTTGAGCCAGCCTTTGGGTTAATGGCCATGTTAAAGACGTCCCTCTGTGAAGCATGAAAGACAATAGAGAGCACCAGTGCAGCCCCAGGAGGCAGATAGAAAAGGAGCTGACTGTGAAAATCAGGAACCTGATCAGCAGCCAGGCTGTGAGCTGCCCACCCTACACAAACAAACTCCACCTGGCCACAAAACAGCTCAGAACAGCTCCCAAGCTTCAAATCTCAGCAGCTGGAGCTCCCTGTGAAGCCAAGGCAGAGCTGTGACCACAATTCCACTGCCACCTGTGCCCCAGAGGAGATCAAGGAGGGGCTGACTCATGTCCATTGTCTGTGATGTGCTGCCCTTCTTCAACCAAATGGTCTGACTCACATGAGAAAAGTCCAGCAGAGAGGCAAAAATCTCTCATGTCTTTACTATTCTTAGTACCAGAGAGTAGTTACAAGAATTTCCAACAGCCTGTGTGGGTGATGTAACCTCACTTAATGGATTTGGGCCTTTTTGGGATCACATGGCAATTGGATAGGCTAAAAAACCCACAAAGGAACAAAAGAAAAGGAGGCCACCTTAATGTGTTTTTATTGCTCATTCAATTCAAAGTATGTGTCACCCTAGTCCAGAAAATGCTTTGGACTTCTCACTAAAAAATTGAATTAGGAAAAAGCAGAAGTTTCTGGTTCCTTGTCTTCCCCCTTCTCTCCCTTCTCTTCCATTTCTTTCTCTTCCTTTCTTTCCTCTGTTTTTTTTTCTATCCTAACCAAACTGAAGCCACTGGCCAGGGTAAAAAGAATTTTAAAAAAGGAACAGCAACAGGAATGGTTGATGTAGAAGGCCTTTATTTCCTTTTCATGCATGAAAAGTGTGACAAATACCACTAGCCTAATATTCTGTACCACACTCATTTGTTGTCTTCATGGACTCTCATTTGGTTCCTTTGGTTTGTATCTTTCAGAACACCTTGAGACTAATTACTATAAGTAAATATTACAATATGTGAATTTCTTCTGTAATAGAGGGTTTTTCTAAGTTTGCACACTGGCTGCAGCACAATAAATGCATTTTTAAAATGCCATGGGGAAATGAGGTCAGCTGTCAATATCTTATGAAAATAGTGAATTATATGCACAGGTCTGACTGCATTAATTAAGATAACACAGGATATGATTGTAAACCCTTTAGATACTTTCTGCCTTCTATCAGCTTGGCATCTGAGAAACAGATTAGTAGAATATTCTAAACATAATGTCAAGGATTTTAATCAAACATTTTCCCTATTCATAAGAAAATCATATAATGGCATTAGCAAAAGTGTTTGCATTCCTATCTGAGATAGAAGGATGCTGTAGAAAAGGGTTGGGAAGAAGGTAATAACAGGCCTAGCGAGTGGAGCTACAGGACTGGCAAGGAACAATGGATTAAATTATAGCATAGAAGGAAAGCTATTCTCTTTAATCAGCAGTGGGTGACCCTCTGTGAAACTTCCTCTATCTAGCACAATTTAAAACTCAGAAATCACCTCGTGTCTCTGAGATTTTCCCCATGGAGAGAAAAAACATATTCTTGGCTACAAGAACAAAAGAGTTGTTTTAGCAGACCCAGCAGGCTGGTGAGTGTGGCTCTGCAGAATGCCAAAAATCATGGGGTTCTTTGCCCATGAAAACTGGAGGGAGAGGCTAGGGGAACATGAGGCAGAGTATGAATGGACATGTCAAAGCCAGGCTTACTCAGGTTGGTGTAAGTATTTGTGTGTTTGTGCAAAATAAAAGGGATTACTGGAATTGGAGCACTGTATGTTAGCTCCTGGCTGGCTCAGGGCTGGTTCCTGAAGAGTGATGGAAAGGACTCCACACTTTGACACCTTTGATCTGTCCCCAGTCTAAGGTGACTGACTTGTCCCAGCTCCCTCCAGGAGCTGAAAGCCTGGGTTGTGTATTCAGCAGCAGATGGAGGCTACAAAGGGTTTCTTCATCCCTGGGAAGGAGTGCTCCTCTGCTTTGTCCACATGCAATTGATATGAGAGTCCCCATGGGTTCTCTGACTTCCATTTCAGCATATACATGCAGCCTGGTGTAGGGTTTTTTTGTTGTTGTTTTTTGTTTTGGGGGGTTTTTTGTTTGTTTTTTGCTTTTTGGTTTTTTGTTGGTTTGTTTTTGGTTGGGTTTTTTTTGTTGTTGTTGTTGTTGTTTTTTTGGTTTTTTGTTTTTTCAGTAGCAGCATTCAGGACTGGCTCTGTGATTTCTGACTTAGATCCTAAGTTTCCAAAATTGAAAGTAGTCAAATCATATCTCCTCTAGGCCATGCACAGAGAAAAAGGAATCTAGTGCATCCTGCCCACAGTACAATTTTAAATAGAAATCCTTATCTCCATGGGTAGAATGGACTCCCAGAGCAGATATTGACAGCTCCTGCTTGCTGGGGTGAACCTGAACATTTGCACAGGAAAGAATAAAACTATTGCCAAGGGGTTTGTGGCAAGCCCTCCAGAACATGGTGAGATGGCACTGCTGTCCTTGTGTCAAGACATTTGTATTCCAGGCATAGGAATTGTGATTTCAGCTAACTGGAAATACAAGACTGTGGCTCGTGGAATGTGAGTGGCTGTTTAGCAATGCAGCCTGCTGCAATCACTTCAGATCTCTCTTCCAGCCTCTGCACTCTTGTAGTACCAAATCCTGCCCAAGGAAAGTGCACCAGCACTCAAACTGCAGTTTGGGGGTTTCTGTTCTGCCTGTGCTCCAGTCTTTCAGGTGTGGTCTCAGTTCTGGATAGGAGACAGAAACCCTGGGGGCTCAGAGACCCTCAGCTTGTCCCCCAGGAGACTCTGGAACAAAATATTTCTAGAAACAAGGTCAAGTTGGAGAGGAAACATTTCTGCCAGCTCTTTCCATGCCCCAAGGAATTCCTCATTCTTCCACACTGCAAGCAAGGAGAAAAGAGGCCAAAACATATAAGATAATCAAACTAGTTTAGCTGCAGGATGAGAAGGAAATAGATAAGACACATGCTCATTTCTATTTTTAGAAGTTTGAAGCATTTGCAAACTTAGAGTATGGGGTGACACCTGGAAAAAGAAATCATGATCCCATCTGTTTTTCCCATACTGCTTAGGTGACTGGAAGTGGTCAGCACCACTGAGGCTGTCATATTCCATACAGCAATAATTGAAAATTATGTCTAAATCTGAAGCTGGCTCAGAATGTTTAATATGAGAGGATGGTTTTGTTGTCAGTTATAATACTTGAGTGCTTTTTACATGAACAACTTCCTTAGTTTTAAAATAAACTTGCCCAGATAGCAAAAATGTCAACTTCTCCTGTGATACCTGAGGATGCAGTTCTTGTTCTAAACTTCAGTTCCTGGCAGCAATGCTTTTACAACAATCTGACATGGCACACATCTGCCCTTCTATAACATTTATCATTAAAAAACCTCCAAGAAAGCTCTGGAGGGATCTATTTTTGAATAATAAGGGTTTCTTAAGAGAGGGAGTGAAGGTATAATCAGAAGTGGAAACACTTGAAACAAGATCTCTAGAATATAATGTTTCCCACTGTAATCTCATTTAGGAAAGCATCTGGAGTGTGTGCTTGAATCTTAGTAACTACAAAAGCAAGAACACATTTTCTAAGAAAGAAGGATTGCCTCATGGTCTTAAAATGTGGCTTATGGTTAGTATTTTGAAGAATCATGTACTATATTAGATCAGTGATAGAAATTATGATAATAACAAGCACTGACAACTCTCTTTTACAGACTCTTTCTTTCCCTGTCAGTCTGTGACTTTCATTATACCATCTTTTTGTGTTTCACCTGTTTCTTCAAATTGCATGCATTACCCCTAGGACATAGGAGAATCTTATTGGGCAAGGAGAAAAGGCTTGTCACAAAGAAAAATGTGCTGCTTTTTTAAAACATTAATCTGGAAAATGATGATATAAGCTGGTGGAATGGTTTTCTTAGCTCTCCGTTGTCTTATTTATGCATACATCAATTTTATATTTATCATTTTTTGTCTCCTTAAGTTACAGGAATTACATTAAGACATTCCTTAAAATGGATGTAATATGAAATGTATATAAAATGGTTTTCCAAAATGGAAAGCAAAATGTCCAAGTATTGTTTCAAATCAGCAGTAAAATATCTAATGCTGCATTATAATGAGCTTTATTCGAACCTTTTGGCATAACACCATCACAACATCCTGCCAGAAACAAATGGAATAATTAAACCTGATTGGAAGCATCATAGGAGACAGACCTGGGAACTGTGTAGAAATTCTCTGTCCAACCAATTTCCTGTAACTCCACAATACAATTATGTGTGACAAAAAGGATTATTCCCTGGACCAGGTGTACTTGGTAGTGTATGGTGAGGTGTGAAAGCTACCTGCCATAGAATTGCTACACTTGGCCAGTGTCTGTTATAGTAAATATTCCCAAATCTGGAATATCTAGAAGGTTGAAGGTGCCTTTCAATTTCCCCAATGTCTGGTGATGTTGTCTAGCACAGCAGCCTTGCTAAAAGATGTTTGTTTAGATTTAATGAGGAGATTCTCCAGGAACTTTGCTGTGAAAGCTACTGGTTATTTCCTTTTCTTCTGGTTTATTCTACCCCTTGTAGATAAGAAACAAACAGCATTTCTGTGTGTCTTAAGTTGATGGGGCAGAGTGGGCATTTTGGAGCCACACAAACATCCCAGAGATTTGTAAACAAAAGCATATATGACAACCAGGTGTTAGCATGACATCTTTATTTTCACATAGTCTTGCTTTCCCTCCCTGTGTGAGCTGCAGTCTTCACTGTGTTTGCTTTTTTGCTTTGTTCTGAATGTCACCACGTGCCATGAGCACCCCTTGGGTGTCTCTCTGCAGGGGCCATGCAATTAGGCTGCAATTGAGCAGCTGCAAATCCACGGGAGCCTGCGGGGATACTATCTGAAAATGGATCAGAACAAACCCATGGACAGTTGTTTCCCTCAATTGGAAATTGCTCTGTATTGATTTGAGCAACAATCCATGCCATGACACATATCAAGGACATTGGAGCTGATGCCAGCCATTAACAAGCTCCAGATTCCTGATAGGATTATTTTATATATCATGTGAGACTACAGAGAAGTGATATTAGATCACTTTTTGTTAAGATTTCCTATGAAAATCAGACCATTGTTTTTGTTTTTTTTTTTTTTTCCTTTGGGTTTTTGGGGGTTTTTTGGGTTGTTTTTTTTGGGGTTTTTTTTTTGGTTTCTTTTTTTTGTTTGTTTGTTTGTTTTTTTTTTTTTTTTTTTTTTTTTTTTTTTTTTAAGATGACTAGTTTTGTAAAAAAATATTATTTTCCCCAGATATAAAACTATTTTCAGTGGAAGTTTTAAATTATCAATACACTTGAATGGTGTTACACTGGATTTGCATGGATTTAAATGGAATCAGAAACTATCTAAAATAGCAAGTCATCATCTTTGCTCTTAGAGCTTGCTTTAAAGCTGTTGACAATGGCCTGTAGGAAGGTAAAGAATGGTTAAATTAATGATGTTGGGATAGCTTTTCACTTCCCTTTTAGTGTTTTTAATAATCTGAAAACATTTTTTTGGGTATTTTGTGAGTTACCAATTACTGATGTGAAATAAACTAGTCCTAATCCAAATTTGTAGATATAAGCACATTTATTTCAACAAATAAACAGTAAATAAGTTTGTACTGTTAGCAGCAAATCCAGCCTTATGAAGTGAAACATTGCTCCAGGACAATTCCAATTGACCATAATCAATGGCAAACTTGTTCTGGTATTTGAGAAACCAGCATCTCAGTCATTCAAGTATTTGTCAAGTATAGCTCAATACAGAAAGTCAACATAGAGATAAAAAGTATAGTCCTTGCATTAAAGTTTTTGGTCTGAGAATAGTTTATTCATTGCTGAATGTTTTCATTTCTAAATTTAGCAAGTTAGCAAAAAAACCCACAACAATAATAAGCCAGTACAAATGGAGAATTTTTATCCAGGGAAAATTGCATTTGCATAAAATAAAACACCTCACCAAAAAATCTGGATGCTTTAGGGTGAATTGGGTAAAATCAACTAGCAGTGGAAATATCTTATGAATTTCCTGGGGAAAAAGAATGTAGTTTTGCTTGGATAAAATGAAGGCAATCTGAATTTCAGGCTCCACTTCTTCCAGCTGCCCCAGGCTCTCACTGCAGGGCCTATCAGTTGAAGGGAATGGTGTTTTCTTAGGACCAGAATATTTTCCCTGCAAGTGTGTCTGCAGAGATGCAGAAGCAATCTGAGGCTCTACTTCCATGGCTGTGTCAATTAACTGTGAGAACAAACTACTGGCAGGAAGAATTGCTATTTCATTACTGCAGGCACCTACAGCAATAGCAATGCAGGACAGGACACCTGCAATACACTGCTCACTGCAATACAGAGCCACTCTCACGAGAAAATAGCTCAAGTGAACAAGGACAGGTGAAAGAAAGGGCTGGATAATCCTGACCTACCAACCTCTGAAATAATAAATCTGATTTTGCACACCAGTGTGCACAATTGGCACAAATACCAGCTCACGTCTTTAAAAATTTTTCATAACATGCAAGTTCCAATTAGTCCTCACTGAGGAAAAGACAAAGCTAAAATATATTTTCCTACATTTTTTATTATGATGATTTCATTTACAGAACTTATGCTGACCACCATATATTTCCTGTGAAGTGTGCAGATTTTCTACATGCACACACCGAGGGAGGATTTTACCCAAGGAATTATCTAAAGTTGTGTTGGCTGAAAACAATTGCACTTATCTCTTCCACGACTGAGTAGTTTCAAATGAGCAAGAAACACAGATTAGGTGACTTTTTAGCCCCTAAGCACAGGCACAGGAAAGAGACTCATCTCTGAAGACATGGATGATACCAGTGCACAATGCTTAAAAACCTGAAGCCAAGATGAAGATACACCACTGTTATTCAAACCTTGCCAACAACAATGTTGAAAACACATTGCCAGGACTCTGCTTCAAAACATTTCCTGCATATTTCTGCCTAGAATAGCTTCCTCTGTCCCATTTATCTGTTTAACAAACTCTGCTCATTTCTTTCTTGTCAGATCCTGAGAAGCTTTTACCATTCCTGTGGTACCAGGATCTGGACATCAGCTTCCATGCCACTTAAAGATTTTAATAATAATAGTATGTCTTTTTCTGCAAGCCTGCTCCTACCTTTGGTACCTAGTTAGCAACATATTATCTGTTATCAGACCATCTTCTTTTAATTAAGCTTGCAGGGAGGTTTTATTGCTCTGCCTCTGATGATCTTTGGCGTCCTAAATTTAATTTCTTTTCATAATCCCTACAGTAGCAAGTAACATAGAGGAGTTTCAATCAATAAAAAAGTGTTGGAACCTCAGAGCAACAAGAACTTGGCAGAAATAGACATGGAAGAGGATAAATTATTTTATTTATAAGCAAACAAGCAGGCACTATAAACCTTAGTGAGGCTGTGACCAGTGCTGGCTTTTCATTGCAGAACCCTGCTGGCTTTTAGAAGAGGGATGAGGGGTGGAAAGGCAGAAGTAAAAGCAGTGTGGTTTCTTCTGTCTGTTCCCTTTCTTCCTTCTCAGCAACCCAAGCCATCAGCAGTTACAGATCCCACTGCAGGGACAGGCATAAGCAAGGAAGACACTCCTTTTTCTTTTATTTGGGCTCAAAATTCTGAGTGCTGGAGCTCTGAGCTAGACTGTAGAACCAAGTGGTTAGGGAAGGAGCAATAGAGATTCATCCCAGTTTCTGATTTCAAGCTTGAATCTTCCATCTGCAAACCAGGATGGAATATAATTTCAAAATATGCCAAGCTGCTGCTTTGGAATGATGTCTTCACAACTGCATTTGGCTGGGAAACTTAGCAAATAAATCTGAACTGAAAAATAGGAGTCCCTAATTCAACCACTCTCAGCTTTGCTGCTGTATTTCAACAGTGTAAAACACAAAATCTGGCTGCTTATACAGCATGAATTTTATCCTGGTGTTCAGGGTCACAACGCTGAATTTTACTTAAATATTTCAGCTGCTGTTGTATCCCTCTTCTTTTACCCAAAAGCATTCATTGAACCAAGGTGGTGTCATGTTTTTAGCATTGCCCTTTAGAAGCAGTTTTTCATTTTCTCACCGAAAATAAATAGGCTACATCCTGAAATTTTAGACCTCTTAAAATTGGCTCATAGATAAAACTTTTATTTATTATTTATATATCAGTTATTTGTATTGTATAGTAAAACTGTGTGAGTATGACTTCAGGGAAAAAACTGCATTCCTACTATAAAAGTATTTCTGAAGCTCAGGAAAAAGACACCAAATTTCAAAGCAAGCATCAGTTTGTCTAGAAGGGAGGTGCACAACTGCCTTTGAGAGAAAGATCATCCTACACTCACAGCAAGATGATCTTTTTTTGGTAATCCACAGTAAACACAAATGCTGGAGGAGTACCTGGTGCCATGAAATAAGGGGGCTGACATTGGAAGGAGGGAGCAGTGGTTGTTTACTCAGGCTGGCAATGCTCAGATGAGGTGCAAGCCTCATCTAACAGTAGGAATACTTGCTACATTAACAAGATTTACTGACAGCCTCCATCTGTGCCTTCCCACCAAACAAGGTCACTCAGCTAGATCCTAAGAAGCCTAACGAGCCAAGTGCCAAGCCTCTGGGGTGATAATGGAGGTTTGCTCTGAATTACGCCTCAGGCACTTGCAATATTTTTAGTACTGGAAAATAAAATAGGGTAGGGGAAAAAAAGGTCATAATTTTTATCAAACCAGTCCACCTTGAGAAATAGCAGCGTGTGTGCCTGTGCATGAGCATACCTGGGTGTTTTTTCCTTTCTTTTCCTGGTGATTTCAGTTTACTCCATTGGCTTCATCTTGGCCACTGATCTCACATCTGCACCTTGGTTATGGAAATATCACTGTGGTGGCACCATGCCCATTCCTTACAAAATCTGTGTAAATGCCATGTGTGGTGGTCCCATAGTTCAGGGAGAGACTTTATCCATGGATTTTTGTTGTTCATCAATTTTCTGCTGGAGTTTCTGTGATACAGTCAGGTTAACCTATAGGAAATGTTATGGTAAGGGTAAAAATAAATTCAGAGCATTGCAAAAAAACACTCTGCTAAGAACTCTTAGTACTCACAGCTGATTTGTTCCTATAGACGAGCTGATAGTTAAACCAAAACAATTGAACCCTAAATACCCTTAACCCCTTGTTTGATCTAGGATCTGTTCATGTTTATATCTGCTATTGATACGAATATATGGTCCAGAGTAAGTTTCTAGTGTAAGTTTATAATTCATCTTTTGCACTGCCTGCAAAAATACCCCCCTATTTGATTTCTCAGTGAGTAAGTGAATACTTGTCTAAATCTGTGAGATGTGATTAAGGAGACCAAAACCAACATGGTAAAAGAGTGGAATAAAGAGAAATTTAGAAGGACTGTCAGTGAAGTTTCTCAGGGCTGTGCTTTAGTGAGGGACGGAGTGCTTCTAGAATTAAATAGTGCTTCTAGTGGTGAAATGTGCTGCAATGTGTGGCTATCAGAGTCATAGTATGGAAAAGATGTGGAGCAGATCTGGTGGAAGTGCCTCTACCCTGCAGAATCTATTCTGTGTCACCTTCTGACAGGTTTCTGTTCTGCCTTGGTGAAAATTCACTCAGGTCCTAAAATCTCACACACAGGTGGGGACTCACATCTTCACTTGTGTGCCTTCACACTCAATGCACACAACAGGACATTGCCAAATTGTACACCTGTTGATCAGAATTAATTTATATTAATATGACAATAATATAAATGTTCTAGGGGATAAGCTTCCAGGGAAATGCACGTGTACAAGTGAATATTTCAGTATTCTGGAGGAAAATGTCTCTACAATTGTCAAGGGACTCTGCACAGTGACATTGGCACTCAGTTGCCTTGTAAAATACAATTGTAAGAGATGTCTTTCTATAGTGATATAACACCACTGTCTGTGGTAGAAGTTTATGTACAAGTGGAAGAGACATGACAATTTTAACTCTGAGTTGAAGAATAAAAAGAATATGAATTAAATTTTTATTTATTACTTAACTTATAAAGACACTGTTGTTCAGGCTCTGCAACTATCCATTCACCAGCAGTGAGTGCAGACTGGAAATCCAGAACTTGGTGTTAAGCCCAGGGATCTTTGGGATCTCTGTCCAAACTTCCAGTGCAGGATGTCCTGGATTGCCCACAGCTTTCAAATGGCAGCTGAAGGTTGCTCTAAACAGTGCCAAGGTTTTTTTAGCAATATTCATTCCAAATTCCCAGTTCCCAGTGGTGGGTAATTTGTTGAGCAGTATGAGCTATATGAAGGTAGGAATTGTTGTTTTTCCCCTTATTCTCTGTAGCTTCCTGCCATCTGATAAACTTACAAAATGACAGCTCTGCCCATATATTCAAAAAACCTATCTAATAATACAATGACATCTCTAATAATCCAAAAAAGTCCTTTCTATTGCCAGTGAGACATAATTGAATGTTCTGAAAGGTAGGGCTGGAACACTGGGAAATCTCCAAAGCGACAGCAAGGATGTTTTTCATTCCCATGCTGTGCACACAACAGCACATCACACTGCACACACACTTAAGGAGAAATGAAGGTTTAAGTTGCAGTCTCTCAACTCTTCTCCACGAAGAGACATAATTTGTGCTGGATTTTCCTTTGTTTTGCAGTTTTCTTGAGCTGTTATAGTTTTGCATGGCAAAAAAAAAAAAAAAAAATTAATTACCTCACATGGCTGCTGTGACCCTGGATAGGAGAGCAAGTCATTTGGGTTTAATGTGTATTTCAGCTCCTCTCCTCACCCATATTGTTCAGTTATTTTCAGTTATTCATTAAAGCGAAAGGATTTTGTATGCTTTTTCTTTGTTGTTGTTTGGGTTTGTTTATTTAAGAAAGAACCCCAAATACTTGATACATTATAATTTAAATTAAATTAAATTAAAAGGAAAGGAAAATTAATGCCTGAAAAAAAAGAGTTCAAAATATCTTTTGCTGTAGAACCTCTTTACAACAGAAGTGTTGACTTGTAAGAAATTATATGTGTACTCAACAGCAAACCTTTTGTGTACATCTCACTATGCAAAAACAACCTACTTACAGAGATCCACAGGTGAAGCTATTAGGAAGCATAGATGCAGATGTTGTGTTGAATAGTGTTGCATAAAGAAAAGGAAGTAAGGGTTACAAGAAGCTTTAAGTACTCACAGTGAATAAATTGCATCTAGAAAGCCTTGCAACTGGGTAACACAAACTCTTATGGCATAACTATAAAGGGAGAGAAACCTTTTCTTGGGATGTTTCCATGTCTCTTGTATAACCTTTCAGTTAAAGATCTTGTAAGCTTGACCAGCTCTAAATGCAGCATTAATATGTGAAAGAAACAGAATGAAACATTCCAAACTTCTTGCAGAGGCAGTAATTTGTTGGCTGTTTCCTCCCAGGCTCTCATGGTCCAGTGCCCAGGTGTCCTGTCCTGAGAACTCTCTGCCATGCTCATCACTGCATTTCCACTGAGCTTTATCACAGCCTGAATGGCTGGTAATTCTTGATGGGTTTCAGCCAGCCATGCCCAAGGAGCTGTAGAAAAGGATATGGAAGAGTCAGGGAAAGGCAAAGACCAGGAACACTTTGTACAATAACATTAGCCACAGCACAACTATTTCATTTCAAGGGAGATTTTCTTATCCAGCCCTGCTGAGGTCTGAACAGAGGGTGCTCAACGTTTAATAAGTTACTTTAATTAGTGTACACCTCACCCAGTGATTGGGGCCATCACAGGGTCTGAGGCTGCATTTCCATGAAGGATGCTGGAGTATTCACCATCACAGGGTCTGAGGCTATATTTCCATGAGAAATACTGGAGTATTCACCATCACCACACCTCCTGCTTGCTTGCTGCATCTTGGTTTGAAAAATCCCTTCATGAGGAAATGCTCTTCTATTTGCCAGCTGGGCTCCAAGGGGCTTAACCAACCAGTAATAAGATCCCCCCCATCTGCTGATTTTTTACTTGTTTGTGCTCCTGCCTCCCACCACAAACAAAACACATTGGGGAAACCTCTACTGAGATTACTCCCTTTGTGTCACTCAAAAAGGCACTGACAATTCTAATTCCTCAGACAGTGTTCCATACCATGTTTCCATGCAGGGAAAAGCTAATAATTATAGCAGTGACTCTTTCTGTGACTGGATAATATGTACAGGGATTGTGATCTTTTTCTCTTAAAAAAAAAAAAAAAAAAAAGGCACTTTTATATGGCAGCATCTGCAGTTAAACTGATTTTTAGCAAGTACTTTAGGGATTCCAGATGTCACTTGACAACTTGAACAAAAGTGTTACCTTTTCCATCAGTCTCTGTACCAAGTAATCATCTAACAGTTGCAAGATTACTCAAATGGCTTTAAGATTATTTTTGCAGCCAATTTCAGTCCACAGAATTGTGGAAATAGTCCCCCAAGCATGTGAGAACCTTTGTGAGTGTTATCTATCTGGTGCAATGTATAAAGAAATTACAGCCCTTCTGTAAGTACCTTTGATTAGAAATATAGCTGTGAGGAAAAAAAAAAAAAAAAAAAAAAACAACAAAAAAACAAACACCAGCAAACAGAAACCCCTAACCAAAACTACTGCATGGTTTTGAACATGTAACCAGAACTACTGTCTGGTTTTGGTTTGGTTTGTTTTTTGGTGTTTTCCCCAACTGTGTTTATTTAAATTATGTCAGCTTTACTTAGAATTAAACCTTTTCTCTGTGCAGCCTGCCTTAACACAGTATCAGGCCCTCTCTTCTCATGAATAAGTGATAAATCAAAGAAATTGGTGGGAAGGTGTCAAAGAGAATCACAAATATTTCTCACCTCCTCCATTTCACTTAGGGGCATAAGCTCTTTGGGATAGATTTCTGTGCTCTTCTGCTTCTCTTTTGTATTTCTGAATGCAAAAATTTCAAAATATTCTTTTTCTCTCAGAGGAAAAGACAAGTACAATGCTAAGCTGTGTGACCTAAGTGACAGCCTAAACTATGTGCCATAAAGCCAGAAAATTGTGCCTTCCCTGGTGTTTGAGGATGTCAAACAAATTCCCAGAGCTTCTCTTTTCGCACAAAAACAGTGTGGAAAAGACAAAAAATAAAAGCTGTTTTGTCTTTGGATGGTGCCAGCTAATAGAGCTACAAAGCCTCCTGCTAGCTGAGGACCAAGCCCTGTGTGGGCAGGAGCTAAGAGCAAATATTTACAGGCAGGAAAAGAACGGTTGCTTTTTGTTTTAAATTGTGGAATTTTTTTAAGCTGTCAAAAAAGTGAAAACAATAAACATTCATTTAGGTTATAAGACTATAAACAAAGATGACAGGAGTGTCCTTCCAGGGCTGCAGCTGGCCCTTGGTTTTGGAGGCAGCTGGATGTAAAATCAGCCACTCACTCCATGGCAGAAGCCCTGGGCGGGGCAGGGATGAGCCAGCTAAGGGCTGCTGCCTTCCCTTGCTCAGCTCTTACATCTTCATGCTCTAGCCAGAAATACACCTGAGAAATCTCTTGAGTTATGGCCTGCAAGAGGATGACTTTGCTCCTAGCAAACAATCCACAGTTTTGGCTATCTGACAAAGGCTCCAATGTGCCCCAGTCTGAAATAAACATAAAGTTTATCAAAAATCCCACCATTCAACAATGGTTGTTTGCAACCTGAAGCCCAAAAACTCCTTTCTGGGAGTCCTTCTCTGACAACTTAAAACATCTTGGAGGGGTAGAGGGATTTCAGCCATCAGAATTACTTTCATTTTAGTGTGATTGTCAAATGAACATAGGCCCACCTGTGACAGAAGTGTTCAAGGGCAGACAAAAGATTGAATGGTTGCTGAACAAGTGGCTTGTCATTCATTTTGTACTACAGAAACCCTAAAAGTGCTTGAAAACTAAATCTTTCAAAAGTTAGAAGTGTTCAGAGGTGTAAGAATTCTTTGTCATCATAGGATGGGTCCTTTTAGAAAAAGTTATTGTAGTTTTGAAACGACAACCCTCTGAGTTCAAAATTTTGTTAGGTGTCTGAAATCTTATTTCAGTTCTAGAACACACTTAAGTTTGGAAATCAAATTCCTCCTATAATTTAGTTCTCTGTCTTTCCACAGCAATTAAAATAATTACACTCTGTCAAGCTACATCTTTTTACCCTGATTAAAGCCATAGCTGTATTGAGCAAACACATCAACTAGTCTGTTGACAGGTGAGAGAAGAATGCAGAGCATGTCTGAAATCATACTGATAACTTCACATTAAGTAGTACACAGGCAAAAAATTAATCCTGTGTACTTCTTACAGAAAAGAAATTCTTTATTAGGAGAATTATTTATTCTTTATATTCTTAAACCCAGATAGTTTTACTTATAAATCAAAGCTAATGATTTGCATCCTGTCTCAAAATTAATTATTGGTGTGTTCTCTTAAACTTGGTTGTATTTGAAAGTAAGTATCTAAAATCACAGGGAATTAAATTAGATGAAAAAAATCTTTGATCATTAAAAGTATATACAGTTATGTTTAAGTTATTAGTGCAGATGATTTGGTTGTTTACAACATAATTACTGATTTGACTATTAAAAAAAAAAAATTGGAAATTGTTTCACGTCAATTAACAGCACATAAATAATTCCAGTGTGCATAAAATTTACTGTTGAAAACTAGCACATAACTTTTTATGGTACTCTTAAAACAGGTCTAATGCAAAGCTAATAAACCCCCTGTCTATTGGGTGGGGGGAAGGCATCTGTCACAAAGGGGACAAGTAATGGAGTTGCAGCAGAACCTGCTCAGAGACTAACAATTGTAAATAATATGAGTAGTGAAACATTGCTAAACTGCACAGCATTAAAATACAGCAACAGAGATAAAAGAACAAGTATTATGCAGTTAAAAAACAGAAAATTGTGACATTATTAAATTTTTATTAAAATCAAATACAAAAAAGTCAGAATAATAGTCAAAGAGCGCTTGGTAGCAATAATTAATTTTGATTATTAAAATATAAGAAATATTATTTTAGAAAGATCAGGAAATATTTAATTGAAGTGTGAAATCAGTGCCATCCAAACAATTCAATTGAGTTTGACCAAGAGCTACCTTTGATTTGCAGATGATTGGGCAACACATGGGTTTATTTCTTGGTCTCTCTTCAACCCACAACTGAGACCCACAAGCTGTCATCCCAAAAAAGCAACTACCTCTGAAAAAATACCTCCACATATTTATAACCACTTTCACCACTGCCATTAGGTACAAAGGTTGCTCTTTGTTTGCTGCATTGATCTTGGAACAGAAGGATCAATACACTTCCTTAACCTTGATCAAATAATTTTTTGCATACTTGTCATAAATTCACACCTGGAATTTCAAAATCCAGACCAGCTATTTATAAAAGAAGAAAGAAAAAAAAAAAAAATAAAGCAACATCCTGCTTGCTCTAATGTCTTAGTCAATGAAAGAGAGGACAAAAATATTGGGATGTAGCCAAAAAAGGAACCACTTTTATATATAATGCCAGTGATGAAAATGGCTGAAGTAAAGAACTTTTCTTGGGATGACACAGTGATTTCTGAGCTACCTGTTTCAAAGACAGGACAGACACAGTGAGATTAAAAAACTGGTGTTATAAAATACTCACTTCATGGTGAGTTTGGGGCTATTTCAAGCATAGCAGAAGGGACATGCTGAGATATATGTAAGAATTGCATATTGTAGAGCATCTATACTTCTATAAAATTTCCTACAACAGAAGAGGGTATTCAAAAGTATTAAAATGCAACAGATTTAAAATGTATTAAGACATTCTTACAAAACTTATAATTAACCTTTGGGACTTGTTGCCATATGGTGTCACTGGGGTCAAGGCTGTAGCAGGATTTAGAAAGAGTGGACATTTTTATGTACAATCAGAAGTTACCTCGTTACATTAGAGAGCACAAAATGCTTTTACAGGGGACATAAAGTCCAGTGCTTCAGGCCATAAGGCAGCCACTAACTGGGGGGGTGAGGAGGGGATGTTTTCAGCTGTTTCAGGTTGTTCTGCTGTGGCCCTGCAGGGCTCCTTGGAGCTGCTGCCATGCTCTGGCTACAGTCAAGGGAGGATGAGGTTGGCTGCCAGTCCATCATGGCATCACAGCTCTGCCTGTTTCACCTGTGCTCCTGCTGCTGCTTTTGGTTTTACTCATTTATTTCTGTGCAGCAGTGTTTTGCTAGCACAGGTGTATTACAGGCAAAGCCAGCCTGGCAATCCTGTGTATGCTTCTGCTCAGTAAAGAGAAATAGCTGTGGTTTGCTGTGTAACACATCTGCTGCATGTTCCTCCTTTTGAAGCAAACAAGCTGCTAATCCAAGGCAGATGTTGCAGTATTTGTTCCCCTCCTCGCCAAAGGAGCCAGCAGATCTCCTTCTAGGGAAATGCTTTCAACTCAACTCGCTCTTCTATCAGTTCTTGGTAACTGATTGTAAGAACTCTGTTAGTGAAATTAATATTTCAGAGCCGCCCTGCGAGGGATGTTTTTACCATGCAGCAGCACAGCCCCTGTGTCTCGTCACTTGTGTCACCCTGTCACCGTGCACGCCTTCAGACACGGGCAGGCTGGCACTAATGAGCTCACCACTCCATGCTCCTCCAACATGGAGTTCACTGCTAATGAGAAAAATTCCCAGACTGTGCTCACACTCTAAATCAATTTGGCAAGATTGATCAAAATATTCATTAAAACAGTTTGTTCTTCAGATCAGCCTGAGCCCTGCAGGCATAACTCTCCTGCCTGTGTGTGTGTGTGTCTGCATGCACACGTGTGTGTGTGTGTGTGTGTGAAATTAAAACAAGGCACTTGCTTTTCCTCCTCAAGCAGCACTTTCAGAAGGGATTAAAAAAAAAAAAAAAAAAAAAAAACAAAAAGGGGCTGAATTCTCATTACTCTTTTCTCCTTGACAAGTGCCCAGGAGTCCAGAAAGGCTAAGAAAAATATTCTGCACTCCTCTTCTCGTGTGCCTGTCATCAGGAGGCCTGAGAATGACCAAAATGAAGAAGCAAATTACCGTCAAAAGGGCAACAAGCAAAATAACAAATGGGGATCTGTCAGAGAAAGAGAGACATCACCGGCCACACAACCCTGGGAATTTAATATATCTTCTGTCTGTCATCTGCATGCTAAATTTCCATGTCTTCCTTCTACAGAATTTCCTCTTGCTTTGTCAGCCTTGATAAGTATAGGTTAGCTCACACTGTCTACTTTTTTGCATGCATTTCAAGGTAAAACACAGCCCAGAGAGCCAGGGATGACATTAACTGACTAATGCTCAGTGAGCTGGACTCTGCTCAGAAGGGTCTAGAAAGAAAACCAGAGCAGCACAAATTGCAGTGAGAGATGAGCAGGGGATAAATTTTAAAATCTCAGCTCTGATGTTATCTATCTCTCGAAAGGGACAAGAATAATTCTTGTTGGTACCAGTTTAAAAGCCAGACACCCTGACTAGCCATATATAATACACCTCTGGTTCATTTCAGCAATACAGAAGGTTGCTGTTGGTCATCTGACTTTACTGTTCATTGCTCAGACATCAGGAACTTTTTGCAAAGGACTAAGAGGAAAACTTAAGCTAGACAAGGTTTTAAAATACATCATGTAGTACTGCTCACAACATTGCAAACCCCTTTAGTTTACAATGTTAATGAATTCCCAACAGCCCATTTCCTAGATATATTATGAGCTATAAAATGAGATCTTGTTTTCCAAGAAGACTTCAGTGGGGTTATGAATCCAATCACTCAGAAACTGCAGAATGAACTGCACAGACAGTGCCCTGCTGAGCTGAAGCAGTGGCAGTGGGGGAGTAAAATTGGCAGTGGCACAAAAAAGGCTGTGGTCCACATTTCTTTAGGATGTCATTTCCCCAGCTTTGTATCCAAAAGGTGCCAAATTAGAAATGGCTGCATGGCTGACCATGACATAGGCAGCTCTTTGTCCACGTGCAGAGTGGTGTGAGATTTTCTTCCCATTAAACACTGCTGGCTGCTCAGAATCTTTGCTGTGTTCTGCCTCCATGCTGAGGGGAGTGATGCTGAGCAGCCCTGAATTCCCAGAGCAGCAGCCAGCCAGGTTTCAGGCAGCAGTTCCCATCCAGGCTGGAGGAGCAAGAACTCCTGCACATGCAAGCCCTTCCAAATGGAACCACTGCTTAAATGCAGCAATGCCAACCTTCTTCATAAGAGCAGTCCAATGCAGAAAACTGCTTCTTTTTCCTTTAAAACAGAAAATAACACTGCTACAAAGCAAAAAAACCTTGCAATCATAATGTCCAGACAGGTTCTCTGGAGATGAGATAAGGTGCTATTAACCAAATGCTCGTTTTCAGGCATATCATCTGCCATAGAAAGTGAGGAGCAGCTCTTATCACTTCCCTTTCACAGTGCAAGATGCTGCTTTTAATGTGCTTCCTGCTTGCCCACTTTTATCTGGCTGGTGAGGTTTATTTCTCTTGACAGAAGCTGTCCCCAGGCATCTATTTCCACAAATGGAGGGAAAAGCAGATACTGGAACAGTTTGGCTCTGTTCTGTGGATAGGCTCTACTGAAGGCCATTGAAATTTTCATTAAGAGAGAAGTTTTAGGGAACCCAAATACTAACACTCTCTTAAAATATTTTTTTCCTATCTATGCAAGACAATAGCTTTTAGGAATGAGTTAAAATTTCATTTATTCAGTTACTCAAACTATTCCTGCTAAAATTTTAAATCAAATGTAAAAAAAAAAAAAAAAAAAAAAAATTAAAATTCTAAATATGGTGTTGTCTAATAATAGAATATTGTCTACTAATTCAAAACATAGTTGTCTAATGGTGTGTGTCTCAAGTAGGTTTTGTGAGGATTTTATTTTCTGCACTGGATTAATAACTTCATAGAGAGCAGAGAAAGTTAAGCATACAGTACCTCCTTTCCCTTGTTTGATCTTAATAGGCTGACTAATTCATTTTAAATTCATGCAGGAAAGAAATTAATGAAAGTCATCTATTCAGAAGAGTGAGACCTCTGATTTACAAGAGACTTCTGAATCACTCCATCCTCCTTGTATAGCTTGTTTTAAATTACCATGTTTCTTTTTCTGTAGCTTTGCAGCATCTCAGACATTTTCAGCATCAGTTGGAGATTACTTTGCTTAGCACAGCTTTTTATTTATAAATTTTTTCCTCAGATTCTTAGGCAGTAGGTACAGAAGGAGGTAGAGAAGTTTGGTTCAGTGACAGAAAATGCCCTGGCTTTCTCTGTCTTGCAATGTTCTCTCTCATTTTTCCCCTCTCACTTCCCACCAGTGCCAGACTGTTCTAGGAGAGCTGCTGCAGCCCATGGCTGAAGGAAAATATCTCCTCCCCTCCCCAAAGAAAGAAAGAAAGAAAGGCATTGTAGCATGTGGTGTATTTTCAGCTGAAATAAGGCAGTTACTCTTTTTGGAGCTCCAACAGATGCTCCCAAAACACAAAATGCCATAACCAGACAATTATGTTAATGTATAACAGATAAGGTGGATCAGGTTAGAATTTTGGTGATCATATTGGTTTGGAAAAGCCTAAAAATTTGTTAGACCAAGACCAGTAAATGATATCTTGGTTGCTTCTTACATTTCCTTCTTTCTTCTGATTGACAATGTGTGCTGCTCTGACCTGATGTCAGGGAATATTTATGGGACAGGGAACTGTTTGGGAATGCTTTGTCTTTCCTCTGCATGTGAGAGAGAAATCCAAGGAAGTCAGTAGATGTTCAAATGTTAGTGTGTTGGTCAAAAAGTTACAGTGACACAGATCAAATATGACACAGCTCAAAAATTCCTCCTAGGACCTTAAATCATCTGTGTGCCCTGAGGCACATATCCAGTTAATCCAGTTTCTGCACTAACTATGCACCTCTGGGCTAGGCAGAGGTTCTCTTCTCTAAACACTCCTTTCCTAAAAGCCAACAAGGGGACACACTCTTTTCCAAGAGCCTGTTCTGCAGTCTGTTCCATCCATGACATATTTGGAATGTTTCAAGATAAAATTCCCCCACAGTCTGAGACATTGCTGCTCCTCCCAGCTGTCAGGGCATTATGACTGTGCTTATAACTGTGTGATGTACTGATGTACAGTTATAAAAATAATTATTAACAGCAACTCTAGCCCATCACACATTTTTGTTCTTGGTCTTATTTCAAGCAGCATCTTCCTTTCCAGCAACTTTTCAATATAGTACACTTGATAAATCCTCCTCTCAATATTTAGCTTACCACAGGCAAGCTTGTTTGTTAAATATAACACTTTCAATTGGATGGTTTTTTATATGGACACCAACAGAGGTAGGAAAGAGTATTAGGTTTGAATGACAGTGATGAATAATATTAATATTTACCTACTATTGGAATCTGGAGCTGCTCCAATGAGCCACAGAGTCTTAAAATCTTGATTAAAGGTTAATGAAAGAAAATACTGAAAAAGTTACCCAAGAAACAAGAAGTGGGGAAACAGGGTGTTCTCTCTCATCCACTGCCATTCTCAAGTCCAGAAACAGCAGGAATAAGGCTTCAAAAAGACACTTGTGAGTAGCTTTGAGTTCATCTTTTGGCTCTCAGACCTTCTGGGCTGCAGGTATGGTCCCACATTCTTTTTTTTTTTTTTTTTTCAAAAACATCCATCTGTTAAAGGCAAAGATAGGTTTGCAATATATGCATCTCTCTCTCTGAGTTCACTTAGAAAATACTACTGAGACTCAAAAGAAAGACTGGCAGCATTTTGATCAGATCAAACAAAACAAAATATTCAAGAAATATTGACTCTATTCCTTTTGAACTCTTTAGAAAATTTGGGCAAAATTCGCCACTTCAAGTGATGAAATAATTGGTTTAAAGTCAGAGACTGCATCTTCATTACATTCCTAATGTATGATACTTATTATGTATTAATAACACCTTATTATCTCTTGTCAGGTATAATAAATATAGCATCTGAATATTAATTTAGTGTTTTATGCCAGCTCATAAGGTTTGAAAACTGAAGCTCTTTCTTCTTGCACAGCTCAGATGTTCTTACAGGGTGAGACACTGCTCTTAGGGAATGGCAAATTTATAGCTTTAGTGTATGTAAGCTTGGACACATGTAGAATTAACAGTTGGTAATTGAATAGTTTACAATTAAAACTGAATTCAGGATGAAGCTTATGGGTTTATGTCTGTGTAAATATTAGAGGAATGTACATTTAATCCTTTGGTTTGTGTTGGACCCTCAGCTTTAGTGCTGTTGATGCATTTGCAGTAATTCAAGAGTAATCCCTTCTGCATCTGCAGGAATACCACTAATGCTGCAAAAGTAAAACACTTGGGATCTTCATCCTTATGACTACACATTTTTCCCTGTGGCTTTTGTATCATGACTAATCAGAGGCAAAGAGTGTGTCATTATCATTTCAGTATTGTACATGAATATCTACCCAGCAAAACTGCCCAGTAAAATTAAATGTCACTGCTTCTCACTTTGAGGACTTCTCAAGAGGCCTCAGGTACTTCACATTTTAACCCCTTGTCAGCTGTGATATCTACCCTGCAGCCACATGGGGGCCAAGATTTTTAAAAAAGGAGTAATACTTACGAGTCCCTCTTTGGATGCTTAATTTAGTAATGTTTACACAGCCAGAGTTAAGCATTTACCATCTGATGGACAGATGTCTCTAAATCTTCTTAAAAGCACAAACTCTACTTTACCAATCAGTTTGGAAGACCTTGGTTTATCCCACAATTGCAGAAGGTGTGATGTTATCAATATTTATATCAGTAAACATTAAATTATTAACTTAGGTATATCTGAGAAACAAAGGTCAGGAGAAATTTATGTTGACAAAACATAAATATATGTGATTAAAAATTATTCTGTACAAGGTAGTGATTCAACATACCTTCACCATCTTGTTCTTAATGTCTAGTGTAATTCCCAATGTTCCCTGGTGTATCAGGAATGTATCTGTGAGTAAAATCTTCAAATTTCTTGTAGGCAAGTAATAGAATTTTTTTCAGCATCCCAGAAACACGTACTTTTATAAGGTCACCTATGAAAAAAAATGAATTATGCATTATGCTATGGTACCTAGCACTAATACTTAGGCAAAGCTGATCTCATGGATATAACTACTGGCAAACAAAAAGTAACCCAACCACCATTAGTTCCTTCTCTTTCTCTTAAAAGAAAATCACTGGAAGTTCATAAAAGATGTATGTCCCAATTTTATTCTGAAAACTATTCTTATCTGAAGAACAGCCCAATGGAAACTCAATCAGTTCAGGACAGAATTACTTAATTACTTGAGAACTTGAATGTAAAGGCATGAGTATAATTAGCCAAATTATTTAATACTCTACATATCATAGGCAAAGAGCATGACCTAAGGCAGTCATTGTCAAATATGGCACAGTTGGTTGCCATCAAGTGTTACTACCCCTTAAACTTGTGGTTGTGTGGCAGAGTTGTTTACTGATGTTTCTTGGGTATTGCACCAGAGGCTGTTTTTACCATTATAAGCAATTTATTATAAGATTCTTGCCAGGTCTTGATTTTAAAATGTGATGTTGGGTGAGAAGCAAGATGTGAACTGCTGCCAAAGGCAAAGAGTATCTTCAGATGATCTCAGTAATGTTCACTACCTGGCCATAACACCGAGCAAATGCTTCTACCCCTGTAATAATTCTTCAGTGGAGACAAACCTCACAGATCCTCTCTGACATATTACCTGGCTTTTAAATCCCTGACTCACCTGAGACAACATCTTTCTCTATTTCAACACAAGTGGCCTGAAAATAGCATGTCATATACTTTAGGGAATGACCTCTGTTTCTAATAAATCCTGTATGTTCCTGAAGCTGGCTGGTCAGACACAAGTCAGGAATACAACAGGATAAACAGCCTGTCAAGTCACTCACCTTGGCTGGGTGACCTCAATGGACTGTGGAGATTCTCATTTCTTCTGCTCAATCTGGTAGAATTTTTTAAATTGTTGTGTGAGATGTTTCTGTTTAAAGGGTTGTCTGGATCATGGAGATGGTCTTAATTTCTTTAACAAGTTTATTAGAAATGAAACTGAATTTCAGTGTCATGGTAAAAAGCTGCGTGACCTTTAATCTTAACAAATTAAGACAGAAAGTAGAAAACATCTGTTTCCTTTTACTAAAGTCAATACAAATATTAGAATAACATGAGATCAGACCTTGACATACACAAAAAAAGAAATCAACACTATGGATATTATTGGAACCATTCAACTTCTCAATTTAGAAATCCCTGAAACAGGGTGAAGCTGCAAATTGGAGATGAGCCATTATATGACTGTGTAGAGAGTGACAGCTTTACATTTGAGGTACATAAATAATAAAGCCCATAACAAAGCTCCCCATGTGAGCAGCATATAACAAACTCAACCTCTAACACTGAACATCTCATTTTAGCTTGCCAATTTCTGTTCTTTAACAATTTGCTTCCCAGTTAGAAGGGAACAGAAAAGATTAGATGGAATTTAGAGAAGATAGTAGTAATACAATAGTGGAAAAAATATATTTCACATTTAGCAACACATTTCCCTGTTAATTGTTTTCTAACTGAATGCTGTTTGTTAGCAATGTATTTTTATTTGTGAAATCCCATCCTGACTTTGAAATAGGAAACAGAAAACTCAGAACTCTTCAAAAGTAGATACCGAATATTTCAGAATTTTTGGTAGTAGTAAAAATAACAACAACAATACATTTTCTGACACCTCTGTAAGCCTCCAGCTATGGTACTGGTAAATCATTACAATTAGCTTGTAATTAATATGTTAAATCTGTGCAAATATACTCTTCTGTTATCCTGGAGCATCCTTTTCTGCTTGTTTCAGAACTAAGCTAATCACAGTAGCATTAGGATATTCTTGCTGTTGGAGATTTATATTTACCAAGATTTTACAGTAGACTCATACTTCATGCAAAGTTCGGGTCCACCCCATCCTATTTGAGGAGCAAACTAATGAAACAAACATTGAATCTTCACTGTGTCTATGTGTCTTCTTGGCTTTATTCATACTATTGAACACCTAAGGTGTTTGTGTTATATCTCTCTCACAAACTAAGAAATAACCTCCCAAATCAAACCTTTGTGACTTTTTTTGGTAAAAAATGCTCAACAATCCATCAAAATGAAGTAGTCAGGGCCCTAGAAAAGCATTTCTACACCCTGCTAGGGTAATTGGGTAATTCTACATATTTCTATATATTTTAATAACTTTCTCTCTCTTTTTTTTTTTTTTTTTTTTTTTTGCTATGTGCCTAAACAATGTGGAAATTAAAACCTACTTAACAATACAATTACATTTCCCTGAAAAATAATCTAAGGACATTTTTAATTGTGATTTTATCATTGACTTATGTTCTTAAGTTCTTAAGTTTCCATCAGCAAGTACACAGCACTACATATAATTTCTCATAAATTGGTTACCACCACATATCTTTATAGATAGAAGAAACTTTTGTTCATCCAATTCCCTCCTATATCCCATCAGATAAATATATTTCTGCATACATTTAGCAGACTTAAAAAAACCCATCTTATGCAAATTCATTTTTCATTTTCTTAGCATTATCAGACATTTATTTAAAAGCAACTTGCTATGAAAACAAGATCTATGTAGGCTGCTGTATCCTAAATTAGTTTTTGAGAGCTCCATTATACTATAACTATTCATTGAAAAGGACTCTGATAAATGTCCACTTTGATCTGCAAGGCTGGTGTGATACTCTAAATGGAAATGTGAATCTATTGGAAGGAGCCTGATTGAACCAGATACACCAGAAGGAAATTAAGATGCAAGAGATGTGGTTTAATCAGGCTGTGATTGTACTAATTTAACTCATCTGGGAAGTGAAGGGCCATAACTTGGACAGTGCAGATCATGATTATTTCTTTAATCATTTCCACGTGGTAGGAGGTGATGACTCCCTGCCCTCTGTGCAGGTCCTGGGTCTGTTTGCACAAGAGAAATTCAGGCTGTAGCAGCAGATGCTCCTCTCAAAGGCATGGGCAAGCCAAGGGCATGACCTCTCCTGGACAAGGAGTATCAATGCCCAAGAGCATCAGCAAAAGGTGCAGGTGTACAGGAGGGCAAAATAGGAACTTCCTAAGCCACCATGCTAAAGCCACAACATGGAAAAGGGATTATCAGCTTAGCGCTCTATCCTCTCGAAGGTGTGCCTCCCACCAGGGCTAATTTCAAGCATGATTTATCAGGAGCCCAAAACCCCATTAGGGAAGAACACCACTAGGTACCTGACATCTGCCAACTGCAGCAGCATGAGCCCAACCCTGTTCCAATAACTCTCTGAAATGTCATGGTCCAATAACCCTCTAAAATTCCATAGTTAAAAAACCTGAAAGAAACACTTTGCCCATGTCAATGTTATTTTAAAATATTTCTCATATTTTATAAAACAGCTCTTGCATAAAAACTGGTGTCATATTAATTCTAGGGCTGGAATACTGAGAGTTGTTATTCTGAGTGTGAGGGGACTTATACTTCAGGATTCATGATTCATTATACTTAATTCAACTTATATATGCAAACTATATGAGTCAATGATTTACACATAAATGATTCTTCTCTCTGTACTTTAAAGTATATCTCCATGAATAAATCTGCTTCAAATATTCTCTATCTCCTCTGGTATCTTAGAAGTTCTGTTTGTTCCTTCCTCTGAGTGACACTGTGCTGTAACACCACCACAAAATGCATATCCACAAAACTGAAAGCGAACGGTGACATGAGCCAAAATATGGTTAGGACCTGGGTACCATCTTTTTTATGGGGAAAATATATGTCTTTGCAACCCCAAACTCTTTTTTTTTTCTGTGCTTTAGAGTACCTATTAATGTATTTTCCACATCAGTCCCACTGAACAACCCCCCACCAGTTTTGTGCTGATGGGAAGTGTGCAGTATGCGTCAGTCCTGCATCTTTTCATTTCTCATTTCTGACATGGAAAAATTAATTGTCCCACTGATGGAGGACAATTCCTGATCCACATGCCAGTAGGGCTATTGTTTATAGACCTTTTCCTCTGTGCAAAAGGAAATATGTGCATACAGAAAGCAAGATGATATAAATACAATATTGTTGTTCTATGAAATAAGGGGAGAAGGAACAGCATACTGAAATCTACTTTCCATAAATCTGTCAGTTTTCTGGAATTAGTTCAGGGACGTGCTGAAGCCAGTAGCAAAGGTCCCATGATACTCTGGAATGCATAGTAACAGAAAATGAGCATTCCTCTATAAAATAGATTCATTTCATTTGACACAGAGCTCATTTTGTATGGCAAGCCTGTGCTTATGAAGGTTTGTGTCTGTAAAGGTGTTTGTGTGGCAAAGTTTTGGTAGAAGGGGCACCCCAGGGCTGGCTTCTGTCCATGGAATTGAAGCCTCTGTAGCAAGACTTAAGGCATCCTTGACTCCCAGTGTCCCCCCATAAATATCCATCATCTTCCAGCAGTGTCTAGATATTAGCAATTTATTTGATATGAATACAAGAAAACTTATTCTTAAAGCTGTATCATCTGCAATTTGAAGTCAATGGGATTTTTGTCATTGACTTTAAAAGTGGAGTCAAAATCCTAATTAATAGCATCAGCTCCATGTTTCAATCAAAGATATACTATTCATAATGAAATATAATTACTAGAACAGGTTTAAATGCCAGTATTAAATAAACATGCAAAATCTAAGTATTAAAAGAGAATAAGTGTGGATGAAGTGTAAGACCTATGCCTTTGAGGTGCTGGATATCTTCTGATGCTCCATGTCTTTTGGTTATTTAGTTATTTTTTGTCCTGGTGAGGTTTCCTAGGCTTCAGTACCGAAGGTGTTTATAAGTTCACAGCCCTGGGTATCCCTGAAATCAGCTCCCAGGCACTGGTCCCAGCTCCCTCCAGGCTCTGTTCTGTACTGGCCCTGTGATAATGCCTTTACAGGGCTTCTTTTTGGGCTCTCTGTGTCACTGTGTGCTGAAAGTTCTCAGTGAACAAGTCAAACAGACTTCTCCCTCCCAGCTCATTCTGCCCTGAGTGCCTGGAGAGGCTGAGCAGATTCCTTTTTGTGGCTATGAGTTTTCTGTATTAAAAAGGGGGAATAAAAAATGAGCAAACACAGTGGAAAGAACTTGCAGTAGCATAGTGCATGCTGTGTGAGAATGTATTTAGGTGAAAGCACAAGAAATTGAGACTGGAAATACCCTGGTTTGCATTGCATTTTGGTTGTCTCCCTAGAGTTGAGTGTGTGCATACCCACTAACTGCAATAATATAAGTTTATCTATTTCATACAGCCCAATTTTCTTTTATTTTACATATCACTATTTGAATTGGTTTGATTTATAGTATCTTAACTTATCCTGCAAATATTCAGGACGTGAAAAAGAGGAATAAAATGTCTAGTATATAATCTCCCTATAAAAATCTGAGCTTAGCTCCTCAAAACTTTATGTACAACTACATAAGCAAAGGAATCCCAACATGGCTTTCAGGATTATTTAGGAACACGAAACTGGTAAGAGCATTAAACAAAAACCACAGTAGATAATCCTAACACGTGTAAAAAAAAAAAAAAAAAAAACAAACCTCTTTGGACCTTGCAGTACAAAATCCTTCATATGAATTTGCTTGAGGCATTATCAGCTCTAAATGGATGAGGTGTACTGCAGCAGATCAGTGCATGCAGGAGGTCTGCAGAACATTTCTTCTGAATAAGTATTTCCAGAATACATATTCTCAAGCAATTAAGTGAAAACCTGATATTTAAGACTGAAAATAGGCAAACCTGTGGGAATAATATTATATAGCTATCAAGAAAGGTCTGGCCGTACGTTTCATTTAAAAGAGATTAACCTCTCTAGACCAGTCAGCATCTCTTGTCTCTACATGTGGTGAGAAGAATCTCTAAAATTCACAAGAAAAAAACTGGAAAAAAACCAAAAAAAACACTCTTCTGTAAAATAGTTTAATTTCATTTGATACAGATCATTGGGAAGTTGTTCTTCCTAGAAAAATGCCTCCTCCTGTCACAAAGTTTTTGTAAATTTTTACCCTAGTCCCCCATGAATCCTGTTGATCCCCAGCTTACAAAACCTTAATTTAAGTATATGTAAAAATGCTAACGTTTCCTGGTAATTTTGGTTTTCCTTTTTCTTCTTGAAGAATGTGTTTTCCAAAAATTTAATTAATTGGTGATTAATTTTTACAAAAAGTTAGTCTGGTTCAATTGAAGCTTCAGATATCTTTATGAAAGGGGAAAAGGCTTTGGTTTCACAGAACCAGAAGCTTAAAATTACTTAGGAAATGTAGAAGAAAAATAAATTTTAAATTCTTAACTGGTTTATGAGGAGCCCATTAAATTGAGATACTGCCCATTGAAGACCTAAGACAGCAGCAGTGGCATTTGCCAGAACAGTTAAGCAGCACTGCTTTAATAATATATTAGACTAAAATTCTAATTATGATTTATTATGTCTCATAATAATGTACTTGGGAAAGCAAATCCAGCCTCCTGAGTATTTAGCATTTGAATGCTAAACAGATGCTGAACATTTATAAGGTAATTCTAAAAAATAACATTTCTGATGCATAAAATTGAAATACATTGAAAATCTCTTAATAATGTTAATGCATCAACAAGGAAAAACAAACACAGCATTTTATAGAAGTGAATTGGATGTAGTAAAAATCTATGCATAAAACAAATTAAAATAAGGTTTACTGTACAATGCTAATTTATGAAAAGTAATAGTTACATTAGTTAAAGGGTAAAAAAATGCTTGGAAATTTAACCAAGTTCCAAATAATATCTAGGTGCCTCCAGAACTGACAGTTTTTAAAATGGTACTAGAGCTCCTGGTGAAAAAAGCATGTTGGCTTCTAGGACTTATTTCTGTATATTCATCATTTGACACAAGCCCCAAAGATGAGTGAGAAGCATGTGAAAGCAGCCTTTGCCCAATATTTCATCTGAGACAATGGCATGAAGATCCTGCAGAGAATAAGCCAAGATTTTGAGGATTGTGGTTTTTCAACACCTAAATCCTACCCATGCCACACTTTGAGTGCCATTTGTTTTTGAAGATAATTATATAAATAAAGCAGAAATCATCAAATTAAGCTAGATATCTCAAAGCCTTGCATTAGTACAAGGGCCCACCCTCCCCCTTTGTGGAAATGTGATAAATACATTTTTAAACATAGACCACTCTAAAAATTATTCTCTATATATAGAAGTGTTGCAGGTAAAATAAAATATGCCAGTTCCTTGCCTTAGAAAATAGAGCCATTTTTTACAGTGGAGGCAGAGCCAGTGTTGCCTAGGGCAATGGCAAAATGAGTTAACACTTCTAGCAAGAAACTATCTTCATTAAGGTGTATTATTTAATATAAGGTTTGTGCAAATTAAGCCAGACCATACATAGAGAGAGGAAAGATGGCCAATTTCTACTTTTAAAGGAAAAAAAATGGCATTTTAATTCAGAACCCTTATGTTTCTGAGAGTCCTTGACTCCTAATGATAGGTTGCATTTTGAATAAATCAATTGCAGTGTTCTCCACTTGGAATATATAATTTGCTTCAAATTTCAGATTTCATTGCATACCCCTAGCATATTAATGTTTTCTCTACAATTGCAATTATTCAAAGAAAATGGAAGAGTGAAAAATAACTCCATTTTCAGGATCATGTTTGAAGGATTAAAATAACTATTCAAAGAAGTATATATACTTCATTTCACAGAGTTGAGGACTTTGGACACTATTCATGAGCAAGTATGTTGGAATTTTTCCTAGTTTTTTGTCTACCCATGGTTCATTTTAGTTCTGTTTCATAGCTGTGCTGTGTGAATTCAGCCTAAAACTCTATTCCTTGTCTAGGCAAGGCAAATAAATTTCTCCCAATCTACTTGACATGGTGAGTTAAGTGCTGAGACCGACCTGAGGATTAAGAGATGAGGAATGAGTAAAATGGCAGGAATTAGCTTTTGCTGGGTCACTACTTTGTAACAATTGAAAGAGGAAAATTTTTTTTATCCCCTTTTTCCTCAGTAAATTCCTCATTGGCTCCCAGGAGCCAAATTCAAAGTGTCAGAGTAGAGCAGTGGGTTTAGGGCAGAACACGTTTGTGTGTAAGTCATCTTTCTTTTGGCATTGTATGCCTCACAGCAGGAAAAAAAACAACAACAACAACAACAACAACAACAAAAAAAAAAAAAAAAAAAAATGGAAGAAGCACTTAAATCTGTCCAGTGAAATCTGGCATCTACTTTTCTCACTGATAAGTTGGGGGTTCGTGAGGGGAGGTTTGAAGTCAGTTTAAGACATTACTATTTTGTTGGGGTTTTAGGCTAGTTTTTAGGATCTGTTTTATTCAGATGACTTTTTCTGCTGGCTAACCTCACATAAAAAGTCTCTTGTGCAACTTTTTTTTTTTTTTTAAAAGTTCCCCCCTTCCCGGCTTGAGAAGCAGATTTACATCAACTGAAAAGAAGAAAAGACAATTGAATGATGTTATTTTTCAGTGTTTTTCTCACGTTCTGAATTTCTCATACCTCTTGTGTTCAGTCCCTCATTGTTTCTTACTTTCTCGCACATTTTTCCTAGTGATCTATATTTCATAGAAACGATAGAAGTGGAGCAGATGTAAGATCTTTATGCAGGCTTTGCTGTGGCAGCTGAACCTCTGCAGTGATCTCTTTGCCCAACACTACCTCTGTGTCAGCCAGACCCACTATCACCCACTATCAGCTTTTACAAACTGCATCCTATTTACTAAATCACACAGAAGAAACAAAACCTTTTCACCTCCCTTCAGCACACTTTCAAGATGCAGTCAGTGCACAATGTTACCAGCAGCAAGCTGTTTTGATTAATGTTCTGTTCCTCTCTTGTGCTTTCAGTGTTAGGCTCTCAAAATACCTTGCAAAAAAGCAAGGGCTGGATTTTGGCACCCTTCTATGCTGATGCCCAGGATTGCAGGGAGAATAACCTGAGCACAGCCCCATGAAGGTGGGCCATGGCACACAGACACAGAGCTGATGGTGGGGAGTTTCTCCCTCCCAAAAGTCAAACAGAAGCCCAGCCTGGTCCAGCAGGTCCTTGTGCTCACAGGGTTCATATGACCAAGTACCTTATCTGAATGCTTATGCTGGAGAGTTATCCAGATTTCATCCAAAGTGCCCTGATACCTAGGAGTCTAATGGAGCTTTATAATCCATGTTAATCACTCTATAACAATGTCTTTAACTGTAAAAAGGGCCTAGGACCACCAACTGCACTGTGGAAACTGAGTTTTGGAAGAGAGGTTTCCTAGAAGGATCTCTGACTCTCTCCTCTGTTACCTTGATGAGTGTAGGGCAGGAGGAGCAACTCTCATTGTTAACATCAGGTCCAGCTCCCCTTTCAGTTCCTTCAATTTTAATATTTCACAGGCAAATCAAATAGCAGTGTCTTACTTTTAAAGGAGGGAAATGGATACATGGAGTCATACAATACTCTAAAGTCATGTCAACAGATGAGTTTTGCTCTCTTCTCAGCTACCCCAAACAAATCTGCTTGAACTCAGCTCCCTGTTTGTGAATTCCCATCAGCACTGGAGCATGGCAAGGCAGGTCTTGTCTGGCTTTGGATCTAAACTGCACTAATTGCTTTCACCTCCTCCCAAGCAGAGACAGATAGAGCACTGTGCTTACTGAAAAATGTCACTTGCAGAATGTGGTTGGCATAATGTTTCATAAAATTTACTTTAAAAATGTATTTCTGACCAGAAACAGAACACCAAAACGCTTCAAGCATCTCTCCCTGCCCTCTCTGTGGTTCACTCTTGAACTTAGAGATTTGAAGCTATTTTAGATAAATAGGATGAAAAGAACCGGCCAGATCAGGATGATTTCAGGTATGGATGTTTGTACATAAATAAATTCCCAGTCTGACTATGTGAGGTGAGCAGATCCATTAACTTCAAAGTGAACTTCAGCTGTAACCTTATTTAAAGAATATAATATTAAGTTAAAATTCACATGTGCTATGGGGTATTTTGTGTGAAAAACTTTTCCTCTTCTCTGATTGTTCCCTAACAATTACGAATTCTATGCAAAACACTTAAGAAGTCTGGAAAAAATGCATTAAAGCAATCTCTTCATTGCAAGCTAAAGCATGCATAGCAAAGTACTGCACTTTTGTCTCCAGTAATTGCAGATCACAGTCTTTAAAGAGATCTATTTCACTTGATTAGGTAATCACATAAATTAGACCATGTTTGCAGGTCATTGTGAGACTAATTATGAAAATATATGAACCATGATGTATTTTTTCCCATTGAATCTTTATATAAGACCTTGCCACTGACTTTATTTGTAGAAGGAAAAAAGCCATTTGATTATGAGATATTGCTGTTTATTACTTGTATTACAGTGGCACCAGGCTGCCTCACATTAGATGACATTTCCATTATATAACAAATTAGGAACTTTACATAGATTGCAGTCTGAAGTGGAAAGACAGATCAGGGAATTACTCAGAGTTCCTCATTTCCAGAGGCAAGAAAAAAATTTAAAAACCTGGCTGATAATGTGATCTTCTGAACTGAAGTGATATAATTAATATAGGCACAGAAAGAGTCCCCTCCCTGGTCAGAAAGACAAAGGCACTAGTTTCATATTAAGCACTTTACTCCTGTTGAATAAACAAGGACATATTTTTAAGATTAAACAAGGTTCTCCAGGGCTTTCTTAACTGGCAATCACAATGACTTGTAGACAGTCACACAGGGAATTTATGACATACAGGATATAGGATTTCTTTAATCACAGTGAAGTTTATCAGCTCTGAGATTTCCCTATCTTCCATGAAAACAATTGAAAAATAACTTCTTTAGATATTAGATACTCTTGGTAATTCCTGTAATAACTAAGTATATAGCTACATGTAAAATGGTATCTAATCTAATCCCTTCCATTTTGTTTGCTGCCACCAGACAGAAATTATATTTTCCAGAATCCAGTAATCCAAAAATATACAGCTGAGCATTTCTGAGAGGTGCCTAGAGCTGAGAATCCTACAGCTTGGCTGGAACATGGAAGATGTCAGCCAAGGCAGATGCCAGCAGATGAAAAGATGGTGTTTGCTGTCAGTTTGATAACAAGAGGGGGAGTGCTCCAAAGTTGGCTCACAATTCTCCAGTATCTTGCAATAACTAAAAAGTCTTTTCACAGCAACACAATAACACATTTTATATAAAAGTTACAATTTGGTAACTGTTCACAATTTCACTGCCTCCATTTCATTGCACGGAACCATGATGGGGTCCCTTTTAAATGCTGAGAGATAAGAGACTGATAAAAGAAAGATAGAAAGTGTGAGAGGGAGAAAAAGGTAAAAGGTTTCTGCTCAGGGCTCTAAATTAATACATTATTGATCAAAACTTGAATCAGAAAAGTTCAATGATTTGGTTGCAACTAGCCTTTATTCTTTCCATCAATTCATATGCAGTCAATATCCTATTATATTGCTACTTTGAAAGGATGTCTAGAGGAATAATGTGCTTGAACAATGCATTCCAGTGAACCTATCTGATTGTAACTATGGGGTTCATTTTTTTCCTGGTTATCCAAAAAATAAATAGGACCTATAAAACACACAGATGGCACAGGTACTACTGCAGCAGTTTGGGCACTAACATGTAGCTGACATCGATGAATCTGTACCAATCTCTGTTTTAAAGCGTGAAAAAATTATTTTATCTTCTTTATATATATACATATATATATATATATATATATATATATATATATATATATATATATATATATATATATATATATGTATGTATGTATGTATGCTTGAGTAAATGCTTCTACTTGTTACTGATTCCCAGGAAATGGATCTTCCAAGTACCTTAAGCCAGCATTAACATTCAATGTAACTTCATTCACCGTATCATGTCGAAATTAGCATTAGGTGATTATAGCTCAATGTAATTAGCTGCGTATATTAGACAAGCAGAAATGCACCCTGCAGTTGATTACCCTAATTTTCAGTCAGCAGTGGCAGATACACATTTCCCCAGAGCTCAACATGGGCTGAGCTCTCTGTGTCTGTGGTGTTCCTGCAGGTGATGCTGGGGGGGCACAGCACCCTGCTCAGCTCCCTGGAGCTTCCACATCCACCCCTGGGGCTCTGAGGTTCCCTCTAGGATCCCTGCCAGTGGAAGTCACAGCATTGTCCAGGGCTCAGGGCAGTTTGCCCAATACACACACAAAACAACAGCCATAGAAAGACAATATGATAACACAATGAAAGTGTCAGAAACAGGGACTTTTCAGTTAGAAACCAGTTATTGTTAAGAATAGGTAATAAAGATAACATAGAAATATACATATACATGGTGGTGGTTAATAGCATACTAGCAAGTGTTACATGTGTTGCTCAGTTACAAGGAAAATACATTTAATCTTTTGATTCCTAGGAAAATAGTTACTTGGAGACAGCTAGACTGGGAACAAAGTACCAAGCAAACTATTTCATTTTGCTATTTTCATGAGCTCTGTTGATTAGCTACAGAGTTGTGCAGCACCTTCTGCTAACTTGCAGCAGACCTGGCCCTACAGAGAAATTAAGGAGTTCAGAGAAACAGATTTGCCTTTTCTTTTCCCTTTTCCCAATATTCTTTATTTTACTCTTCCTTTCTTTTTAATTTCCTTTTATTTTCTTTTGCTATTTTTGTTTTCTTCTCTTTCTTTTTTGTAGCCAGAGAAGACAATGTATTCCTTACCAAACAACAGGGCAGCATTCCCATCCCCTTTGCTAGCTAGCCACGATCAATGCCATAAAAACATGGTAATGTGATGGGAGAGGTATGAGCAAGCAGTCCAGCTCCCTCCTTCCCCTCCCTCTACATTTCCCATAAAGGGAAGGGAAAGGAGTACCTGCCTGCCTGGAAGCCCTGTTGGGATGGGATGTGATTGGGATGAGGTTGCTGAGGAAGGTCAACAGCATCCTGACCCTGGTTTCCACAAAGGGAAATCCGTGTTCTTGGTGCCTTAGGCCTGACTTGTAAATGCTGGCATGGTTGGCTGTGTCACAGAAATTACCATTTAAATTACCTCTTGCCATCCACTACACAGGTGAGAACTTTCTGCTTCGAGTGCCAGGCTCTCAAAGGCTGGCATCCTGACTTCCTTCCCCCACCTTACGCTGGGAGAGGTGAATATGAGTGTTAAGGGAAACAGAACTGGATCTTCTGCATGCTCCAGCATGGATTCTAAAAATCAGTACTGAACAGAAAAAAAGGGATTACTAAAAATGGAAGATTGTAATTGACCATTTCAAACTTCCTCAGAACTTCAGTTTGATTCAAGGCAAAGTCAATAAGAAATAGCAGATTCTTAGAGTGAGAGATATGCTATACATTGCTTAAATAGTTACAAAGAATGCATTTTCTTATCTGGTTGCAGTGGTAAATCATTAAATATGAATCCTTTGTTTTGCTACTGTTCTTGTAATTAAAGATAATAATTCAGATTACAACATGTTCCTTTGTCCAAAGATTAGAAGAGCAGCTATGGAAGGCAAGACTAAGCAGGGTCAAGCTGTTTAGTGTCACACAACCAGCAGCTGCATTGCTGTTATCAAAACTCGTTCTAAATTGGCCCATGTTTTCTCAAACAGCTTAGCTGCCTTTTATGCAATTTCATTGTTTATTTATTTGCAGTGGACCGCCCTAAGACTTCAGCCATGGGCATGTTCACAGGGAAAATGGACTGGAATATATGGGGGGTTTTATTTGCTTTCAATTCATGTCCACTGCAAATCTCTTGGTCCAAGTCAGAATTTTACCTGACTGCTTGCTCCACAGGCCAAAGAAAATATTCAGCAAACCTAAGAGTATGTTTCATAGACTGTGTTATAAGATAAGGAAGTAGGGCACAGATTCCAATCTTCAGTAGCCAAACCACATGGAAATGTGAGAACACCTTAAACTATGTAAGACGTAAGATGATCCATTTATCTCTCAGTCTGGCAACAGAAAACTTATTCACTGAAATTATTTGAAAACAATGAAGATTATTCAAATAAAAGCTGAGAGGTTCCAGAAGGTCAGTGTGGAAGACCACAATGTGTCCCAATGTCGATAAACTCAAATAGACACTGGGGCATACTGTGAGTTTGAACAGACTGGAAGCAGGATGACAAGACAGGCAGAGGAGGGTCCTGTTTTCAAGGCTGCTGTGACAAGAATGATGGTGGCTGATTTTGTGTTTCCTTAGGGTTTGAAAGCTTATTGGGTTCCCAGCTCAAAATAATCCCTTTGGAGTGTAGTTTGGAAAGGCTGCCTCTCTCACTGCTGCACCAGGGGCTTGTGCCTCCCTGTGCAGTGGCTTCTCTACATCACACCAGCCCTATTCTCCTCCCTTATCCTGATTTGCCTCTTCTCTGGTCCTGAGCAGGAAATCAATACTCTGGCACCTGTGGGTTCTGAACAGATCACTGGGAAACATTGATCTGGAAACACTTTCTGGGGAGAAAAGGTTTGTATGCCTGTGATAAAAGCTCTGCCAAACAGAAAACACTGGGCAGAACACACTTCAGTGTCTCTTACAGAAAGCCTAAAATGTCATAGGGGAAAGGAAAAGCAATACTTAATAAAAGTTGTAAAGTGAATTTGATACCAAATTTCTAGGGAAATTTAGTACTTTCTTTTCTTTTTCAGGATGGATTGATTTACATCTGAACTTTTCCTTTTAAAATGGTTATATATTTGAATTTATTTTCAATAATTTATTTCCAAAGCAATGTTTCTGTTGGTATCTTATGTTATTGATGATGTAAGTATTTACTGCTGTTTTTAAAGATGGCAAATTAGTACACAGAACTAATAGGAGAAGATTCATTATCTTTGAAGCTAATAGAGAGGAAATATATATGGAGAGATGTCCTTCAAATGCATTTTGAAGTCTTTATTAAAATACAACCAAAAGGTATTGCATAAAACAATATATCCCATTAAAATCTCACTATATACTCTTGCTATGAACATCTTCTCTTTCTAGCACAAAATTTAGAAATCTCTGGAACTCTTGCATCTTTTTCTCTGCAAAACATTCAGAAATCCAAGGATAGATATGATGGAATTATTCTGGTTCTCACTGCAGCTGAAAAAATCTCCTCTGTTCTTATTAAAAACAACCATTATCATTTCATCAGGTAATGTCACTGGGAAAATCACAGAATTCTGTTCTATTGCCTCTCAGTGTGTTTGGAATAGAAAATTAGTTCGTTTTCCTCAGATATATGAAAATAAATGTCCCCTGGAAATCTGGATTTCCCTAGAGATTTGAAAGTGAATGTCCTCTGGAAATCTGGCAAGATAAAAGAGCTTCAGACAATACCAAACTAAAGCCCAGCAGACACAGTTCGTACATTGCTGCCGTAAAGTAAATCCTACACTTCAAAGCATTTCATTTTTCAAGGTCAAACTGAGGATCTAGTTGCATTTTCTTGTGCACTTCAATGACTAAAAACGCAGTTCAACCCACTCGTGTCCTCAAAATTGTTGATGAGGGCTTTCCCAAGCAGAATTCCAAAGCAGTCCAACAACAGAGCAAAGTTTCAGTGGCTTCAGGAGCCCTTACACAGTGCATATTAACTGCAGGGGCTGGTCCACCCTTGAGGAGACAAAGTTGTGCATATGTCTCTTCAGCACAAACATCTATTAACCCAATATCTTATTTCTTACTTTTTCTCTACTTAAAACATAAGAGTCCAAAGGCTACAAGCTGAAGGGAAGGGTTTCTGGTTTCCTAGCTACTGGGAAAACACATTCAACTAAAGCAGTAAGAAATATGTTTGGACAGAGCTGTTCCACATCAGCTATTTACAACCATATCATGTATCAGGAGTGCAGAGGTTGCATTGAACATATAATCTCTTATGCATTAAACTCCTGAAAATTGTGTTTCAGGAAAAAAAGAAGCGATACATCTGATTTTATGTTAAGACCCAACCACGTGTCTCACCATTCACTATATATAACGTAAGGAAATGGTACAGTGCACTGCCATTCTCAATACTTGTAGGACATATTCTTTCCCTAAACAACATGAATACTCTCTTTACTAAAATATTTTACTAAATCTAAGTCTGTTTTCACATGTTGCTTTGTAAAAACTTCCAGCATTGCAAGCTCCTTTGCCCGCTGTGGATGCTTGGCTGTGAATCCCTCAAGGCTGGGCTCAGAGCATACTCAAGCTGGCCCTCCTAAAACCCAGGCTCCTTGTCCCCTTCAGCGTGCTCAGCACAACCTTTAACCCCCCGGTGTTGTGCAAGGGGCCCTGCAGGACAGGGCCCTTTGCAGCCTGAGCTGCCCCTGTTGCTCTCTGTCCGTGCACAGAGCACAGCGCGGCAGAGAGCGGCAGCAGGGCCTGTGTGTCCCAGGGCTCAGGGCTGGCACCGCTCAGGCTCCACAGAGACGTGGGTAAAGTGAACAAACCAAACTTTACTAAGGGAATGCGAAGCAAAGGGGTGAACTGGGAGGCAAAACTGGGGATGGGCAGGGCCTGAGGAATGGAGGGAGTGCCGAGGTGTCCGTGGGGCAGGGCCCCAGGGGAGATGCAGGAGGAGCACCCGGCCTGCTGCCCCTGAGCCTGTCCCTAGCCCAGCTTCCAGCCCAGCACCCAAGGCTGGGAGCTGCAGGGCGCTGGGCAGAGCAGGGAGAGCTGCTGGAGAGGGGACCTGGAGGGCAACAAAGGCCAGTGGCAGAAACTCACAGCCAAGGCAAAGACAGTCTCATTGTACTCTCTGGAGAACATGCTGGACTCCATCACAGAGAGCAGTGCTGCAAGCACCTCCTGCACTGCCTGTCCTGATGGTTCTCCACATCAGGGTGGCAGCTCTGTGGGACCAGAGCTGTGCATCAGTTGCATCAGTACTGTGCCCCAGGCAGCTGAGTGGGGCCGGGTGACAGAGCCCCGGTGCCCTGAGGGGCAGGGGGGGAGCATGGCAGCAGGCTCAGCAAACAGGAGGGCTCACTGTTAAGCCACGATGGCCTCTGGTTTGGCCCTCTTCCCGTCCCTGTGTGGGGCTGGAACATTGCTGTGCTCTTCAGCCTGCTGTGCTGGAGCAGCTGCAGGTCCTTTGAACAGCCTGAGCAATCTTTGCACCATTCCACTATCTGGCTTTGCAGCCACTGTGAAGAAAGCGGCCCTGGGGAAGCTCCGAGGTAACAAGTCCAGGTGCCAGACCATCTTTCTGTGCTTTGCTTGCTTCTTTTGACTTTTGTACACATGAGAAGTGGACCTTGGCACTCGAAATCTTAAAAGCTTTTGTGAGACTCAGCTGCTTGCTGTTCTGAACATGCAAGGTGATGCAAGGTGGAGTCTCATTTTTTTGGAAGTTTTTTTAACCACCCTCAAGTTTTAATTTCTTCCCTGTGCTTCAAAGCTTGAATAATTCCAGGATATCACTAAGTGAGGAAACAGTGGTGTTAAGACAATCCTTTTATTGCATAACAAGTCTGTGTTCCAGCTACTGAGAGTCCACACAAAGAAAATGCATAAAGACCAAGTACTTTCTTTCCTTTCTGGGACACCCTGGTCCAGAATCCATCCTTCACTTGATCTATACACTTACTTTTATTACCTTTTTTTTTTTTTTTTTTTTTTGAGTACTATTAATTTTCCATGGACAGCAATGTTCATTTTATACAGATGTGTATATTATGCCTGCTTTAAAAAATGGCAAAAATAAAAAATTAAAATATTTTATGAATGCCTGAAGGCCTCTCATTAATATCTACATTGTGGTATAGAGCAGTGCTGCCAAATAAACTTACACCTTTAGCATCTATTGAGTTGTCTTGGCAACAGAAGAAGGAATCTCACCTTGCAGCACAAGCATGCTCAATGCCCTGTTTGTGAATGATTACAGTTGCTTATCTGCTACCATATATGAAATGTGTGTGGTGATTTCAGGATGAGATTTTCATTCTGGATATGCAGGATTTGCAGTTTTCAATCTTTTGGAAATGTTATGCGTAAACTGATTTTCTTTGCTAGATTCTGACTGTGCTCAGCTCTGTTTTTTCAAGATTTACCATTAGTGGCCTCTCAAGGGTTTTACTAGGGTAAAGCCTCTCAGAGGCCTCTCAGAGCCATTTTCATATTTTCCCCTTTCTGTATTTCTTGTAGTTATCCTTTGTATAGAATGCAAATGCACACTGCAAACAAAATGTTCAGTGCAGCTAAACATGGAGGGATCAAATACATTTTTTTTTCCTTGTTTCACCTTCCATGTTAAGATTATTAAAGCTGCTCTGAGTCTTAGCTTTCCACAGAGTATTTTAAAAACTATTGGATGAGGTAGAATGTGAAAGCTTATAGGAGAGAGAGTGAGATCTATCTGTCTCTGAGTAGTTTCTTGAAGCAATGGTAGCTCTTTAAACTGTAGTATTCCACTATCTAAGAGTACTTCTCATCCTGTTGTATTGCCCTTTCCTGCAGTTGCTTTTCCATAATTAATCAAAAAATAATAGAATATCCTGCATTGGAAGGGATGCACAGGACAGCCCCAAGACACCCACCATGTGCTTTACAGCATATAGTCCAAACACTTCTTGAACTCTGGCACATTTGGTGCTGTGACCACTTCCTGTCCTTTTTCTCTTCTTTTCCATGGTCCCAGATGTCCAGTGCTCTATTGAATAAAGAGTCTGATAAATAAACATAAGCCTGTTGGAACAACAGGCCTCACTTCCTTAATTCCCTTTAAAAAAATAAATCTTACCTTCCCCTGCATTTTATCCACTTTTGACAGAGATAAGGCTTATGGGTAGAGGCAATGATAGCTTTTGGATAGCAATAGCAAGGACAAAATCCTTCAGAAACATGAGCAATTATCACAACATCAGTCTCTCTCCTGGCATAGTCAAAAAAGACTGTAGTCCAGAAGTCAAAATTTCACTTACTCTGAATGTTAACATGAAGGAACAATATCCTTGGAGCTCCTCAGTACTGAAGGGTTGCTACTCTGAGGTAAGGATCACAGAAATTGTCAACTATGACTTACAACTCTCTCAAAAAGAGAGGATGTGTAGTGAGGATTTTTACAGGTTGTCCAGACTTCATCCCTACAGAGTTTCCAGGGTAAAGATGCACATCAGAAATAAAAGTCAGTTCTCAGTTGTGGTATTCCCTAGCTATGAAGATTTCAGGATTCTAGGAAATACATTTGCAAACAACTGACTCACCGTAAACCTTCTTGGAGGTCTGTACTTCTGACTGATTTTGTAACCCTAAGCCTTATTCATTTTAATTTCCTAAGGGAGACTAACTTTTCTTTCTGAGCAACACCCTGAAGGCATTATAATTTGCAGACCATGCTAAATAAATGAGCTGCCAGAAAAAAATAGTATCTCTTGTGCATATTCCTTCTTTCTACAGAAATGGCACCCTGTGTAAAGGTGTTTAAAGAATTGATTCATCAGCATCTTTAATGTCCATGACAACTTCAAATAAAAAGCTCCAAAGGAGAACTTGATGTTTGGTGCTTTACAGCTTCTTTTTTCATTCACTTTAAGAGGTCTCAGTGCAAAATACCTTCAAATCAATGCTCAGGACAGCCTCTTAAAATGTGTTAGCATTAGAGCGTTGCCATTCAGATACAATCTTACAGTCAAAGAGATAAAGATACAGTTTCACACCTATTGTAGAACATACGAAATAGAGGAACTGTTGGGTAGCTTGCTGCCTTTAGGACACATAGCATGTTTAGGATAATAGATATTTTCTTATCTCTAAAGAGGGCTAGGTTTTGTTGTTTGTTTTGTTGGGTTTTTGTGGTGTTTTTTTGTTGTTGTTGTTGGTTTTTTTTTTTTTTTTTTTTTTGTTGTTGTTTGGTTTGGTTTGGGGTTTTTTTGTTATAATTAAAAGCACCAGTCAATATAGTCGATCCAATCCAGATCTTTCCTCCAGTCCCTTTCTGTCTCTTTCACTGAGTCTGAGGTCAGAAGTCACTTTTTAATTTGTGGTAGTTGCATTTTTTTCTCTCCCTATTTTTCTGGAAATCCCTTTTTCTTTATTCACCCCAAGACAATAAATCACCTTTTCATTTAATCTTTCTCTACAAAAATTTCACTTTTCTCCTTAACTTATAATTGGCTCTCTTGCTGTATGGCTCTCTGTGATACTCATCTAAGAACAAGTTATATAATGAAGAGCATGGAAAAGACATCCTTACTTCTTAAAATTTTTTCCATGCCTGGAGCTGTCTTGGCAGTATGTCAGAAAAATGACTCTTGTGTTTATGTTTCCAAAACAGTATCAGGAAAAAGAAGTCAGTCATCTCATGTCTGAATTGTTTAAAAAGGATGCTGTTGTTCCTGGCTGCTATACCATCCACCCATGTCATGAAGATGGTCATTAGAAGAAGTTCCTATGGAAAAAGAGTGTCTCATGTTCATTGTTTGAGTTTCACACAAGAAACTAATAAATCACCATTCTGGCAATGGTGTTCACAGGAAGCAAGGAAGCACAGCCAGTCCCATTTGCTGCAGATATGTTCTTTCCTCAGAGCTATGTCATCTCTTCCTTGGACACTTTGGAGGGCTCATTTGTAGTGTTTCAAGTATGGCTGGTTGGTTTCCTTCCCAAAATAAGTAATCTGCATCATATTTTGTTCTTTTCATATACCTGAGCCATAGCATGATTTCAGAAGATTGTACAAGGGGTGTGGCAGTGGTAGATATTTGATTTGTGTCTTTGGTGAGTGACTCATTTTCACCCATATGTTGTGCCTTTAAATGTGGTGTTATGAAGTGGATCTAGAGGTACATGTGGCTGAAAAATAATTTTGAAAGAGAAAAATTGTCTGTAGCTGGATTAGTTCCCATGGCTGTATAAATGCTTTTGCTGTGTGGGTGCCAGAAAGCCTACATGAGTATGAGGGGCAGTGAGGCAGATATTTCATGGATCATAGAATCATAAAAAGGTTTGGGTTGGAAGGGACCATGAAAATCATCTCATTCCAATCCCCCTGCCATGAGCAGGGACATCTTCCACTAGAACAGATTGCTCAGAGCTCCAACCAGCCTGGCCTTGAATACTTCCAGGGATGGGGCAAGCACATCTTCTCTGGGCAGCCTGTTCCAGTGCCTCACCACCCTCACGGGAAAGAATTTCTCCCCCTCATCCAGCCTAAACCTGCCCTCAGTCAGTTTGAAGCCATTCACCTTCATCCTATCTCTGCATGCTCTTTAAGGCAGCTTAAGCAGTCCGGATACATTATGTCCTGCAACCTGTGTGGTAGTAAGGAGCTCTGCATTCTTGTAGAGAAGAGAACCAGAGGTCATTACAGGGCTTTCTTAATTAATGCCTAGGTAATATTTTTTTTTTTCCCCACAGTATTTTCTGGTTTAGTGCATCTACAGACTAATAGTGAAACTGTCAGTGCATTAATTCATTGGTTCTCATCAATCTCTCACCTGTATATCCATAGGTATCCCTGAGATGTACCTGCATTCTAAGTACTTATTTATAGCCACCTTTCAGAGCAGCAAATGGTAGGGGACGTGATCTACACAAAGTATCCCAAAGGATGTTTCCAGTTACACATCTGTGTGTCCCTCAGTGGGAAGTGCAGTGGGATGCCAGATCTGTGACAGACTGCTGATGTTAATGGGCAGGACATAGGAGTTTATTAAGGCTCATAATTATTGCTCATAGCTATGAGGTGCAAAAGTTGATCTCCCTTACATAAGAGTGAATTAATTCATTTAGGCAGAGGAGAGCATTCCCTGTGCTGCACTGCAGCACTCCTTAATTACACTTGCTCTGCACTGGCTGTTGCCTACAAACAATGAATAGCAACAGCAAATTTTCAGTATGTTCACAGAGTTTGAGGTCTGGGGAGGTCAAAACACCTAAAGCCATTATCAAACCGTGAAGCACCTCTGCAGATCCTATGTGTTATTTTGGACGTTTTGAAGGAATCCTGAAGCTTCTTTCCTTCTCAGTTAACGAACAGCAACAACAAAAAACCTAAACAAAATCTTCACAAAATTTTCCATAGAAAATATTTGCATATTTTAATTTTGACAACAGGTTATGTGCTTGGATTTTGACTAGGAGGGCAGTACACTTCTAGACTCCCTGCAGTGTTATTTCTTACACTCACATCAAACTCATACTAATTTACAGTGGAAAACAATGCTTCATTCATATGTGATACGTACTAAGGAGAATCCTCATGTTCAGAATTCTTATAATGTGTGCATATATTTGATCTAATTCAATTTTCCATCATCTGTCTTCTTTTATAAGACCAAAGGGCAAAAGGGGCCGTGATTATTGCCTGTGTATAGCCTGGTAAAAAACATATGCAGTGTCAATGAGCTACACTTCACTGGCTTTCACTGTGCAAGTGAAATGCTGCCTCGTAAGGGACACATTTGCCCTGCAAGGACAGGACGTTCTCAGAGTGTAAATGGCTTATTTTTCACCTCATTGGCACTATTTCTAAGTGGTCACTGTCACTCAGAAACTAGACAGCTGAATGAAAGAGTGTCAAAACAAGTGAAGATCCTGTGATTGCTGGAATCCAGCCAATGCCCTAAGACAGGGGTTTGCACAATATCATCATTAGTAAGAAATTCCATGAGAAAAAATTCAACTTAAAATTTAAAAAAAAATAGCAAAGCTTGTTAAAAAGTATAAACTTTCAGTTTATGTTCTTGCATGTCTGTTAATGCCTGTAACTTGACTTGAGCTAAAGGGCTGAAAGATAAAAGTGTCACAGAAGTACAGCTTTAGACAGTTCTGATACTACTATTCTGCCTCTGCTTAGTACGTTTCTCATCCTACAAAAATAATGTTGTAGATCGAGTTGCAGATTCTACATGCATTTTGAACTATAATATACAACACAGACTCATTATATCTTCCTTACTTGTAAATATATTTTGTGAGCTGAATCATCTGCACAGACCACAAGTTGTTCCCTATCTTTGGGAGCCAAAGGCATGCAATCAGTCAATCAATCTATCAAGGTAACAATTTCCACATCATCTCTAAAATTACCTCTTCCCTCCAAGCTCCCCATGTTCATTTAGTCTGAAAAAACTCCAAAGTGAGCTCATCTTCCTGTTCTAACTAGAAATCTATTCCAAAGTCTCTCTGGGGCCAGCTCTTCATCCAGAACAATTCTGCATGGGCTAAAGAAACTAGAAAAGGGCAGAAAAAAACACCAGTTCATGCCTACACAGCTGAACAAGGTGTTTTCTCTCCCTTCTTTCTGAAGTAGTTGTGAGAGTTTTAAAAATCCTCCTCATGTGTTCAGACTTTATACTAGAGAGTAATGGAATTGATGACCAACCTCATTTTAGCCATCTGCACATTGTAAAAGTTCTTTTGTCACACTTTTCATCCATTTCTCCTTCTGAAGAATTTCCACAGGAAATGAGGGATTTTTCATCCAAGAGCTGCAAAGTGGGAAGACAGAAGGAAAGTTCATTTTCACAGAGATCTTAAGATTATTATGGTAAATCAGTTTTGAGTCTTTCTGTGCACTAGAGTTCAAGATGATCCTGAATATTAATTATATTCCTGTTATAAGTGAGAAGAGTAGTGCTTGTCTTCTTCATAGAGTGTTTGAGAAAGAAAATATTAAAAGCTCTATTCCTAGAGCCAAAGAGCCAAGTACCTCAAGTACTGTGCGTGGAACAAGAATATGGTTTCATGCATTTAAAAAACCCAAGAAATAGGGATGTAAAGAAAAATATATTTATTTCTGTTTTTTGACTCATTTGATGGTCGTACATAAATGCTGTGTATGTTCCCTCAAGTTCTCTTTTTTGTTTATCATGACTTAAATCATGTTGCATTTGTATAACTCCTCTCCAGCAGAGGGCTTAATATAGTCAGTTTGAGAAACATAGTTTCAACATCAGTAGAACATGTTTCTATTATAAGCTTTCTACACAAAACACAATGTAACATTTGTGAATTGGACAAAACTAAAAAAAAAAAAACCAACCTAATGCTTATTTACTGCATGGTATTTTCTGGATATTCCAGAAATTCAGTAATCGAGTGTCTCCTGAGGAGTATAATAAGCATAAGATCAAAATCATCATTGCAGCATTCAGTTTCTTCCTCACAGTAACTCTTTCATTGCTAATTGAATTTTTTCTTAGTCCAATGCTTAGTAATATATGCAGAAAGATACCAACAGGGCACAAAAGAAACTTCTATGTGCACAGAAAAGTGTGTGCACCAAGAACAGTGCAGTCAGGGAGAATACATGTGTGTATCTCAGCACACTCATACCTGCATATACACACATAGGTATTAATAAGACATTAATACAATTAATAATAATTTAGACAAGAGAATGCTTAGAGTTTTTTCAGAGAATCACTTTTATTTACATTTGTTTGTTATTCTTTAAGGAAGCACCATTTCTTTGCAGTTTTATGTAGTACTTGATGCATTTTTAATGTTAATTAGCTACAATAATATGGTGTTAAGTAACACTGGGGTTTGTGTGTGAACTTGCACCACTGTTTTGCAACTGCATGCACTGTTTCCTTCTACTCTGGCTTTGGATTATATAGTAAAATATTTTAATTGCTTCCTTGCAAACCAATGGAATAAGCTTAAGAAGGTTATTTTACTGTTTGCCATGGAACTGATAGTTCAAGGTAGACTTAAACATGGCATTCAGTATTAGGACACTTTTATCTAGTATGTTTACCTCTTAGGGAAAATGAACAAGTATCACACTCAAAATCAAGATGACTTTGGATTAAAAAGAAACTAGAGATATCAAAAATACCTTCAAAGTCAGATCTCTGATGATTGTCTGCTCTATTAATTAGCTCCATTTGGGTTTCTTTTTTGTAGAAGATCCAATAGTCTCCAATACCTAATAATGTTACCCAGTAACTTAAACATCTGTGACTTTCAGAGCTATTTAGCAAGATGAGAATGTGCTCTGGTGCAGCCCCAGAGAGATCTGCAGACTCCTGCTGCTGGTATTTAGTACAAAATCCAGAGCCCTGTGCTGCTTTTTCTCTGGTGAGACCACTTGTTTCTGCTTCCCCTTTCAAACATTTGTGGATATCCTCATGTTCAATTGTGTTTGCAGGGCCAAGGCATTATTTACTTTTCAAGTAGGCTTTGTGTTTTCTTATTTGGGATTCATATTTTACAAGAAATGAAAAATAATTTAAAACAGATCAGCATCACAATGGATATCATGATTAAGGTTGGGATTAGTATATCAAGTGATTGTTACTGTACTATTTTATAACCAGATATAAACCTAGATCTGTCTAACTAAAATTTTGCAACAATTTCTTACAGTATCTCATAAAAAGATAAATAGTCAAGCCACCAATAAAATCTTGTGCTGCTTCAAATAAAAATAAAAATGCATTAAAAACAAAAAGTGATAACAGTTTGATACAGCAATGGTTTACACTGATGAATCCAAACAAGTAAATGACAAAAATTTATCAATCAGTCAACACTCTGTAATGCAAGACCAATAGAAATAAGGCATTAGCAACAAAAAAGTGTGGTTAAATAATGCAGAATTATTATCTTCCAATCAAATTACCAGCAACTAAATAATAATAATTATTCACTTCTTGCAATATCCTTCAACTCTTTTCCAGAGGTAGGATAGATTATTTCCCTCTTTTAGCAAGGAGTCTGGTCATTGGTTTTTTTTTTTCTTCTTTTTTTCTTTTCTTTCAATAATAAAAATGGAGAGCTGATTACCAATTCCAGTTTCCAGTTCATGGTACAAATAATCTTGATCTTAAATGAACAGTTGGCAAAAATGCTGACACTGCCCAAGACAGTGGGGGAAATGTTGTTGGTGTCAGCAAGTCATGTTCTTGCACACCACTTTGAAAGGGTGAAGTGGACAGAATGCACCATGGTTTTAGAAAGAGGATTTGGTAGGTTCAACTTTCTTATGAAACTGTGTTTCAAACTTCTGTGTTAGGCATTATGAGTATATAATTTATTCTCTGGTTTCCAGAATAGTTATTCAGGTTTTTTTTTAATGCAGCAAATAAACTAGATAATAGCTGTATTTCCTCCTAAACTGTACAGCTCAGGTTATCAAAGATGATTTGGATTAAAACGACAGTATCAAATATTCAGAATTCAGCAGGACAAGACATATTTAAAAGTAATATATGTAGAGCTTATTTGGGGAAAAAAGGTTTACATCTGCTTCTGCTCTTCACATGTTTTGAGAATTCTTAGTGTTGAAACAAAAATAGTGATGCATCATGAATAAAGAAGGCATTCAATGATTTTTATGATATCAAAGTAAAGGCAATAAAAGAAAATAGGCTTGGAACAAATTGAGGAACAAACCTTTTCATGCAGCATACAGATAAACTCTGGAACTTGTTATCATAAATTACAGAATCTAAAAATATCTCCAAAAAGGCAAATTAGACAAATTCATGGAGGACACTTCCATTGATGTCTGTTTCAGCTGATGATCCAGACAGAAGTTTATTATAAACTGCTGATTTCTGTGCTGTTAAGAGAAAAACACTCAATAAATACCATTGCTCTATCACTCCATCACTGAATCTACATTCTTGGGGCAAAGCTAACATCAATCAATCATTTTCCATACATAATAATTAAGACAATTTATTTAGGGAAAATAAACCAGTTTCTAAAAATGCAGAAAGAGCAAAACTTGAGCTCTTTGGGTGCTTCCAAAGTAGAGCTAAATAGCATAATTCATGATTTTATAATTGAGGCATAAGCATCTTCCTGTGATAAATATGCATCAGTTTTGACTTAGAGGGATAAAAAGCTGATGTTCAGATGTACAACAGCAGAAGGATATACAGCAATGAGAAAGTGCTGAAAAAAACCACCAAGTTCTTGATAACTTACGTAATTAAAAGATATTCAAAGTGTTCTTTCAAATATCTAAGAAGAAAGAACCATTGTCAGGTCTAGTGTCTTTTAGCTCATGGAAATTTCAACAGAAAATTCTGCAGGAGATGTGTGTGTGTTTATGTGCTGGAGAGCAATATTCTACAAAACAAGACAAGTGTAGGTTTCTCACCACCAGGATAAAATGGGGAAAACAGAAAAAGATTTGTCATTGCCTTTTAAGGGACCTCATGACTGTCTCCTACACATTGTCAGAGCTCAGCCCAAGTTTGTTCATGTCCACCTCCATGAACTTGGAGCAAAGTCCTCTCTGAGGATTCATGTGCAGGCAGACAGCTATGCCAGCACTCACTCAGGCATCAGCAAAAAGGTGCTGTGGAAAGGCTGTGTGTTTGCTGCATTTCATTTTCACTGCATGTCACTGTGACGACAGAAGAACAAAGAAAGATTTATGGGAGGTGGGCATTGTTCTGGGGAGGGGTCCCTGGAGGAGCCCTCATTTCTGAGCATCTCCTCGGCTCACAAACAAACCCTGGTGTCAGCATTAAGTTTCTAATGGCATTGACAGATAAATAGGCACAAAATGGACTGAATTCAGCCTCTTGCTTTGAGACAGAGCATGAAATTATGATTCCCAAACCTCATCAGCACAAAGCACATCTTCGGCCAATAAAGAAAATAAAACATATGAGCTGAATTTCTCAATGTCAAAAACAGCTCCCAGCCAAAAATATTGTAAAGATGTCCCTTTTTATCATGGCCTCTGCATCAGGGGGAATTATTTTGTGGAATGGATACTAAAATCAAAAATATGTTTGAGTCTTTGCTGGAGATTTTTTTATCCTTTCTCCATTTGCTAACAATATGCCAATAAAAAAAGCACAGCTCAACAAAATGTAGATGGAAGTCAGTTTGAGATTAAAAATATACAGGAAGATAAAACAAGGATTGATCTGAGCCACAAAATACAGAGGACAGCTTGAATCATTCCAAGTTTAAAAATACATCTATCTTCAATATCTGTCTCTTTCCCTTTTTCACATCATCAGAGACTAGATGTGAAAAAAAAATACACTTGTATGGCTTAAAAATCTCTTTTTGATATCTTTCCAAACTCCCCTTAACAATTCTTTAAAGTGCTCGACCTCATGTTTGACACAGGTTCTATCAATGACCTTATCCCCCCTGAATGACACAGGTGGTCAGTGGAGGAAACCCTCTGAAGAAAAACCATAGCTCTGAATGAGCCCAGCTCAGAAGAGACAGTCACATGAGCTGATGCCTTGGGAAGTCCTGCACTGTAAGTGCATCAGAAAACATCCAAACCACTGTGCCTTTGTAAACTTTTTTCAGGATATCTTACTCAAGAAATTGGAGTCTGGGGCAAGCTGAGCTCTGTATGGCAGAGTGCCATGGAATTCATAGATTAGTTGCTTTCTAAGTTTTGGGGGGGTTCTGTTTGTTTGTTTGTTTGTTTGGGGATGTTGTTTGGGTTTTTTGCCACCTTCTAATGCAAGTGGAACAAATTTGTTTTCTAAAACAAAGCAAAAAACAACCCGGTTCTGTCAATTTAGTTTCACAGATGTTTCCATTTCCAAGCAGAAGCCCTTGATGGTGCTGAAAGTTACTCAGCATTGTTGTAATTTGCATAACATTAGCCATGATGTTTTTATTTTGAAAAGTTGAAATGTTTGCAGCTCATCATAGCACAGCCCTAATGGTGTTCAGTACATCTGCTTAAAAAGTTGTGCCTAGGCAATGTTCTACCCCACAAACATTTTTTATGACTTTTACTGACTTTCAAGGTTTTCAGTAGAGATAGAATTAAAGCCTCTACTTTATGTGCACACAAATTAGGAAATAACGAGTGGGTAACAAAGCTGAGTTGTGTGCTCCATCCCGCAGCTGTGTCCTTGCATCTGCCACTAGAGCTTCCTGCAGAATTGTGCAGACACCTCATGGACTTTGTTTGGGAATACTCATAAAATTAATGTCTCTTTCTGTAGGTGGTAAAGTCAGCTAAACAGGTGTAACAGAAAATTAAAATAAGGAGCAGAGGCAATGATGGCAAGCAAAATACATCAGTAAAGGAATCATTGCTCCAAGTCTTTATTCTTTCTCATTCCACCCCTTAGCATCCCTGCAAATAGTTAACTACTCTTGATTTGATATTAAACTGGATCCTAGTTGAAGGATACAGCAAGAAAATAATGCAGATTTCAGAGATGTGCTTTGGTTAGCAGAATGTTCACCTTCAGCTTTCTCCCCTGGCTTGGCTTCGCTTTTCTTTCTAAGTTGAGACCTCTCAAATAAAACTTAATTCCTCTATATCTGTTAAGGTGCATCAGGCTCCCTTTTAAATTAGTGGAAAATTGTATAATAAAGGAATCCATTCCTGTGAACATGTAGAAAGTTCAAGACTTGGTATCAAGGGTTTTCCCGACAAACATCTTTTGATACTTGTTCTCAAAATCCTGATGAACTTTTTCCCATCTTAATTTCTACTCTCTTTTATTCTGAATTTTCTTTTTTTTTTTCCCCCAGCTCACTTTTTAAAATCGCTTTCTTCAAATGCCCTGCACTTGATGCAGCAACTTCCTTAGGGCATCCTCAAACACCTAAAAGAGCCTTTCTCTTCCCACTTGCCAAAGTCCGAGTTCCTACTCAAACACACAGCCTCAGCTTCTTTAGTTTGTAACTCTGTCCATGAGTTATGAGTTCCTGAGGCACAAAATTACCACGTGCTTGCAAAGCACACACTGCATGTGCCACACGAGGAAAATTCAAAAATAAACATACCTGCCTCCTGAATAGCACATCTATATGAGTTTAAAAGACAGAAATCAGAAGTGCATCAGTGTAGTGTTTGTGCACACATTTTTATGGTCTTGATGAAATTATTAGATAACTAACACATGATTAAACCAAGCCAAGTGTGAATCAGGGGGTTCAAATTTTAAAATCACTACCATTAGCCTGGAAGAATTTAATTCATAGCTCCTCCCAAATGAGAAGTGAATAAAAAAAAAAGGAACTGTTTGAACTTCTTGTTATATCAGCCATATATTTTACTAATCTCTAGCTTTCCAAGCATTCCATAGGACTGACTCTACAAGCAGTTATACAGAAAAACAGTTGTATGTTTTTAATGATGTCATTTGCTCACAGCTCGATACCAATTAGGCAGTTCTTGGCCATTCAAACCCCAGCTAATTGTCAAGGAATTGCTGGCTTAACATCCAGCAGTCTAAGACATAAAGGATATAAAAATAGAAAACAAGATCCAAGGCAATGTAACTCAGCAGCTTTTAACTGTTCCTCAGGATATGCTTACTAATAGCATGCTAATAACCAAATGTGAGTTTGTAGGCAGCTGAATCAAGGATTTCCTACACAGGTAACTAAAACCTGTGTGAAAAGGATTGCAAAGAAATGGATGAGGTGGGATTATTGCTGGTTTATGCATCTGTTACAGTAAATGTGAGGGAGAAGGGGGTTGACAGGTAAATACTGAAGCAGCAATGTGAAAGAAAAAGTGTTTGCTCAAAACATGCCATGCTAAGGAGCTTTTTTCTTTGTGTTTCCTTGCTACCTCATGATGGGATGGCAGCTGTGGGAGGACATGCAGCACTTTTTGGTGTGCAGATGTTCATGCATTGCTCAGCAGGTCCACAGGACTCATGGTAAATCCAGCTGAATCCAGTTGCCACAATCTACCTGGCTGAGCTAATGAAGGTCTTTGAATCTTCTAAGAGTTAATATTGTTCTAAGGACAATACATGAAAGGTGATTGAATTGGCCCTTTTTTTACAGATGTAACCACTTTATTCCAAATATTCTTGTCCAGTGACTGGAGGTTGTAGTGTCTGCAAGATTAAAAAAAAAAAAACTCTCTTTTTGCCTTCTGAAGTATTTTTATGTCCTTGGTAGATAAGAATTACTGTGTGAAACATTAATTGAATGAAAAATAACAGTGTCTAACAATGTTGTCTATGATGAGAAAAATGTGTAACTCCGTGAATAGTTTCATTTTTTTGGATTCGTGTTATATTTTTTTTTCTCTGAAGACACAAAACTTTCAGGATCTCTCTCCAGCTTGAATTAATTCACTCATCCTCAGTAAAAGTACTAATAGGTTCTGGCTACTCTATTTTCATTAGACTAATCACAATTTGATATGCTTGAAAATGCTTTCTCTTTGCCAAATTTTGCTGGAATTATCCAAGTAGTTTAAAAGTTATTAGGGCAGAACACAGAAAATGAAAATGTTTTAAAAAAAAAGACCACAGTCACAGTAAGTAGTCTGGAAAAACCCTTTGGTGATTTTTATCAATAAAATGGAAAATTTATCTGTTCTGCATATACCCTGATCTAGTCAGGAGAGAGAAAGCAAGCAGCACAGAAATATAAAACCAACCAATGATGCCATAATATTTGCAATTAAACAGGAGTAGATGTCCAAGCTGAGGGAGACTAGGAGGGACACCATGGTTACACATCCATGGAACAAACTCCCACCACTTCAAATTAAAAATCAACTAAAGCAATACAAAAAAATTTAACCTGACATGTTTTGATGAGGTATCCTATTTATGAAAGAATGCAAAGTGTACGATCCAGAGAAGGCACTTGTTTAACCAAGCTGACCACACAGCAGTGCCTAGGAAAAATAACTGCTTTTAGGTGGACCACTTTTTAGAGAGGTTTGTTTTTCACCCAGAGCCTTCATTATTGCCTAGCTGCTGACAGGGTCCTGTTTGTTAGAAAGATGGGGAGAAAGAAATGGTGGCTTAGTAAACATTTGGAGAATATATCAGACAACTGTGAAAACCTCCTGTGTATGTGTGTTTGGGTTTTTTTAAGTCGAGTTGGTTTTCAAGTCACAGATTTCACTCTGAGAAAACATATTTTAGTGGGTGAAGATTAATTTCTTTCCATCCTGCTGTGTCTGCCAGCACCAGCACTAGAGAAAAGCAAAGGAAAGGTAAAGAAGCAACAGATGGGAGGGAGAGAATAGAGGGGTCATTTTTTGTTGAAGGTTTCATTCCTGTGTTTTTCTTCACATTGAGCAGGGAAGAGGTTTATTCTGCTGAGCAGCACAGCCCATAACAGGGGGGCTGAGGCACAGTGTCCCTGCCATCCCTTTGTCCCCTCTGTCCCAGGGTCTCATGCATCCACAATCACACAGATGAGCAGTAAAGAAACACAGATGACTATTTCCTCCCATGCTGAAGCACTAACAGCCCATGGGATAGCAAAGATTTACTTGCCCAGATGAGTGCCAATTTAAAAAGTGACCACCAGGAGAAGAGTTACAAAAATTGCTGGTTTTAGAAGCTCTGTCCCTCTTACTAATCAAAGTTCAGGGCTCTTGCCTTGAGTCTGAAACTCAGGGGGAAATATAACCCCATTCTCCACTGATGTGGATTTTTTTTTTCTCCTTTACATATTTCTTCCTCTAGTCTGTATCCATTCTCTCTTCCTCAGGCTTGGCATCTCTGTTTTCATTTCCTGAAAGCTTTGTCTGCCCAGTTTTTGAACTACACTACAGCAGCCCTTGGGGACTGGCTGTATTTGCATATACAGCATGACCCAGGCAAAGGAGAAAACTCAATACCCTGAGTCTGACCAAGGGATAGAACAGCACCCTAACATCCACCTGTTGTGCACACTCTAAATTTGTCATAAGACGTGTTGGGAAGTTCTACATTTATCATAATAACTTTGCAATGCACCAGAAGCCAAGGTTTTTGCCAAAACTGAGGCTTGTCAAAAATGGTGAAGAGTTACCTGCTGGTCTGTGCAGTGTGCTGGTAGTGGTTCAGATTGCAGGAGCTGAATAGCACTGGAGTCTGTTCAGCAGGATGCCTGGGATTTTATGAATTCTTTTGGTCAGCCTGGCATCAGTTTTTATTTTAAACAGAAATCTTCTTAACAGGAGAAAATACAGGAGAGGATACCAAGAGAAATGTCAGGTAATTAAAGATATAAAATATTGTATTGCTTATATTAGAAGATAACTCATCCAAGCCTGCACAGCAGGTTGGAGCTGAGGTGATGCCTTTAGTTTTAGCTTTCATACTTTCCAGCTTCTGTACTTCATTAGTATATAACTCTGAACTTCATATAAAGTGTTAGCAAGTTCTCTTCACAGTTTAGTCAGACAAAACAATCCTTTTCCAGCCCGAGAACCAAGGACACCATTGCAGCTTCAGGTACAAAAAGTGCAAACAGCAAATTGAGGAGAGAAAACTGGGAGGACAGGACTTCATAAACTGTAATTGGACAATTAACTCCAGGATGTAAATGGACCAAAACTTGCAAAACGTGAAAAAGTGTGATCCATCATCCGTCTTGCTGGATCCACAAAAAGCCATGTTGGAGATGGCTGTTTGCAGTCACTGAGGGACTTGAGGTTCACCATTTTCATCCATTTTTGACCTAAATCTGAATTCATCCTCTTGCTTGCTAAATTTCAGGGAAGAGAGGTTCATCTTCTGTGCCTTACAGTAAGGCACCAACCTTCTCAAAGGATCTGAACCTCCAGAGTCTCACAATGCAACCCTCAGGACAAAGCCTGCCTGCAAATTCAGTCTGCCCAGCCACACCAGTCAGGTGTGATGAACCTCACCCATACACTTGGAAAATCTCTCCTGATTGATGTACAAAGGCTTCCACTACTCTGCTGGTGGCCAGCACAGCCAAGGAGCTGCTGTTTGGGTAGAAGTCCACACAAGAGAAAAGATGACTAAGGGAAGATTTATTCAGCACAGTGAAGAGCTTAGCAAGGTGATTTGTAAGAGTAGAGAGCAGCTTAGAGAAAATTAAAAATGCCAAAAGAATGGGAAAGGTGTACAAAGCTAGATGTTAAAGCTGTGTAAAAACCTGATAAGGAACTAAAGTAGAAGAAGTGCATAAATACAGCAAAGGAAATACAAAAGGCAGGCAACAAGGAGCATGTGAGCAGCAGAAACAGCAAAGATCCAGTGAGGATCCCCACATCAGTGAGGACAGGCAGCCAAGAGGTCATGAAAAACACTTTAATGACAGAGATAAGGTTGATATCCTTGGAAGCCTGGGTTCATTTCTTTGTTTCAGACTTCATGGAAGAGGATGAGGGGGTCATGACTCAGGGACAGATTACTAGAGGGGCTAGTGGCAGGGACAGGGAGTGAAATGAAGTGACAGTGTTAAAAGGCTTTGAAATTACTCCTGAGTAGATAAGCTGTCAAAAAAGAATTAAAATTCACTTGATGCCAGTGGATTTGTGACAGAATGGTTAAGTGGGACTAAGGTAAACTAGTAAGGAACCTTTGGAAAATAAAATTAAATGTTCACTGTGAGCCTGGAAAGGAGGAGAGGGTATATAGCCCAAAAGGAGTCAGGAAGCTACAGAATCAAAACTTCCTTGGTTGCTGATGCTAGTCAGGAATGAAGTTAATAGCCCATTCATAGCATAAACTGGCATGAGATGACTAAACTAGTCTGATCCATCAAAATTATAAAGAAATTACATTCACTTGGGGAAGTGCAGAATATTAAAATAGGAATTTTTTAAGTATTTCAGCATTGCAGCCAAAAGTAATACATGAGTGTACGTTGTTTTAAAAAGTCTAAATATCAGAAACCTATAGTAACAATGTGAGGCCAGTGTGAAGTGTTCCTGAAAATCCTAGCACTCACACATTTTAATGAATAATGCATTTAGATCACAAAATTAAATTCAAATAAATGTGTGACACACCGTCCTCTTATTTAGGGTGAAGTATAAAAAATAGCTCTAAAAGTCAAGCCTTTAAGTAGGAAAAAAATCAACCCTAATTTCCATAAACAAACAAACAAGAAATTCCCAAAGAAAATACTTTTTTCTTTTTTAAATCATTAGTGAAAAATATAAGAGTAAATCTAAAAAATGTCAACAGTTGGTTTTATATAGAAAGTCTGCCCTGTGCTAAAGCAGATCAAGATGGATGTAGAGATGAGTGGGGTAGTCAGCATTTCCTGTGGTCCAAATTTATCTTGGGATTGCTGGAGGCTTTCAGGGCTAATATCCACATACAGAGAATCCATATTTGGGTTCTGCCAAGGGAAGGTTTTGGTGATAAAGTTCCTGTGTTGTTAGAAAAGGAATATGATAATGCAAGTTCACTTATCGTTAGACCTGCAGGTACATTTAAATATTCCTAGCATATATTAATTTTTCTATCATTGCTTGCAGGTTCTCAGATAGTTTAACAAACAGAACCAACCCATAAAGTTAAATTTGAAAGTAATAATAATCTTTTCTTCAGAAAAAGAACAGAAACTGAATGGGTGGAATATTTTTTGTGTCAGATATAAAGGAACGTTACCTCCAAGTCTCAAATCTGAAATTATTTCAGGAAAAAGTCTGTTGGTAGGTACAAACTGAAGTTCAGATCCTTTGTATCTATTTTCAGCTATCCTTTGACTCAGGGTGTGACCTCTGACAAATGATTTCAAGGGGGACTGCAAAGCAGAAGGAAAGGGATGGCTCACACTGTGATGAAGAGATCAGTGCTCCTCCTGACACAGGGATGGCCATCCTGGCCCATCTGGCCCCCTATCTCTTCTTTAAAGTGGCCCTGAAAAAGAATCAGTGGGTGTCTCAAGAAGGCCAAAAGAGCACCTTAAGTACGTAGTGCACTTCTCTGAATCCTCTACAGCTTCCTGAAATCTGCAGTTTAGGAATTTCCTACACCTAGTATATTGGGTTGCATCCCATGGGAAAACAGTAGTTGTGTGCAAGTAACAGTGGGATCAAAATCAGCCTACCAAGTTCAGTAGGAAATCTGTGGGAGTTCATTTCCCCTGCTGAGAACTTGGCTCTGAGCTCCCTTGCTTAGCATTAGTTCAGCTTAGTTCCAACATGTGACACTGAAACCTGGGCATGTTGCAGAAAAAGGGACAAAAGATGCACTGAAGCATTGGGAACTGTCTGGGGGTTTTGTTGGGTTTTTTGGTTGGTTGGTTTTTTGGTTGGTTGGTTTTTTGTTTGCTTGTTTTTGATGCTAAAGAGGAATTCTAGATGAAGCCTTTATGGGTTCAGAACATACATGAAACCAGTTTGATCTGCAGGGCTTAATGAGGCTTTCCTCTCTGACTAGGGTCACTGTGAGGTCCCAGTGCAGCAGAATCTCATTTGTGCACACCCCGCTTCAACCTCTCACTCATCCCACCATCAGTGACAGTGGGGTGGGCAAGTTCAATCTCTTGGATGGCTCCACCACTGCTTTAGGGACCCCTCATTCACTGTAGACTGTCCTTCTTTGAGTAGTTGTACACAACAACTCTACCTGAAAAAAAAAAAAAAAACAGGGCCAGAAAAAAAATACAGATGTCTTGTTCAGATCAATTAGGAGAGCAATAGATCTTGAGTTCTGTTTTGTGATGAGACAGGCACACCCATCTGCTGCTCTGTGGGTGCTGGAGTTGGTAACAGAAATAAGAAATTGCATGTTGTGATCCTCAGGATCCTGAGGAGGGGGAAAAAAAAAAACCTAGCAAGCTCTTCACCTAGCTGTGTTGATGTCAGTGAGAAAAACACATCTCAAAACAAACTCCATCCACTCCTAATTCACAGAAAGGCAGCACTAGAAACCCACAGCATTTTTCCCATTTGAACTATCTATTGGACCTCACAGAAGTGCACTTACATTGCTTTCTGTGAAGTTTGGCACTGTACCACAAAGCAACTTGCACCTACTCTTGTTAGGTAATTAGCACTGAAAGTCATTGTTTTGGAGAACCATTCAGAGAAAAGTAAGATGAAGTCCATTTCTCATCCCTGGTTATTAATGGCAATTTCAGCAAAATGTATGAAGAGTGTATCTGATCTCTGCTGTCACACAGCAGACAGATTTTAACTCAATTACTCCCCTCTCACCTTATCTGAATGCATTTTCCTGGATGAAATTAGATCAGCTGTTATCTCTGAACACACACCCCATGAATCGTGGGTGGAAATATCCACAAGGAAAAACAGATGCTCTTGTGATTGACAGAAACTCCTGAAACACTGTCTGCTCCACAGAAACAAAGGCAGAGGTGTCACAGGGCTGATTTACTAGCCTGTATTACACTGACAGAGAGACATTTTTGTATGACTAAAGGTCTGGTCTTGTTGCAGAATAAGTAAATATACTTGCCTCAAATTCAATCTAATCTAATTTGCTGCAGAAAATTAAAAATATTAGTATAGCAACTATTAAATCAAGTGATTTAAAAACAGTGTATGGTGAAATGAAAAAAATATCATAGTAGGAAATCCCATAACTGTGTGTTTTGGATAAAACCAGTGAGAGAAATAAAGCTAAATAACACCCAGATGACTGCAACCACTGGAGAGATGATATTTTGCTGTATGTAGAGATTAGTCCAAACCCTGCATTTGTGTGTATTTCCTCTCAAGTCTTAATATCAGAATTGTAAAGCAATGTAGTGACACCAGAAAGGGCTGCCATGTTCCAGCATTGCAATTTTCCTTTTCTTAAAAAGACAGATAAAAGACCCCAAAGGCTTTAGGAAAGTATGGATTTTTTTTACATAAATCAATAGCATTTTGATCCTAGTTGTAGTGAGTACTCATGAAACTCTTGTCTTTTAATACGGGTCTGTGGCACATGACTTTCCCTGTGATAGCAATATCTGCACCACAGGGTCTGATCATGTGTGATGAATTCCCAGTTACTTGCACACTGACAGACTGAAAAGGTCAAATTTCCTATCAGTTCATTAGCAGTTCTGTACAAAGAGAGATATGAAATGTGTGTTACAGTGAGTTAAAATTAATGGGAAAGTCTTGGAGTGTGTGGACAATTTATTTTACTTTAGAGACTTGCTGCTTCCCCAGGGAATCTTGCAAGGGCAGGGATGGCAGGAGGAAGGCAAGAGGCTGGGAACTCATAAGGATGAGAAGTCAACAGAAGCAAAAGAAACATCTCAGCAGGCTGGAGCAAGGAAAGAGATGTCTAAGACTTGGGTTTTGATTTGCTCTCTCTGTCTCATGTCCCCAAAACTTGCACCTGAAAGCTACAGGTCTCTCTGCCATGACATGAAGTTTTCCTCTCTGCACTGTCTGCACATTTCTTGTCATTTATCTAGAAATGTCCTGAAATGTTTCAAATATAATGCCAAGGTGCTTCTCTTCAGTTGTTTGACCACCTTTGATACATCCATGTGAAAGCAGGCAGGACAGCTCCACTCTTGAGTTTTACAAAGGCAAAAACTCACCAGTAAATCCTTAAATAAAACCATGCCAAAGTGTGTCAGCAGAAGTTTCTTGGAAATCACCTGTGAAGTCTGAAGAAAAATAATTGCTTTATCATATAGCATTCTGTAAAGAGTAGTGTTTTCATTACAGTGGATTATTCTCAAAACCCTTCTCATCAAATGACTTCACAGATTTGATCATTTGCATAAAAGTATCCAAAGCTGTGTGGTGTGAGCCAGCCCAGCCTGTGGTTCCACAACGAGAGCTGAACATCACATCATGGAAAAGGAACAGAAGAGCAGTTTTGGGAGAGGGGCTTCCTTCAGAGTGTCAGGTTTGGAAAGTGCTTCCTCTGTCCCTCAGAAGTGATATACCATGCACAAGTGTTAGAAGGAAAAAGTCAAATTTATACAGAAGGCTGAGTTCATTGCTGAAAAGAAAAACAACAGAAATTTGAAAATACAGGAAAATACACGATGCTGATAGATTCATTACTTAGATGTACAGTGCCAGGTAAACCAAGAAACTTTGCCCAGGTACATAGATCATAATAATTCTCTCTGGTGTTATGATAAATAGTACAACCTGTGCACAGGCTGTACACTTACATGCTGGTATAACCCACTAGTGATCGAAGACCAATATGCTCAAGGTATTTAAATGACCTCTTGTTCTCAAGTTTTATGTGAGAATTAATGACAAGAACCATGAGGCTAAGAAAAACATATACTGTGTCTATTGAGATTTTATCATTTGATATATGAATAGCCATTTTTGAGATTGACTGATGAAGTTAATTTTGCTTTAAAGGCCTAGTAAAAATGAAAAGCATACACAGAAAATGACTTTTTAATGTTCTTGGTCACGTTGGAATTACTAAAATTAACACAGGGTGTTGTGAAAACAAACTGATGGCATCACCTTACAGGCACTGGATAGAAGATGCCACAGCATGCCAAGTGCCTCCTTCATTGTAACTCCAGCATCTTGTCAGAAACCATTTAGTCAAGTCAAATTGCTGAGTTGTATTTAGTTGGATTCATCAAATAAATGGAGCTGTGGATGTAGTGTTTTCTTTTAGCAAGCAGAACTCATCAATTTAATTCTGGGAAAAGTCCACAAAGAAACTCCAGGAAATTACACTATGAGGACAAAATGTATTTTAACTGATGAGGTGTAAAGACTGATAGTAAAATGACTGATAATGCAATTGTTGAGCAGTTGTAGCAAAGCCTGGTCTAGCAGTAATCAAAACCATTTGTCTTGATAAGCATGGGGAGCAAAAACAAGAAAGATTATTATTCCAGGGTTTCTTAATGAGAATTTAACAAAGGGAAAGGAACCTACTTCTGAGAATGTAGCTCTTGGTATATTATAACCCATGAACTTGGGAATTTTTATTCTATTTTTTTTTCCTGGCAGCACAAGCTTGTTTGGAAATGAATTTGCATGGCTTGAAAAACTTGGTGGACAAGTGACAGCACTGCCTGTAGAGCTTGTAAGTTTGAGAAACGTAAGGCTTACAATTCAAGGATAATTTCTTTTTCAAAGAGAAATTTGGCATTGCAAATCAAAGAGCACTCTTGTGACATAGTAGAACAAAGAATCAGCATAGAAAAATGGATACTTTATGTGATTACACCCATAATTCACCAGTGCTCAGCTTTTAGTAAGTAATATAAACTCCCTTACCAGTCTACTAGAAATTACAAAAAGAAAAAAAAAAAAAAAAAAAAAAAAAAAAAAGAAAAACTAAACACAAATCCACAGCACCCACAATAAAAAGATCCATCCCTGCAGATACAAAGGCTTTCAAAAAAGCTTTTTTAAAATGTGTTTTCCCACATTTGCATTAGAAATACATAGATTGGGTTGGACTGAATTGTAAAGCACCTTTTGTCATTCTTTTTGTTCAGTCATGGTTAAATGCAGCAGTTCCAGGTCACACACTGTGACTTCCAAAAGAATAGAATAGGGAGGCTTTCAGGACACGTGCCCATTTATGAAAATTAGGATCCCTAGAGGAAAAAAATTTTCCTAATTTCTGAACTGATGCCACTTATTTGTTCCCACATACTTCAGTGTTGCAACCAAATAACAGAATAAGCATTTTTAAAGATTTAAACGATGGTAAATATTTTTGTCAGGACATAATGTCTTAAATAGATCTGTTGCTTCATCTGAGCAATGAGAACTGAAAACCAAGAACATGGGAAACATTGAGGAGAACAGAAAGAGTAAGTTCAGACCAGCAAAGCTGCATATTTTTTACTAATTCATTAATTTCTTAAATTCCATGCTTTTTAAATCTGTGTTCATAATGAGGTTCAGAGGCAATAAATAAGCAAATAACCTATCATCCATGATGAATTCCTACCCATTTCTTTTCTCTGGAAATTGGAGCTTAAACATTCCCTACAGGCTACATGAAGAAGTTAATCTCTTCAAACCACTTCCATGCAAGTAGTTGTTGGCCATGTTCTGTGTCTTAGCTCTCAGAAAATAATAATCAAAGAATATAACTTAGCTTTTCATGGTATTTATTATATACACAAAATTCAGATCTAAATTGACTGCATAGTTTTTGTGTGCTGACTTTGTGCCAGAGGAAGGTAAAAGCTGGAGTGTTTGTCAATAAACAGGCAAAAATCCCATATGCAGTGACATACCTGATGAAAATCCTGCTGAAAGCAGGGAGGAAAAGAGTGAGGGGATTAAAAATGCTGTTGTAGAAGGAAAATGGCGTTTTCTGACAGTTCAGTAGTATGCTCTGTGAAAAACCTGGACAACCTCTATTAGCACTGCTGATGAGATAAAGCTGGTGTTTTTCCTGAGTGCAATGGGGGCAAAAAGCCTACAACTTGCTGTGCAGACTGAAAGCCTTTGTTAAACCAGGAAACAAAACATTTAGTGATAACACAGGAAAAAAAACTTTAAATTCACTGGTGATTTGAAGAGCATTCCAGTTTTGATAAGCAGAATAAAAGGAAGTCAAACATTTCTGAGTTTGAGGTTGAATTAGGAAAATGAACAGAGTTTTGCCAGCTTGATGAGAGTTTAAAGCAGGGAGAGCCTCAGTAGTGTGTTGTATGCAGAAGGAAGCAATCCAAAAATGTCTGTTTTATGGGGCTTTTTGCACCCTAAAGTGGTCCCTAGAATTTGATATTTAATTCTTATCACACTGTACTTCAACAACATTATATGATCACCATAGCAAATTAACCAGAGGTTGAGCCAAAAGTGCAATATAAGCACCATCTAAATTGTCCCTGCTTTGCTTTGGAGATCCAGAAATTTGTGAAAGTAATCTTTTCTTATGGAATGTTTCTTGGACCACCTTTTCTTGCAGTACATTTGTATGGGAATTTCTCTTCCCCAGTAGAATAAAATCTCTCCACTCAAAATTAACCAGCAGTTTCATTAACCAACTGTTTGTTTTATTTTGACTTAAAATTGTTTTTTCAAGGCCTCAGACAACAAACTCTGTATCTGAACAAATTTACTGGTTCCTGTATGCAGCAGAGCTAGAAACAGGTCCAATTGAAAATATAATTGTGTTGAGACAATGAATAACAAAATTCATCTTTTCACTGTGGTCCTGATGTTCTTGGAGTGTTCCATTAGTGCATTGTTAAAGAATTACCAGCTTGGTTTGATTATCACAGCATCTTGTATTCATTAATTGCATCAAATCAGAGGGATGGCTGAGGGTGATGGTGAGAAGGAAGAAACACACAGAGGAGGATTAGGAGAAGGAGTTGTATTCAAAAAACCCTGAAACTAATCTTCCGAAAAATCTTTTTCCATAGCAAGATTGGGTGCAAAAGTCTGAATTATGTGTCCAGTGCTCTGACAATATCTCAGCAAGGAATCTGGAAAGTGCCCATGTTTGTGTTTGTGTGTGTGTGGTCAGTCCTTTCCATAGAGCTGAGCGTTCCAGTGACCAATCAGTCCCTCCAAATCAGATGTTATTTATCTGTGTGTATTCTGAGAGCTTTCTGCATGTGTGTACCTACCCTACCCACCCTTACCATCCCTAGGACTTGTGCACTTCCCTCTGCTCCATTCCAGCACCAAACAGGGAAGTGCAAGAGTTGAATTCTGAAGGTCTGTGTGCTCTGCTTCTGGTAGCACCTTGTGCTTTAGATGTCTGCCATGGCTGTACATAGAGTTACATAAAGAGAATGGATATAAAAATGGGCCTAAACTATATAACTCAGTCCTTCTAGTACCAATTTTTGCATTACTTAATGTTCTTCTTATCATCCACTTTTACATTTAGTTTTCCACTTAGTTCTGCCTCTGATTAATTTTCTTTTAGATGAAGAAATGACAAGCTTTTCAAACGTTTGGGGGTTTTTAAACAGAATTTATTTGCCAGATTGGCCTTCTTCCACAAAGTCTAACAACTCCAATTCTCTGAGGTTTTTAGGACGGATTCTTTTCTAACAATATCCATGCACTCAGGGCTGTGATTAATTTTTCTAGGAAAAAAAAAATCTATGCAGTTGATAGCTTTAAAAAATGTATAACATGGATAAGTGTCACAGGGCTGGCTATGAAAAGAGAAGGATATTAATCACAACATTTAGATTAGATTATAGATGCAATTGAACTTTTTTTTCTCCCATGCTGCAACCATTATGTTTAGAACAGTCACTGCTCTGCTGTTATAGCAGGGAGAAAAAAAAAGTTCAATTTATACAGCTGAAAAGGCTTGGCCTTACTTTCAAGATCATCTCATGAATTTGATAAACATGACTTAGTGAAGAGTATAGGCTTGAAGACAAGAATTACCCTTAGTTAAGGATTCAGCAAACCTCACAAGAGGAAAAATCTTACAGTGAAAGACAGCAAACATGTTTGATGGAGGCAACTGTACCATGTTAATTAAAATCTCAGACTGCCTTTATGAACCTTGGAAGCATCACTGTGAAGCTGGTGCTGAGTTTTGTCTCAGGCCTACCCCTGCTCTCTTAGCAGACAAAGGGAACACTTCTGATGCCTCCAAAAGAGATCAGAGCAATCCCATATTTCTGCCTTTAGCAGCCTGTCAGTCCATATGAAGGAGGGCAACAGGGTTTTATTTTTGTTGTGGTTTAAGCAGCCATTTGCTCACACACACATGGGATGGGGAGAGAATTGGAAAAAAGTTAACACCCAGGGGTTGAGATAAAAGCAGCTCAGTAGAACAAAAAAATAATTATAGTGAAAAAAATATATACAAAATTAAGGATGTGCAATCAGTTGCTCATGACCTGCTGGCTGATGTGCAGCCAGTCCTGACCTGTGGGCTGCAACCCCCAGCCAACTTCCCAGGCTTTATATGCTGAGCATGGCACATATGGTATGGGATATCCTTTATCCAGTTGAGATCAGCTGTCCTGGCTCTGGCTCTGTCCCCTCCCAGCTTTCTGTGCCCTCCAGACCTGTCACTGCCAGGGCTGAAAAGCCCTTGGCTTAGTGTAAGCTCTGCTCAGCAACATCTAAAACATCCCTGTGTTATCAACCTCATTCTAAATCCAAAATACAGCACTGCAATAGCCAATAGGGAAAAAAAGGTAACAGCTGAAACCAGAACACGTTTCCAACTGGCTGCTGGATTGTTGTGAGTTCTTCCCAAAACGAGCCCATGTTTATATTGAATCTGAGAACAGGTTTTATAACAGTCTTACTCAGTAGTAGGGAATGGCATCTTCAGCAGAGGTTGATGGGTGTTTTCTTAATCTGATTTGCTAAAATGGCCATTAGACAGTGTTTCAAACAGGAGCTAGAAACCAGTGTAAGAAGCTCATGAGTAAAACCCTTGGCACAGCAAGATGGAGCAGTGCAGAAGCTGCAGCAGTGCTCTACACAGCAGAGCAGCCATCAGCAGGAGGCACAGCAGCCACTGCTGGCACCCAGAGCTCAGCTACTCACATGGGGAATGGGACTTTTACTGGATGTGGGAAACTGCAGAGCAATGCCTCATTCACTGACACCTGCTCTCTCTATTTTGGTTTTCCTCACAAAACTCTGAAGATATTAATTTCCTTAGGAAGCAATCACTGATAAAAAGCAGGAGAATTTTCTAAGCAAAACCCCCAATTTAATTCCTAAGTCTCTTCCTCTAAGCCATCACAGATGCAGGCAAAGAACCTTTTTGCCAGACAAACTTTTTGGTGTGGAAAGATGCCCCTGAGGTAGAGCAAGCTTGTCAACAAAAAGTTCTTCAGGGGATTTCAGCATCCCTCAGCAAAGTCAGGACATTTCTATCGCTGCTATCAGCTTGTTTAGCTGTACAATTTATTTTGTGTAGCTCAAAGAAAGAATGATAAGAAATGCTTGGGGAACAACCACATGTCTTTGGGCTAACTGCAGGTGTTAAAGCTGCAGGTTTCTCCTGAAAGCCATCTTCAGAATGATTCCAGGTGAGTTCTGACTGTGAACTTCTGCAACATGGGCTGAGTCATGTAAGAAGCCTCCTATTCCTTTTAACCAACTGTTTCTGTTTAGATTTCATCTCGTATTTATGTTAAATAGTCTCAAAGACACAACAGGTTGGTATAGGGAATAAATCAGTCTAAAGTACTTAACTCTCATTCCAGTCACAGCATTGCAGTTTTCCAATCTTTAGGATGATTTTAGTTTGATAAAAATTAGTTTTTGAGAGCTGCATCTTATACTTTTCTTTTGAAATATAAGTATTAGAGCAGGTAATGATCAGAAAGGGCAAGTTAATATGCTTAAAGACATTTTATTCAATATGTAGCTTGGAACTAAACCATTATTTCAACTTAAATGTAGTAAATTACTTTTTCCCAACTATAAGCATCATTTTTTTTCTGAAGATTTTTGTCATATGGTCCCTACCTCACTAGTGAGCTCATGTTATTTGCTCTCCACTAACTGTTTTAATGGCCACCCAATGGGGTCATATATCACCTTATTTATTATATCTGCATCTGGTCAAACTATTCCTAAAAAAAAATCATTTATTGAAATAATTTAGCCTTTTTTCCCAGCTCTACAAAATATCCATAAGAAGAATGTGACTTTTATTACTTCATTCCTTATTCATAAGTGTTTGTCAGATCACTTATGTGAACAAATTATTGCCTGTGGAATTTTCCCAAATCTTCCAATCATTCCCTGCCATCTGGTCAACAAGGCTGGCTTCATTAGTCACACAGTCTTATTTATATCCTTTGATATGCAATAACCATCCTCTTGGAGCCCAAACTGGGGATGTCCAAGTTAAAAGCAGAATTCATTACAGCCAGAGTTGCCTCACAGTAATCTGAAATGGACTCTCTCTCAGGATCACACAGAGTTACAAATACCTACTGAGGGAAACTTTGGATAAACTGAGTTTAGAGAAACTGCCTAGAATTTACTTGGAAATGTTCTAAAATATCTTTCTTTTTTTTGTTGTTTTTTTTTGGTTTTTTTGTTTGTTTGTTTGTTTGTTGTTGGGTTTTTTTGTTTGTTTGTTCAGGGTTTTTTTTTTTGTTTGTTTGTTTGTTTTGTTTGTTTGTTTGTTCGGGATTTTCTTTTTTTTTGGTTGGTTGGTTTTTTTTATCTCCTGCACAAGGAAATATATCTGTTTTCATGGATTTAGTTTTTGTGCTCAGCCCACTCCTGAAAGGAGCAGCAAGATAAGATCTGCTGGCTGTCTGGAATACATCTGCTTTGCTTTACATGTCCTATATATACATATGGAGATGTGTTTGTGTCCTGGTGTGTGCTCACATGTCACAAGTGTGCACTGGATCATGAATCCTTTGTACTTCTCATCTGATTTATGTATCAGTTGAGGCACTAAGTCTCCAGCCAGGAATGCTCCTAAAAATAAGTGAATATATATTACATATTTATAAAAATACCTCTGAACACCTTCCACACAACATCTGTATGGAGACATTTCCTGACATTTCTCACAGAGGTCTCCACTTGAACTCTCTGGTCTCTTTTGTGACCCCTGCACGGGTGGGCTCCTTGTGATGAGCACTGATGGGAGGGGAGGAAGAAGGAGCTGCCTCAGCTCTCCTGCCCATCAAGGTGTGTCCTGCTGGTGCTGCAGGGCTGTGTCCTTGCTCCTTGCCTTTCCTTGGCCAGCTCTGCCCATCATTCAGATGGGTTATGGAGCACACATCTTTCTGGCTCAGCTTGCCAAAGGAAATGTCATTTTACCTTGTTCACTGGCTGAGATTTTAAAGAATTTCCACCACCTAATTCTCTCAACACTATTACCAGGTGATAATTTCTTGTTATATATCTTTTTCTCTTAAACATTTTCATTTAGCATTCACACCTGGAGGTTTTCATTTACTTTTCTAATGGCTCATTAAAAAGCGAATATCATGGTTAAGAAAATGGTTTGGGAGTATAATATGTCATAAGAGCTATGTGTAGCTGATAATTACCATGTGCTAATGCTTGAAGAGCCTGCCTGCTTTTCTGAGCAACCCAAATCAGTGGAGGTACATCACAGATTTCCTTCCCTGTGTTTATGCTGCCAGTGAGGTGTGAACAGGGAGCCTGGAGGTCCTGCCCTGGTGGTAAAAGCACCACCATGTGGGTACCTCTGTTCTGTTCTGTTCTGTTCTGTTCTGTTCTATTCTATTCTATTCTATTCTATTCTATTCTATTCTATTCTATTCTATTCTATTCTATTCTATTCTATTCTATTCTGCATTTTTTTCATACTGTACACCTTAAAAGCCACAATCTTTTACTGTTTTTAGTTTGGATGCCCTTATACATATAATAGCTGTTTGTTAGGTTCAGAGAGGAATATTGCTTGAAATATCATTTCACATTAATACATTTTGTTACTCAAGAACAAATTAAAGCATGCTGAGGGCCCAGTTTAGTTGGGAAATAAAAGATGTCAGTGGGACAGAGCAAGGCCTAAGAGGGGATAAGAGAGGAGAGTGTGAAACTCTAACAATGCAATAGATGGATTATTGACCAGGGGCTTAACAACCAGTGGTCCAAATCCAATAAATTTTATCCACAGGGTTAGCAGAAAACTATTGCCAGTGAAAAACCATTGACTCTGCCTCAGGGCAAAAGACAAAAACCCCATCACACACAGAGCCTCGACACAGGACTCCAAAGATTCTTCTGTCACAGCTGTGCTGAAGGCTTTGATGGATCATCCAGTGCTGTAACCCCTGTCGTAATGAATTAATAATTAAAAAACTCATAATGGGAATACTGAGAAGCTACCAGGCTACCAGAAGGATTAGGAGGAGCCTGATTAATATAATCTTGGAAACAGCCATAGATGTTCACTGTGTGTTCATTCCCTCTTGCAGAAACTGGTGTTCCAGGATAATCAGGGCACATCAACACTGCCAGGCAGTGCTGGTCTTTTCCCCTGTTCAGGGACTGGAGCACTTTGGAAGAGCCTGGAGCTTGTAGGCACAATTATAACTCAGTATCATTCAGCAGAATTGAGGCTTTTTGGAATGGTGAGAATTTCTTCTTGGTCATCTGGCAGCAAGAGAACCCAATCTAACTTTCTCATTTATTCATTACATCCTGAAGTGGTTAATTCATTTAACTGCTTTCTGGAAATCATTAAGGCTGTTGTTGGTTTTTGTTTTCATAGCTAAGCTCTTCTGTATTGGAATATTTTTTAATATTATTTCCTACTTCTGCAGTTAGGTTAACATCAATTTTAAATTAAAATATAGATGCATTCAATTCTCTTGGATGTTCACTACAGCTCTCTGCTGCACATGAAGCTCAGGGAGTGTCTTATTACCAGTGTGGGACAAGGGCAGTGAGCAGCCTTTAGGGAACATCTGATGCCACAGATTTGCCTCTTTTTCTTCTAGCAAGTCCTTTCAGGCAACTGAGCCTCACCTCCACATGTCTCTCATTCCTTAAACACCAGAAACTAAGGCAATTCTGTCACTGCAGAGGGTCTACTGAAAACTTCTGGAGGCTTAATAGGAGAATTAAATAGGATAATAATTTAATAGAATAATTTTCATGTTTCTGTCATTTTGTATGTCAATCCTCTTTTAATAAGAAAACTTAAAAGACACTGTGTTTTAAGTGTTTTTTGTTGTTGTGGCTTGGTTGTTCAGTTGGTTGGTTGTTTTTTAATTTGTTTTGAAGTCTTGGCTTTTGCTTTTCATAACTTAGAACTGGGGAGTTATTTTCAGTGGGGTATTTTGTTTGTTGGCTCTAGAATTGACACATATTTTATATATTGTTGGATGCAGGAGTTAGAATGACAACAGCTGCCAAAGAAGCACTGGAACAGTGGACATAAAGTTAACAGGTCAATCTTCCATGGAAATGTATAGGTTTTAACCTTGACAGTGTTGATTTGATTTTAATTTTTTAAATATAATTCTCTGCTTTGTTTCATTTTCTATTGGGGCATGGGAAAAGCTCTGGCAAGCAACTGAATCTGTACATGGAATTAGAATGATATAAAATATTAACTGCATATTTTTAAGAGAACCAGCAATTACATAAACAAAACTAACAAGGTGTACCATGAGGTAGAAGCCAGTTGGTACCATTTATTTATCTAGATGTTATAAAATATTTCTCTAGCATTAAAAATCTTTTCTCATTAAGGACAGGTCAGGTGGATTCAGCTAAGTTGGATGACATGAATTCTTTTTAAGCTTGAAGGCTGAATTGATTCTAGTGTAAAAGTCTAAAACAGATAATTTAATTCATTTCTTCTTTTAAAAAAATACAGATAGGTACAGGAGGGAGGATACAGAATTCTGCCCTAATTCAGTCCTATGGTTAGAAAAAGTTTCTTGGGTTTCACAGAAATGGTCCCATTTTGCAGCCAAATATGAGATCCACTGTGTAATACCTCATACATATATGGGGTAAAAAGTATATGATCTGGTTGTGGAGTTGATGTGCTTGTGCTTTTTTATTATTTTGTTTGATATTGATATGTATTTATAATTTATTTTTTTTTTTAAATAAGATCCAGTCATTTTGAGAAAGATGTTACTCCTAGGTCTTCAATCCCCTCAATTCTTCAAAAAATATATTTGACAAGTGTACACTCATAAAATCAGTTCTTTTTCTGAAAAATTCATTATCAATTCTTATTCTTTAAAAATACTCAGAACCAAAAGAACCAATTGCAGTCCACCTCTGCAATTTTATCAAACCACTATTTTATGGGCCAAATAAAAGAATTTGGCCATACAAAATAAACCTGACAAAACTGCCACTAAAATTTCTCTATAAAGTTTTAAGCTGAAGGAAATAAATGACTGAGCTATAAATGTCTACATAAGAGGGTCTGGAGAAAATGCTGACAGGCCTCTATCTCCAGTGATGCTGCCAGGTGCTGTTATAATTAGTGCTTTGGAAGCAGGGAATTGTTCATTTCTGCAAGCAGAGAATAACCTTGTGTGGGTGTAACCAGGTCTGTTAATTTGAGACTGAGCATTATTTCAGCACTTGGACTATTCAAGAAGAAGAAAAAGCTTTTGCTAGAGGACTTTGGTGATGAGTAAACATCCTCAGGTCCAGATTTTGGATCACCTTACTCAGCAGGAAGTGGAAGGAGTTAGAAAGATGTGGGTGTTTTCAGCCCATTTACCATGTAGTTTATGAAATAAACCTATGGGCAGACATTTAAATGAGCAAACTGCTGAGGAAAAATGGTTCTCATCAGCATTTCAGCTGACAGGGTGTTAGAGTCAGTAAGAAAATTAAAATAAATAAATAAATAAAGAAAGAAAGAAAGAAAGAAAGAAAGAAAGAAAGAAAGACCCCACCACTGGACAAGGTAACATTGAAAAAAGGGTAGAGCACAAGATCTCAGTTAATATGGAGACTCAGTAATGTTTTGTAAGAAGATGCTATTCAGTCAATATAAAAAAGCCAGAGTATGCAGATTTTCCATCACAGCAAGGAATGGGCTTAGGGTTCTTATTCTGCCTCTGCCAGTCTCACTCTCTTTGCAAGTTAGACCCTAATTTATCTATTAATGAAACACATGTGCAAATATTTTTGACACCTCAGGGTGTATTAGGAGTCTGAACGAGTGCTATTCATCACTGTCCACACACTGGAGTATACATTCTCTTTTTCAGGCTTCCTGAGAAGTAAAAGGTCCAAATGTAACTTCAATATAAATGAAGAAAGACATTAGGGTTGGTGGAGTTGTGTTGCTCTAAAAAAAAGAAATAGTGACATGTACTTTTGTACTTGGGGCAAATTTTTTCCATGTTTCTCATAGGCTGAGACACTGTTCCTAAATTAGCAAGTGGCTGCCAGTGTGTCCCACAGAAAATCAGGGAAAACCTCACCTTATAAATAATCCATAGTGGAAAGATTATGTATATAATTATAGAGATAGATATTGGAAGAAAAGAAAAAAGTTAAATTTGATGGTTAAACAATAGCTGCAGCTCTGAAACTTTGCATCTCATTTTAATGGTTGCACATTAGCTTCCACTGCTGACATTATTAACTGTGAATCATTCCTGTAAAGAACATCTTCTCTGTCTCACTAAAATGTTTTTTTTTCTAAGCTCTAAGCAGCAGACAGCCTCGAGGACATTTTGTGTTCAGCACTAGCACTTCTAAACAAAGTTGTGATGTCTCTTGGCTTTTGTGTGATCCAAATCAGGCTGATGAAGAGTTTGGGTTCCTGCAGCTGCAAGGGCTGGAGACAGCTCAGCTGTGCACTCCTGGCCATCACTGCCCTCAGTATCTCACCAGTTCCCTCCTTCCAAGGGCCAGGTGGAAAAGCAGCTCTGAGCATCTACATCAAAAACTCTGCTGACACCACAGAACCAGGGCTCTTGCACACTGTGAGTGGTCTGAGAGCAGCAAATAGAAATTCCATCTGGAACAGAGAGTGAAACACAAACTGGGGAGCTGGCTGGAACAAATATCCTTAACAGAAAAATGTGAAGATAAGCTGATGGTTATCCAGCTCTTAGTCCAGAGGCAGCCACCATGATGCTGCAATAACATCTTTCTACCTTTATGCAGGTGAAATAGCTAAAATTCAGCAAAGCAACACACTTCTTGATGGAGGGAGGGGAAACTGTGACCCATGGGCTGTCTGGTCATGGAGCTGTCACTGTGAGAAGTCCCATCTCCCCTTCCCACATGCACATGTGCCCATTTACCCTGCTCACTCCTGTCTTTGTTGGTTGCCCTGACTGGGCACTGTGACTCAGCTGTGCCTTCTCATCTAATCACAAGTTCACCATCTCCAGCTGCTGCCAACAGCCAGACCTGCCCTCAGCTGAAAGATTTCACAAATCACACCCAAACTATAAAAGAACCAGCAACCACAGAGCCATGCTGCTTAGTCTTCTGGATTTCTGTGGTGGAAGGAGCCTCTGTCATTTTCCAAAGGTATTTTTGTACTGTTGTTTTATGGATTTTTGGTTTTGAGTTCAGTACTGCTGCTTCATAAACTAGTCCTTTTGTAGTTTCTAGGTTTTGTGGGGCAATGCTGAAAAAAATATGTAAGGGTTGCCTTAAATTTTAAGAAAAATGGGGGCTTTATTGTCCTTGCTTAGTTGTTTGTATTTTTAATTCTGATGTAGAGGAGTTACATGGTGTGACCTGTACACTCTGGAGTGTAGCCTAGCTCCAGCCTGGTTGATGAGTGAATCAAAAGATTGTCACCTAGCAGTAACATTGGTACAAATCTTGTGTCTGCTCCTTTTTGGTGGCATGCTTCACTCGTGGCTGTGCATAGGAATGAAATCCATACTTGTTTAATGAATCTGTTGTTGTTTGCTTGACTTTGTTTCCCCTACTCTTGTCTGCATATAAATCACTCAGGTGATGCTGCTGACAGATCCTGTGGTTATATTTAATAATAAAAGCATATGTTTTCTTCAGCTAATTATCTCTGCCACCCTTGAAATTCAGATTAAGTTTCTTCTCCTGAAGAAAAAAAAATATTTTAAACTGCATGCTTTGGGGTTTGTTGTTGTCTTTTGGTTCTGTTTCTTTTTCTCATGTAGCAGCATAAGGATGTTTTCTAACTGAGCACCTCTTTGTGAGGTAAAAGTGAGGCTCATGGTGATTCTATCCTGGTAAATAGCAGGACTGTAGCTAGAAATATGTATTATATGTAAGTGTGCTGAGAGGGGCTGAAAGAAACTTGTAAACAAAGCTGCCAATATGTTGCATCTTGAACACTTTAACAATTAAGTTGATTGGTTTTTTTTTCCCTCTATCTGACAACACCCACAAGGGTTCAGGATTTTTTTTACTGATAAAGCTCCTGAAACTTTCTTTTCATTTTTGTGAAAACACAGAATAAAGGCACGTTTAAGACAGCATTTCACAGAGCAGATGAGCTCCCAAGGGGTTTAGTTTCTTAGGGTTGGCAGATGATAAAGGAAGAAGCTTGTTTTGATGAAAGAATTTGGAGTATCTGAATGAATAATGACAACTAGTATGTATAGAAGTAGGCTTGTTTTTCTCTGGCTTTTGACCATGGATGAATATCTTAAAGCTTGTCATCAAGATAAGTAGTTTGGAACTGTATTAATGATTAAAGTGAAAGGAGACTGTGGGAGGCAGAAGAGGAAGAAAAAGGGAATTCATACAGTGCTGTGGGTGGCTTTTTTTCTTTTCAACAGCTTCATAAAACACAAAGGTGATAACTACAGGGTAAGGACAGAACAGCTGAAGATTCTGGTGGAAGGAAGAAAACATGGTTTGACACTTACAGAACATCCGCAGAGCTGGGCTGAAGAGTGGGAGTACACAGCACATCTGAATGGCAAGAGCAGCAATCAACCTTAATTTGAGCCTTTAGCCATGTAAAATCCAAGAATTGTGCTCCAAATATTGGGATAAATGGAGCCATAACTGAAAGAAAGATGATAGGAAGAAGCAGCTAGTGAAGGCAGCTAAAAATGGGAGTTGTAAAGTAACAAGAAAGGGTAGTGGAGGCAGATAATTGGCATGTTGGAAATGGAGAAATGAAAAAAATTTCCATGAAGTAGTATTTTGTCATTAATTTCTTATCACAGGGCAAATCTACTCATGCTCTAACTACTTGGCATGAGTAGAACCTGAGTGAGCAACTCTGCTTTTCCACCAGTCCCACCAGGGAGAGAATCCAGCCTGACAGAAGTGATCTATTTGGTTTTCATATATCCTGTTCTCCCAGTGGACTTTCTTTGTGGAGTTGAACAAAACCAAGAGAAAAGTAAGGTGTACTAATGTCAGGATTGTGTTGAGAGAATAGGAAGCAGTGGTTTTGAGCTATTTCTGTGTGTGGTTGTGTAGAAGGCAGCACTGTATTTGGCTTATTGTAAGGCTGTAGGTTTTTAATGTTAACTGTGTGTGACTTTTCCAATTTACTGTGATTTTTTTCCCCCTCTTCTTTCATGCTTAGGCTTTCCTATGCATTGTTCCTGAAGTTCTATTGTTCCCAAAGTTCTCTTCTTTCTTACTTTGTGAAAATACCAGCTACCAGCTTTTATTGGTGATTAAACAGAGTATCTTAAGATACAGATAATCTTTAACCTTATTTTTCTATCCAGAAGTGTAATTTTAACAATTAACCTCTTTGTGCAATGCAAAGACAGTAATGCAGCAGAAGTGACATGAAGAGGGAAAACTGTGCTGTTATTAAAACTGCTATCAGGTTAAATTATTATATTCACAAATGGCTGCTTTCATCTTTTGAGCCTCCTTGTGTTAGAGTGAACTCTGACCACTCCCATATGTCAGAGATCTCTTCATTAACTCTTTTAGGGAGTGTCAGCAAGCACAGTGGAGCTTTTCCTTCAGCAATATGGTACAGAGGATTATTGACCAAGCATGAGTGTCTTATCTGCATGCAGTTAAACCAAAAGCATATGCTAGTGTGAAAACCACAAGCAGTAGTTTTTTAATGGCCTTTTATGGATGTGTTCAAAATCAAACCATCAAATCCTGCTGTAATAAAGTCAGATTCTAGCTCTGCTTTGTATGTAAAAGGCATGTGGGGAAGGCTTGCAGAGTACATCTGAAATCCTAAACCTGGTGACCAATGGCATGTTACATGTGCACTCATTACAGGAGTTTAGAGGTGCCACTGGATTTGAGACCGGGAGGGACTATGAATATCAGCTGCTTGGGCTTTCTACTTTATATGCACCAGAGAAATCACACCCAGCAATTCCTGGGTGAGGCCCATCACTTCTGCTTAGTCTTGGATGCAATCTTTAGATGGCTACATGTATTCAAAACTTAATGTGATGAAGGATGCAGATCAACATTTGATAAATTTAATGGGGAAGATAATATACCTGGGTAATAAATGCAGCATATTTAAATTTGACTTGTGATGCCTCAGCCTTCAATGATCTGAAGAAGTGGTAGAGCAGCTTGTTTGCCCTAACAGTTCTAGTTTAATATGGCAATATTTACATATTTGCAGTGCTGTGCATCATCTGGGTTCAGTGTCTGTGTGGCATCTCAGAGCTGCCTCTTTTGAAGGTTATCTCTTTGTTCATGGAGGCTGCATCATCCCCAGCCTCAGCAAAACTGCCTGGGCTTGTTTGAGGGTGATTTTTCTGTGGCTGAAGGCAGTAAAACACAGCTTTCAGCAGAGCTTGTGCACTCCCTGTGTAATGTCAGCTCTGTAGCTGCTCCAGGTGGCTCAGACACTTTGCTGACTTTCCCTTCCTATGTAGGCTGCCTTTCAGCATGATAAAGCTCAGCTCTGTGTTTACTCATTGTCCTTGATCCATTACCATCACAATATTAGTACTGACAGTCCTATTGCTTCCAAGCAAGTATTCTGCAATTTTTAATTTTTTTTCAGTCTTCAAAACTTGTCTTGACTTAACCTAAACAGCAAAATCACAAAAGCTAGCAAAATTCTATGCAAATGGAGGCATGAAAATGTTAGGGCATCATTACCTAACACTGCTTCCTGAGAGGTGATTGTGTGGCACAGTTGTGTGAAGTGGACACTTTCAGTAAAGTAATGACACATCTGGACTTTAGGTGCATAGTAGGTATTTGAATGTCTAGCTGAAGTTTGATGTCTATGTGTGACTGTGAAGTTCATACATTTGACTATCAAAAAACATTTGTTTAAAGGTTTTTTTGTCAGGGAATGCCCCATGTTGCTGTGATGGAAGGAGAGTTCAAAACTCCATTGATTTTTATGCAGCAGCTTTTAAACTCTCTTGATCATTATAACTACCCTGGAGGGTCAGTAATCTTTAGTTTGTGTAATTCTTCACATTTGGCATCATCCACTGAAGCTTTTTAGCTCGCAGTCATGGTAAACTACACTTGTGAGCTTGTGAAAAATATTAAATTCAAAATGTTTTTGGCATGAATGCTTGAAAGATCAGAATCAGCTAAAAAGTGAAAGGATGCATTATAGCAAGGCTTGAAGCCATTTAAAATCTGGATCAAAATCTTTTCTCCAAGTGAACTTGTGAGTGTCAGTCTGAAGCGTGTTTAATTCTAGGTGTGAAAATGGAGCATGAAGCCTTCAGAAGCAGATTCTACTGGCTTGAGAATGCTACCAGAGTCCTCATATTTACAAAATTTTTCTCTTTTAGGGAATTGGTATCCAATGATAATCAGCTGATAAGTGTGTCAAAAATTTGTGTGTATATATGCCATGTATGGTTTCTATCTAAAAAGTTGTGTTGTATTTCAAACTTGTAGATGAATTACATTTATTGAAAAAGAAGAGCTTTTTGAGTGGGAGTGTTCCATGTTATGTGTTTGGGGTTTTTTTTCTTACTCTAATTTGTTTTTACTTAGTAGGGTAGGGGGTACTAATGTTACTGCTGAGTTTGTTAATTTAATAGAAGTTAGAGGCACAGTCACTCAGGCAACAACATAATAAACAGCAAGACTGTAACAAACACATTGCTGTGTTAGGCATACGTGGAAGAAAATGTGCAAATAAAAATGCAGTGGGTGTATCCCTCACAGGCTGCTGAGTTTTCTGTCAGAGCAATTTAAAAAAAAAAAAAAATCTATGGCAGACAGAATGAAAAGAGGTAAACACAAACATCATCAGTGATGATGAGCTTGTGTGGGAGCTGCTGGAGTCAGGCTGGGAGATGTTTGGGACATTTATTCCTGAGTATCTGAGAACACACCACTTGATGCTGGCAAACACAATCTTCCAGCGTGCCCCGAGGCACAGCAATACTTGGTAATCCTGTTTCCTCCGAAGCTCTTGATTCATGCAAGGTGTTTTGTGCTCTTTGAGGACTCAAGCCTCCCGCCTTGCTGTAAGAGGGAGAGAATGCTGTAGGTGTACAGTGAGAACGGGAGAGAGATGTCTGGTTGCAAAGGATCTAATATAGACTTCTAATTGATAGGAAACAACTTCGTGCATTTTCATAGCCTTAATGATTGAGTGGGAAGGTATTTTTAGTCTGAATAAACATTTTTCAGCACTACCTGTTTCTGTACCTTTTACTCTTTGGAGTGCTGAACAAATGAAACTAATGCTTAATGGAGAATCACTCTTTTTATTTTTAGCCTGTGAAAGAGGAGTCTGTCTTGTGAGTGACTTGATTGAGCTATTTACTGTTTTGTTATATTTTGTTTTGTAATACTGCATAGGTTGAGGAGGTGGTTTACAGTGATTTGGGTGACTCAGGCATAAAAATCCCCTGTTATTCCAAAGCCCCTTGCTGACTGAGGAGCAGTTGTGAGCTTTGATGGCTGAAGGGGTCATTAGGGTTTTGCTCTAAGGACACTGTACAACATGAAATGTGTCCAGTGCAACAGAAGACGTAGTGACCATCACTCCAAGCCCTGCCTCTAATGGCAATAACTTTCTCCAAAACTGCTGTCCCTGGCTTACAGCTATGAGTGCACCTTGCCAGTTTCCACCTGAGCTGGCTGCACACCAGTGAGTGGGTTTTTACTGCACAGCCTTGGCTGATCCCATCATAGCTGTCCCTGCTGGAGCTGCACAGCCCACCAGGTTTGTGAGCTCCTGCTGAGGAAGTGTGGGAATGTGCTGTGTGTCACTGCTGGTCAGAGCCCTCTTTGGAGTTTTTGAGTGTTTAAAGGGTGTGGTGATAAAGGAAACCTGCTAGAAGAGAGAGATTGTAAGGAAAATTATGAGCCACCACTGTAATTTAATAAGAAATTCTGTGGTGGGTTGCATCAGTGTTCTTAATGAACTCTGTCTCATATTTGTCTGAGTTTATGCTGTGCTCCCATGGGAGGAGCAGGAGAAAAACAAGCAATATTACTTTAAACCACCAGGTGTCTAATGTCAGTGAAAAAGGAAAACTGAGGTGAATTCTTGCTGCTGCCTGAGCAAGGGTGTGTGAGAGCCCCATGGCATGCACAGAGCCCTGCTGGCTTGGTGTGACAACAGATGAGTGCAGGATCAGATCTGCAGCAGAGAGCCTGTCTCAAATTCATGCTGTCACTCAAACAAATAACCAGGAGGTCTGTTCCTTTCTACATAGCACTCATGTAGCATGCCACTCCAATAAAATCTCATTGTCTTGTATTCAGTTAGGATGTATTTCTGCTTGCATTTCAATTTGACAGATGTGTTTCAATTACTTGTCCTAAGCAGCTCTGAAAATATGTCCAGATCCTCAAAATACTTGGAGATTGAACTCCTGTCTTACCTGGAGGCTTCTTAAAAGTTTAGTGTGGAAAATAAATCTGGAGGTATAGAACAGCTTGCATTATTTTTGGTCCCAGTGTTTGCAGAATTGTAAGCTGTGGAAAAAAATAGAAAGTATTGGCTAAAGAAGAGGCAGCAGGAAACAAAACATCCTTTCAAATATTCCTACTATGTTATCCTAACAGTAATAAAAGAAGGAAAATAAAACAAAACCAGTGTTTGAGTAAAGTTGCTTGGTGGTTTTTCCTTTTATTTTGTGTGTGTTTCAGTGCTTGCTTTGTACTGAACCAGGAGTTCAAGGGCCACCAGTTTGCTGTGAACAGGCAGCAGTGCATCAGTTAAAGCCTTTGGGTTTTTCTGGGTAAACATAAATGTGATTCTTCTATCCAAGTAGCTAATGTGTGTGTCATCCATACAAATAGCACAAATGCGTCTTTGCTAAGCAGCACTTAACAAGTTTCCTGTGTCATTCTCCTTTTATTTAGAACCTCTTACATTTGTTTTCTTTCATCTCTGAAAGCACAGATCATTATATGCTATTTCTTAGATGTTGATATGAGAGCATCACTGTTGCTTGAAATTTATATCTTAGAATCAGTGAAATACTTTGCCATCTAGACACATCCATGTTTTTCTTATTGGTGCTGCTCTTCTGAATTTTTGTGTGGCTTCCTGAGCAAGGTGATTTTCATGTTCCTGGCAGTGTTAAACTGACAATTTCAGCTGAAAGAATTGCCTATGGTGTTATCTATTGAGAAAGTGCAAAGTTTTGAGAAGAGCAGAAAAACCTGCTAACCAGGCCATGAAAATATCTCTTGCAAACAGGGAATAGCTTTCATTCTTAATATGAAGGGAATTCAGTTCTTTGCTTCTTCTATATTATCTAACCTTACTTAGGCAAGGGAACCGAGCACAACTGTCAAACACTTAAAGCATTGAAAAAATAATTTGTTCTTCTGATCATAACTTAGATTTTTGTAAGTTAATGGTAATCTAGTAGAAATTTCAAGGGTTTTGTTCTAACATCGAGCATAAATTATTTTACCAATCCACTGGTGTGTGTGTACATGTGTTAGTTCTAGGTGTCTTGACATGCAAGGCATGGTTAAATTTAATGTCACTGTACTCAAAAACTTCAGAAAAGCCCTGTAAAGTGTTAAAGGGAAGCATGTTATTAGTAAGGCATGTTTTGAAAATGTTACATAGGGAAATACTTTGCTCTGCAGTCACTTAGTATTTCAGGTGTATCTTGTAATAGAGCTTTTCAAGAAATAAAATTATTCTTACAAAGTTGGCTCTTATGCTCTGCTGGCATCCTCTTCTTTGCTATCCAAGTTACCAAACCTACCTGCAGGGAGGGCAGAATCTAAGGAATCCTCTTCTCCAACACAGTAATAAGTGTGGAGATTCCCAGTGCCTTGTTTTGAGGATCTGTTTAGGGCTTTTTTTTTTTTTTTTAAGAGTTGGAAACCCTGCTTTACATCTGACAGAAGATGGATATGAAACCCTATCACCAATCTATATACAATTAAGTAACAATTTATTGTGACACTCTGGCATTCTGTCTGCATTACTTCCTATATTAGATATTGGTTCAGAACAAATGAAAGCAACATGGAAATATGAAAATAAGCATATTTAGTACAAACATGGTAGTAGAATTAACAAAACCCAATTTACTGTAGCAGAGCCCATGTCTCCTATGCATGTAACAATAATAAGGATTAATTTTCTCAATTTCACATTAGACCTATTTTGAAGGGGAAAAAATGGGATGCTAATAATTTGTAATGTTACCTAAATAAGCTATTACCTTATCACTACAAAGCCTATTTTTTTTCTTCACACACATTAAACCTCTTTTCAGTAACAGGAATTACACTTCCAATCATGTTTATCTGAAAGCATGAAGGTAATGTTTAGGAGCAAGAGAGTTCAAACCAAAAGCAGCTTTAATCTGTTTTGTTTCTGCCATCTAAGAGCAGTGTGGCAGTGGGTGGCTGGCACAGATGCACCAGGTTCCTTTGTGCCCTTCCTCTCCCATGGACACCCCTGTGGTCTGAGCAAAACCTTCCTCCCCCAGCAGCCAGGTCAATCCTTTAATGATGGCCCAACCTTTAATTGGGCCAAGCTTTAAATGAAGCTGTCACTGGGGGGTTATGGAGCCACAGGTAGTGGGGAAAACAATTGCCTTCACTTAGCTCTGCTTCAAAGAAAGGCATAGCTGCTCAAGTCCAATAAAACACTGAGGAGTGTAATCTATTTGAAGTGCAGCCTGTGATGTTCTTCCCTGGGTGCAAACATCTGGGACAGCTCTCCAGCTGGTGGCAGCTGGCACTGCTTCACCTGATGTGCAGATTTGCTGCAGCTGAGGAGGAAGCAGTTGGAATGTGCTTTTTCATGAGCAGAGAAAGTTGATTCTAACTTACAAGTGAAAGTTAAAGTGTGGAGAGATGTTTCTTTCCTTCTTTTGGCAAGGTTTCCTGCATGTTTAGGGTAGAATAAGATGGCTTTGTTTTCTTTTTTCAGTAGATGCTCTGGTTTTGGAATGCCCTGGTATGTTCATGCAGCCCAGCCTAGGTGGGGAGGGGTGGTTGGAGGAGCTCTCCAGTGTGAAACCTTGCCTGGCTATCTCCAGGCAGAAAGTTTCTAAGCTGAGCACAATGATCAGAGTAATATAAATTAAATGGCCCAGTTTTCCTTAAATATTAAAAGGAGGCCAGCAGAAAGCAGCTTCTTTTTTGTGGTACATGCAGCTCAAAATTTATGACTTAAAGATATGATGAGGAGAGTGGGATGGGGAAGGTGATCAATCCCTGCAGGCAGTGGAAGGGATTTGATGTGTGGCACTCCAGTCTCTTGACCCCCTGCAGCAAATTCATTGTCTCTTGGCTGCTTGCTGGTATTTTACCTTATCACCTTCCTTAGGTTTTTATTTGCTGTGTTGTCAATGGCAGCCTCCTTCCATGACTCACTGGGAGCAGGGAAGGTAATAACTTTCACAGCCAATGCATCTTTGCTATCTTGCTGAGAATCTCTTGTTGGGGTTTGCTGTCTTTCCTCACTTGTCAGTAATGGAAGCCACCAGTCGTCTTCTGAAATGTTTAAACCTGTATTTGCACACATCTGCCATTTATTGATAAACAACCAAGTTGTAAATAACACTTTAAGCATTGCTTTCCCTTCACTTTTATTGCTTCTGGTGACTTGTATACCCTTCAGCAGATGTGCTAGTCCTGAATGGCATTAGAGAGTGGTTAAATTTTTGGCTAATGGAAAACCAAAATAAATAAAACACTAGTAAAATTCATCCTATTTTTCTCATAATCCAAAGGAATCCAGCAGTATAACTGTCTAGGACCTGACTTAATGTCTAGCTGAAACTGTTTGTGCTGGATTTTGCATGGAGTTATTATGGCTTAACTACACTCCATAGTCTTTGACTTTGCTTGAGAGACAGGAAATAAAAAGGCTCATTGACAATGAAAGCCTTCAGGAAAGCAAAAACTTAGCATGAAATCTATAATACTTCCTTCTGGACTTCTAAAATAGAAGGCAATTTTTCAGGTTGAGAAACAAGGTAAAAGGGTGTGTAACTTTGAAGCAACACTAAGATTCAGGTGGCACTTTGTTTAGCTTTAGAGATGCAAATGTAGTGACATCGGGAATGTGGGAGCAGCTGTTGTATCTGAACTGGTATTACCTGAGCATCCTGAAATGGTTTGTTGAGCCCCCTTTCTTTCAAGGGGTTTAAAGTTGTATCTTAACTTGCTGGTGAAAAGCATTTTGAAAGCTTCATAGGAAGGAATTAGAGAGCACTGCAAGTAGAAACACTGGCAGAATATCACTTCCAGCATATGATTCAGTAGTTTCTCAGTGATGTTTATTCAGCCCCTATGTCCTGCATTGCAAGCAGAGGTGTTGTGTTTGCAAAGCAGTGTATCCAACTTGGCCCTGCCAAGATATTGAGCCACTGGGTGTCTTTAGTTTTTCTTCACCTCTTCCCTCTCTTTGAAGGAAAAGCAAGTTAGCTTCTCTCACCCTTATTCACAACATCTCAAAACTGTTCATACTCGCATCTTGCTTGAAATCCATTGTTGTTGCAACTTCAGCATATCTCTCATTGCTTCCTTTTCCCCCTGTGCAAGCAGCCTTTGCTGCTCTCAGGTTTTCCCACGTGCATTCCTGTGGCTTATTTTCTGTATTTTTACATCTTTCAGAAGCCTTGCCTAAGGAACACCTTGTAGGAGGAAGCTCTTTGTGTGCTCTGGGTCAGGTTTGGAGGTCACTGCAGCCTGACCTTCAGGTCTGAGCTCAGAGAGAGATGGGAGGGAAGGTGATGCTCAGGTACAAAAGGCCTGGTGAGTTAAGCACAGGAAGGCAAAAGCTATACCTATAGCCTGACCAGGTGATCCTGGCATGTACAAGCCCAGCTGGCTTTCAGTTAATTCCCAGAAGCTCTAGAGGGGCTCCCAGGAGCACCTGTAGGAGAAATAAATCCCAGCTGACTCTTTGGGATGAAATTTGAGAAATACCTATGTATATTGGCTATGGTAAGTGTCTGAGGGCTGTCCAAAGAGCCTGTGAGCCTTTGGTGGCTCTCTAACACCTGAGCTCTCTGTGACTGTGTGTTACTCTCTGGCACAGAGAGGAGAAGCAAACTGGACATCTTGCTACCACTTGAAACACCCAGCAAACCATTTACCAGGGAGATGCAGACCCTGAGCCTCCCCTGAAAGCAGTTTTCACTTGGTGCTGTTCCCAGCATTAGAAATGTAAAGGTCTGTTCTGTGGATTTTATGCAAAGCAGATTGAAATCAACATCACACTTCATTTGGCTCCCAGCAGTTGAAGAGAGAAAAACACATAGACATATAAACATATTTATTTTGGAGCATTTTTCAACAGGGAAAAATCAAGCACCTGAGGAAAGCAGTGGATTTGGGCACTGGACACATTTAGGATGAAGAAGTTACTACATGTTCCAAGCTGAATTTTTTGCACATTTGCAATAAGCAGTTACACACAAAATCTTCAATACCTATGGGGTTAAAAAAGGCACAATGCAGTTTATTCCTAACCCATAAAGTGGCTACAACACAGGTGTTGTCACCCAAACTTCTACACTGTAAGTCCCCAGATTCTCTTCACAGACAGAAAGGAGTACTGCTTAGCAGTAAAGTACTTGCAGGAATTTCACAAGTCTGTGCTAGTGAAGACCTTACTGACAAAGTGTTTGAAGGTGTTTGGTAATGACTTCTGTTAATTGTTACAAGAGCTTCAAGTTCTAAAAATGGGCACTTGTGGTTTGCAGCCTGTGAAACTCCATAAGAAAATGGCATTTCCCTTGTAAAGAGCTGAGAGCTCCTCATCTGCCTATTTCTGCTAGATGCAAATTGTACAGTTTGTGGGATTCTCACCGTTGTTGAATATGTGATATCCTGAAAGATCTGTGCTGCTGCCTGCAGAGCCAAAGCTGAGCAGTTTTCTGCTCATCCATTGTTACCAGATTCCCAGGCTTGCATCAGGGAGGAATTCTTTCTTGGATCTTCCTTTCCTGGCTGAGATACCTGTAGAAGCTCCTGTTGTTCTTTGCATCCCTTGTCAGGTTCAGCTCCAGCTGTGCCTTGGCCTTCCTCATCTTTGCTGAGTTTATACTCTGTAAAGTCACAGGAGGCACCTTCCTTCTGAAAAACATCTGTCACTGAGCTTTGTCCTTGTCATTTTCTCTGCTCCCCCCGGCAGGCTCTGTTTTCTTGATGAAATGTATATTATGTCTGCTAACCCCTGTAATAATGGTGACTTCACATGTCCTATAATGTCTTCCAGAGACAAATGGCATTGGCTCTGTGCAAGTCCTTCCACCTCTTTGCTTACTGCACTAGTGAGTTGCATGTGCAGAGTGCACTGTGAATTGATGTGTGTTGTTCCTGTGCCCAAGTGCAGAACAAATACTGATTGCAGGTGGCAGGCTGCTGTTGTCACATTTCACAGTCTGCTTTTCTTGTTGTATGGCAAATTTCATCTTTGGATTTTTATAGCTGTTAAGAGGCTTAGATGTTTAAAAGCAATTGTTAAACAAAACTTGTTAGATTCTGATGGAAGATCCTTGGGAAAGGGAAAGTCATCTACCACCTGTATTTGTATGAAGAGTAAAGCATGGCTGTCCTCTGCTGGCTCCATTCTCTGCGCCAGTTTCCTCTGGACTGAGAAGCTGTTGCCACATCTCAGTTTTCTGAGATACAGCCAACCTCTTCCAAACCACATCCTTGGCTAAATCTCCCATCTGCAGGGCAGAAATCCCTCAGCAGAGAGAGAACACCTCTGCTTTAAACCTCAGAGTCAGTGCTGACCATTCTGTCGAGTGCAGTTTTAGCCATAAAGATACATTTTGGCTCTTGTAGGACCACCAGCAGTGCTTGCTTCAAACTACAGGGATGTTCAGATTTTTTTGTTTTGCTCCCCTCAGTGCTCTGTTACAACATCTCACTCCCACCCTCTCGCACATCTGGCAGATAATAATCACAGCCTTGATGCCAAATTGAAATCATAATGCTTTCTTCCTCTCTTGACTGCTTCAACTAAGCTGCCATCTCACAGGCTAAGTAACTTCCTACCTCCAGCTTGTCAGCACACGATGGTGCCTTACCAGCCAATATTTTAACACCAAACAATCTTTGCAAATGGGACCTGTAGATTTTCTCAGTGAAAATCATTAGCAAGGATAATTAACTAAGACTGTGGTGATGAATAGCGCTGCACTACTGATCAGTGTAATAAAGAACAGAAGCCACTAATTACAGATAGCAAGCCTTGAAGCCAATGAGAAATTTAATTTAACGTTGCTACACAGACTCCACACAGTCTAATGTAACTTTGCAATTATCATAATACAGTCTTGCCACAGATGAGGCTTCTGGGAGCATTCCAGGAACAAGGATGTGTGTCCATCAGAATAAAAGGGTTTGTGATCTGTCAATTACAGCATCTTGAGAGAACAGGTTAAAACTTCTATATCTGACCAGGTGCTTGGCTTTTGTGGCTCCCAAATGGGTGCAGAACTTGCATCCATTCCATGAGCTCCAAAGGTCTCAGTGTTTCTGTGCTGTTTTTAAAGCAGACTCTGATGTTCTCAGATGTTGGATGCACACTTTCTATTAAAAGGCATCTCAAAATGCCTGGTTCACTGTGTCAAGCACTCTCTTCACTTGGCAGGTGCCACAGTCCAGCACATGAAAATGATAGAGCCTGGACAATACAAACTGATGGGACCCAAGCCCATTATCCCCACGTGCAAATACAGCAAACTGTGTTTGACACTGGCTGTGAAACAGCCTCCAGCTGCAGCCAGGTGCTGTATTTCAGACCCTGGAAGAGGCTGCATGAATTAAATGTGTGTTAGTCACCAAAGCAATGGGCTGCTTCCACAAATTAAGGCAAACCACATCTCCTGTCAGCTCTCCAGCCTTCCTTTCATGTGCACTTGAGTAACATGCTGGTGGAAGGAGGAAGCAATGGGGATTGCTATTTTGCATCTATTTGATCAAAGGTTTTGAAAGCTTTTTTAAGCCCCCTGCACATTATCTTTCATTACAGAATGAAGTGATTATGAATAGTGCCCTGAATTTGTGCTGCCTTGTGTACAGATTAGCTTTGCTTTAGGAACTGTAGGACTTTGGAGCTACATTAACTGAGTGGAGGTGGAATAAGCAGGATTTTCAATAGCATAGCTGTTTTTTGACAGGAGAATTGATTGCTCTCCTGTAAGGTCCTCCAGTAAGGTAAAAATATCTTAAAGGAGATGGAAAGAATAAGATATAATAATCCTCAAAACACTTAAAGGCTAGATAAAAAAAGGTGGGTAATAGTGTTCTCCATGTCCAGTCTGTAATGGATGAGCACTAATATCTTTGCTACACAGACTGGGGGACACCTCTATATCTGAAAAGTGGTGGGAGAGCCATTTTAGTAGCCAAGAGCTCACAAGGCTTTTTGAGGAGTCTTTTGAAATAAGGTAGATCAATGCCTGTCAGCAGTTGTGTGGATTAAAATGTTACTACTTCAAAGTAAAGCAAGGAACTGTGGATTTGAGGCCCCTTGTAGGTCTATTTTGTATATATTTCCTGTAATTATTGCTCAGATGAGCAATAACCCTTTTTGCACCTGTTATGTAAAGCTCCAGCATGTTTCAGGTTGTCTATTTCAATTTCTGCATTCTATAAGTTTATTAGAAAGAACTACAACTCTGAAGCAGGGCAGGAGGAAGTACCTGGAAGCACAGGTTGAAGTGAAACTGGGGCTAGTTTGATTAAAAGAAAAACTTGTGAAATCTTAGCCAGCCACATGGGTATGGAGAGTTGAGCTGAATTCTGGCCAGGTGCTGTGTGACCCCTGTGCTACTTCTGAGTGCCTCTGTTTGCACTGAACATTTTGAGTTTATGCACTCCAATGCAGGCACTGGTAGCTGGGGCTCAGGAGCTGTCTATTACAATGTGGGGTTTTCAGAGGTGTGTACAGAGGAGCTAAAACCTGTGATGGCCCCTATCTGAGCCTGAGGATCAGATATAAATCCAGGGTCAAGGCAGTGCCTCACCACTTGTGTTTGCTCCCTTATTTAATCCATATAATAAGTCAACATTCCTGACCAAATGGGTTTGGTGGAGGAAAGAGTGTAGTGTTTGCATAACCCATCCCAGTTCTGTGCTTTCAGCAGTACCTCATTGGGCTGGGAGTGAATATGGTGGAATTCCCACAGTCTCTACCTTTTTCTTAATCTGAAACCATGATTTCTACAGGCTCCTGCTTGCACTGACCCTGTCTGAAAGGCAGCTTTGGAAATGAGTCTATAGGAGAAATAAAAATAGGAGGCTAATAATGATCTCCATCTAAAAACTGATAATTTAATTAACTCCCAGGGTTCATTTGAATGGGAAAGAATTAGTGTGGCTAGTCAAGAAAAGGTACAGACTGATTAAACTATTACTATTGACATCATGTGGTATTAAGGTAATAATACAAATGAGTTTAGCCCTCATTAGAGCATGAAGAGAGCAAAAGGTTGTGGTCTATTTCTGTAGAGATGTATCATGATCAAAGGGAGAGCTACAATGCAAAAGTAGGTTAGTCCTCTACTGAATCTCAGATTTCAGTGCAAGGCTTGTGGTTAAAACTATCACTTAAGAGTATTTGTGACTTGTACAGTGAGAGTACTACAGGTGAAGCTTTGAGAAGTAACATTGCCATAACAATAATAGAGAAGTGATCATGACTCCTGTTTTGTTACTAATAATGGTATAAAAATAATGATTGCAGCCCTAAATGTCTTTTGTAAAAAAAAAAATTGTATGAGTTTTGCTTTTTCCCTATCTTGTAGCTATGTGAAGGAGGGAACCAAAACCTCTTTAAATACTCAATTTATCTAGAACAGGTAATTAGGCTCACTCAGCTAAAAATAATCCTTCTTTCAGAAACTTGTTTTGAGATATTTAACGTTGCTGGAATGAGCTGGATTAATTGTAGCAAATTGTCAATCAAGTTGTTTCACTGAAGCAAAAATAACCTGTAGACTTCAGTTGCTTCTGTTCATTTTCAACAGAGATTTTAACACCTGTCTTCAAAACCTGAATGATAGTGAAATTTGTGGTTTAAGATGAAGAAAATTAGATATTTCTGCCAGTAGAAGAAAAGGGAGAGAAAGTGTTTAGTGTGAATCATGGCAAAGGGATTGGCCTGGCAACTTTTGAACTAACACACAGAATAGCATCAGAAGTTCTAAATCTGATTTTACTGGCAAACTTGCACTATGTAGAAAGGAATGCAAGGTGAGATTTTAAATTGACATCTTCCCTTATGCTTAATAGACTCCATTACCAAATGAAATGCATATCCTAATATAATCCTAGCAGAAGATCAATAAGGTTATATTGGTTGTAAGAGAACAGAGCAGGGATGAAGTTCACCAAAGGTAGATGTTGCAATGAATCTTCTTATGTATTTGTGAAAGAACAAAATGTCTAGGTTTACCTCAAAGTGAAATGTGCTCTGGCTAAATCTTACTTTTCATTATGTGTTAGAGCACTATTTTTAGTTAGGATTGTGTAGGAGACAAAACTGAGAAAATAAAACATTCAGGTAAATTGAGTAATGTCCTATACGTAGTGTTGTGTTCTTGAACATTTGAATATTTAAGGGCTTTTAAAAAGTGCCTGGACTTTAAAATGAGCCTGGCTTTAGCAGGTTGTTCTAAACAGCCAAGAGGTGAAATTCCCAAAGATCTCCATTTTGCAGGAGGCAGGACTTCCTCTTTATTAGAAGGAGATGGTTTATGTTCTAGGGTCATACACCTTTGTGATTTGGGAAGGGTGGAATGGTAACAGATGTCATGGTAACTGATTGGTTATGGTTTTATGGTTATTTCATGGTCCTCTTTCTTGGTATTGATCAAGGTGCATAGTTAAGGACTCAAAAAATAGAGGTGATAAAGGCAAAAAATAAACATGAGGCTGCATAGACACATTTTTATGGGGTAGGCCACATCATTTCAACTCATGTTAGGAAGAAAATCAAAAAATAAGCACAGGAAGAGTGATCTGTTCTGCAAAGAACTCCCAAATCCTGAGACTTATGCCACCACCAGTAGCTCATACTTTGTGCTTGATATGGAAAATTGGGACAGGAAAAATGAGCTCCTTATCTTGCATGAGTAGATTATCCCCAGCACATAATCAGGAAACAGAAACATGCAGTCCTTCCTCAACAAACATCCAACAGATCCACAAGGAAATATGTCGATGTTACCTTGCTAATACAGATGGATGCAAACAGTGTAGCCTGGTTTAAAAATAAATGGGAGGATACATTCATGCAAGACATGGATATTGTGTTTGAATGGACCCTTCTGTGCTCACAATACTTTTTTTAGCAGCACCCTTCAACCCTTGAGAATGGAATGCAGGTATAAATGCAATTGTGTCAATCATTTTTATTATCAGAATGTCATTTGAGATAATTCACTGAGAGAGATGCGGAAGAATTCCTGAAGTTCAAATATGAAATGGTTTCAAATAACACATATCTGTGAAAATGTTAGATTTCCAGCTATAGCTAGCATCTGCTGTTGACTTGGGGAAAAAAAAACCCACAGAGCATAATGGGAAGTATATGAAATAAGGCATTATTTTTCCTTGGTGACACTTGGAAACAAAGTGTTTCACTAAATCCAGCTGAATAGATAATTGAATTGCTGTGTCTCTGGAGAATCCATGTTGATTCAAAGAAAATCTAGTTGATGATTTTCTCTTCAATTTTCTCTGTTTCCTTGAAAGAACTTTTAAAAGTGGGAAATATTGTGGGGTTTGTGCTCTGGGTTTAAATTGCAATTAGATTCCAGCTGGAGACTGCAAAACACAGCAGAACCCTTACAGGGAGAGTAGTTGCCTTGGCTTCTATTTTGAGACTCCTTTAGCAATATCACCTTGTCACAACAGCTGTTCTGAGAGCTGGGGTTGGTGTGAATTTCTCCTCCATTGCCTGGCAAGCTTTAGAGCTGTTATGCATTTCTCGGTTCGTTTTGGGTTCAGGTATCGCTGGGAGCGATCTTCACGCTCGTCTAAGGAGAGATGCAAAGATGGCAAAGCAGGAATTCAGGAACTTATGCAAACTGCTCTCAGTTGGAAGCCTCAATTGGGACTTTAATGCAAAAGCACCAGGTAAAGAGAAGATCAGTTGCTAAATTTGCCAGAATAAATGTTAAGAGGGACAAAACTGCTGCCAAGTCTCTCTTATTGCAGACTGGGTGAGCTGGCAGCAGGTCTGAGTAAACAAGGAGCAATCCAGTACCTGTATCTTTTCTGTGATTTGTTAATCCCTGATCTCATTTGGCAAAAAGCCTCTTGAAGCTACCAGGCCTTTAGCTGTGCTCCTGGAAAAATGAGGTTCTCAGTTCCAGAATGGGAACCACAGTAAAGGACTGGGCTAAGTAGGTAGAAAAGGTTTCTTTTGTATTGTGAATAACAGGGACACTTGAGATTATTTTTCTGGTAATATTACCTAAAAACTTCTGCCACTGTCGGTTGGTCCTTGTTCTCACTTTGCCATTTGGCTGACTTAACCAGGGAATATTTTGATATTTTGAATATTTTTATGGTCCCCAGGGTGTTCTTTCAGGTGGTAATTTTAACCACAACCTTTAGAGGTTTTTTTACTTTGACAGATGAAAGCTTAAAAGCTAGCAAAAATATTTTTAATGTCCTTGTTGGGAGTAATCTGCCCAGTCACTGAAATCCTTGAGGAGAATGGGTCAAGTGTTGGTGCTATTTTGGGAAACTCTTTTGTCCTCTGCCCCTCAGAGCTGGCTCTGGGTGAAATAGGTGACAGCAGCTGTCAAGTGCCAAGGATGGCTGTGAACTGCTCAGCTCCTGGGTGAAGGCTGTGAGTGAGAGCCTGAGATGGAGGCTTTCCAGGGGAAAAAAAAAAAGATGCTTTAAAATGATAGTAATCCTAGCTCAAAAAGATGATGAAAGAAAATCCACATTTAAATTACAGATTCCTTTGCTTTCTGGAGATGCCTGATTTTTTTCAAACACCTTTGTCTGAAAGTGTAGACAACCATTTCCCTGCTCACAGGGTGTAGATGTCTATTGTGAATCCAAGTTTCCTGCTCTGGGAATCCTTTCTAAGGCCTATTAACAGGCAGCAGGATACCCTGGGACTTTGGTGCCATGATTAATTCACTCAGCACTGCCTGGTGCAGGGTTCAGGTGAAATATCAGTGGGAGTCAGAGAAAAGGGAACATGCTTGCATCCCACTTGCCAGCCTTGGCATCTATTGTTTTATTCCTGTAAATATTTGCAGATTTGACAGGACAAATCCCCTATGTGCTGGTTCCCACATCCCTTTTATCACTTTCTCTGAAAGCCATGTCTCAGCATCCCACAGAAACCCTCCTTGGGAAGGAGAGAATGCCATTGCACTACTGATACTGTAGATCTCAGCATCACCAACTTTATAAGGAAGTTAGGATTTCCTTTATTGCTGCCTGACACAAGGGGAAACAGAGAATCAGAAATAGATCTGAGCTGTAGTCTGCATTTGTTTTCACCTTATACTTTAGCAGGCGTGTAACATCAGCCAAACCAGTGTAGCCTATGATTTAAAACACAAGTTGTGACTGTGCCTGGTTTTGGAGAACAACTAGGTAGCACTGTTAAAGCATGTAAATATGTCATTCATAATGAGCAGAACTGTAAGGTTTGTTAGCATTAACATTTCTGTTGGTATTGCTGTAAAAAAACAGTTTGAGCAGAAGGACAATGTGTTTTTGGAAGGTGGGACTGAATAGTTGTGGTCAGAGTGAAACCAGATTTGCATTTTTGCTGTTTTGCAGGTTATTTATTTTCAGACTTTTTTCTCCCCCCCCAAAGCTATTATTAGGGAACTAAACAACTTTTTCCAACATCTTAGCAAGGATAACATTTAAAATAATTTTACTGGGTAACCCTTTGAGATGAAAGAGATCCAGTCAAATAAAATTTTCTATTGATGAGCAAAAAACAGATTCATCATCTTTCTGCAGATCTCTGGGGGTCTCTGGGACTCCTCTGCATCTGGAACAGCTGGCTGTGGTGCAGTTTTTCAAGCAGAAATGTGGTTTCCTCTCTGGGAACCCCTTGGCTACCCCTGGCCATCATCCCTGTGCCCATGGGACCTGCAAGTGCAGCTCTGGTCCCCAGTGCTGGCAGGGATGCAGGCACTCATGCTGAGCTGGAAAAGGAACGTGCTTCCCTCCATTTTTCTGCTTAAACCTGGTAATATGGAAGGTTGAAAGGCAAATGCTTGAAAAAGGCACATCTATGGGCCACAGTCCCTGCAAGAGCAGCAGGGCCCATGCTAAAAGCACAGGGCAACAGGAGAAATGGTGACAAAGGAAATTAAAGCCAGTGCTGGGATCATCTTTGGGTCTGTAGGGCTCACACCTAGAGTAAAGAGCTTTGATACCAAGGGGAGCTGCTCATTTCAAAGTATGAACATAAAGCAGAAAGTAACTTGCATCCCCTGTATTAATATTCTATTTAGTGCTGGATCTCTGTAGCTTAGTTTGGCAAATCATTTATCTTTTCTCATTAGTGATTAAGTGTATCTGTGCAAATATTTTTCTCTGTAGCTTTTGTGGGATTTTTCTTCCCCTTTGCACCAAAATCCTTCCTTTCTTTTCTCCCTAGAGAACAAAGAAAATAGATTTTTCTGACCATATGGCTGCTGCAAAGTGGTTTCCCTGGCAACTGTAACCTACAGAACTTCTTAAAAACTTTTTTCCTCTGTGGATATCTTTCTTTTTTTTTTTTTTTCCTTTTTTACTGGTTTGATTTCAGAATCTTCTCATCTTCTCCAAAATCATTACAGCAGGTGGAACAGAGGTTATCCATGAAGACCCTGGAGTGTGCTAGGGCCCTGGTGAGTCTTAAAGAGTTGGGATTCATCCACTCAGATTTGTTCAAGTCCTTTCAGCTCTGCAGATTTTTGGCTCGATTTGGAGGGCATTTAATAAATTCCTCTTGGAATTAGTGCAGTTTTCTTCACATAAATACTACTGAAAGTTGTCCAGTATGGCTTAGGAAAAAAAAAAATCTAAGACAACTTGAAAAATGAAAAGGGAAGCCAATGGGGCTTCATAGAGGCACAAGCATCCTCTGTTTTGCAAGAGTTGTCTGGATCCTGCTCTGCTGTTATACCAGACTTGGGACCATTCTGTGCTCTGTGGTTCCTGCACCTGTGTGAGGAAAAAAGGGGAAACAAAAGCAACTTTCTTCTCTTCCTGTTAGGCATGGCTCTGCCTCCGGAGCAAACACAGAGCACCTGCCCTTCCCCTTATCCTGGAGGGCAAAAATATGCCAAGTGTCATTTTCTGTGCTCTTGGCCTTTCTTTTGGTTTCAGATAAAACCAAAATTTGCTCCTCACCATTGTGTAAGAGACCATTTCTCACAAGAAGTACAACTTTGTCCTAAATACCCATGTGCACATGAAGACCCTCCCTGTTTTCAAACACTTCCTGTGAACTACGGTTTCTTCCTATTTTTTCTGTGGATTTAGAGTTCACTATATTTTTTCCGTAGACAAGAATAGAAAAGATGCTTCAGGACTCCTGTCCCAAAGATGTCATGTTACAAAATCAGATTATCAGGCAACTTGGAGAAACAAAAGTAAAAGAGGGTAATTTGGAAACCACCAGAATTGATCAGTAAGTAGTTTCATTAAAGTAGTTTTATTAAAATATTGATAATGTCTTTGAGTGAAAGAAACAAAAGAAAGCAAACAAAAAGAAATGCAGAAAGCTCTGCTGTAAACAAATCCCCCCAGTTCTCATCATTAGCCAGTAAAACACACAGGACAACAGATGCTGGATTTGAATTTTTCCAGGGTAATCTATGCATTCAGTGCATATATTCCCCAAGAAGAAGATTTTGAAGTACATTTTCTGCAGCCAGCTAAATCATTCATCCTCAAACCCTCTGTTTTACATACAGTGTTAGAAGGGAACAAACAAAAGAATGCTGAAATAAATAGTCATGATATGCTACTAAAGTAGGGACAACATTTTAGGAATAATCAAACTCAGTGTTTAGAGGAATTATACAAGAATAGGAATCACTGCTTCAGTGTTTAACCCTTTATATCTTCTGCTCCAAGTGCTACTGGGAACAACAGAAGATTTACTCTGGAAAACCTCAAAAGCACTCACACAAAGGCATTTAGGGCTGGACTCTGTTACATGGCTTGGACATTTGCCCAAGTATTTGGGGAGCCTTTCTGTTTCAGTGGAAGGCTGTTACTCCTGAAGCCTGGACCAGCTTTTACACTGGTTCTCTCCTTTTGGGATGCTATCAGTTTACCTCCTCCTTAGATCTTAGCTATTCAGTCTTTTCTGATCCATCTGTGGATCATGATTTCCATCTTTATCCCCATGGACAAGGATACAGAAGTCAGAACTACCTCTGCCTGCTTTACCCTGCTGCTCCCTTGTACAATGTCTCTTCAGATGCCAGATGCAGTTGTCATCCCACCTTTGGCTACTGAGCTAATGCAGATTGCTGCTATTCTGTAGGAAGAAATTAACTAAATATCCCAAGAGCTCTAAAGGAGCAGCCATTTGATTTAACTTCAATTATTTACCATGAAAAAAATCTAATCTTGGGGTATAGTTTAATATTGGATTGACTTTCAGCCAACATAAGAAACCACCTACAGAGACATGAAGAAAAGGATCCTGTCAGCCCATATGTTTTTACAAGATGCACCTCACTGTGCACTCAAGGAGTTAATTAATTATTCAGGCATCTTCAAACACAACACCAGGCAACTTTACAGAGCTCACAAGGAGCAAAACTTCTGGATAAGACTTTGGCAATAATCTGTTGATGACAACTGGGTCAGAGCAGGGACTTGCTGAAATCCTTGGTAGCCTGAAAATACCTGGTACTGTGGGGTGGCTGTGGGACAAGGGAGCAGCTGGCCACAGGAGATGAGGGTGGGAAGGGCACTGGCTGTGCTCAGCTGTTGGAATTTCTCTCCAGGGAAAGGCAAGAGGAGAGTGACTGACTATCAAGGGGAAAGTAGCTTTTATTTTAAGGGCATTTTTGTGTTTATAATGTATATGGCCATCATCTATTGTGTTCTTGTGAGATCAGAGTTTGTGGGTTTTTTTTAATCAGGACAACTTGAGGGCAATTAGTTGTTGGCCTGTTAATAGTTCCTATATGGGATTCACAAATAGTAAAATATTTGATGTCAAATTATTTAGGAAGAAAAAAGTAAAATTTAAGTTACTTCCAGGAGCTGTCAAGATTGTTGAATGATGTACTCAACAAAAGTTTTCTAGAAAAATGGGCTGAGGTAGTAGTTTGGAAGCTTTGCTTGTTTATGGCAGGTTACAAATGGATTTTTGGAAAAGACAGTATTTCTTGCTTGTAGAGATGTTCTTATGATGAAAGGTGAAAAATATGTTGCAACTTAAAGCATTTCAAGGGTTTACTTAGACCTTCTGCAGAAAAAGCAGCTTAGATATTCAATACTGAATTTTTTGGTTGCTAAGTGCTGGCTGTATAACACATATATTATTAATTCAAAGTATTTTCTGAAGCAAATATGTTTTCAGGTTCCATTGGTACATGCTCATCTCAGGTACCTGATTGCTGTACAAAACATTGTTTTGCTTGTTTTCTTGTATTTGATAATGTTTTATTACCTCTTTTGCCATTATTTTTTGTTTCTGACCTGGATCAGTGTTTTGATGCCTTGAGAGGCTACCTAGAACAGAGGCAAGATGTTGTTAAAGGAATAAAGTAGGTATTTATTAAAAGGCCTTCAAAGGATACACCTTGGGCAGTACAAGAGCCTGGCTGAGGCTACACTCAAGATGGATGCAGATCACATGTTTTCACACTTTTATAAGTTTTGGTCCATTTACATGTTGAGGTTAATTGTCCAATTACACCTTCAGGTTATCAAGTCCCATCTTCCCAGTTTTCTCTCTTCAATTTGCTGTTGGTTTTAATTTTTGTGCCTGAAGCTGCAATGGTGTCCTTGATTCTTGGGCTGGAAAAGGATTGTTTTGCCTGACTAAACTGTGAAGAGAACTTGCTAGCACTTCATATAAAGTTCAGAGTTATATACTAATGCAGTACAGAATCTGGAAAATATGAAGGGTAAAACTTAAGGCATCAGTTTGGTCATACATGGTTGCTGGTGTTTTTAATATTTGTGCTCAATTAGGTACTGCTTGCCAGAGCCTGCTGGTGCAGGAGGTGCCTGCAGTGCCCAACACCTGGTTGAGGCCTCTGTGGTTTGCACCCCATGCCCAACACCCAGTAAAGCTTTCCCAAAACATGTGGGCACTGGCAAAAGGCACATCCAGAATGAGCACTGGAATACCCAGAGCCAGTGGGCCCCTGGGTGAGGGGGTTTGGCTGTGCCAGTGCCACATGGCTGAAGCAGCTGCCCTGGCTGAGCTGAAATGTCCTTGCAGGTGGTGGCAGGTGTCAGAGACAGGTCCCTGTCCCTGCTGACACAGGCCAGGAGAGAGATGCAGGACTCATGATAGTGATGCTGTCCACCAGAGGGAGCTGCCTGTTACAGAGGTGTGGGTCAGTTTTCACAGACAAAAGTTTAGTTTTGTTCATAACTTGCAAGACAAGACAGGTAAGCCACAGAAGGTTTGGCAGATGTAGGGCAAGATCCTCACATGGCAGCAGCTCTGGTCTCTCTCCTTGTTTTCATTACCATGTAAGAACTATTCTTGACATCTCCAACCAGAGGTATTTGTGAAATACTTCAAAGGTTTTCAGTGAAAGGATTTCAGGTGTTCTTGACACACCCCCTCCATGAAAATTCACTTGCTACTTTCACAGAAATTTGTTTCATTATAATGCAAATAACAAATTCCTTCAGATATTCATCTCTTCCCACTCACTTCCTTTTCAACTGTCTCAATGAGTTCTTTTTTTGTCTGTTTTTTCAATTGAATTTTGATGCTCTGATGAAGATGTGTAGTAATGTGTCAGTGCCTGATTATTATGTCAAATTATGATTTTTAGAGTAAGTCTGTAGTAATGGAAACTTTCTGAAACCCATAACATATTCTACAGCTTTAAAGACACTGCAGTTACTTAACTGCTTTTAGCATTTTCTATTTGAAAATAAATATTTTATTGGAATAATTTGTATACAAGTGAAATACAAACATGAAAATATTCCTGTGATAAAGTAGCTGAATATTTAAGAACTCCATTAAGTCTTTACCTATTACCTCAATGAAATGTCTGAACTTGTAACAGGAGCACTGCCAAGGTTTGGATTGTTCAGCAGGGGTAGCACAGAGTTCTGTTGTGAGTACTGGTGGAAGCAAATTTTTCTTGTCCTTCCTCTCTATCCATTACAGATTTTATCAGCAAAATATCACATTTCTCACTGTGTTTGGTAAAGGGTGTTACAACATGGGACCTGCACAATCTGGAAATAAGTCTTTACCTCTTAAGGGATGATTCTCTGGGAGTGAACAAGGTGCTCAGATTCAGGCTAAATTTAACTGTATCTCCAAGGAGAAGTCATCTTTGAGCTAAGTCTCATGCTGCACCTCATTTTCAGTTACATCTTTTGTTCTACTTGTAGTACTTCCTTTATGGACATTAATCAGGAAATTATAAACATAAGCTTCAACTTGGAAGCAGGAATGAAACTGCCCCATGTAATCTGAGATCTAAAGCTTCTGGAGGAAGGTTGAGATGGCATTTCAGCACACTTGGTCTTCAGGACTGAATGATTTAAAACAAAGAATTTTAAAAATATATTTTCTAATGAGTTTCTTGCACCCTTGTTTTGTGGAATCAGTCTTCAGCAATATCCATTCCTTTAAGATTCATGCTCAGGGATTAAGAACCAGCATTAAGAGTGTGGTGACTCTATCAGAGATAAGCTGTTGTATTTAACTGTGATGGTGCAATCAAGCTTTTCCAAAAAATTGTGGATGGCTCTTGACTGAATGAGGCTTATTCAACTGGATGAAATTTAATTTTTGTGTCAGTTGGCAGGATATTAACAAGCCTGAAGCCTTTTCTAATTCAGCAACTTTTGGCAGAGAAGTGCTGCTGAAAAGGAGGATTAAGTGCTCCAGCATCTGCACGTGGTGCTGAAGGGAAGAGTTTTACTTTAGAGCAGCTCAGCAGCTTGTAAAATTCTCCTTGTAGGAGAGGTGGAGGGACACTGACCCTCTCTCTGTTATCAACATTAATTATTTGGGGCAAGCCTCCTTACTGCAGAGGAGCTAAAATGTCCCACAGTACTGAAGTGAGAGAAGGAATGTCCCTGGCTGGAGTAACAGAGTGGGGAATGTTTGCTTTGTCCCCTGGGTGCACTGCAGGCAGATCCCACTTTTCACAGCGATTCCCACAGGCTGGTCCTGTAACTCTGCCAGTGACACAAAGCCACCTATGCTGGAGAAACCTGGGGTCCTCTGGCACATATAAATGAATTGAGTTACCCAAATTGAGATGGAAGCCTCTTATTGATTAAAATAAGTGATGTCTGCCTGACTGTAGCAAGTTGTATCACAGCACCAGGCAACACTCTTCAACTATTTTTCTTTGCTGCATGAAACACCTTGATTCTAATATAATTAATATAGGAATTCTGTTTCTCCACCATCCTTTACTTCTACAGAGGTTTGGCATCATAACAGTCTAAAACACAATCTGTATATTGAAATTTTGTTCTGTGGTAAGTTTACATGGTGATTTGAAAATGGGATGAAAAGCTGAGAGGTAATAGAAAGAGGAATTAATGAAAGATAAATAATAAGAAAAAGAATGATATTCCATCTCACCAACCATTATTATTAGCTGCCAGCCTCTCTGTCAGTTTGGCATCACAAATGATGTTTTCTCCTTTTCTGCTCACTCTCATATTTAAATTGATCAATATTTGTATTGTGCTTGCTGGCATCATCTTATCATTTGTACATTTGTGTAAGTCCCATTTCTGTATATTGAACCTTACCCTGCTCCAAAAAGCAGTTGTGTGCCTGCCAAGGCTGACCTTTAGTGTAATTTAAATATCACTGAGAGCAGGAGGTGTTGTAGAGTTTGCATATTTTGGAGAAATGCCAGTGTCCCACAGTGGAAGAGGCAGCATGGGACAGAAGGGATGGAAAAGCTCTTGCACAGGAAATCAGAGCCTCCCCTCTGCAGCAGCCTTTCTTTCAGCATGCAGATGGCATTTATTCTGATTGAAAGCTTCCTGTGAGAAAGGAACCCAAGATGCCTGACAAGTCCTGTCAATCCTCCTTGCTGTTTCCTTCTCCACCTTGTGTTCTGCTTTATACTATTCATTGCTATGTGGTTTTTTCCTTTCACTACTGTGCAATGCATTAAAAGTTGTGCACAGACTCTGATATTCAGTTTGTACTGGTTTTTTTTTTCTTTCATTATATATGGCAGCCTTTTACTGATTGTGGAGTTTGTCACACAGTTTGCTACGTTAGGTCAAATTAATTTTTGTGGTTGCCTTTGTAAACTGAGGGTCTCACTTTTAATATTGTGCTTGGAATACTATTTATCTAAAAAATGTAGATTACACTTAGTTTAATTTAGGACCATTGAGGAGATATCAATCTGTTCTGTCTGATGCATTTTTCAACTGAAAGATTTCTTTGACTCCCAGTGTCCCCTGTGTTCTCTCTGACAGCATCCAGAAATACCTCAGAAAAATGAAAATAAGTGCAAGGTTCTCTCCCTGTTTTGCTTGTTCCAGCAAACATTCACTTAGCCAAGTTAACAAAGAGCTCAGCAGCCACACAAGGCTTGTTTATGTTGTTATGGGCTGTCTGTGTAATCACTTCCAGAGCCAATAGAAACCTAAAGGAAAAAATTGCCAAGCTGCAGCTGGAGGACTGCAAACAATCCATGACATTTGGTGAAAGTTTAAATTAACATATGTTATAGCAGACAACAAGCAAACAGCTGGGGAATATGCCAGCTGCTATCCATAAATAATGTTACACTATCAGTACCTATATTTATATGAAATTTTACTGGGCAAAGATGCAAATCAGGATTTCATTATTTAACAATGTGACTGCACTGTAGGAAGAGCCTTGGCTGTCTCCAGTGTGTGCCACGTGCTGCACAACCAGCCTCAGGTCCCCCCAAGCTGCCACCTGAAACCCAAGGTCTGGGCTCTTAAGCAGTGAAGAGTTTCCAGATTTTCCAAAAGGTTTTGTCTCTACCAATGCAAAAGGGCTGAAATTATATTTTTGTTCTTCATTTGCATTGTTGGGCTCCAGATTGATGTGTGGTTGGTAATTGCTGGTTTTAGTGTTTGTATTGCCTTCAAAAATTGGGCAGGGGACACCTTTTACTCTTTGGACAGAATATTTTCTAGTTATTGCATCTTAATTTTTGTTGTTTTTTTGTCCTCATACAGAAAGATGCAAACTTGGCAACTGTGTTCAAAATATCTGCTAAATATACAACAGAAAACTCCCTCCTGACATGGTTCTGCTAACCAAGTGGGAAAAGGAGCTTCTCTGTGCTTCAGGATTGAATCTTTCTGGTTCAGAGTTCATGTTAAAATAATCACAAGACATAAGATTTAGGATTTGGCTATTCAGCTCCCTACAGACCTGTAATAAGTGAGCTTAACTGTTGATTGTGGATGGTTGCTGAATATTATCTGGTTTAATAGTCAACATTAATTACAAAGGTTTCATATTAATTTCTTCCAAGTTTTCTAACTAACATCTGTTCACTTAAAAATTCTCCTGGGCAACTATATGAATTATAAATTATTTTTTCCAAAAGTGATCAGATCTGTACAAGTAGTTAAAAGAAAACTTGTGTCACATCTGTTGTCCAACTGGGTATTTTTCATTAGAGTGGGGAGAAATGTGGCTCTTAAAATCTAAGGAGAATTGACAATCTTGCCCAGGAAAATAGTAGCTTTTTGTAAAGCTAGATAGTAATTTATGTATTTGAAGTACAAAGGTTCCTATTGGCAGCTGCTTATGCAAAGGAAAATATTCACAAGGAGTATGTGGTGCTTAAAAGCAAACAGATGAATGAAAAATGGCCTTTTTATCATCAGCACACTTGGCATATTGCTTTTAAATAGCTCTAATACAGATAGAAGATACATTAAGAAAGCTATTTAATTCAGGCACTTTGCCAAGAATAGGCAATGATGTTGTTTACAGTTTATTAATACTGAATAGAGTGAAATTATATTCAATTTTAGTATCTGGAGAAAACAAGGCTTACTGAAAGGTCAGACAATTGAAAGGCTGCCCAGACTCTACAAAATGCAGGAGCTGAGGGTGTGATCTGGAGAAGCACAGTAAAAGTATCAGAAGAGAATCAAACTGAAAGGAACCTGATCTGAAAGGTTCATCCTCTCTAATTGCTGTATCACATTCCTTGCTATGCAAATTATTATATATGCTGACTCTCTTTAAGCTGAGAAAATGCTATGTGAGAGTAAGTGGAAACTGGAAAAAATAATTGCAACTCTGGGCTGAAAATTGGTGTACCTGACCCAAAACTACTTAGAGGCAATTTGGCATGCCTTGCTTTAAGAAAAGTGAGGGTCCATTTAAAGCAACCAACTCACAGCAGCAATGACAGGGATTTGCAAAGCTCTACCAAGTTGCCACAGTTACTGGAGAGGAACAAATTGGGTCATTTGTCATTGAAGAGGGTTGTTTTTTTCCTGCTTGTGATATTTCTTTTCCCTGCTCCCTGTGTTGTGAAAACCTGTTACCATCCATCCTCACAGTCTTCAAATGTGCCCTGGAAAAGCTGGCAGGTTCAGTGGGCCTATCTGGGATACAAAACTTTCAGAATAATCCATCACTTATCCCTTGGTTTTGGTGTTTCTTTTTTTTTTTTTTCCTCCCTTAAGTTGTCCTTTGGTGTCCTGGTAGCTAAGAGTGATAAACTCCAGTTAAATAACATCATTTAGTGCCAGAGAAGGCTCCCCATACTCCTTTATCCTAGAGAATGAAAAAAAAAAGATTTAAAAAATTCTTCAGCTGCAAGGTTTCTGGGGAATTGGGAAGTACAAGATGATGTCACAAAACCTACTGTAAATAGTTGCAAGTAATCTCCATCTGTGAAGAAAAGGAATAATGTGTGAGGAGTGTGAAAATGAAATCAACACTAGCACTTACAAATATACACAGTATTAGTAATGTGAATTCAGCCTCTGCCAATACTGTCCATTAAAATACTTGGGATGAAAGACTCAGACTACCCTGCTCTTATCTGGGAAGCAATCTTTGTAGCCAAAAGATATTCTCATGTTGGATATAATTTCTTGAATCAAAGTTCATGGATTTAAATTCTTGAGATAGATCTTAGCTTCAACCCACACTGATGCCAAATTCTCCTTGCCTTTATTATTTTCATGCACAATTTTTGCAGTAGGAATCTGATGGGGAAAATGTTTTCCTCACTCTCAAGACTCATTAATGGCTGCAATGAGTCTGTTCTGGGGAAAAAATTGTGTTGCTGTAGAGTCATAGGAGCACCCACTAGTAAGGCTTGGGGGACAGTGTTATTTTTTGACTGTGCATCCCAAAAGAATAATCTTTTTAAAAAATTAACAGCCTAAAAGTCTGAGTATCCCACAAACATTCATAATTCCATGTGTCCTGTGGATACAAGTACAGCCTGAAAACATGGAGAGTCCTTTCCATACACATCTGTGTTTCTGTCCTTCCTGTGATTTCCCACACTAAGCTCTGTCCTTTCATGCTCTGATTTTCAGTCTGGGATAATAACAGTGAATTAAAGACCACATAATGGTCCGTATTTATTTTCAAATGAGAAAAATTGGTGTGCTTATTTCTGATTTCTACTGCAACAAAAAGGATGTGGTTTGATTATAATTAACCTGACTGAGAATGCAAAGTAATTAAATTGTTCCTTCAGCTGTTAGGTATAACATAAGTGGTCTTCTAGACTGACAAAAAAATCAAGGGCACAGCTTATATATGTAGCAGCACCTTGTGAAAGCTCACTACTCTGATATCCTCAGATGTGGCAGAAGAAGCCAAGTTGTCATTTCAGTGCAGAGAAGTGTGAAAACAGAGCCACCATTTAGAATGGTGCTAAAGGATATCATGAACCAAACCTGAACAAATATGAGTAAGTGTGACTGACCTTTAATGTGTTTAGCTTTAAGGTACTTGACTAGGGGTTTGTAATCAGGGTGCTGTGGGAAATTGAGAATTATTGGGTTTCATCATGTGAAACTGCAGGGTAACAAGCAGGTGTGCTCAGTGGAAAGGAGGAGGTTACTGGTCAGCAACACTGGTAAAAAGGAAAGAGGTACCAAAAGTTGAGGGCTCCTGCATGAGAGGAGAGGCCATGAGAAAGAGCAGGAATTGCAGATCTGCCAGGAAAATCCTCTCAACAGGATTAGGAATGCAGCCTGGGAAGGTACAAGTTACTAGGGAATGTGTTCTTTCTGCTGCTCACATCTTGTGTCTCCTGCAGGCAGCTGAATGAGGAACATGAAGATTTAGATAGAATACACTGATGCATGCAAAGGAAAGCCAGAAATGGGCTGGGAAATTAGGGGCCACCTACAACCATTTAACTTTATTACTCAGAGCTGTCTAACACTGAGGAAAAAATTGTGTACTACTATAATTTGGTTGATGGTGACTACCAAAAGGATTGTAAAATTCTTGGAATAAGGATGAATGTGAACAAATGTTATAGCAATTTCTTCCTCTCAAAGTGAGTAACTGTGTGATTAGTAGAGTTGTACTTTAAAGTTTAGAAGAATGAAATAACTGCAAGCCAATACAGCAAATAGGGAATAAAAATAACTTTACAAGGAAAATTAATTTCAGCAAGCCACAAAAATGACTAATCATGTGAGACATGCAGTTAAGAGCAAGGTTTTTCCTGCTCTGCTGTAGCCTGTAGGTAGTGAAGTCTTTGCCCTGAAGGTTGTTACTTGTCACACTAATTCACAGTGCTCAATTCTGCTGCTATTTTGTTCTTTGGTCATCTTTGGATGTTACAGCATCTACAAAGAGTGTGTGGTTTTTCCACAGACTTTGAATAAAGACCAAGAGATCCAAGAATCTAAGCAAGTTAAGTCTTGACCTCCTTTACAACTCTTTCACAAACCAGAACCTCCTGTGGTGTGGCCCTGGACAGACACTTGGCAAATGTACCCCTGAATATTGGCTTTCCAGCTTAAGTATTTGTAGATAAGAAGGGCTGCTGCTCACTTACATATATTCCAGGTACAGCATACATCTTGCATTTAATTATTGAATACTGGGATGTTCTCATAATTGCTGTTCCACAGGTCTGTATCCTGCAAGTAGATATTTAAAAAGTGAAATAATCTTGGTGGCAGCTCTCTATCCATAATTCATTTGTTTATGCATCTATTACCATATATAGTTTGTCTATAGGCACTGATTAAATAAATAGCTAAGTAGAACAATATAGGTTTCAAAAACCCCCAAAACTGCCAGCCCTTATGCCCCATGGACAAACAGAAGGAGGTGGGAGCTGCCCCTGGTACATCACTGGGGATTCCTCATTTACAGCTCTGATACATTAATATTGCCTGAGGATCTTGTCCCCAAGATTTATGTTTTTCCCTTCAGCAAACTGATAAATTTCCACATCTTCCATGTTTTAAATTTTAAGTGAGAAGGGAATGAACTTGGAGAATAATGAGGAGAACAGGAAGCCCAAAGACAAGGAAAGACAGTAAGGAGGATTTCCTACAACAAAAACCAAAATATCCTCCATGGTATATTTTGGCTAGTTGTTTGTATTACCCTGAGAGTGTACAAGAAATAACCCTGACAAAATGGATATCTCAGTGGAATGTTTTCCCATCCTGAAACTGCTCTAGGTGTTTCACTTCTCCAGGGCAGTATTACCATGTTTTCTTAGAGGGAATATTTTTGTTCATGTATTTGCACAGGTAGTGCTTAGTGTTTTGACAAAGAGAATGCCCCATTTTTTCTCATAATTAGGCCCTTCCAGAGATATTAAGACATCTTCTCTTTTCCTGGCTTGGCCAGTGCTGTTGATATAACTTTAGATCTGAGAATTCTCTTTGGTTTCTGGAATTCCTTTTCTTAGAGAATGAGGACCATTTAAAGTGTTGCTAGAGAAGCAGCAGGTAGCACAAGCTGTCATTTTGTGCAGTGAAACAGATTCCAGATCAAGGATTCAGTGTGCAAAGCAAGCTTGCTGCTGGCCTTTGGGATGAATGGCATTAAACACAATGTAAAGATGTGCCCTGAGTAGTATTGCTGCCATCCTGTCCCCCTGCTCATCTACTGCTCAGTCTGCAAACACAAACTTTACACCACTGTGTTGGTTGCTCTCACTTGGTGCAAGTAGTGTGGCTGAAAAACAAAATGCTGCATGCATGCCTTAGAGGCTGATGAGGCCCTAGGATTAGATCTGTCTCATCCACTTTCAATTCAAGTCAAAACTCCATCCCAGCTCAAAGTAAATTTGTTTACAAGAGGAGAAAAAAAAAAAAAAGGGATAAGGAGGTTTTACTGTGGAGAGAGCTTGTCAAAATTGGTTTTGGAAAGCACAGCCCTTTGTGGAGGGCACATGCATTTTTGTGAATCAAACTTTCAGCTCTGAAATTTGGAGAGGGAGGGCAGCTCAGGATAACATAGGAGGTTGTATGAGAATGTGATTTTGCTGATTTAGTTTTCCAAGGCTATTAGCTAGTTTGCATTTTTGAAAATCAACAGTTGCATATATTGATTTTGGATTTTTTTAAATTTACATTATTCTAAATCTACTCTTTGGTTTGGTAGCAATTTGTTTGTTTAATAACAATTTGTATTGATTACTAATCTTCTCAACTGTGGCAAAAAACAGACCAAAAGAAAAGAATAACTGGTATTTCCTTCAACAGTAATCATTCACCTCAATGGTCTATTCAGTTTTTCTCGTGTTCTCCTCCCCTTTAAGGATGTAATTCTTAGAAGTCAGGCTTTGATACTGGATCTGGAAAATTTTAAGCTTTTATTCTATACAGCGGCTACTGGATGATTTCCAGTATGTAAGAATTATGTTATTGAAGGATAAAACCAAATGAGTAGAAACTATTATGAAACCTTTATAGAGAAAATATAAAAGATGTGTAAAATGGTTTTGTTTTTTTATTTGACAAGTGTGACTATAATACTTTATTTGTTCACAACATACCAAGGTGTTATATTGTTACATTAGACCAGATATATTCTGGTTGAGTTAGTTGTGATTTTTCTCTTCTGCATATAAAATAATTTTCCTTAAAGCAAACCTGCTATGAGCATGGAAGAATGGGAATTATTGAAATTAGGTTAAAGCACTGAAGCTGATGAGTGTCACACAGAATGAAGGTAGGTGCAGGCAGAGCATGTTTCTGAAATGTGTTTAATGCCAGCACACACAGATCTGAAACGTGGAGGGTGAACTTACTGGCCAGGCAGTTCTGATGAGCTCCTTTTTTATGGTTATTTGGTGTCTATGGGCTGCTGCATCCATGCTGCTCTGAGTGTGTGGTTCTTTCTCAGAATATTTGCATGAATGTGAGGTTTGTTCTCTGGGACAGGATGGGACCCTGCTTTGGAGGAGCAAGGGAAGGAATCTCTGCGTCACAAATACAGTGCCAGTGAGATTGGTTTTTGGCTGAGCAATTCTTCTTTGACTTTCCAATTCACAATGTCAGCTAGTCAGACTGTTTACATGTGGCACAGCAGTTTTTTTTCTGCTGGAAATGGAACCTGTCCTTTTCCACAGCTGCCAGTGTCAGTCCCCTCCTGTGCCTGGACAGCCCCTGGAAGTGCCCACACTTTCTTTTGGAGGAGTTTGTATTTAGTGCTTCTCTAACATAGTACAACAGGCAGATTTATTAGCAAACAATATTTTTGCTGTCAGGCAGAACCATGGGCTGCCTTAATTCACTAAATGTGTCAAGAATTCAAATTGAGAGCTCTTTCTGCTGGCATATTCTGCCTACATGGTTCCCAGAAGTGGATTCCTACACCTTGCACATCACAGTATGGTGCAAAGGCAGGTGTTCTCCTGTTTCTTTTAAACACTGACTCAGACCTTTAATTTAAAAGTATTTTAAAGTAAACCTCATAAAGAGATGAATTAATGCAGTCTAATTGTTATTTTAAAGAAAATTTTTTTTGTGAGCAGAACCTGGTTTTAAAAATTGTTCTTTCCAGAATTTTTACCTTCTATTCCCTAATATCTTACTGCCAGTTACAACCAGTTTCCTCTGGTTGTCTCATTATTCCCTGACAATCTCCCTCTTGCAGGAAGCCTATCTGCCTGCAGCATCCCCAGTTCATTTGCTGGACAAATTGCTGTGGCTCGTTCAGAGCACATATGTGCTGATTTGCTGGCTCTTATCTCTAAGAATGGGGAAAGATCTTTCCCTCAGCTGAGGCAATAATTTGGATCCCTTTTGAACAGTCAACTGTTTTCATTATACTTGCAGTGGTTTCACACCTCTGAAAGCTATGCCTTTTTAAAAGTGGCCAGGAAGTTCAAGGGTTATTAAGGGAGACAGCCATATGGAGAGACTGCACAGATTTCCCCTTGTCAGGAAACTGGATGAAATAACATGACCATAAATGAGTTTTGGGGAAGGGGAGAATTGGTAATGCTAATCTAAAAAGTTTGTTGCTTGAAAAATCAAAACTTTCAGAATTGCATGTGGATTTATAGTTTTTGTAGTGATTCCTTGATGAGGATAAATGTAGAGTCTTTGAAAGGACTGTCAAAACTAATTTAAGTTACTAATAAGAATTTTTTCACTTTGTATTTCTGAATATTAAGTAGTGGCTCTTTGATATTGATAGGAGCGTGCATATTGTACTTTCCAGTGGTATAAAGGAAGAAGTGTTGTTTTGTTTCTTTTTTTTTAAATCCTGAAAAGATGAGGATCACTTCTGGAGAAAGGGGTTTTGGCAATATAAATATATTGGTGTAGTATAATGTCTTAAAAACTTTACCAATGGCTTTTGTATTCCCAGTTGTCTATCTGAAACAGAAATATTAGTATGAGGGGAAGATACAATATTTCAGTGCTGAGAAATATGAAACCTTAACCGATATGGCTTTCTGAAAAATAAAGCAGAGTGATTCACAGTTCCAGGGATTAAGGCAGGAAACAGACACTTGGTGCTATTTAACCTTCCAGGGCACTTGCTGGATATAATTTCCAATAGCCACTGATGGTTGAACCCATACAAGAAGAGCACGACTCAAAATAAATGTTCCCAACCAGATAAAACAACTGGCAGTGCCCCACAATCCCATTAGCTCCAGAGACAGCACTAAAAATCCTTTCAAGAAAAAATGTCTATTACCACAAAATATTATCAAATGGAATGGATCCCCTTTATTACATGGAAAAGATGAAGTAACCTTCTGAATATACTGTATTAAAAAAAAAAAAGTTGAAATTCCTAGAGTGAAAAATCATGAGCTTGGGCTTCTATAAGATTTGAAAGGTCAGGAGGGTAAGCAGATGGCTAGCTGTAGAATTTATTATGCTTTTAGCAATTGTTTTGATGTTCCAGGTGAAACCTTGCAAGCTTATGAGGCTGTAAAATTCTATGACCCTGCATTAAAGTGAGGATTATGCTCATAATATACATGTGATTTTAGAGATCAATCTATCACACATTTATTATCTGCCAAAAACTCACGGGATTCAGTGTGATTAATATCTTGAACTACAGTTTTTACTATTCTGCCATAGTACATCCCTTTTTTGTCCACTTTGAATTTTTTTCTTTATGAAAATTATATAGCCAAGTTTACAATAATGACATGATGCTCTGGTAGTGCTGAGTGACTTTCCAGCAACCTTTTAGAGCTCAAAAATGCCCTGATTTTACAAGGCATGTAAAAAGTTGTGTTCAGTGATGGTTGTTACACAGATTTCCTCAGGTATACCAAGCTATGCTTAGCAGTATTAATAATGAAATAATGGTAAAAAATTCCTGTTTTCCTATCTGAGTTTAAAAGCATAAATGCTTTGTTTCTGCCTGAAAGAAATGGCTAAACTTTTTTTTCAAAGACAGCTAATGTGGTTGAATTTCCCATGATAATAAAGACAGGATATAGGAAAATTACCAGTGGCTTCCAACTAATGCAGCTCAATGATGGGTTCAGGCTCCTGGCTGGAGAACACTGGACCGAGAACAGCATGTGGGACAAACAAGGAGATCAATATTGTCTATATTTTCTTCAACCTGGGAAAGAAGATACTATTTCAGGATTTCCCAACTCTTGAAAGAAATGGCAAGAGCTGTATTTTCTCCTCAGTTGAAAAGTCATGCAAATTTCATGTGCCAGTAGCTCCATTTTATGCACGTGCTCATCTGCAAGTGTGGAGGCCTTGCTGCCTTGTTTATGAATTCAGCCAACAGCTGGATGCATCCCCTCTTTTGCCAAGATCTTTAATTTGTTTGTTAATCTTTAATTTGTTTGTTGTGACTTTGGGCATGATGGCAGAGCTCAGTTTTGGGTTGTACTGGTAGGACCATTATATTTTAATGCACAGCTCTGTAGTGAGCAGGACAGGGCCTGAGGGGTGGCCTGGAGCCAGCAGGGCAGGTTTAGGCTGGATATCAGGAAAAGGTTTTTCACCCAGAGTGTGGCTGGGCACGGGAACACACTGCCCAGGGAAGCTGGCAGAGCTCTCAAAGCATTTGAACAATGTTCCCAGGCACAGGCTGGGCTCTTGGGCTGCCCTGCACAGGATACTGGTGGTCCTTGAAGTTTGTTACCTAAGGCAAGTTATCAATAGTAACTAGATTTCTGCTCAAATGTTGTTGTTTTTATATCTGTATGGTCTCATATCAGGCAGAGTCAGTGCTCAAGCACTGAATCTAAAGAGTTGCTATTTAAATAATTCCACCCTGCCAGAGTCTTCCACAGGCAGAATCTCCCTGTCCTCAGTTCAGCACCTTTGTGTTGGCTGGAGTTGGTGCATAGCTCCTGCACAAAAATGAGCAGTTAACTAAATGCTAATTAAAAGCAGTATGTCAGTTTATTGTGCTCAGTAGGAGCAGTCACAAAAGAACATGAACTTGAATTAATTTTTATCCCCTTTTTTTTTCCCTTAGACCCCAGGAGGCTTGAGGGGAAAAGCCTATTAAGATAACTGAAATGAAAATTTGAGATGGGCATAGGAAGCTTCCAGCCCTGTGAAATACTTCCCTAGAGCCTCCCCATTCCTACACAGGAGCTCCTCTGCCTGTCAGATCCATGTGCCACAACTTCTGAAACCCAGAACTGTCTCAGGTTCCCCTCGGTCCTGTGCCACCAGCCAGCTCTGGGCATGTTCCTGTGAGGTTTGAGGATGCTGCTGAGCCCTGAAGGCACTCAGCAGCTCATGGGAGGGATCCATTCCCATGCTATCAATCCCTACAGGCATCAACCAAAGTCTGATGTGTTCAATGAGGGTTTGCATTTTGGTTTGATAAGCTTTAAGATACAGGATAGAAGCAGATGAGGAGGGCAGGATGAAAAGTAGATGAAGCAGAGGAGTGTGAAAAGATCTAAAGTATGAGAAGTTTCTCACATACAGACCAAATTCAGTTGGTTTGTCTTGGGCTGCCCTGTAATGCCTGGGCTCCGAAGAAAATTTTGGTTATTGCTGACAGCATTCAAAAATGAATCCATGAACCACAGACAGACCTTCAACAGCTCATTGGAGCCATACCCATTTCCTGCAGCAGAAAATGAGAGTTCACATAATCATAGATGCATTTTTTAATGCTTGCAGCAGCAGGGAGGGGGAGGGATTTTCTTGTGGCTTAAATATAAAAGAGATGGTTCTTTTAACTGTTTAGTAAATGTCAAACATTTGCTGCCTCCTCGGTTTCAGTGAAGCATTCTAAATCCAAATGCATCTTTGAGGCAAAGTTTGTTGGCTCCTGGTAACTGAGGTGTGCATGGTTGAGATGATTGACCATGGTGTAGTACATGACTTTCATGAAGCCTTCCACTCTTTCCCAACACACTCTTGATTTGTGCCCTTCCTTAGTCCTTCACATGGTGTGGCCTTATTAAGTCTGATGATCACCTTCCAAATTAGCAGAAAATTCACTTGGTGCTGGGATCCAGCATACTGTCAGTGAGAAACTTTTTCATCAGCCTTCTCCTAACTCCTGTTGTCATTGTGGGATCAGGATGATGGAGTAGAAGAGCCCTTGCCTTAGAGGGAATACTGGAGCACATGCTGAAAACAGCAGTTACCCAGAGGATATGGTAATACTTATAAGCAGCAATGACTCTACTAAGAAGTCTTTAAGCAACAAAATATTGTTAAGAGACATATTTACTATAGGGGTCAATCTCATTACATTTTATTGTAAATGTGTCATTTTTTTTTCTCTGTCCCTCAAGTCCTCCAAAGACCATAAGGCAGAAAGCAAAAGCTTAAACTCAGTTTTGGCTCAAGCCAAGCTCCTAACATGCCAGGTAGGTAACATCTCTGAGAGTTTTAAGCTGAGGTAGTCCAGAAGGCTGGAAAGCTCAGTTTCACTACAATACAGGGGGATTCCAGGCATTTTTCACATCTTTGTAGTAAAATTAAAAATGAGGTGCTAGGATGTGTGTCAGTGTACAAGAGGAAGGCTGACAAGACTGGAAGTCAGTAGAAAATGTCAGTATAATGCATTGCCACACATCCTTTACCACACATCCACTATGTCATGCTGTACCAGTCTTTTGTCAGATCATTTGATTTTCTCTTTCCATTTTTATTTCTACCAGCTCTTCATTTCATCTAAAGAAGTAAATCATAGGAATAAAAAAATCAGGCCTTAATGAGAGGCCATGTTATCTTTGGCTTTACCAGCTTCAAGTAAAATTTGTGTAGTCTTTTGATGATCTGATAGTGTAGGGCTAACAGATTTTAATTGTCCCATGTATTTCTTACAAAGCCTGAGAAAAGTTACCAGGTTTTCATGCTTTACTCAAAGCTCATAAGAAGCATAGAGTTTCCCAACACCATCAACTGATAGAGTTACTCCCTCAGCTCCACATTCATCCTTCCAGCTTCAGTGACTTTGTGAATGGGATTACCTTCTAAAAGCTGCTGAGCCAGTTTGCTTCTCTAGCATTCAGAATACCCTCACTGTGCTCATGCAAGTGAAATTAAGGTTCCCATGACACTCCCATGTCCTTTTCATCCAACTTCTATTTCATCCCTCCCCCAGCAAAGTATTTTAATATACTAAAAATGCAATGGTTGCACTCAATTAAACCACTGGCTTGGTTCATCCCTCAATATCTTAAGCTGTAAGCTGTTACTGAATGCATAAAATATTATTCATTGAATTATTACTGGCCATCTGTGGTGTTTTAATGCATTAAGGGGTCTCTTCAGCTTCAAGAGCAGTTGTTGTAGCAGGTTGAAAAAGATCAATGGGCTCTTTCCCATCAGATAGCACAAATCCCTTCCTGATAAATGCAGTTTCTCACAGAATGCCAACAATCTGTAATGATTCAGGACCACAGGAGCAGAAATGAGCTTAGCCACAAGTCTGTGACAGAGGTTTGAAAAGACATGTCATGAACTTTTGCTCTGAAATTGTAAATCTCTTTGAATTGTAGAGGATTCCTCACCACCTATCATTTCTTATTTCTTTTTTGTTAGATGGTCCTGACAAGTAGAGAAGCACAGGCTTTACTTTATTCCACAACCATGCCAAGCCCTCTGCAGGGGTTCCATTATTGAGGGAGCTAATTTCCTACCTACATTGAAAAACCTTCCTAACTGATCCTTTTAAAACACATACTAGACAGTCACCAATATAGCTCTTCAAGAGGTCAACATGTATAAATGAGTTTTAGGAAATAAGCTCAAATAAGGTATCCATAAGGCCTGTATAACATCTTTATGCTCACCAGACCACACTCCCTGCTGCTACCAAGTCTCTTCTGCCAGTGGGTACTGAGCCTCTCTTCTCTACCCAGCTGCTTTTATCTCCAAAACTCTCCAGGCATCTCAGTGCACATTCCAGATCCCCCGTGGGACAGGAACTGACAGCTGGAAATGTCTGGAGTGGTTGCAGCTCAGTGGAAATGAAGTGTGAAAACATGGAGCAAGCCCATGCAGTTGTTGTTCACATGAATTGATTTTCTGTATTTGATATGAAGACTATTAGTGACTCTCCCTTTACTTTTGTAACAGGCTGAGTGTGTGTTTCCTATTAGAGCATTAAGCAGCTGAAAATTACAAATGCTGTTTGCTGGTGAAATCCTCTCATGAAATCTAAAATATTGTTAATTCTTAATAGGATTTTTAATTCTCAGAAGGAGCATGTACAGTCACAATAATATCTCACATTGTGGCACATGTGAACAGCTTGTTTTCACTGCCCATTTGGAGTGTGTGTAGCTTGCTTATTAGATAAAATCTGGAACATTGTTGATTCCTCTAGAATTAGGCTTTAGTGGACCCAAATGTGGGATGGCCAAGTACAGATTAGATAAATTATCTCACCTTTAATTCCTTGACACCTGTGGCAGGATTACTCAAATCTGAGTACCAGAAGTGTGTTAGGATCACACCTAAACTGAACTAATAAAGTACTCTTCAAGTTATTATAGTTTCTCAGTATGCACAGTTTTAATAGCATATACAAATATTAGGTTGTTCTGTTTCTGAAGTAACTGAAGAGAAATTTAGCTTTCTGTGCACTAAGATAGTTCCATCATAAAACCTGATCTGTGTCCCTTAAGCTTCATTATATAATCCTTATGTTGTAAATTAACATTATGAGCAGGCAGGAGCTCATACTTGTCTTTCAATAAGTCTGTTTAGCTCTGCCAGGTCTTCATAAACAGCCACAAGGCTTCAATTTGTGTTAAGTTTGGCTTCATCAAGGGCTCTCTGAAGGATTAAAAAAAAAAAAGGGAATTTTTTGGTTTCTCAAGTAATGAGCAATGAGATTTTTTTTTTTTTACATTGACTGGGATCAGTTTAGTTTTTTTAAAATTGGAATACCTAATGCTTTATCAAATATTTTAATAAATAGCTCAAATATAGAGCTATTACTGCAAATATAGCATTAATATAGAGTTTTGTCCTTCTGAAACTTTTGTGGAACTTATTTGACACAAGGTACAATAACTGTACTAGACTTTAACCCATAGACTTCTACCATATGTCAGTCCTTGAGTGTTGTGTGTGTTCCTTTGTAAAGCAATCTGCTTTAGATATATTGTCAACATTTATATAAAAGTGTTAGTGGAGATAAGGGACATTATTGATGATAAAGTGTTTTTATTCTATTGTTCAGTAAAATTACTTGAGGCTAAGCTTGAAAAGATGCACCTTGAAGCCTTTCTGTGATTCTCTCCTGACAAAAAGCGCCATGATGACAAAACAGGGGAAAAGATGAAAATATCATCCAAGATTAGAAGATCTATATTAAAATTAGTAACAGTTGTCCTCAAGTAAAGTGTGTAATGGCACATCTGGAGAGTGCAGAGGGGTTTCAGAGACTGTCTAATCGTATCTTGAATGGTCTGATTGATGCTACTTGCAGACACGATGTCGAGGGCTATGAAAGAAGTAATTGCAGAGTTTCTATTTGTCACAATATTCCTTGATGGGGTTTCTGATGTTAGTAATTTGTCACAGTGGTTCATTGTCTCGCCGGATGTCAAACAGAATGGAGATGCCAGAGAGCTGATGGTTTGCTTTCAGGATGTCAGTGTCAGGGCTGTGGGAACAGAGCTGTGATGAGTTTTGGGGTGACTGGGAAAGGGCAGCGTGCCAGCAGGGCTCTGGCTGTAGGGAATGGAACTGAGTGGTTCAGGAGAGAATTAATGGGTGCTGGCCTTTTTTTTTTTTTTTTTTGTGACTACAACACCCCTTTTAAACTCCAATGATCCCTTGGGATCTCACCTCAAAAGTACTTGAGGATGATGCTCTTTTCAGCTAAACAACACACATTATGAATCTGCTCAATGTTTGTTAAGTGGCATGTCTGTCTGGGAGTGTGATTTACAGTCTTGTCATGGTGTTTTCCCCTCAGCTTACAAACTGTGGGGAAAGGTGTCTGAGACATTTCACCTTCAGGGTGCCCAGCACAAGTTTTCTCTGCCACCAAATCCCCTTACTATTTGTCTTGTGCTACCTGGTCTTTTCCTCTGCCTTGCCCAGTGAGGGATCTAGTGGGGATAATAATATTTTCTTCCTCTCTTTGTCTTTGTTAACCTTATTTTTGTTAAAAACTCTTTAAGCTGCAGACGAATTCTTAGTTGCACAAATATGCATTGCCTATTATACACAGAGCTTAACCTTGATGGGAGGGATTTTAACCTTCATGGAGGTAAAGATTTGTTTACAAAAATAATAATAAATCATATTTCTTTCTTTGGGTGATGTTCTGTAGGGATTTAACACAACGTAAAATATAGAGGAGAATCTGTGAACAGAACTGGAAGCAAAATCCTGGCATTTCTCAGAAATTGTTCTGTTAGGTTTATTTTGTTATTCTTGATCAGATCATGCATAAATAAATGATAGGAAGAGTCAGTGATCTGCTCTGGAGAAAGACAACTCTGCCTCCTGTCGTATCAGAGCATGGAAAAACAACCTAGAGATTAGACATGTCATTGATGGCAAGTTCCAGGCATGAGCTGCTATAATCATTCTAGGGAAAAAAACCAAACCAACACAAATGGACGTAACAGAGAAAGCTGCCTGTCAAAACATCTCAGTCAAAGTGCCTATGCAGGCTCAGGGAGTGTAAATAAATAGGCAGAAAGGAAAAGAATGCAATGGTAAAAATAAGCACAGTACAGTGTTGTAGGTTGAATGGTATTTTGGTTCCTTGCTGGAATAGTTGGAGGCTGCCAAAATTTGGCCAGTGAGTGAACTAATTGTCAAATAGAATGTACCATGTGAGGAAAGGTGTGATTAAATTGCTATTTTGAACTGATTCCATTATTTCTGGCCATAAAAATGTAAATACAGAAAGACTGGAGATCAGGCCAGAGATAAAGGTTGTTGCTATCTGGATGAGTTTGGTACACCACATATAACATACATGCTTTTATTCTTGGTGATACCTATTTTTATTCTCAAGTTGCACCTCATTTTGACATTTTATGGCCCTGGTGCTGTGGCTTGGTGACTGAGGAATGGTAGCTGGTGTGCCTTCACAACCACCACTGATGCAGAGAGGCTGAGGCAGGAGTTCAGAGCCCCATCCATGGGGTCCATCTGCAGGGAATTTATCCCACAAGTGCATTGTTGTGCCAGGGAAAATACAGCATGTGCCTGCAGTTCACAGTGAGAACAGGGCACTGTGGGGTGGTGTGGTATAAGACAAGTGGCTGAACTGATTTCCCAGGAGGGCTGAGACCCCTCTGGCTCCCAGCCATATGTACCAGGGCCTCCACTCCTCCTCTCTCAGGGATGCTCTGCCCACAGCCTTTCTGAAGCTCACGTGTGAATGTTTTGCAAAAATACCAATGGACATGTGGAGGTAGACAGATGTGGGGAAGGGAGAGTGAAGGGAAGATGGGTAAGTTGTGGAAAAGACAACAAGGCTTTTGAGAAGCTTCTGAAACAAGAAATGAGATGAAAAAGGAGAACTAAACAACACTGCAGAGACAAAATAAAAAGTTAAGATTATGGTAGAGCCAGAGAAGAACAAGAGAGGCATAGACAGGAGAAAATTTGTGATTCAGGAGTGAGCCATGGTCTGTTACAGGTGTGTAAAGACAAGAGAAAATGCACAAGGGGAAAATACCAAGATGACAAGAGTGAATAGGACACACTGAGCAAGGGTGTTCTAACCACCCAGCAACTACCTCATTTCATCACTAAATGGGTCTTATCAGGGTAAATACTTTCTGTCAAATCCATTTTTGGCCAAATTTGATTAGCTCTTAGGATGAACAGAAATATAAATGGCTGAATGCACCAGCAAGTGAGGGTGACAGTTTAAAAACATCACAGGCTATTTCTTTCTGTTGTTCGTACAGCTGAAAGTACTAATTTCTGAAAAAGACACATTTCAGTTATTCATTAGAAAGCTGAATACTGATATTATGTACTCATTCTACTGTTTTCTATTTCAGGAAGTGTGGCCAGATTTTTCCATTGGGTGGAAGTAAATATGAGGTCAATGCTCTTTTTGCAAGAGTTCTGTGTAGGACCTTCTCTAGAGACTTTCTCCTTGTAAGAAATGCACAGGCTCTGCAGTGCCTTGAATGTTCCCCACGGACCTTTGACACTCACTGGGGTTGTGTTCATGCTTAATTGAAAACAAACCTAAATGTCTTAAAAGGGATTTCACTGACAAAGTCAGTGCTTAGAATTATTTTTTTGTCAAATTACTTAGTTTGAAATATGAGTCATTAAGGAGGTCTGAAATAATTGCATACAACAGCAAATACCAATTTTGAGCTTGCCTTCTCTCTCAGAGATAATTAACTCAGGAAGAAAGGTGAAATCTTGTGTGTGTGTGTTCATGGTACAGCTCCTCATTATTCCAGCCTCTCCACATGCCCTGAATTATGTCAGAAATCTTTGTCCAAATGCATTTTTGAGTTTCATAACACGCAGATAGAAGCAGTTAATGGTGTCACTATAATGGATCATTATTTTTTAGTGCTGAGCTCCTGGTAATTTTACATTTTCTGCCTTTCACACCTGTAATCTGTAAGGGAAAAAAAAAAAAAAGGGCTGGACTTACCTAGAGGGTGAGGGAAAATTTTGTGTCAGGCTGTCACGTACTGCAGCGCCATCTAACCAGACAGTGATAAAACTGAATAGTCTTATCCATAAATCACAATAGAGCTTGACACAATTCACCTCTGCCTTCAAAGCCTCTAGAGTGGTTAGATTTTCCTATTTGAAACAAACCCAAAATGTATTTATCAGAAACATCTGAGGTCTGGGAGAAGTAGGAAAGGATCATCAGAGGACTTTTTGCTGGAATCCAAGAAAAACATCTATCTCTGATTCTTACCTTATAATAGCAGAAACAAAAGGAAAGCTGAGGGGTTTTGTGGAGGCATGGATTTCTAGTGGAGCAGGTTCCCAGCCTTATGGCTGTACAGGACACCTTCCCCAGCAAAGGTGGGAAACACAGTCTGGTGACAGAGCTGCTTCCATTTCTGGAGATCCTTGGAGCTTTCTGGAGGTCCTGGGAGCCTCCTTTATGTGGCAGGGTTTCTCCAGGAGATGAGGGCAGACTGAAGGAACAGCCACCAACACATCCAGACAGTGCAGAAGCAACGTCAGGGTAAAATAAGGAAACATTTCCTCAAGAGCTGGGTTGAGAATGGTGCTCAAGCATTTTGTGAAAGCAGAAATTGCCCATGGATTTGTGTTTCTAGCAATGAAAGCTGGAGGTTTTGACATCAATCAGCCTCAGAAACCTGTGCAACTCTTTATCCCTGAGAAAAATAATTTTTGGTCAAAATTTCCACTGTGCATCTTAGACTGCCTGTCCTCAGTGCTCTGCTCCTTTATGCTCACTCCCTGCTCTCCTCCTGGATGCATCCTGTTCAAGTACATGGTAAGCAGCCTGTGCTTCTCCCCTGGCCATCTCCTGATGTGTCACAGGACTGGATGAGGATTGACAGCAGCATTGACCGTAAAAAGGGAGAGATTATTGTGGAAGAAAGGGTTGGATAACTTTGAAGATCATTCTGCTGAGCTGCAGTGCAGGAGTTTTATGCTGTGAGAGTCTTTTTGCCATGAGCAGAGAACAGCAACTGCAGGCAGGATGAGCTGATCAGAGCAGGGTCTTATGGGATGAAACCCTGAAAAGACAAGTTAAATGTGGGGTAGACAGAGGGAGATTTTTATCAATAGAAGTGCTGCACAATACTCTGTAGGAGGTTCATCTGCAGCACTTCTTCTGGAGGTGGAAGGATTTCTTATCAGAAAAGGGCTTCATCCTGGCAGTGAAAGGTCTAATATGGAATGTAATTTAATTTTTTTGAGTTAAAAATATCAAGCACTTGCAGAATCTTCCCATGGACAGGCAACACAAGACACCAGTCACAGACTGGGAATTAGAAAAGCATCTCCACAATGAAGATGATGTCTGAACAGCCTCCTATTTAGACTAATGTGGCAAACAATATAGTTGGTGTGGACCATGGTAAATTTATGAATGTACTTACAGGAGGAGAGGGTTTTCTGAATAAACAAAAATACAGTTTTGTTGAATCAAGGAGACTCTTCTTTGTCTGGAGCCCTACAAAACAGAAGGCTGTTGGGTCAAATATCTCAGCAATATTCTGAGCATCACAGAGTTTTTACCCTCAGGCCAAGACCTTTCTCAGTTTTTATTATCTCTAAATGCTGATTTTTTCTTCTTGCCTGATGATGTGCTTCTATTTGCCAATTTATGCTGACTGGTAGTTTGGCCAGTTAGTTAATTACTTTTTCAGAGGTTTAACATTCCCTAGTCTTAGCATATGATATTCTTGCAAGATTATTTCTCTATTTTCCTTAAGCACAACCCCCCATTCTCAAAACAAAAAGTGCCTGCGTTTGTTTGGTAATTGACTGTATTTCATCTTGAACAGTGATATATTGATTTTCACATGAAGAGAGCTTTCAGGTTGCCATTTAGAAAGATGAGTTTTGGCAAGGCTCCATTGGACTTCTTTGTATTATTGCTTATCCCTCAGCTGAGAGAGCAGGCAGCCTTATTCCCAAGTATAAGCAGCCTGAATCATCTCATACAACCCCAATTCCTTTATTCCGTTTTCTTTCAGTGTGGTCCAAAGTGTCATTATTTTGCTGGCCCAGTTAGATGCTGACTCATGGCAGGCAGTTTACCCTGTATTCCCAAGCTCTCTTTGTTTTTTTGTGGTTTGGGGGTTTTGTTTGCTTGCTTTGGTTGTTTTTGATGGTTGTTTGTTTGTTTGTTTTGTTTTTATGGTTTTGGGTTGTTTTGTTGTTTTTTTTTTTTTTTTTTTTTTTTTTGGTTTTTTTTTTGTTCCCTAGGAACTATATCTTCAGGCTTTAGCAGCTACATTGCAGGCTGCAGGAATATTGCATATATTGCATTGGGGTCTGTGAGGGACACTGCATCTTTAGAGTTCCTGCTTTCATGGGGAGAATAAATTAACTTGCAAACTGTAGACAGAGTAAAAAATTAATACAAGATATCAAGACAGCATCCCTGTGATGTGTGTGTTGTTTCTGCTATTACCAGTTCTTTGATGAGAAGTATGGAGTATCTTTTCTGAAGCTTGTCTTATAGGGCAGCAACCAGCCAACTATCACATAAATGTTCATTTTAAATGATGCTTCTAAATCATAAAGATTTTGCTGATTTCTTTTTAGCATCCATGAAACATACATTGATTTTAGACAGCAACAATAACAATAGATAGTCCATGTCTTACATTAGATTGTGCTCCTATCCTTTAAAAATATATATGTATATATTGCATATAGTTAAAATTTATTGCACTGGGAGTTTAGGGTGAGTGACTACTCCTAGTAGTGGTTTTTTTTAAATATTACACTGGAAAAAGTGGCATGATTGCTATCCAGTACACACATAAATTTATACAGTTTATACCATCTTACCAAGTAAACAAGTAGCTTGACTGTCAAATGATGCAGGCAATACAAGCAAGAGACACAGTCCCTTGGAGAAAGTGGTGGAAAAAAATAAAGCTGAGTTTAGAGACAATGAGCAAGTCATGGACAAGTGTCTGTTCATGGTAGGGAATTAGTAATTTCACTGGAATATGGCAGACTGAAAGAGGGGGAAAAAGGAAAGTTAAGATATGCAGAGTCAGTCTTTTGTTTATTCCAATAAAACAATTTCAGCTCCTAATTACTGATGGTATTCAAGCTCCAGATAAAGGTCAGATTTAGAAAAGTGTAATAACATGCACTGATTTTAGATGGAAATGTGGTAAAGGGCATTACCAAGAAGAAACGACAAATAAATGCTTGTGAAAATAAAGCAGTGAAGTAAATTTTGAATTTCTGTTAGAAAATGTTTAACAGAGAAAAATATCTAATGTAGAATGGAAGAATCTACTCAAAGATACTAACTCTCAACTGCACTGATTTATGTAGGTAAGGGATGTGGCTGGGATAACAGAAACAACTCTTAAAAAATCACTCTTCTCAGGCTCGTCCCCTTGGCCAGTGAAGGAGATGGAAAATAAAAAGAATATTAAGCAAGACCTCAAGCTCATGTGGGGAAAATAAAAGTGACAAAAAAAAATCTCTTTACTGAAGGAATGGGCCAAGAAATTTTCCTAGGCAGAAACTGAACAGTTCACCCTTGGCTGAGAGTGAGAATGTCTGTCAGCATGAAGCATTAGCTGGACACTGCCAGCAGTGGGACTCTTTAGTAATAGCTGTGGGAGTCCATAGGAAATGTTTCAGTGAATTCCCAAATATCCTCAGGACCACAGCCAGCTGAATGTGTGATTGAGGCTGACTCATCAATGGCTTTGTGAGACACGTGTTCACCAGACACAAATGATCCCTGACACAAACACAGGACTGGAGGAAAATGCTCAACCTCCCTCACTGTGCCCAAAATGCATTCCCAGGTTTTGGCATCTTTCCCCCCTGTTGAGTGTAAGAAAACCACTGCTCGTTATCAAATGTAGTATTGAATGTGCTATGTATTAAACTGTGCAAAAGGTTTTCACATATTTTTTTCTGCCAGTCACAGACCAGACTATGTGCCCAATAAATTCACAGGCTGTCAGAGATGCCAGGGAATGACTGATACATTACTAAGATTACATGAATCTAGTTAAAAAATGTGCATGAAGACTGCCTGCAGAAGATGTGAAGGGGAAGAAAGTCTTCTCTTAGCAAAGTTATAAACGTGATGAAAGGTTGTTCCAGAAAAGAAATAGTCAAGAGTGTGAAGGTCTAGTGTCAAAAAGAAAATTAAAGTGGTAATATGGGTTGTGGTTTAATAAATTAGAGTATATGGCTTCAAAAGATAAAAGCCTCATCCAAGGCACACAACAAGCTGGTTTGAGCTTTAGGAAATTGTTGAACAAATCAAGTCCCAGACTTCATTCCTGTGCATTTTCCAGGGCTTCATGCTGTGGATGGGTAGGATTTGAGGGAGGATTGCTTTTCCTTATGGCTCAAGGAGTGTTTTGAGAAGTATTTCAACAGTACTTTAGGAGTAGTGCTACAGTCCAGCATGCTCCCCATGCAGGCCTGACTTGTGTCATCTACTAAATGCATTTTGCTTTAATAGCACTGTAATTGCTCAGTGCTTGGGGCAAGGGCTGTCGTGGTACTCATAGGTACTGCTGCAGAGCAAATAAATCATGGATATTATGTCTTTGCTCCTTATTCTGTACATTCTAAATATATTTAGCCTCCAGTCCCTAATTTTGGCAGATACTGCCATTATTATTTTAAAATTATCACTTTGGGGATTTGGCAGTGACTTGAAATGGTCAATAATTGTGACTATCTTTCTCATGAAAAATTACATTTTGGAACTTAATTAGCATCATGGTGTGGTACGTGTTTAAATTAGTACCTTCATTCTCAAAGCTATTTCTTTTGGAGGGTTTTCTGTGAAACTGGATCTGCAATTGGAAGGAATAACTAAAAGGATAACCAAAATCATTGCTAGGTTTTCATGCAGAGAAATATATATTGATGTATGTAGGATCTGCATCCTAAATAGATGTTTTCAGTGTCATTTGAAAGGATGTGAAAACTATAAAAGTCCTGTATTTTGCTTGTTTTTTGTGTTTGCTTTTCTGAAAGCTGGGAGATTAAAATTTTGGCCATACCTGCATGAACAATGATGGGTAAAGGCAAATACCTGTGGCAGAGCTGCCTGTGCTGTTGTAGCAATTAGGCAATTCCCACCTGGGTTAAAAAAATATTCTACCTGTTCAACCAAGCAGTTGAGTAATTATAGACTAGTTGGTAAATTATTTTCATTAGGTGCAGTAAAATGTTTAGGCCAGAAAGTGTCTCTGTTCTTTAGCCACCTGGCACAAATCACAACCCTATTTATTGATTAAGTCATATTGGATTTCAGAGCATGATGATAGCATAAATATTTATCAGTTTAATTTATATCAACATTGATTTAGACCATGGTAGTAACTTGATTATTATACAAATTCATTTATGAGGTCAGTACTGATTTAGAGCGATGTGATAATCTCCAAAACCTGTAAATGTCCAATTATTTAATGTTTATATCCACAACCTAAAATGAAGTCCATTTTGCATCTTCCAAACTTGTGAAAAAAGGATTCCTCTCACACACAGGCTGTATGAATCAAATATAACCCTGAAGAAAACTTTGCTGTTGTGGTAATAAAACTCTTCAAAATTCTGGTTCTGCAGGATTTTGATAAGTACTGATACAAGCCTTGCTGCAGAGATACAAATGGCAATGCTGGAATAATCATTCTTGCTCATTTCCCACCCAATGGATGCAGCAGGGAGCTGAAGTGCTGGTTTGAATGCTGCCTGCCCAATAAGACAAGCTCCTTTTGAAATCTGTGAATCTCCTATTTAAGATAATTTTCTAAGCTGATGCCTTGTGCAGGTTTCACATTGTTAGGATCATAGCTATATTCTGAAACCCCTGCAGGATGCAACATTTAGAGTGGACTAAAGCAGCTTCCAGTCTTTATCTTCCCTATCAGATTGTCTTCCCAAGTCAGTTAGAGCTCTGCTCTCTGCCCCTTGCACTATGTTTACCAGCTCCAGTCTTTCATTAAAAACATTTTATTCCAGACAGTTTAAGACTCCTTTTATGGGTGATGTATTTTCTCCACCTTTTTCCTTCTTAAGCAAGACTATACATTCTTCAGTGTGTCTATTTTTATTTCGAGACAAAGACTGAGCTGAGGGCAGCCCTTTCTTAGAGATTACAGGCTATCAGCTGCATGGAACAGTCATTTATTTACATGATGCTTCTGTAATCTCTTTTCCTAATCAGTTTTGGAGATGATGGCAGGTGGAGCTATTACCATTATAACTGACCTGGAGGAATAAAGGAAAATGCAGATGTTGTCTTGTTGACAATGTTATGAGTGAGCTGAGTGCAGGCACTGAGAGAGAATGGAAGTGTGACAAAGTATTTTTAAAGCTTTGTAATGAAAATATTTGTCTTCCTTTTGGCCTCTTCTTGAAGGATCTCTTCCCATTGCTAGAGGATGTCTGGAGCCAGAGCACCCAGTCCCTCTGAGCCTGCAGTCATCAGCAGTGAGGATGGGGCTTGACCATGGCCAGTCTTTGCAGACATGAATAAGTGCACTAACAAGTGAAGGAGAAACATTTACAGGAACATATGGGAAATAAGAAAGGACAGGCTGGCTGCTGTCTCCCTCCTCACAAGTGTTATCATTTGCAGCTGATTCCTCATTATAAAGCACCCCAAACTATGGCAGCAATACCCTCTCAGCTGGGATATTAATATTCTTTCTGCCAGTCACTAGAGAGTGGTATTTAATACATGCACCTCCACTTCTACAGTAAGGGAAGATGGCAGGATGGAAGGAAATAGGTTGGGGTTTTTTTTTTCATTTTTCAGTGAGCAGATTGTATGGCTGAGGTCACTTTCAGCTACTCATACTTACATTTGGCAACACTGCCATCTGATAGCACTTCACTTGTGAAAAAGAGGTCTAGGAAAACAAGTCTGTTCCTACTAAGTATATTTTAGCTTTTGTGGCTACTGCTATTTTCAGTTTTTTAGTATTTTTGAAGAATTGTATTAATTCCTTGTGAGGAAAAAAAATTGCTTGGGGAAAAAACAGTTTATTTGTAGCTAGTTCTTCCCCAGCACTATTGGGTTAGATAATCCATCAACTACAAATAATTTGCCATCTACATATCTGTATCTCTAGATTCTGAGCCCTGCTTTGAATAGACTCATTTGAGGTTTTAGAAAATAGTCAACTTCTCAGCAATTCTTAGAAGAAGTTATTATTTCTTTCTCTTTTTAGTGAATGTGCATTAGATAAGAAATGAGTGATGCAAGTCAATAAGTATCTGCTTCTTCATGTTTGTGTGAGGGTGTTTTTCAGAATTTTGGCAGAGCAGGGCAAACTGAATGCAAAGTGAAAACCTGGACTGTCCCATGCTCTGAGCACAAGAGAAGCAATATTCCCCTTGCCTTCAAGGAAAAACAAATACACTTCACAACCTGCCTGGTCAAACATGTTTTGACCAGCAAAGAGCTTTTCTACAGTCTGGATTAGCAGAATATGGTTTCAGAAATTATTGGTCTCCAGTTCCTTAATTTTTTAAAAAATTAAATCTGTGTAGTATTTATGCTAAGAATTAACATGTGTAATTCTCTGATCTGAATACTTTATGGATATAAATGTATTGTTATTAGCACTGATTAACATTACTGAGTCAATATCTCATACTGTTTGACTACTGAAATCTGTACAGCAGGTACCAAATATATTATATATAAGGTACACTGACCATCAGGAGGGAGCAGAATTGCTTGTGTGTTTTGAGGTATCTTATAGTCCAAATGAGGGTGAATAACTTACCATCATATGTTACATCTCCCAGACAGGGTGCAGTGCAACAGGGATCATGTGGGTCCTCTGCACTGAGAGCATTTCTGCTGCTTCTTGACACTTTCCTGCCTCAAAGTTGCAGTACAATTTTCCATGTTAAGATTTGAGTTGGGAACATTGCATTTCTGCTGTATAATACTTAGTGCAGGCTACAGAAACTGTGTTGGCCTCTACTGGATTGATGCCTTAGAGTGTTTGGTCCAGGATCATTAATGCCATCCTGGCACAAATCTCATAAATCAGCATGGTGCTGGTTTTCTCTGTGGGTGAGAACAGTTTCATGGAGATCAATAGGGTTGGTTGGGTGTTATATAAGGTGTGTGTTAATGTGTAGGGTTGAAACATTCCTGGAACAGGAAAGCAATGGTGAGAGGAGAGCATTGGACCTTGTCCAACAGTGCCCTCATTTCCCAGGGCTGTGAGGTAAAATATCTCTTAAGTGAACTTGGTTAAAGTAGTTTGGGACAGAAGAGGCACCTAAAGCTATCCCTGGGACTGGAAGTGATGTCCAACTCCAAATCCTGAGTGCTCTCTTGTATGTCAAGGATTTGAATTTACTGCTTGTCTGTAGGAAAGGGTGAGATTAAGGTTAAGCAACCCAACCCGAATTCCATGGCAGCACCCTTTTGGTCTGCTATTATTGTTTGTTTATAAAAGATAATACCCAAGCACTGACAGTTATTTCATACATTTAAAAAAAACAAAAAAATGAATTGCCCATATTTTTGAATACATAGTCTTACAGAAAATGAAAAGAGCTGTAGTTACAGCACAGATCTCTAGGTACTGGCATGTTATACACTCATGTGAATATGATTGAATTTACCCTCCTAGTTTAATAACAGTCCATTTCTGATGTTCATAAATTGGCTCAGTTTGTCATGCTTTGAATGGCTACAGAGAAGTGCAAATCCTGCACCCTTCTGAGTTGTCAGGGATCTTCCCTGGTTGATGTGATTTCATGATACAGATGAAGCACAAAGTATAGCTTCAGGACATCTGAGATTTCAAGTCAGAGACTGGTCTTTTAATTCCCTTTATTAAATACTCAGAAAAGAAAGATATTTTCTAATGGAAAGATACTACTTTACAGTTACTCAAAATAGAATTTATTTTAGTATATTTGTTAAGCAGCTAATTATTAAAGTTGTTCTTTTTAGTATTAAAAATGTTCAAAAGACTATTTTGGTCACAGAGATGGACAAGTAAAAAGTAAATTGCTAAGTAAAACTTCTTGGCAAGAGAAGCAAGAATTACCAAAATATTTGTTATTGGCCCAAGCATTGTCTGCAAGGAGAGGATCCGAAATATGTGTAGAATTTCTGCTGAAATAAATGCCTTCTGCCACTAGAACTATACAGAGTAAACTTCAACAAACCTTAATGATTTGCTTCTAAATTTGATCAGATCATGCTGTTAAACATCTCACTAAAGTAATCCTTTTCACCAAGAAAAGGCTTTGTATCAAACAGAATGCTCTCCCTGACCTGATTATTTTTTTTTTTCAGGATTTTTTTTCCTGCCCTATTTAACGATTCTAAACTCAGTGTTTAACAAAGTGAACATATTTTAAAGGAAAATATTTACACTGACTTTTCAGCTTTAGCAATTTTGGACCTAACTTGACCAGTGCATGCACTTTTATCTGCATCCTCAAACAGACAAGTGCTGCTGTAACTGCCCCCCTTGTATTTTGTGGAGAAGTGAAGAAAGAACCTTAAGATCTCTCTTCTGTGGGAATTTAAATTCCTGGAGGAAAAGTGACTTTGCTCCATAGTCTTTTGCCAGCTGACACACACAAAAAGACTAATGACTTTTCTCTTGCTCCATGAAAATCTGACTGTGGTACGTTAATGGCCTTCATTAGATGTGTCACCCACCATCACCATCCCGATTATTGTCCTCCCTCCCACTGAGATGTTTTATCACTCCTCTAACGATGTGAAGGGAGGCACAATCCTGCAGCAGCAGCACGTCTGCAGGGGGATGATGAAATGTGCTGTCATCACCAGGTCCTGTGCAGCCACCTTAACTGCTGGTCTTCCCAGTTCCCTCATATCCCTCTATGTTTTGTGGTAACTCACAAGAAACACGTGTTGAAAAGCTTGCTTTGCTGCTTGAACCATGTTGCATGTTTAAAATTGTAGAATTATTTACATTAGAAGAGGTCTTTAAGAGCATGGAGTCCAAGCATTAACCCAGCACTGCCACCCCCACCATTAACCATGTCACATTAACCAAGTGTCACATCTGCTGTCTTCTAAATATCTCCAGGGATGGTGGCTCCACCACTGGCCTGGGCAGCCCCTTCCTGTGTGGGACAGCCCTAGTCCTGCTGGAAACACTAGTTTTGATAGACCAGGATGCCACTGCCCTCCTTGGCCACACAGGCTGGCTCAGTGTTCAGCCAGCTATCCACCAGCACCATGAAGTCTTTCCCTCTGGGATGTTTTCCATCCACTCTGCCCCCAGCCTGTAGCACTGTGTGGGGTTATAGTAACCCCAGGTGCAGGATCCAGCAACTTTGCCTTGTTGAAACTCACACTGTTGTCCTCAGACCATCAGTCCATGTTGTCCAGATCTTCCAGCAGAGCCTTTCTGCCCTCCAGCAGGTCAGTGTCCACTGCCAGCTGACTGTGCAGTGTCTTACTTGTAAAAACAAAGGTACCATTAAGCACTTTGCTCTTTTCCCTTTAGCCTTTGTTACTGTTTCCCCCAGATGCCATAAGGGCTGGAAATCCTCCTTAGATGCTCTTTTGTTGCTGAGGTGTTTATAAAGGCATTTTTTTATTTTATTTTATTTTATGGCAGCCTGGCCCTGGCTGGTGCTGTGTTTTGGCCTGGCCAGCTGCCCCAGCTGTGCAGGGTGCAGAGTTTGGAGAGGTCATGGCTCTCTGCTGGGCAGATCCCATTGCTCCCTGGAGGAGCTGGCAGGGCTTCAGCACCCACCCTGCTGTGCCATGCCCTGGTTTTCCTCCCCAAGGGGCTGCTTCTATTCTCATTGAGGTTTGGCTGCTATGCTCCTGGCCCCATCAGCTGCAGGCTCCTGCTGCCTCTCTTTACTTCTCCTAAGTTTCCCCTAGTTTGGGAATACCCCCTGTGAGAGCTCTGCTACAGATCATGCTGGCACCAGAGCTGCTCGCCTTAGCAATTAATGCTTAATGAGTTCATTATCCTATTTAACATTTCATGGATAATTTGCGATTACTTAAAAATAAACATGTATATTCAAGGTCTGGCTTTATGGGGAGAAAAAAGTAAGTGCTGAAATATATACATATTGATAGGGTAGGTAATTGCTTTGAACAGGAAAAATCTCTTCCTCTGCTCCCACACATGACCTAAATATATAAGTAGGTAGGTAGATACATGCACATATATACAGACACATATAAATGTATGGATGTATTTTAAATCATTTCATGCCTTTCTTTAAAGGGCAGAACTAAGATAGCTCTTCCTGCTGTGAGGAAATGGTGTATTCAAAAGAGGTCAATCTCACCTGTTTACAGAAACAGTGAGAGCTAGCTAGCTGGTTAAGCTGTAGATGTTTTCAGTAGAGTATTTTGGCCATTGTCCCTCATAGGTACATAGGGAAATGCAGAATATAAAAAGTAAAACTGGGATTTATTTGCACATGTTTTGTCTGGAGAGCCCATTGGAAAGGATGGCTCCTGCTTATGGGGAGGGCTGCATTAGAAATGAATTCAAGTCTTTTTGAAGAATCCCTAGATCACTTACAAGGCATTCCCTGTGACAGCTTTTCTCCTCTTCCACTGCTGCTTTTGTTCCTGGTGTGTTGCTGTTTCTTTTGCTGTCCTCCTCTGCCTGGAAAGCCATGATCTCTGCAGCACACAGGACACACCTGATAGCATTATCTCCTGCTAGATGTCACATGCCAAGCAAAGGGATTTGTATTTAGCATACAGCACCTGAAATGAATATATGTTCTGCCTCCACTTGACAATATCCTTTGGATTATGGTTTCTTGGCTTGTTTAATGTGGTATAATGCTAGATGAGACTTGTGAATCAGAAACTGTTATAAGATATTTGTGTCTAAATCAAAAATAATATTCACCTTAGATGAAATTCCAGTCCCCTGCAGAAGCCAAGGAAATTTTGCCTTCGACTTTGCTGTGACCAGAATTTCAATCAGAGTCGTTACACAGAAAAACAATTGAATAGCTTTGGTGGTTATCATTTCAGTCAGAATCTCCTGCATTTTTATTAAATTAGTACCCAATAACAATAACTTCTGAGAGTGTTAGAGGACAAGGGAAGAACAAAGGAGGAAAGGAAAGCTTGAGAGGTAAATACTCTTCTTAGAGAGGCACATGCTTATCTTTAACAATGAATGTAGATACACCTCGTCTGTGGGAGCCTCAAGAGGAACAAATAATTAGTCTGCTATAATCTGTATAAAAGCAAAATTAATGGTAGCCTTGGGAGTTACATATGTCTGGGTAATTTTTGATAGTGAGAATTTATTGGAAATACACTCTGGAACCTACCCAGGAATAGATTAGTCCATTATAGAGAGAGACAAAAGCATCCTTATCCTTCTGCTCTAGCAGTGGATCACAGCTTATGGTCTGTGGAATTCTATTTTTTTGTGCAGCTGGAATGGAAAAAGAATAGACCACATGCTTATGGTGAATGGTCATGGCAACACAGAGCAGTAAACCCAGAGAAAGGAATCATATTTGAAAAGCAGCCTTGAATGCTGCTTTGTTCTCAAGGGAGAGCAGTATCAAAATTACAGCTTTGTCCTATCACTTGAGACAGTTCTGCTGGGCTAATGCAGGTACTGGAGCAAAGTTCACACATCATGAAAAGATATTTAAGGTGTAAGTTTTGAATATTTATGGGAACTAGGAAAAAGTATGTATTGAACTTGCATGTTGAGTTTGCAATTATAGGCTCAAACACTTAGCAATAGCATAAATCTCTATTTTTACTAAATGAACTCAATAAAGCTGCTAAATAAGGGCATGAGATCAGTCTAGTTTCAGATACAGATTTTCTGTTTTTTCATTACTATTTTAACTGTTATAGGCTAGGTTAACCCTGATTTATTGTATTTTCTGTTTATATTCATTTTTTTATAAGATGACAATTACCTGCTATGTGTCATCAGCGTGTTACTGAAAGGTGTTTTGCAGTAGGAAATAGAACCAAATAGCTTTGATTGAGAGAATCTTGCAAGGCAAAACTCAGAAAACATAAGAACTGGGCTGTCCTCATTTTTATCCTTCAGATTTTCCCATAGTTCCATGCAGAGAAGGAAGGGAATTCAGCCCTTGTTTCGGCCCAAAAAAGCAGCGAGCATTCATCTGCCCCAAAAAGTGTCATAAGAAATGAAATGCAGAATTTCAATTCTTCTAGTAAGTAAGGGAACTTGGGGAGACAATTAACATTAAGAAGTATTTAAAAGCCCCACCACCACTTGTACTTTTCTAAATTTCTCAGCTCTCACATCTGTGGCTAAGGGTAAGAGAAATGAACAACACCAGAAATCATGTTTTTCTTCCTAGTTCTGGTTACGTTTACAATTGAAATATAGACTTATTTGACAAGACTGAGCTGAAACCTTAAGATTCTTGTAATGTATTTGAATTAGAAATGCAGGAATGTTGTATCATCTTACAGCTAGAGTATAAAATCAGGGGAAGAAGAGAACATTTAAACTAGATTTATCCCCTGTGGAGGGCTTTGTACGGAAATTAGAAGATGATCAAATCTCTGAATGGTAATTTAATAGCTAATTTAAAAGCCTCTCTCACTGAAATTATCAAGAAACCACAAGATGCACAGTTATATATTACACAATGCATGTTATGGCATAGGCATACACTAGTGAAAAAAGGACTCTGAAAAAACAGTTTGAGTTTCATATTAATTTAAATCTATAAGATTACATAAAATGTCAGGTGCATTTAATCATTTTTAAAGCAGAAATTAGCACAAAAGCACCCATTGTTCTGGCTTTAGGCAGATTCTGCCTAACTCAATACACCAGTGGGAAGTAATTCCTCATTCAACACCCTGTCTGTTAAATTCACCTGCAAATAAATGAGTGTTACTCTGCAGCCAGAGACTTGGCAAATTTATCCAATTTGGGACTGAAATTTCTCAACCTTCACCTCCATCTCTTTAATATTGAGGGCTGTGGCTTTAATACCTCCAGTAATCTCAAATGCAGCATGAGCTGAGCCCTAATCACTCAAGTAGGAAAGTGCCAGGCCACCTGTAGATCTGCACTAACACTGGTGCCTCACATTCAGGCTCACTGCCTCTTACCTTTTCTTTGTCTCTATGTTACCTTTGGAAGTTTTTTCATTATACTTCCTTTTATGTTCCTCATGCACAGAGGTCAAGAAAAATCAGAACTATTAAACTGATTGCACCAAGCACAATAGAATTAAGTAGCACCCCATTAAAATCTTGCAGGAAGAATGCATTTCCAGGTGCTCACAGCTACATTAAAAAAAAAGTAATTTCTAATTATTTATTAAATAATCACTGGCCATTTCTACACCATTCCCTCTTGGTTTAAAGGTGCAGGCATTAAAACAAGGAGGTGTTTTTGATAGCACAGCTGCACAGGAAGAATAGATTTTTTTTTTTTTTTTTTTTTTTATGGGTGATGCACAGTTTCACTTTATCTTCTGGTTAGGTGGATGTGCCATGAAGGGATGTATCCCTTCACTGAAATTCTGGGAGGGAACCTTAACGTCTTGTGTCATTTTCTCTCAACAACTCTCCCTTTCATTTAGGAAGCTGTGAAAGATGTATTTTCTTTTCCTGCTTAGAGGAGAAAAAAAAAAAAGAAATCAAAAAAACTACTAAAGCTTTAGCTTTATTTCTTTTCCAACTAAATAAACCTAAAACACCCATAGGTTTCCCCACAGGGATAGCTTCTGACTGGTATGTTGAATCAAGACAGCATCAAACTCTTCCAGCTGTCACAGCACTGCAAAAGTGCAGGTCCATCTGCCAAAAGCCAGGAGGTTACTGTGGCTGCTCCCAAAAAAGTGCAGGAGCAATGGTTGGCTGATTAATTCAGGTTGGGGGCTTCTGAGATGACTTCCTTGGAAATGATTGGCTTCCATCTGTGCACTGACCCTCTGCTTCTGTGGTGGTGCCTAAAGGGGCTACATAGAACAGGGGCTAGACAGTGTTAAAGGAATTAAGTAAGTATTTATTAAATACATGTATTATTAAAGGTGTATTTATGTACACCTTGGGCAGTACAAGAGCCCAGCTGTGGCTACACTCAAGATGGATGGCAGGTCAGGAGTATTCACACTTTTGTAAGTTTTGGTCCATTTACATGTTGAGCTTAATTGTTCAATTACAGCTTCAGGTTGTGAAGTCCCATCCTCCCTGTTTGCTCTCTTCAATTTGCTGTTGGTTTTAATTTTTGGGCCTGAAGCTGCAATGGTGTCCTTGGTTCTCGGGCTGGAAAAGGATTGTTTTGTCTGACTAAACTGTGAAGAGAACTTGCTAACACTTTATATGAAGTTCAGAGTTATATACTAATGAAGTACAGAAGCTGGAAAATATGTAAAGTATCAGTGGTCTGGGAACAAATATTCCAGAAATGCCTCAGAGCTGCCACTCAGTCAGGAGCATGAACATCAATGAGAGTGGCTGGGATTTCTCCCTGGCAGGCAGAAGCACTGGGCTTGTGGCCAAGTGACATGGATGAATCTCATTCAGGACAAAAAAAGCACATTCCACAGGAGGCACTGCAGGTCCCAGCCAGCCAGGACCAGGGTTGTTTCTTTCAGGATGGCCTGGCAAGGATAATCTCCTTAAAACATCTCAGGGCAGCTGTGTGGCCACTTGAAGGAATCTCTTATCCCCATCTCCATATGAAAAAACCCAACACAACAAACCAATCTCTTCTGTATCTTCATACTCTAGGCTAAAGGTATTTGGGATCAGAACAACACTCAGAATCAGATTCACCTCCTAGGCTGAGCTGGTGAAGAATTAATCACCAATCATGCCAAGGTTTGAGTTGAAAGTCAGCATTTTACTTAAACAAGAAAAAGGTATAGAAGCTGTATTTGCTTCCAGAAAGAGAAAAAAATGTTTTAGTTAAAAAAAAATAACTAAAATAAAAAAAAGAAACCAGAATTCTAGTGACTACAAAAGTGAAAATTTGAAAGAATAAAAGGATCCAAAATAATTTCCCTCTAAATTTCACAAAGCTTTTAAAGTTAAAAACAGCATTCAAGCAGCATGCAGCAACTACCTAATTATGGTGGGCTGTCAATAAGAAACACAGACGAATAATAAATGTATTTTCCTCTAAAAAAACATATATCTCACTGTTTTAGGGGCAATTTCTCAACTGCAGTTAAAATCTAAAATTATCTTTTTGATCAATGGTCTAGGTAGATGAAAAATCTGGTCCACCCATTAAATAAGAAAGTTAATAAGAAGGGAGAACCATCTCACAGTTCATGAAATAGTACAGCAAAGTATAATTTTTCAAGTCCTAGTAATTAGGTTGGCTATTGCACCATTACTGATATAATGTGAAGCTAATAAGCCAAGTAATTAGAATGCACTAGGTCAGAGTTTTCACCTTAATATGTGAAGGGTAAATGAGAATGAGGCATTCTAATATTTAGCATATGGCTAAAACACTACAAAAGTAATAGAACTGAAATGTTACTTTTTAGAGGGAAAATGTTCATCAAGTTGGAAGTTGTTTGTATTGACTTACATGCTGGGCCTAATGAAGGTCGTTATGGAGATTTAATTGTGTTACAGATGCACCAGAGAGGTCTGGCTGGGTTTCTCCTCTCTGAATGACTTGCTTTATCCTGCTGCTATTGCCCAAGTGCTCACCAATTGCTTTTCTCACTCACAAGCCACTTACTGAGTGCAGCACTACAAAAGATTGTCTAACACAACAGACCCAAATTAGCCCATACCTCAGAAAACAGAAATATGATATTCCTGAAAAGCAGGGGGGGGGAACACTTCCTTCCCTGATGTTTCAGCTCATAACATTGCCAGACCAAATTCCTTTATTTTTTGGAAGAAAGCTGAGTACAAGCCCCTCAGAGTCCATGAGGTCACCAGAAAATAGTGAGGTGCTCTTCTCACTACCAAGGTCATTCCTCTCAGTAGTTTACAGGCACAAAATACCTGACTGCCTTTCTTCTCTGCCATAAATAGGGGAAGCAGTGGGCATGCAGTTTCAAAAATGCTTTGCTTTCAGTTCTTGGGGAAACAGTGACAAATTCCAAACAAATATGTAAAATGTAGAGATTAAAAAGCACAAGTTACTAAAGGAACAAGTTGGGAAGTGGTCTCAATTTTGTAGTGGTAATTATGCAGGATAACCTATCTTGCAGCACCACATTTTACCTCGAGGATGCTAAAAGAGAAAATTTCTTGCATGTGTTATGGGGCATGATGATGAGTCATGTTTGACTGTGACACCTTGTGCTGCCAAATGTGATGAAATAGAAAGTGCCATGTGACAGAGAGCTGAAACTTGTGCTTGACTCTGCTTTGCAGGGAAGCCTCTCTTTTTGATCCCCTTTTGTCAGTATCAAAGGAAAATGTAGATCAGGAAATCAGTCTGCAGCAAATGTATGGAAAAGTTCAAGGAGTGAATGAAAGAAGGCAGTGGGAGAAGTAATTTGATTTCTTCTGGCAAAGCTGCACAAAAAAATACTGTCTCACAGAAGATTCTGGATTAAGGTGGTTTCTCTTCAGCCTGTAGAGTGTCTTAGCAGTGCATGTTGTTGTCAGCAGTATACAATGCTGAAAATACTAAGGAATGCACATTCCCATTGAGGGGCAGGTGTGTAAAATACTGAGAAATCACTTCAGAAGCTGACAGAAAATTAAACTGATGGTACAGCTCTTACAACACACTCGAGAGAGCACACTGAAAATGTAGGTACTATCACAGATACACAATAAGGGTCTCTACCTAAGGTCTTGATCCTGATGAGAATGGGAGTGAGAGTTTGTCTTCACCCCTTCCCTTCTTACCAATACTGGTGCATGAAAAGCCAGTATAACCATGGGCTTATCCTTGGCAAGGGAATAACTTTAACAAATGTCCTCTGGTCCAGTCATAAGAGAAATGATATTTTAGATGATAATTGGGACATTTACAGCAAACAAATAATAATAAAAGAGCAGAATTAATTGCTTCATCTTGTCTGAGGAGCTGGTACAAAATAACTACATCAGTGACTAAGGCAGATATTTATAATGAGTATCAAACATAATGTAAGTACAAACCATTTTAACCTGGACAAGTTTCATAAACTGAAACTCTAATTCAGATTTTAGGTAAATCAACATCAGGCGGAATCTCATGGAAAGGAATGAGGTCCTTGACACCAACCTCTTTTACATGGCTAATATGTAGAGAAATTTTAGGGACTAAAGCCTGACCTGACTTCTACAGCCTTTATTACATGGAATTTCTGGAAGCAGGAGTGGCTGCTAGAGGATTCATAGTTTTCCAAACCTCAGAGGAAGATATTTTAAAGAAAAGGCACAGTGTTCTCATGGCAGCAGCACTACCATCCTCTACACTGTCCTGCTCTCAGTCTGCCCAAGGGAAGAGGTTTTCTGAGCAGTACTGGCAGCAGACAGGGAATGAGGACAGAAAGGGGCACACACAGATTTGGAGGTTGGGCAATTTGAGGGATTTGGAGCCCTGGGTCTTGCATCAGGGTCTATGCCACACCAGTGCTCTGCAAGGGGAATATGCCACGTCCCCAGAAAATCCTTAGTGACCTTGTTCAGGAGCCACTTGATCCTTCTTGGCTTCTACTTGTTTATATCCTGCTAAATAAAATGTCAATGGAGTGAATATAAATGAGCATAAAAGTGACTTATCATTGCCAGACTATGCTCTCAAATTATACTTCCTCAGTAATTGCTTGACTGACGCATTTCAGCATATATCTTTAATATCTGTACTAATTAATGAATTGGCACCTCAAGAGACTCAAAAATATGCCTTTTCCTTCCCTGGAAATGATTTGTAAGGCTCCAGAGTATTTCCATGTAATATTCCATCTAATATTTATATTTCATTAAAATACACTTTTTACTTTGGTAGCCATCCTTTAACTCCCACAGGTCTTGACTGTGTTCACAAAAGGGCCTGAATAATTCAGGGCTCATTTACACAGCAATGTCACTGTTGTTGTTTCTCTTGCATGCTCTGTTCACCAGAGCTTGGACTTCTCTAGGTTCAGTTCTTCCCCAGGCACAAACTTTGCAAATCTTTAGTGAGCAGTTCTTAGCCTGGAAGAGGCTGAGGAAAACTCAGGGTGGATTTTTTTTTTTTTTTTTTTTTTTTGCTAATTATTTCAGGAGATAGCAGAGGGACTTGGGTCAAGGAGCTTCTCTCTTCCCATTGCTTCTCTAAAGAATTTTGTGATAAGATGTTCAGGCATCCATTTTCTACTTTTTCTTTTTTTTCAATCAGTGAGATGCTTCAAGCTGATAAAGGACTGAAAAGTGTTCAGATTTCATCTATTCATCCACTCCTTTTCTTCCTGCTAGCCCATGACCCATGTAAGGGAGAAAAGTGATGCAGAGTATGATACTGAAGCTGGTTAAAAACTTGCCCTTCTAGCCCAGAGTAAAGTTAATTTTCATCAAATTACAAGTCTCTGTCACAGATGCAGGTGTGAATGTCACCAGAAGACATGCATTGTCAGTTTTTATTTCATCATGCACTGAAATCAGAAGGCAATTATTCATGTTTAATATCTGCACTTTAAATAGCTTTAAAGATGTTGAAGTAAGTGTCCATTTAAATAAAAAAGGGGAAATAAAGTTTAAATTCCAGCAGGTTTCAGAGGATAAGATGAGGGGAAATATCACTTTAATAAAGACCTGCCATAAAATGGAAAAGTAATTTTTTGTTTTAAATCTCTTCAGGTTTTTAGCAGAGCTCACTTCTGCTTGGTTCTTTCACAGAATTCTGACCAGTGCCTAAACCATAGTGAAGATTGCTGCCTAAATCAGAGATGTGTGTTGTTTTAAAACAATAAATAATCACCAGTGATGGGCAATTTATAATTGCAAAAGGACCAAGTAGATCCCTTTATTTTGTGTTGTGAGGGGAAATAGAGTGTTTCTAATAATTAGAACATTGCAGGTCTCCAATGGAACAAAAATCAGACCTATTAATATTGCTTAGGGGATACCTTTTTGGAGAGTTGATGTGTGGGGGTGTTTAAGTGAGTCTTTTCTGATGGGATGTAGAGGGATGGAGCTCCATAGGAGCACGAGCTCACTCCCCTGTGCCTGAAGTCACATTTTTTGACGCTTCTCTGAACCCCTCAACCCCCCAAATCAGATCACAAATCTCCTAGGGCAAGCCTTCCTGCAGGAAGTTTATTTTTCAAGTCCTAAGGGAGACTGAGAGCAGAAGCCACAGTAAAGAGTTGTCTGAAGCATTACCAAGATTGCTTCTGGGATGTTGTGGTCTCCAGTTCCAGTCAGTGTGTGCTTGTTGTTGGGAGCAGGGACTTGGCCACCCTTTGTAGTGCTGCCACTTTGCTCTGGGACCTGGATCAACGGTGAGGGCACTAAACAGGTCAGGATGGAGCTGGCTCCCTCCCTGTTCTGGAAATCACTAAGGCAAATGTTCCTGCATAAGAAAAAAAAGTCAAAACATTCTGCAGTTAATTGAGAAAAGTCTTATTCCTACCACTAATTTTTATTTAAATTTTTATTGTCAGAACTCAGATGAAAGATGGAAGCTTGACATATGCAGGCCATAAACCCCTGACAGCTGATTGTCAGCCAAGCTTAAACTATGACTTTCAAAATGACAGGTGGGGAGAGGCTTAAAAAACTTGACCTGTCTTAAGTGCATCAGCATGTGCCACCAGATGCAGATTAATAAATACCCTTTGCTGTGAGCACATGCAAAGGGGCTGCTCAAGCCTAAGAAGTTGCCATATGGCAGAGCCAGTGCACCTGTGGTGCTGCAAGGAATGATGGATCGTGTGCTCTACCAGTTAAATGGTGTCATCTGTTATGTGGATGGGAGTGGGAGAGACCAACGAGCAAACCTGGGAACACATCTCCTCCAAGGGTTTTAAATAATGCACTGAGATTTGGGGAATCCTGCCAAGGGGATGAGGCAGGGCTCAGGGCAGGGAGGAGCAGCAGTGTCCCAAACTGAAGGGGATAAATGCTGCACTGCACAAAGCAGCTCCTCCATGGGAGCAGGGAGCTCCTGCAGACGTGTCCCTGCCAGGATGGGCTTGGATCACCAGGAATTCATGGTGCCAATGTCTGTGGTGTGGGTAGAGGAGTGCCCATTTCCATCCTGGAGAAACACCCTCTGGAGATAGTCTGCAATATTTCAGGGCTGGGGTCAGTTTGGCAATGCCATATTATTATAAAGGACCCCAAACTGATGTGACAGAAGACTGTAATATCAATTTACATTCAGCAGGAGAAGGGAGACCTTGCATCTACCTGGGCTGATTTCCAGCCCAGAGTGTCAGGTGGGTACCTCAGCTGGAAGGTGTGTGTGCTGAACAATCCCACTGCTGGCATTGCTGAGCAGCCATGAACCATTCCTGCTGGGGAGCTGTTCTTTGGTGCAGGAGTTTCTGGGAAAAGTCCTCACTGCCTGACTGGGAAACTGCTCAGCAAAAATGAAATTACTGATTTTAGCTGTGAGATATCAGAATGCATAAGTCAATTGCTGTGGATCAACAGATAAATGGACACTACTTTAAAAAAACTCAAAACAACAACACAAACCTGCACTACTGATTGCATTTTAATAGCTCACTACAGTATTTTTGGTTTAGACCACACAAGTTATGTGAAACATGCCAACAAAATTCTGTTTCCTGATAAAAGCACAAATTTTCAGTGGTTTTATGCATGCAGAATGCTCTTTCCTGAATAAGCTGTTTTGTAACATGAGTAAGAGCAAGTAGCAGAATCTGTCTCTGATTTTCCTTGGCCAGAATACACAAGAGAAACAAATGGAAAACAACACAGAGCAAAAGACCTTTAAAATAGATCCTACTTGGTATGGAGAGCATTCACGTGAAATTACAGAGAGGGAGACACTGAATGAGCAGTGTTGTCAGGTAGAATGGTTCCATAATTGAAGGAAAATGTGAGTGAAATCAGTACAAAGGAAAGGTTCAGCAAATAGAGAAAACAGGCAAGAGCATCCTAGGTGGGTGACAGCAAGCTGAGCCTCACTGTTTCAGGTGATGTGAGGAGAGGAGAGGGGGTGTCCTGCATGCCAGGAGACATTTACTGCTCTGGGGTCTGTGCAGCTGAGGGTGTTTGTTGGTAGCTGCCAAGTACAGCACAAAATAAATCCGTGTGAGGAAAGGTTCCTGGGGGACTTTGTATCCCTGTAAAGTCCTAAGAAATGGAGCACAGTCACACTCAGGGAGACAAGCACAGGTCTCTGGGCCAGCAAGGGTCTGCCCTCACACAAATGCACTAAGCAGCAGGAGGGAATCATCATCCCTCACAAAAAAAAAAAAAAAAAAAAAAAAAAAAAAAAAAAGGTACAGCAGACACACTAATGGGAAGCAGCAACTTCTTTGGAAATGGCTAAGGATATTCCAACAAAAAACTCATAGAGACATGGCTGATCTCACTGGGATGCATTAATTAACAGGGTAGGAGGCCAGGAAGGTTTTGAGAGGGAGAATGGATTTTCCAGCTCCTCTTTAACACATGGGCAGAGGAATAAGTGAGCAAGGGATTTTTGGCAGGTTATTTCCATGCCTCTGTGCAGATGCCCTGGGAGAGGCTGGAGAGTGGGAAGGTTTGCAGATGTGGCTGGAATGGCATCAAAGGGCAGAGGTGGCAGAGGCCATCCAGGTGTGCACAGCACATGGAACCTCACTGGCATTGCCAGGCCTCAGAGCCACCTCCAGGGGTTGTGTCTTTAGCAGGAATAAATGGATGCTAGTGACAGCACATTGAAGACTTCACCCTCTTTCTCTGCCTTCACAGCTCTGACTTGACAATTGTCTCTTTTTTGCATGGTCTGATGGCTCCTGCTCCTTGGAGATTGCAGACTTTGGACTCTCAGTCGAAGCCATTAAAGGATAGATTTGCCCTCCAGTCGTTGATAACAGCAAATACTTCCTTTTAATTGAGAAACACCTTGTCAGCTGATCATTTTCTAGGCAAACATCAAGAAAAGGGTTGGCAAAAGCCACCCTGAGGGCTGCAATTGCCCGAGGCATTTCGTTTGTGTTCTCCTCCCCCTTCTCCAGATTTTCTTCTCTCCTTTTGTGTTGTGAAAGACCCAAAAACACAACAGGGGAAACTGAGCAACCATTAGTTTTCGTGGCAAAGCTACTCAACAGAGGTGCTGTCAAATCACAAAGGGAAAAGTAGGGCATATTCCCCTTCATCTTTTACAGTTATAAGCTGAATTATGGATAAGAATGATCAGTAAAACAACTGTGATTTTTTTAAATCAGTCCTAACAGTAATAGGATTTATTTTCCTCCTTTCACGTGGGTGAATTTTTGTTCTGATAACCTTATAAGCATGAGACTCAGCTTGCTCCTGGTTGTTGCTCACTTTGCTGAGGGAGGAGGGGTGAGGAGAGGAGTGGGCTGGAGCAGGGCCTGTGCCAGTCTTCCAAAACACCTTCTCATGTCACAGCAGCTCTTTGAGGCATCCTAAAGATGTCCTGCACAAAGTCAGGATGCAATTAAAACGCTGTGAAGCTCTTTTTGTGAGAATTCACCCATCTCAGGTTAGATAATAGCTAAAATGTTCACCTGGGAGAGTCACATTAAAGTTTCCTTTTAGAAGCAAAATGGAGACTTTAATGGAGTGGGGATGATTCCCAGGTGCCCTGAAAACACCTGAATCATCAATTATCCTTTCTTTTTTTCTGATCAGAAACTGTTTCAGATCCAAGACAAGCCATCCTTCAAAACTGATGTGTGTGCTCCCAGATGAATTTCTGGTGGAGAGGAATTAACATTTTCTGAAAACATCCAGTCACTTGTGCACATTCTGAATGATGTGGTTGTTTTGTGATCAGGACAAGCATTTTACAGGGTTTGTGTTTGTGGTGCACAGGCCAGCATTTTCTCCTTATTGTCCATTCTCTGACTGATTTCAACCATTCATTTCTTACTTTGTTTTAGAATGGAGGAAAAAAAAAAGTGGAGATGGGCAAAATTTCTGCGGTTTTAGATTACTCCAAGCAATGCTTGATCTAAACAGCATTTACTATTATTCCTATTTTGAATATGCCAGGTAAAGTTGTAATTTTTTTTGTGGATTGTTTCATTAAAAATATTCTGTTTAATTATCAGAAAAATTGAGATGCCGTGAATAGTTACTTGTTTAGCAAATATTAGTTCCTTGATTTAGCCAGTATTCATCCAGACTGTTACCGTCCCTAAGAGTAAGAAATGCACTAGTCATTATTCTGTTGGTACCTCTGCATTCAAGAATTAAATACAGGTTATTTATTGCTAATAAATAAAAGGTATTGTTAACTAATAAAAGAAATTGAGCTTTAGCAATACATGCCAAATGTCAAAGGATTTATGTAATATAAGTGTTGAAACTACATAAGTTAAAATAGTTGGCGTCTTACCAAGAAAAAAAGACTTTAGCTACAGGAATTGTAATTTCCTAATACTGACAACTTTGAAACATTTCCTTGTGGAAGATTTTCAGGCAGTACTGTGTAGTAGTAACAGCACTGGTTTGGGTATCACACTAAAAGTTCTTTCTGTCATGGAGAGACCAAACCTCACTAGTATTTCCTTTTGTTTTCTGTTCAACTTTCCAAACTTTACATTGGCAGCCCTTAAAAACTTGTGGGAATGCAAACCTTCTTTACGTGGCCATTCACAGACCTGCAGCTTCAATGCCACCATGCACAGATCAGTGAATTCACCAGTGGCACCAGGGCTTTGCAAACCAGAGGGGGAGCAAATACAGCCCACAGGGGAAGTATTTTCTAATGGGTATTGCAAACCAGTTGGGAAGGATCCCATGGCAGTAGGTTTGGTGGCCCATCATGCCTTGAGCACAGTTTCACACACACAGTCCCTACTTGGGTCTGTACACAGAAAGTAGGGGCTTTTTGTGTGGCTCAAATAGTTTGGCACCAGGGTCAAGAAACAAATGAGAAAGGAGAACACCAAACACCACGTAATGGCTTCAGTGTTCAAGGTTTAGTTTTTTTAGCCACTCTTCTCAGGGTCATTAGAGAACAAAAGTAAATTTATTCCTGCCATTCAATCTTGCATAGCCTATCACTTTCATATTTAAACTTCTATATATGTGTTTGTGTTTACTAGGAACAGAGGTGACTAGCAGAAACCTGATAGTCTTTTTTATTATTAGGGCTTCTTGAAGTTTAAGCTTTTAAATCATATGAAAAAAAATATTAAAATAATACTATCAAAGGCTCCGTCTTTCGGAGATTCACTTCATAAATATGCACTTTGATGGAGGGAATGCAGACCCTTTTATGCAGTATGAATGTCATCAAGGAGATATTCTCATGCTAATTATTACAGACAATTCATGGCTGAACAGCTCTCAGATAATGTAAGAAATGGTGGGGTCTTATTTCCACATTCTTCTATCCTTCTCCTAAAGCTCCTGTTAACCACTTTTTCACTATCTCTGCTGTTCCATTTGCCACTTGCCATCTCTGGGGAGAGAGTTTGGATATAGTTGTTGGGGATGGTGCCAATGGTCCAGAGTAGCCCAGGTGGCACTTGCCCAGACCCACCCTGGGCTAGAGCCCCACTTGAGCCCAGCCCAGGGTGCTCAGGCTTTCCCCAGCTGCCCTGGGGGAGTGCAGGGATTCCTGCCAGAGCCCTGTGTGTGCTGCTGCCTCTCCAGGGACAGGTGTGTCCTGTGTCTGCCCTGGTGACAGCAGAGCCATCCATCTCACCCTGTGGTGATGCCACTGTAAGCAGCAGCTGCTGCTGGTAAGAGCATGAAATACCCTCAGGTTTTGGCATGAGATGGACACAAGGAATGCTTGATGAAATCAGGGCACTTGATTGTCATGACCCAACTTATTTTCATGACCTTTCCTATTGCCATCTCTCCACCATTAATGAGATAACATCCCAGCAGCCTGCAGAGAAGCTGGGAAAACCATCAGGCCCTTGCTGAAAGCTGAATTTTACGCTTGCAGCAGTAGCTGTGAGCATATCAGCCTGGAAGAGATGGAAAAAATAAACAAGTGAGGGAAAAACAGCTTAAGGCAAGAACAAGTTTAATATGTTTTTTCCTTTTACACTGGGGTGAAGGGGGGGAAGCATGTGCCAAATTTGAAGTTGACTGCCAATGGCCATTACTTATGTAAGTAAGTTTGGCTTGCCAGCCCAGTGCACAAGGCTGACTGACCTCGGCCACTGTATGTCAGAATTATTCTCCTAAAAATCCAGTATTCTCTGGCAGTTTCTGCAGTGCTCTGAACACAGGTAGCCTTGTCAGCCTGTAGAGAACCTACTTCTTATTTTTGCTCCTCTTTCCTTCAAGAAGCAAGGGAAAACTCATGCTGGACTCTGGGGGGTTTCTAAGACACCCAGCATTCCTCCCTTGTTAAAGGAGGGGGGAATCTTTCAGTTTGCTGAGCTGGGTAGCCTATAGAAAATGCTGTATAGGAAAGCAAGGATTTGAAGAGAATGCTGGAATAAATTAGTTGAGGTAGTAAAAGGGGAATAACTGAGGCTGACCATCCTGCCAAGGCTGTGTTGCTTGCATTTCCTCTGGGTGGATACAGACTCTACTGTCTGTGCCATTTTCCTGTCAGTACAGATTCCAGAGAGGATTCAAGGGGGAGAGCTGAAATGTGCATAAGTGTGAACCAGAAAATGTCAGGTTTCCAGGTCAGGGAACTTGCACAAAACTAAAAGAGGGATGAGGGTGGGGAGGAAATCCCCTTTTATCTGCAAAAGAGCATGTGCAGTAACTGGCAGCTGAACCAGGGATTAATTATAGCAGCACCACATGGAATGATGCTGAGATCTGTCAGGATTTTACTACCCTGGGTGTGAAGCACAACCAAGCTGGTAGAATCCCACTTCTTGGATCAGATCACAGTTGGGTTTCATTTGGGAAAACTGCATTCTAGGACACAAGTGTCTCCCATAGCCCATACAAATGACCTGGATTCGCTGCAGCTGTGCAGAGATAGGAGATACACAGATGTGCTCCAGATTTGTGTTTTACAGGGATGAATCACAAATCACAAAATGAGTAGGGTAACCTAAAAAGCTCAGGTGGAGATTTGTCAGATGGATTTCCAGAGATCCTGTCTTGGAAAGGTGCACAGGACAGCACTGGGGGCTGTGTCCCAGCACTCAGCACAGCAATGCCCTGTGGGCATTTCCCTCCTGAGGCTCCAGGCAGCTCTGTCACCTCACCCTGGGCTGGCAGCCTCCGTGGGCAGGGCTTTCAGCTCCTCCTGGACACAGACCCCATTTGCCCACTCATTCCCTTTAGCCTGAGAACAGATCACTTTCAGATAATTCAGCAGTTAAGTCTGGGTCTGAGGCACTAATACTGAGTAGTATTCTATTACTCTTTGTGTCTGGGTTATGCTTTGTGTATCCAAATAAAAAGTATGAGTTTGCCCAATCTTGCTCTTTCCCCCTGCTGCCAGGGTCTTTGAGGATGGTGTGTCACAACAGAAAGGCAGGGTACAAGAGGATTGAGGGTGCATATAAATATATATAGATAGATATAAAATTTTAAGCAGTCTCCCTGTTTAAAGGGAAGAAAGACTTCTTGATGTTCAAATTTATGTGATTGCAGGCGTGAGCAAGATTTTTTTTTTTTTTTAAAGCTGGTCAATTTAATTTAAATGTGGATAAAAATCTCTCTATTCTATGCTTTCATATGTTCAGAAAAGATGTATTTTAACCACCCCTCCTTTATGTCCAGTAGTGGCTCGAGAATCTAATTCTGTATGGATAAATTTTTAATTTGAAGTGTGATCCTGCTATCATTGTAAGTTCATCCATCCCTTAGGCATCTTGGATGTACCCATGTGAAGGATCAGACCTGCCTTTTGTAAGCTAATCTGGCAGGCTGTTAGTCTGACATCCTACTGACTGTCATGGGTATAGCCAAGATTTTCCAAATACAAACACCCTGTAACCAAAGTGGTACCATCAGTTCTCTCATCACTTTTAAGCCTTCCAGCTGTCAGCTCTTCTTTGTCATAAGAAAACCTTTAAAATGGACTACTCCTGAGACACAAATCAGACTTATCTGGTTTTGCTACTCATATGAATATTTAGGGTTTGGGTTTGTTTTTTTTTTTTTTTTTCTGGAATGGGCTCTGTGTTTGCTTTTTCACCCAGCTGTGGTGTAAGTTCTAGGAGAAGAAGGCAACACATGATATACTCTGATCCTTGTCAGCAGGTCCCCAGTGAGAGATTTTCCAGCATCACTCTGGAGAAGGAAGAGCTTGCTGAGACCTCCCAGTAGAATTTGGGCTGCAGGGCTTGACTTTGCTATCTGAGCAGAAGCAGCTGAGGGAGAGCAAATGTACTTGGTCAAAATCAGAAGTAAGTCTCTGCATTTGTGTGACAGTCATAAGGGGGTGCCACATGAGAGGGTGATACAACCTTCTTTTTAAACTAAAACTTTTTAATTTTCCTTTAAAAAAACCAAAACTGTGCTTTTCATTCAGCATTCTATAAGCTTCTACCTCTTTTGTATCTTAATAAAGAAAGCAAAGCTGAGCTGAAGTTTTTAATATATTAAATCAGAAACCTAGACTGGAATGAAAGATAAGAATCCAATAACACCAAAAAGACACACAGAATAGAATCGGTTATAAAAGATTTATGCACCAGGATTAGGAGGTTAAAAAGGCAAAAACTTTAATGTTCACTCATGCAAGAATGTCAAGTCACTGGTCTAAATAAGGAATTTGACAGTAATAAGGTTTAAAAGAGGGTATTTTCAGGTAGTGCTATCTGCTGTAATAAATAGAGGTCATAAAACTTTGATCTAAGTATATTCCTCGGACATTTGTGGCTAAGGTGGTCACTATCTGAACTTTGAAAATGTGTTTTATAACCTGTTTTAATAAACAGCTATTAATGCAAGGCATATTTATGTGCCTTGGTAAGGCTTCCTAGGCTTGCTTTTCCTTATCTGTATCTCTGCAGTCCTCGTGTAATGGCAGACTGTGCCAGTCTTCTGAAGGATTTGCTGCAGGGATAAACCTCATTTACTTTCCACCTGGGGTGAAAAGCATGCAATTGCCCTGAAAGTTCGACGAGGGAGGAATTTCTGAGTGCTGATGAGGCACACCTCTGCCTGAGTTACTTGGGATGGAACTTTTCATTCAGGATAGCACACAGGATACGTCAGGAAAGCAGTTATTTCACTCGCCAGAAAATGAAGTCTTCTCCCTGCTAGCATACGTTTACATTTATTTTGAACACTGAAGAGCTGAACAACCTCCAGCCTAGCTCTAGGTAGGTCAAAAATAGTACTGAGGGTCCTGCCCTTCCAACTAAATCTAGTTGCTGAATCAGAAGGTTGCAGATGAGAATAAAAACTACACTAGAGCAAGCAGGGCATGACAGGTACATCAGACCGCTGCTTAAAATCCCTCGTTAGCGTTTCTAAAAATGTCAGGTCAGGCTCTAAATCCGATGGGAACGACTCTATCATTTTCACTCAAGCCTCCCAGAGAGATGTCCGAAGCTTGCTGGTCTGTTTTCAGAAGGAGATGGTTTGGGGCAGACACAGCTTCAGCTGCAGGCAGAAATGCATCCTCAGCGGCATCGGGCTGAGGTGGCCCCGGCTGGGACAGGGACAGGGACAGGCAGCGCTGCTGGAGAGACGGGAAAGGGACCAGGGCGACAGCCGGGCACTCGAGGCCACATCTCAGCCTTTCTGGTCCGTCTGTCCGAGTATCCCGGCGCCGCTTTTGCGTGGGGCCGCAGTGACATCTCACGGCTGCGGGCCAGCACTGCACCAGCCCGGGCTAGCAGGGCACCTGCCTGGGCCACCTGCTTGGGCCACCGGGGTCACCTCCCGCTCCTTCTGAGGCTCACCCACACGACCGTAATTTTTTGGAAGAGCCTCCCGCAGTCCCAAGAGCTCCCTTCAGAGAGGGGTGACACGGTGCTTGTCACTCCGGCAGAGGTGCAGCATCCTGCCTGCATCCCAGAGCATCCTGCCTGCATTCCAGAGCATCCCAGTGCATCCCACCCGCATCCCAGAGCATCCCACCCGCATCCCAGCACATCCCACCTGCATCCCACCCCATCCCAGGGTATCCCACCCGTGGCACCCCGGTGCCGGGTGTGACCCGCCCCGTGCCCCCCGCCCTGTTTCCCAGCGTTTCTCCAGCTCCATCAGCTGTTTGCTGCCCTCACTGCACACTTTTCCCTCGCTAGCAGCAGGAAGGAGGCAGGGGGGCTGTGCTACAGGGCTCTAACTAAAATGCTCCTTGCTGGCATGTACGGAGAGTTAAGAGAAAGAGAGACAAAAATAGTGATTTCTGTTTGAAAAATGTTCAAAGCTCGAAGGTTTTTTTACAAAAGATCGGGAAACTCTTCTGGGAGTACAAGCTAGTTAGTCATTAAATTGGTAGTTTATTTCTTTCTGAGAGAGAGAGGAGAGTGGAGAGAGGGGGGAGCACCCGGGGACCACGTAGGAGTTGAAAGAGCATTCCTGTTATTCACCATGCAGCCAGGAGCAGAAAATAGAGAGGCAATTAGAAGGTCAGAACCAATAATAATGCACTGGCAACCTGCAGAAGCTGTAGAGCCCGTGTTTGTTCTGGTATTTTTACTGTAAACCATCATTAAAGCTGTGTGACACTGCCAGTTCTCACACCACAATTATTTGCATGCAAATTCGACATCTTCAATGGGAAGGCAGATTATATCTTTGTTAATTTGGTCCACAGCAAATTGTCACAATTTTCTTAAGAAAACACTGCTTTTCATGAGGAAATTATTGAGTGACAACTGAGGGGTTTTTTCAAGAATTTAGCCCAGACAAGTAGACAGAATCATGCTTTTATTATTTACTTCCACAGTATAATCAGCTTTTCATTGAAGATGACAGCTTTCAGCCAAGAAAGTCCAATGTGGTTTTTTCTTCTCAGGGAAAGAAGACAAACAAGAAAGAAAAAAAAAATGTTGAGCCTTTCGAGGGCAGAAAAAAAAAGTTGTTGGTTTTGCTCTTCCCCTGTGCATATACATAAGTGTACTCACATATATGCACTCCAAACATTCAGACAGGGAGATGTGGCTTCCCTGGGAGTGAAACCCTGTGCACAGTTACTAAGCAGGTTTAAAGCAATGATCAGGAAAGACCCTTCAGGGCCTGAAATGGAATGGATGGCAGCAGAATAGCTGTTGGTTTTTTGCCTTGTTGCTCAGGTGCTGTGATCCTCACAGCCTTCCTTCTCAGGCTTGGAATGAAGGCAGCATGTGGGGAAGGAGCTGTGCTGTATTATTTATCCTTTCCCCTGGTTGGGGTACCTGCAGTATCTCCAGGCAGCCCCCAGCAGGGCTGTGTGCTCCCAGCTCTGTGGAGATGAGGGGGTCTGGGCACAGGCAGGGGCTCTCTGTGGCAGCCAGGGCATGTGAACTCTTGCCCTGTAAAGCTTCAAAAGCAAGAGTGCCCCTGGTTTTGTGTTTTCTGGGTGGCCAGAACAAGGCACCTTTTCCTGCAAAACAGTCAAGCTTGTAGTTTCTGTGTATTATGTTTAGGAAGTCTGTGCTTTGCTCAGGTTTGGAGCTGAGGCTTATGGCTCAGGATCATGGTTAAACACATAGTTGTGATGAATTGTTCAAGGACAGGTTCCTAAACCAACCCTTCCTTACAAACATTGCCCTGCAACAAAACGTGTCACTTTCCAAGAGCTGAAATGAAAAATCCTTTGCTTTCCCTTCCTTGCTGTGTCCTCAGGGTTTTTCCCATGTGCTAATTATAAAGTGGCTTTTCTTGCTGCACCTGGGAAGTGAGTGCCCCTTTCACAAAGCTTATGCCTCCCAGCTCTTCTCTACCCACCCAAAAATCAGAAACCTCTGTTTCTCATGCTTGGACCTTCCATAGGGCACCCGAATTTTAAGCCCCACTGGATTGGGTCCCAAGTTGAAAACCTCTGGCTTTTGTCTGAGGCCATGGGAAGTGTTGATGTCAGTGAGAATCAGCTGCTGGGAGCTTTTGCTTTCTCTCTCCAGATCCTTTGTGTTCTTTTTTATCAAAGCAGACAGGAAGGCATCGATCTCGCATGTACACATTAAGTGGAAGATGGAAAAATATTAATGTTTCTTTGTCTTCATGTTTGAAAGTGGAATCTTTTAAAGAAATGAGTCCTCACCAAGAAGAGAAATGTTTTTCTTAACTGCTTAGCAACAAGCTATATCTGCAATTATTTATATCGAGTATGAAATTCCCTCAGTGCTTCATTTATTCAAAGCTATATTTTTACTTGGTTTTGTTTTCACAGATGGCTAAGCTAAGATGCTGTCTTGGGCTTAAATATCTACACAAACTTTGGCAGTCCCTGCCAACAAACAAAAATAGATGAAAAAAAAAGCAAAACAGAAAAATTGCGGTTCAACTTGCAAAGCCCTCTAAAGAGCACAGCAATATTTTTAAGTAATTTAAAACTGTGATTATCTACTGAGGAATTTAATGTAATTGTGTCATTGCAACATGGTATCAAAACAGCCTCTATGGGAACCACTGGTTGTCAAATGAAAATTATGAGTGGAATTTTTTTACTTCCTTTTTATAATGCCTTCACAAAAGGCACAGGTTTCTAATTTGATTCCAGCACTTGTTCTGAGTGTTTTGCTCAAGGAAAGTTTACTACTATTCAGGAAAAGCAAGTTGAGTATTTGCAACCAAAATGTAGATTCTCGACCAAGTCTGAGACTCAATTCCAATGTTTTCTCTCATCCTCTTTCAGAGTGAAAAGGTGTGGTTTGCTTTTGTTGTTGGTTTTGTTTTGTCTTTTGCCTGGTTGCCAAAAGCCATGTCAGTGGGGATGTGCTGCCCTCACACGGGAGTGATGAATGTGGGCACATGTTCCCACCTCCATGTTCACCAGGAAATGCCTGCTTTCAAATCTAGCCCAAATTAGAGCCCACTCATTTCTCACTGCATTTGCTCTTTACTATGTTATTAAAAGTAACTGCAATTGCCAGGCATTTCCCAGAAGTGATTTTGGTTTTGATGTCCTTTTGCATTTGAGGACCATAATTTAGTCAACCCCCCTCCAGAACAAGTATCACCCTCTTACATCAACAGCCATTGCTTCAGCAGCAATGTTTTCTCCTTCTGCTTTTTACCCTGTGTGGGGTATTTGGATGTTGGGCAGTGCCCCAGCTGCCTACAGGCACCTTTATCTCAGGCAAACCCAGCTGGCTACCAATGCACAATGTTGTTTATGAGCAATCAATAATCAGGACAGGTTTGCCCCCCTCCAAGGACCCACAGAGATTTTAGAGCAGCAGCACAGGGTCACAGTCATGGTCACTTGTCTCTATAGGGCACCTAGATGCTGAGGAGGTGTGTTCCATCAGATGAGAGGCTCCTTCCTCATCTGTCACCAATATTCATTATTAATGCAACATATTTGAGCCCTGGAAAAAAAGTTCTTCTTATATTGACCTGAGCAAGCAGAGTGTCCTGATGTACCAAGTGTGAGGGTGAGACACTTCCTGTGGTGTGTGGGTCACTTTGACCTGGCTGCCTAAAGGTACTGAGAAACATGCTTTTCCCCTCTCTCTCTCAGTTTCCTGATTCCAATATAAGATTGGACTGGGGCTCCTTAGAAATCTCCCAAAGGTGTGAAGATTTCTTCTGTGGGCCAGACAGTAGAAAATAACAAAGCCATGTTCACCATTTAAAATAAAACATTAGGGATGCTTTAACTTCCATGAAGGTCTCACAAATGAGTTTCCATCCTGTCTAGCACAACCTCTGTGCCAGTGCTGTAGCACTCATCACTCAGCACAAGAGTGGCTGCCACAATCAGAAACAATTACTCACTCTATTGCAGCTCCAAACACAGAGAATAATGAATACTTTTCACCAGCTTCTGCCACTTTATGTTTTCATATCAACCAGTCAATCAGACTGTATAAAACAGCATGTGTCTGTTCATTAGGAGGAGAAAAAGTTGATTGGTACCAGAAGATGACTGCAGAGTGATTTAATTGTAGCCCTTTGGCACATCTGTGTTAGATATATTAGGCACTTAGATACTCCACACTGACAGCAACAATGGGAATTATATTGGAATAATATGATTTTTAAAGCTGAACTTACACATACAAAAACCAAACCCAAACCAGCCTTTTTGATCTCTGTGATTAACTATTCCAGGTAATTTCACATCATCAGTTAGTCTTTCTTCTAAATCAGACTGAAAGTTGTTGACTCCCCTCTGCAGCACAAACTATCTGATCTATAAATAAGGAATACATTCTCACAAAGAGAGTGTCCCTATTGATTGGCAAGATGTATTGTCACCATTTCATTACACTTGATCATTATACACTCCTCTCCTGCCAGAATTTTTTATTCATTGCCAAGTTAGAGACTTGCAAAGTTTGCAAAGACATCCCTGCCCAGTCTGTGGCTGGAGGGAAGTTGTCTCCTGCCAGAAGCAAGGTACACCTGAGGGAAATTACTGGCAATGAGCCTTCATTTTACTGTTCAAGTCTGTCATCTGAGATACACCCTGGAATTTCTTAACTCTTTCTAAGAGTATTTTCACCATTCCTGTCTCCTGGAAAGTGTGAAAGGATAGTCAGGAGAGGAAAGTTTTCTGGAAAGTTAAATTATGGACTGCCATTTCTTAAAGAATTATAATCAACAGTCTCCTATTCAAAGAGGAAAAAAAAAAAAAAAAAAGGCAAATACTGCTGAGCAAGAATGATTCATGATCTTCTTAATGGCATTTTAGCTATTTAAATCCCAGAGACAGCCCACCTGGGAAGCAGCTGCAGAGTGGCTGATCTGCAAAGGGCAGAGGCTCAGGGCTCTGCCCTGGAGGTGCCTCAGCATCGAGCAGTGCAGCTCTGGTGCCCTCAGCTCAGCCTTCAGCCAGCATTGCTTCTTGCCAGGAAGCTTCAGCATGGCCCTGAAATTTGGCTGCCTCCATACTGCTCCTTTCACCAGCCTCTGTGCCTTTCTGAAGGTTTCTGAATCCATAGGGTCTCTGCTGAAACCCAGCACTCCTGACAGATGGGGTCATCTAAGCTGTCATTTTAAGAAGAAATCCCACATTCCTCTAATGCCAGAAGTCAAACAAATATAATATAGCATTTACTGTATTTCAAAAATGTAAATTTATAATCCAGTTTCAGGATTATTGAAACTTTCTGATGAGTGTCCACATTTTCCTTTATTTGCAAAGTTCAAAGCTGAACCAAACTGGGATGCTGGAAACACTCAGGAAAGCACAGGAGATTTGTCCAGCCATTCTATCCCTGAGAACCAGGGGCAGCCCTGGTCCCAGAGCAGAGGGCAGCTCCTCCCACACACCTGCCCAGGTGCTGCATGGAGAGCCTTGCCCCCTCCTTGTTGTGGCTCAGGTGCTCACATACTGCAGCATTTCCTTTATGAGCAGAGGGCTTGGGGAGCATAAATCCTGAGGGACTATGAACTGCTACAACCCTTAGAGCAAGAGGACAGGAAAATGAGACCAAGACTGCCCTGGGAAGCCAGTGGCTGCCTGCCACCCCCAGAACAGGCCACTGGTGTCTGGCTGTGTGTGAGCATTGAGCCATCTGTGTTAAGGAGCCAGCAAGCTTTCAAATCCTCTCCTAACAATCCCAAAAGTATCATTATGGGAAGAGCATCACTGAGTCTCTTTTATTGTTTCCGTTTCAAATGTATTCCGCACTAAAACATTTTTGTGGGGCTGGAAATTCTATTCAGGACCTGCTAATTATTTTTACAATCCACAGTCTGCTCTTACGTTCCTAATTGTGACTATTAATCCTCACTCATCTCCGTGTCCTAGATGTGTGCAAGGCAATAAGGCATATTATGCTCAGCAGCACCCTGCCTCTTGACTCATTTGTCAAAAGGATTATTGTACACTCAGTGCTGAATGTGAGGAATTAGCTGCATAAACCTGGCCATTAAAAAGAATGTCTGTGTATTACCTGTGCTGGGCATTGGTATGTAGACAATAATTCCCTCCTGGAATATGCAAAGGTATCTCACTAGTTTCAGTCAAATTCACACGTGCTGCAAACAATTTGGAAGTGATTTGAATGCAATTTCTCCTTTGTGTCAAGTCAAATGGTGTTATAATCATAATTCATAAGGACTGGACTTGACTTCAGTCTCTTGACTTGTATTTGATTTCCCGAGGAAATTTTTTAATCCATTTTAAAACATGGTAAGTACAGAACATGCTCTGTTGTTTCCAAAATGTGATCAGGTAGCTACCTGCAAACATTAACACCAAAGGTCTGACAGATATTTATGATTACCTCTTGTCGACACAGGCAAGACAAGGCAGCAGCTCTGCTGCTGTGTTCAAAGGCAGGGAAGAGAAGTCAGGCCAGAGTAGTATCTGCTTTCCTTCAGCTGTGCAGGAATGATGTGCTTTCCAACTCACCCTTCTAGAAAAGAAATTCCTCTTTTTTTGTCTAATGGATGTTGTATATCCAGGCATCTTTGGACAGCTTTCAGTGAGGGTTGTTTGATGGTGAGAATCCATTATTCTCTGCCTTATCCGAATGGCAGCTGGCACTGCCCCTGCCCTTACTGCCAGAGACAACAGCCAAATATTTTCAGCTAGCAAAGTATGAAGTCTACTTGAGCATTCATCTGTACTAAAATTTGGCCCATTATTTTCATGGACAGCCTTCAAGCTGCACAAAGGTCTGTTCGCTTCTTGGCTTATGGTTATTCATATTCATCAAATGCACTCTACAAGGCAACCACTGGGAGAAAAATGACAGGGACACACTTTACTGGTTATGTCCTGTTAGTCCCAGTTGTACCATGGCCAGACACAGTCGAGGGCTGTGTGCCTCACCCTTAGAGTGTGCTGGGGGTTCAGAGATTCATCTTCTCCAGTTGCACCACACCCTCTGCTCCAGCCTCTTGCACAAATCCATCACCTCCCAGTGCTGGCATTTATCCCTGAGGCTCACTGAGATGAGCAGGTCAGACTTCTCACCCACCCCTGCACCAGCAGCCTGGTTTCCCATGGATTTTCCCTTGGACAGTGTGGCCTTTCATTTCTCCTGCCGAGTTACAGCCTGTGTCTGGCAGAGAGTGAGGATTCACCCAACCCTGTGCATGTCTGCTGCTAATCCCATGCTCAGGGCAAGCCCAGCCCTTGTTCCAGATCAGGATGCTTCAGGAGTCAGTCTGTTCAACTCAGTGGTCCTTTCTGGCTCTGTGGGTTCAGGGAACAGTCCCAGGAGGTAAGGACTCCTGCAGGAGGATCTGCAGAGCCACATCTCTCTGTTCTCTTGAAATGCCATAATATTTGTAGCACTTGAAGTGATTTGTGTTAGTGTGGGGTGTCACGGTTCAACTCAGTTACACCAGTGCAAAATCCCTTCCCAGACATTGCAGCTGCTTTAATTGTGGAAGGACAAAATCCTTCCTTTCTCCTTTATCTGGGACCAGCTTTCACAGATGATTACACTTATCCTGCTGGAGTCCAAAGACCAGTCTGAAGATTAGTACATGTCTACAGGTAATTGGGGTGACATGTTCTAAAGAGAAATGTTTAATTAGAAGATGATTTCTGCAGTAGAGCAGAAATCAAGCATTTCCTGCAGTAAATCAGCTCTTGCAAGAGCAGCACGTGTTTCCCCCATCACCTGCTGGCACGCAGGAGGCCACCCAGCCAGAGGCTGTCATTGCTCTGGCTGACAAGGCTGACTCAACTGGAACCTGGAATCCAGGCTGGCTTTGCAGAACTGCTTCTCTGCTCCACATCTGCTTTCCTGTCTCACCCAAGCCTTTTAGCTGCCTGCTTTCTATTTCAAAAGGCGGCGTTTATTCCAATTCTTTGTTCACATTCACTCCATTAAGCTTCCACTTTCAATCATCAGCTGCTGAAGCACTTGGCTGTGCTGCTAAGCAAGTCTCTGCATCTGCCTGTGCTGGAACAGGCTGTGCCCTTATTTATCACTTTGTTGATGCTGGACTGATAAAACTTACCTTCTCTGGAGGCTGGTACAGGGGAGGGGCCTGTAAAACAAAATGAAATTTTCAGTGTGTAAAGATAGTGCTGTTCCAGGAGAAAGGAATTGAGGTGGCTTTTGCCTGGCATGGTGTGCAGCCTTAGCCTGGGGCCAGCACACAAGGGCTTCTGGGGAAAAACTGCTGAAGTGTGTCAGAAACAGTGCCTTGTGCTCTCTCATATTCATTTATTTTTCATTCCAAAGTTTTCAGCCAGTGTGCCAGGAACAGTGGAGCAGAAGAGCACTCATCTGTGTGGGAAATGGGAAATGCATTTCTGGAGTGAGGGTAGAGAAAAGTGCCTTCTGCAAGAAATTGTAACAAGTTATATATGATACACACAAAATCCAGTAAAAATTAGATCAGAAATATTGTTTACTGCTTGTCCCACTAACCAAAAGGAAAAAAAAAAAAAGGAAAGAAAGGGAAAAAGTGCTTAACAGAGGTGATGCTTCCTTAGAAAACAGGCAAAGCCCAAAGAGGAAATACATGCACCTGTGGGCAAGTCACTGCTGCTGGTTTGCAGGGAGGAGTGAAAGCAGGTGCAGAAGATGAGTGTGTGAACCATGAGGGCTGTAAAGCAGAGTCCTACAGGACAATGAGAGCTCAGAGAAGGGAAGATGGAGATTTTGTGCTGCATTGGCTTTCCCTGACTGAAGGTCTCTTTCTGTGAGTTTTGTATTTACAGCTTAGTAGTGGCCTAAGGCTTATGTGTTTAGAAGATTGACTTTTCTCTCTCTGTTTTTTCCTGGGTTTGGATGTTCTTCTCATGCTCATGAACCAACTAAATTACTGTGTTAATCTTTCTTCCTTTAGAAAAGATTTTAAACCCCACAGAACTCTTTAAAGTGCTGTTTATCAAGGGCAGTGGTGCTTTTTATCTTCGTTTAGGACTTTCTGGGTTAAAGGCTTTAGGCATTCTCTGAATCCAAAGAGCAAAAGACTCTCTAGTGTTGGAAGGTACAATAGTTTTACTTTTCCTGAAATATTTAAAGTAGTTTGGTGTCCTACAAAATTATTGTGTAGATTGTCTCAATTATTGTCTTAGAAAAATAGTAAAATTTAATGTTGATCTCAGTTTTTCCTTCATTGAAGGAAAAAGTTCTCAGTGTGGACAGTAATTCAGAAATCCTTCTGGAAGCAGGAATTCATCAAGAGTCTGGGTTAGAACTGGAGTGCAGAGAGAGAGACTTCTCAGGGTCTTCCCTAACTTTTAGTAGTGGAATTCAGTGAAATCTGAAAGTTAAAGATTTACAGGCAGATAATTAGGACATTGAAATGAATGAAACATCTTACTTTGAGCTAGTCAAGTGTTTCACAGCTTTTTGTTTAACATACAGCTGCATAGGCTATTAGAAGTGGAAACATATGGAATAATAACTGAAGAAAAGTCCTTCTTCCAGTGATAGGTTTGAAGATTTTTGGTCTCTGCTTAATATGGAAAAGCCTAAGTGATGCATCTGTTCAGAAGGTGAAACAAAAAGCTGCAGACAGAGGTCATGTTATAACTGATTTCCTCTTTATTATTTTTATGAGTGTCACACTTAAATCAAAACAGGAGCAGCATTACAGCTTGTTTTTTCCTGTCACAATTTTACTGTCTGTTCTGAGGCAGATGGGTGCTCAGGAAGCAGTCCTATTAAATTTTTACATGGCCTCTAGGAGAGGCAGGAATTTGTTCCCTCTCTTGTCAGGGAGGAAGAAGTGTAGCTTTGCAACTGATTAAGTTGATCAAATGAAATATTAAGTGTGAACAATGTGAGTTTTTCAAACCCTTCTTGATTGGCCAGTGGTTATTTAAGGTTCTTCACTATAGGCTAAGTATTAAAGAGGAATAAAAAATATCTTGTCGATCATTGATACCAGCAGTTTCTGAACCTATGTTGAGGTTTCCTCCTCCTAGTCTTGTCCAGATACAGACTGGCAGACAAAAATCTCCCTATTTATGTGACAGAAATAAGTTGCAGGGGGAAGTTTTGAAGTCATTGTGCAAATTAGAAGAAACCCCAACACTTTACTTCCTGAAACTGCAATAGTTTTTTCCTTTTTTAGGGGTGGGAGAAAAGCTTTTATTATACCCATGTGTTCAAGAAACTGCCTATTTATATATTTTTCAAATGTGACAACTGTAATATCTCTTTTGGGAGAAAGGATTATGCTTCTCAAAGTCAACATTTTTCTCTTTGCTTTGTTTTTAATGTTTATGTAGATTGTCTCAATTGTATTTTGAAATATTCCATGCCAAAATCTTTTTTCCAAGCTCTTTCCCTTTTTCTGGCTTCTGCTGTAGAAATATAAGAATAACTCAAAAGCCAGGATTTGTGGTGCTTAGACTGTAATAAGCTTCACTCCTTTCCTCTGTCTCACACTTGCTGTGAAAGTGTTGCTGAGGGATCTCAGCTGTAGGACACTCTGTAAGATAAGAGCAAGAGAAGAATGGAAATCATGAGATAAGGGCTGGCTGTTCTGCCAAGTGCATTTTCCCTGTGGAATGGAATAAGTTAGCAAATGAGGACCTTTGGGATGGCCATGCAGAGTTCAGAAAAGCAATGTTGCATCCCAGTGCACTGTGCCTGCAGTGTGGATGGGATTTGTGTTGAGTCTCAAATTATTCTACTGAGTACATTTCTTTCATCTCTCATAAGTAATATGACATTTGTAAAATAATTTTTTGTGTCTCTTTAAAGCTATTGTGGATGTCTTGAGAAATTTGTGTTTAAATGCAATATGTTTCTGAGTGTATGTGGGTAGCTTAAGATGAAGCAAATAGGAAGCAATTTAATTTGCAATTTCAATTCATGCTGTGGAAAAGCTGGATGTTTATTCCAACTGATCTGAAAGGGAGGAGCAGTAGTGAAGCCAACAGAACAAAAATATTTTCCACTCTTGTAATGATGCTTCATACTTTGAAATATGACAGAGTCCATGGCCATTGGTTTTGATTTTTATGAAAAGCTTAAAAATTGACATTTGGTAGTTGGTGGGTCTTTGTAAGCCAAAAAAATTCAAGCCAAAAAATCACTGCTTAGCTGAAATATCCTTGGAAAAGCTAGCAATGTTTTCAGCAACAGCACTGGAAAAGTGGGTTTGACAACTCTTTTACAATTAGTAAAAAACTAAAAAGAACACAAGAGAAGTCCTTGTGCTTTTGAAACAGTTATGGGAGACTTGTATGTGTAGTTTTGTGGTTTCTTCTGCCTTTCCAAAAGGAGGGAAAAAAATAGACTCATTCCCAGAACAAGGTACCACTGCAAAGGTTTTAAGTGACTGGTCTAAAATTGTGGAACGTGTGACTTACAGCTTGATAAATCAACAGTCTCACAGGCACATCTAAACTCCATTTATACTGAAATGGAGCTGGGGATGAAAGTGAATCATAGTAACACCTTTGAGTCAGAAAAATATAAATGGCTCTTGCAGGATTAACTTTTTTTATAAAGTAAATTAGGTTAACAATAGTTTATTCTCTTAATGCTGTTAAGCCTTTTAAATCTTTTTCTTCTGAAGAAACCAAATGTTTAGTTTTATTAAAGCGGACTTCAAATTCAGTGTTCTATCAGTAGGGATATTAGATTTTGTAATGTTTTTCTAATTGTTTCATTATGTATTTATACAAGTCACATATTTTCATTTCTGAATGTCCTTTATCTGTTGCTGCATGGGAGGGTTCATCTGAAGCTGGGAGGATACCCAGATTTAGCTTTTAGTAATGAAGAAAAAAAAAAGTGTAATTCTTTTCAAAGAAAATAAAGCAGTACAAGGAGGTAATTTTTTTTTTCAGGGAATCAGTATGTGGAAGTAATGTTTTTTTGCATTCCCTCTTTGTCCTGCAAATAGAGCACTTGTGGCTTGGTGCAAAGCAGTCCTTTAGTGCTGTGATTATGTGCAGCCAAAGGGGTTTTTGCCTGACATGGTGTTGCTGTTCCTAATCCAGTGGGGTCTGAGAGGTGCCAAAATTCCTTCCTTCAGTCTGAGTCGAACAAATTGGTGAAATAATCCTAATTCCAGGACCTAATGGGTGTCAGCACCAGTGGCAGGGACTGTCAGTGCTCAGGTCAGGAGGTGGTGGGTGCTGCTGTAGGGAGCAGGGGCTGAGGCACACAATCATCCATCACCCCACACACAAGTAGGGCAGCCATAAGTACACAAACGTCCTGAATACTTTTTCCCTGACTCTTTATTCCTTTCTACCCTGAACCTGCCCTGCTGCTTCACCACTTCCCAAGCAAAAAATGCTGCAGCTGATATTTCAGTACTCGAGGTACCAGACAGGATGCCTTTTTCTGCTATGTGATGCTTGTTTGTGACAATTCAGACTTTCATTCCTCCAAGCATTCAGCAGCACCTGGGCAAGGGCTGCTCTGAATGCCAGAAAGCTCCTGTGTCTAGCAAATTAGAAAATAAAGTATGGCTGGCTTTGGTATATTGACCTGCATTAAAGAAATCAGCAATCTCATAGATAGAGCTTTCATCCCCAGTGTACAGTTGGTGTGGCATCAGATCAGGTGTCCATTAGAAGATATTATGCCATTAACCCAAAATGCTTCATGGTGCAGAGATAAGTAAGTACCTGTGTTCTCAGGTGCTTGTGGTGTATAATCGAAGCAGAGCACTGTTTTTGTAATGTGGAAGAACATTTGGTGGGTGTGGGCTCTCAGCCACCCACAGGTGTGCTTTGAACAGTCCTGCACTGGCACTTCCACCCTGTGCTGTGTTCACTGTGATGCTTCCACCCTGGGAATTCACATCCCATTTCAAACCTGCCTTGGCACAGGTCTGTGACTCACATTCCAGGAAGAGGCAGAGTGGGGCAGGGAGTGTAAGGAGCTTCCCAGCTCCTATCAGCCTTTTCCATGCAATGATTCTTCCCCAGAAATATTGGAAGTTCCTCAGTGCTGTTCAGGTTTTAATAACACCCCTTGCTAGGCTGTGCTTCCCTTCACCAAAGTTTTGTCTTCTGTGTTGGAGAACTTAAAGGTAATTATGTTATATAGCAACAACAAAGATCATATTTCATGGAGCAGAGACAGAAAACTCCTACCAAAAAATCAGGCATTTAAAATGACATTAGAAAGACTCTGCCAGTCTTTGCTTAGTATCACTTCTGTCAGTGTGTCTATCACTGAGCCACACACAAAATGGGCATCCTTCATCTTTTATGTCTTTCAGTGATGTCATTAGCATTTTAATGATTTGCCATGTTCTCTGTTCAGTCTTAATTCAGTCATTAATGTGCTGTTGGAAGTAAAGCTTTGCAATAAACCCTTTCCCATCTTTTAGTTTTTTACTGTGCTTGCACTCAGCAGAGTTGGGAGCAGAAGGCAGCCCTGTGTTTCTCTTGCTGCCACTCAGGTACCCCCTGCTGCCCTTGATATGAGAAACTTGCTCGTGCTCTGACTCCAAGATGGGATGTCAGTGTGTTCAGAGGGACACACAAGGGCAAGCACAAGGATGTTTGCCCCCTGGCACAGGGAATGAGTGCTTTTCTTGCTGCAGAGCTTAGCAGGGACACATCTGAGCAGGGAGAGCAGAGAGGAGAGACCCTGCTGCACACCAGCTGCTAGGATGCTTTGGGATGCAGCACAGAGCCCAAAGCTGCTTTCTGCTCTGCCTTTGAAATCCAAACTTCCCAAAGGTACAGGGATCATTTAACTTGGAAAAAGAATGGAGCACTCCTGTAAAAGCAATGGTGCATGTGGCTACCCCAGTAACCCCTCAGGATGGCTGTAGGATCAAGATTTCTGCTTGGCTAGCTGGGATCACCTCTGCTAGTTCAAGCTGTTTTACAGAACACATCTCTATCACCTGGCAAGGGACAGACAATCACCAGCCTTATTAACAGGGGGGAAAACAGAGGCTGGGTCTCCACAAATAGTGTGGGACCTTTTTGCAGTTTTTGCAGTCACTGCAACAAACATCAACTGCTGCCTCACTTGCACAACAGATGGGTTGTCCTTTGATAAAATAAGAAGTGGTTTCCAGCTGACAGTGAAATTCCTGCAACTAGGAGGGGCATGAGTGCCCCAAAGTGCAGTAGAGATTGAAGGACTGAGAGGATGAGTCCTCTGGTCTGAACAGAGTTACCTAAAGTTCCTACTACACTGAGACAATTGGTGAAAGCCCTAAAACTAATTTGCAAGTAGGTGAAAATGGGTGACTTATGCCTGACATTGGCACTCAGGAGAACTGGAAGAAGGATGTCAAGGAAATGATTCTGAGTTGTATGATGTAGGTCCTAGAAAAGCTTCAGGTGATTGTTGGAGAGGGGTGCAAAGATAATATACAGGAATTACACTGATTGCTTTTATGTGTCAGCCAATGCATGCCTCTATTTTTTTAATTAAAGTAGATCAAAAGCTAATCTATGGAAAATTATCTGCATTGAAAAAGTGAACAAGGGAAACAATATCTTCATGAATCTGAGAGAAATGGGAAAGCCCATTAGCTTGTCTCTATGACATTGTTAAGCCTTTTTCTATTACATTTCTTTGTGTAATAGCTGTTCTTTTTGAACACAATGGTGTTTTTCATCTAATCTGATGATGATTCAAAGCATTTTTGCATCCTATTTATAATATGAACCACTACTCTTTCAGCACAGGGTTCACATTTAAGATTAGACTGCTGTGATTTTCACTGCTGCTCTGGTTGAAGGTCATTTACTTTGGGAAATGGAGAGGGCAGTTGCCAAAAGATAATCTCCTTTCATTTTACCTGGCAGTTGCCTGTCAAGTTCAAATGATTGCATTCAAAAACCACTATTGCAGCCTGTCTCTAGTCTATCTTATTAAAAAAAAAGACACAGTGCAGTGGTTTCTCAGTATTTGAATCTCAGCTCTACCAGAATTTTTGCTCCACTCATATGGTCTTGCAGGGCAGGTCTGACCGAGTGCTTGCTTCAAGGGCAGAGTCCAGTTTGTAACCCCACGTCATTATTATGCAGTTTATGATATGCTGGGTCACATTATGCTTTCTTTTGCTTTTTCTCCCTCAAACCCACAAATTGTTGATATCATCTCAGAATGAAACTATTTTTTCCAAGTTCATCTCACTCTGAGCAGTGGAGTTGTGAATTTAAAAACTCAAATCATCAGCCCATCAAGTTAGACATTGTATAAATTCATCAGAGCTTAGATCTTCTAGTTCAGAGAAGAACAATGTGTCAGGTCATCCTAATTATTGTCATACATTATATTCAAATACATGTGATCATTCTGTTTCTCTTTAAGCAAAATGGAGAAGTCAAGCTCATCATCAGTGGCTGCAAATTGTAGCTGAAAATGTTACAAGTGAAAATTTGTTTAAAGGTCAGCTCAGTTTCTGAAAGGCAAAATATCTCAGTAGTCCCATGCTCAGCCTGTTTTTTTTCTGTGCAACAGCACCCAGACCACAGGCAGTGCTGTTACATTTCAGAGTCTCTGTGTGTCATGTGTATTTGTTTTACAAGAGCACTGCTAGGGGAAGGGAAATGTGCCCTCCCCTCCCAGATAAACCTGTCCTTCACAGAGGTCTGCAGCACAGAGTGACGTGGATATCGCACACAGGCGTGAAGCAGAAAGGGATCAAATGCTCCCACTCTGCCATCAGGCATTTCCACATGTCCTCTGTGCTCAGCTCAGCCTATTTTAAGAAAAGCCTGGGAGCATTAAACTGAGCTTAGTGGAGAAGGGCCAACATATGGCCCTCCCTGCGTGGTGCCTGCTCGGGGAGCGCCGTAAAAGCGGCGCAGAGGAGAGTTCACCAATTTCCCTGCTGGATGTGGGGAGCACAGCAGGTGATTTAATTGGAAGGGACAAAAGGCACCCAGGGGCCTCTCTGCCTCGAGGGCAATAAACACTGGGGATGCTGAACCTCCCTTTGGGAAGCTCAATAGCAAGTTCCAAAGCTGGTGGAAATTTCCATCCGCTGACGAGCGTTTGAGCTTAAGCAGAAGGTAACTGGGGGCTTGGTTCTGTGTTTCATGTTAATTTTAGCTGCAAAATGGCAGGATGCTCTATCCCAAGGCTTTGCATTTCCTTAGATTGCAGGACTAGAAGGACAGTTGGCTTTTGGCTGGCAAACAGAAAATTCTCTCCCACTGATTAGCAGTTAAAAGCCAGCAGAGAAAATCCATGGCTTATGATTTTGGCAGATTTTCTTGTTGCTTTCTAAAAAAATCTTTCCTATTTCCTATTCTTTACTCTATGGAGGTCTCAAAATCATCAATGTGATATACCAACGTGAGTAAGAAATCCACATTCATGAAAATGAATTCAAAGGAGGTATTTAATGGACATGAAGAGCTACTAAATTGCTTTTGCATGTGTGAGCCTTGGGGGATGCCATACCTTGTGTTCGGGGTCTCTGCTTACAAAGTGAAAAATTTTGTCTATTTGAGGATATTTGCAGGAAAACTGATTTACCTCCAGGAAGTAAGACATGAAAAACCCTTTCACTTCACCAAGTGTGTGCTTACCTTTCCAGGTGGTTGTGGGGACTCTAAGAAACACAACTCTCACCCTATTTTGCATGGTTACAAGCATTTATAAATGCCCTCTTTTCTTGCCTTTTCCTGGAGAAGCTGAATTTAGGCTTTTTCTGAATCTGAAAGAGAAGCTAAAAGTATCCTCTGCCCTTCTGTTTCCCTTCTTCTCTCATGTGTTTCAACTTTCAGAGAGTGCAGGGTGACTGTGGATGAATTGTTTTACACAAGAGTGTTTTCTAAAGCTTTTGTGTTCACCTGATTTAAGGAAAATGGGTGTAGTTCAAAAACATGCCTTCTAGCCCCACATTTTCACTTAGGGAATAAGCAAAGCAGAGACCTTTCAGGTGCATTATGGTTTGGTTTCTGTTTTTTCCCTCTGCTGGGAAACCTCTAGGATGGCCTTGCTGGTCTCGTCCCATGGGACTAGTAATGATTGTTTTATGAATAAATTCAGAATAAAACAACCTTGATATACCTACAAATAAAAGAAGCTGTCTGAATGTAAAATATTTATATTCATCAGGAAACTGTTTATATAAGTTATTTAACAAATGTGGATAGTTAGAAACAGACTCTAGAAGTTTGGGGAAGAACAAAGGAAATTTCTGACAAGTTGTTGAAGTAAAATTTTGATAACCACTCTTTTAATTTAAGTCTAAAAATAGAAATACAAAGACCCCTCTGAAATAGGATTTCAACTTTGATTTTTAACCCTGACAAAAATAAAAGAACTTTTTTAATAAAGAAATTCAATCTCCAACTGGTTTTATTAATCATTTCCCTCAATCTTTCAAAACAGAAATCATCAATTTGATACAAACAGAGCTTGACAAAGTCACCAAAAAGTGATTAGCAGATTTTGTTTAATTTAGTCAAGTTGGTCTAAGCTGAAAATTCACTGCAAGTGTTGCACAGTTATTTTGGCAATCCACACAGCTTTCCTCTTCTTTGTCTTAGGCCATCATGCAAATTAAATTATTTAAAACCCTAAAGGAAAATATGGGGCATTTTTTTCTTTGACTTTGAGTTGACTAGTTAACTGGAGTGAGCTGGAGCTGAGTAGTGCAAGGGCTGGGAAACCCTGATGTCCCAAGCCTTGAGCAGATATATTTTAGAAAAGCATTTTCCAGTCAGTCTTTCATGTCCTCCAAGGGTGGCACTTGCTGTGTGGTGTCATCTTCAGAGGAAGCAGGAAGTCCCTGGAACTTTCTATGACTTTCTCTTCTTATTTTCAGTACTGTATGCTTGCTAGTATATTTAAAGTAGATTTCCTGTGAGGTAAAATTTGAAAGCAGTCGCCACCAGTCAATGAAATATTTTCTTTTCATCAATATCCATTTTGGAACCAAAATTTACGTTTGCAGAAAAAGTAATTTATCCTGTTTTTTGCATTCTGTATTTCTTCAGGGTCTGAAATGAAAGTCAATATATTATTTTTTATTGCAGTTGAGACACAGTAACAGAAATCAAGGGTGGAAAAACAACCTTCAAAGTTGTATGTATACCTCTAGTAGATGGTCTCCAGCAGCTTGAGCCTTTAGAATATTCCTGCAATAAAATGTTTGTTTGGCTGGAGGAGAGATGCTTCCAGTCTGGTGGTCACAGTGGGGGCAATAGGAGCTTGGTCAACTCATCCCCAAAATGGTCCCCCAAATGTTCAGTGTGGCTGGTGGGTGGCACATGGGGCTGTGTGTGAGACCAAGCAGAGGGGAACATGCTGGAGGTGTGGGGGAGCCCCCAGCCCTGCCTGTGTCTGGAAGGAAAGTCCTGCTCCAATCCTGGGGGTTTCCCCTCCAGGATGGGCTGGGCACAGCTGAGCTGCTGGCACCCCCAGAGGTGAGGTGGCTGGCTCACACCTGGGCACTGCAGCAGAGCTTCCCTCCTGCCTGCTTCTGGATGGAGACAGTGCTTGTGAAGGGAATGGTGGCATCACTCCCTCTTGCCCCAGGGGCCTTGTGGGGGCTGCTGACCTGGGAGGGGTCCTGGAGCTCTCCCAGCCCTGAAGGGCATCCATCCCCATCCAAGGGCTGGATAAGCCTCAGCAGAAATGCACAACCTGAACACAAATCCCAGCCCCATGGGATATTTGCCTCCCTGGACCCTTTGCTCCTGCACTGCAGCATTTGCAAGGGTAGATATGGCTGTATCTCTTAAGGACAGAAAAAATGGTCATTGCCAGCATATTGTTTGTTGCCTGGCAATTATCTGCATGGTTCTGTGATGAAAGACTACATTTCCAGCATTGATTCCTTTTATGACCTTGCCAGAAAGCATTTATCCCACTTTAAATTCTGGCTAGTAGCTGTACATTGTAATAGTCTTGTAGAACATTGTATTATTTTTTGTAAGCCACTGGTAAACAGACCCGAGTTCATTACTCTGTGTATCTAAGCAGGTGTTTTACCCTGTTTAAATGTCCATTGAAATTGCCTCTTTACATCTGAATATTTACATAGGTGTTGCTGGCAAGTGTTGCAAATTCAAAGGCACGTTTTCCTAAAAGTGCAATCAGCAAACAAAATTAGAGAAAGTTGACACCATAATAAATCAGAGCAACAGCAAAATTGTAAAAATCGTTTGTAATGACATATTTTGTTGCTGTTCTTGTTTGTTAGATTAGATTTCTGTTAAAGGTAATTGAAGAAAAAATTGTTCTGGTTAGAGGGATAAAATACATTAAAATTAAATGAGCTTCTTGAACTCTGCTTAGGCTTTAAGATATCACATCAAGGAATGACAGCACCTTGAAGAAGACTGGTGGCTGCTTTGTGTGTCAGACCACAAAACAGTTGTGGTCCAGCCTTTCTGTCACACCCCAGGCCAAGTCCCTTGGGTAATGGCTGTGGCCTTTGGGCAAATTGAGAGCATGGATCCATTTGCTGCCCTCCCCCTCAGTTCCAGACCTCCCTGTGTGAGTTGCTCAGTCATTTGGTGCCTGAGGAGCAGGGAGAAGCTGCAGGGTGCAGATGGGAGCATCCTGGATCTGCAGCTCTGCCCTTGGCTGCTGGCACCTGGTGTGAGTGGGATGCTTTCTGCTGGCACCTCAAGTTCAGGCTTTCATTTTATAGCTTTTTCTTTAAAGCAGTGTAAAACCAAACAGCCTTCCTCCTGGGCAGCACTTTCATGCTTCTTTCAAACACTAACTACAAATAGGTGGAAAAATAATTCCTTAGAAAACAATTTTTGAACAACTACAAATACCAGTGATTTTCAAACTGGAAACTCTGAGCCTACAAAACTCACTTTCTCCTCTGGTTTCAAAACACAGTACCTTTTAAAATATGATTAATAGTTTATCCTGGCTGAATTTGGAAGTGACATATTTTTTAATTAGTTCATATTCTGCTATTAAATATACCCCACTGATCCTGTTTTTAGGGGGGTTTTAACTTCTTTTCCCTTCAGTCTGTCCTTCCTCACTGCCTTCCTTTTCTCCCCAGAAAAGCTCAGTCATCAAGGCTGAGTCCAGGGCTTGTGGGAATTTGTTAAAGAAAAATAAAAAGAAAAAAGAACAATCAAAATCCAGTCATGGATGGCAGTTCCCTCTGCAACTGGTATGGGGGGAGAAGCAATAACATTTTTTAAAGCATCTTTACACATCTATAGAAAAGCACTTATGGCTTTTTCTTTCTTTTTTATTGTTTACTAAATCAAAGCAAATGCATCTGAGGCTTATAGTGATGATAGCAAAAATTACAAAGACCTTTCATATGCAAAAAGACATTTTTGTGTGACTGAAGATTCAAAATGCATTATGCCAATCTTGTATTCAAAGACCAGCTTTGCAGGGTTTAAGTTCTATTATGTGTTTTTCTGGAGGCTTTTTGTTTCTTGGGTATTTTCTCTTTTTCCCTTCATTTTCATGAGGTTTGTATTATTAGTACTTTGTAACATTTTCACAGGGTCTTTCCTTTGAACCCTACACATGAAATGAATGAAACAAAATATTTTTATGATTGAATACCATGTTTTAAATGACAATTGTCAGCCTCTCCTAGTTCAAGGTTGCTCTGTTTTGCTACTGCTGTGAGGGACATTTTCTGTCTGTAGTGATCCATCAGCCACTCAAGACTTTCAGTGAGGTAATTGTTGTCAGGTTTCCTGGACTCATACCCATTACTAACTTATCCTAAAAAAATCTGACTTCTCTTTGCCCCGTCTCCTGGCTGTGCTGTGGGCCTTTGCCTGCCTGTTAATTACACCAGGCAGTTTCTACTGGGGTAGTCTGGGGTGCAGTCTTGGGCCCCACAAGTTCTGTGGCATTATGGTTTCCAAGTTTATTACTCATTTTTCTGCCTTGGTCCTCCACTTTCATTTTTATTGAATTAAATGGCATTTATTGCTTTCTTGCAACTATCAAACTCCCTTCTCCTGCTTCCTTGCAATTGTGAGGATCCCCTCTACTACCTTTGTGGCAATAACAATTGGAGTTAGGTGGGACCTGAGATGAAAGAATAGATGGAATGAAGTTGGTATCAGTGCATGTAGAAATTCTTGCAGCATAATAAGCAAAATATTTAGACTTAGTCATACCCTAAATGTCCAAAAACATGTCTGTTAAGACCCCTGCTCTCTCTCCTCATGCCTTCTCCTGCAGTAGGACATGTAAGCTGGGTAAGGCTTTAGGAGCTCCATCTCTTGCAGGTCCAGAGGTTCTGCTGCCCACTGTGAAACCCAGGCAGGAATGGGTGCTGTGGGGACAAAGCAGACCCAAAAAGTCTCTGCTGCCACCAGTCAGCTCTGCCCTTGGGGGATGGGCTGCACTGCTGAGCAGGGCTGTCAGCAGAGGCTCTGAGTGCTCCTGCACAAACCCTGGCAGCTGCAGCTCACCTCCTCTGCAGGCAGGTTTGCCCCAGCCCAGTGATGCCCAGGTGCACGTTCCCTTCTGTGACCTCCACAACAGGCAAACCACAGGAAATTAATGATTGTCTCTCAATCATTCACAGGCTCTTAGGCAGCCAAGAGCTTCTCAGCTCCTGCAAATTATCTGGAGCAGAACAGGTTGGCTCACTCAGAAATCAAAATGTGGTGGGGATAAGCAGCTGGGTGAAGAAATGATGACTGCAGCCACTACCCTGGGCATGTGTTAGCAAGCATGAGAGCAGCAATTAGCCAGCATAGGGTAAAAGTCATTGATTTTGAAATGAAACTGGTTCAGAAGGTTAAGGCCAGATATCCCCTTGGCACTGCCAAAAACAGCAGCTACCAAAATGAAAATTGAGAAAGACATGTCCCGGGAGCTCTTGAGTTTACAAGTTACAGCTATATTTTTAAATTGAGGGCAGCAGGGATCAGTCACCTATTTAGAAGTGTTTGTGCCTTCTAACTACCAGCAGTTCCTGTGCTAAATGAGAAAGGTACAATTACAAGAGCTCAAGAAGCAGGCTTTTTTCCTCTGGATAGCATATTTGGATACATACAAATGAGAGGTATCCTCTGGCAGTCAAGCAGCTCAGAGTCCTTTTCACAACAAATCCCAGAACTGCCCTGCAAAGCAATATCTACCTACCTTGCTGGCAGATTCAGAACAAATTGTGCTATATGAGATTTAATTTTTTAAAAGACAAAAATTGCACAGCCATGCAGATGTGCCAGCCACTTGGCTCACTGTAATCAGACATGGTGAAGGGGCTCTAAGTGCGTTTCAAGTCTGCAGCACGTCAGTTCTGCAGCAAGCTTGTTGGAAAATGCATTCAGTAGAGCAAAATGGTGGGGCTGCTAATATTAATAATAATACTTAGCACTTCAATTGCATCTCATATTTTCAAAGTGCTGTGCAAATGCTAATTAATTAGGCTGTGAAGCTGAGTGCCAAATAGAGAAAAAGTCTTGTGTCACTGCTTGTAGAACAAGTTATCTTGATTTTTTACATTTTTAGTGTTTTCCTTGGGAAAACACAAGCAATGCAAGGAACAATTCACTTGCACAGAGCACAGCAGGGGCTGGATGTGGGGGGACAACTGCCACAAAAATCCAAGGATGTGCTGATCCTAAAGCTGAAACAACCTGTTGTGTTTAGAACGAAGGGAGATGTCTTTATTCCAGGATTAGGCTTTTACATTGCTCCACTTCTGTCACTTAAGTATTTTCCATTCTGCACAAAATCTAGATTAGTTTTTCTGGTTTTTCCCAATTTCCCCCTAAGTTACCTCTTTTACAAGCTTTTCATCTCTCCTCAAATGTAAAATGCATCTTCAATACCCCACTACTAAAAATCCCGAACAACTTTACAACTTTGACTAAAGAGACATCTATGCAGCCACCTTGTATCTGGCCAATAAATCAAGCTCTTTTTGAAACTAGACTGAGTGGCCAAGACCATTGTCAGGCCAGAGGGACAGGGAGGCTCAGCTCACAGCCAGGGCAGGATGGGAGGAGAGGAAGATGAATCTGCCAAATTTCTTTCCTGGGAGATCTCATGTTGGCTGGAGCAGAACAGCTGTGCCCAGGGAGCTGGGCCACAGGCTCAAAGAGACAGAGGGTTCATTTCCAGTCCTTTTGCATGGGTTGGTAATGAAGTTTGCCAGCAAATAAATATAATGATAATATAAAATAATAATATAAAATCATTTTCTGCACACAGCTGATACTTGCTAAGTGTAATGTGGGTGCTGTGTTTTGTGGCTACAAAAAACACAAAGCAACCCTTCTGTCCTTCAGGTGTGTCCCCTCTGGCTGCTTGAAGTCTGAAAGATCCTGGCAGTGATGCCACTTCTCTGAGAGCTGAGCTGCTGGAGGCAGTGATAGGGAGTTTGCTTTTTCCTGAAAGAAATCATTCTGTTTCAGAGAAAATCAGATGGGAATTACAGTAAAGTCAGGCCCTGGTCTGTGCCCTGTTGGCATTAATTTTTTCTGTCAAGTGGCACAGAGACATGAGTCAGCCCCAAGTGGAAGGTGCCCTGCCCTAGCTCAGGGTAGCAGTCACCCTCTGGTGCTGCTGCAGCTGCTCAGGCAGTGCTCACCTGTGCCCTGCCCATGTCCTTCCCTGGGGACAGTCCTGAGCTGCCAGGCCCTACCTGAGATGTGGCTTTTGGGGGGAGGCAGTGTGGTGCTACTCCTCAGGAGCAAAGGCATGAGAGAGTCAAAATCCTTCTTATTTGATACTCATTTTAAAATTTCTCTTCCATACTGACCAACTCTGTCTAAAGCTGGTTTGCACATCTTTTTCTCAGAAATTGCCTTCTTCTGAAGAGCTTGAATTTGTACAAGTGAGCTCTGAGTTAGCAGGGAGTAAAGCAAATCAGGCCCAGCATCTCCTGGGTATCAGCAAGTGCTGAAGCATTCCCTGGAGCCCAGAATGCAGTTCTGAGTGTTTCCTTTGCCAGAACTGCAACAGCCAGTGAGATCATCAATAGAGGACATCAGAGGAAAAATGACCCTGACTTAAGTTAGCAGGCTGCTTCTAAAGATGCTCCACTGACAATTTGTCTGTGTGAAAGAGCATCCTGAGATGGCTGCACAGAATGTGTTTTCCCAGTCTCCCGTACTATGTTATCCTTTTGCACATCCACACTGTAGAAAGACTGTGTGGAGGAATCAGGCTGTTTAGGAAAATTTATTCATGTTTGAAAGGGACTTTAAAAGCTGTCATAAGAGATAGAAATAGAGGTAAAATATTAGTCCTTCATTTTCCTTCTCTCCCAAAGTTAATGAAATATTTGTAATTGCTTGTTAAAGAAACAGGCTTTTATTCTCAAAATATCTTGAAACTGCTATACCATCTTGCTGTTTGAAAAAGACAGAAATAGGCTACTGTTTTGGAATCAGCAGGTCAGCAATTTTCTTTGCCTGTACTGATTTTTATCAGTTGTTTTTTTTTCAAATTTTTGCTATAATTACTGTGATGAAACAGCAGCTAATTTTTGGTCTGCCCATCAGGCCCTTGTTAAACCATTCATCTTTGGTTTGATGAAAGCAGTGTGCCTGGCATCCTGTTTTCAAGTTGCCTCTTGAAATTGTCTTGTTTTCTCTAAATTACACAGAAATCACTGTCATTATATTTTTGTGTAATTTGCATATGACCATCTCCTTTCCTCTACTGAAATATGAATTCAAGGTGCTTTTATAACTTTGTTGATGGTATGTTATGATGATTATTACTCATACAATACTTCTCAAAAAACGTATACATCAGTGCACAGAGTTTTCCAGACTCCTTTTGAGGGACAGGAGATCAAGTGGTAAAATTGATGGGTTTAATTTTTATGAACAAATTATCCAGCAAGTTTATTTCATTTTGTGGTTGGCAAATAATTTTGAAACTGACTGTGTTTTCTGCATTGGAATACTTTGTTCATATGTATTTCCCTAAAATTACTGGCCCCACAGCTCAGACTGCCAGGAATTTGAGTGTCTCCTGGTTTATACAGACTAATGTGCAAGAGCAGGATTGCCCAAAGAGGTCTCAGGAATTGTTCTTAGCAGATCACTCAGCTGTAGCCAGGAAAATAGGAGAGCAGTGATGCTTGTAGTCACTGAATTATCTCAGCAAGAGTGTCTCCCCAAGCTCCAGCATGTTGAGGAACCCATGTACCAAATGTTCAAAACTAAAATCCAAGGGACACATGTAATGGCATGCATTTAGCAGCACTGTTTAATTCCAGTTTTATTTTGAAAACACCGTGTTAGCAGTTTTTAAACCCATGGTGTGGAGCACCACAGCCTGCCATAGCCCCCTAGACAGCAGTGGGCTGGGAGGATTCACAGTTCCTTTCTGCTCCTCACTGCACTCAGCCAGACAATTCCCTACATAGCAGGAGGCAAAAATGCTCCTAAATCAAAATCCAATTGAAAACTTATGAAAGGTTCTACAGAACTCCCCAACTCTATGCAGGGATGGGTGGTTGAGTACTAATCAACTCAGAATATATTTCTTTTAGGACCAGCACTTACTGGCAAGCAATTATTCTTTATAAGATAGGCATTACAATGGATTCTGCTTCCCAAGAACAAAGGCTCGAATTATATCTCTAAGAACAGCACAGATGCCAGAACAGGCATCCTGTTTTCCCACTGAAGATGGGTATGTTTTGATATTAGTGCTGCTGGACCAATTGGGTGAAACTGCTCATTTGCAATCAGGATTTCTAGGCAGTAACTCTATTAATGCTCCCAGGCAGAAGCTCCTGTGCCAGAACCATTTATTTACATGCTTATAATGGATAGATATAAGGTGCCCCTGCCCTCCCAGGAGCATCACTCATGTTGGTGTTAGGCTCTCCTAAGCTTTAAAAGTAATCTAATTTTTATTGCTCAGTGCAGAGTGCAGGAGTCTGCATGTAAACAGGACTCAGAGTCAGCTGTGTTTATTTACTTACTAGCAAAGAGCTGGCCTGGCTTTAATGAATGGTATGGCATCTATATTTTCATGCTGAATTTGCTACAGGATTTGCTTTTCTGAAGCATTTAGGAAAAGGCAAATTAGTGAATGTTGTGGCACAGCATATCCTGTTGCTAAAAATATATGCCTTGATTTACATATTCTTCTATGCATACATAAATACAGATCTATCCAGCAGATACATACACACACTGACTTTGCATTTGATATTCTGATTGGAGCTCAACAGATAGGGGATTACCTTGGGCCCCTCTCTTCTCATTCATTCTCCTCTCATGCCTTTGTGCTTTTCCCTGCCCAGTTACAAGTTAACTCCTACTTTAGCTGAATTAAGTGTGTGCTCCTTACTCAACATTTTAAACTCTAATTTACCTAAAAATATTTGCAAATCTCTTGCACTAAAGCTACATGAAAATCTTTTTTCTTCCTAGATTCAGTTTTGATCTCACTTATTTGAGGATATAGCCAATACATCTGCACTGAAAATGTACAGGGAAAAGCAAAACCAAAATCCCACTCATACAATAGAAATGACTTTTATATCTGAAGAAGTAATTTTGTAGTGTCATAAGAAAAGCAATAATGATTTCCTGATACTTCTTCCAAGTGATATGGGAAGCATCAGACAGTCTGAATCTGTTCTGAAAAATGCAGAAGGTGTTAATGAAGATTAAAACTGAATTAGTGGACATACCAACGCAATCATGTCAAACAAAAGCAACAGATATGCCAGATTATAATTGCAAACTCTGTTTTGTGGCTTGTTCTCTCATGTGGAGGCAAAAATGACCTTATTCTCCAGTCCCTTTTCAGTCATTTTTATGAATGTTGCATTTTGTTCTTTGTCCCTACTGTACAAGCCAGGTGTTCCTTTTTTCTGCAAAACAACAATACATCATTTAAGTGAAGTTCATTTTTTGAAGCTCAGCGAGTTGAGGCTTTCTCCGTTTCCCTGGCTGTATCCAATCAGCTACTGCAGGCACTGGCATGTGTCATAAATTTTGCTGCAAATATGGGCCAGCTGAAACATCTACCAATTCAGAGATCACATCTCCTCAGCATCCCACTAGGCAGGAAAGGAAATGAAATGTGTTTGCTGCGTTCTGCTGAAGCAAGAGAACGGAGCAGGAGCTGACAGAAAATCTGAATTCTTAGCAGGAAAGAAAACCTTTTCAAAAGAAAACCTTGAGAAAAATTAACCCCCAGATCACTGCCTGCATTTTTCTCCAAGAGTCTTTTCTTGAGCAGTCTCTGAGACCAGCCCTGCCTCCTGCTTGCAGTGGCTGACCAGTGGCTGTTGTCACAGCAGTGAAGGTCTTGTTTTACCAGCAGTGTCTGGAAATCATGTTGAGAATGAAAGAAAGCCATTAGTAATTGAGTGTTGTGATGAGTAAGAAAATTTTCTCTCCACATAGAAGCACAGCCTCATGTCTATCCCAGACTCACTCCTCCTCTTGTCTGTTCTGTGGGGTTTCTAGAGCTGCTTGTCATGTTCATGGAATGATTTTCTCCCTTTTAAGTCTGAAGTATTAGTAATTTTCTCAGCAGTCATGCAGGCTGTCAAGGTCACAAGAATTTATCCATGTACTTGATGCTATGGCTGGCTGAATGTCACATACCTGAATTAAAAATCAAGTAATCCACAGAGGATAAAGAAGTGCTTTGTCTCACAGCAGGTCTGGCTTTGTTGATTAAGCCCTTTGCCTATTCTAGGATGGCTACATGGCATGCCCAGCCTTGAGGGTGGAATTTCACACCTGGGAAGTAGGATATGTATCCAATTTGGGCTTTTGGTCTTTCAGTGGAAGTTGGTCCTGACCTGTTTGACCTGGGACTATGGGCTGTAGGGTCATTCTGCAGCGATTCTTGGGTTCTGTATGATTCCATCTTTTTCTGACATCTCTCACTCCTTTTAGAGAAGCAGAGTGATTATTTTGAGAAAAGCGAAGAGATGAACAAGGCAAAGACACTTGTTTGCATGGGAGTTTCCTCTTATTCTTGGGGATTAAATAGAGACCACTCTCTGGTCTCTACTATGGGGGAATGAGCAGTCTGAATCTGAGCAAATAAAGGCACTACTAAATCCATTAAAAATCACTGTGGGATACAGGGGAGTCTGTTCCTTATATATTTATATTAAGGAAATCCGATGACTGCATTGAATTTTGTGCAAACAGTGCATGCTCTCATGTAGTGCGTAGCAAAAGGGCAGAGAGGCAGGGGGGAACAGAGCTTAAAAGGATTTAGCTATGCTTGGTCACTTTCTGGATTTCTTACTTTTGTTTGCTTCAGGCTTTTTCTTCTAACTGTGCAACAAGGCTATGTATTGACTTTGCTGAATTATTGAAGGGAGTTGCAAATGATGCATGAAATGAAAAATCTTTCTTCACCCTCAGCACAAACTGCCAACAGACAATTCTGTGCAATCACTGCTGAGCTGCACCACCATAACAGGTGTACCTAGATATCCACAAGAATTGTTGGAATTCATGATAATGGGAGTTTCTGTTCTTAGTTTTTGTCTCACTCCTTTCGACTCTCAGAAGAAATGTAACATTCTGCCAGGGCAGTTGTCATCACTGAAAGCCCTTGCACCCACTCCAGTCTTATGCTTGCATAACTGGGACTAGCATGTGGGACCAAGTCAAAGAAAATAGCCACCCTTCTGGTGTACTTGGAGGAATCAGTCCCTTCATCTTCTCTCAGATTTATGAGCTGTGCCTGTTAAGTGAATCACAATTTTGAAAAGCTACATTTCCACATAGCTCCAAAAAGTCAGAGCAGATGTTGAATTGAGCAGTACACTCAGATGGCAACCAAATCTGGAATTACAAGTTTGTCAGCAGCTATGTGCTTCTTGTTTAAGTGGTGTTCATTTTAGCAAACCGTCCCTGACTCAGAGGCCCCCAACCCAAAACACTGTATTTGCTTGATATAATTTGAAAATCTTCTGAAAATATATAAGAGTAAGCGATAATGTTAGGGTTTGAAGTTTCATCATGATTGTACTGCACAGCTGCTAACGCCAGCCTCTTTATAATTTATATGCTCATCTACATTTTTTAGGAAAATTTAATTTGAGGAAGTTGTGTTTATCAACTTCCTGGCTTACTGTCAACAGCATGCTGCTTTCTTTTTAATATGAGGTGCTAATTATGTTTTTCTCAGACTTCAGTATAGATGGAATGTATTTGGCAGTTGTCAACAGCTTTGCAGAGTATGATAAGGCCATCACAAACTTTGAGGTTCTCTGAGCATGGGTTTATGCTTCTCAGTTGTGCATCTTGCATTCAAATCTCACACAGTGGGACAAGATCAGCTGACCTGTTTTGCAGATGTTTTGGAGAACACAGAAACTGCCAGGAAGTGTAATAGCACAGAACACTAGAAATGTGTTTTCTTTGTGAAAAAGGAGCACAACAGAGCTGCTCTTTAGTGAAAATCTCACAGCATTAACAGAGCTTGGATCAAATTAAGCAGGAGTGCACCTGTTAAACTCGTCCTTCATTCTGAAACTGAGATCTAGGCAAGACTAAGCCATTTGGAAGTGGGGGAGGCTTCCTCTTTTTTCCATGAACATACAATGATCTGTGCGCTACCAATCCCCACATCACAAAAATTAACACTTGGTCTGCAGTGGAAGGAGTTCACAGAAAATGTTCTAAAAGGAGTCTGAGCTCCAGACCCTCCTTTGCCCTGAACCTCCTCTGGACACAGTGGAGGAGGCACATGATCCCAGAATCCCTGTTCCTTTTCCCAGCTCTGCCAGTGATGAGTTGAGTGGATCCCACCAGGAGATCCTCTCAGACATGAGCTGCTGAAGCAACTGTTGGAGGTCTTCAGTTGGGGAAAAAGAAATTCTTATTAAAGAAATATTTAGCCTCTTCAATTCCCAAAACAGAAGAAAGCAATCACAGGACGGAAAGTAAGGAATTGATAAAGGCTTGATGCAGTTTGGATATCAAAAGGATGGAGGCAACTTTTTTCACAGACCATGGCATTAGGGCCAGAATCTCATTCTTGCAGGACAATCTTGCCCTTTCCTTTGATGCTGACATTCTCAAGAGTTGTGTTTAGAAGCTAAATAACCTGTGCACTGCTGTGCAGGAGAAAGGATGATGAGGTATTGATTGCATTTTAGTCAGCCAGAGGAGAATGAAAGGGATCAGTCCATTTATATTGTCTGTTCACACCATGGATGGAGCAAGACGTGGGAAGGGTGGGAAAACTTTGTTTTGATCCGAGGAGGTAATTTCACTGGAACCTCCATAGCCTTTGCCACTGATATCAAATCTGGGCCAGAAAAGGGATGTAGGAAGATATATTTTGAAATTATTAAATCTATTTGGGATTAAATTATTTTGGTTTCTTATATTCTTAGAAATCAAACCTTCTTTCAGTTATATTGCACTTAAGCCCTATGCTCTTAAATGAAATTTGGTCTCATCTAATTTTTATAAAATCTTGAAATGGGAGAGGCTTGTTAACATTTCTGTACATGAAGCCAAATTTTTAGTAATCACTTTTGCAAAATAGGTTTGCACCTTCCATGCTGATATATAGCTATAATCTTTCTCCATATCTTAATTAAAAGGCACTTTTTTGACATTTCTGCCTCTTCTTTTTCCTCTAAATATCACTTTAGAAGAAGTACCGAAACTTGCACTTTTCCTCCTGTTCCTGCTGTGCCACCACCCCATTGCAGGACTGGCGCTTGTCTTCAGCACTGCTGCTCCGTGACTGTTCCCTTCCAAAAGTGGTGCTGCTTGCATCTTGCTGCCAAAAGCAGCTCTAGGTCCTGAGTGTGATGATGAGAGATCATTTACAGAGTTCCCCTCTCTCTGAGCAGCGTCTTTGGCTGATCTGCTCGCCAGTTGCCCTCCTGAGGATGCACAGGAGTGCAAGGCCCCTGGGGGCTCCTAAAATGCTAGCCAGGCAGCAAGGAGAAAATCTTTTTTCCTTCCCCCAGGAGCCACTAACCACGCACAAGCGTAGGAAATGAACACATATTTCTTCGGACTGCAAGGGAAGAAAGATAATTCAGATCCCCAAGGAGATTTGGGATATGAAAACCTGTCCTTTCTGCCCACCCAAACGAAAGCAAATTGACTTCTCTAGTCAGTTGGATTTAGGTCAGCATGCCAAGCACTAGGAGTGTTGCTGAGCCCTTAAGAGGGACAGATTCCTCAGAAACGAAAATGTGTCCACTGTAAATGTTCTTGCTGGTATCCCACTGGCTTTCCCCCATGATTTTGGACCATTACATCACCAACTGCTATTCCCACTGATTCTTTTCTTGTGAGTACAGTTGCTGATACTTTCCCTCATGCTTTCTTTGAGAGTATATTTGTTGTTTATTTAGATGAAGAATATTTTCTATATTTGACTCAGGGAAAGTATCTCTCAATCATTCTTCCATCACACTGCCTGCACAGCTGCTGTTGGTGTCCCAAAACCATCCCTGAGCCCAGGCACAGTCCAGGCACTCGGGTTTGGCTGGTGCCAGCCAAACTGAGGTCCCTGGCTGTTCTGGGTACAGCTGCAATAACCTTCCTGCTGTACCTTTGTGTCCTTGCTAGTCCCTTGCCATGGCAGAAATGGGAAAGCTGCTCTCCAGGGCACAATATCAGAGCCAAAAGATATGAGAGGCCGTGGGAAACCACTTGCTCAGTGTATATTTGAAGTCACAGAGTATCTGGAGCATCTCTCCTCTGCAGGGAAAGAGATTTTGTTAATGAAAATACATGGCTTTGTCCATGAAGTCTTGAAAGCAGCATGATGGGAGTAATTTGCAGGTGGTGGTACATTTGAAAAACTTAAACCAGCCCTGCGAGGTATGAAAGTCTCCAGGATGGCATGAGGAAGGAAATCTGGGTTCAGCCAGTGAAAGTCTGGGGAATCCTTCATAGAACCACCAGAAGTCACTGACAAGTATTTCAGGTGCTTTCTGCATGCCTGACTGTGAGCACAGAAATAGCAGAGCAAAGCAAGGAAAGGCCAGCCTGAGCCTCAAACCCCAAGTGAAGGAGAAACCAAGTTTGTGGTGACCCTTGGGAAGGGCTCAGGGGTGCAAGCTCTGCCCTTTCCATTTGCTCTGCCCTCTCACAGGCTGGGCAGTGGATGCACCACATGCCCCAACAGCTCCTTCTGATGTTTTTTTCTCAATTTAAAATTTGCTTGTGTGATTTTTATGTGCAGAAATACTTGGCATAGCTGCATTCAGCCCATGCCAAAATGTGTGCCTTGTTTTCATGTCTTTGTTTTTCTCAACATAATCACCGTAATTTAATTTTACACAATTATGTCATAAGATGCAGAGTAGAGAGAAACTTGTGAGCTTCATTTACTTTGACTCAAGTTATGTTTCTGATTCTTAGTGTCAAAAGTGCAGCAGAATCTGTCATTTCTGTTCAAGATATGAGAAATATTAATAAACCAAACAAAGGAGACCACACTGGGAAATGTGAATTAAAAAAAAAAAAAAAAAAAAAAAAATCAAAATGAAAAGCTGAAACTTAGTCCATGAAAATGAAAGGAAAGGATCCTGAATTTTTTATCAAAACTGTATTTGGTCTGCATATTTGAATGTATTTGTCATGCCTTATATACACAAAGAACAAACATAAATCAGGTGATTTTTATTATTTTTTTCCAGATTAAGGCAAGAAACAAACAAAAAAGACAACATAAACAGCTCATTTTTTCCTTTTTTACTGTGTGGGTTTTGACTTTGATGGAGTGACTTCAAAGACTTTACATTTTTTTCAGCATGAGAGTAACATCAGGATCAAATTCTTCACATAAAAAAGAGCTTTGGTTGAGTCAGAAAAACATTTTCTATCTCAAACTTTTTACTTTGTAAAAGGAAACCTCAAGTCTCCTCTCTCAATATTTTTAACTTACAGTAAAGAAAAATCCATCTGTAAAATCTAATAGAGGTCAAAGGATGGAAATTCTGTAGGAAAGGTTAAAGTGAGAAAACCAATCAGAAAATTGTAGAAAATCCTCTTACAAATGAAAAATTAAGATTTCTATCTCAGATTTGGGGTGGTTTGTGGTTTTTTCCAAAAGAATCTCTGAGGGAAAAAAAAAAGCCCAAGTTTTTTTTCCCGGGCTCTGGACTGAGCATTACCCAGCTGTTCCCAGAAGTCCTCACTGCATAAATTTTGCTTTGGAGTCAAATCACTCAGTCACACCATTTGCTGCTTTTCAGATTAAAATGGTTCCGCTGAGATGCCCATCTCCTTTTCTGAGAAGTCATTTGGTTTCTTTTCATAAGCATGGTATAGTGCTGGGGTTTTGCAGTGGTGACTGCCATTGGATTTTCTGTGAGGGTTTTTGATTAGGAAAGACAAACTGCATCAGTTTGACTTAATTCTGCTCACTGCTTAACATAACTTACTATACAAACCTTAACTTTTATTAGAAATACAGACAAAAGTGGTGGGGCACTGTAATTTTAACCAGAGCTTCTATGATCTGTACATTTAAAGAGTGATAAATGTTCTTAAATGCATTGCCTATTTTGCAGAGAACACTTTCTGCAATTTTTTCTTTATTCAGCCAGTAATTAAAGCAAAAGATATGGTTTCATCATTGAGATAATTTATTAGCTACCCATTCAATTCTGTGTTTTGAAGACTAGGTGTTCTTCAAAAAACTGTAAATTGTGATTCTGTATCAGGGCATTGAAGGAGAGGGGAGGGAGAGTAAGCTATGGCTAATTCTGTCAGTATAGCTCAGTAAAACAGTTGCTCAAGTGAAATATTTTCATCAAGAATGGGTCACCTTAAGATTCCATCTCCAAATTCATATTTGATGCCTTTTGAAGTAAATAATAGAAATTTCCCATTGGACTGAATATGTCACTGCTTTTTTTGGTTTTGCTTGGGAAGGGAAGAGGCAGGCTCTGAACAAGTAGAATAAGGAGGAAAGCATATACCAAGCACCTGATAAATGTCTCTTGTTTGCACAAATTTCTAGAAAGGGGCCAACTTGCAAGCAGGGAGAGGTGGTAAATTATTTATGGCACTCTGTTTCTGCAGATGCAAAACAGAGATGAATTCTTGTATATGGGGTGAATATGGATTATGGGACAGCAGTCAGAAAAATCAGTCCATGGGATGTATGAGCTCTGCCAGAAGGAGATTCCAGTCTGATCCATCCAGTTTGGACTTCAAAGTGTTCTTATCCTAGGCTGGGTCTGTCAGACCTAGTGCAGAATCTGAGGTTTCAGAGGGATGTTTAGCACCATTGAGCAGCACCTGTTCTGGGAGGAAGATTGGCACTTGGATGTGGTGACAGCTCTTTATAAATTGCAGTGGTGGGTGGCAGAGCACTCCATGGGAAAATTAAGAGTTTATATTTTTAGGAAGGTGGAATAGCAGTCTGCTAGGAGACAAATCACGATGCAAACAGAAGTGGGCTGGAAGAATACAGAAAATAAACAAACTGTGCAGGACAAGTGGATAAAATTAGAAAACCAGAGCAACATTTCTGACTCAGGTGTGAATCCAAAAGTGTGATTCGAACTGGTGTTTATCTACCCAGAACAACTAAATAGATTTGTTAAAGGGAAGAAAAATCAAACTTCTGTCACTGGAAACCTTTTAAACCTCAGTATGTTTGGGTTTCTGAAGCTTTCTGGCAGGCAGAGCATGACTGGGACTTATGGCTGCCAACTCCACATCTGAACCTTATCAGCATTTCCTTATTGGAGTCTGAGAAATGGCCAGGCATGGCAAGGTGATGGGAGGGGCTGGGTCTCAGGGCACCAAGGCAGCTTTGTATAGGAAACCTCATCCCAAAGAAGCAGCTTTCTGTAGGAAAAACCCTCACAACAGGGTCTTGTGCCAAGATGCAGCCAGCCACATCCCTGTCTCCTTGCCTTTCCATTTTGCAAAGTACGAAGGTGCCAATATAATGTACAATGAGTCAGAAATTATAAAAAAGGACAAAAATACCTTCCAGATAACAAGATGTGTCTGTTTATCATAAACATGGCACCAACCAGACCTCACTTCCACCCCAGAGGAGTGTCTGTCCTACGTTTCTCTCTGGTACAGCTCTCATGTCACCTTGGAGCACTCAGCCCCATGGGAGGTTTCCCATGTGTGTGCTCAGGGTAGGAGCTGCAGCCCTCAGTCTTGTGTAAAGATTACTGTAATTGTGGTGTCTTTGGGCTGTAAGAGGATCATTAGCTCCCCAACGATCTTAAATGTTTATTGTTCTCATTTCAATTGATTTCCTAGGCACAGGTTGCCCTGGAACTGGAGCATATTGTGTCTCTGAGGAGCTGGATAGAGTTTTTCCTTCTGTCACCAGGCAAGAAGAAATGATTGGTCAGTGAGAACTGCTGGAGGAAAGGTGACTATGATGCTTTCTTGTTTATGATGTTTTCCTTTTTAATTATGTCAAAACAGTTTGAATGAGAATGGTGGGATTTTTTTCCTGCATTTTCACAGATGCAAAAGATCCTCTGCACTGCTGCTTCCTCATATCTCTGTAACTTTCTCATTGCTTCTTATCAGAGGTCTTGCCCAATGTGTAAATCAAAAGGGCATCAGACAGCTTGTAAATGCTCTGGGACTTTCTGCACTTTTTTATGCTTTTTTTCTTATCCTCTTTCTTTCATTGCACCTTTCTAAGTGCAGCTCATTGATATGTGCCCATCAATGGCTTTTGTCTCTTACAGAAGACATTATGATTCCATGGGGAAAAAAATAAAACATTAAAGGACAGATTTATAAATGTTCAAAGACAGGGGAAAACACAAGAAACACATAAGAACATACAAGTTAGCAGCTTGGGAGTGGATGAAGCATGAAGCTCCAGTCTGAGTTCTTTTGGTTTTAGGGAAAGGTCATTTGGAAAGGATTCCTTAATAGAAAAAAAAACAGTTAAACAGAGATATGTGTGTTTTCCAGTTCAGGTATTTGTATGAGTTTTTACTCAAAAATCCTGATGTGCATCTGCTCTCCTCTCCACCCTTTCACTTTCTGATATTCTACCTGTGGAAACTGCTGGACTTCATTTGCCACATGAAGAGGAATCTTTGCCTTCCCTAACAAATTAATATCAACATCGTGAAGAGACTAATTTTTTGGCTTTTGTTTGATGGCAAAATATTAAACCTCAGTGGAAAGTGTTGGCCAGCCAACCTCCTTATTTCCTTGGATTCATATTGGTCTTGCCTATAAAGTCAAGATGTCTTCAGAAGACATCACCTTGCCAAATATGTTAGGGAAAATGGGAATTTGGATAAGCCTTCCCAGCTTGTCATGGTATCAGAAAAGATGAGCAGAATTGGTCCACAGCAGGTTTTACATTCTAAGAAAAGCAAATTAACATATAGAAAGGTTGGAGGTTTGGAAATAAAACCTTGTGTCTAATTCTATAATTTATTCCCTGAAACAGTTGGTATAGATTTCATTTAAGGGTATTTACTACTTTAAAACCACCTGAATAGGGGAAATAGCTTTGAAATCAGTATTTTAATTTTCTGTGGGTTTTTTGAAAGCTTTTTATTTAATAAACTACATTTATAACAACATTAGTGAGTTTAACTTGTGAGCCCAAATACTTCAGTCAGACAAATAAACTAACCTCCAACCAGAAAAATAGCCTATTATGTCTGAGAGGATTTTCTCCTGTTAATTGAAAATGAACTGGAACTAAGCTAAATTGCTTGAATGTTTAATCTTTCCTTGCTACACTAGGGTTACTAGCAGGTGCAAGCACAGACACATTTCCAAACAGAAATAACAAGCTATTTAGTGTTTCAGCTCTGGTAAGTGCTGAGAAGGGCAGTGACCTGTAATACCAGTAAGAGTAGAGCATTTCCAAGTCTCAGGCATTCCTGCTAAAAGATAGCTTCTCAAGGCTTACATTTGTTTGTGGCCAAGGGAAATGTTAAAGAAACATCTTGCAAGAAAGCTGATTTCCTTTGTCATTAATGGAGAGAGGATTTAATCTTCAGGAAATTGGACTGGTTTGCAAGCAGGAAAATATAGAGGTTATTTTAAGGATCAAGCAGCAGGATAGGCTGGATCCCCTGTCCTGAGGGAAAATTGCAGCTCCTTGTGGCATGAAGCCCTGCTAATCCTCTAGGCATGTGCAGCATGTTCAGGCTCCTCCTGCAGGTAACTGATGTGGGGACAATTCCTGCAGGAGGCTGGGAGGGAGAAATTGTCCTGCATCATCCCTAGGGAAACAGCACAGAGAAGGCAGGAAAGGTCTTTTAGAGGAGAAAAGGGATGTCTGTGCCCAGCAGAAGCTACTGGCCAGCAAGGAGGAGAGCTGGGGAGGATGGATATCTCCATCTCAATGAGGAAGGACATGCACATCCACTGGACACATTAACCAAAATCAACACCAAGCTTAAACAGAGAAGAGACAGCAGCTCTTTAAACATTCTCTAAAAAGCACACCAAACACACTTCCTAGTCTCCTCATTATTTTCCCTGATGGGCAGATCCTCCTGTCTTGCAGCACTCCTCAGCCCCCTTTTAACATTCCTTTTCCTCTCCTTTAGGTCCAGGTGCTGTTTCACTCCACTGCACAATTAAAATTACCTAGATGGAGGCAGTACAAAGGTGCTCTTTGTTCTCTTGCCCCTTAAAGCACAGACATCAAGAACTGGATCCCCAGCCCTCTGACATCAATGGGAGCCCTTCCAGTCACCTCATGGAGTCTGTGCCAGGCCAAGGAGGAGCACAGATGAGAGAAGGCAATTTGGCTGTCACATTCTGCTTTCATCAAAAGAGCTTTACATGGACAAACTCTTTTTAATATAACTTCTGCTGCTGAGTTGGAGATTTTTCTCCCTGTGAAGTGAATTTCCACTAATAGCTACAGAGGTTTTCAGGCAATTCCAGGATGGGTCTGAGAATGGAGCAAAGAACTAGAGTTACGTGGAACATCTGAGGTAATGGATGTTTTTATTACCTTTTTCTTCATTTGACAGCTGAACTGGAGGGAGAGAAGTAAAGCCAGTTTGGAGAAGGGCAAGTGGAAATTGAAGGCGAGGTTAGCATGGTGATTTAGCTGCAGGCAGCATCCCTGTGCCCTGGCACAGAGCAATGGGGCTGCAGTGCTGGCTGAGGGATGGCGTGCAGGTGGCAGCTAAAGCACCAGTGTCACTGTGGAGACAAAGGCACAGGGAAATGAGCACCATTTTGGTGGCCTGGGTGGGACAGGAGAGAGGATCAAGCTTTCAGTCCCCAGTCTATGATGGGATGTGTAGAAATGGCTGCTCTCATCATGACTGCCTCATTCCCTGCCTTCCTGGGGTGTCAGGAAGGAAGAGATCATCCAGGCAGAAAGAGAACTTAGCAGAGCTAGAGACTTTGGTAGGGGTGTAGATGTGGTCTTCTCAAGTGGCTCTAATTTTTCACTTAGAAGATGAAATATTTTAAAAAATATTAATTTCTCTTTAAATATCAAACAATCTTTCAAAATAATGAACTGGTACTTTCTTCATTGGAACAGGAGCCAAAACATGGTTCTGAAGGTGGTGACTTGAGCTATCAGCTTTCCAAGGAGGAAATGTTCTGAGGGACAGGTAAGATAAAAACAATGATTTTTTTTCTCCTTCCTTTAACTGGATGTCAGCATAGCAATGGTTGGAAGTTCAGGTAAAAGGCTCACACTAAATAAAACTTCTGCCTTCTTCCAGTAGCACCTCAGATATCTTAATATTTGGAGTGTCATCCAGAAGTCAACTTTATTTTGGCCATGTCCCTGGGATGCTTGGGATCATGGTCAGCCTGTAAGAGCTTAATGCATTGTCAGAGGGGGGGTGAGTGAGTGAGGCTTGTGAGTGATGGCCAGAGAGCCACCTGCCCCCTAGGATGGCCTCCAGGGTCAGTGGAATGGAGAAGGAAGGTCCTGCCCACTTCCCACACACCAGCCTGGCCAAAAGACAGTGATGAAAGGGGAGTTTTTTTCTTTTTATGGGTGTACAGTCAGGATACCAATCACAAAATAAATGTGGGGTTTTTTTTTTTTTTACTGAGTATGCCTGACAACAAAACCATGTATATTTAACTTCTTCAGGTTCTTGTGTCAGTGGAGGTAAGAGCTAATTTACACCACTGAGATGTCCACTGATTCTCTCAAAGTTCAGAAAATCTCTTTGAAAAATTCTAGAGTCTAAGAGGAAAACAAATATAAGAAATATGAATTTAATTTAGACAGAAATTAATAAATTGTATTTAGCCCTTTTTAGCTTAACTTGCAAAAATTACACCATGCTGTAGGTCTACTGTGGGTTGAATTTTCTCTCTGTCAAAAATCCTTGGAAACTGATTGCCTAAATGTTGGATGCTGAGCCCTGCTGCCCATTGGACAGCAGAGAGTGGTACCAGCCCAGAGTCAGGGGAATAGGGCACAGACTGGGGCTGCAGCAACAAGTTTTTGTGTGCTCTACTGCCCCCAAATCCTATAAAATTCTGAATGTGTCCACATGACTACTCAAGTATTCCAGAAACTAATGGGAAGATATTATTATGTTCTCTCTCACATTTTCCATGCTAATAAATGTTGCTTCTTGGTCAAGTTATTGTTGGCAGGGCACCTTTTTTTAATACACCCTTAGACTGGAAAACAATAGCAGTGCTTAATGGCACCTAAAGTTTTAAAGTTAATCTCTTTTTCTGGAAGTCAGTGTGGTGTTAAATCCAGTATTTGCAGTCCTTTTTTTTTGTTGTAATACCTGAGCTGTTTTAGCTCATAGTCCCAACTCATAACTGCATCAGCTTCCATTGCTGATATGCTGAAGGTAACAAACCCTCAGTTTGTCATACAGGTTGTCACCAAACAAAATATCTGTTTAGCAAACCATCAGAATTTGTGGATGAGAGGAAGCAGATGTATCATTAAGCACTAAGTGGGAATATCATTTACAGTAGATGTCATGTTTCATTTTGATAAACTGCAAAAAAACCCATGTGAAAGACGCAGCCCTGTATATCCACTGCTTTGTATCCACTGTGTTTTGGAAGGTAACATTATGATACTCTGCTGGGCTGGCAAAGTTAAGATTTATTAGAGAATATGATATATGGCCCAAGCATTACCATAAAAAATAATGAAATGTAATCTGATATATGAGCTGGTATCCCATATAAAATGTTCAGAGAAAGGAAGCTATAACAAGTACAGTCTTCACTTTGTAGAAAAGGCACACATGGGGTGCAGGGGCTTGACTGGGACCATTCAATTGTCATCAGTTATTTGTAGATTTTGGGAGGCTGCAGCCCAATCTTCCTTCATAAACACTGATTGCCCTTGTAGCTGGAGAACATTGTTACTGTCATTTTTCATAGTCTGTAGTGATCAAATACATATTAATGTAAATAAGAAGAGACAGTGAAACATTCTTGAAATGGTTCTGTTGTTGGGGAAAAAATCCTGTTTACCTGTCACAGTCTTGTCACTGTGTCTTGAGTGACAGTTTACTCCTTTTAATGCATGCATCTCTTTCACCTTTCCCTCATTTTGAACATTTTCCCTCCTTTCTCTTTTCCCTCCTTCCAATTTAATCTCATTTCTAATGCCAGTCTGCATAAGATGCTCATCTTCTAAATCACAAGTTAGTTGAAAGGAAATGGTTAGAAATGACATGGTTCTTGGGGCTGATCTGATTCCTTTGTCTGCAGCCAGTTTTGTTAAGACTGTCCAGTTCAGATTTCCCCAAAATATTTCTCAACAACTATATTTTTCTTTCTCTTTCTGGAATCCCTGTCTAGGTATTATAACCTATTATGCCTTTTCTTCAGGTATTTACACTTTTCCCCTTATTATCCATCTGAAATATGCAATATGTATGAAGCAAGTGCAAATCATACTACATTACCATCATAATTAATAGTAAAGCTCCTTCTGCAGTGGCTGATGATCTGCTGCTGGAAAGACACAGAAAGACACTACTCAAATGTGACACAGAGATGGGTTATGGTTTGCCAGGGTAATTTTGGTAAATCATCTATTTGCTACTCCATTGAAATAGGGTGAATACAGGCAAGAGCACTGAGGCCCTTCTGAAACATTAGACTGATGCTTATTATTAAGACCAGAACAAATATTTATGATTTGCCACTGTAACTCTGGAAAAAAACAAGGATTTACATCAGAATTACCAAGTACCAGCAAGTTGTTACTTTGTGGAAGAGACCATACTCTCCCTCTGCTGAAATAGTGCAGTGTCAGAAAGCAAAGTGACAGGCATGGAAGCAGGAGACCATCTCTTCTCATCTATATTATGTGAACAAAGGGGAATCCAGGAGGAAAACAGGGGTATTGAAATGAGGCACTTCTGCCCACCAGAGTTGGATTTTTTTTTTTTTAATGGAGGACTATTAGGAGGGTGAGGGGAAGTGGCAACCATACATAGAGCTGTGTAGTATGGCAAGTTTCCAGATGGGTCACATCATCTTCCCAACAGGCAATCAGCCTTGAGAAGAAAAGGCACTGGTCAGTGAGACTGGTGTACCATCACCACCTTCCTGGGGTGGTGAGTGTTAGGTGAAGCTGTTGGGATCCACCTGTGGAGCTGAGAGAGATGGACTGGCTGTGCTGATGCTCCTACCAGGCAGCAGAGGCTGAGCAGAGGAGCTGCTGCTGGCTCATTGCTGCCCTGAACTGCACTGCAAGCCAGCCACAGCCCTGGCTGGCAAGACCTCTGCATGAAATCAGAAAGCACTGATTCTTTCCAATGCCTAATGCTGATAAAAACTGCTGCCAGAGTGACAGAGAAGACAGTGATGAGGACAAGTGTGATTGTTATGGATGGTTCCTACATGCAGAATGAAAGTTGTGGCTCACTTTTGCTCATTATGGCAAAAATTGCTGGGTCTAATCTATAGGTCAACCTCCTTTGTCCTCTTAGTCCCCTCTCAGCAGAAGCTCACAGCACAATTAATGATAAATGAGCAGCTATCAAATTAATTTCATGAAACAATCAGAGATCAATAGCAGTACGGTGCAAGAGTTAAAGAGTTAACTACATGTGACTAATTGTGCTCAAAAAAATAGGGTGGTTTTGTTCTGCTGACATTTATAAATGGTTAAGCCTTCATTTTCATAATTTATGATGTCAGATGAATCTCTTGGGAAAGCGTTTTCCTTCTGAATTATGTCTATAATTCTGTGCTGAGTGCAATTTACCAACAACTGTAGGGCTTTAACGCATACAGTAAGCTCCCTTATTTCTGTATCAAGCAACTTGACATTTGTTAACTGTAGGAAAAATATATAAACAATGTAACTTTTTTTGTAAACAGTTGCCATGTACAACATGCAGTATAATTGGTACTTCTGTTGAAAGCACGAACAATGAGAGAGACTTGTGAATGTGGGTGTACAAAATGAAAATCACTACTTAGGCTGCATCTGCACTGAGTCTGCTCAGCTGGAAAAGTAAAACAAGCTACAAAGCCTGCTGCTGGAAAGAGTTTTTTAGAGATGGAAAAAAAAAATCCCACATTTCTTGCTAAGACTTGTTCATATTCCTTCTGTCAGGATGTGGCAGAAGCTGGTGAGCCTGGTGGGCACATGTCCCTGTCAGGTGGTGATGGCAGCAGTGCTGGGGTTCTACAGTGCAGCTCTTTGGGACTCAGACCTCTGCTCCCATGGTAAATATGGGGGCAAAATTGCCACTTCTGAATATCAGAATGGCTCACTATGCACTACAGCTGGCCAGTGCCAGAGCCCTGCCAGTTTCACAGTGGTGGAGGGCAGCAGAGCTTGGGTCTTTCTTCCCAGCATGGAGGACCCTTAGTTAAGTTCTCAGCACATTTTTGTGTGCATTTGTGCTGTTGGAAGAGGAAGAACCCCCCTGTTTCTGTATAAGGATACAACCCTATGCATCTTAGTGAAGCTTAGTACACACACTGTACACCAATTCACAAAACTCATAAAGAGACAATATGCCATCACTGAAAGCAGCACATTGAAAGAATTTGCTTTGAGATGTATAAGGATAGGATTCTTCCTTAGCAAAAATTTGGAGGATAAATCATAGTTTAAAAAAATTGCTGGATGCTCCATAAGCTGCACCACTACAGCACTTATTCATTAACTCACTGCAATCATTAGTACTCTGTCGAGAGAGGAGAAAGAGGATTTATTCCTGGAGGCACATTGTTCTGGGTGCATCCTTCATCTGGCCAGTGCAAAGATTCCTTTTCCTCTCCTGTTCACTTTGCTTCCTTGCAGGACTGCTTTTGTGGAGCACCTCTGTGTGGAGGCCAGAGGTCTCCTGGGTGATAATCAGGCTGCCAAAAGCCTTCCCATCCAAGCCTTGCCTTATTATAGCAGCTCCCCTTTGTGGGTGCTATTGTCCTCTTTACTTCTGTTTCTCTGGACTCCAAATCAAATGCTCTGTTTCTCCTGATTCATAGTGGTGGAAATTCAGTTCATAGTGGTTTCTGTGCCTTTCACAGAAAAGATCTGTATCTCTTGTTCCCCAGTTATGTGCCACAATTGTCAATCCAACTTTATATTATGAATCCTGCCTCTATTCAAATTGTGCTTACAGTATATTTAGAGGCACGTGAAAGATTTGCAAGCACCTTATCTTTCTTTTAAAAGAATATAAAATTTAATTCCCTCCACAAACGCGGTCTTTTAGGGGAATAAGGTTTTATGTACTCCTTGTGCATAGTAACAGTGTTGCTAGGGGGCCAGTATTTCTGCAGAATCTCCTTCAGCTGTGGTTTCATCTAAACATTTGTCAGTGTGTTCAGTTAGAATAAAGCAGAGCATTGAAAAAAAAAAAAACAAATCAAACACCCCTTCCCCCATTATTCACATCACTTTAAACTTCCTACAGACCCAAGGGTGATGGTAACAAGGCCTTTGCTCTCCTCTCACTTAGACATGGTGCACACCAGCTTTGTGGGGAGGTAAATGAAATCAGACCACTATTTTGTCTTAACAATATGTGCAAATGATGTTTTTGTCTTCATGATCAAGCTTAATTACCAGGTGGAAAATGCTTGTTTAACACAGAGAGCAGTAAATGAAATAGGCAGTTTCAAATGATAAAAGTTGGAGATGTTTGGATTTATTTTCCTTCTGTCAGAACAGTGATTTTGTAGAAATTAGGGAGTTTTCCTCACAAATGACCAGGATACACCATGTGAGGCCCCATGTAATCAATCACCACTCCACAGGCTTGAATATGTGCTCACCTTCAAATGCCCAAGGATCTGTGTAAAAACAAACTTTTATATATTCAACAGACTCAGTCACTTTTATATATTTGTCACAGGGACCATGAGGGAGAAACAAGTGATTGCACTGAGTAGTTTTATTTACAAAATTAATCAGATTTAGTTTCTATTTCAACCCCCTGAGAAATACTATGGCTACTTTTTTAAACCATGAAGATCTGGTTGTCAGACATGTAAAATGAGCATGGGAATGAGACACTGGCCAGAGCCTGCAGTTTATAGCAAAGAAAGGGAAGGATGGGAAATGTGCATCCTCACATTGCTTCTCGAAGGCCAGGTGATGTTCCTATAGCAGGAACTTTACCTGTGTAAGCTGAAAAACATCTGTGTTATTTTCAGCAAAATCCTGACTGCATCTCAACAGAGATATTATCTAGTTCAACCAAGGTAATTTCCAAAATACAGTCACAACACAGGATTTACTCTTTTCTTTAATTGGTTTAGTAGAAGATAAGATGCTGTTGCTCATAAATACATTGTTGTTTTGTTTTTCTTTAAAAATCCATTAACTTCTCTGCAGGTCTTTAAATATTTATGAGATTTAAATAATCTTTTAAAGCATCCTTAGAAAAACATTGACTCCTTTAGTTAAATAATTCTTATTTTTCTGGTAGGGAATTGTTTAAGTACTCAGCCAACTAATTCCCCAATTTAATCACAATATTTTTATACTCAAATGTCTACTTTGTGTAAGCAAAGAGAAATACAAGAGAAAAAGATGTTATATTTATGTGTAAACTGACTAGTTCCACAATGGAGATATTATGCAGTGATTCTGGAACTGACTGTAAATTGAAGAAGCTTTTAAATAAACACTTTAGGAACTCATGCCCATCTAAATATTTATCTTGCAAGGAAAGTTTTGCCACAAAATATTTCTCATCTTCACCTTTCTTCCTTAGAGCCATCTGAGGTGTTGGCAATCCATGTGCTGGAGAATAAGCAAAATCTCCCATGAAAGGAGCCATGGAGTTTGTGGTGAAAGCCAGAATTAGAGCCACTTCCAGAGATGAGCAATATTCCCACCTTTGTTCACAGCTCATGTGCTGCAAGCAAGGTCTGCAGAAGCAAAGGTATGCATTGCCAATAATTCACATTTTGTGCAGACAAACTTACACCTGACTTCTTGCAGTTGCAGGAGACTCTTCTCCACAGAAGAATATATATCCTTTCCAGAGCAAAAGGCAAAGCATAGCAAAAATCTGGGAGGGCAGTGAGGGAATGGGGAGATGTGGGGGATGTCCAGCTGTCTGTCTGTCTGACTCAGAAGCTTTTATACTATGGCTGTATAGCACAGGTGAATGAACAGAGGCTCATGGGCTGCATTTTTCCTTTTGTTGGCTCCTGGTCGGTTTTACTTGGTTTGCTCTTTTGTGAAATGGTTTTAGTTTCTCTGCTTGTTTGTGCTAACAGCAGAAGTGCTGCATCTCTGCAGAATTCAATTAAATGCCAGGCTTAGGATGTCTCCTCAGAACAATTGATGGTGCTTTAGGGATATTGCAAAGTCTCCAGGATCGTACAAGCTCAACACAGTTTCCCTGCTCATCTGGCTTAGGTGGAGCCCCTCAGCTGAAACCAATATTTCTTGGGCATATCTTGCTGTGAAGCAAACCTGCCTTTTGCAGTTGAGCCTTGTTCCCCATGGCCACTGCACTGCCCCTGGCAGCTACAGCAATCAGGCACCAGCAGAAATCTCCTCTCTGGGGGAGAATAATTAGTGAGAAGAAGCAGAACCATTCATGCATATGGCTGCATCCTAAGAAGTTATTTACAAGGGTGATCCATAATAATGTTCTTAAAACAAAACAGGCACTCTCTAACAGTAGCCAAAACCAGTGTAAGCACAGGATATTTTCCAGCCTTAGCCTAACCCTGTGGTGATAGCGATAAACGATGCTCTGTTTTTAAATCAAGAGACAATATCCTTACTGGTTGATTGAAGTGTTTTTAATGGAAACAGCTTCCAAAAATAACCTGTCTTGTTAGTACTGTAAATTCTGAAGGCTAAAATCCTTTGATTCTCATTAAATTAACTAATTACTGTCTCACTGGATCGATGCATTTAAGAGCACTGACATAATCTTGCTAGGAAAGGAAAGCTGCCAAATTCCATGACTTTGCTTAAACCTATTACCCTGGTATCTGTATGCAGAAAGAAATTTATCACCATGTAATTAATGGTCTTAGTTGGTTGATTGTCATATCAAAAGGAGGCAAAGATTTAAGGTTTAAGCTAAGCAAACAAAAAAAGGCAGCAGAAGAACTGCAGATACAGTTCGCTTATTTGGTTTTTTTTTTTAAATATGAAGAAATATTTATGGGGAAAAAACAACCCACATAAGGCTCTACCCAGCACTGGAAGACAGATGCTGTTCAGGGTGCTCAGCAGCAATGTGGGCTGTGGGCAGCAAAGGCTCTGGGTGGGCTCCAGGAGCTGCTGAGGTGTTGGTGCTGTCTGGTACCACCAGGATTCGCACACTTGGCACTTGTCCCAGGGATGCCTCTGCTTGGCACAGCCAGGACAGTGTCAGGCTGAGGACCCTGTGCACCAGGATAGGGCTTAGCCAACACTCTGGGCCTTGAGCCCCACAGCTATTGCTTGTGGCACCATTAAAATTCCATTTATATGCTTTTTTTAGCCTAGCTTTGCAGTGGACATTTAGGCTCCTGTCCTATGTGAGAAATAAAAGAATAGGATTTTATGGTATTAGTGAGCCAATTAATCTCTAAAACAGTTGATCCATAAGGTAGGAGGACTAAATTTTAGAAAGTTAATGGTGCAAATAGGCAAAGCCCTTTCTCAGCTGCAAGCACTGCATTCCAACCTACTCCTAGCTTAGCTGTCCAAGTGGGTTTATTATGTTTGCTCAGCTTTAATCTATACATGTTTTAACATACTCTAAGCTGTTTTTAATTTTAAACTAAGAAAGCCCAGCAAATCTCTTTCAATATAATTAGAATTTTTCCTTTAGTTTGCTGTTTAGCCATTATTTTCTTATTTCCGCTTTATTTTCTGGTAGATAAATCCTCTTATTCATTTGTTTCAATGGAGCTTGAGTAAAGGTCATTTAAATTGATTCACCTTTCTTATCTCCCTTGCTTTTATTCTATAATCCTGCTTTCCATTGTGTGGAGGAGAATAGCTTTCTTTTCTCTGATTGTTTCTGCTAGAAGAAAAATGGTAACCCTTTATTTAATAAATCTGGGAAAGCTGTGCTCCAAATCCATATTATCACTAGCTTGGGGAAACAAATTATTTCACAAACTTAAAAAAAAAAAAAGGAAACATACAGCACTTTTAGCAGTTTGCTGTTAGATGGCCTGAGCTTACTGCCTCAAGCCTTGTAAGTGAATGAGGGTAATACTTTGGTGTAATTTGCAAAAGCAAAAAGAAAATCTCAGGCAACCAAGTTGAATTGTGAAGCCCTGTGGAGCTGTGCAGCACCAGGGACCTTGGTGGTTCTGGGGCACAGAGCCACCCAACTTTTCCTGTTGGTCCCACATATTTCCACATTTAGCAGCATTCTCCAGACCCATCAACTTGTCTTTTAGCACATAACTCATCTTCTGGAGCTTCAGCTTTGAGGGAAATGTTCCTGTTTTGATTCCTACCCTGAAATGCATAGCTCTGCAGGGGATAGAGCAAGTTTAGAGACTCTTCAAAAGATAAGATATGAAAATAATAATGAGTGACTACTCACTTTGCCTTAAAAAATCACCTGAGTGCATACTGTTATTTTCTGTTTATAGTCAGTTGACAAGAATGTCTGTAGGCTCCTGCACCATTTTCTGACTGTTTCAGAGAGATATGTTTGGTTTTTTTTCCTGATCAGGTGATGTTCTGTAATGTAGAACAAATTTTATATGAATAAAATGTGGTATTTTCTAATACTGGAATGCTTAAGGAAGCCATGCAATTAGGAAAATAAGAACAACTTAAGCCAATCTGTTAACAATATGTTCACATATGTAAGGGTGTATTTTCCCCCTTTTAAACAACTAAATCAGAATTGCTTTTTATTTTGTTGCCAAGGTTACTGAATTTTGAATAGTCTCTAGAGGGTGGTAGTTTTAACTTGTTGACTGTCATCATTGCCTAATATTAAGAATATTCTGATAAAGGTATCTGAGCTATGGAAAATAACTTCTTCCTTCAAAAACACCTAAAATTACATTGCCACAAGGGTGGTAGGGATGCTCCAGAGGCAGTTCAGGTAACCCTGCAGTGAGCTAGTCAATGCCCAGGATGGGTTTGGAGGCCAAGGGAAGATGTATCAGACCAGTCACTGGCACAGTCAGCAGCAGGGAAGGTAATGGTCAGAGGAGAAGAAGAAATCTTTCAGATCCATATCACAGGCAGAGCACTGCTAAGTGAGGGAAGGTACAGAAACTGTCTCCAGGACCTCAGTGGTCATAGGGATACAATAACATCTTACCTTGAAATCACTGAAATAAAAGGTGAGGGACCCTGACTGCAGTGCAGAGGCAGCCAATCTCACAGAGCAGAGAAGATAAAAGCTGACAACAAGGAGAGGAAAAAACACTCAGAACCCAGACTTGGTCCTCCATTCCAAAGTGAGAGACAGATACCAACATGGGGCAGGATTCCTCCAGAAGCTGCCAGGTCCTAGAGAGGCAGTGGGAATGAGATCTCAATGAGTGGGAATCAGTATCCCCAGACTGCACTCAAGGGCCTCACTGCCTTTTTTTTCCCTTTTCACTTGCTGCTGTAGCCACCTGCAGGAAAATGAATTGCAGCATTACATGTTCCTCTTGTTGAGGTACAAATATGTGAGAATGGGAGGAAATGTCCTTCCTCCTCCATGCTAGGGGATAGGAATGGCCTCCTTTGTCTCACCCTGTTCTTTGTGTTGTTCTTTGACTTTCATACATTCATGGGTGCTCAAATGTAATGAGTCAAATGAATGCTTTGGCAAAACAGTTGATAAGAAACTAAAATTCAGTTTGTGGTATTGAAATACACTGGTTATACACTTGCTGCCACCCACCCATCCCAGTGCACCTACTGTAATATACACTGAAATGTGTTGATATTGATATAAGTAATGATAAAGTAATTTGAAAAAAAATCTTAATTCAAATATTAAAAAGTATGCCTGTTTGAATGCTAGAAACATTTTATTTAGCATTGATCACTCTCTAAGTAATCTGCATACAGTTTTACTATCATGAAACTATAAATCACTTGAAAAATTGTTTTATACTGCACTGAGAGTACAAATAGTGATGTGAAGCAGGGAACTGAAAGGTAGCTGGGGGTTTTTGGGTATTTGAGAAGTTCTATTTACAGGAGGGATGCTGTAATGTTGCATCTGTATGTGCTTGTGTTTGGGGCCAGTGGACAGGATTGGAGTGTTCTTCCATGCAGAGTTCCTTCAAGCTCAGGTGGACTGAGGGAGTCTCCAGGAGCTTCCTCTCAAATCTCAGCTCTGTATCTAATTGTTAATCAAAGCTCATTTAGCTGCTAGTTTATCTTACACCAAAAGTTTTTTTGTATCATCAAGTTTGTTACCGACATCTGGAGTGGTCACAGACCACAGCTGTAGAAGAACAAATCTGATCCTTGCACTGTTTGTCAGCCCATTCTTCTCTGCAATTTGGTGACCAGGCTCTTTGAATCCATGACATTTGTCCCACTGTCCCCACTTGCCCTGTGCAGCACTCCTCTGGCAGCTGAAAAACACAGGTATGCAGCACCTGCCAGAGCTCTCTCCAGGCAAAATGCCTTTTTAGGATATCTAGGATGGCAGACTCAAATAAGTTGGAAAGCTCTTTTTCCCCCTGGTAGCCCAATAATGTAGGTGAAAACTTTTTTTGTTTCATTAGGTTTCAGAATATTGCATTCTCCTGACTGCTGAGCTTCTGTGAGTTTGGCTGTTGAGCGCTGAGTGCTGCTGCTCTAAACTGGAACCACACTACTGGGTGCTGCTATAATGACCTCCCTCATGAATATGTATTGCCAGATAAGTGAAGCAGAATAAAAGATTAGAAACTTTTAACACTCAAAACTCTCCAGAGCTTCAGCCCTGGAGATTGGAAAAGTATTCTGCTTCTTCAGGAGCAAAGCACGAGTGAACCTGGGGAATCTTTGTGGTCAATTGTTGTTGGCTCCTAACAAAAAAGGTAGACTAGAGAACCCATTTGTTGCTCTGTTAAATATTTTCCCTACAAAGAGCAGTAATGTAAAATGCAATAAGAGTTTTGTACAAAATTTTTAAAATTAACCATCAAGGAATCGTGGACTAATTACCAAGAAAAATCTGATTCCAGGATGCACCTGGGTATTAGGAGTTTGAATTCATTTCCAAATTAGATCAAATTTAATTCTGCACAAAATGGATAGTATTTGATATAATCATAATGAACTTTACTATATACTGTGCAGTGAGGGAACTCAGCTGAGCTTGCCAAAATTCACTCCTGAAATCACCGCCAACACACGAAAAATAGCTTCCCCCCACAGGCACAATATTGAGGAGTTTTAAAAATACTTCAGGGTGATTTTGGAGTTATGCTTCAAAGGTACCTATTTAAGTTTAGGAAACTATGCCATGTTACTCATTGCCTGGACCAGAGTCCTTTCCAGGATCTCTGATGTTATGACTTTGTGTGGTCATTCAGTGACCATCTGTCACTTAACTTGTTTAGCTCCAAATGCCCTCTGCTCTGCTCATCATCCATTTTATTTTATATTTTTCCAAAAAGAGAATCATAAAATAAATGTAGCAATTACTGCATTCAGGTCAGGGGGGAAAAAAAGATGCCTTTTGTTGCTGTCAAGTGTTTATGTTTTTCTAAACTGTTGGTTAGAAGCAGCCAACAAAAGGAGAAATCATTTTATAGGTGCCCTTTCACACTGGGATCATTAAATTCAAGTCCACAGTTTCATTATCAGCTTCTATTTTCAAAGAGGTAAAAGTCATCTGCAAAAATTTCCATGTAAAGTTTTAGTACCATAGAGAAGGGTTGACTTTGCTGCCTCAAGTTCCTCGACCTTTCTGGGCTCTGACTGTTCTGTGGTTCTCATAAAACCTACAAATTTCCCCTCAAGACCACACTGTCAGCAAGTCAGCTGATCTTCTCTCCCTTTCAAGGCTGGCTTAGTCCCCTCTCAGGGCTCACATCCCAGGATTTGGGCTCCCAGTCCCATCCCAGGCTCTCTGGTGCAAACCCAGGGAGTGCAGCCAAGCCCTGCCCAGGCTCTGTGGATGCCCTCACACCAGGCTGATCACTGAACTGCCTGTTTTGAGTCTTCTTTCTTTCTGTATTCCAACCAAATAAAGAATTTGGAACAATACAGTGTTAAAAATGGCAGCCCTGAATTTTCATCTACTATTTTGCCTAAAAAACATCTTCAAATACCTTGCAAAATCACCTTGAGCATAGGCTTTACTTTTTACATCATCCTGTAAATTTCAGGCATAGTAATGTTTCTGTTCATTAACAGCTTAGCTACCTCTTGAATAAATTACATTTAGCAAGGTATTAGCATTTCATCAGTAATCAATATGTTTCTTCATCAAGCTAGTTCTAAATCTAGGAGGAAATTTACCTTTATGCAGTTGCCTTCATCTTAAAGCAAGCCTACTAAATCCTACCCTGAGGCAAAAAGTCTCAATAAATACCTTAGGTGCAGTGTGTCTTCACCTTGGGGAAATCAGGAACTGACGTGTCTCAGTGGGATTTTCAAGATGTTGCTCTCAATATGGTGACACCTAAGATCCAGAAAACTGAGGTTTGTACCATGTTTTCCCCATGTGTCAATACACAATGAGATTTGTTCAAGGCCAGCTTGGATGGGGCCCTGGGTTAGAGGGTGGCATCCCTGATGTCCTTTAAGGTCCCTTCCAACCCAGGCAATTCTGGGATTCTGTGTTTTGCAACATTCAGAACCAAGTGCAGACAACAGGGTTTGGAAAGCAACATCAAGGGCACCTATGCAAAATATTTTACTATACCACCTGCTTTTATTTTTTTCCATCATTTCCAGCATACTACAGCATTCCAGTAGTAGCCACAAGAACTTCTAAACTGCCATGGACAAATCCTAACTTCATTTTGTTTTTACAAAGACATTTTCTTAAGAGGGTGTCTGGATAATGCATGCAAAAATTACACTCATCTACAGAATCCAGCTTTTTTTTTTTTGCCCCTTTAAAGTCTCTGAACCATTAGTATTGTTGTGATCCTACTATTTTTTCAGAGGAAGTCTGTCTTTTCTGATGGTTTTAGATTATCACTTCAAAGATTCCAAAACACCCAATTGGTACCCTATCTGAACTAGTTCTTTTGAATCCATCACTTCCCTAAGAAAACAGAACAATGAATTCTTGGCTGCTGTGAGGGTAGTCAGAAGAATCTGAAGGTGCATTTTGTGTGAGGTGTGCTGCTTTTCCTCTGCTGTGCTTGAACATCATGGTGCTTAACTGTGCAAGCAGACTTGGAAGAGATAACCCTATCAGTTGTGGGAACATATGAAAAATAAATGTTCTCTGGCAATGCTTTGTGCAGTATTTATGATTTCCCAAACCAGTAGCTTCTGTGCTGCTGACTGAGCTCAGGTCTTGTGTTGCACAGGGCCACACAGCATTTGAGGACAAAATGGGACCTGACCATTTTTTTCCTAAAAGTCAGTGTGTCTGTCCTAATTAAAGGACTTTCCTCCACCCACCTGGCAGACTGTTCTTTAAACTTGCTCTCATATTTTCAGATACCACCTTCTCACTTCTGATTGGCCAGGGGTACACATATTTTGCTGGATGTTTTTCCTCTCACCAGTGGCTTAAAACCCAAGAGATAGCTAACTTTGTTCTGCCAGCTGTCACACTGAGACACAAAAACCTGTCTCAGTGCATTTCTGTGACTTTTCCTGATTTTGTTCAAGACAGGACCTTGCTCAGGTCGTCTGCAATTACCTTTGTGTGAAGTGAGTCAGCAGCTGCAGGATTTCCTTTATTTGTCACCTAAATTCCTGAACTCCCAGACAGCTGCTACTGAGACTGCTTGGGTGGTGACTTCCCAGAGGAGGTTGAGTGGTCTTGAAGAAAAATTACATGCACAGGTTTACAACTGGGAAGTAATTTGGTAATTGAACTCTTTATTTGTTTTTCTATTGGTAGCACTTTGAAATGTTTTGCTTGAAGCATACTTTCAAAGAGTTTTCTTTTCTTTTCATTTGTCTCTGCTCTGCCAGCTTTAAAATGCTCTCTCTCTCAAATTTCTGGGAATTATAGCTTAGTGTGGTTTCTTTTTTATTTTTTTCCCAAGTAAAGGTTTGCACTAAGAATGCTATTTGCTTTCCAATATTAGAATGTGTTGAATCCCTAATTACAGCAATTGGACTAGCACCTTGTCACCAGAGTAAAAGATAAAAACAGTCTTGTGTGAGGCTGCCCTGGTATTTATGCAGTGAAATCCTCATTTTAAGAGGAAATGTTTTTCTGTCTACACAATCTTGCCCAAGCAGCTCTGGACAGGGAAGGTGGTGGGAAACATTTCAATGTGTCAAATTAATTTTGAGCTACATCTTTTCACATGGAAAATCTGCACAGCTCCTAAACTACATGGATTTTGAAGTACATGTACATTTACTTGATAGTTTTCTATTAAGATTAATTTCTTGGGAAACACAAATTACAGGCACAAATTCTGAGTGAGAATCCTTAATTTGGAAACAGTTTCTGATTATAAAACAGCAAAATCTGTTGAGGCATCCAATCACCACAGAAAAACAATTAATTGCATGGCTAGCTGTTTGAGGCCAGAGTTCTTCCAAGGAATGTTGGAGTTTGTGGGAATAAGAAACTATTTATAAATGTGAATTTTGTGTGTCAGCTATGTCCTTGTGTTTAATAGAATTTTTTATGCCAGCAAGCAATAATCAAGAACATTCCTACAGGGACACTAAGACAAAATCTAAGAGTACTAACTACTAATCTAACTACTGTGCAATTGGATTTACATCAAGATTATTTCAAGAGTTATTGTCTTTGAAGGTAATTTAGCAAGAAAATAGTTTGGTTTTGGATTTATGGTGTTACATAGAGAATATCCTTTCAGCATGCACATTGCTCTAACAGCAATTACTTGGGGTCTCAGTACCTGTTACTTTTATACACTTTTCTTTATTCAGGGTCTTCTAGATGGGCATATTTTGCTACTATTTTCTTTAGTGATCCTATAATCATTTTCCTTTTATTTGAATACCTTGCTAATTCCAGTCCTAGCAGGTGAAAGCAAGTTCTAACTCATGGCTTACACAGATGAAGTATACTCAGGTTTGTAATTTGGAATTTATATTTAAAATATATTCTGTGTACTTGATGCCAATAAGAGTAGTTTGGGGAAACCCAAAATTAAGCAAATGGCAGGTAAAACACTATCTCTTCTCCAATATATTGAATAATCTCTGGGCCTGATTCTGCTAATTTAGTGTTGGTTAAGCTTAACTGACAGGAGGGGAGTTATTTTTCTTTTACTAGAAGTTACATGACACCAGATTCATTTTTATATATCATGTCTTTGCATTTCCTAATACAGGGTAATGAAGCTAAACACTTGCTCAGAAAGTGATTGCTTGTTGTGATGATTCCCATTATGTTAAAATATCACCTGGGGAAAAAAAAAATAAATCATTGTTTTCTTTTCATAAGCAAGTTTAGAAAGCAAATGCCTGTTAAAATGTGCCTTTCATCTTTGTGGCATAAACAGGCACGTGGCATTATGAAAACCAAGCTTGTGTCTGCCAGGATGTGCAGAGTTTAACAGGAACAGGTGTCTGCAGTGACCAGCCCTTTCCCCTCTCCTTTTCTTAAGGCCTCACTCATTCTCATGCAGTGAGACAGAATGGAAATGGAGAATGTCAATGCATTCACCTCCTCAGGCTGGATAATAAACTCCATATTCAGGCTTCATAGAGGCTGCCATCACCAGAGAGGAAGCAGAAGTGAAGGTGCAGAATCCACCTGCTTATCAAGTCTCTAATGGGTGCTCTGGTTTTCAAGATCTGTGGATCTTGAAAACTTGATCCTGTACTCTGTAAGACTGAAAGGACAAGATAAAAAAATTCAGTCTATTCACAGTATATACTGATAGTAATATTTTTCTTGACCTTCATGAGCTTTGTAGAGAAAATAACATTTTTAAAGTGGAAAACAAGAGAATTACATGGGAAATAAGGGAACCAAGAAAAATGAAGTAATAATCACAGGTTTGGCACGCTACTCAACAGTTCCATACGGCATGACTTGCCTCATTGTGTAGTTTATATATGGCTTCATTATAAGCAAAAGTACAATTTACTGTAGAATTATTTTCTGGAAAGCCTGTTTTATGCATCATGTACTTTCCTGGCACCTTACAACCATGCTTAACCTGTATAAAATTAACTATATTTATAGGTGGTGTCTGCACAAGCCAAACATGATTTTTTTTCTCCAGCTTATTTCCTAAATCAGATACAGTAGCTTAACTCAGAATAGGAGAAACCTGATGAATTTCACCTTTGGTGAAACGTCTGCAGCCAGCTCAGTTTCTCTCTTCTAATAAGATAGATCACCCACAGAAATTTCCTTTGGACCTGAAAGGGAGCCCTATGGCTCAGCTGGGATATCACCCCTGTCTCAGACTGAAAGGATTTTGTATGAGAGCAGAGTATAAGGACAAATAGCTTTTATTTATAAAAAAGTAAGAGTTGGTAATTTTGAAGGTATTTTACCTCCACTGGCACTACTTTTCTTTATAATGCAAAAGATGAATGATTATAATCAAACAAGTAATGTTATTGTAAAGTGGTAAGGTGGGGAGAGTTTTCTGCTGTGTAGGAAATCAGAAATCTTATCTGTTGTCAAAATCCATGTGCATTTGTCTTGTAGAATTATGCCTTCAGGTGGTAGCTAACCATCCCAGTGCTCAGTAATTACTCTTTGGCTTATTTATCAGAATGATTGTGTTACTGCCAGCATTTGAAGTGTTGTGTGTGAAAGAAATTCACATGTAGCTCACCTTCAGTCTCCTATGCCATCTATTAGCTGGCATTTCTTAACATCACAGACTTTCTTCTTCAGGACACATATTGCCCTGAAGAATAAATAAATGGGTAATTTTATTTTGGGGGAATAAATATTTATCCTGAAATAGAAGCTATTTTACTTCAATCAAATGATTAAAAATTTCAATCTATATACAATACAGGGTCCTGGCTCACCAAGATTCACCTTAATTCTCATTTCAGTTCAAGTCAGATATCTTATTCACTAAGTATCCATTTATACTTAGAAAGGGAGACATGGAGTACACAAAGTTTTCAATTAGAGGCCATTATGTACAGCTTAGAACAACCATATTTCGTTGTTCTTTATTATTGTTATATAAAGTAACTTTTTAGGGGAAAAAAAACAACTACAAAACAAAACAAAACTCTGCTTCTCTCTTAAATCACTTTTACCCAGATAGGGTGCTTGTTTAAATGAAATTTTGAGGGTGGGGAAGAAGAGTATGTCAGACAAAGCAGAAGACAAAGATGTGGGAGTTTAAATGTCACCCTTCCCAATGAGGTCAGCATTAGAAAGCAACAGGGCAAAGACCCAGTCTATTGAGTGGTAAGACGTGGCAGGGCTGAAGGGAAGGGTCCCTTGCTCACAGACCACAGCCCCTCAGCTGAAATGCTTCCCCAGCCCCTCCCTGGTGATGGCACTGCAGTCTGACAACTGTGGGCTCCAGTTCAGGATAAGAAAAGCTGGTAATTCATTACCTTTTAATGACCTTCCAGAGTGGGAGCTCATCTCAATAGCATATTAAAGCAATCCATCCAGGTATAACAGGCCAAACTAGATCAAAACTCCCTGAGCCATACACTATTTATTGCCAATTGAAAGATAAGCTTCACAGAAGAAGCTACTGTATATTTGCCTACTTGGTATAAAACTATTTTTAAATCTCCAAAGATATATTTAAAAACTCCTTCAGAGCCACCTGTCAATCTAAGGTCTGTGGGAAGAATGGACTTCTAGCTCACATCTTCAAACACTGTGGATAGCATTACTTTTCAGTATAACATTTCAGGATTTCATATATTAAATTTATATATATGTATAGATATTTACATGTAAGAGATATATTTGTATAGTTACATACATATAAGAGATACAGATGTATATAGATATTGTCATGGCAAGAGGACTCATTGGTAATAAATCTAAGAAAATTGGGGAACATTTCCCAAAGCAACAAGTAAATGATTCTCTACCTTATTTACGTGTGTGGTTTGCTCATAAATGGGCATGAGACATTTTTTGGACATATACCACCCTCCTATTACCATCTTGGGAAAGCAATAGTTAAATTTAGGAACTGAAGCTATGGTCAGAGGTGAGCAATTAGTCAGAGACAAATAGGCATGTATTAATATAATCCAAATATTTGTGGGTTTTTCAAAACAAAAAAGCATGTGTGCTGTCTCCTGGAACAAGAGAAAGAACAAATTGCATAGCAGTACTAGTGACTGTGCTTATTCACATGCACACAGCTCAATGCAAACCAACCTTCACCTTAGTTCAGAAAAATTATGTATCTGCAAAACACTGTAAGGAATTCTCCTGTGTTCCTTCAGCTGAGCCTGCTGCTGGAGATGACTAATAGAATTTAAAACCAGCTTTTGCATATCCAATCATTATAAAGAGAACTGGAGAGCATTATTTGGGTTTGTTTTTCCCTGAAACAAAACAGAGCTTTCTCTCTCATTATATTTTAAAACATAATTCCATTCTAAAATGTCTTTAGAATGTAAGCACTAAATGATTGGGTGGCATAGAGAAGCACAGGTTGATTAAATGCAGAAATGTGTATGTTGAAATGGATATTTGTTACAGTTTATATTTTAGGAGACATCCTGCAATTTGCCCATATTGTGTTTGAATGGGCTTAAGGTATGGCATAAATTTTAGGAATATATAGTAGAAAGCTTTCCTCATACAAATTCCCAGCACTTTTAGGCAACACTGCTATCTACTGAGGCACTTGTTCAAACCATATTGAAGCCCTCAGAAATGGCAGGGAATAAAACTGTTGTGGCAGCAAGGCCAAGACAATGCCTGGGTGGGTGAGAGCCTGAGCCCACAGAGGGCTGTGTACCAGAGCCCCCACGGGTAAGTTGTGTAAAAATTCAAACCTTGCCCTTGCAGCCAACCAGCAGCTAAAAACCTGCTTGGAGGCAATGGGAGCAAATACTTTGAAGGAAGGTTTCTCCCTGTTCTCCCTACAGTGACAGGGGCCTGGACCAGCACAAGGGCACAATCAGTGGCAAAAGCTGTAAAACTTGGCTGAGCTGAAAAACCAATATGCTCATGGTTTTTGAGTGAAATGAAATCATTTCAACATCAGAGCCAGTATAACTAGGAGGTCTAGATCATTAATTCAGTCTTTCCAGGAGATATCTTTTTCTGCAAGTCCAAGCTTGCTCAAGATACCTGTGGTGTGATTGTTTTGTCAAAGTCATAGTTACCTGCAGAGCAAATCCCCTGTTATGAGAAGCTGGACATCTTTTCAGCATACACCTAATAAGAGCTTTCAGAATAATTGTATTCACTTTATGGACAATCATAAAAGGTGCAAGTGTTAAAAGTAGGACCCTTTAAAGAGAATATCGATTAAAATTAAAGCTACAAATTCTGTAAAGTAAAAGTATGCTGGACATTGTTAAAAGCTCTTTAAATGGCAAACTTAATCTAACTTAAAGAGAGGGAGACCTTGTTTCCTTTCATCTGGGGTTGGGAAGCCGAGTGGGCTTGAGCTGCAGAACTTGCATGTACATTTTCAATTACTCTAGTGAGTAAACACTAGTACTAGACTGTCTGTATCAAATCAGCTGCAAAACAGTGCATTCTCTGGCCTAGATGATTATACCTGTAAACACAAAAACTTATTTGATGCATACGTGAAGAATTCCAGCAGTTGTCTTTTTGATGTCGAGTATGAAAGGGAATACACCTCATTAAATGGCACATCAAAAGGATGAAAATGCAGTCATTAATCTATGTTTTATGACATTCTCCTAACAATGTATTGTAGAACTCTATACTGCATCAAATAGCAGAAAGGTCCTGAAAAATTCCTTGAGTGGTAGAAGGACTCTTCACACTCTTAATTTTCTCTGGCTCTTGTATTTCCTAAGCCCTCCATTTTATACTTGAAGGTAGACATACTCATCCTCTCCTCACTGGTGTAATTATAAAGTCTGTACAACAGAGGCAAAGTTAGAGGTGTAAAACATAAACACATATCCACTGTGCTTAAATCCCTTATCTTGGCAATAAATTGCTGCATTTAATCCATTTGACTCTCTGAGCATACTGAGCTGTTGGTGCAGTGTGCATACCCAGCCCTAAATTAAAGCAGTCTAATTTCTTCTCTGACTCACCCAGATCCTCCTTCTAATGTACTGAGGAACGTCTCTGTGTCTGGTGACACCACCCCAAAGTCAGATTTAAATTGCATTAGATATTATTTCTAATCAGGGAGGAAATCTGGCAAGTAGGGCAGGTCTCCATCCTCACTGGCAAGAGAGAAATGAGCTGCAGCTTTGGGTTGGGATCTCCAGCCCTGACTTGAGCAAGAAGTGGTGTAGCTGTGGGCAATTTACCTGACAGGACTAAGCTTGTAGCACCCAGCTGACCATCTCTGCTGCTTGTGGAAAGGAAAAGTTCTCTGAAGCTTGAAGGTATTTGGAAAAAATCTGCCAAAACAGGGAAGAATTCCCCCAGGTAACAGCCAGGCAGGCAGCTAAAAGTCTGGGTTAATTCAGTGCTGGATCCCTCATCTGCTTTCCTTGCTCCATCCTTGTGTCAGGTCCAGATGAGACCATCAGCTTATGTGGGACTTGTCTTTAAAGAAAGCCTCTATTCATTGAAGGGTTTGCTCTTAAGAGTTCAAAAATAAGATTATATTTTCCTATGGTTCAATACACTAGATCAAATAAGACCTTCCTGAATATTTTATTGATGAGTTTTCTGGCAAGAATTTTCACTTAAACACAAGCTGAAAACAAATATTGCAGGAAGTTCATAGAAGATTCCTCATTCTCTAACCTGTAAATTAAAATATTAAGACTGGAAATCCACTTCCACAGAATAATATTTATCCAATAACAATAATGTTACCTATTTATGCTATTAAAACCAATCTATATAGTCATAAATATACATGTGGATGTCCATTAGACTAGAGAAGATACTTTTCTGAAAATGTTTTCTTTTTAGCTGCTGAAAGTAAATACAAAAGATGGAAAACCAGTCTTAAATATGTGCTGCCATAGGGGAATTAGCAGAATTTAAGGTTTCAGGCTGCAGGATTTGTCAAAGCAAATTTTGTCATTTAGCAATACTCCTGTATTACCTACTTACAGGGACATACATCATTCAGTCATGAAACAAAAGTGATGTCATATGATTAACCAGGATAATTAGCTATCCATATATCCACTATCAGACGCCAAGAATAATCATGCAATATTTCTGAGATACCTGTCGTAGTTGAAAACTTAAAAAGAAAAATTTTAATAATTCTGAATGATGAATTCAACATTTCTCTAGTCTTTACATGAGCTTTTGAAGACACAGTTTTCTATATAATATTTGCTTTTGATAGCAGTCATTTACATATACTTACTACAAACTCAGAAAGAATTTGGCAAAGAGGGATTGCCATGTTTGAAAAATCTGCTCTACATGTGTAGATGGAAACCAAATGTACAGGTGAAAGACCTGACTAGGGGGCATCAAGGACTTTTCAGGCTCATGTGGGCTCCTCCTGGTGAGCCTGGGGTTGCTTGGCACTGAACTGTCCCCAAGACACTGAGGTTGCTTTCCCTCATGCTCTAAGGTTTTACTACCTAGCAGTAACTATAATAATCTTGCCTCTGTGTTGAATTTGGCACAAACTAGAGCCCTGTGCTGTGTTCAAACCTGCAGCTGGCTGCACACACCCACAGAGCAGTGGGGTGGCAGGAGGGATAGCTAGAGATGAGAGGAATGACTGGCACTGTCCAGGATCTGGAGGCTTCTGTGATTAAAAAAGTGCAAAGTACAGATAAGGGAGATCCTCAAATGATAGACTTTTGTGGAAAATGAAATCCCATGCAATAACTCAAGAATGCACCATGAGATCTGTCAAGGTTTGGTATCTTGGCCAAATGTTCAACTGTTTTTGGAACCTCAAAGTATTAATTGATTGTGGGGAAATAATGCAAGTTGGTTTTGTTTCCTCGCTAGGCTGGCAATGGGAGGTGACTTGCTGCCTGCTGTTTTTAATCTGACAGGGCACAGGCAGGGGTGTCTGTCCCAGCACTGTCCTCAGGTACAAAGCATCCCAGGAAGCTTTCTCTAGCAGTCAACAAATCAGAAAAGCATCAGCACATTGGCTTTTGCCAGGGCAGAGGACATGGGTTCAGGTCTTAGCAGTTTTCCACACAAGCCTCAGTGCTCTGTGAAACAGACCCTCACTCCTCATGCAGAAAAATGAGTTGAACTAAACCCTGGCATGTGTACATGTAATGACAATTTTGCTGATTAAACTCAAGCTGCATTCATCCTACACTGCTTTAGTAGAGCAGTTGATGTTAAATCACATGTGCAGGGCTGCAGCAGCACCTGTGTGAATCCACTGCTGTGTATCTGAACCATTGCTCCCTTCACTGTCACAGCAAATGTGAGCTGCAAAATTCCCAGGTGCCTTGAGCCGTGTCCAACCCTCGCAGCCTGCTCAGCTTTGCTCCTGCTGCAACCCCTCCATTCCTGTTTATTTGCATTCAAAAGCCATGCATGTCAGATTATGCATTAAAAAATGCCTTGACTCAACTCAGACCTGTTGGAAAGCCTGAGAGGAGTGAGAAGGAGGTTCTTTCCAGTAGCACTTCACAGGCAGGGAAGGATAAGTTTTAATATCCCCTGCCCAGGCTTCACAAAGGTGAGATTTTGTCTGCCATCACTATAAACTGCTCCCAATCTTTATCTCTCTCCACGCAGCAAATAGCACAAACAGTAATATAGCTGTCAACAAACCAGTGAATAAAACCAGAATTTTTCTGAGTCACTTCTTAAATAGTGGTAATTAAAGAGAAAAGAACAGTTCAAAGTTTGTACTCAGACTTTTCAGCATTCAGCTAGGAAAACATTTCTGAATATCCCTCCTTTCTCTCAGGTTTTTCTCCCTTTACTCTGAAGGTCAAAGGTTTAATTTGTATGCTCGTCGCTCTCTTTCACTTTCCAACGTATCCCTAATTGAAATTTGACACATAGACCCATTAGCTGAATTTATTCTTTTTCCATGCTTCATTAACAATGCTCTTTGCTATAGCACGACGCTAATGCTCATCATAAAATGCTCTCCTATGCAATGTGGCTCACAATGGATGGTGATTGATAGTATCACAGGTAACATGGAATCTAGGAGGTAAAGCTTCAGGTGCTGAAATTGCAAGCTGTGGCAGGAATCTCAACAGCTACGGACAGATCCTGACTTTGCAAGGTCTGTTAGAGGGTGTAAAATGTCAGGAACTTCTCTGATGCTGCAGCATGAGCCCAGCTAAAGCAAAATCCATCCACACTTGTGTTCTCTGAACCCAAGTCTGCCATGAAGAACTTCTGGCTGAACTAGATCATGATCTACATTATTCATCTGAAATGTTGAATATAATTTTCACTACTAAATTGTCTACAATTGGATCTTGTAACTAGAGAATGAAACTCAAAACCATAAATGCAAATGAGCTTTTCATTTAAAACTGCAATTTCCTTTCTGATGTACTGTACCTCTTGTCCATGAAGTTCTGTCTTTTTTGGAAAATGACATTTTCCTATGGTGTATAAGTTTCATTGGGTTGCCATGGAAACTGGCTCTCTCTTTTTCACTCTTTCTCTCTGTCTCCAAGCCTTTCACCTTGAGAGTAAAATGGTTGTCATTTACAGAGCGTAATTTTGCAGGTTAAACTTTCTATGATGGCTGAGATAGTGATGAAATACCATCCCAGAGTTCATGGAGAGGGGAATGGGAGAGTGCTCACGTGTTTCCAAAGGGGACATTCAAACCCTTCAGTGCCTTCTGCCCCCACTTTAGCAGCAGGGGCAGAGGGTGTGAGTGAGCACAGGACTGTGACCCTGGCTCTGTGCTGCATTTTCCTGCATGGAAAATATCCTTAAGCCCAGACACCAGCACTGAGTGGATGCTGTGGATGCTCTTGCAGTGGCTGCACCCAAGGGACCAGGAACTGGTGACTGTGCACACCCAGGGGTGCTTTGCCAAGGCCACATGACAGCTGCATAAGCAAGTCCAGCATATGATGTCCTAAACCCAAGACCCATGCCATTCTCAATCTGCCATCCCTTTAGGTAGATTCTTCACCCATATAATCTGAAATGTATGAAAAAACCATTTATCTATATAGAAAGTGTCTTAAGGAAAACAGGAAGGCAGCAGCATTAACAAAGACCTGCTGCTTTTTATGGCCAACCTGAAACCATAAAAATGGCAATCCTCACTGAGCTTTTAGCCAGAGGAGGCTGAGATGAGTTTGGGTAAATTTTGGATAATCATCTGAATCTCTGAATGTTGCCAGCATTATCTGAGGTTTACCAACCACTTGCTTTAACCCCTGCAAACCAATTAGCTAATGTGTTTAAATGCTTGAGGAATGATTAGTCAGGTGGAGTCATTTTAGCAGGGAGAAAAATGGATGCTAAAAAGGAGGTTATTTAGCAGATGAGTGCTTGAAAGCTGAAAGTCGTAGGGAAAAAAAAGGAACATTGGGTATTTTCTTTTTCTTTTTTGTGTTAATGAGGAGAGGAGAGGAGAGGAGAGGAGAGGAGAGGAGAGGAGAGGAGAGGAGAGGAGAGGAGAGGAGAGGAGAGGAGAGGAGAGGAGAGGAGAGGAGAGGAGAGGAGAGGAGAGGAGAGGGGAGAGGAGAGGAGAGGGAGAGGAGAGGAGAGGAGAGGAGGAGAGAGAGGAGAGGAGAGGAGAGGAGAGGAGAGGAGAGGAGAGGAGAGGAGGAACAAATTAGATTGGGATAATTATTGAATTTCTAAGAAACGTAGAATGTGAAAGGAACTTGATTCAGTGCTGGTTCCTTTAGGAGACAGGGAGAAGAAATACAGCATAGTCTGGTTCTGACAGGCTGTCTGCTCTGAGAATTACTACAGATGATTACAAACAAAGTTACAGGTTTCACTGTGGGATTTTTTTTAATTATGAAATTTAAATCCTCTAATTAATCCTTTTAATCCTCTAATTGACAGCAGTATCTTTTAAAACATGTGATCATGTAAAACTGAATGGTAAGACTTTCACATTTAGATGTTTGAGTTAGCCACAAATAGTTCTTCAGGTTGGCCTCCAAATGACCTCCAAGAAAATTGGTGAGGAAGGTTATAGTTTCAGTAGTCCCAGATTAATCTGAAAACTAAATTGCAACTCATAGGAATTTACCTTGGCATATTTGGTCTTCATATTCTGGTGCAGCCTATGTGAATTTCCATCATGAAACTAGGTGCAGTTTTCCTTTCACCTCTGAGACTGCCTGTGGTCTCTGATCCTACAGACTGCTCAAGAACAGCTTGTACCAAGACAAAACTGAGCAAGTTATGGTAATTTCATAATAGCCCCTTACCCACCTGGCAGTTTATGAGAGGTTTCATCAACATATTTAATTCAGGTATTTATTCAAATACTAGGGGTACATCAGCAAGCTGTTGCAGTACTTAAAGGTATCTATCAGCTGCATATAAAGGAAGAGCACATAATTACCATTTCTTTCTTTATGGTGTCTTATTACAAGACTAGCACAAATTGTCCTGAGTTCTGTTGCAGAATACAAATTCTCCTCAATATCCTGGTGAGTTAGTCAGAAATGTTTTATAATTCCAGTCTCTTGGTGTGCCCATTAAACATTTTCAGGAATGTTTTTCTTCCCTAATGAAGATATCTAGTTCTCTTTATGGCTCCTGCTCTTTAGATTAAGTACATTAATTTTTCTGCCCAAATTTGTCCACATATCCACAGATTTGTCTGACCATCATATTTAGCTCATGCTTGTAGCCAGTTTTCTACAAGCTCAGGGTGACTTTGAGTTTGTCCCTTCATCTTTCCCCCTCTCACACAGAGACTCAGGTTGTCCAGGTTTCTTGTCACTCATGAGGTGTCACTGTATTTGCAATATAACTTTCCTTCCTGGATGTGTTGGTACAGAAAAATGAGGCCATCCTCTTAGTTAAGATTCCTCAAAACTCGTGGGATACCAATAAAGGAGGAAACTGCTGTGTATTGCTCCAAGGGGGCAAATTGACAAGAATTCTGCATTTTAATTCTGGTGCTCCCTCAAACGAGGCTGTGTTGCTTCGTTTTGCCTTTCAAAGCAATAACAGCAAACCACAAGCAAGCTCTCCTCCCCCAAATGAGCAAGCTGCATTTGTGCATTAGTGGAGTTTCTGCAGTGCCCCTTCCACTGAGCTGAGGGATGAGGGCATGAGGAGCAGTGGATGCACCCTTGTGTTGCTGATCTGCTGCTGCCCCAGCATGGCTCCATCTTTTGATAAAAGTGAATGGAAAGCTGTTTCACACAATCACTATGTGCTGAAGAAAAAGGGATCTTAGACTGAGAGTGAAGTGATGAAATGTCTGAACCTTCTGGTAGCCATAAAGAAAAGCATCTAAATGCAGTGAGCCAAGAGCAGATAGTAAAAAGGACACTGAATGTCACTCAGATGCCTGAGGTTTTGCAATGTATCTCACAATGGAGAAGCATTCTTTCTGGTTTTAGGACAAGATAATTTAGAGAAAACACTGTAAAGTTTCTTATTAACTTCTGACATTAAAATACACATTCCAAGGAACAGTGAATATTCACTGTACAGAGAAAATCTTCATAGCTGCTTCTAGGTCATAATTTTTCAGAGAAATCCTGCAAAAAAAGGAGACTTGACTGAGTTTGTGGACACTGGTGTTCTAGTGCAGTACCTGCTACCAGCTCTTGGGTACCCTGGAGCAAACTGGAGCTTCAGTCTGCCTAAAGAATGAGCACAGGGTACACTGGCATAGTAGAGCTCCCTTTTGTCTGCTGCATTGATCCTGAACTTGCATCAAGGGAAAGGGAATTGTGTAGGCCATTCCTTCAGGCTACCTGCAGACCACATAAATCAGTCTCCTTCACGTGAAGCACAGTAAATACTGTGATAATTGCCAAAGTCACTGCACTGATTTCTGCTGTTCTTCCACACTGAGCTGCAACACCCCAAGATGAAAGGATAAATGAATGGAGACATTAGCTCTGCTCGAGCTATCAACCCCATGTACAGGGTGATTAAATTTTCAATGAGAAGGCACTGTCCATTTGCAAAATTACCTGGACTTGGATTTTAAATATGCACTCTAGAAGCACAGTTGTAATTCTTGGTGGCTTTCCCTTCAAAAGCACCTCTGTGGGCATGGTGAGTTAATAAACCATAAAACAAAGGTTTAATTACAGGGAAAAACATTAAAGTTGGCTATGATTGGGAGGCTTATATAGCTAATGTGCTCATTTTAGTGTTGTCCATGTACTATTGATCCTACAACTCCCTCCACCTTAATTCAGTTGTGTTTGTAGAGTTAGGCAGTGGTGCTCAGGCCACTGGGTTTGTCTTCATTCCAAATCAAACCCAAATCTGTTCCCAGTTTTGGTCACTGTAAATTGATGTTGGAGGCTCCCCTTCTCTTGTCAATACACAAATATTTGACCCATACCAGTATTACTGTGATCATGACTCTCCATATCTGTAGAAAGGGAATATTGAATATACCCATTGTAATTCCATAAATAGCTGGAAGTGTTCATTTGCTCTGAGTTTTTAGAATGCTTTTGGAAGTGTTTTGTTTACTGCATTTGAAAACATTTTGAATATGGCATGAAGTGACTATCTTGGCAGGAATATTTCCAAGCCTCAAAGTTCTTGCTAAATACTCAGTGCAAGGATGAAACAATGACTGAAATTATCATTATTTCATTACCTCTAGTTCCATTTTTAGGGCTACACAGCAGTTTAGCAGAAGTGTTCCCCTTCTGCTAACAAGCAGTTAAGACATTTGCTTGGGGTGTATGTAAGTGACCTTTGGGACTCATCTGAGGACAAGGCAAGGCACAAAAGCTGAGCCACAGCAGCAGGGAGCTGACAAGCCAGGACTGTACATACTTAAACAAGTTTGACTTATTAAAAGAAAAATGTAAGCTCCTTTCCTGTGAGTTGTACTGCACAGACAGAGCCCAGTGATTACAGGTTGTGCCTGTGTACCCTAATCTCCTCCAGCTAAAGGACACAGGTCAGCAGAGCAAGAGGCACCAAAGCAGTGTGCAGCCTTCTCAGCTGGAATTCCTCACATGACACCTGCACATTGCTTCAGCTCCAGGCTCAGGGAAGACAGGTTCTCACCACTGTGTAGGGAAAAGTGGATCTGAGATACTTCCCAACAAAATTCCAAGCCAGTGCCTGCCAGTTTGCAGCATTTTACTGACTGTGACATTCTTGACTATTGCTCACAAAAGAAAACAACTTGCTCTATCTTTTTTTACTACCCATAGCTTTGGGCAATGAAATGTAAGGGCATAGTTATGGAGATATTTATTTGGTCTTCATCTCCAATGAAGTAACAAATATTTGAATTTCATTACACTCCTGTTTTTAACACCAAAGGAAATCACATATGTAGTTTATAATAGACAAGGAGAAAGCCAGTGGATTTTCTTGTATTGAAGATATGATAGTTGGGAAAGCACAGAAGTGCAAATATGGAGTGATGACATGAAAGCAGGAAATAATATGAAGGTGCAAACTAGTAGATAGATGAAAAACATATTGCTCAACAGCTAAAAGCCAGCTAAAATATGATAATTTGAGTGGGAGTCTTTGATGATCTCTTGATTAAAAAAAAAAATTCTTTATATGGAAAAAACTGATAAGAAAAGGGGAAAAGGAAATTTTAGAGATCTATTTAGACTTCTGTCACAACTTTCCTTGTATATGTCTATATATATATATGTAATCTTCCTAATCCTTCCCTTCTCATTTACAGGGTAATTATGATAGCTAAAGACCCCTGTCTCTGATAGCCTTGAGATAAGGAAAACAGCCATATTTAGTTGGATCTATCTTCTATGAAGTAAATACCCCACTAGAAAGGTTGGTGCTTTCTGGATGGCCCTTCCCACTAAAGGCAGAATATTAAATATTTTAGTGACTTTTGTTATGCTGAATGAGTTCATGGTTGCTGTCAAATGGATCCTCATACAGAAGCAGAGTCCACTGAGGTTGATGAGCATTCTGGCTGCCTGTCACTCAAGCTAAAATGATAAAGGCCATTCTGCTCCTAGAGTGGCTATGGCAGGTCAAGTAAAAGGAGCTCCTCACCAAGGTGTGAGACCTTTGCAAACATTGATTCAGGTTTTGGAGTGTTGGATGCTCCCAGTCACATGAGGAGAGCAGGGTCCATTCTCCTTCTCTGAGCTGGTTTCTGATGCAGGGGGCTCATAACCACACTTGTAAAAGACCAGAACTTTGCTTTGGAAGCTGTCCCATTAGGATGTCTTTATACCCTCCAACAACAAAGTGGAGTCCAGCTGCTTCATTATCTCTTATGATCTGGAGGCAAAACATTCCTAATCTTTTCCTGTTTGACCTGGAACTTTTATTTCTCATGTTTAAGAAGTCAATACATCAAAATTTCTGTATTATTATTATTATTACCAAACTCCTTGGCAATGAAAGAGAAATATTTGCCACCACCCAGAAAGGCTTCCTTACCTTGCAGAATTAGTCTCTGTTAATTGCTAAGAGGCAGAAGGTTGCAGAAGTTAACTACTCAGTCTGCTTATTCAAGAAAGGGTCATACTACAGCTGAAATAAGATGTCCTTCTCATTAAGGCAATACATTTCAGACTAAGATTAAACTATTGATTCAGGCACAGATTTGTCACAGAGGGCAAATCAATTAAAATTTCTGTTACCCACCAGTAAATGAGATAATTATTTGTTCTCCAGACCTTTTTGTATTTGCCAATTAACCCATGTTTGTTTAGCTTGCAAGCTCTTGAGGAGAGTGCCTGCACTTAGCCTGAGCACACCTATGATGTTGGGGCCTCTGTGCCATTCAAGATTAAACCACAGTTAATGCTTTTAGAATGTGCCAGACAGCCTCAGAATATTCGAACAAAATTAATGTCCTTAGCTATTCCTCATTATATTTATAAGAGCCAAAGAACAGAAATCAGGATAATTATGTGGAAAAGCAAATCAGAAATAAAGGTAATATTCTACTGATGACTCATGTCAGTGCTCTAGATTATAACTGCAACTATAACGGGCAGTACATGAAAAGAACAGAAACCAATTAATTTTTAATCTATTTCCTGTTAAATTGTTAAACTATTTCATAAAACCAGATTTCTTTATTGAATTAGACCAGGAAAGGGATAATGACAAGATAAAACAAATACACAGTGTCTAATTTGAGTTCAATAATCTGACATCATCTGAGTAGCAAAAACATGGAAGGGTTTTTAAAAAGGATGTCACAAAACCACTGAGTTTAGTACAAAGGCAAAATCTTTCATTGCAGATCCAGGTTCTGTGTCAAAGCTGAAAGAAGGTCAATTCTCCTAATCAAAGGTTAAAAATTGACCTAATTAATTTTATTATTAACCTTGATAATTGAAAGGAAAAAGGGTCACCTTCACTGAGTTTGTTCAGTGTTTAGTTTCAGACTATAAGCAAACTCATTCCTGTTGACATAATAGAGCAGAAATTAATTAGCACATGCAAATGAAGACTACTTTTATTATAATGTACCATAGTTCCTAATTATCATTCCAAAACATACACCTGTTTTAATATGAATTTTTTGAAAATTCTGTGTCTCAGTCACGTACAAGAAGTAGACTTCTATGAGAAAGCCTAAATAAAGAAATTTCTAACAATAAGATTAGTATTTACTTAGTTTCATACAAAATTAGGGGTACTTAATTTTATTTGCCAAAGCTGTGAATAATTGTTACTCAAAACACACTATATAATATACTTTGGCTTTTCTGAAAGGTGGGAGCAGCTTCTGCTTTCATGTTAAACCAACTGGAATAGGAGAAGCTGGCACCTTACTTGTTTAAATCCTCTTTATACCACAAAGGTGGTAGCTTATTTACTTTATCAGCAAAATTGTATTCACAACACCTCAATGTCACTCACCTGAGTAAAGTTCTCTCAGCTAGTAACACCCTGGGAGTTGGAAGTTAGGTTTTATTCTTAAGATTGCATAATACTGTTTTGACTTTCTACAATAACGAGTTTCACACAAAGACCTCAAAGTCTCCGAGCCACCTTTAATGTAGATAAATACAACTGTATCTGTAAAGTAGAAGCTCAGAGGGATTTGCTCTACACACAGGGAGAACTTGCCTGTGATCACATAAAATGTATTTTATCATTACGATGGCCAGCTGCAGTAGAGCACCTTTACAGGCTCTATAAACCAGACAGGTTTTACTATTTCCTGAGACTGTAACTGAACATATTCTATATATATTTTTTTTTCCTTCATACCCTGTGCACCAATTACAATACCCACACAGAATTCATTCCATTTTCTTTAATTCTCCAGTACAAGGGATCACAGAAAAAAAGCTATATTAAATCTGGTAGTATTGTGTCAAGGACCCGTGCAATTTTCTTGGTTAGACTGCTCAGGGAATTATCTTGGCTTGTGCTATAGAAATTTAGAATTATCCTCTAGCTTTTTCAAAAATACTTTAAAATTATCTAGCCAGCAGCTGGTTCCCAATATGACTGCCAGTTTCAATGAAGAATCTCTTCAACAGCCTGCAGAACCCATTTCTGGTATCACTACATCCAGCTTTACTGGAGCAAATGCAATAGTTTTAAGATATATGTCTGTTCATTACTGAAGGCTCATGGAATGGGAAAAGGGAAAGGGGAAGTACAGTGCATTCTGTCCCATGCACAACAGCAACACCTATCCTATGAAAAAGCTGGAGGCCTGCTCCTTATTTCAATTTATACTGTATTTTAGCTCTTCCTCTGTTACCTTTGAAAGAAAAGAAACAAAAACCCATAATTATCTGTAGCAGTGAGAAACTTCACAAGTCACAAACCCCATCCTTTGAAAACTGAAGGCCCCATTCCCTGCAATGACTCCTTCCCAAAACACTTGGCACACTCACTCCTCAGACCCCACTGCTGGACAGCCCAGGATCTGGGAGCAGAGCACAGACCCCTGCTCCTGACCAGGAGCTGTCTGCAGCCTGTGTCTGCTCCAGCAGCACAGCTGGGAAGGAGCCACAGTGACCCTGACTGACCTTCCTGGCACAGAAATAAGTCACAGAATAAAATTCCCATTAGCAAGACCCAAGAAAGAAGCAGAAGCTTAGGAGGCTTTAATGCTGTTTCACTTTATTCCTATCAGAGCTTCACTCTTTTTGCATGATCCTTATTTTACTGTCTGGTTTAGCAAGGAGCTGGTGTGGCCAGCTGTGCTCTGCTCTCTTTGACAGGGACTGGTGATGACAACAGGGATTGCCAATCCCTCCAGCATTCATCTGGCAGGTTGCTGCAGAACTGGTGTGACTTCTGAGCTCAAAACTACACTGAGTAATGGCTCAAAATTGAGTTACAGAAATTATTTTGTCGCACTCATTAATTAACAGTTGGAAATTACTGAGGAAACAGAATTAATGAAAATGGGAAGCCAGCTCTTTTATTTATCACACAAGAGTGAGAAGTAAATGTTTTAGCTCTGTATGGAAGCATAATATGGTGATCTATAAAAAGACAAGGGAAGCAGAAAGACAGAAAGCATTCTGTTCAAAAAAACAGCTTTGTATGAAAGACTACAATTTGAATATTTCCAAATATTTTTTTTTATTTTATTTTCCGGGATAGTACATAGGCTTCTCATCAACTTCCCCAAGATTTATTTTCAAATAAACTAAAACATTCCTGATGGAAGACCCAATTTTGGTGGATGAAAATTTTCATAAGTGACTGAAACCACCAGCAAAAAAGGTTGAACAACATCCAGCCTCTTGTAATCAAAACGTGTAAGGTTTTTCAACCTCTCTGTTTACATTATGCATTCATTTGAGGAAATTGCTATGAGCTTGAGAAATTCTTAGAAATTTATTATTCTTTGATTCAAGTCAGCCTGTGTTTTTTCAGAGTTTTAATTATATAATATGTACCTAATTTTAAAGCATATAGACAGTCAAGAAAATGCAAGAGCATACTTTAAGAACAATGGCCAAAATGCAAATATTAAAGATGGAAGCCACTGATCAAACTAGTCTTATATTTAGCTGTGGAGTTGAATACTGTGCTCTTTGGATTTAGGGCATTAAAAGTATATTTACAGATTCCTGCCAGATTTTTGTAAAACATTGTTTCATCCAAGACTGGCTGTGTATCCCACTAAAGAGGCACAGCAGATTTGCTTTCAATAGCACAGATGTATGGCAGTGGAAAGCTGGAAGAGGTGCTGAATGTGTTATGAATGGGATTGCTCTTCTTTACCACAAACCCCACCCATGAAGGAAAGGGTACAGATCTCAATAAATCTGCAGCTGGGACTTGCTGTATTACAGAAGACAGTGTCACTGCATGTGACTGGGACTGATGTGCACAACCCATTTGCAAGTCAAAATCCTCTGCCAGACTTGTTGCTTCCTGTAGAACTGAGTCTACAGGATTGCAATGTCAACACAATTTATGAGTTGACATTGAAATTGTATAAAAACACATTAATTTATTACTATCTCTTAATTACTTAACAGAAGTCTCCAGGACATTTGCAAACATTTTCTTTTAATAAAAATAACTTTTTAAGTTAAGTTAAGGAGGATGCAACAGGAGATGAACAAGGGAACATGACAACTTTTAGAAAATATATGCATCAAGAATACATTTTTAATTGAAGAAGCATGAATCATCTATAGTGGATGTATCTGCGCAAATATTGATATATCTTTATCTATATATCACATAAATTGCCTTGAGGCAAAATTATATAAATCATCATTTATGGAAAACTTTAGAGGGAATTACTTTCTGTTATTTAAAATTCATCTCAAGGGCAAAGAACTGCCATGAGAAAATTGCCCAAGATTTTTTCTCCTGTGCATATGTAAATATTCATGCACTCATTTTTCTCCCTTTACTTGACATTTACTTTGTTCTTATCCATGATATGGCCCTCCCTTCTCTGTTGGAGAGGGGGACATGAAGCCAGACATGTTAACAGTTTATGTTCCTAATCTGTACTTCTTGCATATTTTTCCATTTGTGATCAGTGTTTATATTTACATGGGAAGGAGATGGTCTCTCAAGCTCAGCACAGCACTAATAATCCTAAATCTTTCAAAACAAAATCCTAAATCTCTTCTTTTTGAGCAAACAGAGGGAACACAAGCTCTGGGTGTGAGTCTCCTTATGCAGAGTTTGGGTCTTTACTGCTAAGCAATCAAGTCACTAGCTGAGAACCTGTAGGAAGATAGTTGGTAAGGATGGTGCAGAAGGCAATTTTCCCTAATGAATTCCAGCTGTACTGATTGCTGAGTGGAGACAGCCTTGCCTGCCCAGTGAGGATAGGGGTTATAAAAGAGTGGGGCAGTGGCCACAAGTTACAGTTGGAGCTTGAGCACCAAAAGTCTGCAGAAGTTTGGGATCTGCTGGTTGTGCTGGGAGGAGGGAGGTATGGATGGACATGTGGTCATGCAAGGGATAGACAAGGTAAGAAGATGCTGTGTGAGGGACAGACAGGGTTAGGCAGCTGGGAAGGGACAGCTTGGGGTTAGCCAGTCATGCAAAAGGAGAAGGAGTCAGTGCAGTGTGGAGCGGCCTGAGAGAAGTCTAAAGAGAGAAGGCATGGGAGGTTTTTAATAAAAGACTGGAGCTGGTGGCAGTCATGTTTGTCTCAACATAATTGCTACAAGAACCATCCAGAAAAGTCCTGGGAAATAAAAATTCTCATCCTTAGAAGGTGGCCTTACACCCATGAGTGCCCCAGCTTGTTATTATCTCCCCCAACATCAGCTTTCACCCCAGTGAGTTACTCAGTGCAAGATTTGAAGGCAGCCAGCAGGATAAGAAAATGTTGTGGGTCCAGGCAGAGAAAAGGAAATGCTGCCCCAAATCTCTTTCATATAATTTTGCACACACTCCCCACTAATCCCTTCAGGAGAACATGGTGGTTAGGAGAGGCAGACTTTCCAAAACTTGACAGATTGGTATTTAAAACACCAATTTTAACACCTGCAAAGATGTTTAAAACAAAACTTGATTTTCTATTTTAAGTTAAATGCAATTTTATGCTACTTTAGAAGATAGCAGTGGTGTCTTCAAAAGTAGTACATGTGGATAAGTATCCAGGATTTAAATGAGATTGCATGCTTCTACAACTTAACTACAAAACTGTGATGGAAGCACAATCTACATAAACAATGTGGTTTTGCCCTTCCCCTATGTGCACCTTGTAAAAAAGTGATCTGATGGCAGTGCCATTGGCAGTGGCTGGATTCCTTACTGGACAGCTGCTAAAGGAAGGGGAGCATCTTTGTTTGCATGGGACACACACCCACCCCCATCCAAACCAGCACACCACCTCAGCACTGGGCAGCACCATCCCTGCAGAGCAGCACATTCATGCAGGCCTTCAAAAGGGGGAGAACATTCCCACCATGCTTCCCTGTCCCCTTTTTCACTGTCTTTCACAGCACATGTAGGGAGAAGTCCCTGGTTAAAAGCGTATTTTTAGCATGTGTGTAAAAGTCTTTCTAAGAATTGTGAGTGTTGGCTCAGTTTAAAGGAGAATGGAGAGCAACTCAAGGGAAATAAGAGATATGTTGTGGATCGAAGCTGCATCAGACACAATTCACTGCAGGAGGCTGGAGGCTGTGCCAAAACACCAGCAATGGAACAGAGAATTTTTTTAGTGTGAGCTGTAGCAGAGTACTCTTTTTTAAGAAAAAAAAAAAAAAAAAAAAAAGAGCCCTGAAAATGAATAGACAGAAAATGGATGTAAAAACCTGATTCACTAAGGGCATGGGCTCAGAAGCAGTGCTTTGGTTTATATTCTCACCACTTGCTGCTCACAAAGAGCAGGGAGCATACCAACATAATAACTGATAACAGAGCCCATAAAAAGGAATCCAGGAAATGTATGTTTTGAAGGAATTGCTTTAGAAAAAATGGAAGTACTGACCAAAAGGCTCGCAGCTGTCAATGTGCCTTTTTCACTTGCAGGTTGGTCTCTCCAATGCCAGCAGAGGAAAGGATATTCAATGTATGCTCTGAGCAGCATTTTCATTTCCTCTGTGTCTTGTGGAGCTCCATGACTTTGCAGCCATGCCCCCTCATCTTTTGGCATCTCTGACACCTACAGGTCAGTGGATTATGAAATATTCTTTGAGACAAGTTGTTGGTTTTCTACCATGCAACAGCCCTTTTTCTAGATGCTGGGGGATTACAGCATTCCTTACTTCCTCTTTAGGGTCTGTGAAATGGGACTCAAAGAGTGGTACTGTAGGCAAGGAGTAAAATGTGACTCACTAGCAGCTACTGCAGCCTTCCCACAGTATTCTGCATCAGCACTTTACCAAAATCCCCTGGTATCTTTGGTGTGACAGAGCAATGAACCCTGTGGTGTTCCAGAGACCTTTTAGGACGTTTGCCCTGGCAAGGTGGACAATCCACCGTGCCAGTTGTGCATGGCCTGGTTCTCAGTATTGGGGAGCACCACAGAGGTGCTGCTTTCCTCTTTGGTTGTGGACACTGCTGAAGGCCTAGGCAAATTTCAGCCAGGCCTTTTCTCAGCTTCTGAGTCTTTTTCCCAGCTCTGGCCAGGATTTTTCCCAGGGTGATAGCTTTCTTATAACTAGAAAGGAATTAATAAACATAGGTTATTAGCACCTGGTGCTGACCATGGGACAGTGACATGGGATGTTTTCTCCTACTGCCCAATGAAGTGCTGTCCCATTTGAGATTCGTGAGCTGCCCTATAAATATGAGTGGGTTTTCAACAAAGCACTTCTTTTGCCAGAGAAGTGTGTTACTGTTATTTGCTGCTCCTAGCTCGACTGCGACATTTGGTAACTTTATTTTTCTGAGATTGTGTCAGAGTTACCAGGAAATACAGCTGTATAATACGTTGCCAAAAATGTGCCATCAGTCTTTTTTTTCCACTTTGGAACAGAAAAGGAAACACATTAACACTTCACAAAGAAGTCACATGGCTCTGAGCAGTGTTTCCCATCTCATTGCAAATGCTAGCGTTTATTAATCAAGAACTCAAAGGCTGATAAATGGTCAACAGGAAATTAACTTTTTTTGATAGAGGAAGCTTTTGCCAAACTAAAGGCTTTTGAGTTTCCTTATCATTAGAATGAGAGCTACCTCAGTTGCTATTTTATTTGCAACCTTTATCATTATACTAGGCACATCAAGATAGCCTGAACTCTGTAGAACTTAAAATCCAAATATCACAGCTTCTGCCTGTCTTTGTTTCTTGTGAGTTTGAAGCCATCAGCACTTGAGAAAATTCTTTTATGGCAGAGCCAAAGTGAAGCATCAGAGCTGGCTTTTGCAGGAGAGCAGAACAGATCTTTTACAGCCAGTAGAGACTGGCAGGAGGGCTAAGGAGAGCCCAGCACAGCTCACAGCCTCTGCTGGGACAGAGAAAGCCAACCCACTTGCATAAAAACATTGGGAGGGGGACATAAGAAAAGGATTAAGAACTAAGCAGAAGTATATTTATACATATAAGAATAATGCTGCTGTGTGCAGTGCACATATAAATGCTAACAATACTGTATTTAATCATTTTGTTAGAAGCTTTGGGAAGGTTAAGTCAGGTCACAGAGCAGAGATATTGTGAGCATGGAATGGAGAGGAAAAGCTTGTAGGAAAGGGAAATGAGAAAGTCAAGTGGAAAGAGGGCATTTAACTTTTTGGGGAGGAATTCTTAAAAGAAATGCATAAGATAAGGAAACTAATGCAACCTGACTTCTTCATTTCTTATTAATGTGGAGCAAAAAGTGTAATGAGGATATGTGAGAGATTACAACAAACACATTGCAGGGGCACCTAGGAGAGAGAGAAAATCCCTGAATCACTTGCCAAGTAGATAAGGAAGCTTTGATATAAAAATAGCAATGACTATCAGCTACAGATGCTTAGTACCTTTGTTCCTCTAGCAAAGAAAAGCCCATCAAGTGAGAGCTGGTATTTCCAGTTTCATGTCTGATAACAGATCTACCTCAAAATGAGACCTCAGGCACTTAAGCATGGCTCACTGTGCAGGATTTTTCAAGCCTTCATTTTAATACCCCACACTTTAACAGCTGCAGAAAAAAATAAAAGCCTATCAAATAAAAAGTTAAAAAAAGAAACTCAGGTCAAAAATTCTGGTTTTGGCAATGTGCTTCAGTAGTGACCACATGCAAAAGCAGTGATCCCTGGGATGCTGTGGCCTGTGCTGGTGGCACTGCTTGGCAGGAGCAGTGTGGTGCCCCTGACCTCTCTGACAGCCCCCTCTGCAGAGTTTTATTCTCCCATTTGTTCTCTCATGTCAAAATGAGAGGGAAGTGTGTGAACTGCTCCTGCAGCCATGTTACCCTGGCAAAAGTGAACAAGAAGCTTCTGCTGGGTTCATCCCAACCGTGTTGAGCCTTGAGACCATGAGTAATATGGTATTAACAATTCCATGATGCGTTTTCAGAACCTTCACTTCAATAAAACAACATATTCCCCAGAGCACAAGACAACAATTTTCAAGCCAAATAGAATTAATGAGGCTGAGTAATGTTTGCATCTTTCAATATTCTCAACCCTGTGAGCAGATATGTTTATGTTCAGCAATCTGAATACTACAGAAAACATTCATTTTTACCATATCATTTCAGCTGAGCTTCAGCTGAAGGCTAAAAAATTTTTGCTTTGCTGTATTATAACCAATATTACAGCTGGAAAAGTACTTTAGTTTCATGTTCCTGATTTTCTTCATTTTTGTGCACTTTTAAACATATATACATGTGCCAGCATATTTCATAAGCCTTTTGATGTTTTATCTCTGTATGTGGGTGGTTTGTTTCCAGCTCTAGTTTGAAGTGCAAATTTCCCTCTCAGTTTTCCTATGTGAAGGTTAAAAATACAGTCATGAAATATCTGCCACAGGTTTTCTTCCTAGGGTTTCTGAAGCAGAAATCTAAAACAAGGTACTTCTCCTCAAATATTTACATTATTTAAAAAAAAATCCAATAAATAACAATCAGCTGTTAAATAAACATAAAAATATTCAAGGCCCACTGTCCCTAGATATTTCTCAATATCCCTGAAGAATTAACTGCAATGCCTGCCCTGATAAAAATCTCCTGGAAGCAACAAGCATAGCAGCAAAAGGAATCACAATGGGTTGGAGATTAGCTCAGCATCTGCTGTTTGCAGCCCACTGTGTGCTTCTGGGGCTTTGCAACTTACTGTGACTCATATGGAAATGAGGAGATGGATCCCAAACAGAGCTTTGCTTTCAAAATCAGACATAAAATCATCTATTTCTTAAATGAGCATTTCCCTCTGACATACTGAAAATGAACATGAAAGTGTTAGCTATGAATTATTTTTCATTTTTTATGTGGTGTTCTTGCAAAGTAGAACAGCATTATCCCAAATCTGTTGGTCCATTGGTCAATGGCAGCAGCAAAACACTATAACATGGCTCCTGGGAATTTTGCTGTCTTGAGGATTTTTTAGATCCTATCAGCTGTGCTGTACATGCCAATGAAGAAAGGAGCAGGCAGCAGGTTCAATATTTTGTTCTCTATGTCTGAAAAACAAGAGTGTTTTCTGTGGAAATTAATGTTTAAAAGTAATCCCAGAGCCCTTAAGCTTTAAGTGCTGTCACAAAGATTAGAAAGGGACAAAAGGAGCTTGCTGACTTTTGAAATTAACAGTTTTTCACAAGACTAAAAGTTGTATAAGGGTCTTTCCAGCAAGCAGGTGTGAGCAGGGTGGTGCTGCCCCTGAGCCAGCCTGGCAAACACTGCTGCTGGTGCAGAGCAGCAGTGAGTGATCCCTTCTGCCCAGCACAGGGCAGCAGGGACAAAAGTGGGGTTTGCTCAGACCTTCTCCCCATAACAATCTTGAGGAACTTTGTGCCCTTTATTACTGCAGCAGCCTGGTGAAGGAGTCGTGCCTCTCACTCAAACACTCAGATATTGAGAGAAAACAACTGAAAGGCTGATTTTTATTCTCAGTTCCTTTAACTTCAAGGCTATCTAGGTGATCCTTTTTAAGATGTATGAGAACAGAGAGCAATGTGGTTTTCAGGCTGTGGATGCTCCCTTAGTGATGCCAGCAGAGCAGAGCTGAGGCAGCAGCTGCAATGTGGTTCTGGGGGACCTGACCCAGCACTATGGACCTGCTGCTCTGCTGCTGCCAAGCATGAGCAAAATAGGTGCAATACTGATGGTGATAAGGTGGGGCTTTTGTAAATCTATTCTGGCCAATGGTAATAGGACTCTTAATCCACCAAATGCTGTGATGACAGAAGTGAATTCAATCTGAAGATTGTTCTTTACGCTTTTGGATTCATTTTGCTTTGTTAATATTCTTAGCACTTTCCCCACAGACAGACTTTCTTTTCCAGTTTTGTGACTGCTTTTCCTTTCCTTACCTGTGACTTTCAATATCCTTTAGCCACTGTTCTGTAGCTAATTTATTGACACCTTCTTTCTTTTTCCCTTCTCTACCCTCTCTTTCAGCATGATGTGAACTCTGCATTTTCCACCTAGGCCAAACTGTGTCTTTTCATTTGTGGGAGATATGAAATATTAAAACAAACATTCCCCTGCTTCACTCTCAGTAAGAGCTTAAAGCAGCTATTACAGGGATTATTTTTCCTCTGCTTACTGGAAAACAAAGATAAAAATGTAGCTTTCAAGTAGGTCATTTAATCTTGGAACATTTAATTGTGAGGTTGCCAGCCATGATTTGATTTCTCATCTTCTATTATTCCAAGGTTACAAACCTTCCAATTCATTTATATTTATAAACAATGTTCCCACTATATTACATGCATGGATTATTAGGAACACCTCCCAGTAGAGTACCATCAACTTTTTGTACATAATTAATTAGAAGCCTCAAAGCTACCTTTTATCAAACTTTCACAGAGGTTTAGCATATCAGAAATCTCAAAATGAAAGAATTCTGTTTAGACCAAAGGCCTATCCAGTTTACCCAAGTAAGGAAATACTTTACATTTCATGGGATTTAAAAAAAAATTTAAAAAAAAATTAAAGCCAAAGTGGAAATCACCTAGGGAAGAATGTGGTTGCAGTGATAACAGAATTATATTTCACAGTAGAAGGAGCCAAACCCTGGCTCCAATTAACAGTCCAGTTCTGATAAAAGAAGTCAAAGGAGAAAACAACCTGAGCAAAACAATGATCCTACCTGCAAAAGAGTTGAGATGGGAGTAAGAACTGACCCCTAACAGTTAAACTGCTCATAAATCATCCACAAGGTGGGAAAAGACAGCAAATGCAGTGCTCTGCCTATTTGCATGGCTTCTGATTTTTACAGTAGCTCCTCAGAAGCAAATTGAGCCTTTCAGCTTCAAATTGACTTGCAAAACTTTGGCTGGGAGGCCAGGTTGATCTCCCAGGGGCCCCCTGCACACGGGAGCTCACACATTATCATCCTGATTCTGTGCTTGCCACATGCAGCATGTGTGAGCAGGTCTGGGATAGCTCTGCAGCACAGGGTGAGCTGGCTAAGAGGAGAAACACTCGTTTTTCTTTGCATGCCCATTTCCCTGTCATCCTAACACAATCTGGATCCCTGACTGCCACTCCCTGCCAGGGGAGGTGCCACAGTGAAGGTGATTTATAGGCAGCAAACATCCCTTTGATCTGGACAGTCACTGGCACCTAAAAACCAAACACAAATTTCTCAAATTTCTCCAGAGCATGTTCCAGTGTTTAGCATTTTACTGGGAATTTTGGGGCAGGACTTGTCTTCTGTAAGAGCAATTATTACTTTGCATAAGTTTTGCTATGAAAGTTAAAACGTTTGTGGAACTTAAAGACTTATTCCTCTTCTTTCCCTTGCCACAAATTTCCCTGGGAGCCAAGGTGGCAGTGCAACAGGAGATGCTGCTCCTGATTTCACAAGTCAATGAACTTTCACAGGGCCCTTTCCCAGAGCTGGATTCTCTGCAATACAACCAGTGGTTACATTCCTGCCATTCACTCTGATGGCCAGGAGATAACCTGAGCTCTGTATGTGACACAAAGCAAATCTTCCAGCCACAATGCCACCCCTTATAATCTCTAACAGCAAATTGGAACCGTTTCCCAGGATCAACAACTTTGTGTTTTTCAAATTCTATATAAAGCAGCTTGGCAGCAAGGCTAAGAGCTGAGTTTTCCTTCTCCTTGTAGGTCACTGCTGGTGCAGCAGCACTTCAACTGAACAGACAGTTTCTCTCCAGAGAAAATGGTATATTTAGTGTCCCAAATGGCAGGTTAGATGTCAGGTTTAATTTGAAACCTGGGATGTTTTAATTCCAGAGAAACTGTTGGCAAAATGTTTGTGTTTAAACAAGAGAATATGGGTTTAATTGAGTTCTCTCATTCTTCTTGATACTAATTATATTTAATGAGTAATAATTTACCTAAAAATAAATAAGATTTGAAAGTTTAAAGACTAACAGGCTGCAGACAAAGTTCCTTGTGGTACCAAAAGACAGTAAAATTCAAAGATCCTGTAGATAGAATCTTTATTCTTATCTGTCCTCTTAACACTGCCCAGGGTACCATTACACTGTCTACAGCAAAGAAAATTTCCTCTTCCCAGGGACTGAAACTGAAATTTTGATTTAATAAGATAGGAATGCAAATAACACACCTTGCAGCATTCTGAATGAGTAATTTACTACATGAACCTTGAACACAGTGGCATATTTTATATTGCATTTAACCTAAAATGTCTCTGCATCTCTTCCACACACAAAAGCTAAAACCCACAACAGCTCTAAAAGAAATATCTTGGCCAGCTTGGAATCTTATCCTTGTTTTACTTCAGTGAATCAGCTCATCATATTTTATGAATTCCAATTATACATTTCTACAACTAGGGTCCTCATCATGAGCTTCATTTACATTCAGTGGAGGTCTAGTAAATGAGTCTAGAACACAGGCTGAAATCCTTTAACTGTTAGTGATCTGTAGCCTTCCATAAAAGCAGTGACAATTTTCCATCTGTGTAAGGAGCAGAAGCAACTAGAAAAGGCTTGGACATTGCCAACTTCCTTAATAATTTTCACAAAACAGTAGTAAAAAAAGCACTGATTGCCACTTCAAGTTTTCTAGTTGAAAGCAGTGGAAGTTGCTGTCTTTCTTTGTCCTCTGTAATGACTTGCAGAAATTCTGTAAACCCATTTTCTTAAAGGAAAAAAAAAAAAATCATTGCCATTAGTGTCTTTTGGGACACCTCCTATAAATAGTTAAAATTGCCCTGCTTTACTCATTTTAATTATTTATTTGGAGAATAATTACTTTAGATGTCAGTTTCATTATCATGGAAGTTGTAAATGATCCTGAAACTGAAACAAATACTGTCTTCTTGTGATCAGTAACCTTGGCATCACAGACTATCACTATTTAAATTGTTGTTTCATTGCAGAACCCATATAGAATATGAATGAATGTGACTCTCAGACTGTCCTAGGATTTATTTTAGAAGAGTTAACAAAACCTAGAGATAACAAGAGGTAAAGAATTTCCCATTGCAGATGCTTGTCTGTGCCTGTCAAAGTCCTGTAGAAAATAATATATCCCTCAGTAGCAGTGGAATAGGCAAAAGAACTGGCATTAATGGGCAGTCAGCATAAAATGTGAATATATTATGATAGAATATTGGTTTTGAGGCTAGAGTCAATGAGTTTGAATTAATTTCTTTCCATTGAAACCTAATCCCTTCCTACACATGTGTGCCTACCAAAGCCAACACTGAAACTGCTCCTATTCATTAAAGAAATATAAATTTATTGTTTGAATTTATTATATACTCAATTGGTTTCCCAAGAGTTTGCCCAGTTCTATGAAACATCAACCTTGCCCAGCTCCCAGAAGGACACCAAAGTTTCCACTAAACATATTGCTGCTGTTAAGGACTTTCACAGCATTCATCTGCTGTCACTGACCAGGAGAAGAAGTGGCCTGGGTCAGACCCAGTCCAAGCAATGTCCAGCAGCAGCTGGAGGCAGATGGCCAGGGGAGGAGATGTAGACCATGGCACAAGGTCTGACACTTCCCCTGGCAGTCCCTCAGCTGCCAATCCTGCACAGCCCAGGCACTGCTGAGCAGCCTTTGCCCTAATCACATCCACTGCACATCCCACAATGTGCTGAGTCTCCCTGGAGCCTGGGAAACATTCAGCTTTCAGTCCTTCAGCCCAAGACTTTCCATGTAGATCCAGCCTCTCTGCAGAGGAGTTGGCAGTAATTGTATTCTGTCCAGGCACATTTTCCAGTTGTGCCCATTTAACCATTGCAGCTTTCATTCTACTTCTGTGCCACTCCTCCTTGTCACATCCTCCTCCATACACAGCATAATTTGCACTCACGGATTTGTGCTTGTTATTGTGTTGTCTGGTTTTGTATTCTGGTGCTTATGAACTCAGGTTCTTTATTCCTGGAATACTAATTCAGAACTGCTGAATTGAAAGTGTCCAGGCATAAACTGGTTTTATTCCATAGGCTATAAGCAGGTATTTCCCTTTACCCAGAAAATCAACATTGTCACTAGCTCAATATTATTCCTCGAAAGATCCTTCAGAGAGTAAGAAAGATACTTTTAGGTACAGACTAAAGGGTTTATTTTGTTACTCAGCATTTTTGTTGGGTTTATTTTGTTACCTGCCCTCACTTATGTAAGGTTCGCTTCCACACCTACCTGAGTATCTTTAGCTCAGTTCAGTAGATTAAAAAAAACATTTCAGGCCAGGTTTTGTGCTATTTCTGTCAGAAGCCAACTTTCTAATTTCTGAACATATAAAGTGTTGTTTTTTCAACTATTTTTCAAGACTTTCTATATTGGATTTGAAATCTTCTCTAATCATTTACTATATGTCATTTTTCTCTGCAACCACAATACCATCTGTGCTGAGATTTGTTACATGAGGTTTTAGCTTTGGATATCAATTATTTCTATAAAATATCACTTAAAATCAATTAGTCACTTTGGACATAAACTAAACAAACAGTTGCATCTATCTTCCTATGCTTCTTTTCCCTTTTAGCTTTATGGTATTTTGGGAAGCACCAGATTTGCTTGATGAATGGTTGCCTATTTAATGATAAAAGATAAAAATTCTCTAGCAGAATTTGGGGGGAAAAAAATACAGAGGAAAAATAGATTGCTGTGCTCATGATCATCATCACAAATGAAGGAAAATATCTTGAAGCTTGGACTAGTGACTAAGACTCAGCTGCCCATCTGTCTGTGAGGGTGGTGTCAGCCACGGGATGATGACTGATGAGATCCCATCCCATTCAGCCCAGATCCCAACCAGCAGAAACTCTTAGTGCAGGGATGAGAACAAAAAGTTATGGACACAGTTGAGCCAAGGGGGAGAATTGGGAAGGTAGCTCAGGATCTGCATTTGTAATCAGATTACAGAGGCCAAAGACAAGCCTTTTCTTTAAATCAAGTTGGAGATTGTCTTTTCTCTCTGCTGCCAACCTAAATGTTCAAAAATCATAAATCAGGACCCCAAGCATGGCAAGACTGCATTCAAAAAGCAGGAACTTAAAAGCATTGGCCATCTTTGACCCTGAACACCATCACAATGAGGTTTCTGAGGCCCTCAGGAGCATCAGCATTGCATGTCTGAACTCCTATAGCTGCAACAGCTACAGATTTCATTGGAATTCATTTGGGGGTTTTTTCCACTCTCATATTATTGGGCATCTCCACAAAGTGGGTTTTTAATATCACACAGTGCCTTGACACCAGACTCCCAGAGACATTAGATAGCCATTCTGGGGTCTGTGGGCTTCTTTGACCTTCACTGGGCTACAAAATTAGCCACACTCCTCCCTCTGCTCCTGCCAAAACCACCTCCATGAACTCCCTGTTAATATTCACTCTGGGTTGGGTGCTGCCTATATGTAAAATGAGAGTTCTAGCTGCTTGCTCACAGTCACAATAATGTCATTTAAGCTTGGACAGCTACTAGGAAGGGAGCTCCAACCTGCCAAGCCCTGGCCAATGTGTAGAGCAGACATTGTGATTGCAGAGGAAGCTGGCCCAGGGAAGTGGTCTGCTTGAAAAAGTGACCTGACAAAAAATTACCATCTTGTTTGCAGCATTGGCTCAGTGAGGTGGCTCCCTGTACAGCCCTTCAGCTATTAATGCCAGCACAAAGGAGAGCTCAGGGACACAGAAACATCCCTTTAGTCTGTGCTTAGGCACAGTTAAATTGCAGTCCTGGAAACAAACATAAATTCCCTGAGGTCACTTGACAGTTCTGCAAGCTTTTCTGCATGGTTAGAGCTCAAGCTGTTTTTAAAGAGACCATAAATATGGGATGGGGAAATATGGATGTTATACTTTTTTCCTTCATGTTTTTTCAGTAAGATATGCAGGTTACCAAACCTTCAGGGTAGGGCTCACCCATCTTCCTGCCCCTTCAGAAAGAGCCTTACTTGGCTTTTCAAACAAACACACTGGGTAATAAGAAAAACAGAGGGAGAAGATGGTGTTGCTGTCATCTTTAGCAGAAATCCAAATGAAGTTTGCTCTTCTTATCATAGTGAATAGCTGCATTTTGCACAAATGGGAGCTAGAGGTGGCCCTTTATAATCCATGGACAATTATACACAATGAATCCAAAACCACACCTATTAGCAATCATAAAGGATCCTTCCTGACTAAATCAGCTTAATCTCACTGTCCCCTGACAGAAAGTTTGTGTAGCCTGCAGGTCACCTATCTGCTAGTTTTTCATCTTTTCCCTGAGCACATGGAGTTTGGACCACTGATATGACCTTTATAGGATTACAGATTTTGGGGCATACCACTAAAAAAATGAAGGATTTGGGAAGTAAAAGAACAAGCTTAGCTTTTAGAATATAAATGCTAATTCTCAAAAATCACAAACAGTTGCCTAGAGAAGGTAGAGTCCCAAAGAAAGCACACCCTGTGGTCCAGCTTTTACTGAGTGCCAGGAAAACAAAGGTGTAATTTAAAGCAACTTGGTGCATGTAATGAAACAGAACTGAACCTCAAAGGGGTTTGGGGTTGTTTTTTTCCTGAAATTTGACAGAAGATGTTGAGAAAGAGTTTTAGTAAGAAGCCTCAATCTGGGGTTTTCCCAGTACATCATTTTAAGCCACTAAGTATGAATGAAAGGAAATTGTAGCCCCAGCTGGGTCCTCCTTGGTCACCCCAAAGTGCCCCAGAGCAGGTGTGCTCACAGCCAATGTGCACCATGGCCTGTCCACAGGTACATCAGCTACACCTTCCCTTTAGGCTTACACCTGGATTTGTACTTCAGGACCAAAGCAAATCACCAGGGTCTCTGGGTATCAGTGAAATGATGGCAACATAACCACCAAGCCTCTGTTAGTTACTTTTTGCTATATATCTTACATAAATGAAAATGAAAACTTCTTATAGATCCTCGAAGCTTAGGCCTTCATTTCAGACCAACACAATGTCATATTTTGAATAATAATTCAATAATTTAGGTTTAATTAAATGGCTAGAAGTAGCTTAGTAAATATTCTTCTTGAGAAATCCCACCAAGTGGCATCCACTCACAAAAGCAGCACAAGGCAATGTAACCACATCTCTGATTTGCTGCTACTACTGAGCATGTTGGCTTGCCTTGTGCTTTTATTTTACAGTAGCTTTGATTATTTTTTTCTAGATAAAGTCTGGATCTGACAGTGTGGAACACATTTATCTCAAATATGGAAAGAAATAACAGTAATAAGATCTCCTGCTTGTATGTGAGAGAATGAATGAGAGCATAACAAGTTCACCTGTGCCATTATCCCTGTGAACAAAGTCAGAATTTCAGCTGCAGTGACCTTGTGGTCACAAAGATCACAAACTGCAAGACAGAGGACATGGAAAGAAAAGGGCTTCAGTTAGGCAGGTGTACATTGTTAGAATACATCCTGCAGTTGTTATATATCCAAAACTAGTTAAGACAGAAATCAGGCTTCCACTCCTGTTGTTCAATGGTTTTCAAAATACAACTGACAATAATTCACACTTTTGTTCAATAGCAGTAAGGGATTTATCTCCTCATTTAAAGACCTAGAAACCAGGAAGAAAATAAAGTGCAAAAAATACAGCCATTACAAACTTGCCCAGATGAATTTGGCACAGCCCTGCACAACATACAAAAAAGTCTTTTTTAAGGGAATATCAGCTGAAGTCCCTCAGAATTTAGTAATATTGACAGGAATGTTATGGTAAACTTGATAGTAAGAAAAATGAAGATTGTAAAATTTGTAGAGAAATATGCTTTTTGAATTAAACTAACATAAATGTTCCTATATTACAAATTAGTAATGTATCCAATTTTTTTGCTTTTGTCCTTGTAAACCAGGCTGTACCCTGTCTGGACTGAGCTGTGTGACTCCTAAAAGAGATCCCTGTCTTGTAGGGATTCCTAAGCTCCAAAATAGATCACAGCCACATTTAGGTTCTTTCCAGGCTGTACAGGCACAGATGTCTCCCCATTGTTTTGAAACCCACAGCTCAGGCCTCCAGTTCATGGAATACCACACAGTCATCAACACTAGCAGAACTAAAAATGTACAGCTCTGCTCTGAACACAGAGTCTAGATCTGTGCTGCACTTCACCCCTAACTTTTCATGCCACCTTGTTAAGGACTATGTGAGTATGTAATGTAATTTAGAAGAGCTTTCCTTTTCATAAAGCTCTGGCCTCTCTTGAGGAGTTAATATTTGTTCTGGGGATCAACAGACACTACCACTGAAATTAAAGATGACTTTTTCATCTAAAAAATCCTTTCTAAGCCTCATTGACTTAGTGCCCTATACACAAACTAGAGTTTGGAGCTAAAACAGAGAACACAGAGCCATGGTACTGCTGGCAGAAAAAGACAGTTACTGGAGGGTTTTATCCAGTTTGATCCTACTCACAGTATATCTCAATTTCATACCATGTTTTAATCAAAATAAGCTTTTATGAATATCCACTGCTACTTACTCTAATAGATCCTAGGACTAAGAAACCCTCATGCTAGGAAGTAGGACCTAGGTATTAAAATAATTCTTATTAAGCAACATAAAATTCAGAGAAACATGTTTCAAGCCCCACTGAGTTAGAAGAACTAGGACACAGTAGCAGTGGCTTGGTATTTATTAATTTCCCTCAGGTAACAACAGTCACTCTCATAAACAGGTTACAAAGAATATCATTTTGCAGAACCAGATCAGGCAGATGTGTAGGCTGACTTCAGCATCACAAGTGGCATGAGCATTGTAAAAATTGACACCATAGTGGGAAGACATCAGTCATCTTCATGCTGTCCCCTCCCAGGAGCAGTGTTTTGAGGTTGGCTATTCTGAATGGTAAATTTTTCCACAGCCTCCAGATCCCACTGCTGTGCTTCATTTCCCTGAGGACATTAGATTGAGGGAAAATCTAAAACACAGGACTGCTTACTAAACTTGCCTTTATGCAACTTCGTATTTCAAAGAATTAATAAACAATGCCAAAAACTCTATTATAAGGGTGAGAAAAGTATCTCATCAGGAAGTCTTTTTTCCTTTGCAAGGCTAATCAATACAATATTTTAGGTGTGCTACCCAGACCCCACAATCCATTATTATGCTGAAAGGAAGGAAAGAAACATGAGAGGTAGGATGGTGTTTCCATTACAGTTTAACTGTTTCAAACAGTTAAACTTTTTTTTTTTTTTTTTTTTTTTTTTTTTTTTTTTTTGGTGATATGATCTACAGTTGAAATCTGATAAATTAGGATATAATTAGATAGTGCAGGAGTCATCACTACAAACCTAGCCAACAGGAAATTTTTTTTGTCAGGAATTATTTCTTAGTAAAGGACCAAAATCCCAGAGCCATTAAATTAGGGGAAAATTCATGGTGTGAAAGTGAGGAGGGCTGGATTTGTCTGGCCCATACAATACTGCAAACAAGACTGAGTGCCTGCCTTGGGATGAAAACAGATATTGAGCTAACAAAAGCCATCTGTCTCCCTGTGAAAGCAAATAGCACAAAGGCTGTTCCACTCCACGATTCACTGTTGGATGTTTTAATTCAGGTGGGCTCTGGCTCTCTGCTGGCACTCGTTCACACACGTGCTTAATTTGACATACAGAGCCAAAGATTAGTTCCACTAAAGTCCTGTGATTTGCTTAGTGGTAGGATGAAAAAACTCCCACTGGCTTCAAGTGTGAAAGATCAGAGACTGAAGGATCAAACTTTATGGCAAGTAGGGTCAAGCAGCAAGTTCCCAATCCACAATATGAGCACTGGTTTTTATTACAGATCACTGCTCTCTCCGAAGGACTCTCAGCATGACAGTTCCTCATTTTTCCTGAATGGCTGTTATCAGATCACAGCTTTACACTGAAGCTGTTTATAAATGTTCCTTATGACATTGCCTTTTTTTTTTTTTTTTTTATCAAGCCATTTTTTCCACCATGAAACAGGGCATTTATTGTTCATATATAAGAGGCAATGGACCTGCAAAAGCAGCGTTCATAAAACCTGGAAACCTCCTCGACAAGCAAAATGACTAACTGTGATGGACATTTGTAAATCACTCTATATCATTCATCATAATTCCTGAGGTTTCATTAATTCCTTGAGGAAGATATAAATCTAATGTGCATCTTAAGGAGCCAGCAGTCTGGCTTGCTCTCCAGGCATAAAATAAATATGATGTTCTCTCCAGTTTTGCATGTGTGCACAGCAGGAAACTGATGTCACTCAAAATGTGGGGATATCCTGGGCAGCCCTGCAGGCATTGCTTTTGTTTCCAGAATGTGCAAATGCTCTGTCCTTTTCCTCCCCACTGAATTCAGTGGACTCTTTCCTCATAAAGCTCAGGCAGAACTATATGTATAAAGCCTTTTATCTACCTCTGCTTTTGAACAATCAGGTGAAGAGTGCAAATGTGATTTCCAGAACTGAGGGGCCACCAGTGCCTGGGCCGGTGCTGCAGGGATCCCCTTGGAAGGGTCCTGGGCAGCTCCAGAGGGTCACAGAGGTCACATACATCCAGGAGCATCCATAATAAAGGGACAGAAACAAAATCTTTTCTGTTAAAGCAGGCAAGCTGATATAAACAGAAAAAAAGAAGCCTTTACAGTGGAGCCTGGTGCTATGCAAATTGCTCCCTGAAAATACTAAAGCAAGTTTGACATCCTGTGGCCAGAGTTAGCATGGGAATAACTCACCCTTTCAAACCCTGGGCTTGCTCACTCAGAAAATCATCTTGCTCCTGAGGGCATATATTTTTGTCTGAGGTGGGTGTGACAGTCTTGTGAGTGAGTATCCAGAGGAAAGAATATAAATGTGCACACTAAATATTTCTGTCAGGGGATGAGTAGAGGCTGAAAAAGAGCAATGTCACTTGAAAGCCCACAGGACATCAGAGGGTAAACACAGGATGGGTCCTAGAAAGTCTGTGTGGCCCCTCTACTTGAGCTTATCCCCTGCCCTAAAAGAGGAATACAAATATAAATGGGGGACCAGAGACTGGGGGAAGGAAAACAAAAGAAAATAAACTAGGGCATGGAAAGTCTCCTAAGAAAAACAGGTGCAGGCTGAAATGTAAATATCTCTGAAAAGATAATTTAGTCATAATCATAAGGTCTGTTTGAAAGTCTGTGGCTTCTTTTTCCAGCCCACATTTTTCAAAAGAAAGAAAAGTTGTCTTTAAAATATCTGTGATAATTGTTATGAAACAATCACATGTAGCAATCTTGGCTTATTGATGCACATCCAACGCACCACATCAATCTCTGTGAACCTTTCCAAAGGTTTGTGCCTGTAGTTTGCAAGAACTGATTGTACAGCAAAGATAACAAGGCAATTTGTTAGAACTTAATTTGTAGCAAATTATTTCTGTGGAAAGAGCAAAGGATAACAAAAGGATAACTCAAGATTTATGGAATTGAGGTAAGACCCAGCATTCCAGCTGCACAGTATCTTGGGATAAGTCATACCTGCATGACTTATCTGTTAGATGATTGGCTTTGAACTTTCAAGATCATTGGCATACTTGTACACAGAATAGATTTATTGATAGGTTTATTAAGATGGAATGAGTATTTATTTACTCATGTTTTCCAGAGCAAACAAAATTCATAAAAGGTATCCAACACATAGTATATGCTCAACCATGACAAGTCTTTCAGATTACACAAACAGCCTTTGAATCAGGCTACAAAATGGTTATATAGGTAAAATAACCCATTTCCTCATAATTTTTAAAATATTCACCCACTCTGAACTGCTTCCTAATGTCTTTGCTGGGGACAGATATAAACTTCCTACCATTTTTGAATGGTAGTGAGTTTGAATTTACAAAGCAAATATTTTTTATTTTTTGACAACCATTATTTCAACCTTTTAAAAAACGCTATATTTTACTCTACTTTACAATATGCAGAAGGCTAAAAAATGAGAGATAAATTCCAATACTGAGGACACAAAGCAGTGAAGCACTTTGAGGATTGGACTACTTCATCATGTAAGTAGGTCTTGTGGGGTTGTTTACTTGTTTGTTGTGGGTTTTTCCAGTTGATTTCAGAATATTGTGGGTCTGTTAATCTTTTTCTTATCCCTTTCTTCCTGAAAGGTGGGTCTCAGTCTCCTCTCTCAGGACAAGGAACAGGACAGGAGGAAATGACCTCAAGCTCTGCTAGGGGAGGTTCAGGCTGGACATCAGGAAGAATTTATTCACTGAAAGGGTGGTCAGGGATTAGAATGGGCTGGACAGGGAGCTGGTGGAGTCACCATCCCTGGAAGTGCTCAAGGAACAACTCAGGGGGGCACTTGGTGCTGTGGTTTAGTTGACAAGCTGGTGCTTGGTCAAAGGTTGGACAGGGCCATTTGAGGGTCTTTTCCAACCCTAATGATTCTGATGTTCAGCCCAAAGCAAATTCCTAGCTGGAAGTTTTAACTGTCACAATAAAAAGTCATTAAGGATAGGAAAGAACCTGCTCAACTCTATTCCAGCTCAGCATAAAATCAAGAGGCTTTTACTCCTCTCAAGGAAGAGAGAGCAGCACAACTCTTTGAGTTCAGTTTACTCATTGAAACAATACATTAAATAGGGAATTAATCTCCACAAAAATGTAATATATGTTAACTAGAGACAGAGAGATACTCCAGATGTAACAACACTTGTGAAAACTTTGTCTGTCTCTTTGTAAGGTTTTTCACTTATTTAATTTTTTAAAATAATTTTTGATTATTCCATAATAGAAAAGTATTAGGGGCACATCCTTACCATTATCCCTACAGTTGAAAATATGGATTAGGGCAGTCATGGGGACAAGTGAGTCTTGCCCTACCCAGCAATGCTCAGTCACTGCTGCTCCAGCCTGTGCAATGATGAATTATTTAGAACCTCTGTAGTTCAAGTAGAGCTTCAGCTGTGCAGTTGGCAATCAGACCACTGCCAGAGCCTGGGTTTCTTTATCAGGTGTGCAAACACAGGCACATGCTCTTCACTTTGCAAAGGTAGTGGGTGGCAATTACAATCAGAGGAGGGATTGCTGTGCCACTCCAAATCTGTGAGCTGGTATTCATCAATACTTGCACTAGGAAACATTCGATTTCTCTGCAAGATGCTGAATGTTCCTGTTGATTGAAACTATTTAAGGGTGTCAAATCAAGGCTTTTCTCTCTGCTCTACCACACCTGTTCAATTTCTCTGTCATTGTTACCACAACTGCAACAAAATAAGCACATCATGTACAAAAGGCCCCAGTAACACTTTCAAAGATGAGAATTTGGTTTGCAAACTGACTTGATTTGTGGAGTAAAAATCTCAAGGGTACTTATATATAACTTTCAAACAGCACCTTAGAACCACTTTAGACAGCTGAACAGCAACTTAGAACCAAAATTTTGACAGCATGTAGGCAAAAGTTTAGGTAAAGTGAGATCTTCAAGAAGCAGCCTTGCATCAAATACACATTGTTCAAATATGTGACCATAAAAGCCACATTTTCTAAAAGGACACGATCCTGTTGCATGCCACTGTGATTTCTGCTCTCATGACATTCACATTCCCTGTCAAGTGCTGCCCCAGCCTTCCATGCTGAGCATGTCTGTGCCAGACATTGGCGTTTCCCTTTGCACAGAACCCTGCACTGGCAGTGCCTTCTCCTTCTACACCTTTCCCCAGGACAAAAACTGCATGAGCAGCAGCTGCTGGACCAGCAGAGAGCAAAACTGGGTGTGGGGCAGTGGGGAGGACTGAGGGTCTGTTTTGGAGGGCAATCCCCCTGCAGTTATGGTTGTAGTGGTTATGGTTGAAGTATCCTCTGTAGGAGCACAAAGATCTTTTAAGGCATAATCCAACCCATGCCCTTTGGATTTATCTATGCATGGCACACACTGTGCAAATGGATGTTTAGCTTGTGGGAAACTACTTCTGCTCCCTGGCTGGGTGACTGAATATTGATAACTAGATTGGTGATCACCTGCACTATAAATAACAAATACCTCTCCAGATGCATACTGAGACCTGCATGCATTTATGCAATCAAAGCACAACATTGAGGGGGAGAAATCAATAAAATCTTAGGAACAATGAAAAACCTGGACTACAAATAAACAGAACCATTGGTGTACTAATAGATATTTTCCAGGAGGTGGAATCTTGCTAGGAATTGCAGCAGGAATTGTTCCATGGGCTGACATCTGGCTGTAGCAGCATGACCTCTGATACCATGCAGGACATAGCCTCAGTGCAGGCTCAGAAGAAATTAGGAACATGACTTCACAGAAAATAGGAGTAATATTCATTGGCTTACAGAATGGGAGTGAAGGGTGATTTAAATGCAGATTCAAAATATCAGCAGTGAAATCTTGGAGTATTTAGAGTTGGCCTATTTAGCTATTTAACTGACAGCTGGTGATTAATGTAGATATAAAACTTTGAAATGTCTTTCTCTTGGAATACAAAGTCGATAGTGGTTTATGTTTCAGTTTTTTGGTTGCCTTCTCAAATGATTTTCTAGAAGCTGAAAACCATGAATGGGAATGCTGAAATACAGCAGTTTTCAAAGCTTTCAGAATAGTCATGATGAGAAGTTGTTTTAGACTTTAATTGAATTGATAGTAATAGAGAGGAACAATTGTTTTGATTTGTTATTCACCAAATTTTGGAAAACTTTTGTAACTGAATGACAGATTTGAGTGGATGTTTTAAAGTTAATTACCTGTTATCCCCATGGTGATGCATTTTATTATTTTATTTTATTTTATTTTATTTTATTTTATTTTATTTTATTTTATTTTATTTTATTTTATTTTATTTTATTTTATTTTATTTTATTTTATTTTATTTTATTTTATTTTATTTTATTTTATTTTATTTTATTTTTTTCCAGCACCTAGCACAGTTTTCTAGTTGAACCACTGGGTCTCTTATTCAAATCACTATTTTTAATTATTGACACATAAAAGAATCAAGTATGATGCTTCAGCAATAAATTAGCATCACATTAGGGGAAAATAATCTGAACATATTCACTGATGCTGTTAGCTGATGACTTACTAACTTGACTTCAATCTGCACAATTATGGCTGTTGAAATAACCAGTCCAGGTTTTCCAGCAGTTTGCAGGCAAGTTCAAGAACAAGCAAAGAAAGGTGACCAGACAGTCTAAGATGAGAATTGGTGTCCTTTCAGGATGCAGTCCAATGCTCACTTAGGCAAGAGGGCACTTCATTTGTATTTCCATGGGCAATGGATCAGAGCCTTAATAAGAGATTCAAAGGAGGCAGAAGCCATCCTTTCCTTGGTAACTGGAAGAACTTGCAGTGGAGGACAATAAGGATGTTACAAGTTACAGGATAAACTGAAAATAAAGCAAAAGCACTAGGCTTGAGGCATGCTGACTTGAGTTAATCCTTTTGCACCTTGCCCAAAAATGTCAGCATTAGGGGTGAATCTCCCCACTGATAAACATGGAGAGCCAGGTTACTGACTGGCCTGCCCTATACATGGACACTTTTTTAGGGCAGGCTATCTGCACAGCTTTTAAAATACATTATTTTCTAGAGAAATTGAGGAGATAAAAGAGAATTAGGAGATGGTCAGACAGAATCTGACCTCAGTGGAGCAGACACACCAGTAGAGCCCAGCTAAGCTGGAGTAACAGGGGGAAATGGGTTTTTCAGTGTTTCAGGTACTAACAAGCACAAGCTCCTGCTGCTGCTGGGTGCCAGCAATGAGGGGTTACACACAACATTCTGCACAGGGTCAAGGCCTTTATCTGTTTGCCAAGACAAATCCCTTGAAAAGTATTTGCTGTGTTGATAACACAATCCCAGATCATGTGCTCTCTCATATTACAGCCAAACTCTCAGAAAGATGATACATCAGAGCCACTGAAAAGGAGAGCTCATGAAATATGCAGGTCTTTGCTGTGTGTTTTGTCCTTCCTGCCATCTATTCCCTCTCCTATGAAACTGCTCTGCTTCTGTTCGTGGGGATGGGAAATGCAGAGATTTCCTGTTCAGCACAGAGCCACTCCACCTTGTGTGGCAGCTGAGAGCTGTGCCAGGACACTGCCCTGGTCTGCCAGCACCCTGATGCAGCTGCAGTCCTGGTAGGTCAACACTTCCACAGCCACTGTGAGATGGAATCTTTAATCTGTTTGTTCCAACTCAAATGTTAATTTTTTTCTCCCCACGCTTTTCAGTCATAAACAATTATCAATGAAAAACAAATTAGGTATGAGGTTTCTCTCACCCTTCAACAGTGTTTTGAAATTCTCTCTGCATTGTCTTTTGGTTTTCTGCTCCATCTTCTGCTCCCCCAACTGCTGCTTGGCAACACAGATTGCTGTGAAAATATGAGCTCCTGAAGATTGTGCACTTCAATAAAATTTTAACCAGAGGCAAGCATGCAAAGTAATTGAAATGCAGTGTTTCAATAGCATAATTATGGGTTTGCTTTGATTTTTTTTTATTGTAAGTGAAAGATTCTGTCTGATTAAGACAACACAACTTCTGCCCAAGTGGACCAAGTCAGGCATGTGCAAGAACATGCAAGACCAAAGCCTTGTTGGTCTGGGGACTGTTGTGACATCTCCACTGCAAAAGGACACCATTCACTGCTTGCCTTGCACAGGGGTCCCTAAATCCCATCCAGTACCTGCATGGTGTGGCAGGAACTAATTCACTCTGTTTAATGCTAAGCATAGGCGTGTAGAGAACTTTAGTTACTAGCTAAATATCAGGATACATGAACAGTCCTCTGAAATACTCCTGGCAATTTTATTTGGCCTGGGGAAATTTCTGTCACCATTAGAGAACAAAAAATGTGTTAATTTCAGTCTTCACTATTTCTGTGATGTAAGGTTTTTCCTTTTGCGTAAACAGCTTTTTTTAATTTTTTTTTTCATTAAGAAATCAATTTTTCATTCCATCTAATTAATTACTTTCCAGGAAAAAAAAAAAAACAAAAAAAAAACCTGTTTTTCCACTTCTTTTCATTATGTAATTTGCCTTTCAGATAGAGCTGGCATTAAAAAATAACCAGGCTTCATAAGGGATAAAATAGCTGAGAAGTTTTTTTCTTAGATTATTACATTTTTTTCTCCACATATTCTCATATATTCAACTCATTCCTCATTTTGGGTTTTTTTGCAGACTTTATTTTCCACATTCTCAAATTATCTTATGTCTTCCTTCTGAAGTTTTTATACTGTTGCCCTGAGCGCTACAATACAGTGTGTGCTAACTGGACCCCAAGTAGGTGAACTGTACTTTCCAGGCTGGAGTTATGAGAGGGTTTCTAGCAGAGTCTCTCTCCCTCTCTTACCTCTCTCTCTCTTTTTATTAATCTTTGATAACCCTCTTTTTGATCTGCACACTACACCTTTCTAATTTACGGATGCTTTTAAACCTCAGGCATGGGATTACATCATTTGATTCATGGAAGACCATGAGCAGTTCAAATTAACCTTTTGCTTCCTTGGGGGAAAGAAAATTTACTTGAGGGATTTGGTTCACCTGTTGAGAAAGAAGCTGTCTCTTCTTATTTACTGAGATTGCCTCAGCACCAAGGAGATGACTCATGCATACCCTGAAGGGTTTAGGTGGCACCATAAATTCACTGCTGGGCACCATGGACCCTGTCCAGAGCAAACTGAGGTCGAAAAAATCATTCCCACTGACTCCAGTGCCAAACCTACATTACCCTGAGTGCCCTTTTTTCCCATGGAAATTAATAGAAGGTGGTGTTTGGTGTATCAAAGAACCATCAAAAGGTGACACCTTATTGGTTTGTCTACAGAAAAACAACAGCAGAAAGTGACATCATCACCCTAGTGACAATTGTATCCTCTGAATTTTTCATATCTGTTCACCATCTTTTTTTTCAAAAAGATCTCCAGAAAGAGATGAAATCTGTGTCTAAAATGTGTTAAGCCCTGCTTTTCTACCAGCCCACTAGGCAGGCACAAAATTTACTGCAGTAAAGTGAGGAAAAGGGTAATTCCCTGATGGAAAAAGGCATAGAGACCTCTTGAAAGGAAAGCCTACCCAGCAAGGCAGGTAAAGGTCTACAGGGTTGATCTTCTGGTTCTCACTCACTTCTAAGGGTGCAGGGGGATGCTTTGTTGGGGTCTGCAGAAAAGAGCTAAGGGAAGCATTCACAAAAATATCACTGAAAGGCTGAAAGAGTTTGCCCATGAGCAAAACCAATACGATGACTCCATTTCCTGATACATAAATCTGAACTGATACCAGCCTGCAAGCTCTCAAGCACTGGATGTGGTCGCTGTGTTTCAGAAACAGCTAAATCAGGAGGTTTTTGTCCCCGTCTCTGTCACACCACTGTGCTGACAGAATAAAACAAGGCAAGGGGTGAAAGAAGAGAAAACACTGAATTTTGTTCCTGCTTTTCTAAGCATTTTACAACAAGAGCATGGCAATTAGAATACGAACCCAGAAACTGGGTTGCTTTAGCTTAACACTATTTCTTTCTTCATGAGTTTCTCCTCTGTTCCCCTTAGCATTCAGAGACAAATCTGATCCTTTAAATCTGGTCCAGAGCCCTGGCCTAATTACTTGACTGCAAACTATTTTACATAGTTTGATTGTATTGTTCAGAAACTATCTCTGTGCATGCCATTTTACAAGCCTGCAAAAAAAGCCACAAACCTAGGAGGGCAGCAGCACTTTGTCAGGGTTTAATACAATGCCACATTGTGTGCACCCAGCAGGGCAGATCAGGGCCATAGCAGAAGCTCTTTCTTTTACAGGTTTTCCACTCAGACCATCCATTTTCTGCCTCCAATAGCACAGGTTGCCACTACGTTAAAAAAAATATGTGAAAGCATGAGAAATGTCAGGATGAATGTTGTCCTTTCATCTTCACAGAAGCTGCTTCCTAGCATTAAATTTGAGTGCTGTCCCTGCATGGCTTATCCTACTTCATTGCTGTAGCCTACCTGCCTCTGCCTCTTAATGAATCAGGACTCAATAAATCCTGGCTCTGTCCATTGTACTTGTTCACTTGTAGCTAATGATAATACACAGGGAATACCTTCACCTGGAGCTCATTGTGCCAAGTCACAGTGCACATCAGTAGTTCATCCAAGACTATATAAGATATGCAGGTTATCTCATTTGAGCACTATTTCCTTGCTCTTGATCCCCCAGGGTGTGGGTGTTTTGCAGCAGGAGGTGCTGGGCTGTTAAAGATTGCAGTAAGAAAGCCTCAGAGGTTTTGTGGAGGACACCTTAATGCCATTTATCAGAGCTGGCATTACAAGGAGAGATTAGCACAGAAAATCTTGTGTCCTTCCTGATGGCAGGAACCATGAGCAGTTAAACACCCATGGGGCCTCTGCTGTGTGTGCAGCACACCATGTCCTTAAAAGAGATTCTACCCTTTGTCATCCAACTTCTTGTGTGACTTTCCTCCACCAAAACCACTCTGCTCATCCCTTCCACTGTCAAACAGCAAGGGTGCTCACATGACAACTCCTGGCTGCACTTTATGCATTATTGAGCCAATGCAAGAAAACACATCTGAAGTCATCAGCCCAGGGTGAAGCAAACTTACTGTGCTGTGGCACTGGTGGAAGATTTTTCTTCAAGGTCATATGATCCCAGATGCACCAGAGGTTATAGAAGAAGAAAATGTCTGTAACACATGCATACATTCCTAGTTTCATGCTGCTCTCCTTTATCTCCCCACCAGCCTAGCGAGGATAACTAGTGTGCTGAGACATGTGAATGGATTATGCACAGCCTTTAGCTGCCAAACACTTGACTGCAGTGAAAAGCATAGAATTTCAGCATGGTGAAGAGTGGATGTAAGAGAGAAAAGGAAAAGGAGGGGAAAGAATGAGGTATCAGGATGGCTCATTTTATTCTGCATAATTTGAGTGACTACAGAAGACGACAATGTGTCCCACTGTCACCCTTGGTACCTGCATTAGCTCTTTATGTTTAATATGCATCCCAGCCAGCAAAATCAAGCTCAAGGCCAGTGCAGTTAAAGAAGTGGAGCAGAGTTGAGGTGGCCTCCATATTCACAGCCAGATACATTAAAGAAGATGTACAGGTGTCTATTTGTTCCGAGCAAAGGTGGAACCCACCAGATGTCTGCTGTAAAAGTGTTTAGTTGTTGCTGATCTCCCTTACAAAATACTACAGAGCTATGGCTAATGGGGTAGCTGTGGCTCAACCTTGTGAGTTCATTCATTTTTGATGAACAACTGCTGTCTTTTCAAAAGTTCTTCCAGGAAATGGAAGAACACAGTCTCTCTTACAGTCAGAAAGCAGGCACTAGTGGCAGTCACATGTAGTCTTATTTTACAGTAAATGGGAAGGAATAACATGAATATTGCCAAGTGCAAACATAGAAAATGTCTCTTTTTCAGAATTGTGCAACATTACTGGAGAAATCAAGGCCAGAATCATATAAATCCTCAAAATCTCCAGTAATTCAATATTGCCACTTTCTTAGAACAGTGTGACCTTATATACAGGTGTCCCAGCAGGGGAGAAAAAGCAGTGAGACAAGCAAGCTGCCAGTGAGCAGAGCTGCCTTTATCACCCACTTAGTGACATTTAGCAATGAACAAGTCAAATTGCCTCTGTTTGACTTCACTGGCAGTGTGCTTCAGAGCAAGCACAAGCTGAACAAGAGATGGACTCTGTTGCAGTATTTACAGCTCTTAGCACAAGCTGCTTTGCATGAGCACTTATTAATTGCCAGCAAAATCAGGGGAATATGTTGTGTGTGTGTCAGCTCAGCATATATTGTACATAATTGCACATTTGAGCCACACTGTTGTTTATGTCACTTTGTAATCACACTAATAATTACCAAACAACCAAGTAATTCAATGAACAGTAAATGTAACATTTAATTACTTTATTAATTTTCACATAACGTGGAAGAAGGAAAATAACTGGCTCAATCTATAATTTCACTCTGCTCACAAACCCTATCTTTATGCAGATATATGGGAGAAATTATCAAAACACAACACAGGAGATGCACAAACATAACTCAGCGTTTGCTTGATGTTTTTCATGTTGGCATCTCTCCTGCATGGAGCTTTGAAAATTTATCCTACAACGTCAGGCAACTTCAAGGCATCCTGAACTTCGAAAATTAAAAGAAGAAAAAAAAATTCTGCACTGAGATACAAATTCCACCTTCTGTCAGGAACTTACTGATTAAAAAACTCTTTATAGGTTAAGCCAGCCATTACATTTTTATGTTGCTATATATTTCACAACATAAAAAATAAAATATTTTCTCCATAAAACCTTTCAAAACCGTAAATACTAGTACACTCCACAGCTCCAGACGAAGTTGCAATTTATTATTTATCTGTTTTTATATTCTGCTATGGTATCTTTTCCTTTTATAAGCCTGGCAAGTTTCCCACAGAAGTTTCTTCATCAGCAGTTATTTTAAACTATAGCCCTTCATCCTCTGTGCTACTCTTAGGCTGAGCCAATCCTCAAGAACTAAGTAGTTTTTAGCAGCAGCAGCGTGTCTTGGTTTGGGGAGACACAACAAACTCTCTGCAGCTAATGAGCATTGAGCTTTTTAAAATTCATCATTCTGAACCACACCTGAATTCATGCTGAGTGTGATTTTTTTCACAAGTGTTCCTTCATTCACACTGCTGTTGGTAAACATGCACAAGACAGAGCTCAAAACGATGGGCTGTGACACCACAAGTGCATTTGAAATCTCAGTAACATGGAAACACAGAAGCAGACCATAAAGCCCTTAAGGCTGTTTCTCCTAGAAAGTGCCTCTGGATGCACATGAGCATTGCCAGAACTCAATTTTTTGTGTTCTCACAACGTTTTTTCCTGGTGAGTGGTGGCTGCCCATCTCCAATCTGTCACCACATCGTGTTTGACTGCCAGTGACAATGACAGCCCAGCTCTCTCAGGCTGTGATGGTCAAAGGAGTCAGCCAAACTCCCCTTCATCCTGGCCTGCAAGGATCAGGGGAAAGCTGATTATTTGTGTTTTCTGGAAATTGCACAGTGATGATCTTAAAAATGTAAACTTTTATTGAGATTGCTATTTAATAACAGGGCAAATGGGAAGGGGTCAGACCTCTTAAAATCCAGCCTAGACCCACTGTGAAAATGCCAGAGCTAAGGCCCACCTGTCCCCACCCCAGAAAAGTTACTGCAGATAAGCCTAGGAGCTATCTCCTCTTAAAATAGATTTTTAGCTCATCTGTTCTTTTATAAAAATAGTTTGCACTTGGTTTATATTTTTGCTAAACTTTCAGACATTCATTGACAATTGACCAGTTGGATACTTGAGCAATACATGGAATAAGAAAATAGTGAAATAGAATTAATATAAAAAAGGCTTTAGTGTAAAATGCTTTGCTTTGTCCTTGATGCCTAACACTCATATCTTTCAGCTCATCTACTTTATTTATTATACTTTCACCTTATCCTTCACATTTACTCTGACACACAGAAGTTCTTAGTTCAGAGAATATAGTACAATGCGAAGGGTTATGAACATAAAAAATGCATTAGAGAAAAATGTAAATGCTCAGATTTTTCTTGATGTTTAATACTCATATCTCTCAAATCATCCAGTGTATTTATTAGACCTCCATCTTATCCCTCACCATTGCTTTGACAGTAAAAACTTCTTGTTCATCAAGAGGTATGACTTTGTGCTGAGCATTGAATGGCACTCATGCTGCAATTGCTTAACTTACCTTGGGGCTTGGACCTGGAGAAACTGCTTCTGAGAGAAGAATCTGAGGATTTTGTGCTGTTACCAACAGCCATTCAGCTGACTTTAGGTTTTAAGAGCTGATTTTCAAAGTTCTTTGATAATGTATGTAAAGATACCTTACTGCTGATGTAAAACCAAAGCTGAAACAAAAATCCCATTATTTTCCTGAAAGAGAGAACAAGAAGGGTCTCTAGAACTGAGACAGTTAATTAGTACTGCTAGTCCTATGAAAAAGAAAAAGTAATGAAAATATAATAATTTGACCAAGACAGGGTGTTGAAATGTTGATAGAAATCTAACTTACATAATACAAAGACAAATGCAAAGGATTAAAATACCATATAATTTTGAGACCATTACAATATGCCTGAGTGATTCTTTATTAGGGAGCCTCAAAAAAGCATGTAATTTCATCTTCTACAAAAGCTGTAATCTCTCTGCTGGGTGTGTTAAAAATGGCATTTCAACCTCCCCTGTGAAAGTCTTTGATTTTGTGAGTTTCTGTCAGGCTGGTGTCATTACTTTAATGCATTTTGTGTATATTGTAATAACATAAATGTTTTAATGCATTTCTTCTCAGATCAATCTGGACAGTTATCTTTAAATCAGTCTTGTGTTACGTTAGGTGAAGAAGTTATAATTGGATCAAGGGGAACTACTGGCAATGAAGAAGCATTTAAACTTTATTTTGTTCATTTCCCTGTAGAAGAACTTGCAGTAATAGACTTCTGAAAACTACTCCTAGTTATATTTTTTAGTTCTTGACTTTTAGAAAACACTTATGTGAGATAAATGAATTTGGAAATGAACATGAAGTGCAAGCTATAATGCAAATCTCCCTCACAAATCACTTGCAAACCATTTTTATCAAATGCAATTAGCCATGTACAATGATGGCAAGAGACATACTTTTGAACAACTAGAAGCCATCATACTCAACCTGTCAAGAAATAGCCTCCAGAGAGCAGGGAGCTGCAGAAGAGAAACCTCACTGCTCTTTAAAAAGTGAGGCTGATTTCTGAGAATTATTAGAATGAGGAATTTTGTTTGACAGGTGGCATCGCCACCCTTTGTTCAAAATTTCTAACTCAGTATGAAGGAAATGGATCTAGTCAGGAAGATAAAACTCTGTGAGGTCTTAGGAAGCCTCAAAGCTGCAATTTTTTGTCATCAAAGTCTGGTCCCCTCCACTGAGGTAGCTAATTTATGTCACTGAGTACCAGAGCACAGTGTTGCAAGCAAAAGTTGTGTCTTGAAAACAACATCCAGCACAATGGCCATGTCACCAGCAAACCATCAGCACTATTTGGAAGCAAATATTGCCATTAAAAGGGTCTCTCCAATTTATATATATTCTTAGATATATAAAGGTGATGACAATCTGACAATATTTACCCTATCTTGAGCATATAATTGAAGGAATAATAATAAATTACTGAGTATAAGAAGGATATCTTGAAGTGCCATTTTACTGCCATGTGAAAACTCTACTTCTGTAAGCCTACCATCATTCTAATGAAGTAAATAGCTTATTCATTAGAGAAGAATAAAAGCTTGAAGCTTTTAGAGTTCAGCTGGGCATAATTTACTGATAGTAGCAAAAAAAAAAGAAAAATAGGAAAAGGTCAAATTTTCTACTTAAGCAGAAGTATCAGGCAATTACTTAGTGGTACATAAAACAATAGCACCACTATTGTCTCCAGAAACAGAAAGGTTTACAAGTTTGTGTGTATTAGCTAACACCCTTAAATTGAGTTGAAGGTGTGTGAAAGCAGAGTTATGGGTTTGACCCTTGGTCATTTCAGAAGCTCCTTATTCCAGTGGTCATTACTTTCAGTGCTGTAATGAACTGTTATCCAAACTGAATACTCAAATCTGAATTTAAACCACTGAATGCTTGATGCTACACCAAGTTCCTTTTTGTGGCTTTTTGCCAATCATGTATGTAATCCCTGGAGTGCAGCCTGAAAGGTTCTTGGACAAATGCTGATCAATAACCATAAAAGGATTTTAAAAAAGATAGCACTGGCACTGTCTCAGAGCTGGCAGAAAAAACCAACACACACCAAGGGCAGTGCTCAACCTGATCTAACCACAGTAATCAGACACTTCAGCTGTGAGCCTCCTGCCTGTGGCAGCCTGCTCAGTAAGGACAAGTTTAGCCTTTGGCTTAACCTTTGGCTAAAACCAATCTCATAACTGTCATTTAATTCCACAGATTCATATTTCCTAACCTTAGGGATATGCTGTATAATTTACAGGAAGCAGCACTTGCTGAATCTTTGTTGCTCTGACTTAAGGAGTTTTCTAATGTGACCAAAGAAGTCTTTCTTTGCCTGGAGGCTGGCAATAGATTATCAAACAAGAGGTCTTTTGGATTCACTATTTAGCTCTGACAATTTGGTCATTTACACCATTTATTAGGACAAGAAACTGGGTTCTCCTTCACTTGAAAATTGGTTTATCCAAGTGAAAATTTGTACTATGGGTGCAAATGGACTCCTGTCCAGTTCTGTTGGGCTAAATGTACCAATCATAATTGGGAAAATCATTAGGAGATACCTGTGGAGCCAAATAAGAAGATAACTATCAGAAACCATAATTAGATATCAATGAGACAAAATAAAGAAAAAATTGTAGTCTGTTTGCTGTGTTTATTGTTGTAAAAGAAAAGAGATCAGCTTGCAATGGCAAGCCTCAGGCTCAGCTGAAGGAGCCCAGTGCTTGAACAGCCAGGATAGTCCAGGAGATGCACAAGTATAGGCAGATGCACAGAGAAGCAGGTACCTTTAATACACAACTCAAGCAACTGAGCTGGTCAGCAGAAAATTATTTAAAAGACTAGGCAAAACATATTTTTAAAAATTAAAAATAGGGGGGAAAATAATGGGGCTAAAATATAGAGTCTGCTGCTTGTCTCTTTATTTAAGACAAGAATGCCAGGTGAGCACTGTAGAAATTGTCAGGGTCAGATGTGCAAATGTGTCTGGTCAGCTGTGATGCTGGAACTGTGTGCACCACACACAGAGCTGGACAGGAGTGATCGACTCATCTGCATCTACTGAGTCAGCACCTGATCTATGGGGGCCTTTACAAAAATCCTTTTCCAAATTACCACATATTTATGCATTTGGCTACTTTTTGGCTTTGAACTGCCTAAAAGTTTTGAAAATGGAAGCCAGTTCCTAAAACATTAAGCATCCTTGAGTGAGCAAAGTTTTACTTGCTATTGCTGAACACAAAGTACTGATGGATTTGCCTTTGTAGTGTGGCCACTGCATCCATAGGTTCTCTGCCCAAAATCAAGCTAAAATTACTGCTAATCAGGATGCTTTTTCTTCTTGTTGTATCTTATACTTAGCCAAGATTATGACTCCTTTATATATGTGCTTTTATTTGTACAGCTGCTGGCATAGCAGGGAATCTGTAGACACTGCTGGTTTGTTGGTACATTTTCATGTACATTGTACCAATTTCATCTTCATGTACCAATCCACAGGGGAGAAGATAATGGTTTTGGAGTTGCATCACTTCTCTCTTCCATTTCTAACACGAATTGAAGCGAATTCATTGGGGAGAAACTGGGCTCTGAGCAATAAGTTATGGATCAGAGAACCAAGAGCCTAAAAGCTGCAGCTCAAGCTGTGGAGAACAGCCCAAATAGAAGGTTTTTTTTTTTTTTTTCTAAGCTAGAACATTTCCTGGATCTCCCTGGGTAGCAGAGAAGCTGGAAGTGAAGACAAGAAAAACCTTAGCAGGTCCCTTTAACTGTCCATGAAACTGTAGTCTTAATTTTGGTGAGTGTTTAGAAGGAAAAGATATGATTGAACATGGAAAGAGGAAACATCACGGATTCTTGGTATGCACTTCCACAAGAAAGTGGATACATGTATAGGTGAGATAATTTATTTTTAATGTTTACATCCATTAATGAAAAAGATCACCCTGGGTTCTACCAGTTTGCCTGGCAAAACATTTTTCCTTTTGCCATGGATTAAACTGTAGCTTTAGACACCAAGGGTATTTTTTTTTATTTTGCTATATTTCAGAAACAGTTTAGGAGTAAGCACATATTACCACCCTTGCAGAATAAAGACTGTAATTACAAGAAATTTAAAGAGTCCTACTTGACCTTTAAAAACTGCATGCTTAACAGACATATTTATGACTGCAGACACACCAAAAATCCTACACTTTGCAGGTATTTATGAAAACTGTGATCACACCAAAAATCTTTTCTTTCTTCCTGCTCTAAATTAGGACAATGCTCAAGTATGTGTGTGAGCATTGCAGAGAGATGAAAACTTTGCCTGGTTTCTTTCAAGTGTCAATGTATCCTGCTACTAAAACATAAGCAACTAAGACTATCAGTAAGGCAGCTGTTAGTGCTCGTGGGGGCTTGGACAGATTTTTCTAACCTTCTTAACCAACAAACCCTCCTGTGGGGAAAATGGAAAAAAAACCCCTATGTCAATTCCTATAGGAAAATAGTTTGTAGGTGCAGGAGAATAGTTGGCAAGGATGGTGCAGAAGGCAATCTTTCCTAACGAATTCCAATGTACTGATTGCTGAGTGGAAACAGCCTTGCCTGCCCAGTGAGGATGGGGGTTATAAAAGAGTGGGGCAGTGGCCACAAGTTACAGTTGGAGCTTGAGGTCAGAGTGTGCTGCAGTTTGGGATGGAGGCTGCTGGCTGTGCTGGGAGGAGGAAGGGATGTGTGGCTGTGCAAGGGACAGACAAGGTGAGAAAATGTGTGAGGGACAGGCAGGGTTAGGTGGCTGGGTAAGGGACAGCTTGGGGTTTGCCAGTCATGCAGAGAGGAGAGAAGGAGTCAGTGCTGTGTGGAGAAGGCAAAAAGTTTTTAATAAAGGACTGGTGATTGTGCCAGTCATGTCTGTCTTGACATAATTACTGCAAATTCCGTGAGCAGAAGCTCATTCAAGCTCTTCCTTTTGCATATGAGCAAACTCCTATTGCTGACTCCTGGAACAAAGCTGTGGCCCTTGGCAAGGTCCAATCCTTGGCAAACTGCAACATCCAAACAGAACTTTGGGGCACAGTGGTTGCAGTCACTGCTGTGAGTGTGTGTTTTCAGTCTTCTCAGGAATACATAATGCCCTTCCTTCATACTTTAAAATGCTGACATTGGCATAAATACAGGATGAAAATTGCAGCACGAAAGGGAGATGTTTCATAAAGCTATAAGTGATTGAAAACAGGGAATTACAATGCTAACTACTTTTCAATGTTAATTATAGAATCTGCTACTAGGCATATTCTATATATACCCACCCTCTTTCCTAGAAGTAACAAGAGCACTCTCTGTGATCCTGTTATCATACTGAAACAGGAATTCTCATAATTTTGCATTGTTAACTGTATTTTGATACAGAAATGTGTCTCATATAGGGAGCATTTTCAATTTAACAGACCAGAAGGGGCTTTTTCTCTTCATGAATGTATAATATATCTGAAGTAGCACAAATATAGCAGTGTTTTATTTATTTGGCTACCTCTTAATAACCAAAACTGCTAGTTATCCTTCTTCACCACTTTAACACAACTGACCAGAGTTTGGGAAGCTGCACACATTAATATTTTTCTGACTTTGGGGGCATTTCTTGAGCCCAATCTCATATTTTAATGAAGAGTAAGCTGTGTTCTACATAAGCACAAGGACTCAGCAGCAGGACAAGAATACCAGCACACAGAGGTGGTACCTGTGTTGGTGTCAGACCACAGGCAGGACTCTGAATTACCTGAGTTTTCCTGTTTTTTTTTTTATTGGTTTGGTGTTTTGTGTTTTTGGGTTTTTGCATACTTGGGTAGTTGGTCCAAGCAGATTTGTACATTCACTCAAGATGCACTGCTAAGATCACATCCAGGTGTGCTGTTGTAACAAGGGTGTGAGGACATCCCATGGCCTTCACAATTTAACTTTTTTTTTCATAATTCTAAGAGCCCAAATGGCCAGTTCATTCCATAAATTTCAAAAATCAGGAAAATAATATTTTGTGTGCTCTTGTTTTGTATTTCTAAGTATTTTGAGTATAAACGTGGAAGATTTATTTAGGAAAATGAAATTTTGATGGTATACTGGTAAGTCCCATTTTAAAAATATGAAAAAGAAATATTAAGCTTACAGCAGGACTTAATTCTCTAATCTTTGGCAAGACAGTGAGGCAAGTTACTTAACAACTATCTTATTTAGACTCTTAATGAAAGCTCTATAGTCTGCATGTTGAGTATACTCTCATTTTTTCCATTTTCATATGATCCATTTTGTGTGATATATGTTGTCTGTAAACATCTTAATATCTTGCTACCGATGGAAAAACTTACATAAGGGTGATTGATCTAAAAACTGATAACCATTTCAGCCTGAAGACATGTTCTCTTCCCTCCTCCTATCATAAAAATCTTATATTCTCTTTCCTTAAAATGGTAAGTGTGGCATCTCCCATTGAGCTGGAGAGCCCTGTTTGAAAAAGTCATAATTAAATACGTGAACCCTTCTCACATTGCACTCTAAAAATGTCAAGAGATATTTCTGATCAGCCCATAATTGGTCTTTCACATATTTCCTATGTCAAACCTTTATAACTAGCATAAAGCTCTTTTGTAGACTACTTTTGCCAGAATTAATATCATACTTTTGAATCATTATAGCATAAAAACAAGATCTGGTTTTTTTACTGTATATTCTAATCTTACATAGCACAGAGGGGGGAAAATCAGTTTAAATTACTGTGATTTAATGAAAAGATATTGACACATACACAAAAAGTAAAAGTCAGCATGAATTATGTTCTTAAACCTCTTTATTGCTTTTTAAAGTTTTATTCTCAACATGTAACTGTTTTACTGGGAAAATGTTAATAGCAACATGCTCTGAGAAACCTGCAGCTCTGGGATGTTGGACACAATCTCCCTGACTGGTATCAAAAATCTGAGTAGAGATCAAAGCATGCTCATACACTTTAGACATCAGTTAAAAACAAGGTTAATTGCTGTATCAGGCTTCTCATGAGGTGGGAGGCTAACCAGAATTGAACTAATTTAGTTTTGTGAAGGGTTCACTTTTTAAGGGACTTAATAGAATGTTCTCAGGTTACACATGAGAACAGTTCTCTGGTTAGACTTCCATGGCAGGTGATGATTTCTCAGACAGCTTCAAAATTCACTGCTTTGAACAAAACAATGACTTTTTTTCTTCACAGAAGTGATTAAATGTGACCTAAAATTATTAGCACCCCCAAAATGTGGTATTTTTGAAATGGCATTGAGGGAATACACGGGCTGTTCTCCTTCATGGAGATGAAGATGGTGCTGAAGGTGAATGATGGAGATTTGATGGTGTTTCCTTCTCCCTTTTTAACTGCTATGCTTTTACATAGAGAATGTTGTGCCTTTTCCATTTCTAAATAGATGTTCATATTTTCCAAGGAATTTTATTTTTTGAGCATTGCCATATACTTGTAAAAGTGAGAACATGATAAAGTTACTGCATACTTCCAGAATAATCCCCAAAACCTATTTTAAATCAATGTCTGTTCTGATTTCTCCCCCTGAATCAGATTTTTTTTTTTTTTCCTCTAGGCTGTAGATCCATGAAGAAAAACATTAGCAGTTGCTCCCTGGAGTTAATACAGTGCTTCAAAGAAGGAGCATTTAATTCCCATAAGTAGAGAGATGATTTAAAGAAATCCTATAAATGATGAGCTGAAAAGAAAGGAGCATTTAACAGTGCAAAATAACAGGTTTCATTGTTCTGGCACCAAGAAATTGTGCTGTGCAGTCTGGAGCTCCATCTCCTGGTGCTTGCCAAAGAACTAAAAGAATTTCCAAGTGTCCTCTAATCTAAACACAGGCACCTCAGTGCACCCAGGTCACCTGGCAGGGACAATTGTGAGGTCCCTCAGCCCACAGCAAATCCAGATTTAGGTTTGTAACTCCTGTGGACTGGGAAACACACATTGGAAAATGCCTTCCCTGGTCACTCTGGACTTGCTGGAGTTCACCAGCTCCTTCACTATGGGCTCCGCTTAAATAGAATTATCCTGAGTTCAGTGAAAATTGGGGAGTTTGTGTACATCTGCTCATTCTCAAATTTTGGGGAGGTGGAGATTGCACCTCTTCTGAGCACTGTGCAAAACAATAAAAATTAGGCACTCTAATATATTTTTTTTTACTTGTGAGATGCTGAAGGAACTGTAATTAGTAAATAACTATCTGAATTTCTCAGTTAAAGTTTTTATTGTCCTTTCTTAAATAGATATATAAAAATATGTAATTCTACATACCAATTTTACCAGAGTTGTCAAAACATGATTACTACTTTACAAAATATCATGTGGCATGGGGAAATATCATACAGGTGAGCCAAATATACAATAAATAAGTGAATGTAATACAGGAGGGAACAGATGAGTCAAGGTTAGGATGTCAGTTGTCACAATGGGAGGTTAAGTTAATTATTTTTTCTATGCATCACCAACAAAAGCATCCTTAATAGGAAAACCACTTCTAACAATTCATTTCAGGAATATTTCTGAATAAGAAATTTGACATTATTATGAGTATTGCTTATTTTATTAGAACCTTCCACTGTCATCTGGCTGGTAAATGTCCCCATTCTTGTTATAGTTGTATTAATTTTTCTTCATGAATAGATTCAAGAGTTAATATCTCATCATTTCTTAAGAAGGATCATTATGTAAGTCACTTAGGATATTTTTGCTTCTATTTAAGTATTTACAAGTAAATAAGCTATCTTATTCAGCCAACCAAAAATACTGTAACTAAAATACGTTGCTGCTGGATCATTAATTTAATCTAATGGCTTCATTTTGGATACAGGCTTTTTATCAGCAAGCCTAGTCAATCCAATAGTAAAGTTCACAATTCATCTATTTTTTTTCATTTCTTCACCATTTGCCAACTTACAGGACCACATGGAAAGCTGAAGCTCTTCAAGAGAAGGCTCTTATGAGAGAAACAGAGCCTACAATGTGGGATGGAGGTTTCTTTGGGAGTGAGTGGTAGCTGTGAGCTGCATTTAGTTCAAGTACCTGTCACTTGTGCACTGCTGACCAAATGCACATTGCCCTCTCCTTTTCATTTGCTATGACAAATTATTGAATCCAAGTCTTGCCTTGTTATCCCAGTGCAGAAATGCATTACAATTCCCTGTTTGAGCCAGTTTACTCCAGATTTATCCCACTGTAAGAACAGACACTACCCTGCAATTTGGTATAGCTGCCCCCAGCTGCTCAGTAAAGCAAGGTGTATCCATTTCTCTTTAAGAAGCTACTCTTAAATTTCATTGACTTAATAACACATATGTTAAACATAAAGAGGAAAGAATAAATATGAAGGGGTAGTAATAAAATTATGAACAGGTATTAAAAAAGAGCTTTTGAAATATTTCTTCAGAGTGGGAGTAGCATGCACTTGTATCTACTCTGAAGTTTAATCACGTGTAGTCTCGATCCTAAAAAGACAGATAAGAATTAATTTGGGACTATGAACTGCCTTTCTTGTGCATCATTACAGACCACATTCCAGTAATATATGTCCATCCTCCCACAGGTAGCAGAAAATACTAGAAATCACTGGCATTATGTATGTGGCAATTCTCTTAAAAACCATCATTGCTACTCAAATTATTGCAGATTTTTATAACAAGGAACATGCCTGATCAATAGCAAGCTTCTATTAGTTCCCTTACCAACCTTTCAACATATTAGACATGATTAATATTGTAATTTAAAACTTCAGGAGCAATGCAGAAAATATTCAAAGTATGGTTTGAGTGGGAAAAGTCCATGTGGTTGGGCTTTTCTGTTCTTTTCTTGCAGCAGTCTGACAATACTTTAATGAACTCTGGCCTTAAGCTCAGACTCTAACACAACAGAACACAATTCTTGAGGGTGAGTTTGCAATTCCACTCTAATACTTCTGCAGGCATTTGTGTCTGTGACTTTGCATGGGTCACATTCAGCCCAAGTGCTCACAGCTGCAGGTGACAGAGCAGGATGATTGATCTCTATTAGGCTAGTTACACTACCTGTAATGATTTTCTCATGTGCTGGTATAATTACAGTTTGTGTTTATTTTTATAAATTAATTATTGCACAGCCTGTATTATTTTGCCTGTTGGTGCAGCTATGAGAGAAATGCAAGGCATTTCAGATTTCCAGCTGAGATTTTCTACAGGAATGCAATGAGCTGGACCTGAAGGTAATTAGGCCTGCATCCTAAAAATGAGAGCAGAGGGCTGGGTCTCTCTTTTTATTGAGAGGAGTTCTGTTGGTGCAGCTAGGGCTGTGTGTACCTGGTCCCCAGCAAGGGTGTGCTGATTGTTACAGTGGTAGCATGTGCTTACAGATCCACAGAGATCATCACAGTCACTGCCTTTTAAAATAACCTTGTGCTTCAAAATGCTAGAGCCCAAGCCCTTGTAGGTGTTTATGATTCTGGAACCTTTTTGCAATGCAAATGCAACACCAAACTGAACAGTCCTCAATGAGACTATAATTTTACTAAACTCTCTCCAGGATGGATGAAAAAGCTTCTCATAATCGAGGATATCCTAAGGGCATTCCTTATCCTCTTAATGTGTACTTCCCATGTTGATGAAGACTTCCAGCTTCACAATCATGAGCAGTTTTAATAGCATGTTCTCATCTTCTGTCACATAATTGACAAAAATATTGACCATTGTATAATGCCAGGTCAACCTTTTCATTAATAAGTCCTCTGCAGCCTCATTACTCCCAGTGTTTACTGGGAATCATATCATTAGCTTCCCATTAGCCAGAATCTTGCCTTCCTTACCATCCTTGTAATGTTTGTCAGCTTAAACCACACCATTTGATGAGATGGACCAGTTCCATTAATAGGACATAGAGAAATCAGCTCTGTTATTTCCCCTAAACCCACAGACCAGCTTTTCAGCCCAAAGAAAGGCAGTGGCATGTTTTGCCATTACTGCCCTTGGTGAATCAATGGTGTACTCCATTAATTCTATTTCAGTGATTTTAATTAGTCATTATTTGAGACTGCCTTAAACTTATATGATCTTGAGTAAGACTGAGTTAATATATCTGTATATTCACTGATGCTAAAAACCCTCCAACCTTTCCTTCTCTAAGGTTCAAACTTCCAATGTCAGACCTGGGGAGAATTTAGAATTTCCACTAACTATGCAGTTCACCTGCAGAGTTAACATAAGTTTGTCTTGTGGGTTTTTTTTCTTGTTCCTGTTAAATTGGCCTTTTGAAGACTAAGGGATTGTGAGCTTTGCATGTTAAAGGCCAAACTCTTGTTATAGTGAAACTGATTTTTTTAAGGCTTGAGGGAGTTTGAAGGTAAATTGAAAAGGAGTGCCAAGGAGTCCTTGTGCAAGTCATTCACCTTGTAGAGCTCTAGGCTGAGAGAGCTCAAATGCCACTCTACTTAACAAGCTCAAAACCAACTCATTTAAATAGCAAGCACAAACTCCACTTGGGATCCACACGGAGGCATTTGTACACTGTGCAGCCTGGACTCCCAAACAACATTATTTGAAGAAAAAAAGAGGAGTAATTCCTTTTTTATAGTGGTAATTCAGGGATCAAGTCTCAAAAGCATTTGAACATTTCAAGGACTATTGCTATACTAAATTGTTCTTAACTACAAGTATGAAACTTTAAAAGGAACAGAATACTGTTTTCAAATTCAAATTATTAGCTTCATGTCCCACAAGGATGTTAAATCTATGCATATCCTTGTCACTTCAGCAGAAAGTACAATATTTGTGCTTTAAAGCTGGAAAGTTAATTCTTGCTAACAAGTGATGGACGTGTCTTGATGGCTCAGAAATTATACACAAGAACAAAACCTAAAACTCCTCTATCCAATACTGATCTAGTGAAAATATTTTGCACAGTTAACACTCAAATTTCATGGACAAAAAATACAACATGAATCATTAAATAAAAATAGATCATATCTGGCCAATGAAGTTCTTTGGTTCAGATCTTTGCTAACTGGAATGCCCCACCCTGTGCTGCTATATATTTGTTCTATCATCATAATTTTCTCAGGTCTTTTAAAATGTCATAGTTAAACTTCAATGGAAGTGTTTTCAGCTGGTTTGGACAACTCTTCCTATTTAAAAAGTTTATCATTACTAAAAACCAATGCATTTTCAACAATGTGAAAGAATACTTGCTCATGTTCACAGAACTTTGCACAAAAATATTTATCCATAAGACCATGTAAATTCCTGTTAGAAATTCAGGTATTTTACCTGATCACCATCAGTTTTGAAGATTTTTAGTTCACCAAAAAGACGAGGTGCTAATTTTTTCTTCTTTAATGTTGGGAAAAATACATACTTTAGAATGTATCCTGCGGCCTCTAAGATGAAAAATTTTACAAAAGTCTCTCTTAAGTCAACTGAGTTCATAATTTCGTTGGGTTTAGCAGAATTTTTGTTGATTCAAAAGTGATTTTAAAACCTGCTTTTAGATCTGAATGGTATTCTTTCTCAAAAACTAGCTCATATTCAAGAAACAAAAACTGAGCAAGATCTCCAGAGATATTGGTTCCTATGGTGACTTTTAGAGTAGTTATGTTAAATTGAAATGTCTTTAAGTTAGAATTAGGCACCTCCTTTTTAGCTGTTATACAATGATGAATGGTGCAGGAAATGTATGCAGATGTAATGCAAACATATGACTTAAGGCAGGAGCAATAGGTAAGAACTAAAACATCTGTTTTCAAACTCAGCTTCAGCCCAGTTTAATTGTTCCTTATTGGTTTTTTGAGCTACTTTTGAGACAAGTCCTACAATTCATATACAGTTAAAGCTCCCATTCAGGCAGTGGGAACTTTGCCCACTTCCAGGAGCACAAGCTGCAGCACTTGGCCCCAGGAATTTAATATAGCTGTAATGACTCATTATTGAATGTTTTGTTTAATAACAACTGCTTATTTAGTGTATTAATCTCAGCTGATGAAAGCAAAATTATTTAGTGAAAAGCTGTTCTTCTTTGCATTGGTGTGCAATTATTTAACTGGAGTTTCAAAGAGACACATCTAATTACAGTGCTGCTTTAAAAGTATTTAAGCATCAGTTATTAAAATAGCATTTGAAATATGCTTATGGACCTCCTGTAGTGTTGATAAAATGCAAAATTCTGGTTTCTGATTATTACTTACAATAGGTTTCCTTTCAATACTAACCAATTTCATACAAAAGCTGCTTAATGTACAGGATTTAACTGTCTTCTGTAAAACAGAACAAGATGCAAGAATTTCTATGTGTGCAGAATGTATTTGTCTATGCTCAGGCTGAGATCACTAACTGAAAATCAAAATCAGTGATGCACATTTGCAAATTAAGAATTCCTTTGCTGAATTGGCATTTATGGGGAAAGCATCTATTAATACTAAAAGAAGTCTGCCAGTCAGTTCTCTGTAATTAAATAAAAACATTTAGCCTTGGAAAAACTAATTCTGCTTGCCATTTAGCATCTTCAAATATTTGTCCTCAAACTACTCATGCCTGCCTATGAGAAAATATCAAAATTATCTTTATGGTTTACTTGTGTTTTAGTCACCTGGTTTGTTTTGGTTTTTGTTTTTTTTTTTTTAGGGTTGCTAGTTCCTTCATCACGTGTTCCCAGCAGTTCATGGATGACAGATAAGCAGTGCTCAGGAATCTCTGCTAAGCTCTGTACGCCTGACAAGTATGAAAAGAGCACAGAAGCTATCTTTGGTGAGTAATGTAGTATGTCAGAAGTCTACTAAAATTCTGGTTGGTCAAAGACATGTAAAATATTCAGATAAAAGGAGGCAGAGCCCTGAACAGGCATATGGATGAGAAGAGCCAGGTACTTTTCCAGCAACTTTATCCTGCAAAGCAAGGGTGATGTGAAAGAGGTGCTGCCCTGCTGAACCTGAGCAGGGACAGTAGGACTCTGACAGTTCCCAGCCTCTGAAAAATGTCTCTGCCCTATGGCTAAGACACACAATATCTGTCTTTGCTGACCCATTGCAGTACAGCTTTTCAGTCTTTCACACTGACTGTGCCATGCAGGCTCCAGGCTGCCCCTCCCTGGGGCTGGAAAATTCTTGTGTGAGAGCACCTGACCCCATGGAAGCTCCGTGCTCTGCCATGGCTGTGGCTTGTGCAGGGGTGTGGAGGCTTCTCCTGTGCTGGAGCTGGTGTGGTGGGGAGGGCTCCTGAGCTTGGAGTCTTTTATACCTTCAGGAAGAGGAATTTTCCTGATCTGATGCCCCTTCCCCACTCTTCAACTCTTCCACACCCACCCAGGGCTCTTCCTTTCTTTCCTTCCTCTCCTCCTTTTCCTCTCCCCCTTTTCCTCCTCCCTCCCTTGGTATTAATGTTGTCATTTTTCTGACTCACACAGTAATCCTCTCACTTTTTTTTCTTCCCTGCCTTCTGCCACTTATTTCTCCTGGGGAGATATCTGTCCTTGTTCAGGGCTCAGGTTGTGTATCTGTGTTACTCCAAGGTCAGTGCATACCCAGGTTGCTCCAAATACAGACAGGAAAGTTGTGGACAAGGAAGGAGAGCAGCAAAGCTGCAGGGTGGCTGGAGTAGTTTGAGTTGGAGTTAATTAGCCATAAACCTCCCTGGGCTGCTCAGCCTGGGGACAGGCTATTGGCTGGCTCTTTAAGATCTCTTGTCATGCTGTCAGCTTTGTGTAAGTAATGACTAAACTGCAGAAGCTCTGAGATTGTCTCTTTTACAAACTGTCTCCTTGATTCACTTTGCTCAATCCTCCATTTTTGCATCCATTTGTTTATTCCCTACTGTAGCAGGATTGCATTTTGTCCTGTGTTTGTATTGCTCCACCAGAATGAGGGCATCAGGCTCTGACAAATGTCAGAGTTTATTAGTGGGGCTGTGGGTTGCTCCTTCTAAAGAAAAAAGCAGTGATGTGTCACAGCATTCATCTTTTATTTTACCTGGATCACCATCTCTGGAGCAAACCCCTCAAGTGACAGGCACAATGCTCAGCTACACACTCATGACATTTTGGACTTAGTTTCCCCAAGTAGAATAGTCACAATACAAACACACAAAGGATTAAATATCACATGTGAAAATTTCTGGTTAATTTTCCAGTCAAATAAGAGCAGAGCAGAAATACAGATCCTTTTCTGAGCAGAATGAATACAAAAGTGGTGGCCAGTGCAGGAGGCTCTAAGATTCATTGGTGGCTTTAGCACAGACATTCTGTATTCCAAGACTTTATAATATCTATTTAAAAGTGAACTTACTTAACTTGTGATCTAATTGTAGATGTATAGGATTTCCAAATGTATAGCTGTATCACTTGACCTGGAGAAGGCTTCTTTGAATGAAAAAACAAAAAGCAGGAAAAAAAAAAAACCAGAACAAAGGTTTTAGTAATATGATTACAACACTTGCTTTCCCAGTCAATAATTATTAGCCTTCTGCTCAAGGCTGTCAAGGGAAGAGCACTTGGTGTCAAGGCAACTCCATGGCAGGTGTGCTTGGGAGCCAGCTGTCAGACTAGAACCAGAGTTGTGCTCTATTTTCTTCCTCCCAAAGTATCTAGATTCATGGATGCTGTACTGCAAAAATTACCAGATGCTAGTCTGCAAGATGGGTGTCAAACATAGCCTGTAGCATAGTGAAAATTCAGAATTATGGGGGTGTGTGTTCCACCCTTCCTTTGCCAATGCAGCCTTTCCAATTCCTCACTTTTGTCTCCTGGCTCTGCCTTTGGTACACAAGGGCTCAGAGAAGGGAATGGTGAGAGACTTTCAGTCTCTTATAAAATCCCAGCCTAATCACAGTGCTGGAGTCTCCTTGGACCCCTAGAGCAGGATCCAAGGGGCTCCTAGAGATGGTGGTGAGCAGCTCCTCTGCAGGAGAAGCAGAGCAGCAGAAGGAGCCCTGGTCCTGCTGTGAGACCTGAGCACAGCTATCAGAGTCTCTGCATGGGAACCCAGCAGGGGAATGGCAACAGCTCTTCAACCCTCCACAGTATGTTAGAGATGGGTACTAAAAAATACTAGGAAAGCACACAGGAGTACTTAAATATTACATGATCATTAACATAGTAATTACATCAGTGCTGCTCCTGCCTGATGCTGTAATTTAAGAGGTTTCAGCATTTTCATTATAATCAGTAACAGTTATTTCCTGTGGTTCATTGCCCATAAAATGTTAACCACGGGGGGAAAAAAGGAGACAGAGACTTTGCCATGATGGCAATTAACATCCACTGTGGTGCTTGTGCCTCCCTGAGTTACAAATCACTCTGGTGGGTGCTTCATCAGGCTTCAGGGGGCCACACAAGGCACTTTTGTTCCCGAAAGCTTTTAATAGAGGCTTTTAACTAATATTTTTTTAATGGAACCTGTTTTGAGGAAGAAGGATGCTTTTCAAGTAGGCCTATAGCTATTTTTGTTTCTCTTTTTACCAGTATTTTAAAGACAAGGTTCTGTATTTACTGGGTTAGGTGGGGCATGCAGAAGTGCTTCTACAATAACATAGACTCAGCTACTGTGCAGAATGCATTTCTTAAGAAGCTATAATTTCTGACCTAAGCATATAGAAAGTGAACTATCAGGCTCTGCTACCATCAAAATGAAACTTAAAAAAAAGTTATCACATATGAATTTATGTAACAAGCTCTCACACATTTTGCAAATGGGAATGTAAATGATGGTTCCTATATACCAACCAGATTGCCTGATTAATTAGTGCATTACAAGGGAAAAAAGTTTTATGTTTAAAGCAAGACTGGGTGACTACCTCAGTGCATTAGTTTTTATGGTTTTGATCTGATCTGGGCAAAGAATTACATTCAATCAACTTGGACTGTTTGTATTGATCTGCATAGAAGATTGGGGGCAAAAAGATATATTGTCTCACTCCAAGCTTTTTTTCTGGTTTTATTTGCTTTACAAGAGAGCAATATTTTTCCATGCACAGATTGAGTGCAATGGCTCTGTAAAACTGCCCAGGAGGCTTCTGCAGCACCATTAGAAGTGCCTTGTCTCTGCTCTAAAGCTGCTGAGAAATACTTTTGAGGAAATGGGGTCCCCTGGAATATTATTCCTACAGCTGCCATGATGAACAAGCACTTTAAATCCACCTGAGATAATTCTAGGATGTGGTGACTAACATGGAAGTGTAGTGAATTTCTCCCCTAAAACTTTCCTTGCCATAAGTATGACTGCTTTAGAAATTAAATATTTTGGGGAATAGCTTGAGATGAGAGAATTAACATTAGAGTTATAATTGTTGGGTTCCAATTTCATTACACACCAGGGAGGTTTTTTCCCATTTTCTCCCATTATTTTTATCTTTCTTGCTTTCTCTGCTCCAGTTTTGTAGGAGCATATTGTGGTTGCCTTGAGCTCATCTGCTGAGTGAAATTACCCTCTGATCACTGAAAGGAGCTGTTGGACTCAGCACAGATATGGGCTGTGGCACACAGGAGATAATTTGGGAAGTGACTGGGACTTAGGCTGCAGTTGCTGCTGTTTTGCCTTCACTCACATGAGCTCAGGAAGAGGTGAGGTGTTCAGAGTGTTCCCTCACCCATTCTCAGATGCAGCTGGCCCTGGCTGCTTTAGCACTCTGGGTTGCTTTGCCCTGCTTTGAAGAGGCTTTCAGTGGCTAGGAAAGATCAAGTTAGTGAGAAAGGGTGGCCAAGCATGAAACTAAATCTGTCACACTCGCCACAGAAAGCCCAAGCAGTGGGAATTCACAGACCATTTATGCAACACCCTCTGCATAAGAGCAGAGGTGAACCTTCCCAAGAATATGAAGGAATCTCCCCTCAAATTAATCCATGCCATCCAACTGCTGTAACTGAGAAGGCTGTTTGTTCCCAACTGTTTAACTTTGCCACATTTTGTACCTCCTGCAATGACATTTCATTACTGTGGAGTGACAGCAGCAGAACCACCATGCAGCTATCAGCAGGAAAGGAAATTAGTGATGTTATGATTAACAAAATAGCTTTGACTTAGCCAATGCTGGGAAGACAGGTTCCAAAGGAATCAAATACTGCAAGTGTCAGGAATGAACTATCAGCACCACCCTGTGGCTCCCTTGTTCTGTTTCCTCCTTGTGTGGGTCAGAAGGGAAAGGACGAGGCCAGGCAAGCTCCAAAGGAAGAGTTTTGTTTCCTTCTGGATGTTGGCCTCTTCTATTTCATGTGGCTGATACTAAAACTTACCCTTCTGCCCTCATGACATGAAAGAAGGCAAAAAAGATATTCAGAAAAGACAGAAGGGTTTGCAGGACTTGAGGCAATAATGAATATGTTCATAATGCCAAGGTTATGGGTTTTGTCCCAGAGTGGGCCATTCACTTAAGAGTTGGACTCCATGGTCTTTGGGGGTCCCTTCCAGCTCAGAATATTCTGGTATTCTATAACATCCTTGTCTGCAGCCAACATCCTGCCCAGTCTTCATGTCTGCAGCTCTTTAAATTGTTCCCACAGAGCCCTGCAGTCTGATGGAAAGCTTATGGAGACACAACTGAAATTTAATCATGGTTCTGTCATAGCTTTTACAGGTTTCCTTGTTCTTGTAATCTCAGATTCAGATAATTAACTGAAAAGTGGATGTAAGTGTGGAAGGAAACCTCCCCTGTGAAATTCAACATATGCAACAAGTCCTGTCATAATTAGAGTGGTTTGGTTGTGCAAGCAGTACACAAATGCTATCCTTATTTTAGCAGAGTCTTCATTAAGGTATCAAATTAGGAAAATAATTACTCTAGTCGTACACATATCCTTATGGTGTCATTTTCTCTGATGCAGCAACTACTGATGGAATTTCAGCTAAATGAATGGACTCATGAAAACAGTAAATGCCATTCAAGAAGATATTTATGAGCCATCAACAGATCTGAGTCTCCCCCTATAGAGCTGATTAGTTAAAACAGTCAACAAAATAGATTGAGCTTCCATACTGGACATTTTTGTTCTTTCATTTTCTTCTTTCATTTACAAGTCTTTCAAGGATTTGACTTATTTCTGTATGAAATTCTGTTGATTTTGGCTGCATTTCCCTACCTTTTCAGAAAATCAAAACGTGACACTTAAATAACTAATAATTTATATTTAACATCCCCTAAATGATTGATTCTTTCCTTTTGACTGGATTATGTAACAAAATCCAAATAATATATTTGCTCGCAGTACATACCAAGTTTTAGGATGTATATGACCACCTCTAGCACAGAGTATTGTTACCACCTCCACTCTGGTTCACTGAAACATAAAAGGAACAACACTGCAGGTGAACTCCAACAAAACATCTACAGGTGACACTCAAAAATGATCAGACAATCATAGCCACGGCAAATTGCATCATTGGACCAGCCAGCTCAGCAAACTGTCCTGAAAAAAAAACCATGTCATCAGCAGGTATTAAATAGTGAACAGCTGGGATCCCAGAACATCCTATTCCTCACCATCAAGAACAGGGGAATCTGTACCAAGTCATTTATTTAAAAGTTCAGGTTTCTAGAATTGCTTCCTTCACACACATTGAATTACCTCTAATTTGTTGGAGTTAGATAATTTTTGGGGCAATGTTGTGGGGCTTTTTTCCCCACAAGGAAAGTCTGAGAAGGAATCTGTGTAGGAGTGTGTCGAACTGAGCGATTAGTTTAATACTGCTGAGCTTTTATTGTAATACTAATGATGTGTTATGGTGCCTAAGGTCCTGGATAAGCATAATTTATTATTTTTAATCTGATTAAGTAAATAAATACAAGAGTCATAGGAGAAGCTTCTTTCTCAATCTTATCTGTATTGTGGGATAACCATAGTCATAATAAAATTCAAATATTTTGTATATTCTTTCCATTTAAGAACCTACACCTATCAAAACTGATTTCACTCAAACACTAAGGAAAACATCAAGATGATGAAATTGGTCACCAAAGTGTGTGTTGCCACTACTAGTTTAATATGACAGTAAAGAAGGGGTTCAGGACACCATGGAAATGCAACTACCACTTTCCCTTGATCATGAGATGCTGACTGATATTTGAGACTTGTTTGTACAGCAAACCAGTTATGTGTATCAAAACCATTAATGTCCTTCTTATTTTATTTGCACATTTTAAACACAACATTGCTTCCTTCAAACTACTGCATATCAGCTTTTAAAGTGTAGTAAAAGAAATAATTAGAAGTTAATCTCGAAAAATACATCTAGAAATTAGATCCAGCTCAAGGTTTACATTTTTCCATGTTTTCTAACCTTAAAATTGTGGAGAGAAAATTACTGGTTTCTTGTTGCTATAATTTTATTTTAATGTGGGTAGAAAACATCCGGCTGTTCAATGTCATCTATTTTATGCATTTAGAAAACCTCCTGGGCATTTTGAGTGCAGGTGTAAGTAACTGGTAATGCAGATGCTGAGCATGACCCTTTCTGTATTTGGCAGAAGCATGGAATTTGGGGATGTAACCTGATCCCTTATTGAGACAGAAAAAGTACAACCACAATTAGATCAGAAGTAGTTTTACAATTAATTTCATCATAGAACTGGGCATATTTATAGAAACATTTAAATTATGTGTAGGAAAACAACTTTTGTACACTCACTCCTAAGGCTTACTCAATTTAATGACATATCAAAACCAGACATTCAAATCTGAGGGGGAAAAATGGAAACAAATACTTTTAAAAGTCAAAATACTCTAGTCCAGGGTGCTTTATTCTAAGCACAACTTTTTTATTAACTTCATTCTAGAGTGTCTCCATTTCTCCATCAAGGAAAATTCTGTAGAACCTGTGAGAGTTCTGGCCACCTGAAGGACAAAGAACTGAACAGATGTGAGTCACATACAGAGTTTTTTGTCATCAAAAGTTGGTCAGTTTAGTTGAATTGGTTCAAGAACCCCAGTGGAAATTTCAGCAGATCAAGTAGTCCTCTGTTTGGGCAGAGAAAACCATCACCTGTTTAAATTGGTCACATTCCTGAGTTTAAGGAGGGTCTTTATCTCTGTTTTGCTCTTATCATTCTCCTTTGGAGAAATTGTCTACTGTATTTCCCACTCCATAGAGCTACACCATGGATAAAGGATGAGGTGCTGTAGGAATGTGCAGGGCTATAGAGCCCTAAGCTTGCATTTATCCATTTCCTTGCTGCATTATTACAAAAGCTCTTCCTTTAAAGAGAAGTTCTTTTTCTCTATTTCTCTTCTTCTTTGCCTTTATGTATTCTATGTCTTAGCAATGGTGCCACATTCTCACCCTGTACACATGGTGGTGTGTCTACAGTGAGATCCGACTTTTGATTACAAAAGTTACATTTTCAGTAAATATTTCACAAATCTATGCATGTGGTTATCTAGCCAGCTGAAACCAAATTCTGATTGGGATTATTTCTCTTTCTCTGGTCTTAACTGAAAGATGCAAGGAAGTAGCTGTGTCAGAAATGAGTCCATCTTATCAGGAATTAGTGTTCTGCTGAATTTTGCCAACAAGGCTGCTGAAGTTTGAATATGAGATGCTTCATCAGCCAGATGGCACATGTCAAGGGACAAGGTGGTGAGGGGCTCTTCTAATCTGGTGAGATTTTCAGCAGGTACATAGTGTTTTGAATGGAGGGGTTTGTATCATTCAGGTGCATTTGCATTGATTCCCTCTGGAGCTGAAAACAGAAACAACCAACCAAAATGTCAGTCAAGAGCTAATCAATTCCTCTGGGGAAGCCTGGCTATAATCTTGAAAAGGTTTATTGTAGAGCTGCTTATGCCCATATCCCAGTAAGGAGGATGGTGCCATTTGATGAGTGCTGCACACTTCATGGGAGCCCCAGGTTCAGTTTTGGGGTTTGGTGTTGCAGAAGCTCCCTCTCCTTTACCAGATTGGAATGACTCAGGTATTGTCACACTCCAGGGACAGGGTGAAATCTGAATCTTTTGAATCTTCACCTGCCACTGGACCAAACACAGTAGTGGAGCACACAGACTCCAGCAGCTGCGGGTGTTTGCACTTGCAGAGAGAGGAGATTATTTCCTTCACAGAAAACAAGAGTTTATTGAGCACTCCTGAATTAAACTAAATTAAATTAAGTAAGTCCAGCCCAAGCTCAGGGCTGCTGAAGGGTGTTAAGGAATCACCAGGCTCTGTAAAGCAGCTGGGCTTTCCTCCCAGCTGGCTGGCACCCACTTCAGGGAATGCTCAGCAGGCAGAAAAGCAGCTGAGGCACAATTCCACCCAGCTTGTACACTCATGAGACAAACAGCACTGACTGTGCCTGTCCATGTGTGGCTCAGGATCACTTCATTCCTTTAGAAAAAGAGAGATTTAAAGGAATTACCCATTCCTCAACATAATTAAAGGCTGCTTCCCAGAAACATGACAGTGGGGTTTCCTAAATCAGAAACACAGAAGCATGTGCAATGTCATGGTGGCAACTTCTGCTGTTATCCATCCCTGAGGCTCCCAGACCCATTTCATCTTTAGTGAAAAGAAAGAGAAAAGAACCAATGCTTCACTTTGTTATCCTCTTCTCACCTAATTTTCTTTTAAATTTCATTTTCAAGCCTTTCTGCATTGCCGAGAAGGATGTGTCAACAGCCCAGAATTAAAAAGGTGACAAACTGTGAAGAATTAAAACTTCTAATTTAACAGATGAGCAACTGCAAATAACGAAATCTCAGACAAACACAATTTTAATGAAAGGTGACATGCTGGAGACAGGAAGTTTTTCCCCTCTCTCTTCATCATGTAACAGCAAATTAGTTTAGGAAGCCATACAATAATGCTGTGAATGCAATAACAAATTCATATCCTGGGCTGTTAGTTTTGTTTGCTTGTTTGCTTTCTGAAACCATATATGACACTTCTTTCCTAACAGTATATTTTCTTCATGCTAAATGTGTCAACATTTGTTCATGTCTGGACTGGCTCTCATTCTTATTAGGATCAGGTACAGCTCATATTCTTCACCTCCTCAGTGGAGCTTTACATTGCAGCTGCTGAGGGAGGAGGGGAGGGCTGGCACTGCAGCATCCTTGCTGGGGTTTTCCAGCACTATGGGGTGTAGAACACTGGCTGGATACATATTGGTCACTTGCTTTTAATGAAATTTTCCAGTGTGATAAACATCAGAAAGAAAAATAAACATGGATTGAGATGAACATTCTGAACAAGAACACTCCTCTAACTGCTTTTAGGAAGGTTACATCCAGGACAACCATTAATGTGAGTGGGTTCCCTAAAGTCAAGCCAAATCCATGACCAGTATAAAGTTACATACTTTGTTGAAGTTATTAAATAGCTACACTGATTTATGACAATTTAGGATTTTGCCCCAGTCAAATGTATTCTACCTATTTAATAGATGAATGTAGCACTCTGACTACACCCAGCAGTGGTTTAAAAAGCCAGCAGAGTGTTCAAAACTCCTTTTAACTAAATATCACTGCTTCTCTTACTCCAAGGGTGTAATTTAGATCAGTGGGTTTATAGGCAGTTCACCTACTGTTGGTGAGCATCACACAGCCGCCTTTCTGAGGATCACACTGGAATAAGTTTTCAGATGTATGCAATTAACCTCAAGTAAGCACAAAGAGAGGCTGAATAGCTCCAAATGACTTCTTAAAAAAACATGTTTGCTCCACACCACGTGTAGTCTTAAGAAGGGCCAAACTTAGAATGCATTCTCATATTTAAGGACACTGAAACAGGTCTTTTGGTCCCACTGTGCTTGAAAGAATAAAGAATATCAAGGATTTTCTCAAATTATTATTATGTGAACCAAATAACAAAGAAATGTATCCAGATTTCATGAATGAGATTTCCAGCCCACTGCCTGGGAGTCTTCCCTGAACAGCTCAAAACATGCATGGTATAAATTCCCCTAGGTAGCAGAATACCCTAATTTTTACCTTTTCTCTACTTGTGTACTTGAAAATAATTCTCTCCTTTATTTCCATACTGGTGGCAGGTGCCACAGTAAATCAACCAGTGGGAATGTCTCATATGCACCTCTGCCTTACTGGGTATTAATGAGATTTTCCATTTAATTTCCATTAGGGAATGATTTCAAGACTCCAGCATATGGGACTTGTTGTTTAAACTGTTTACAAGTGACACTTTGGCTCTGGAAATGTAAAGTATATATGACAATGGGGGCTGTTTTCCCATGTAACCCATCTGGAATTAATTGTGTATTTTATGCAATCATCTGAATTTAAAGCAAAAGCTACAACTTACATTTTTCTCTCTTGAGACATAAAATATGTTACAGCATGAATCAGCTGTATCTTTTTAGACTGCAGCTAAATTTCATCATAAGTTAGTCTGTTTTATGCATGTTTGGGGAAAAAGGACTTTAACAGTAGTACATAGTAGAATAAATAATGGAACTGGGGGGTCATTTGGCTTAGATTATACCTGACAATTGAAATCCCAGGAAATATTAGCAAGCAAATATTGGAAATTATTAGAAGAAAAAGCTTAGAGGTATCCAATGTAGAAAAAGGAAAATTATCACAACTTCACACTGAGTCAATTGACAGCCATTGTTTTAACATCACATTTGTGTTTGGACTAAACACAAATATTTCTCAGAGCAGCAAGGGACAGTGGTCTGGACTATAGTTACATAAAAAAGAATTAGAGATTGGGAGGAGAACATGGGAACTCCACAGTAATATTTTAATCAGCAAGATAGGCAGCTGTCTTTGCACCCAGGGAAAATTAATGTCAGGACTCTTCCTTAAGAAATTAACCATGACACTGGCTTTGTCAGAAAGAAGAAAAGCATAGATATCCCACTTGTTGCAGCTTCCTTCTGTTGCACAATTTTTAAAGTAATAAACCTGAGTATTAATTCAACTGGGACAAAGTATAATGCAGAAATTATGTATAAATTAATGCATTCATTTAAATTTAGAAAAAAAAAAAAAATGCTACTATGCAGAACCATCTGTACTATGCCATATGCCAGGTAGAAGGACAAATAAAAATCAAGTAAGATCATTAATAATCTTTCTGGGAATAGTTAAATATTTTCAGCATATTAGATTACAGAGATCATTACATTTTTTAAACAGGAACATATTGTCGCTATTATTTATGTGTGAGATACAGACTTAATGGGGAATACATTACCTAATTCACTTAAACAATATTTTATTTTATGAAACCTTCCCTATTATTTAGAAAATTTATAAGCCTGGGAACAAGCTATCCAAGTTCCTAATTCTATTAACTTTGACCTAAAGGGGAAATTGGAGCCCAAGCACAATTTAGAATCTAGAATCTTTGCAAGTGATGTTTCTCAACTCAAAAATCCTAAAAGTAAAGGGAGAAAGGAGATTGTGAGTCATGTATGCCATGGCAACTGCTCTTTGCTGGTTCTCAGGGCTCACTGAAAACTTGGAAGCAAGCAGGATCTTGCTGTACAAAACCTTCCTAAAAATCAGGTCTGTTCACTACAGCTAAAAATAGAAAGTGCCCTCACTTTGATAAAGGAATCCTCAGAGAACCTGAGCAAGGCAGTCAGGCTGCACAAGGTCCCTTAAAGAGTTGTGGGAAGAAAGCAGGAAAAACAGTTTACAAGCACCAGCAGAAGGTAAGATAGAATCACCAATGAGACCTTTTCCAGCCCAGGCCGTTGTCTGCCTCAACAAGGCTCTAAAAAGCAGTGTAAAATATCCACTGAGGAAAAACCTAGAGTGACATTTTCTGCATTGTCATTAACATGACATTTCCATTGGTCACTTCCTGACTGATACATCTTAACGTACTGGAGACTTTTCCAACAACTTTTTCCTAATCACAATTATTCTTATTCCGTTATAAAAGAGCTGTTCCCATTCTCTTCATGCACATTCAGGATTACTAGTTTCTAGCATCTCTTTTTGTCTCTCAAATAAACCATGTTTCCATCTTTTAATTTTCATCTTAAGTAAATCTCTCCAACTATAATAATGACTCCATGGCTCATCTTTGAACTTCACTTAATTTATCCAGACATTTATCTACAATGAAGATATCCCTACATCTAAAAAGCCACAGAAAAAAAACCTTATTTTTTGCTCCATGGGATAATGACTCTGCATGCTTCCCTAACTTTGCAAAATCATGTCTAATTTCTGATCTGTTATCTCCCTGAACATTGGTAGTGCTGTGCTGTCCTAGATCTCTCCCTCCTACTGAATTTCTCTTCTGTTAATTTCCTCTAGATATATTTTAATTTTCAATGGCTCTAAGGCTTCTGAGGCTTGCCTGTTATTTTTGGTCTATACTTTAAGCTCTTTTTAATTTGGTTTGGGTCTCTGATATTTGCATTTGAGTTAATGTCATCTATGGATTTCATTAATTTTATCTTTTTGTCATTAATTTTATTTTTCTGCTCTTTTTAAAAGTTTTTTTAAATATGACGCAAGTATCCTCTAAGATGAAATTAAACACCAAAAAAATTGTGTCAGCCTGTACACTGCTACTTTATCACTCAGTGATTCATCCTTCTTCAGGATTCGAATGTATATTGCATGTCCACACACAGAGCAATTGCTGTGGGTGCACATTTTCAGATCCATGAAGAGTCAGTGTAGTTCATATTGCACCCATCACACTCTCCCCAGTGCCTGATGCTGTGACATGTTTGCAAGGACAGCGCTGGAGTTGGAGTTGCAATCCTCTGTGAACCCAAATCACTTCTTGTTTTTGTCTCTAGATCATCAAGGGCTTTAATCACTACCCCATAGAAATTCACTGTGACTATTGGCATTCAGAGCTGTTCTGAGATAAGGACTAGAGTCAGGTGCTCTGAAGAAAAATGGGTATTGGGTGTTGAGCAAATCTCAGGATCAATCCTGCAAACATCTGCACCTGTGACACAGAGGGGCAGCAGAAGCTCCATTGCATCTAAAAGCTGAGGTTGTCAGGCATTTGGGGTATCACCACCTGATGAAATTGTCTCAAGAGCAAGTTGGTTTCCAGTAGATTTTCAGAGCAGTCTTAGAATCTCCTTTCTCTTTCTTTTTAGCCAGGTAGAGATGGCCACAAAAATTAGTGGTTAAAAATAGCTGACAAAATGTAAGCCCACAAGGGAGTTTTCTGCTCTGGAACACCAGATGTTGCACTAGCATCCATTTCCCATCTCCTCCAGAAACAGAGACCAGGGGAGATACAAATAAAGGACTTCACCAGGAGATGGTGAATATTGATCAGCCCAGTGAGCTCAGCACCCCAGGTGAGGGTCCAACTCTCAGCCTTGCAGCAGGGACCTGATTCCCATGTGCAGGTGTTTGTTGGGGGTTCTTGGCTCTTCCCACCCACCTGGATCTTGCTTGTCCTTGGCAGGAGCTGCAGGACAAGGTCTCAGTGTCTGAAACAAGAGTCAGGAAGAGCTGTGGAAGTGAAGTCTTCCTACTTATTACATTTCTGGATATTTCATTGAGTCCTGGGAATAGAGATATTTTAGAATTTAAAGTGTCATACCAAAGATTTGCTCCATCTATGTAGTTTCTCCCTCGTGTTTATTTTATCTAGCTTGGAAAAGCAATTTTGTGTTCTCCCTCCGAGTGTATATACGTGTGTATATTTGTGTATATATAAAAAATGCACATATTTATAAAATAAATATGTACTACTTCCCTTAGTTTCAAAATGTCATTCCCTGTGGCCTTACCCCTATTACACACATCATTCATTAGATTATGAAAACCATTAATGTCAGGCAGCAGAACCAAAGGAATTCACTAAGGGAGCACCATTAGCATATCAAGTAGCTATTTCTCAGCTAAATATTCCTGACAGCCCTCATTACATATGATGGATGGGCTTTATAAGAGGTAGTATTTCCAGAAGAAAATAAAATCTCAGCATTCTACCACATGTGGCCCAATAACTAGATATCATTTTTTGACTGTCTGTTTGCATTTCTTTCCTTTTTTTTCTTTCAGAATGAGAGAGTTGTAAAACTCACAAATAGATTAACTGCATAATTCAAAATTCATTAAAAATTGTGAGCCTAATTTAGCCCAGTTTCTGAATTCTGCACGTGCTTTAGTCGTGGCATATCAAACACTCTGTGTCATCCTAGCTGGATTGCCAGCAGCCTGTCAGAAATAAAAAGATAAATAACTGAAAAAAGCAAGTAAGGCTGGCTTTTAAAAGACCATGTAATGCCAAAACTTTTTATGAGTTGAAACCCAGCATTTTCTGAAGTAAGAAATGCAGTTTTAAAAGAAAAAAAAGTTAATGTAGCCATGTCTTCAGGAGGCAATGAATAGTTCTTGCAGCACCTCATGAGAAATGGGCACAAGGAGCCACAAAGAAGCACAGGGGACACACATGTGGCCCCTGATAACACCCCATGTGGGAATGCAGACCCCAGCACTTCTTCAAAATGGGACAAGAAATAGCTTCAAATTTTCTGCTGTGCATTTTCCTGTGAGTGTCAGTAGTGGAGCCCCTGTACCAACAACAGATTCAACCCCTACACCTCTTGTGGTTCTTTCATGCAGTTTGGTTTTTTTCCAAATGCTGCAATACAATTTGTCTAGCATGATTTATTATCAATACTGCTAAAATTTCATGGTTCTCTGACCCTCTAAATCTGAAGTGATTTGACTTCAATGAGGCAGAGTACTCCTTTACAAACCAAATTATAAAACAGCAGGGTATTAATTTTATTATTATTCAGAAATGAGCTTTATTGCAGAATCAGGAAATTGACTGGACACCTACTGCACAATGATCTCCAAAGCCACATGCTGATGAGGCAGGAGGATGTTTTCAGACTGCTTTTTTCCCAAATTTTGCTTCTTCTTGTTAATTTGTTAACTCTCACTTGTAAACCTGTTGCAGTTTGGTTTTTGGTTGGTTTTTTTTTTCCCACTTTTATTTAGAGGAAGAGTTTCACCAGTAAGGGAAAGAGGTTCAATAAACAATTCACTTAAAAACAGAGAGAGAGAGAGAGAGGCCATTCCCTAGAAAATTGCTAAAATCATTCAAATAACATATTTTTAACTTTCCAAGCAGCTTTCTTCCTTCCAGGTCCCTTCCAACTCAGCATATTCTGTGATTCTGCATAATTCTTTAGCATTTGAATGTACAAGTTCTGAGGTGCTAATAACACTCCTGTGGTACTTCCAACCAATCCTGGAAGGAGACAGGAGGTTTTTTTTAAATGTCTCAGCATTTTGAGAACTACTTATGTGAGGTTTTTGGTGTTCAATCTCCATGAAGTATGTGTTTTTCTTAATGTGTGATACTTCAGAAATGCAGAGTGCTCATCTCTTGAAAATGAGTGCTCTAAAGCAAATGAAATTTGCCACATAAATATCAAAGGGCCCAAAATGAATTCTCACCTTTGACAATCTTGTCTGATACAATTATAAGCCATAAATGATAAAACTATTGAAAAGCAGTTAGCTAGCATTTTCAACACTGTAGCACAGGACTCCTGGCCAAGATGTGGATTGAGATATTTTAGATTTTAATGGAGTTGTAATGAAGCATAATGACACTAATACTTACTGCCTGTGAAAGCACTAAAATTCTTACCATTACCTTTCTCACACAATTAATTTCAACATGATATTAATACAATGGTGGTATTTATTATGCAAAAAAAAACAAAACTGTGAGGGCATATTTTCAAGACATGCTCTGAATATTTTTCTTCAGACTACTTCAGATTTATTCTAGTATCAACAGTTACATTTAAATGAAAATGAGCACTTGCTCTTAGAATTTCAATGCAGGAAAATCAACCCTGTCACGTGCAGTTTCTGAAATGTTAGTTTAAATATTCAGTTCTCATCAACCAGTGTGAACAATAAATCACAGCACACTTCATGGATGATGTAAACTGTCAAGTAAGAGTTAATGTATTCATTGCTTTAACTTTAATAATTATTTCTGTCCTAATATATTAATATATTAATTCTCATAACTCTCACTACCCAGACAATTGTTTCAGCAGGAGTTTATGTGCAAATATATGACATATATTGAGAATTTGGAGTTCAGAATTCATTCAGTAAGGCTAAAAACCTTAGTGTTCCCAAGCTAGGTACCACTTCAGAAGTCATTCCACTGAACTGTAGGAGTCAACAGGTCTGGGGCAGAAAGTGCTTAAATACACCAGAAGAGTCATTGGCCTTCCATTCACTGGAAGGATTTTCATTATTTATTTCATTTCCCTATCTGCAAAAGAGGGACACTAATGCTGTCTGCTTTTGTAAAATGTTGTCAGGTTTACATACAAGAAAAATATTAAAGTCAGATCTAGAAATAGTTATAGATTAGTAGATAGACTCACTTTTGTAACTCTTGAAAGGCAGAATAACAGTTTTTCTGTATTGTTAGAATTACTTAGAGAGAGCATACTTGTTTCTTCTCCTTATAAGTTCCTATGCATCTTTCCACAAGGAGTGACAGATGATTCAGCCATCACTATGCTTCTGGACCTCAGTCCTGACAAATGTCACTCCCACTGCATTTCATTCATAAGAATGTTAGAAAATATCTGGACATTTTCAATATGCAGACATTCCTGCAGCACATCTCCAGGCTGCAGACAGAGAAATGTACAATACCACTGAGTTAGACCCAAGAGTACACAATGGCTTACAGAATATTTTCAGTGTGGTTTACAAATATTTTCAGGTTGTAGTGTACTGTTTTAAAATTAACACATTAATAGGAAGCAATAACTGGAGGGTCCCAGATTTCAGAGGGTGTAAGTCAGCAAGCAGAGCACTCTATTTCCATTGCCATCCCAGGCTGCTTGCTTTCCCTGAGCAGTGTGCACACACAGCAGCACCCCAGTGCACTGACAGCCAGTGGCTCTGCAGGCACACAGCAGCATCCCAGGGAATGTCTGATGGCAGTGGCACTGACATGGATTTTACATGGATTTACACCTGCACAGTGAGGAAAAACAAGAGCAGCTCAGACATAAGTGGCATGTTTACACATTAAAGCAGCAGGAGCCTGTAAAAGATGAGCAGGCTGCCTTCAAGCCAGCCCTGCTCATTGTGGTGCTTGCTGTGAAGATCTTCAAGAGATGCTGTTGCCTGTTCTCTCTGACTTTGACCTCCCAGCCATTTAATCCCAGCTGAGTCCTTTCCCACTTGTAGGACTGACTGCTTTGTGCTCCCAGAGACACACAGCTGCAGCACATCTCAGGTCAGCAGACCTGTTCCAATCAGCATTTCACTTCCACAGTGTGTGGTGCAGGAAAAAGGAAAAGCAGCAGATATTAAATGCCTTATTCTTATCTTATTTGGAGAAACGTGCAGTGCAGCTCCAGAACACACAGTTTTCTTCTAACATAATGTAGGTCATATCCTGGGTCAGAATTGTTCCCAGCTTATTCCAATGTCTCTTTTACAGGTGAGAGTGTACCTGGCAATATCAGGCTCTGATATCTTGACATGGTATCTGCTTTGTGGGCAGATATGTCAAAATAGGAGGTCTAAGTCTGCTGAGTTCTCTCCTGTTGAGAAAATGGCTAACAATCTTCTGTACAACATTTCTGTGTTGCTTTCTCTCTCTCAAGTTTATAAAAAAAGCAGACATGTATTAGAGGCCTCAAAAACACTGCTTTTTAGGAGATTCCTATTTCTTGGAGAAGTTTTTCACACTGGCAGTTAGTCAGGAGGAAGAGTAAAGAGCAACATTTCTAGTGGAATGAGACACTGAACTATAAAGAGAAATAAAGGAGATAAGAGAGAAATGTGAAGGAAGGAATGAGGGAATGAGAAAAAACTGGAAAACAGAGGAAGACTGACAAATCTTAGTAGGGATTCATAAGGAAAAGTTGAAAACTTATATAAAGGAGAGGAATGTAAAGGAAAATACTATAAACCATGGCAGGATGTAGAGCGTGGGCAGGGAGAAAAGAAACAAAAAATGGAAAAATATATGAGAAGGGATAAGTAAAATAGTAATAAAGGTTTCTTCAAGGCTGGGTTCTGTAAATGAGGAAAGGGAAGAAGATACTGAATTATTGGGGACAGACTGAGGAACAGTCTGGGAGGCAGGGATATGATGCTGCCTTCAGCAAATACACAACACACTAATCCTAAGCAGGCACTGCCCAGGGCCTTTACACCTGCCTGAAATAAAGCTTCAAGGTAGATGATGGAGAGAAACTAGTGCAGGTAGCAATTATGTATGATCTGCCTTTAACTGCAAAAGGTGACAATGCATGAAGAGCTGAGCTCCTGTACAGCACCTGAGACTGCAGCTGTAGAAATCTGGTAGCCCTGCCTCACCAATTGAACACTGAGATTATTTCATACTTTCTTTACCAGTGATTTTTAGGCAATTTTCCTTCTATTTCTGAACTCTTCATTTGCCTGATTACCATAAATTTCCCACAGCACCTTCCGTAATAACCTAGGATAAACAGAAAGACCAGCATATGTAAATTAGGGCAGAGAAACAGAACTGGAGTTATATAATCATATCCTCCTCCCTGCAGAGAGCCAAAAGGAAACTTAATCTTCTGTTGTGTGCATCTAGGAACTTTAATAATATTGTTAAAAAATAAATGCTTTAACATAAGTCCATCTCTTAATTCATTAAGTTATGCAGCAATATCCTATTGCATAGGGAAACATTGTTTAAAAACAAAAGCCAAAGATAACAGTATTTAAAACAGCAGTTTTAAAACAATACCAAAATACTCTAATTCTCTGTGATGTTTCTCTGGCTATAGAGGGTTTTTTTTCCACTAAGTATATCAGGTCTTTTCCAGTTCTTCCTCCCTTTCTCTAAGCCTTTTTTCTCCCAAATGGGAGTGGAGAGATATGAAAACTGAGCAGAAAAAGAATAACTGTCTTCATGCAGAGATGTGCTCTTATCAGAGCTGACATAAAGAAATGAACTGTCATTTTCATCCTAAAAAGAAGTAGAAAGTATAGGCACATAATTCTTAGGAGGCTTCTGCCTCAAGTTTGCAAAAAAATATTTGGCTGACCATACCATAACATTGAGAATGGCTGAATTTAGTTGTTATGAAAATTTGCCCTTTTTCCTCCCCCTTTAGTCCTTCCTTCCTTGTAACCATGAATCTCCCATTATCATGACTTGCACGTAAGTCTGAAGATGAATTAAAAAGCATGGCATGATTACCAAGCACATCCATTCCACCAACAAACATATTTCAGATTTAGGATTCTGCCTGGGAGAGAAATAGGTATTTATCAATGGCTGTGAATTTGAGCAAGAGTAGCTGACTAAAGACTCAGGTGAAGAAGTGCAGAGAAATGTCTTGTGGATAACAATGATTAATTTCTTTGTGTTTATAGACTTCCAATACATTAAAATTATTTGCTTCCCTGTATGGGCAAGACTGCTCACTATCTGCCTTTGTGAGGAAGGGCTCAAATAATAAAAAAAAGAAGAAGACAGGCTGGTACTAATTCAGAAATACTGGACAAGTAAATGTGCCTCCTTTTTTCCCAAGTAATGCTTCCATGCAGGGATATATGTTGGTGCAGTTTGCCCTTTGCAAGTGCTATATTTTTCTTTACATGCAATTATCCCCTTCCATACACACTTCAGTGAGTTATGGCAGGCATAAAGCCTGCAGGTTGCATGACACACCATGCTTCTACTGCTCTGAAACTGCAACAAACCCACAAGAGCACTTTTAAGATCTTGTAAACTCCTTGAAGTCAACTTATATCTATTTCTTTACTATGCACCAAAGCTGCCTTATATGACAAACAGAATATTCAAATTTTTCTCATTCTACAAACCAAAGTCACATGAAATTCAAAGAGTACAAATGAGAAATCAACTTCTTTTATAGCAGTCCAGGACAGTTATGATTTGGATAAATTAGCAAGAAATCTTGTCTTCTCTCATTCTGTAAAACCATTCAAGCAGAAATGAGCTATTTACGAGTCAGATGGGTCAAATTCTGTGTTCTCTCCAGTGAAAAGCTATTACTCTAAATCATATTTTGGTTCTAAAGAAAACACAAAATACATGTTAAAATACAAATTTATAAAATATCTGTTATCAATGTACAAGTAGTAAACATGCCATCTATATTGCCTTAGTGTAAATTTTACATTATTCAACACAATGAAAAGCAAAACAAACTGCAGGTTGATTTCTTACATGGTTCATGACTGTTTGCTGTCATGGTTTTCCTTTTGAAATGCAGTTGTCACTAAAGACATGCTCCATTCAATTACACATCACAGTTTCCTCAAAAGCATGAGATAATTCCTTGTTATACAGAATGCAAGAGCTGAACTGTGCCCCTTTCTTTGCAGTTGTTTCAGAGTGTATTTCCCAGCATCTAAAGTTGGAAGTAGTATCTAAAACACTACAATATATCTATTTAAATGGCAGAATGGATGCCAAACTCCTAAGGCTCAGCCTAAATCAGCTCGTTCATTTTATTTTTTTTTTTTCCTCAGAACTGGGGAGGAAATAGCACACCTTAATCTATTAATTTTAATTAAGTACTGTGGCTGAGGGAATCTTTTGAAAACATGGGGTATTCAAATGTTTGCTGCATGAAGATGTGGTAGATGCCATAGAGGCACTGGCCACAAGAGATGGATGAATCTTTAATTTGTCCCTTGGCAGCTGGGTTTTCTGTGGAGGAGATCCAGAGAAATTCCCCAAACTAATTAAGCAGAATCCAACATTATTAAGCTTTATCTTGCAAAGCACAGAGAAGAGCAGCCTGACCTCAGCCCTGCACAGAAGCTGGGAAGGAGAGCAGCTCTGCCTCAAACCCTTCCCTGCTCACCAGTGTCTGACAGGCTCTGGCTGCTCACAGTGACTCTCATTAAATGGGACCACAATTACCCAGCCCAGATAAATATTCTGGAGGGATGGGATTCTCACTGTGTGCTGTCTGGGTTGAGGCTGGTTCATGCTACAAAATCACTTTCATAACTACTGTCATGTTGGCAGCCTGAGGAAGGACAAGAGGCTGAAAAAAATTAGAGGGAATTGTCTTATGGTGATTCCTGTAGGTCACAATGGAAATGGCAGGGGAAATTTTTCTTTCCTCCTAATGTGTTCACATACAGATTTATCAATTTATTTTCCACAGCCAATGCATTTTAATTAAAGAAGTTGTATGGGAGAAAAAAAAAAACCAGCATGAACTGGAAGTAGAGAAAGGTAGCAAGACTTTTTCCTCTGGTGTGAAAAAAGGGCAAGATTTGCCTACACATAGTAGGTCCTCATGGTTGCATAGACTCACAAGTGTGAAAAAATGGCCAGGAAAAGCTATTGTGTGATGGAATGGGCCAGTACCATTCAGTGTTGGTTTAGGGCCTGGTTTCAATTTGTATAAAATTTCATAAGACTGCCTTATTAAGACAACCCAGTAAAAGTCAAAAATGTTAACTTAATTGAAATTATTTGATTACATTTTGTTAGATCTTTCCATTAACAATATTGACTTTTATTGGCTTTGTAAATTAGACATTAATGGGAACATAAAAGAATTAGAAGGGAGTGACCAGTTTGAGGTCAGGAGGCTTAGGGACCTGACAGCTAAGAGTAAAACCAGTTCCCAGAGTCCCTTTTCAGATTGGGTTGGGAAAACACTTCATTGTTATGTCTATGAAGAGGAACTTTAAAAATGCTTTTATGGGTTGCATTCCCATCTTCATTTAAACTTGAATATTCAAATGCATCTCTCTTTAGTGTCAGATTAGCTACTGCAAACACAGGCTTGAGACATATCCTAAGTGGTTTTTAAATTGAATTTTGATGAAAATCACAACTGGTTTCTTAACTGTTCCATGTCAGCACCAGAGACTTTTCAATTTCAGCAGAAGGCACTGTGCTTTCTCTCAGCAATATTTCAAGTGGTGTGGAATTCCCTCAGAAAAATCTCTTGGAAGTTCATATAACAATGTGAGAACTGTTTTAGATAAAGAGCAGCAACCCATCTACTCACCTTTCTAGCTGGTCTCTTTCGTGTTTTCCATATCTTGCCCAATGCAATATTGAAAATAAATGAAATTTTGCTGCTGTTGCTGCAGTTGCAGTTTCTTCCAAGGAATCTTGTCTTCAACACCCAACAAACTAATCCAGTTTAGCAAAAAAACTCTCTAGATAGGCATGAACTGCATCAGAAATACAACTTTTAAGACACTATGACATAGAGCACTATGACATTTGCTGCACCAATATGTTTAATGCTTTTCCTTTTAATATTAGCATATAGATATTTGCAGTTCACTTATGCATAGGCATAAATCTGAAGTAGCAGGCAGTTATTCCTCACCTTAATGTGCAAATGAAGTCACAGACTTCTCTTTAATTACTGATGTTCTTCAAGTCAAGAAGTGCCTAAAGAACTGCATCTGAATCTGGCCTGCAGGAATTCTGGTAGATGCCTCATAGTTTAATCTTTTTTGGACATAACTATTCCTAAATGCATTAACAATTTCTTTATTCCACACACGTTCTGTCAAGTCTTGCTTTTAAAGTTATGAGAATTATGTACTTCATACTACAAAGCCTAACTCTTTTGAGTTAGGTTGTGAAATTGTCCAGAATATTGTTTTTGAGCTTGATCAAGTAGTTTTTCATTGTTTTCATCAACTCACTTCAGCAATCTTTTTTATTTGGCATCATAAGACAGTTTTTATAGCTCTCAGGACCATTTTTGTACTTCTTTTTCATTCTTGCTCCTATTTTTTGAAAATATATGAGTCTGAAGTTTTGATCACAACCAAGGGGCTGACTCACCAATGCCATGTGAGACCAATCATTCCAAATTATTAAGCCATGTTTTGCTTTACTTTTTCCATATAGCATAAACCAGAATTCCACTCAGAGGAGTATGCAAAAGTTCTTCTGCAGACCAAGACATCTTTACTGCTACTTTTTTATACCTGGACAAGCAGATCATGTGTCTGGTTGTTCCTATGAATATCCAGGCTGATAAGTTTTCACAGTGAAGGGAGAAGAACCTGTTCTTTAATTTATGTTCAAGTACTTTGAGTGAAAGTACATCTCATTGATAAGGATACTACCTTTTTTTTTAATATAAAAGGTCATGAGGGAAAGAGAGGGAAAAACTTAGTCACCATCCATGACTTTATTGTCTTAAGTGCTGCAGAAAAAAAAGGATTCATTTTACAGTTGTTTTCAGCCTCCTGATTTGTTAACTTGATTTAATTTTATTTGCTCTTGAGTAGATTCTCCACAGCTGTCTCTTTTTACACTTGATCTTCCTGCTTGCTGGAGCTCCATCACAGGCAGACGCAGCACACATGCTGCTCAGCTGCTGTGTGTGTCCTTCAGTCCTGTTTAATTGCTGCTCACTTTGCTCTCTTTACAGGGATTCCACAAGGACAAAACTTGTGCAGGCAAAGTGCCAGAGCAATGTTCACTGGAAAGCCAGATGTTCCATTTCATCAGTCGTGGGGCTGGCATGGTCCTACCGAGGGAGAAAGGAGAGATCTGTGCCTCTTTCTCAAAGCAGACACAGAGTTAGTTCTCCACTAACTGCCTCTGATTGTTGGGGTGAATTGGTTTTTTTCACCATTCATTTGGAAATAATTTGAAAGCAAAACAAGCAAAGTGCATCAAAACAATTGCAACCCTGGGTAAGAAAAAAAGAACTCCACCATGGCTTCAACACCTCATAAATTGCTTCTCAGTTAAGATATCCTTGAAAGACCCATCAGCAAAATACTGAATTAAAAAAAATTTAAAAAAAAAAAAAAAAAGTATGGTGATTGTGCTTGTTAATTGTGTTTGTTTTCTCATGACTAATTTATTAAGGACAATTGAGAAAGCTGAAGCATTTGAACTGATTTTCCATTTGTTTGGCTATTAAAGTTCCTCTGTGAAATGTATGTTTACTTAAAGTATCTCCAGCTACCCATTTACAATGCATTTGTTAAATTAGTTAAGAGACTTTAATTGGGCATTGGGGATTTGTTGTGCTATTCCCAACTCTGTTTACTAAAAATACATGAGAACAGTGAGCAATTTATTTATAACCTTGTTATATTAGGCCATTACCAACACCAGATTTTTTTCTTGATGTATTTTTAATTTGCATTGACAGAATTCAAGTCATGTTTGCTTTTCTTTCTGTTTTCATTAGAGCAGCCTGAAAACTGTTTCTAGTTGAATATGGTGGAACGTATTTTATTTGGAGCAGCATTCATAACATTTGGAACAGCGATCGTAGATGTGGACGCCCCCAAAAAAACAACAATATTGAATCAGCATAAGAGAATGCTGTCTTTCTTTTGCATCCCATTAAGGTAAATAGCTTGAGCAATTAACTGTATTTGAGGTTAGAAATGCACTGTACTTCATTGGCATTATCATCAAATAGACACTTGGTTATTTTGATCTGATCCTGGCCACTTCACACCATTGAAAACACAGTAAAACTCCTGTGGCAAGGCTTTGATTCCAGTGCCCCTCTGAGACAAGGGTGTCTGCACACCTCTTCAGACAGGCCCTTCAGAGCCAGGATCAAGTTATTTCTAAAGCTGTCTTGCTGTTAGTACAATGTCCAGGCAGATCTCTGTGCTCACCCTGAGCCTGGGGAAACCCACTGGACTGCCATGCCAAGCAAAGTGGTTCATTCTCCAGAAACAGAATGTAATTAAATATTTCAACTTTCCAGAACTAATTTTTTCTGTCCTGTTAAGTGCAGTTGCTTTAACAGAATTTTCACTCCAGTTGACACTGATCTGTTGTGATGGGATGAGTCCATAAGTTAACAGCTGTAAATGTTAACAAGTAATTTATTTAAGCTCTTGTAGAAGAGAGACTGCTTTCATGGTTGGGGAAATCAACACCATACTCTCTATGCCAAGTATTTTTACTGAACATAATGTTGTTTGAAGCTTGTTTTCCATAGCCCAAAGAACTGTGTTTTGTTGCTATTAAAAAAAAAAAAAAAAAAGCAGTCATTTTTCAAAGGACTGTGTAGCCCTGGTACGTGAGGCTAGTCCTGAACTGGTTTGAATTAGCATAAATGTTCATTTCAATTGAACTATTCCACTTTACACTAGCTGACTTCCCAGACAAATATGTATTGTTTAGTGAAAAAGAAAGCCTTGAGAAAAACAAAATACCTCAGAGGAGGACATAAAAGAGAGGAAGTATGATCATCATAGACACACTCCTGTCATCCTCCAAAATGCATGCAAGGTAATGTTTCTTCCTCTTTTCCTGCAAATTATTTTAACCTGAAATTATTATATGTCACAAAACTTCAGATTGTGCATCACTTCATCTAATTTAAATTTGGGGGTTAATTTACATTTGTAGCTGCCTTGACATCAGAAAACTTCTCTTTAAGCCTGGCCAGCTTTAGTTCTACTCTTTGATTAGAGCTGTCCTTGGTTGTTTGTGGAATACTGAACCTTATCCCTTAATCTGAGAACCTAAAATTAATGACAGTGTGTGTGCAGAACCATTTGTAAAACCACAAATTCTTTCTGCTGAACTAGTACCTGGTTTGATTTTTAAAACACATTCAGAGTAGTTTAACTTAAGTTAAAATATTTCTTTTTTAAGAGTGCTCCAAGCACATGGAAATAAAAGTGAAAAAAGCTTAATTAGTTCTTTTGGGGTTTATGACTGCAATCAAAAGCTTAGAAAGAATAGAGATAATAATCCAATTGATAATGCTGAACATCCTGGCATAAGCAGCACAGTGGAGGGTATTTGCCTGACTTTGATGGAAACTTACTGCTAAATCTTGTGTTCAAGAACTAGAAATAAAAATGAATACACTATATGATTTTTCTTAAAAGACCATCTATATTCAAAAATGTATAACAGCAGTGGGAAAACATGGAGACAGTTTTAAATAGTGAAGATGTTGTTTCAATTGCTGAGTTGATTTTTATGTTGTTTACTTACATCTTATTTCACATAGCTTAAAGCAAATGTAGTTTTAAATCTTAGGCAAGATAAACATGGTTAGAAATTTTGGGGGAAAAAAAAGGCAAGTAAAAATGACAAGCATTTCCCAGATCTTATCAGGAAGTGTCAAGAGCAGCCTTCTTGGTGAAGTAGCAGCCAGCAGCTACTATTCTCACAATGCCATCTTGACAAATTTAGCTCTCCAGATCCTGAGAGCCCAGATTTATACCCATCTGGCAATACTGAGAGACAAACACTCATCTGTCAGATGTGCTGCAGAGCTCATGTTCCCATGCAGGGAGCAGCATCCATCCTGCTTTGATCTCCAGCTATCTCCAAGCATTGAGCAATTCCTGGTTTCCTTGTCCTGAGCATTGTGCTCTGCCCCAGCATGGGAGACACATCCAGCCCTCTGAAGCTGCTGGAGGGCACTACAGAAAACAGTGGGCAATGTGGGGAAGAAAGCTCATGCCAACAATATTGAAAGATACCTGCAAAGGACATGAGAATACCTTTGCTTTTGTGGCATGAGTGAACAAATGCAGTTTTACAGCAGAGTGCAAGCAGAGATGACACACCTGTAGGCTGTTTAACACTGAACTTCAAGGGATGAATCTAGGGTTACATTTGAGTTTCAGGGAGTTTCTTGCACAGAAAATATATTTGCAGTGAGGAAGGAATTTTTTTATTTTTTTTTTTTTCTAATGCAATCAGCGTTGGTTCCAATCCTTCCCAGGTGCATACTTTCATTTTTATATTAAATGCAATGGCAGAAGATCAAAAACCAGACAGGATCTGATCTGCTCGTTTTCTTCCTGTAACAGGAAAGCAGGGCAGCAGAACAACACTCCCTGAGCAAGTGATTTCTTCTTGACCAAAACTGATCTTAGCAGAAGTTCATTGTGTACCAGAATTCCCACTTTATTTATCCAAGAGTAGGAATAATAACCTCCACATAGATTTGGGGTTTACTGGCTAGATCCCTGGCTGGAGGATGTCTTTAACTCTTCCAAAGTGTATAAAATGAATGGTCTATTTTCATATGAGAATTACTTCTTACATTTCTCATGTTGTTCAAAGGGGATCTGTGACATTTAAGAGCCATTTTTATCAAAAGAAGAAAGCCCTGTAGTGAAAAAAAAAAAAAAAAAAACAACACTGCCATGAAATTAATTTCTAAGAATAAAAATGCCCCTTTTTCAGTGTAATTAGAACTCAGGCTCATATCAGTCTTTCAGGAAGTTTTCCTGACAAGGAAACAGAAATACAAACAACTCATCCACCAGACTGCACAAAGGGCCACAAGGACCAGCCAAATGAAGTCAGGTTACCTACTGCAAAGGTTACCTACTGCAAAGGTTACCTACTAAACTTTTGGCCCTGCAGTGGCAGGAATGAGGAAGGAACTAAGAAAAGGAAAAAGAAAAGAAGGAAGAAAAAAGATTGAGGCATACAGAGAATATACAAGGGAGATACTACTGTACAGATTCTAACTTAACAAAAATGCTCTATGTAAGGAATGAAGTGAACAGAACAGCCAGTAATTATTACCCAGAAAGTATATTAATAAAATAATAATGACAGCAACAAGAATGTTATAGTCTCAGTGTTGATTTTGGCAGCCTTCAAAATATAAATTGCACTGTTTCAGGGGGCATCCTTTCCCAATATTCAATACCCCCCTAGAACAGGCCTTGTGTAATACTGCCATGCTATGAACTGGAAATGTTTATACATTCATTTGACTTCTATTAGACACACATACCTGCATTTAGAGGAACAGCTCAGTCATGCTCCAGAATTTGTAGTTAAAGACTTCAAGCCATACGTATCTAAGCATGAGTAGCTAGATTTTCAGAGGAACTAAGGATATAACCTCCTTCTTATTTCAACATTAACTAAATAGCAATGACATATTTAAGTTTCTTGCTTTACATATGGGACTTCAGTCATTAATTTCCCCCTCAAACAAACCAACATATACCATGCATGTGTAATATATATGCCTATATGTTTCTCTCTCAGCCTCTGTTGCACACACACTTTCAAATAATGAGGTCTAATGAGCCCTTTGAGACACACAAATGATTGAAAATACAGAACACCAAATTCTCATGTTAGCAACCTCTAAAGGGAACAGCAGGAAACAGAAAATAAAACTCGACCAAATGCTCAACCTAACAACTCCCCAGTGTGGTATGGCAGTCTAGGAGAGTATAATAATGAGATCAAATACAAATTGCAATATGAAAAGTGAAAATTCAATATGCAATATGAATAACACAAAATTACATGAGCAAAGCAACATCTTCTATCAGTAGAATATCCTACAGTATATGAATCCACCTACTTTATGCAGCATACCCAGGCTCTTTTATATTTCCTCAATTTATCTTATGGTAAAGTAGTTATTTTCATGTGAACCAGAACACTTCAGAGGCAGTAAAAGCCATATTAGAGAATGCCTAACCTCCACCTTCATTCCTTCTCTTCAGAGCTGGCTGCAGAGTGTGGCTGCACAGAAAACTCTGCACACAGAGCCCAGACAGGGCTCAAACCTCTCTTGAGCAGCACCAATACAGGGCAGAAGCAGCTGCTGAGAAGGAAACTCAACTATCATCCTATTGCAGCTGACAGCAACACTTTTCTGGGAAAGCAAACATGCACAGGCTACAGCTGCTGATGAATGAAAATCCTTCACATAAACAAAATTAATCCCTGAGGTATGCAGATACCCTTTTTGAAGAGAAACTGTTCTTTTATTTGATATACAGTCCTCCAAAATTCCCTAAAACCATGTTGTAAGGAAAAAGTATAATAATTCTATTTTCTTTGGATATAGCAGGAAGTACAACTAAAGGTTCATCAAGTATTGTTTGCTTCTGAAATGAAGGCCAAAGAACATTGCAGTAGCATACCTTAAATCAGCAACAGCACTTGACAGGATGGGGTGTCCCTGGCCTTTATGGATACCAGGGATGTCAAGCCTCCTCCTGCTCCTGTCTAGAGACATTCCATGCAGCACAGTGCTGGGAGGCTTTGGTTGCACTATTTGCTCTCATTTGTATTTCTGTATTGGATTCAGCACAGTAGGGAAGAGTCCTGAGCAATTTATTTTCTCCAGCCATGCTGTTCAGCTCCTCTCACCCCTGGGGACTGAGAGGAAATCTTTGACAGGTAGACAGCTCCTGTGTATAAAAAAAAAAATCCCTAATATCAGCCAGAAATCAGTAGTTGGCCAACTGCAGTAAACACAGTGAAGTGAAGGAAGCAGCAAAAGAAAGATATTTGAGATGAGTTTGCATCCAGGGACAGTGTATGAGACAAGAGGCTGCCTACCAGCACACCTGAGCCTGCAATGGGGACTGGGAGCTCCATACTGGTATCTCTGTCTTAGATGGGATTTCCTGCTGAGATAACCAAAGCTGTACCCAGAGCTTTAATTGCCATTACCTGGAGTAATTTATTCTAGTCAAATGAAAATGTCACTGATGAAAACTGCTGCTGCTGACATACTGATTCTCTGCAGCCCTGACACGTGCCAACACCAGCTTTAATGAAGTTGTTTGGTTGTTTCTCAAAGAAATGATGCTCGAAATGATACATCATTTGAAAGCTACCAAACACCATGAGCAAGAATCCTTTCTGGCACAAAAATATTCACCCTTGTAAAGAAGGCAGCAGAAGACCAAGACATTTAAGTTCCAAATATTTACTTTGGCAGAATGATTACATTCAAACAGCAACAGAAGACATCATAATCATCATTCAAATCTTTGCAGATATTCCAAAATGCTGGGCTCAAGCAGTAAATTCCACATGGAGTCCACATATAGTTGGGCATAAAATTGTGGATTGTCTCTCCACCATGAATGATATTCACAATCTTTTTAATAACAAGGGCTTATAGGGAAAAGTAAAAAAAAAAAAAAAAAAAAAAAAAAAGAAACTATTATATTAAGCTATCTAGTTCAGTGCAGGAGTAGCTAACAAGTAAAATTTCCTACATAAGAATTTATTATAAAGAATTGAACAGTAAATCTGGAGGCCTTGAACTTGCAGGCATTCCAGTAATTTCAAGTTTTGCATTTGAGAAACAACACTGCCTTCATTATTTTCTACTTCAGTGGTTCTGAGCAGGAAGAATTTAGGTCAGCAGTGAGACTGAGTTACTGCTGATAACTCAACAAATAAAATTCTGCCCTATACTTCATTCTAGGGAAAATAAGGGAGCACAGGGCAAGGAAATTACCTATCTTCTAAGACAGGAAGGAGACAAGAATCTGTTAGCCATTGCATTTGTATTTTGAAATTACTTTTGAAGACACAGTAATGGACTTTCCAAATTGAGCTTGAGACACGTAAGACAGCATCAGAGACCTGGCCATTTTTGCCTCTGTTGGTCCATGGCATGTGAACCTCATATTCACATAAATTAACAGGCATATTTGGGAGATGTGATATAAAAATTAACTAAATGGTGATAAGAAATTGCATTAAGTCTGTTAGATATGGCAGTGACTTAGAAATACAAGAGGAAGAATTTATTTTCCTGTGCTGGTAAGAAGAAAAGTTGAGAGTCTTTTTAACTATTTGTTGCTTTTCTCCCATAAGTTCAGTACATTCATATATGTTGCTGGTTTTGCAATATATTAAAAACAAATGTATATAATAAAACATTCTTGAATTTAATTTATAGTGCTGCAATTGTGCAGTCTCAGAACAACTGTACATGGAGGTAAAAGTCTCCTCTCACTCCTCAGTTCTCTGGTCTGAGAAAGTAGTTTGTTGTCCTCCAGGGAACACCAGTATATGTGAATTAACAGATGTTCAAAAACATTACTTTAGTCCATCCTTAGCCCTGATGGCACCTGCCAGCTTTTCAAATGTGCTCATCCCAGTGAAACCACCAGATTTAGGCACACTCTTCTGCTCTGCATGTCATTCAGCATGGGTGAGCATAAAAAATAAAGACCCAACCATGTAGAAATCAGGCCTCACACTGTAGTAAATTCCTTTGTAAGTTTTATTGGCATTGTATTTCAATTTCTTTCTTTTACTGTCTTGCAACACGTTTTTTTTCTCTTTTATATAAAATGCAGGGGTTTTTTACCTGAGCTTACCTAACTGCTCTTTCTTGACTGTAAAGGAGAAAAACAAAAAACTGTAAGGAAAAAACATTACTTTTCAAGTACTTCTTCCTTTAAAAACATCCAAGGTATTCAATATGTTAATTAAATTTTAATTAGCCATTTCCTTTGTGCTGAGAAAATTCCTATTTTATTGCTAGAGCAAGCAACTTAGGACAGCATGACACTATCTTTAGAGCTACTAGTTCTTCTTCACAAGAGAAAATAAGCCACTCACATTAGGAGAGGAAAGTTATGCTGAGTTGTTTAGAACTGCAGAATGCACCTTGAACTGGCACAGAGCAAATAAAGGCTTTGATGTCTTAATGTGTGTTCCTGCTAGCAGGTGTGTGTTCCTGCTACTGGGTGTTCTGTGTTGCCAGACAAAACAAACACTTAGGAGAATCTCTGCACTTTTAGCCAAGGTGAAATCCCAGCCCCATCAAATCAGCAGGTTGAACTGAGTTTGTTGCAGTCAGGGTTACACCCAAGTCATTTGTTCAGTCTTTCTTCTTAACTCTTCATATTTACAGTCTTAAATCAGTGTCAGAAGAGACCTCGACAGAAACTGAGTTCTGGCTGCCACAGCCAAAAAGTCTGGAAATGAGCAGAGGTGATCCTCATTCCCTTCCCTAAGCATATCAAGTCCAACCATAACAGTGATCTGTCTGTCCCTCAGTTTATCCTGGAGGTGTATTGGAGTTCACACTTCACCTTTTAGAGCACATTCCCCACCCGGGTGAGGTGTACAGTCCTTGTGCTAAGATCCCCTGAAACAGTTCCCCTCTACAATTTACAGACATCACAAACATGTCCCTGCACTGTGATTTTAGCAGGCTGTGCAAGTGAGGCCTTCCAGGCATTTTCCATGCAGACACATGCTGCCTCAGCCAAGGCAATCCTGAGGTCTGAGATGCTTGAAGACAAGCTCTGGGAACTTGTTCCCATTCCCCTTCCCTCTGACCATGTTACTGACCTGCTGCACTCTTTCCTCTACATCTGGAAAGAGCATGGCTGTGCAGAGCTTTCCAAACCTGTATGAAGTTAGCATGCTACAGCCCTTCCTGCATATTGTCCCATTTTCTAGACATCTCCCTGCTTTTAGACACAATTTGCTTTAAATTGAGTCTGAATTTTCCATTGCACTGAATTTATATTAAAACGCCTGCTGCTGGTGAAATCACTTTTAATTCAGACATGGTAATGTTAGTTGCCATATTTGCAGTGAATAATGGGTTTTATAAACCCAGCTAAGGCTGAGGTAAAGCCCCCATTCAGCACAAGGGTCGTTCCTACTTCACTTATGATCTCTGCCCATCATCACAGCAGAAAGATGTCAGTTCCTTCAATTTTCTCTTAGGCAAAGCCACATTGCCAGTCAGATATTAAACATTTGAGGTGCTTAATCATATTTGATTTTAAATTAAGTGCTTTGAAAGGTTTACTTTTGAATTTCCATTCACCAAAAGCAGATCACATAATTCTCCATTTGCAGTGTATAAGAAAAGAATTACTTCTACAGAAGCAAGGTTCCTGTCTCAGTCCTTGCATCGTTATCACATTTAATAAAAATAAATTTGTGCTTTGTGGTAGTACTGTAAGAAAACCAGATAGAAAGCCAGACACCACAGCTCTCTACCAGCTAATATACAATATCACAATGAGATTAATTTTGCCAAAAAAAAGTGTGAAATCACTTGACTATTGAAATAAGCTGGTACAAATTTTCAAAGTTGGGATAATTGAACAGACTTTATTAGAATGTCTTAAAGGGAGACAGCCAAGTGCAAAGGCACATTTCTGGTTTTGTAAAGTGAAATAATTCTGTGAACCACTGGAAAGAATTGATTTTTGTGTCTTTTGTTATAGAAGTGAAGTAAAAGTTAAAAGATGAAAAACGCCTATTATTTCACCCAACATATAGCAATATTTTCACAAAAGCTTTGTTGAAGAAAATTTTAATCAGCTCATGGAATGGCATTTTTAATGTTTCTCATATCAACTATTTTGCAGTCTGCTAAATTTTAATATGAGGAATTTTTCTTTTCCTAAGTCTACCCTCTTTCATCCAACAATTTGGATTCTTTTCAAAATGAAATCCTGAGAATTTTGTTACTGACTTCAAAGTAGCTGTGTTTTTCCCCTTAGGGTTTGGTTACTTTTAAATTCTTTTTTCTTGTATAGCTATTGTGCAACTCCATTTAAAGAGCTTTACAGAGCTTCCCAGGTTTGGGACCATTTATCCAGCTGAAGAACTACTGCTGTCCGTAGCTTCTTCCCACTGTTGTCTGCAGGGCAATGAAGACAAAATATACATATTCATTCCCATTTTCAGTCCATTCTCCCCCTTTACTTGCTGACATATAAAAGTCAATCTCTCTCTTGCTGACATCAGGATTCATCTCTGATTATAAAACCTATTACATTTCTCAGACACACAGAACCATGCAGAAGGTGTTTTGGTCCACGTGTGGACACATCTGCTGGAAACATGCCTGGAAGTAGCAACTTTAAATGGTGCTTTGAGGTCCTTGTCTGAAAAGTTTGACTGAAGTACAAAGTGACATTACAGTATCTATTATTTTTCCATGTACACAATTCAAAGTAACAGTACAGGAACAGGCACAACAAATTATCTAAAGAGAAGGCAGAGGAGGAACAGGAATTCTTCTTCCTAAAATACTGTTATGTTTTCTGGCTTACACTGAACACCTGACCAAAAATTGCCAAATGTGTTCTCCCATCCCTTTATCATCAGTTTGAGAAAGGAGTGAATGGCTGAAAAAATCCTAACCTGGTCTCCAAACTCCTGATCTATGAACAGATGTAGAATATTTTTTTTCTGATTGCTTCTGATACCATCTGCATTTCCCATATTTCTGGCACCATTACTCACTGCTGTCTTCCATTCTATACATCACTGAGGAAATATCTTTAAAAAAGGGAAGAAACAGCAGCAAGCTGGGAAAGCAGAAGCAATCAGTCAAATCTGTTAGGGGCCTCCTACAGTGTAAAAACAATTATTGTTCAACTTAGCACAGCAAAAACCTGATGCATGTTTATCTAGATTCTGCCTCTCTGATACCTTGCTTGAGTGTTGTTTTAATGCATTTTCACGGCTGGCTGATCATTTTCATCATTCACTTCCAATGCACTGATGTGTCATTAATTAATATTAATGACAAGTTGTCATATAAGTGCAAAGACTATGGGAGCCTATACATGCTTCATTAAGCTAATACAGCTTAAGAAATTAACTGGACTTCCAAACATGTTGGCTATTGACTCCAGTAAGAGTGAGTACTTAACACTCGACTAACTTAGTGTCAAGTATACTATAAAGATGGAGAAAAATGAATTTTGGAAAATCTTTCACATTCCTAACAAAAATTTTAATGTATCTGTTAGTGCTGGATCTTCCTGTAAGTGTTTAAATTTCTAGTTATAGGAATACACAGAGAGCTGCTCCTCCCAGGAATCTACCCTAAATGTGTTAAAGGCTGCTGTATCTCTATTGCAGAAACACAGATTATAATCCCAAAACACACACCTTTGGTAGCTCCAATTTAGTTGCATGTTTTGGAGATATCTTTGAAAAAGGTGTAGAGCTCATGTTGGCCATTGTGTAAGGTAGAAGCTGTCAGGTGCCATGAAGGCCTAGACTTAGCCTTGATTTCTCTTGCTAGACTAGATAGCTAATTGTGAATAGAGACATATGATTTGAATCTGCATGTTTGAGTTTGTAAAGGAGAACAGCAAACAGTTAAAAAGTAGGATTTCATATGTGATTTCCTATGTAATTTTTTGCTCGGAAATTATATTTTGTCAGGGACCTCAGCATACGGATTTGGCAATAGAGTATTCAGTTCTGGAAGTGGCCCCCTAAACTGTCAAGTCAGTCTGAGCTATAATATTTAACCATCATCATAAACTAATCAAGCTTAATACCTTAGGTTTATTACAAAGCTTTATTAGAAAGCTGTTCTCACATCTGATCCCTCTGAAGATTAGACTCATTCTTTTAATATATTCCTAAACGTATTCATGGCCATTTGCTCCTGTATAGTCAGTCTTTGGCTAATGCACAATTCTCTTTCCCTGGTGCTTATCTGCTGATGTGGTTAGAAACAATTCTCCAGTCAGTTCTCACCTGACTGTATTTTAAAAATGTGTGTTCTTTAGTCCTCCTTATCCTGATCATAGGAAAGTACAAAATTAAAAATAGATGGAATAAAAGGAAAATTTCAGTAGTTTGCTTTTTCTTTTAAACAGCTCAGGTATCAGTTAATGCTAAACTTCCTGTTTGCTCCGACTAGATCAGCCCTTCTGAGAAAAATGTGTTTCCCATTGTGCTGACCTTTTCAGATGAGAGGACTGACTGAACAGCTGATACAGCCACTTCATGGTCTATGGGTGTGCAGGCAAAGGAAAATCAAAGCTATAGGAAGGAACTGAAGACACTGATGGAAAAGTCACATTTCTGTCCAAACTGGATATCCTATGAAGCTGTGAATTTTATTACTCAAACTGGAGTCTAGGATTAGCTTCACAGCCAATACATAACTATAACACAATACAAAACTACACCAGATTTTTCCTTCTACACTGGACAACTAGCAGCACTAAAATTATACCATGGTGGCAGCTTTGAGGGAAGTGGCTGGACTAAAAGCCCCTGAAAACTGTGCTGCTAATGGCATCAGATGAACCTAGGTCAAGTGGTACTACAAAGGCATCATTTTTCCAGGAACTGACAAGATTTGCTGCCTGGGTAAATCAAACCATGGCTCCAGATGGAAAGGGAATTACTCTTGCTTAGGCTTGAGAAACTTACTTTAGCCAGCTCTGTCTCTTGCCAGTCTGGCAAGTTCAGCTGGATGGAGGCTGCAGGCTGACTGCCCAGGTCCTGTCTAGCAAGGCAACAGAGGCCTTTGTCCTGATTTAATCAGCCCTCAAATGTCACTGGGCTTCAGATTGCAGAGTGTTCACGAGAACTCAGTCCTGCTGTGTTAATCACAATCTCGCTGTTGAATTAACATGCATTCTCTGAATAAGTACTTTCTCCCAGTGACTTTGACTTTTCCAGGATAAGCAGTTCAGTAAACTGTAAGAGAAGTGCTGCAGATATCTGTAAGATAATAGATGCAGGATGATGTGATAATAGAGATGAAATAAACAGTCACTATAGTCAATCTCCCAGAAGGATGCAGCACCACAGACACTTTCAGCAGGAACATCAAAAGTCACTCAGCCAAGCTGAAAATTAACTACAAGCAAGTACAGACTTCAGGGTCATGGAAAATACAGACAGCAAGCTACAGAGTGATGCTCTAAAACACAGGATTAAAATGCCATTGAAAGCTATGAATTGCTTTGGTTCTTTTCATAAATTGAGAGACTAATCAAATGATGGCACCTAAAAAAATATTTAGAATATAAGAATGCACTTGGGCTCTTTTTGCTTTCTGTTATTCTTCACATTTTTAGAAGTAAAGATACTTTGGTGGAAAGGAGGAGAAGGGTTTTCCCACAAACATAATCAGGATGCTTCTGGCACATACTGACTCTCTTCATATTTTCTCAAGATGTGGTCAACAAAGAGGGCAGTAAATGGCATTTTAGTTTTGCTAACTTTGTCAGCTTTAACTTAGAGATTTTAGCTTTGGTCTGATGACACGTAGGAACATAAGAATTGACCTTTATGAGACTTCTGTTGTTCCAGAAAAAATTGCTTGGTGCAAGAGGAACTTCGTGGAGCTCAAATGCCAAGTGAACATGTGAAATACCAGGTTTTAATGTGGAGTTTGCACAGCTGTGATGCTGGTTTGACTTCAGCCACAACTCTGAATGGCAGGAAAACAGAACTTTGCATGGAAACTGATTTTCTGCCTTTAGCAGAATACAAAAGTAAGGTACTTTGCCTTAACTTTGGCTCTCCCTCCTATTTGTTCTTCTATTTTTTTTTCTGTTATCTTGTTCTTCCTATGTTTTGTATATTTTATTTTTAACAATAATTATTTAAATTACTTAGAATCTTTTAAAAATATTAAAGTAAGATTTAATATCTTAGGTACAGCGTAAGGATTCCAGCTCCGACATTAGGCTGAGTTGGCTTTCTTGTCATTTAATTCATGACTTAGGAATAGCTTGCACCAAAATCAGGGGTTATTTTTTTGTCACTGATTATAGATGCAGAACAAGCAATTAAAAGTTTTGTAAGAAGTACACTGCAGATTATTAATATTAAGAGCACCAAACTATTTCCAAGCTGCTATTACAAAAGTCAGAGGATACTTGTTGATAGTTTACATAATGAGATTCTAAACATAAGATCTCCACTTTGTCCCTTAAACAATACAAATACTTTTCATACTTTTTGCTATATTTTGGATGCCACTTCCTTTGTTTTTAGCATTGTTTTGGAGTAAAAATACACTCAAAAAACAAAAGGAGTCTTGGTAGTGTGATTAGATTCTGAGACATATCAGCGTGAACTTCTGCTTGAAAAGGAGATTTAAGGTATGGGACCCCACAGAAGGCACCATCCTCCCAGCAAGGCTTTCCCCAAGAATCTACTGCACAAGGAATAATGGTGTCTGATGCTAAATTTACATCTCAGGTTAGGCACAAATAGTGCTCCTTTCTAAGCCTGACTAATATATTTTACTTCATTGAGGCTCTGTGATACTCTGAACCTCTGAAAATTAATCCAAAGAAGTGTTACCTAATGTGTGTATACTGGACTAGAAGACTTTGCCTGAGATTCACAACTACATAAACAAAATTTGCAATATGAAATGTAAAAATATGTGAGAAGAACACAATATAAATCCACGAGCAGATAGAAAGTGCATAGAAGGTTTTTGCTACTGGTGACAGGAAAAGAAGCAACACATTGGACATGAATGTAAGCAAATGTTTTAAGGTAATACATGTTTCTGGGGAAAGCCTGGTGCTCCCATCAGGCTTTACAGATTGATTTATTTCAATCCTGTTGTTATAACAGAGACTAAATCCCTCATATTTTGGTTTGAATTCACACATTTACCTCATATTTACTCATTTGAAAATGCTGAGTCTAACACAAAGCCCTGGAATTGTACTTCTAAGAGAGTGTTTCAAAACAGACAAGAAAGAGAAAAACATTCAGGTTTTAGATATATTTTAATGTGTTCAGGATTTCCTTAAAGGATTATTGTCTGCTTTATTCCTCACCAATCCCGTTTGTTTGGCAACCATGAGCAAAAACATTGTGTAGTCAATCCTGCTTCTTTTCCATTTGCACTCACTCATAATCTGATAAAGTGGACTGCCTTTACAGGAAAGTAAGATTACATAAAATAGTCTCTAGTGTTTTACTTCAGAGAGCTAATATGTAAATAGGGTGTGAAGTAAAACTTCTTTGATTATAAGAAACATAGAGAGCTTTCGCTTTTTTGCATATCCTTAACTGAGATGAAGATGAGACAATCAAAGGAAGAAATTTCAGCTTCAGCAGGATATGTTGATTAGATAAAAATTTTTAGTGTCTTTGAACCACAACTATTTAGAATTGTATCAACTATGATGAGCATCAGAATTAATTTCTTGTCATTCATGGTGATATCTGAATTTGATGTTGACAATCCACCAAAATGTAGAGCTTTAGCACACATATCATCTCATTAATTTAAAGGTGTCTGTTTACATGCTTAAGCTGTCACACACTGAGTCCTTGGGAGGAAAAAAAATAATATTTTACTTTAGGAAAGATAAGAAAAAAAAACCACTTCCCAAAACCTCAAGAAGTAGAAAAGATTTTTAAAGCAACATTAAAAATATATGGTGTAGGAGCCTAATCCAAAATTTACTGATGCTATTCAGATATTTTTAAACTTCCTTCAACATGATATTGAATCAAGTCCATATTGCTGGGCCATGTAAACAATTTCTTTACCTAGTAACTGATTCACTACTTAATTATAACTTTGTTAATTCCATTGTTATTATATAGTTTATCCTGACTCATACCAGAAGATCAACATCCCATGTCATCCCTGTTTTGGTCTGTGTGTTCTAGCTATGTGTAAGTACATGAAAAATCAATCACAGCTTAAAACTCACAGACATTACAAAGGTTTTCATAACTCTTAGGAGCAGTAGAATCCACAGATTGTGCTTTGCCTTCTCCTAAAGACAGACTGTGTTTGAGCTCTTCTGATGAAATTGTTTATCACTCTTGAATCACCTTTTCTCTCCATCCTTTGCTACAGTACCATCATCTGTGCAGCTGCTGCCATTGAATTTGAGTTATTCTTCAGTCATACTACCAACTGGATGAGATAAATGAAATCAATATTCTCTCTTACAGATGAAATGAATTTAGTAATTCATAACAGTTGCAGACATTCTTTTCTTTGTCCAGTTCTACACTACAATCCATCAAAGTATTCTGCTTGGCATTTGAATTAACATAACTTAATTTGTGGGCAACAACTCCTTCTGTCATAGTGAAATCTTTCAGTCTTTGATTTCAAGCCTATTCCATAATCTGGATATTTTTACCCACTCTCAGTGAACTTTGTTTCAGATATCAAAATAGAGAGTAAAACCCATACATCCTAACTTGTATCACTTGTAGTCCTAATGTCTGAGTTCTTTTGATTATTTTTTAAGAAAGACCATCTTTAATTAATTAGAATTCAAGTTTATGCAAAATATTTTCATGCCATTTTGTTTGTACTGAATGAAAACACGAGGGCTTTTTTCCTGGCTGAAAAGATGCCAGCAGGAGCAAACTAATGAGCCCCAAAAAGAGAACATTTGTACAGCTGGAGTCTGAATGTTAGCAAGCTGCTTGTTTTTGATTGACACTCTAACAGTCATGGTGGTGGAAGGTGATCAATAATACTCCCTCTGTGACAATGTAAATAGTATCATCCAAGAGTGATTGCCCAGCAAAAATATCCAGAGACTCAGCTCAATTTGGGTAAGCATCCAAGACCTCAGATCTTTCTTCTAAGTGCCTTACCCTTTGGTGTCTCCAAATTTCATTCAAAAATAGGTTGATCAGTGACTTGTTTAGAGCATTCAGGATTGCTCTGGTGTATTGTAGGCAGGAAACATGGTAATAAATAAGAACAGTTTTTAGAATGAACAGCCATTAAGCTTTTAAAAGATTAACTTTGTAAAAGGAGTTTTTCTCCCGCTGCTTACTTTGAGTTAGATCATTCTTCACATCAGCCCCAACCTGTTGTGTATTTAATAAACAGAGCAGCTACTGTTGGTTTTCATCCTGGTATATGCAGCAGTGTACATAACCCAGATTATTCAAAAATTTTACAGGATGTGTCTACATGATCTTAATTCAACTCCAACAGAGACAGACTTCCTTAGAAATAAATAAAATAGAACCCCATCTGAAAACAGAGGGCAATGGTTTGTCACTATTGCCAAAACTGTGGGATTTTTCTAACTAGTGTACAAGTGCTCCTGGAGTGAGAGGCTTCAAAAACAAAAGAAGGAAAACATATGAGCATATGTAAGGCAACTTGAAGATGAGATAGGAATACTTAGAAAGATGGATGCATCAAAGGAACAGAAGATAAGTAAGAATTATGAAGGTGTGAAGGCATGAAGGGCTGTAAGCAATGCTTTTTTGTGTTTTTCCCAGGTAGTAGGAGCACTTTGCCCACAGCTGAAGCAATGAGATTCAATAGTTTGGAGAAGTAGAGGGTTTTTTCATTTTTATTGTGCTTTTGGAGTATTTAATGCCTCACTAGACCTAGAAAACCCTAGGGTCCCATGCTCATTTCAATTCAATTAAGATATACAGGCTGTGCAAAATATATATCGATGGGGAGCCACATTTTCAGAAATAACTGCTTATCTGTGCACTTTTTAGCTCATTATAACAGGCTCATGGAATCCAACTTTAAATAAAGGCTGTTGGTGGACTAAATTACAACACAGTATCAAGAGACTTCATGAACTAGATATATTCCATTTTATTAAGTTTTCATTATATATACTATGAGTCAGCAAAATATTCAGGCCCTGCTAACCAGAGTCCCAGTACTTATCCTAAATCTTGAAGGCAAATATTTTTCGCCAAGGGCACCCTGTAAATGAAGTGTAGGTTTTGGCCCTCTCCCTGTTAAAACAGACTTGACAGAGTGTCTGTCTCACAGACATTTTGAATCTCCTTCCAGAAAGCTGCCAAATACCCAGGGAGACAGCAGCATCCTTGCTTCCATACTTCCATGGACAGAACTTATCCATGCAAATACAGTGACTACCTAAGGCTTTATTTTCAAGATGAAAAAGGGCTTTTTGAAAAATCTGAATAAGTGAACAAGTCATTTCTCCTGTTAAATTACTAACTCTGGTTTGGGGTGAGGAAGGAGGCTTTGTCCTGAAGATTTCCCACAGTGAGAGCAGTGATGCTCTGCCTCTTTCCCTGCACATGGTCTTGCTAAATATTAAGACTTTTGTTTCTCATTTATAACATAAGTAATTATGGGACTTGGCTCACCTTTGAAGTCAATAGGGAAACTGCAGTCAATTCCTCACAGTCTTTGATTGTATTGCAAAGCATATAGAAAAAATTATTTTTAAAATAGTGCTGGTCTGCAAGTTGTAGTGAAGGGTAACCTGAAAACCTCATTCTCAAGATACAGTAATTTCTTTGATTTAACTATAAGATAAAATAATTAAGATGCTTGCCCTGTTTTTCTAGTTTGCTTTCTGGACTCTTCAACATCTCTTTTAGAGCATGAGTTGGTACAAGTATGTAGATATTGCAGTTAACTCTGGCATTAGAGTGATATGTCACAACATCAGAAAAATAGTACTCAGGGTAACAACTGCTAATGTAATATGTATATGAAGTATTAAACATATGTACATACAACACTAACAAATCTGTTTTAATCACCAGCAAAGTATTAAGTTCTTTACCACAAAAATCTTTTGGTATACTGTAGTCTACGACAAGGCATTGTAATCATTTTCTTCCTCACAAAGAGATTTGTAAATTAATGAAATAACAATTGCTTAAATAGAAGAAAGTGCAAGTAGAACAGACACTGCTTGCTTCTAAAGGCACTCACCTGGTGTTTCTCAGCTTTATTAAGAAGTTGGCTGTTGTCACGGTTCATGTATTTCTCAAAGAAATAATCATATTTGTTATGTAATATATGTAAAAAATCAATTGAATGCATAAGCCAGTGAAAATACTCTGTGGTAACTCAAATCAATTGATTGATTTATTATAATTCTAGATTGTAAAAATGGAATATAGCTCCTGGCACAAAGGTTAAATGTTATTTTTTATCACTGAATGTCATTCAGATGACTTTCAAAAGGGACATTGATGCTGCTGAGTGTACAATACCAGAAACATGCAAGTACAGATTGTAAGTGGGCAGGCTAAAATTCATAACAATCACAGAATTTTCTGATAACTGTGGTCAAATGCAGATGTAATAGGATGTGACATATGAAGGGAGTAAGGATGCCTTCTGTCCTGCTGGGGACCTGGAAGAGTTCCTTCTACTCCCACTCTCCACTGAGAGTACTGTGACTTAGGGTTTGTCTATCAGAGCCAGGTTTGAAGGCTGTGATGCTCATGAGTGGTTGGCCTATGGATATGCAAAATGCAATCCATTTTCTCCTGCAACCAGAGGTTTTGAGGTGATCTTTGTTCATTCTTCCTTCTTCCAGACAGAGCTGGAAGAAATCTCAGTCATGGCAGTTCAGAACCCTTTTTTTCTATGACACTTGATTAGTATCAGTTCACCTGAATACAGCAAGCCCTGAATTTCAGTAACTGAGTGCTTAATTTGCATAATGCTGCTCTTGGACAGCTGAGAACAATCAGTGTGAGGTGTCCCTGGTCTCATCTAGAGATACCTAGGCTGAAGAAAATAGTGGGCAATTTTTCAAAGTGGTGATTAGTTCTTGTATTAGCCCCAAAACACAAAGAAGAGGGGGGGAGGATGAGGATCTGATTGGGTTTGTCTCATGTTTGCATACATATCCCTAATTGTGCCTGGAAATCTGACTTATTTGCTGCAACTCGCCATTTTAATGTAATTGAATTTGGCATAGAAAGTTAGGGAAAAAAATATATGGGAGTTATATGGGAAAATTAGGGAAGAGAAAGTTAGTGGAAATGAGTTTAACAGCCAAAATAATCAAATGCTAAAAAAAAAATACCAAATATTAACCAGAACATCCAACTCAGAATCTCTGATTTTGTCTTTACCTCTTAATCAGTAACAAAAGGGAATAAGTCCATTTGTTGCTTTTGGAGGTCACCTTTTAAAGGTGATTTATAGTTTATGGTGCTACAGTAATTTCTGGGGAGATATGGGGCAAAGAAAGAGCCACTGAGCCTGTCAAGACTATTGAAAGCTTGATGATGGTGGCATCAAATTAAGGACAAGCACCTCGTATCTCAGGCAGTCCTAGGGCAAAAAGAAAGGAGTGGTTTTTATCTAAAGTAGTAAAAAGTATGGTAGTGGATGTCATGTAACTTTTTCATTATCCTGTCACACTTGGAAATTCTGCATTGCAGGACCTCCAAGTTAAGATCAAACAAATTTATTGCAGTGTATTGGTCCTTTAGGGTATTTGAGATTTTTTATTTTTGTCCACTCTTCCTATCCAGATTTCAGAATTGGTATTTATCATTTCCCATCTCACTCTTGAGCTGAAATTTAGTTTTGCCTGGGATTGCAAAGCCAAATTCAGATCAAGGGAAGATGCAGCTTTCCTTCTTGATTGCAAATCTAAAATGAGGAGATCCAAAGCTGATTATTCTCTGTTAATTTCAGTGTCACTTTTGATGAGAGGATATTCTCTATACCAAAAAAAAAAAAAAAAAAGTTTTTTTTGTGTGGTGAAGGTATTTTTTATCATGGCAAAAATCCTTTTGTTAATTTTTGATTCTCCACTGAAAGTGAAAAAGCAGTTGCAGCTTAGGCCTAGAAGACAGTGTCTCCCTTACATACATCCACACATTTGAGTGTGCTTTTTAAAATCAGAGCTGTGAGAACTTCCTGTCTTCTTTACATGCCTAAATATTTGTGGCTGTGTAAAATTGGTTCTCTTATGTTCAAATCCATGCTCAATTAATGATTGCAATGTATAAGTTACTGCATGCAGAGAAAAAATTTTAAAAAAGCCAAACAAAAACAAGCAAGCAAAAAAAAAAAAAAAAAACAACTAACAAAAAATAAGAGATCCCTGACACACAACAGATGCCACAAAACCCAAGCAAAACAACCCATTAAACAGGCATCATGAAGGAAATTCAGACTCATGGTAATGGGTTTTGATGGGCAGCTAAAAGTAGTGCATATAGATGATTATTTCTATAGGGTCTTTGAGGGATTTTCATTCAAACAAAAAGGATTTTATTCCTCTCCAATTTAGACATTCAGTATTCAAACAAGAAAAACAGATTCCTAATGCCAAGGGGAGCTAATACCTGTCCAAGATGTAATTTGATTTCTGCTTAATTTATAGTTATATTAATCATTAAGACACTTCTCAAGTCATAAAAGTTTTGGGGTCTGGGCAGAAGTGCAGTTTAACTTTGTTTATACACCAGAAGACAATAGCCTCTTCCTAGATGGGAAGAAGAGATAGATTTGAACAGCTTTGGCAGTCAAAGACCAGAAATTCTATCTGTCATTGTTATTCTAAATCTGCTGTTGTAGTTCCACTTACTTGAATGGGAATGATTTATTGAATTACCCATTTGGGATCAAAAGCAAGATTCTGTCATTCAGATGATCATAGCAAAAGGAATACAGGAGAGGATCAATCTTTGAAGATAGAGCTTTTTCTGTTCCTAGCTAGTGGATAACTTTCAAACAAGGTCACAGCAAACACAAAAGGTTTTGTGTAGCTGTGTAAAGGAATACACACTGTCTTTACAACCTGGTCCCTTTTGCTGCCTTTATCTGTGATCAAAATGGAGAATCATTAGGGATTTGAAAGCACATGACCAGAGATAGGTTAGAAAATACAAAAACACTTCTGCATTTCAGAAGCAGGCAGTGTTGTGGAAGGAAAGCAGGGTGCCCCAGCTGTAACTATCAATGCTGATACAAACAATTTCTTCCCTCCCACTTCTGCTGTGTACACGTGCACAGCAATTACTCTGGCTGCAGGAACTCTTTTTGCAAGGATCTCTTGTCACTGCAGGTGCCACCCCAATGCCAAAGCAGAAACTCTGAACTCCATTCCAAACTACTAATTTCTTCTGGGCTTATTGTTTGGTTTAGCATTACCTCAAGAGCTTCAGTGTATATCAGAGGCTGGTACCTCACCTCATAACTTTGAGAATTGAATAAGGGTTTATGAACCTGATGTGTAGATGGCAACAAGTTGGGCTTGTGGTCTCACTGCTTCTTGTCCTGCAAGATTCCAGTGTGTCATGGACAAGTGCAGCTGTGAGCCTTGAAGCTTAGTTTATGTTCCCACCAAAACAAAAAGTGAGTACTGTTCACCTGTCACTTGTTTCTCAGCCACAGCCAGCACTGTATACATCAGTGTCTTCTCTTTCTCATTACTGGTGGTGTTCATTGTTTCTCTGCTGGGTTTCTCAGTCTTGAACCATTTGATCAGTCACACCACTGTCCCTGTGACACTCTGGTCTTGTCTTTATGTGTTTGTTACCATGATGGAGCAGAAGTGAATAGCTTTGGTATTTTTTCTCTTTGGGTACATGTTTTTATCCTTCTCTAGTTCAGAGAACATATAGAGGCTGCCTTCCATTCACTTGTCTGCAGTATTATATACAATATGAAATAAAAAGCAGGTAATCTACATGGTTTAGTGAACCCTCTATTCAACAGCAGCAGTGCCTCCTGACTTCAGGAGAAGGAGAATGCCAAAAGGCCTGTGATAACAGGAAAGATAGGTGGAGAAGAAAATAGTCAATATCATACAGCAATGATGGTGAGTCGAGGCAGAACAGCAACTCATTCCAACAGATGCAAAGAATTTAAGATGTCAAATTATCAAGCCCTGGGGTTTGGGTGTACAGACCAATATTTTTTGTAAGATTATTATACTTTCTTGTAGGAATACCCTTTCTATTTAAGTTTTTCCTACTTGTAAAATGTTTGCTTCCTTAAAAAAAATGCAGGTATAGCCTTCCCACAAAGCAGCAGTAGAGTAATTCCTGAATTATTTGGGATGGAGCAAAAGAACCATGATTACTTAGGAAAAATAATTGCTGAGGCCTTACAAGCTGTGCTTCAACCCACAGTGGGCTTGGAAAGGTATTGCAGAATAAATGTCCAGAAATGGGTTTATAATGGAAGCCTTGACAGGCTAAAAGCAGAGCAATACACAGGTGCCATGATTAAGAGTGGTGACCCTTCAAAGGAAAGGTTTGGCAGCAGGTAAATAAACTGCCATTGTGCTGCTTACCTCGTTAAACAGGAACGTTTGGAAAGTGATTGGAAAATCAGCATCAATCAATGCCACCTGAGACATCACCTATAGGAGAGAGCTGCCTGCTGTGGGAGGAGCAGAGTGTATGCACCATTGAAAACATGGGCTTTCTTCTGAGTCGTGCTACAGGTAATCTGGATCCTTCCATTTACAGCCTGTTCACATTTTTCAGGTTCTTTAATATATTTTTCAGTTGTATCCCACCTGCCCCAGCTTGGGTGTGTGTAATATAGCAGGTCAGGTGGATAGAAATATTCTGATGAGTGAGTTGAGTTTCAGACAGTCTGCCTTCATGTGCCAGCATGAACCTGTAAACATCTCTCTCCTTTTGTGGTTTTTTTTTTTTTTTTTAACTTCACATATCAGTGTAGCTGTAGCATGTTTTGATTAATTCATGGTCAACTGCAGCCAGTTAAAACTGGGGGTGGGGGGTTGGTATGTTTTCTGGTGGTTTGTTTTTTTTAACTACAGCATGAATGTTGTTCCAGGAGCTTTCACAGAAGCCTGGTAAAATTCCTGAATGGCCTTGGCTGCTTGGAGTGGCAAGGACATTGTCACAGCTGACTCTTTGCATCATCACAGGCTGAAACAGCAATATTGTTTTCAGAGTGGTGGAAAAAAAAAAAGTGTACGGAGTTTAGAACAGTTTTCTTTATCATATATCTCATTCTAGAGGTTCATTTTGCATGCTTTTCCCTGCATGCAAGTTCTTCTGTGGGCCAGTATGATCCTGGGCTTTCTGCAGGTTGTTCCAGGCTTCACCTCATATTGCTGGGGGTTTGGGAATTTTTTTTATGGGGGTGGATTTTTTTCCAGACAATCTATGATGTGTCTGTCTTGAAAGGGAGTATTTTGCTTTTTTAATCAGGGATAATGATTTGGACTTGCCAGACACTGGTTTTAAGGCAGATTTAAAATTTAAATAGGCTTTAAAAGCAACTGAGTTAAAGTGGTGCAAAATCTTATATAATTGCTCTCAATTTTTTAACTTATCTTATTCTGCCTCAGCTTCAGATTCTAAACCTTAACAGTTTCTATGCTGGGAAAAAGAGAAGTAAAATTTTGGCACTTAAACAGTGGCATCTAGGAAAAACTCAAATATTTTTCCCCACTAATCTGATATTGCTGTCTCTTCATGTTGAACTATTGCCAGAAAAACACAATGTAAATCAGTTGGAACTCCAAACTAAGGACTGCAGCTTTTGAAGCAAGAGGATTTTTTGTGGTTTTTTCCCCTCTGGCAGCCTTTATTTCTCAGTGTGGCACAACTTGCTAGTGTTTTCAGGTTGGTGCTAGGTTTCTTTAGCAAACTTGAATGTGTAGGTGCAATCTTAATGAAAATTAATCTATAAATAGAGTTGTCTTTTTTGAAATGACTGGTTAATGCCTGGTGGGTGGGTATGTGTGTTCATAGTGATTTGAGAGAAGCTTGAAGCTGTAAATCTTATGGCAGCTGTAATTTTGACCACTAAAGAAGCAAAGCATGGCTTCTGAGGGTTTCACTTGTTTAATCCCTTTTTTAACACCTTGCAGATTGCTTGTTTATCAAACTGGCTGCTTTGATAAAGCTTCTTATCTCAGATCAAGAGCACAGTATCTATCAACTTCAATTTATTCAATTCTGAGAATAAGAGTCTATCACTTTCATTATCTGGATCTTTGCAATACTTTAATTTTGGAATGACAGTCTGCATTTAGCAGCTACTTCCTTCTTAAACATGACATCCTGGAGCTGTGGGTTGCCAGCTGGCTGGCTATGAGCCAGCAGTGTGCCCAGGTAGCCAAGGAAGCCAACAGCATCCTGGCTTGTACCACAGAGAATGTGGCCAGCAGGACTAGAGCAGTGATCATGAGGCCACACTTGAAATTACTGTGTATTGTTGGACCCCTAATTTCAGGAAATATTTTGAGATACTGGAGTGGGCCCAAAGGAGAGCAATGAAACTGGTGAAAGGGTTGGAATGCTCCTCTTGGGCAAAGTGGCTGAGGGAGTTTATCCTGGGGAAAAAAAAGGGGGCTCAGGTAAGACCTCAGTGCTCTCTACAACAACCCAGCAGCAAGCAAGACAGGTTCAGGTCTCTCCTCCAGAGCCACAAGTGACAGGATGGTAAGAAATGGCTTCAGGCTGCCTGGAAAGTGGAGTCACCAGCCCTGGAGTTATATTAAAGGCATGTTGATTGACCCCTAAGGCTTTGATCTCAGTATTGTTTCAGGCTTTTGATTGGTGGCTGAGGCTTTGGGAAGGGTTTTGGTCTGTTCCAGATGCCTAAAATGTTTTTTCTACACCATCTCAGGAAAATGCTGTTGCTCAAAATTAAGAAGAAAAAAGATCCTACAGCTAAGATTCAGACTTAATGTTGCAAGAGTTCATTTAATGCAGAAAATGGATTGTCTTCCAGTTGTACAACAAAATTACAGTAATGTGTAGGTGTTGAAGAGAAGATAAAATCAAAGGGGTTTTTACTTTCTGATTGGAAACTTGGGGGTTAGCTGGAATAATGACAGCTTTATTAATGCATGCTGGAAGCATGTTATGATGGCAGTGTAGAAAAAACTTGTACTTACCTTGTTTTCCTGAAAGATTTGTGAACCTCTAATGCTCCAGCTGAAATATTACACTTCTGGAGCTCTCTGGTTGTACTAGTTCTAACACTTTCAAATAAGCTTGTAGGGAGGCTACTGGAATAAATGCAGCTGCTTCTTTTTCTCGTAAGCTTTTTCCTTTGGTAATTTTGCTTGCCCCTTTCACATGAAGTCTTCTGGACATGCAGGGTCTTAGAGACTACTCATTAATCCATATTTTGGAAAGATACAGTGACCTTGCACATATAGGTGTGGGTGGGTAAGGGATGAGTGTGATCATCCATCATCACACCTAATACTGGACAAAGTAGAGCTAAATACAGACCTGGCAAAGAGGTTTAACAGTAATCATGTTATTTTCTCCCAGAGCTGCTTTTCAAGCAGCAGGATGATATAGACTAGTAGGTTCTCTATGAAAAGAAATAAAGGTGTAAACTTTTACCTCTTCCTAACATTGAGGGGCCCATTTAACATTCACCCATGAAAATCTGACAGCTGTTTATTCAGCCTTTAGAGCCCACTGTTTCTGCCTAGAGCCTGGCTGATGATGTGTCCTTCTTGCAAGGCCAGCTCACAAGCAGTGCAATCCACAGGTGTGCTCTCTTGCCTGCTGCTTGTCCTCTGGGGGTATTGCTCCACAGGCTTGAAATCTGGGGACTTCTGAGTTCATTGTTAGTGTTTGAAATTGGGCATTACTTACCCATTTAGTTCTTACTGCAAACAACACCAGCTAAATCCTACTAGATTGTAACAATGATCCTCACATCTCCAATGCTGGCATTACATCTTTAATTAGGAGAAGCACACAAGTATCAGTTATCCATTCCCCTCATACTTGTCCAGCATCCTGAATGGCTGTATTCAGGATTTTCCTCTTATCTGTCTCTGGGCATGTGTTACAAGTTCAGAAACAAAAAAAAAAAAAAAAAAAAAAATCATCCCCAGTATTATGAGTGGTGAGAACAAGCCTGTCTGTCCAGGCTCCAGTATGCAATTTCTGAAGTGCTCCTGATGCCACAGTGTTCTCTCTCTCTGAACCAAGTTACTAAGATGACACTCTTCTGACTACACTATTCTGTAGAAATTTTTTCCCTTTATGATACTTTAACCCTTTCACTCATTTCGAGGAACTAACATTTAAATTTATGTCATACAGGGTTAATCCATTCTCCACAGTGGAGTGCAAAAATTTCAGAAATAATGTAATCTGTTCCACTGCCATCCATATAAAATATTGTTTACACTCCAGGCCTATTGCTTCAGGAAATCATTGATAGGAACAGCTGCTCCTTCACAAGAAAAGTAGAAAAGTCCTTCCTCTCTGACCAGGGGCACTTTTCAGCCACCTTTACTTTATCACCATGACACAGAAGCATGCAAGATTGGATTTCAGACTTTAAATAATAATAAAAAAAAATGTGTAGCAAAGAAACTCTCTAAAACTTCACTCAGGAACTTTAGAGAAGCTCTGAGCCATCTTCTTGTGCTCCAAAGGAATTTTCAAAACAAAATGAAATTGGTAGCATAAGATATACAGTACAATCAGAATCCAACTTCAAATGTACCTCATTGCTACTGAGTTGAACACTATAATTACAATTATAACTCTGCAGTGCTTTATGCATGAATTATTTAAATTAAGCCACATAGATTATTCAAATTTTATCTCCAAGAAACACTTCCAAAAGCCTGCTAACACACACATTGCAACTTGCTGCTAACATGAAAAACTCTTAAAGGCTTGATTATTTTTTGAAATCTTTTTGGAACTAGACTCTGTGCAGTGCCTTGACTTATTTCAAGTTGAATGAGTCCTGGGTTAAATGGATTTGGTGCTGGTGGTGTATTTTCAGATCCACCTTCAAGCTCAGTTGAGCAAAAGACTAAGCTGGTGCCATTCAGTCCTTCCTGTTAACAAACTAGTATTCTGTGAGGGGTTTAATGCAAAGCAAAACTCTCAGCAGCAAAAAGAAGGAACTCACACTTTTTACCTTGTAGGAGCACCTCTGGCTGGTGTAGTTATTTGACATGCCATTGACACTTACTCACTTGGGACAATCCTAACAAAGGAATATCTTTTCACAGGAAAATATTAATGAGAGAAGGTTCTACCAGGGGAAACCTGACTCCTGGAGGATGTCCTTTGTTTTGAGCATTTCTCATGGGTGGCAAGGAAAAGGAACTTTATCAGTTCATTCCTCTTATAACAATATCTGCAGACAATAACAATGTCCTGCAGACAAACTGGTCAGAATACCTGTAGCAAACCATAACATTTTTGTCTTTTCAGCAGTACTAAGATAAAACTTGGCTCTGGGAGCAAATTCATTAAAATCTTTCTGTCAGTACATTTTTCCACTGAAATCACCTAAACAATGTTGAATATTATGAATATTCTTAAGCCTGTCCCTAGCTGCAGACAGTATTAAAATGAATCACCGAATTGTAGTATACAAGCAAGTGGTTTTAAATTTATAGAAGACTGTTTTAATCCTCTTATTTTTGGACATTATAATTTTGTATTCCTCAGTCTCACTGAAGATTTTCATTTAGTAGAGTTCTGTTTCCTGAAAAATCAGTGGAATGTGCAGTTAAGCCAACACAGAATGTCTGAACATCTCCTGCTTGAAGTCTTTTATTAATATTAGAGTGACAATTTACTGCTGCAGAAACTGTAATGAAGAAGGGTATGCTTTTAGTGTCATCTTTTCTGAACAAATAACTAATAGGGTTTTGCAGATGGATATTTGGAGGAGAAATTAGTATTGCCATGACACTTAGATACCTAATGAGAAAGAAAAATAGACCTGTTCCACATTGCTGGAATTGTGGAGGAAGATAATTGAAGATCTAAAATTCCTTCTGAGCTTTGTATTTCTTAAATTAAAAATGAAAGAAAAAGCATTCAACTTTGTACGCTTCATCACAAACTGAGTATTAAGTTAGTTATGCACATATAGTAACTCACTGAAAATGACACATGGTTTGAGGGTCTGTATAAAGTTAAAGAAGTATTCCTGATTTATTTGTGTAGGTTAATCAAACCTTTAGTCTTTGATCAAGTAATCAATGCTGTAAGGGGCAATCTTTCTCAAAGCAAAGGGCCAGAGAGTTGTTAACCTCATGAAGCAGCTGCTGAAGATAAACAGCAAGATATTCCTTTATTCCTGCAGTGATGGAAGTCATGATTCTTCCATATGTTATTTCCTGCTGCTAAGGTTTTAATAGCACCATGTGATTTAGCTCTTCAGTTGTGCTTTCATCTTTTCACTTCTGGAAAGCACCACAACAGTAGTGAGGGGTTTGGGATGGTTTTTTGTTGTGGCTTTTTTTTTTTTTTTTTTCCATCCCACCCAGATCTGTGTGCTTGGCACTCGTAGAAAAAGTCTAACCTCAATATCCATTTTAGCTCTGGTTTTGGGATGAGTCAGTAGAGTCTATCTGAAATGCAAAGACAGTTTGTGTGTCAAATCAGTGGATGTTTGTATATCTGAGTGGATAAACAAGAATGTTCAGTTTCTTCTTAATATGAGTTCTAAGAAGAAAAACAATAAGAATATTTTCTCTCATACCCTTAGTTGCCTTAAATATATATGTTGCTCTATTTCCTTCTTGGACGCTGTTTTACAGTTAAAAATGCTATAATCAGAAATAAACTTTAATGTTGCATGCAAATTCTAAACTCATCAGCTTCAGTTGTATAATGAAATCATGTCCAGGCACAGTGTGACATGCCTGGTCACACACAATGGTGTTATTTCAAGCCCCTGTGGTTTATAGCCCACAATCCTATGATCATTTTTTCAAAAATGCTTTAAAGATTCCCCACGTTATCACTGAAAATACTTCTTTGTTGTCTTTAATTATTCTGGCAGAAATGCAGTAGCTTGTGTGTTTAATGAATTATTAAACTGGCTACAATTAACTGTGAGTTTCAAAGGCCTAATTCAGTACTCTTTACAGAACTGAAGACAAATATTTCCTGTTCAGTAGCACAGCTCTCACCATGCAGTGGTAGCAGGACAACAGCCTCCTGTTGCAGGGCTGAGAAAAGGCTGCTTTAATTTAATGCTGCTTTTTTCTATGCAAGTAGTGCTGTTTTCAAAACAATTTAAAGTTGATCAAATCCAGATTAAATCTTATTGATTTCTCTTCTCAATAAATGTGCATTTATTCATGCTCATTTGTACCATGAACTGCTTGTAAGTGCAGATATTTATAAATACTACTTTCAGAAAAGAAGCCATTTGCCTGAACAGCAGCTTCTGTTCACCATTGTTGTTGGTTCCCTGCCTGATAAAGTCCCACACATGCATCATGAAAAGCTTTTGGAGAGGTTTTCAGTTGGTTTAATATGTTTCTTCACTATCAGAGAGTCAATCAGCCAATATGTAAAATACAAATAAGAGTTTACTGATATCCCAATAGCCTTTTCTACACTGGTTCTGGATGTGCTTTTTGCTAGAAGCATTTCCCATCTGTTGACCTTTATTTTGCCACTCATGTTCTACTTTCCCATTTTAATATTATGATCAGTAGTGAAGGATGGAACCTTTCCTGAAAACAATTGTCTTTTGGTATCATATTGATGAAGTGAATATTTAAAAGATAAAAAACACTTTACTGGAAAGAATTATTTTGCACAAGCAATTCTTTCTAGGAAAACAAGGATATTGTGGGTCAAATATTGCTGAAGAATCCAAAGGCCTGTGCAAAGGACAGAGATGCCCACTTCCAATAAATAAGCTGTTTTTTTATTAGGCCGTTTTCTTGTATTAGGAGGAGAATATACATGAAAAGAAGAGAATATTTTAGAGAGAGTCTTAACTTGTTATGGCCATATACTGTTAATTTTACTTCCAGCCACATTAGTAATCCATAATTTACTCCAATTTATGAATGCATGTTGCCTCTTATTTTCAGTCATCAAGCTTCAGGGAAGCTGTTGTTAAAAGAAGCATGAATTTCAGTGTCACTGTATGACTTGCACGGTGGTTTCTGAATGATAGGTTTTATTACTGGCTTATGCTAATGCCCTGCAGATTGAAATCTTTAAGGCTGTAACTGCATCTGCAGTCCTGGGAGCTATCAGGGAGTAGATGTTTATCTGACAAAACCATGGAGCCAGGTGGCTTCTGTGGACACCAGTTTCCTGGAATTTACCTGAAGATGAATGAAGAAAAAATAAAGTTATTGCAAAGGAATGACAGTAGGAAGTACATGAGTCAGAAGAGGCAGGTGCAGGAGGATGGTAAAGATCTTAGATATGTCCCAGAATGGCAAGAAAAAGCATGATGCAATCTCCACCACCCCCTTGTGTTTGCTATCTGAAGTAAAGTAATTCTAGGTCTTGAGATCTTGGGTAAAGTTGATGTGTTGGTTTGCTTTCCAGTATTGCTAAGTCACTGTAAACATAGAACTTGTGAAGCTGCATCTCTAAAATGAGTACATTATGAGTTCTTTGAGGTATTTTAGGAATCTGTTTCTGAAGCACTGAAGCTGTTAGGCTGAACTTTCTCACTACTGGAGAAAAGCAAAAGGATTGAGAAATGGTGACTGCAGCCTACAAAGACAGTAAAGCTGAAATTTTACTGTATTACATATGCCAGTAGGATCTCAGCCTAATGTTTCCATTTCTCCTTTAAAAAAAAAAATTAATAATAGGCACTTGAGCTTGCATCTGTTGCCCTGTATTTGTGCAGTCCTCAGTGCTGAAAATTGGAGTGCTTATGCATTACACTGTCCATAACACGCAGGACAAAGGCAAGTGTGACTCAGTACATACTGCTCACCTGAAATAATTGATATCATAAAATTGCAGACTATCTCAAGCTGGAAAGGATCCATAAGGATCATACAATTCAACACTGTTCTTCACAGGGCTAAGTAATGTAATGGGATGGAATTCTGTAAATACTTCTGGTCATGTCTCAGAGGTTTCATTATAGTATGTCCTTTAACACTATTTTTTCTGTTCTGTTTCCCCAAAAGATTTCCTCTTGAGCGTGTCTAAAACAATGATAAAAATCAAAGGCTTGCTCTTCCTTCAAACTCTCTCTCCAAGGCTGTGATGAAGCAGTTCCTGTTTAATACTGGTGATGTGGATGAGGGAATCTAGCACACCCTCTGTTATTTGCAGGTGACATTGAGTTGGACAGGAATGCTCTGCAGAGGGGGGATCAGGACAGGCTGGACCAGTGGCTGAGGCCAATGGTGTGAGGCTCACACCTCAAGTGCTGTGTCCAGCTCTGGCCCCTCACTACAGGAAAGCCATTGAGGGGCTGGAGCATGTCCAGGGAAGGGCACAGAGCTGGTGCAGGGTCTGCAGGAGTCTGAGCAGCTCCCATGAGCAGTGGCTGAGGGAGCTGGGGGCCTTTATTCCAGGGAAAAGGAGGCTCAAGGGGGCACTCATTGCTGCCTTATTTCAACTGCTTACAAAGGAGATTGGAGTGAGCAGGATGTTGGTCTTTTCTCCCAGGTAACAAGTGATAGGATGAGAGGAAATGGCTTCAAGTTGCTCCAGAGGAGGCTTTGATCCAATCTGAGGAAAAATTTATCTAAATGTTGGTCACACTTCCCAAGGAATTGAGTCGCCATCCCTGGAGGCATTTTGAAGAATATAGCTGTGGCACTTGGTTTAGTGGCAGACTCAATGTTCTTTTAGGTCTACCACAACCTTAATAATTTTATGATTCTAAGAACTATCAATGTTCTGAAAGGATAAGCTGTTTATTAAGCGTTCTTCACTGATTTTTGTCCAATCTTAACATATAAGAAACTATAGTTTGCATCTATGAGCTCATTATTTATTTAGATGAGGAGGTAGAAAGAGCACTGACATTAACCTATGGTTTGAAAATATAATAAATATATTCTATTTATACTCATTTGCATGATGGTGAGAGACACTCTTGAAACTGTCTTAAACTCTACAGTATGATTTTTTTTAGAATTTTTTCACAGTTTAAATCTAGTGTGGCTTATAAATTAAGAAATAGGTTAACTGTGACTAGGGAGATCAATAGCATTTATATTTGATATTTAATTCAGAGATTGAAGCTAGGACAGGTTATGACTGTTCATCAGTAAGTCTCAAAAGGGTTGGTAAACTTCTTTGGTCTGTAATGTGTATTCACCTTTCAGAAATATCCATCCAATTTAAAATTCAAGTAAATAATCTTCTTGTTTACAACTAATTATTAAAAGTGTGGACAGTCAAATATTGTCATCCAGAGTGTTATCAACACATTTCAATTTTATGTTGCTTCAAGTTTCCTTGTTGCTGTCTTCACAGTAGACACCAGCAGCCTCCCAACCTGCACAGGGCTCTCTTAACTACAAACAAACTGTGCAGGCTGTAAGAGTTTGCCAAGTAATTCAACTAAAGCAAACAAGCTCTAACACAGAAAACCCATAGAAAAGTGAGTGTGTTTTGATTTTTGTATCATGAACATTTTTTTTATGGCTATAAAGTATGCAAGTTTATCTGAGACTAGGGCTCTGTTCATTCAGACATGTGAAGTGTCCTATTTGACTAATTGAAGTCAGATTGCTTTGGAAAGGTACCAGGTAGAGCTGCAGTTATTTCAAGTTCTAGTTCTTCCCTTTTAGCATCATGTGTCACTGAATCAATCCTGCAAAAACAGCTGTAGCCCATGCAACTGAAAAGGGGTTCCTCAAAGCTGAGAGGGTCTCCTCCACCTGTGGAAGGAGTGGTTCTGAAAGAGTGGAAGAAAATTTGGGCATAAAGTAGTGAAGAATTTCATTAAATCCCTTTGGTAGTCATTATTTTAGGTCCAAGATAGGATGTTTCATGGAAGGATGGGAAAAGGCTGCAAGGCAGCTTTGACTGACAGAGTGTTTCAAGTCTCAGTGAAGTATTCCAGCTGGACTTCAGAGGTCTCTTGTTTATATTTGCATTTTTAAGAGCATACATAGAAGTTTAATGTCCAATATGCTGGAGAATGAGTAGTGTCAGTCCTGTTTCCTAACACCCATTCATGTAACATTAGAATTGCTTTCTTTGTGCTTCTAATATTCTGACTAACCTATAATATTCTAATATTTATTTGTCTACACCACCTGGATTAAATTAAATTTGTAAATTAAAAGTAGCACACTTGTTACAGCTTCAACTTTCTTATCCTCAGTAGCAATTGGTAACTGTGTTATGTTCAGGCAAAGGAGCAAAATTGAAAAAGGACTTGTAGGCATTTTTCAAATTACTTCAGGTAAATAATAAGCAACTTTCCCTACTGCTGTTATACAGTGATAGCTCTCTTTAATTTTCCAGTGCTAAATTAATTTACAGTTGCTTCAGACCTCAGTAATTTGCTCACGGTAAATGCACATCTGGGAGAGTTCTGGGGATCTGGAATGAAGAAATACAAAGAGCAGTGCTCATTTATTATGAAATTATACTGCTTAGCTTTACTCTGGCATTATGGCTGCACATAGATGGAAATACACAGAAACATGAAAAATATAATGAGAGGAGACTGGCTAGTTTTGGTTGGGATTTTCAGAGACCTCTGCGGGTGGAATGCCTATTTCCCATTAAATTTCCAATAAGTTATTGGGAATGCACCCCTTTTAGGAGGATCTTAGTCATCCTTGTGTTAATAGTCTCCCTAAAATTACACTGATGGGGGTTTGGGGGGTTTATTTAAAGTGGGGAAAAAAATGTGACTCTAAGTTTACATTTGTACCATAAGACAGATTAAATCCTAGTGATCCCCAATGGCTTTACTGGGTTTTGGAATAGGCCTTTTCAAATAAGATCAAGGATCTTTACATGGAAATAGACTATGATGCACTAGAGGAATATCAGCAGCACGTTGCTGATTTTTGTCTAGCTAAAATTAAATACGTTAAAAGATCAGGGCTATAGCCTTCCTTGGATCCAAAGTATTTGCTGGTTTGGTGCCTTTCCTCTCTCTTACTGGATTTGTAAGTCAAATGTTTGAAGATAATGCCTAAACTGTAATGAATGAAGTCCTGAATATGATGGTAATATGACTGAGAAAGAAATGTACCTGCACAATTTAAATATTATAATCTCTCATATTACTTCTGTGACAGGAAAAGGGGAGTTTTGTTTGGAGTGGTTTCTTGCTTGATATTGTGGTTTCCTATATTCCTATTTTCTAGCAGAATTCTATTTTGTATTAATAAAGAACAACAAATAATTCCTTCAAACTCTACTGAAGAGAGTGTATTTCACTCTAAGGTGATTCTGGAAAGCTTGGTAGCATGTGTTTCCTCAAAGGCCAAAATGTGCAAATATAGCTATCAAGATGGCTATTAATATAATTGTATAATATATCTTATCATAATCATCTCACTATCATATAGCATTTATCATATAGCATTTATCATATAGCATTTATCATATAGCATTTATCATATAGCATTTATCATATAGCATTATCATCTCACTTGCTCTGTGCCTTGGTCATTGACTTTCCTAAAGCCAATACTTGTTCCTTGTTCCATCAGTACTGCAAACCAGAGATAAGACTTCTTCCTAGTGCACAATTCAGTTTTCAATTGGAGTTTTTTCAGGTTTTTGTTGCCTGACAGATCCAAGATGCTTCCACTGCTAGGATTGGGTGCAGGATGATCTTTTAAGACTCCCCAGTGTGCCGAATTCCTTGGGCAAACTGGAATCACCATCCTGATTTCCAAGTTGTTTTTTTTTCCCCAGCGACTCCTCAATGATACAATAGTTTTATGCTATCCTCAAAATCTGCTGGTTTTTAGGATTAAACACCAAAATGTCTTTCTCCATATAATTTTAAGTAGCCCTAGTGTTAAGTGTGCCCTATGAAGGACTCCTTGCAGGATGCCTGTGAAATATGTGTGCTTGTAGTTGTGTGGTTTAACCAATAAAAACATGTGGCCTCCAACTTGTACTTAATTTAGTATGTTCTGGAAATTTCTTCAGGTTCTTACTATATATGTATCATTTCAGTTGCAGGTAACTCTGGAAGCTGCCTGCAACTGAAGGTGCTTCAAGTTTAAAAAAATTGTCTTGAGAGGTTGTATACTTGCCTGAGGAGGAGCTGCCCCCTTCTCATCTAATTCTGATTATCTGTGTTTAAATTAGTTACTGTTACTGGATTTTTTTATTTGTTGCTTCGTTTATTGTTTCACTGTGTGGTACCATGGTGCTTTCCCAGTAACCAGGCATGTAAGTCTGCATCTTGCCTGTGTCTGACATTGATTCCTCAGCTGATGAGGAAATGAGCCATTTATAGATCTCTTCCTGCAAGGCACTGAGGGAGAGTCTCCCAACAGGAGAGAATTACTTCAGGTGCAGCTGGAAGGGTTTAGGCTTTGCATCTGACAACATGGATGAAACATGAGGAAGTGGACAAATAATTCTAATAGAGGAAAAGTAAATTATTTCATATTCCCTCCTGTGGAAGACTTTTTTTTTTTCAAGATTCTCATGTGAACTTGTAGAAAAAGCTTCTTGTTCCAGGTCTTATTAGTCAGGATTTTGCATGACTCTCATGTGATTCCAGGGACTGACTGTGAGGTGGTTACCCTTAGCAACCTGTCTTTTACCTTGGATCACCAAATAATGACCCCAAGTGGATGTAGCAGCTGTTCTCCATAATAACTGCATGGGAGCAGAGAATACTACAGTAATATTATGCATTTATCTAAATTGGAAACTCACTTAAGGAGAAGACTTCTAGATTTTGCTTTACCTGGTATTTCTATGCTGTGCAGTTCAGAAAGTGTATTTCAGAGTAAGCAGAGTAGGAAAAATAATCTCAAGAAACCAGTTAGAAAAGAAGGCAAGAATCACTATACTTGGTGCTTTGTGGCTTAGATATCAGTGAGGGGAATGCTCATGAAGAAAAAGTTTGTGGAAAAAAATTTTCGTATAAATTTTTATCTAAATTTAATATAAACTTAGGTTTTAAACATAAATGCTCATTTGTGATTCAGAGAAAATTGGGTTTGGGGTTTTTTTCCAGAAGTTCTTCTGTTTCAGATTGGCTTGCCAGTGGAAGGAAGGCAAAGCAAACACTCTTGGATTCTGAGTAAGAGATTTTGCAATTAATAATGAATCTGGCCTTTTTCACTGGCAGTCTCAGAGAACTCCACAAAATAGGTGTGGGAGTAGAGTAACTTCCCTCTGGATATCAGGTACCCTGGAAGCCCTCACAAGGCTGAAGATAATAATGAGGAAAGAGCTGGAGGATGCACAAGAACTTCATGATTATTCCAAAGCAGAATGACTAATGACTAGTTCTTCTGACTCTTTCCTGCTTCAAAGCAGACACATGAAATATCACTTGGGACAGTCTGCAGGATGCAGGCTAAAAGGAGACTCCTTTACAGTACAGTGCCATTGGAGCTACTCCTGTATAGAGGGAGACTGAGAGCAAAGAAATTTCTTCCTACCCACTCTTCTGCAGGAAAACTCATCTCTAGGGCAATCCCACTAGGCTTTGTGTCCTTTTTGCCTTCAGCTGGAAAAAATCCTTAGCATTTGAAATGGACAGCAGCAAAACAAAGCATAGGCCTAGAATTCTGAAGATCTTGGATCTGTTTATCATCTAGGTTTCCAGCCAGGGTTATTTAACTTATCATTTCTGGTTTTAAAGCCTTCTGCTTTAAAGAAGCTGCACCTTTAATGGGTCAGCAACCCTAAAGAGCATAATATGGAAAGAACCTGTCCTTAATCTGACTAATGACAGTCGCTGGCCTCAAAATCCTCCCACTGTGTTCATCATTTCTGCTCTTCAGGTTGGTCAGATATGAGAAATGTCACCCCATAGGACAAGATAAATATCTAAAATAATAAATTGAGGGGGAAGCTTAGATTTTTTCAGGCTAAATTTGGATAAACAGTATTCCTCTAAATTCAAGCATTTAATTAAACACCAAATTAACTTGTATGCCCAGTCTAGCTCTGCTAAACCTGCATTTCTGTACTGGCTTGATGTTGTGGGCTCAGAGTCAGAATGTTTGCACTTTACAGGTCAACTGCTTGAAAAAATTCTCCTTTGCAATTCTCAGTGGGTACCTGCTACTGCTGCCTTTACTGTGGGGAAAAAAGTTTACTTCTGTGAGAACTGAGTGTTCAGGATCTCTGTGGAGAAGGCCTGTAATCTACTTTTAGCAAATTAAAATCTAATACAGTTTGTCTGTATTTCATTTATGCCTCAGGACAAATTAATGTTTAAAAAAAGCCTTTGAAATGAAAATAGTGAGCCCTCAAATTAACCTAGTTGTAGTGTTTTTATTTCAAGTTTCATTTGGGAATTGAAGGTGGCTGTCAAATTGCTGGTAGGTAAAACATCACTGACAATTTGCTTGCGTTTTTCTGCAAATAGATTTTCACTTAGAAAAGTGTAGTGGGATTTGGAAAAAGAAATTAGGAAAAAAACTTTCTGATCTTTTCCTTAAAGTTTTGTTTTGCTCTTTAAAACTTCAATTTCTGTTAACAAAGTTATTACAGTCCTAGAAATTGATATTGAGAATAGTCATTAATTACTTTATTTAAATCCATGTAGACAGGGTTCAGGCCATGTTAAGCTTCCTGTGCAGAGTTTGCTGTTCAGAGGAGTTAATCTTCTCTGTGCTACAAGATGAGATGGCTGCAACTTGAAATGAAATTCATTTTCATGGCAAAGCACAGGTCCAACACAAGGAGGGACAGCAAGTGTGTTTGTAGCTTGACCAGTCTCTGAGGGTGAGGACATCCTCCAGGGCATCCTCCTTTTTCAAAAGTTTCGTCAGCCTAGAAGAATCTTGATGGGAGGCAAAAAGTTCAGCAGATTTTGCTGGAAATAAATAATTTCTCTCTGCAGAATGCCCTCTCACAGTGAAGTCCTCTTGCCTTCAGGATCATCACCTGACAGGCTGCACAGGACACCAGAGCCCACCAGGAGCATTTCCAGCATCTCAACCAAGAGGACATCCATTCCCAGATATGTGCAGAGGAGGGAATCTCAGCAGAGGTGACCACCTCTATTTCTCTTGATAAGAAATAGCTAGCAGTAATTTAAAAAAATTAAAGGTTTTCCTTCTAGACTCATCATCACATTTTCAAGGCTTACAGAGAAGTGTTCCTTTTGGCAGCAGCCAGTATTTATTCTTTGGGTCATTGCATTTGGGAAATGAGGGTGTGTCCCAGTTGTATTTTATTTTCCAGCTAGGCCATCATATGTTGGCCAAACTTCTATAGGCTAAGCAAGGCATTGCTGTATGTGATGTTAGACAGCAGAAGTGTTGAATGCAGTGGGGTGGTACTCAAATACTTTATAAGCAACTTTTGCAGTAGCTAAACAAAGCAGAATTCTAAAAGCGAAAAAGTTATCAAGAAAACATTCCCAATTTTTGTCACAGCTTGTTATAGTTTATATCCTTGAAAATGTCTCAGCTATGAAGCAGAAAAGTGTCTCTGCCACAGCTCATTCTCATCTAAATATATATATGTACACATATTGTAGCTTATTTAAAATACCCATGTTGTTCTACTCTCCACCCAAGGCTTTCCTGCCGTTTTTGGAGATAAGGTTTTCTTTTTTTTTAATACAACATTTAATCTAACTCTTCTGCAGCTTCTGAGCTCACTGTCATTTCTTTTCACCAATTAAATCTGACTGCTTCAGTGTGTAAGGAACAAATGTGAAAATCTACTGACAGCTACAGTAGTAATTTCATTCATGGCATATAAGCCCAGAGGGTGAGTGTCAGGAAGCCAGCAATCTGTTAAATGCTTTATCCATGTTATGCACAATATATTTCTTATTAGTTATGTGTTTCATGTTCTGATTTAAGAGTCCATTATTTTGTGAAGTCTAATTTGACTTGCTACATAGAAATATGCTGGTGGAATAGATACTTTCCTATCTTGTCTTGGATTGTTACGAGGGTTATTAGTCCATTTGCTTCAGGGCAAACAGATCACCTCAGAGATCAGAAAGCAATTGCTTTCCATGGTGAAGCAATACTCAGGGTAATAGTTGGTGTAATAAGAGGGATTGATTTTCCAGTGCTTTGTACTGGGATTAGCCATGGGTAGGTTTCTGCACTCTGCATCAATCTCACTTGTGGCAGATGAGAAAGGAGTGACTTGTATGTAAAGCTTTGCTCCAAAGCCTGTGGTATTAACCACCACCAGGATTAAGAAATGGACTATTGAGCAAATCCAGTGCAACATTCCCACTTCTGCAACCAATAGCTGCAATTAAAGGACTCCTACAGGCCTGATCTAGTCTTGGATGTTACCCAGGCTTCTACCTGCTCAAGGTGTTGCAGGGTGGTGCCATTGCATTCCACACTGGTGTGAGCCACTGTGGGTGGGGGAAGGTACTGCAAATGCAGGTGCCATACCTTTTGGTGAGGATTACTCTGGAGAAGCAGTCTGCAAGGCATGGTTATTTATTTGATCTGCTGAATGGATCACTTCTGACCTCCAGAATTCAGATGAGTGAAAAATGGGTAGGAAGTGCATCAGGTCCCCCATGCATAAAATATCTTTGCCCTTTTTCTGCACTGATGAGTGACAAAATCATGTGTACAGAGCCAAAAAAAGCATGTTTACTGTTTTGTCTTTTAACATATTACTGTTCCACTGTTGTACCTTCGGTCATTTTTCATAGGAGGAGGTTTATTTGTAATTTTATCCTAACTTTTTTTCTGCAGTGTTTGAAGTTTTGACTGCTTATATGCAAGTACACATTAAAGAAAGATACATTTCCAGTTCTACATACTTGGGTCTGATGGAAGATTCTTACTAATTTGGTCATATAGAGATAGGTCTGAACAAACATTCACTTATTTAATGAGCTATAAAGTGTTTTGATCTGACAGATTATTTTAGCAGGTTCATATTGCATATGCAGGGATAAAAAGTTAGCCATTACTGCCCAGGCACAGTTCTCAAATATATTGAAACACCTGCCTGCAGTTACCTTGTCAAAAAGGTTCCTGGCTTTAGCAGCACAATAAGCTGTGATGCCAAAATTGACACGAAAGCAGCTGGGATTCTAGGACTCAGTTTTGCTTATATCCATGGTACCAAAGCACTTCAGCCACATTTATATAGTGTTTTCCATACTGATTGTCTGTGCAAGAATTTTGTCATAATGGGATGCTCTAATTGGAAGTGGTAGCATTCAGCAGAAAAATAGAGGTTTGAACTAGACTCAGGGTACCCATATCAGGAAAACAGTGGACAGGATAAAACAAAGGAATGATAATGCAAGTCTAAGGGAAATATTCTGTAAGGGCTGGATAGAGACTGTAATGTAATGTTTTTTTCTTAGAGATCCCACTTTGTGATGTTCTAGAAAGAGCTGGAAGATCAAATCTCTTGACAAGAGTAGGAACAAATCCTTATTTACAAAGCAGGTGATAGTCCAACACAGGAGAAATTGGCTATGACAGTTCATAAGGCCTAAATTCACCTAAAAATTACTTGGTATACAGCAGTGAAGTGTAGCTCTGTCTTCCTGATGCCTGTGCTGAGCTGAAGAAACTTTCCTTTTTTTATGGCTTTGCTATTATTGGGATAGGGGCAGGTTATTTCTCTGTATGGTAATTAACAGGAAAATTTTGGTGTTCATAAATAAACCTATAGAATTTTTGAATTGTTATAAATACAGACCACCTGCTGGCCCTTGTGAAGGGGGTCATGAAACAGGACATCAAGCTCAAAGTGCTGTACTCACAGCTAGACCACACAGTTTTGCCTTGCTTCTGCTCCCACAGCTTGGAAAGTTCCTTGCACACAATCTAATCCACCCTGCTTGGGGAAACAAGTTGCTGTTTAGATCTCATTAATTAGCATGCAAGCAGAAAGGAAAGAAAGTGACCTTTCTGTGGCCTAATTCTCCAGCTTCAGTTCAACAAGAGCCAGTGAAGTGCCATGCAATTAATAGGAGTGCAGAAAGAAGTAAAGGTCTCATTTTATGGTTGGAGAGATCAATTTCACAGAAAGGGGCTCAGTGTAATTTTAGGAGCAGTTAATATGCATGCTATAGCACAGGTACTTAATTGAGCCATTCCCTATGTTTTACTAGTATGTTGAGAGAAGAATACATTTAATAATGTTTTCCTGTGCATTATGTTTCTGTGGGGTTAGTCATCAAATCTGAAATTGCATCTAAGCCTAATTGGACTTTCACAGCTCCTCAAGGCAGCCATTCCTTGAATGTCCATGCTGGGATTTTTTTCTTGTTGGACACTAGTTTAAATGAAGTATTTCTCACTGGTGGTTTGGTGGTAAGGCAAGTTCAAAGTGCAAAAGAGATGTAGGGTCCTTACATTCACTGCCCAATATTGTACTCAGCTGGTATTGCTCTATACCTCTAATACACAAATATTTAATACTTCTTCATATTATGCACCTTATTGAGAACATTAAAATGTTTTCATTTCAGGTTTTTGTCTTCATATTAATGCTCTCTCTGCTCCCACTCACAAGGAAAGCAAATAAAATGGACCATTAACATTGAGTTGACAGAGAGAATCTGTTTAGCTCAGTTTTTCATTTTATGAACAAGAATATACCAAAAGAGGTAAACATTCAAGAACATGTTGATGGGATTGGGCCATGCAGCATCAATGTCAAGTATGGCCTTAATTTCCTCTTTGCATTTTAGTGGAGATTTAGGCAATAAGCATGCAGGAGGGAACCCTGAAGCCTTGGCTGCTCTCATCTGTAGTTGAAGGCAAAGGAAGAAGCAGAAACATCAGAGTTGCACCTCTCAGCAATGAAAAAACAATTATTTGAGATAGCTCCTTTTTATTCTGACCAACATAATGGGACAGCAATTCTGGTGTCAGAAGGTGTAGTTATTTTTGTGAGCACTTTCAGTCCTAAATATTCTGTGGTCCACCAGGAGGTGCTACCATGAAAATCATGCATATGCTTTTAAACTTGTGCCAGCAAAATTTCACTGCTCCAAATGTTCACAGACATAAATTCAAAGGGGTGAAAGCACGGTTGGAGTAAAACCACTTAAAAGTTCAAGCATATTTATTGAGAATATATTAGATGACTCATCTGTCTCTGCTGGCAGTAATATTTATGGAGACCTACAATGTAAGAAACAATTACCTCCAGCACCACCATTTTCATTTGCAGTTTTGTAATTATAAAATCTGTACCAGCAAAGCAGAGAGGATTTGCAAATGCAGTCAGCCCTAACCCAACACAGCCTTTATCTGCACATGTGGGTCTCTGTGCAGTTCTGGGGTTCTACTGCCACCAGCTATGTAGAACTGACCTCCAATAATGCAGCTTTGTAGGCCCATAAAGCAGCTCCAGAGACAACCTTTCCCTTCAGTAGCATATTAAATACTTTTGAAAGAGTTTTTAATGTCTATTTCTACCAATAGAATGTAACAGAAAATACAGCAGACTGTAGTCTTCACAGAATTTCAATTAATTCTGGGGGTTTTAAAAATAAACTCTTCATAAACTTGGTGTTTGGTCCAGAGACTCTCCAGAATAACTTTCAGATGGAGGCTGGTCCAAGCAGTGACAAACTGGAGTCAGAGGGCAGCAGCATGTGTGAATTCTTTATGCCAAAAGAGAGAGGGGCAGGGGAATGGACATATTTCTGTGTCTGTAATGAATGCATATGCATGCACACACTGTTGGCGTGGGTCAGGGTTTAATCAAGTGTGTTACTTCACTGAAATAATTTACAGCTATGTGGACACAGCCCATTTGGGAGATCAGCCACCACTGAAACAAAAATGTTGTGGCATTTGCAGCTCATCTTGTGGCATTAAGGTATCTCTGGATGTGCCCACATCTTGGGTGCTCACATGCTCAGCATTAAACTGTTGCCAAATCCATGGAAGGAAATATGACTTTCTCCAAAGCAACAAAGAGGTGTTTTTGAAATGTATATTTAGTAAATTCTTCTATTTCCCTTCTGCAGCAGGAGCTGAAGGTGTCAACAGGGTAGCTGATGCCACCTCCTTTTTCCCTCTAGTGCATGATAGCCTTGCAGTATTTGTGTTTATTTATTAATTTTTTTATTAACATAGACTGATGGGGAGTAACTTGTAATTTATATACTATAAGAGGTTTTGGTTTTCTGAACTACTTTTCATTCATTTACTGCCTGAATTTTGTGTCCTCTGTATCCGTTTAAATTCACTGTTGCAATTAGGAGGAGTAAGATGAAAACTAATAATAGTCATTTTTTTTACTTTATGATTTCTATTATATTTACATTCCAGCAATTATCTGTCATCATTCTAAACAGGCTTGCTGGGTAACCAGGCACTTTATAGCATCATTATTCCTTTTCCACCTGTACAGATCTGTACACACAGAGCAATCAGCAGGCTCCATTAACCTGCAACACAATCCCTGGTACATGTTTTGGATGCACATACTTTGTTTTCTCTCTCTTCTAAATCTCTATGTTATTTGACTTCTTGCATAGTCACAAATGTAATTCTCCCTGCACTTTTCTTGCTGTGCTGCAGTGAGAAAGGACAGTTTGGTATCAACAGTCTTCATGCAGCAGATGAAGCACATAAGTGTTTTGAGGGAAAAAAAAAAAAAAAAACAAACCACTTAAAATTATTTTAAAAGGAACATGAGACTGTCACCTGCTTTATGTGTTTTGCAAAAAGAAATTCAATAATCTGCACAAAATCATCAGTTTGTCTCATTCTGGTTTAGCAGCAATATGATTTCTGATAGCAATTGGAAATTCATCTGTCTGAAAAGCAAGTATCTAAGCTTTTATTTTGAGATGTAATATGCCATAATATTATGAAAAATGAACAAGGCATGCCTGATTGGTTAAAAAGTGTGCATTTATGTAAAAGTGTTCAGCAGGCTGAGTATTATGGAGGAAATGCCAGCATTCTAAACTTGCTAATGTCATGAGACATTTTAATATAGCAATATATCATAGAATAATGTTTCATTAAAAGAGACGTTTGGAAATATTAGACAAAGTACAGTTATGCAAAACGAAATATTTTACAATGTAGTTCCAACACAAATATTCATCTCAGTACTTTACAGCAAAATGGAAATCACAGGTGAAGACAAAGCTGCCTACACCACAATCCACAGCTGGTTCCTCTTATGCTTCCATATTGCTCATTATATCAAGAAAACAATAGAGAACGATTTTTGAAATGCAGGACTGTTTAAAGTGTCCTGTCTTGAATTTACTTTAATTCCATTAAAATGTATGGCACCTCATTATTGAAACACAGCATTCTTTCCTCTTTCTACTACTAGTACTTCTCTTTTTCTATTTTCTGTGCTCTGGAGAAAATACTGCTATTGCAGTGGCATTTGCCTTTCATCTCACTGCTTTTCAATGGCTTTCATGTCTCTAAGTGGTATCCAATTTATTTGTATTCTGGTGCCACTTCTGTGAAGCACACCTTTCTGTCAGCTCAGTGCAGGTTTCAGGTGGCTTGTATCTGCAAGCTGAGGTATAAACAAATTGACAGTATCAAGTGTAGCCTATCCTCTCACAGGCAATTTCCACCCATTTGCTCTAGACCATTTCTCCTCCAACTCATTCAGCAGAACCATTCACTTTCATCTGAGTAGGGTTGGGATTGACTCAGCCCCTTGGATTTGTGTGGAGTCCCTATGCTAAATGTGAAAGTCTCTGTATGCCAAAGATACCAGATGCAATTACCCCCTTCACTGTATCTTTTAATCCCTTTTCTTCCAATATCTAAGTTTTCTTTGGTCTTTAAAATGGATCTTCTGCAACATCTTGCTGATGAGTTTTTAACTGCCCTACCAGGGTCTAAATTTGCCTTCAAGTGAGCCCTTAAAGATGCTAAATTTGAGCTATCACATAAGAATAAGAATTTATTTTCATGCTTGCTTTTCTTTTTTCTACCTATCTTAGCTTCTACTGTCTTTATAAATTACTGTTGTTCAAAACAGCAGCAGTCAGCAGTAATTTGTCATTTTTAGTGCCTTCACCATTTTAGTGGTGTCAACAGCTTTTTATGTACATGGCTTTGTATGTGCATCACAACACAGCCACATGTATGTTTGCAGAATCCCAGTACTCTGCACACTCTCATCAAGAAGCCTATTTTGGGTCTTTCAAGCACACATAGGAATGGGTGTGGTTTAAAGTATGAATTGTAACCAAAAAAAAGACAGGAGAAGCTCATGGTCTTCTATCTTACAGGGATTTGTCTGTGGGGTGTTTTTTCCAGTATTTGAGGCTTTAATGGCAGCCACAATGGAGCACCATACCACTAATACTGCTTTTCAAAAAGTATATAGTTAATTATTCATATAGTGTTTAAACAATAGTTAGATGGCCCTCTTGGCTCTAAACTCTAATGCTGTTTAGAATACAAATTTGGGAATATACAGGCTTTCTACTTTCATAGTGATTCATTGCCAAATATAATGTAATCTAGGTCTTTGGTCAAGGTCTTAAACCATAATTTAAAAATATATTTTTCAGATTTAGAATAATTAAAAAATAAGCAATAACATTAAAATATGTTCTATATAATGGGATTTATGCCTGATTTGCTTTAATATCTACAGATTTATTTTAGTGGAATGCAACTAGGTCCCATACATCTAATCTATCCCTGATATTTAAAGACCTGCTAAGTCACAATGTGAACCAATTTTATCTCATTACTGTTTTAGTAAATCCTTCAAATTTACTGACACTTCAGATTCTGACATGGTACAAAGAAGCATTGCCTATTATCACTTCTGAATTGTAACAATGGATTTTTGCTTTGAAGGGTTAGTCTTGTTTGGGTCTATATTTTAATTTATACATTTCCTTTTGCATCGTTTTTCCCCAAAGCTGCTAACTTTAAGTATCTCTCAAGGAAAAAAAATATCTCTTATAATATTCTGTGAAGGTGAGCCTTTGCTTCATTACTGGTTATGAAAACCAGTCAATGAATATCTGAGAAAAAGAAAAGTTTATTAATCAGGGAAACCATAACTTGGACATATACATGGGGAAGACAGAAACATTATGCAGGTGCCAGCATACCCAATATACCTTTAGTCTGCTTAACTCAACAACCAATTAAAAAAAAAAATAGATGCCAGAGTGCTGCAGTCTTCAGTGAGGCTGTATTTACCTTGGGAATTCTTGTTGGGGTGCCTGGTACTCCTGGTATCCTGGCCAGCTTGGACTTCACTTTATCCCTGTGTCTTCTGCAGCTGGACCTCTGAAGTATTCCAAGTCTTTGTATGTCTTGCTGCATGAAGAAACTCCTACTTTTCAGCAAAATACATGGAAGTGACTGCTCTTGGGAGATGCAGTCTTGTTTTGTTTGGTACATCCTGATGCCAAGTGTGTGTAGCTCAGGGCCTGCCCAGATTTGGTTCACTATTTAGTCTTATCCAAAACTACTGAAGGAGAGAAAACAATGGAATGGATCCCTGCATTGCAGCACAATCTCAGCCAGGCTTGGAAAGCACACAGCTATGAAGGCAGGCAGTAGATAAACTGTTGGCAAAGTTCATGGCATTCTCCAAGGCGTGGTGACATCAGCTGAAGTCTTTCAGCAGATACTGATGATCTTTGTTTTGATACAAACAAGAGTAAACAAAGATGCTGGCTGGCAGAAAGGGAAGAGGGAGTGGAATAAAAACACCAATGGAATAAGAATTTTGTCAGTAACTTACTGACAAAAGGTGGAAGCCAAACCAAGCAATATCATCTCCATTAATAATCATGAGAGATTTCCAGGCTATTTATCTTCTTCAGCTTTCCTGACACTACCATAAAACAAGTCCTGAGGAGTTTTTTTATGAAATTAACATTAAATGCATGCTTCTTCCCTATTTCTGAATGATTTTTTTTTTTTTTTTTTAATTGCACTCATGGTAATCATTAGGAGCACAAAGGTGTCAAGAGAGCACATCATGCCTCCAGCAGGCACTTGAGCAGATTTATGATGGCAGCAAGTTTCCAGTTTCCCTGGTCACCTTTCATAGATTTATGTGCTGGCTTAGTAAGAATGAACAATGAGTTGTTTGTCAACTGGGAGAGATAAGATAACCTCTGAATGCTTAGTTTTTGCTTTAAAGTATATGCAGAAGAAGAGTTTATTGTATATATGTAAAGTGAAGGATAGGCAGCCTGAAAAGAAGCACCAAAAATCAGAAAAACTGGGAAATTTGAAGTTGTAACCTTGACTCACTTTAGAAAGCTGTAAATGCTTAGTGAGGGGTGGGGTGGTTGTATAATGCAACTTTGGCTTCCACTACTGATGTTGAGGCAAGTACAACAAGGAGAGAAGATGCTTCTGTTAGGAACTGACTCCTGATTGTTTTTATGTCCAGGTGTCATGAGGGGAAATTCCAGCATTCTGGTCTAGAACACTGCTCTCATATTTCTGAAAGGACAGAGCTCCAGGCTGGCTGCACACTTTTCAGTGAGCTGCAGGACTTTGTTTGTTAAGGTCCACTTGAGAGTTCAGTAGAAAGTTAAGCTGTCTGTACAGATGTACAGAAATGTAAAAATTAAGGCATTCTTTCACAATAAATTTCATTTAAAAAGTGACAGTTCTTGAACTTGTCAGAAGGCTTTTGTAGAAATTGGAATATGTGTTCTAGTGCAGTTAAAAGAACCTGATATTCTTACTACTACTTCTTGACTTAGATACTAAATGAAAATAATAAGATGTGACAGATACATGGACTGAGGGGAATTTAAAGTGAAGGATAGGATATCTTTTAAGTAAGCACAAGAATAGCTGGGGTAGTATTAATATGCCTGGAAATTTTCAGCTGCTTCATTTTTGTACCCTGCAGATGAGGTTAGACTCAAATTCCCCAGTATTATCTGGACTTCTGTACCACTGCACAACCTATTTCTCACTCTAGTAAGGCTTAGCTGTTGACTTCCCCCTCCCAAAAGACTTGAGCAGTATAAAAGCCTAGAAATTGAGAAGCTTTGCATTTTTTTCAAGTCTCCCTTAGGCACTCTATCTACTGCATGTTCAAAATAAGAAATACATCAAATACAGAAACTTAGTTGATGCTTTTCTTTACATGCTACTGGACTGTTATTCTTTATACACAGTATGTGCAATATGGCCACAGTTAAACAAGATTTTGGTGGGCACCCAGTGCTTGCATGCTTTTTCTCCTGGCAATGAGTCAGGCAAGAAATCCAGAACTCTCAATTCCTAGCCCAGAATCTGTAGATGACTGACAGAATTCTCCAAGATTATAACTGTTACCTCTAAAGAAACTGAGGTTTATTCTTTACTCCTTCCATAAATCCTGCGAGTTTTCAAACAAAAATTAAGACATAAACAAGACCCAGATCTGCATCCCTCAGCACATACTAAAAAAGTCAGCCAGAACTATTCTTTTTTCTGTGAAAAAGGATTCATTTGATGTCTCTTAGTGTATTTTTATTGTGAGTGCAGTGTTTAATATGTTGTGACCAAATGCTGAAGTACCTTGCTTATTTTTTTCCTGAGCAGAGTTCTCACTGATTTTAACAACAGTAGTTTCTCAGAACTTGGCCCAAAGTCTAGACATATACCTATTATTAGAACAGATTGCCTATAGTCTGTCTGGCTCTGTATGTACTCCCTCTGCTCTGTCTCAGCCTCATCACAGCTAAGAGGGTTAGGGGTGAATTTGTTTTGTTTTTACACCCAGATCTGACCACTGCATAATGGCTTTAAGCCCTCAAGCTTTAGGAAAATTTTAATTGGGAGATTTTTCTTCTTATTGCTAATTTATCCCCTAGAGTCTTATTAGGCTTTGTTGTTTCTGCTTGTAAACAACATCCTTGGAGCTGAGCTGGGCTGAGTCTGTTCCATTTAACCTCCAACCCTTCAAGTGTGGCACTGGGCAGCTACTGCAATAAAAGAGGCTGCCATTCAAAAAACCCAGGTTTGGTTGAACTTAAAAGATAGTTTTGCTATATTTCATGCTGAGGCTTTTTCAGATATAAATTGTTACCTACTGGGAAAGTACATTGTGCAAGAGTCTCGAGGCTCCTTATTATCTTTTCCTCATAGACACATTTAGCAGAACCAGTCATTGGTCATAAAGAGATGCCATTGAAGAAGCATGTTGACTATTAAAACTCCCTTATGCAGGTATGAAACCAAATTGTCTTAAAGTGTAGAGGTTGTGCTGCCTTTTACACTGCCCAGAATCCAGACCTGGAATCTCAAGGAGGAGTTTGAATTTTTGGGGAGATCATAACCTCCACCTTACCTCTCTTTTGCAAAGAACCCTCCAGTTTCCATAACTTGCCTTGCTCCTTTGACAGGAATAACTTTCTCTCCTAATGAAAATAGACAGGTTACATTTATTTTCCTTTAGAAGTCTGCAAAGAGACAATGTTCATGCCAGGCACTTGCTGGCATGTGTGAGGCATCCAGCAGAGCAGAGGAGCATCAGCTTTGCCTTAGGTGCCTGCTCAGTTGCATTGATTCAATGGCATTACTTCACAGCTGAGCTTAACTGGGTTTAGGGGACATGGTCCTGGGGGACTGAACTCAAGCTCCATCTTGACAGATGAAGTGCTTCATAGAGACATCAGCAGATCTGCCTGTGTCAGTTTCTAATTCTGTCCAAAGTGAGTGGGAAGTTGTGCTGTTGTCCAGACCAGTTATTAGGATGAGTGTACCAAAGCAGCAAGTCAGATGTTCCTACTCTGGAAGGGAAAACGTGGGTTTATTCCTTTCTTGACCTAAGAATATTCTCCTCTGTGTAAATACAAGATGAGAAGGCACTTTCAGCTAAAAAAGAAAGATCCTCTGTCCTCAATCCTGTATCCTCTTCTAAAATACACGTGGCACGCTGATTGTTTTGTAAAGGCTGAGGAAAAGATGTTATTGTTTTCCTTATTCATTTCTGTGAAGTTCTGCTATATAACCCAGCAGCAAATGCAATAATTTGCATTGCTTTTTTTGAAGAAAGTTCCACTGGGCAGAAGTGAGGCTGCATGAGAAATGCAGCCATTGGTATGCAGAGCATGCTGCTGTGTTACTGCCTCATTATGGCATCACAGTTGCTTAAAATCGTGTGAAGCTGAAGAGAATGCATATCTCACTCAAAATATATTTTCCCTTGCCTAGATGAGAATTCACAAAAAAATATTTGAGGAAAAAACATATACTGGGAAGGAATATTGTGTTGTAACTTGTTCAAAAAGAAAAGCTCATAATTAAGTGCTCACTGTATCTAAGATGTTACAAGCACACATCATTGCCACATTTCTCCCCAAAGCATGTTCACTTGTTTTCTCTCTAAAGCTGGGGCAAAACATAACTCCATGGAATCACAAACTGCACCTGAGCTACTAAAACTCACACACAACCTTAGTACTGTGCTGTGATGGCTCTTGTAAGGTTGTGCTTGTAACCTCTTATGGAATTTTGTATGCTGCCCTGTGCCAAACACTACATCTCTAAAATAGCATTGTATGCATCCCTCTTTAGCTTATGGCATGCCCCTTTCTTATTGCAAGCAATTTATTTTGAGACTGAGGTGACTTGCCTTGGATCCTGGTGACATGCTGTGGCACTGTCACTTATTACTATGTTTAGACACAAGCAAACATTTACAAAGCTGGATAAAACAAAAATAAGTAAAATCAAGCAGCAGTTAAGCTCTGACTTTCTGGAGAGTCCATGCAATGTAGGAATGCTTTCAGCTTTTGACTAAAGCAAAAGATAACAAAACAATGAGTTGTAAATGATTCTCAGAACTCCTACAACCTGTTGCCAAAACAAATTTTTAAAAAATAATAATCTCAAAATACCTTTTATAGCTTCAATCTTCCTCCTTTGTCAAATAAAGTGTAAATAACAATGCAGAGAGTGCAAATGACACAGAGAAAGTGCAGAGATGTACAAATAACTGGATCATTAATGTGGTAGAATCCTGTTTTGAAGCAAGACTGTGAGCTGGTGGTGTAATACCTTTTGCTGTTGTAGCACCTTCTAAGACTTTCAGTGAATTTTACAGTTTACACCTTTGACTGTACACAGAGAAACATTTTCTTTCATCCTCGGGGATGACTAGCAGATACTCAGCTTCTCCCAGGATCTGACATAGTAACCTTATTATCAGGAACTTTGATTACACTTTCTCATCTGAACTTCCACCAGCAGCTAACAGCCTGGTACTTTACACTAAGATACAAGTGTCTCACTCTTATTTTTTGCCATCCCAAGCTCATCTTGGTGTTCCCTCCATTATTACACACTATAAGCCTCACATAAAAACAGATTTCAGTGATGGGGAGCCAGAAAAGTTTCCAAAGGTTTTAAATGTTTGTTTCTTGATTCCATATAGCATAAGAGGGTATTGTATGTTCTCTTACAAACCTTTGATCATGAGCTGGTTTACAGGTGGAGTGTCAGAGTAGTGCTTATAAGAGAGGGAAATCTATCCATCTATCCAAAAGGAAAACTGGTTGAGCAGCTGTAAAATCTTGTAGCACCCTGCAGAGGTGATCTCAGTATGCACCATGTCCATACACCTATCCACTGATTCAGCTACCCATAGACTTCTTTCCATGTCTTTTTTCTTTCTTCACTGCTTTTCTGAGATTTGTAACCCTGATTTATAATGATTACCATCACCTCTCATTCATATGTGATTTGATTCCAGTAGGAAAGGACTGACTGAAAGTAGTTTTACTCCTTTCCTTCTAAATTATATTTTCCTGTGTTTAAAGGTCAATCAATTCCCTGTGGTTTCAGTGCTATACTTTTTTGAGTATTGTACTATACTGTTGGTGTATACACTGTCTTAATACTCTCATTGCTTCAAGTGCATTTATGACACTGGATATCAACACCTGTTAGACCCCCAAGAGAACATTCATAATATTCCCAATTTCACAGGCTCATTTTGTCTCCAGGCTGGAGACTGCTCCTTCCTGATGAACCTTTGTTATGTATAATATCCTGTAGAATGCTGGAATGGAGATTTCATTATTTGTTCCCTGTGATTTCTCTATTTTTCTGAGCTCTGCTCCACTACAAGAAGTAGGACAAAGTCATTCAAAGTCAGGGCAACCACCTAATACTTAATTTTCCCTCCGTTTGATTTCCCAGTAATTAGAAATCATTAGTCCTGAAGAAGGATATCTCAGCATCCTAATTCTGGGTATTGTGGCTGATGATGCCTTTCCTCCTAATGAGCAGGTTACAATGTCTTGCATCTACTCAAAAATTACAGGATAATTTCTTTATCTATTAAGTTGGTTGTCTCCTTCTTTTTGCTTTTTAATATAATAGTCCATGGTTTTCCCTTGCTCCTGTCTTCACTTTAATATTTCACTCCAAGAGCTTGCAAAGTCTTCAAAGCCCTTTCTGATTAGGTGATCTTTATAGATTTTGGATTTTTTCCTTAACCAAAACTGTAAAGAAGCTTATTTCATAGAATTTTAGGACTGTAACAAGTACAATGTTCTCTTAATTACAAAACAGCTAGTGTAGGGAGTACATTAACACAAGAGATTCTCTAATTGCTAAAACTGGAAAAAATATTTCTGGGAATTTGTTGATTGGCTTTTCCATAATTTGAGCAAAAACACATAAGAACTAGAATTCCATTTATGCACTGAGAATGAAGCAAATGAAAAAAAAATAAATTCCAATCTCCTTTTGTTGATTTGTTTTATTGTGTTTTGCAGGATCTGAGAAAGATTCCATATATTATCACTTATCATGTCTTTGATCTTAGTTCTGATAGATATCTAATCTCAATTTCCCTAAGAAATGTATCTTCTTCTGAGGACCATTGGTACCTTGATCTTCAGACTGGAACATCAGCAGTTCAGTTTCACAGAGTCTGAAGCAATCAAATTTCTTCAGGGACAACTTTATAACACAAAAGACAAGAATATGGCCCTGTAACCCAGAGTTTTGAAAACAAATAATGTGAGGGAAAGTCTCAGAAAGAAACCAAAAACAACTCTTTCATTGAAATTGCAATGAGAGGCTCTCAAGAGGCAAAGGATTAGAATTCCAATAGTTGAAAGTGAAACAATATTCTGTTGTAAAACACAGGATGGAGTTGAAGTAAGAGCATACACAAGAACTTTCCTAAAATATTTCTTGAGGAACATCTAAAATACCAGTAATGCTCAGATTTTTATCAACCTAGCCTTGTACCTTTGTTGCAATTTCTAGTTGAGGTGAACTTACATCCAAGATTGAACATGCAGAGCTGAAACAGCCTTGAGGCCACTGTACAGTTGATTCTCAAAACTTATTTTGTGTATATACAGATACACATGTATTTATTATAAGTAGTCATGACCTTCATGAATAATTGAAAGCATGCTTTCAACATTTTATTCCTTACAATAAAAACCTTGTTCTATAAGCCTTTCCTTCTAAGGAATAGTTCTTCATACAAGTAACTGCCTAATTAGAAGGACATTAAGGGTTTAAGACTGGACTCAAGCTGATTTCTCAGCTGCATATCAGGAAATTGCTTCAAATCACAAACAAAGCAGATTGTTGGGACAACTCAGTACAGCATCAGCTATGTAGCAATAGAAGTTGTTATAGAATAATAATAGCAATACTGCTTCAGCCCTGGTCAGTGAACTGCAGGATCCCCAAGGCTGTACTGATTAATGACAATACTCCATTTTCAGAAATAGGGAAAATGAGGTACAGATGGGGGAGTAACCTTTCCAAGATCCAGCAGCAGGGAAGTGGCAGGGATGATAATAAAAACTGCCTCTAGGAAAAGGCAGTTGTGCATATCTTTCAAAAGTTTCCATGCCCACCAAGTCCAGGTGCCTGGTATAAAGCCTGGCTGTCATTCAGGCCCTGGGATCAGAGAGCAGATGTGCAGCACAGCAGTGTAACTTTAACACAGCTTCTGTGAAAATATGGAATCAAGTGATCCCCACTTCAGAGGATCTTGTTTGTATAGGTCAGTGCTTACAAGATAATAATCCTTACCAGCTTGATTTAACTTAATTTAATAGGGTTATATCAGCAATAACCAAAACTGGGACTTGAAAGCCAGCAGAGAGTGTGGAGCTAACATGGGTTTTAACACAGGTGTTCTAATGGTCTGTCACTCTGTTGACATGGTAAATTTAACTTCATTGCCCTTTCAGGTCAGAAGGACAGGTGTGCATAAAATAAGGATATCAGTTATGAGAAATAGTACTGTAAGTGGCTTTAGAGGGGAAAGAGCATTCCATTATTCATATTTTTTTTTAATTTTACTTTTGGTTGGAAATTACGGGCTGTATAATACAGAACATGTTTTGTTTTAAACAACTGGCAGCTCCAAGTAGACTGGAGTCATGTTAATGGCTTGGTAATTTAAGTATTTTCAATTTCTGAGCAATCTGAAAATCAGAGGAAGCAGAACTTTAACCTCTCTTTTATCAGTTTTCTCCTTTTTATGCTACACATGACACACTCAAGGATAACCACATATGTAGAACTGCACTCACAACATCCAGTGACTTCTGGAAACATATTGAATATGGGAAGATTTTTGAGTTGTAGTTTCACTTCCTTAGTCACAGGCACCTAACCAGTCTGAAGCCTGAGCTGTGATCCTTATAAAGAATCTTCTTATCTTACTCTCATTTTGTAGATTATGGGGAAAAAATAACTTGTCTCTACAATATGCTTGTATGATTTTATTGCTGTACTGATAAATAAAGGGAAGAATATTCTCATGCTTCTATTGAACATACTTAATGTGTACCTCAGTCTGAATTTTAAAATGCATTAGTGCAGAGTTGTTCATTATGTACCTTATGTACCATAGAATTCAGGTTAGAGTCAATTTATTTTTTTCTGATGGCTCGTCCATGGTCCATTAAAACTTTTCTCAGAGGTAAAAATGACATGATGTCTGCTAAAATAACAGCCTTGACATCAAACATGCAAGATGGAGCCTGAGTCTCAAAGGGGAAAGGACAAGTTTTCATGGGCATATGCTCGAGTCAGCAGCTAATATATCAAAAGATTCCCCCATGTCTAACCTAAAATGTTGCTGTTGCTGATTAGGTCAGCGTTTTGACCTGGTGACAAGAAAGCGAGTTCCCAAGTCTCAGGCAAACTGACATTTACTCTTGGGAATGAGGCAAAATGACCTGTGGAGTTTCCATCTGCTGATAGAATAAACATCTGTAGTACTCACGACTGGCATGAGCTCCATGGCAGTGGAGTGATCTCTGGCCTCCTCACTTAAATTGCCATTGAATAGCAATGGCTTCAGATGGAAATTACCTCTGAGACTCCTCAAAAGACTGGATTCTGCCTATTGAAAGTACCAGAAAAAATACAGCTTGAAGCATGCATGGAGTTTAAAGTCTTAGATGGAAGGTGAATATGAAAATTTAAATATTTGCAAAAATATGTGCTGTATTTTACAACACAGAAAAATCTTTCCCAGTTCCTCCTGCTTTGTGTAAATCAAACTATCTAATAGTGCTGTCCACTATCAGAGGAGAATGGCTAGCTTAAACACTGCTGCTATTCTCCTGGTGAAAATGCTTTTTATCATCATTACACCATATGAGAACCCAAGGGAAATAAAAAACCCTGTGCTCATCATCTTCCATAGGAAGCTCATTTACATAACCAACACCATGATCTAAACAACAAGCTGAATGCACATTCAAATCAATTAGACAGACAATCCCAGCTGTTCCCAGTCAAAGTGTTCCCCACAGCTGTAAACAGGAAGGATAACACAGATTCCCTTCCATGCCCACAACTCTTGTGTTTTGTTTTTGCAGCCTCTGTATCACATAAATACTGTATGAACAGCTCAATACATTTGCAGTACTGCCCTATAAAATACTGTACATGCTGATACAAAGCCTTTGCAGAATAACATCTTCTGTCAAAGCTTGTTCTAATAGTTCATTAGGCTGAACTTTTGATTGTACCTTTCATTAGTAGCAGCAAATGTCTTAGTTTGGGTAACAGAATAGTTTTGAACTTGTAGCTCACTGCATGATCTGGACTGAAAATCACCCTTTCCATCAATCCCCAGCTCTTTTTAACATATTTTCTGGCCAAAGCTAATCTCTTTATGTACAGATCTCTGTTGTCACTCCTGTATAGCTATTTGACTACCAGGGGTCTCATTCCAGCAAACTTGTGAAATAAGCATGATTAATGCTAATGTCACCACTTTCACCAAGCAGACTTCAATGACTAAAATTTATTTGATTTGCATTCATTATGAAAATGAGGATTTATTTGGGATTATTCTGCTTTATTGGGTGGACTTCTATCCCTCACAAAAGAAATGAATAAAAAATTAAGTTATGCCATTGAGACTGAGTGCACACAGGGAAGATTTATGAGATTGATTGGTTATCAAGTTAGTGGACACTAAGTTTTAAGGTTACTTCTTCCTCAAGTAATATTGGATGTTCAATTCCCTGGTCAACTACCTCAGCTTTGTAGGAGCAGCTGTGTGCATTTTTCTGTGTGCATCTTTCTCCCCTGCCTTGTTCTGTAGCCCAGTGAAGGCAGTGGTCATTTTGTCATTCAGGGCAGGATTAAGGGGAACAGCTAAATATTAAATTGCTGGTAACCATCACTCTCCAATGGGCTATGAAATACATTGCATTGCATTTAGTCAAGGATGAACTTTGTGTTTCCCTGCAAAGTTATGAAATTAATAAATTTCACTTGAAGCAAGTTAGAACTTCATAAAGTATGTACTTTAATTCTGTGCTTGTGATATACCATGTTGTTAGACCCTGGTAATTGCTAAAGCCAAGAAATTGGAAACTAGAGAGAAGAGGTATATGATTTTCTGATGTGGACTGTACTTCCCTATAAAATAGGGATGATTTAATTTAACTTAAAAAGCCATTCCTTCTGTAAACTTAGGAATTTTGAACCACCCTTCTGACCATCTGTGCCTTGACAAACCAAGGTTTTAAAGTACGGTGATGGATAAATGTATGTGACCATCTTAATCTTAAGGAATTCTCTTTCCATGGAGTAGAGAGGTTTTCCAGTCACTGTTCTTTGTGCTCCTAGCAAATTAGTGTAAAAAAAAATGAAGCCTTTTCAATCACCAATTGACTTATTAATATGTTTATTCCTAGAGTTTATGCACGAAGCACTTGCTTTCTGTACTTCAGGATATATTTGTCATGCTAATCTCTTTGAAAAAGTCAATTTGGTATGAAAATAAGAAACAAAATATGAATGGAACTTTTAATTAGAGGACCTTAGAGAGCAAAATGTCACTTTAATTACAGGCTCTGAGTGGATTGTATGAGGAAACCAATAGAAAAATAATTTTAATTCAGATCTTGTGTCACTTTTTGTTCAGCTTGCAGGCAGTTGGGTGTTACTTATATCAGAGCAAGCATTATTTGCACTTGATGTAAAGTGCATATGTGTTACAACCTTTATTTATCTTCTACCATGCTGTATTTTCAGGTGTTAGACATTATACTTAGGGGTTACTGAGAAGGTGTTGAAAGTGTGACACAACCCTCGTGTTCTCAACTCTCCAAATTTTAGCAGATATTAAAACAGTCTTTGTCCTTACAAGTGCCTTTTAAATAAATGTTACTAAGGGTGTGCTTGTGGTTTGTTAATGTGGAGCCATAGCAATAGTTCCAGGTTCTTGGTTGGCTTTGACCACCACTGAGATTGTAGCTGTTGTGAGCAGGTCTATACAGAGCCCAGACTGTGACCTTCAACTCCTTGAGACTCAAAATGTGGTGAGACCATGGTGCCTCATGCATCTCTTGCAGAAGAAACACCAGCAAACCCTGCTCCACACTCCTGTCTTTCTACTGCCCCTTTCCAAAGCTCTTCATGCCACTGAGCAGCAAAGAAGAGCAGGACTCTTGTCTGGTTGAAAGCAGGGTGCTGGGGAAGAGCCTTGTTTTTCAGCCACACTAATTTCCAGTTTACCTCATTGCTTAGCTGATAGCAAAATGCAGGAGTCGACTCTGTAGGCCAGTTTGAGCAGCACTAGGACTGAATGTGAAAGCACAACCCACCACTGTAGAGTCACCTCCAGCTCAGGACAGGAAGATCACTGAAGCTGTCCCTGCCATAACTGCAGGTATTGCAGCTCAAAGCCAAATACAAAATACCATGTCACAAATCAATGCAGCTGGAAGGTACCTCAACACATGATACCTCAACTCCAGACCTTATCCCAAACAGAAAAGAGATACCCTGAAAGATCATGAGCCACAGCCTCGTGATGCATCCCTGGAGAATAATATTTCAATCCTGCAGAGGACTTTGCATGCTGTTAGTAATGCAGGAAACTACAGAAGGGAAAACACATTGCAGCTGCACGTTCTCCTAGTTCAGTACTATTCCCTGGCAAGTGTGTGGTTCTGTAGGCACAGCCCACTCTCATAACTTCCCAAATACCATGGCCACCAGGGTGATAAGTTAATGACCAGGATCTCTCTCTTGACTGAGATGAATTCATTAATTTAACACTATATTTTGCAGGCCATGTAGTTGTATGTTTTGCTGAGCAGTGTAATGACTGAGGTATTTTTTGTACTCTTCTTTGTATGTACTGTCAGTGAAGATGAATACACTCCTAATTTAGCTGAATTTGTCACAGATCCGGGCACCTGTTCTCTAGCTGAGCTCCTCCACATCTCAGCTGTGGGCAGTTTGAACTACTTTGGCAACTGAGCTGCAACTTCATTAGTTGAACAACACACTTCAGCTGCAAAGTTATTTACAAAGTTTACTGATCAAGCTGCATATTCTTGGGCTGAATTTCCTACAGACAGCACTTTGCAGATGGAATTCAATTCTCTACTAATCGTAAGCAATGAATTAATTTATTTGATTAGCAGTAATTTGCATTATTTGCTGATTATGTTCTCCAATTCCCACTGTTAAGAGCTGTGTTGTGTTGCTAGTGCTGGTTAATCACTTACCACACTGTACTTCAGAGAGGAAGGCATTTTGGTTGTAGATAGAGATCTGTTTCTTCAAATACTTCTAAAAAGCCCTTCTTCCATGTCACATGGGGGAAGATATAATTTTTTTAAAAAACATTACAGGTGGAAGCACATTTTCCTGTGAAGGCAAGTTTTTCTTAGTTCCTTGTTCCACCATTTTTAAAATTTCTCATTACTTTTTATGGTTATGAGGGTTCTGTTTCTGTGTTCATTGCATGGGATGGTGCAGAGCTTTACTCAGCAGTGGTGAGTTAGGAGGGAACCACAGCATACTCTGCCAAACTGCATTTTTTTGTCTTTTTGTCTGCATAAAAATCCACCTCTATTCTCTGTGGTCAACCCCTTCTGAACAGCTTTTGCAAGTATTTTTTATAAAACATCTCTAAAATACCTGGCAGTCTCTATTCTAGGCAATTAAGTCTTTCCCTCCACCTGTGCAAGGAAAGTATTCTTTACGTATCTATGTCCTGATTAGAGTAGGAAATTTTTCTCACCCACTGAAGTGGTTCCCACCCATCATTCACAGAACTCAAAACTCACCAGGAAAATTTACACACTCTTACTGGCTGAGAGGGCTGGCACAGAGTCAGGTTTACCAGCCAGAGCCATGCCCTATTATTTCATTAACAAAAGGCAAAATTGCCTCACTAGTAAATAGTCTGAAGAGTAAAATCAGTCATGGCCCCTGAATCACATCCTTATAAGGAAATTAATTTTGCATATTTGGTTTATTCAGAACACAGTATAAACAGACTGAGGTTAAAGTCTGCAAATGAGGAAAATTAGCCTTTTGCTTAATCAAAGAGATAAAATACAAGCAGACTCTGAATTACAAGGGGTATGACTTAGTCAAATGCATAAAAAAATCAGGGATTAATTTTTTTCTTAGTTGGCTAAAATTTATTGAACTGTAAACACTTCCACATTGGACAGTTTATCTCTAAATTTAGTTTTGTTTCCAAATTTGAGGTTTATGCAGCACATATCAGGCACTGCTAAAAACCTGTGGTTTAATTTCTCAGTTTCAAAAACCATGGTTAGCATCAGAAGTAGAATGAGAGTTTTCTGAAATCTTCACCAAAAGTAGGCATGAAAATTGTAAGCAAATTCAAAGGCCTAGCTCTGTCTAAAGTTGCAATTGTTTTCCAATTTATCTCACTTTTGATTTTTGTGCATTAAATTTTGTGTGGCCTTTTAGAATGTTTCTCCTTTGGTGCCCTGAGATAATTCTGAAAGTCCTTGTAGCTGTTTTACTAGTCTGTAGTTCTCCAAATCCCCTAAGAGCTGTCTTGAAATCTTGGCATTACATCAGCCACTTCTATTTTTCTGGTACCAAGGTACTTATAAGCAAAAGATTACATATTACCACATTATAGTAATTTCATACTTGACTGCCTCTAGAATATCTTACTGAGTATCTCTTGGTCTTGGGGATTGGCTGATTATTCATTTTACCAGTCTGTTTTTAATTCTATTCTACTGATACTTGGATTTGAGATGGTCTGTCTGACATGTCCATCATAAAGAATATTTGTGGTATAGCTCAGCTAAATTCATTTTCAAGAAGTGTAGGAGAAAAAAAATCATTCTTTTGGACATCTTTCTTACTGTAAGCATATGTTGGCCATACAGACTCTCTGGCACCTTTGAAAGAAGATAGTTGTAGAATTTATGATGTTAGCAAGGTCATCACTGACTTTGGTTTTCCTGTTATCTTACCTATATTTTTGTAGAAATAGAAATTTTTTTAAAAAATCGAAACACCATCTTCCAAATTATATCATTGATTTTGCTTTTCACCAATACCAACTTAGTTTTCTTTCTAAAACCATTTAGTAACTAACATGCTCTTTCTCCCAGTCTATAAACTTTTAACCATTGCAACCAATTTCATCCACCTACAAACAGAATACACCTTTAAAGAAAGTTTCCATAACAAAAGGAAAGGTTCCTTCTTATGACAAATTGAAAAACTTTAACATTTTTATGTACCTCTCATTTGGAAAGAGAAAACTGATAGATCAAATCTCTTGGCTCTCTTTGGTGTGATCTGCCAAGTGTATTGAATGCAAATACATTATACTTCTCTTTTTGTGCATCACTTAAATGAAATTTTCTTTACAGAATCCCTCCTCTTTTTTCTTTTCTTTTTTTTTTTTTTTTTTTTTTTTTCCCTATTTTGTTTCTTTCATTCTGTCCTTGATTTTCCAACAGGAAGCTTCTGGGGCTGGCTTGGGCTTTCTGCCATTCAGGATCCCTTGAGCATCCCATACTGTTTCTGGTTACTTGTCAGTACAGATTCTACTTCCAGATGCAGAACCTGTGGGATCCCAAGGCTCAGAAATATGGGAACAGGCTTTAGTTCTGTGAATTTGAGTGATCTCTACATAAAGTTACATTTTTCAGACAACTCTTTCATTTAGCTCCAGTAAGTTTTGTACCATAGTCTGAGTCTTTCAAATTCACTCAAATTATAGTAACTACCCCTGTTATTCCCTCAGACTTGATAGTACTTTGACTGAGAATTTTACATGCCTCCTGAAATCTACCTAAATGGTAAAAACTTAATGAAAACAAAAAGTATCTCCTATAAAAAGATATTCTTTTCTATGTATGGTGTAACAACTGTGAATTCAAATGTGAAGCTGTCTCTGCAGTTTTGCATCTCAAGCAAAAGCAGCTATAGATGGTTACTTTATTCTGGTAACATAATTGGTCTGCTGGCATTGCACCCACACTACTTCAAGGGATGGAAATAAATTTATAAAATGCTGTGTAAAGCCTGAAATGGCCACCTTTAAGTTTAATCTTCCCCTTAATGTTGTAGAGTCTATAAAATATGCATTAATTCAAGTTTTTAATAGCTTTTATTAATCCATTTTTCCTTTGTAAAGGAGACAATATCTAATATATATGGTAGCTCTCTTTATGCTTTCAACCTCAGTGATAAATCTAATTTTCTCACCTTGTTTTAGAGTTACTTTTAGCAATCTTTGATTGTCTAGAGCATGCAAAGCTATAAACATCTCCTGCTCTGCTGATATCCTTAGACCCAGGCATTCAATACACAAGGTATATAGTATAGATGTACCCTGGATCAACTGGCTGGTTATTAATGCCTTTCCACAGAAGCAGAAAGAAAATGGCTCATAAAACTAACATATTGGTGAAAGAATCATTGTTGTGTGATGTACACTAATTTATGTGTTTGTATTGACTATGCACTTTTCCTTTAAGTATGTGCTTTCAGTAACATCCTTCAGCTTGCTGCTTTCTTAATGAACCTTCTATATTATATGGGAAAACAATGCAGTAAAAGAAATTACATGAGTAGAACAAGGTTATCACTGACTTCAAATATTCAATCACAAAATAATATTAAAAACTAACAATGAGATGTTGCTTCAACACCTAAAAGTACAATAATTGCAGTCATGCTTATTCATTGACTTAAAATACATAGAAGTCAGAGTATGGCTAGGACCAAAAAGAGGAAATATAAATTTCTCCTCTTTGTACTACATGGATGTTTGTAGGCTTCAGTAGCTAATAGGTACAAAAAAAGCAGGGAAAGCTCCTACTTGTTTCTGTAGATCTTGTGGATTTTTAACTGGAGCCATTTATTTTTAGTCAGCCCCTCTGTCCTGGGCTTTCATAATGACAGCTGGACAGAAAATTTACAAGACTTTGCTTTCACCTATGTTTCTAAATGTTCTTGAGATGTATCAATTTCTTAAATTTTTCCTATAATTTCATAATCATAAATTATTAAAAAATCACCTGTATTGAGAATAACTGGTTAATATTTTTACCTGAACATGTAACATTACTGTGGAACTTACTGCCACTCACCAAGCACTTGTCTAGATTCCATAAAAGGTAAAATATTTAGACTCTGATGGGATTTTGTGTGTTTTGATTCACCAAAATCCAGCTGAATCAACAATGATTCTCTTTGTTTTCTAGAAGAGAAGGATAGGCAACCTTCTCTTCAGATCATCCTTCTGTTATATTACATTGCAGTACATCCAGAAGTAAGGTCTGAACATGAAACTAGGCATTGCTACCATCTTAAAATCAGCAGCCCCATGGTTTGTAGGTACCAGGGAGCAACTTTCATCCTTATTGAGTCCAGAAATGGGATTTCTTGATTGCAGTTCTCAACTGATTTTACCCCAGTTCCTTGTCAGAATCAGAAATATGAAACCTGAAATATGAAAATCCAAACAGGAGTCTAAGGTGGCCAATGAAGATAGGAAGGATGTGTTATTGTAGCCTGCTATTCAGTGGGCTTCATTTCTTTGCTAATCCAGAGAATGCTTCTATAACTCAACAAATCAATATTGCCTGCAAACACCCCTTGCTGTATTGGAATGAAATTTTAGGCACACAGGAGAAAATCTGAAGTAGGTTACCTTAGATATTATTGAGAAAGACTGGTAGCAAGGCAGGAGAATTGACAGACTACTGCAGGGAATTGAGAGTAGAGGTACCACAGAGGGAGGCAGTGCCCAGAGAGCAGGGGATGAGGATGGCAGGGCCTTTCCTGCACTGCAGCTCACTGAGTGAGGTACCAGCACTGCAGCTCTGAGCCACTGGCATCACATTTGCCTTTCTGGTTTCTAGTTCCAGGGAAAATGACAACCTGGGGTGCCCAGAATCACCCTGTGGAAGGAAGATGGAATTAAGCATTAAACAAGATGTTGGGATGGGGGAAGGAGAGAGGAGAGGTAAGCTGCTTTCACATAACACTTTTGCAGTAGAAAACAAGGAGAATGAGTAGGAAGATCTTACATTTGAAAAAAATAATAATTCCTGATATGCTTTCCAAATATCCAACACAGGAGTATTGCCAGGAAAGAGGAAGCCAGCCGAGGAGACCTTTATTGCTTTATTATCACCTTTTTTCCTTGTTATCACTCAAGTATTTGAAATCCCAGAGCATGTTGTTCCTAAATTCTCATTAATAAGCCACACTATAAATATGAGTATGTTGTTTTAGAAACACTGCTTTTCTAAATTCCCTTTGGGCAATAAATATGAAACTAAGGCTGGATATTCACTCACCATAGTTATTCAGTTACTCACTAATCATAGTTACCAAGACAAGGGTTTGGTGACATTTTTCAAAGTTCATTTCCATTGACAATAGTGCACAAAGAAAGAAAGTGCAGGACACTTCTATTTGCAATCCATGTTAAGAACTATAGAGGAGATGATAACAAATCAAACAGTTGGATTTAATAGATGAAGTTTTTGCAGGTGACAGGGACTATGAGTTGTTTATCTCAGCAAGTTGTGAAACATGTCTCCACCATGCAACCTCTACAGAATAGTTAGGTCAGTCCGTTTGAATCTCTGAACACCTGAATTTTCTTTCCAAAACACAGCCAGTGAAATCGTGCCCAGTCTGTCACTTTTCTTTATTACAGCTGTGTTTCCTGCTAGCATAGGCAGTGCAGAGCTGACTCGAGCACGAGTTAAGAGTGACACCAAGTGGTTAAGCATTGTATTTCGAGGCGATTTTTTCAAAGTATCTTTCTGGTTTATCTTTGATTTTGGAACACCACTCTTGGGGTTTGTCTTCTAAACAGTCCTGATTATGTCACTGATTTTTTTTTTTCTTTAAATAAACAGACACAGGCTCTCACTTGTTTTATAAGCAAACATCACCCTCAAATTTATGCTCCAATTCTTTCTGTCCATGTAATACAATTTGCACAAAGTTTCTTTCCTCCAGAATAAGACAGTTTCTGGGTTTTAATGAGGTGTGTGCTGAGAAACATGTGGAACTATTTTCAAAGAGGAAAATAGAAAAGCAGCAACTGCACTATAATTATTTAACTGTAGAACAGTAAAAAGAATGAGCAGCAAAATGTGCTTCTGGGTAAGGAATCTTCAGGGCAGTCATGCTAGAACAAAGCACATTTCTTTCTCCCACACTTCCTTTTAAGTGGTAGATATCTAGTGGCAAGCTGTTCCTGTTTTCTTCCTCAGCAGAGCTCTGTGAAGGACAGGTAGCCCTCTTACAACCCTACTGAGAAAACCAAAATTGACAGAACTCTTGAATTAGAGCCTGCCAGAAAGCTCTGTAAATTATGGCCTCGTTTATATAATCAGCAAAATAACAGCTCTGATGAGAGTTGTCCCCTCCCTTATCAATCAATGGTTCTTGGTAGCTTTGTGAGCAGCCATTTTTCTGGAATTAGGTAATCACTGTACTTCCAGAAAGAAATTATCTGCTAGCCTGAGGTATTCCTTTTTGTGGCAAGTAGGCAGACTAAGCTAAAGCACACTTTCTTACCAAATAACCTGATTATCCTAGCCAGAGCTTACAGTGCACAGAAATCCAGTACTTTCATTTCTGTGGTCAAAAATAAAAAGGAAAGGGCACTTGGGCAAATGACAAACAGAACAAGCCTGTAGCTGCCTGGAAGACAAGCCCAACAAAGGAAGCATTGGAAGGAACAACAATGATATTGCAGAATGAACATTAGTTAGAATAAGACTCTTTGGAAAGTCTCTGAGTTAATGGCCAGTCCTGTTACCCACATGGAAAATGGTAGTTTGGGAGTTGCTGGCATTAAAAATTATGGCAGTGACAGACCAATTAGGGACCTGTGGATAAAAAAAAATAATTACTTTGGTCAATCTGCTATGCTTTTGAAAAATGTAATAATTAAATTGCAGGCATTACCAAAAAAAAAAAAAAAAGGCAGTTATTTGAACTGCAGACACAAAATTGTTCCCATAAGTGAATGAATTTTGGCATCCATAGTAAGCACTCTGCTGTTCATGTAAGACAAGGGTTTTTGTGTCACTGAGTTGGAAGGTGATGATGTTTTTAGATGGTGCCCTTGTGATCTCAGTAATTATCACATCCCTTGCCAGGATAACAAACTAGCTGAGTAAAATACAGTTTGCTGGTAGAGTTGTGAGAATTCTAGTAATTCAACTGCTGCTTGATGTGTCAGGATGGAGTGAGAAAAAACTGCAAGGGATCCCACTGTGTTTTGTGGAAATGTAAGAGCAGGATCACCATAAAGGGACTATAGCCACTTTATATTAATGTCTCCTGTTGATGTTCTAGTTGATTTCAACATTTTTACCTTTTTTTTTTTTTTTTTTTTTTTGTGTTTCAGTAAATTCTGTGTTTGGGCAGTGCTGTTATATTTTTGTTTCATGTCAATCAAAATCTGCTAATATGATTAGTGAGTAATATGATGTGAGTTCTTCAATTTTGCAATTAATAAAATAGCATTTCTCATTCCATGTATGTGTTTTATACAGCAATTGTGAAGCTCTTCATTAGTTCCTTTGTGTGCCTACTAATTGGCGTTGCTTTGGCAACCTCTTCATGTGCCCCATTTTGCCACTTAATGGCAAAATCTTTGTGTGATACCATTATCAGCCAAATTTTGTAGGACACAAAAAGATTGTTGGTAATAGTTACTTTCATGACTTTTTTTTTTTTTCACTTATAAATAGAACTGGGTTTGTACGTGGGGGTTTTAAACACTTTTGAGTTTCAAATGAGAAGGAAAAATTCTGGGTGCAAGGCATTTGCCTCAAGGGACTGGTTTAGGTGTGAGGTGCCACTAAAGCACATTTCTGGCCATGCCTCTCAGTGCTCACCATTCAGGGATGTGGCAGCTGTTTTAGTGCCAGAATTGCCTGACTGCCCTAGAAATCTGATGTTCTCTCATTAGGAATTGAAAGTTACCTAATCAGAAAAATTGCAAAAAGGACTGCTTATGGCAGGAATTCCATATGGCTTCATATTTCCCAAAAAAATCATTTTGCTACTCTTCATGCTTTAGCAAGTTGAGGGTTATGTTGCCACCTTCTTTTGCTAAAGGGCATCAGATATAGCACAGAGAATAAAGAAGATTAAAAAAAACTATTGTTGTCAATCAGTGGCAAACTAGGACAGTTCCAAATGTTTCATTTGTTATCTGTGTCTCACACCTGAGGCCAACATGGGAGATTGTATCAGCAGGTGTTTGGAGAGGATGCTGTTTGTCTCCATTTGCAATAGCTTTGTATGAATTTAATTATTAATGAGCCAAGTTCTTCTGTGGTTCATGCCTGCAAATATCAAGAGAGTTCCAAGAACCCAAGGACTAGTCAATGGAAGATAAATATTCAATTTATCTCAGGGTGATGCAAGCACAAAAGCAGCATTTTTCCAAGATGGAGATCCAGGAGGGAGAGCATACTTGTGTTTGGTTTGTTCTAATGTAGATTAAGTCCTACAGGGGAAAAAAAAAATCACCTTCACTCTCAAGATCCAGGCAGGTTTTGTGGCATATGAGGCACCATATGGGAAATTGCTGAATCGTGGGACTCAATTTAGCTCTTGCTAAAGCTGTTTTATCCAAGAGATATTTTGAATTGTTTTCATACAGTTTGCAGGAGTTAATAAAATATCATATGAAACAGTCTCTGAATCCATCAAAAGCATTTTGAATCTCTACTGACAGAAAAAAAAAGGCTGAGAGCTGTGTAATATTTACTGGCCTCCCTTGAGGTGTCAGTCAAATCAGCTGTAACGAAGTGACCATGAAATTTTGCAGTATTATCAGGAACACTTTGGAATTGTCACTTTTTTTAATGCAAATCAAATATGCATTTCTGGCAAGCTCTCTGTTGACCCCAGCAAAATGGATATGATGCATGACAATTCTGGTAATTCTAGAGCAGTGAAGCACCAGACTTTCAAGGAAAACTCAGAAAATATTTTATGCAGTTTGTGCTTTCAAAGGCCATGGGTAGGACTAATTTTTACAGCAAGAATTAAGAGTGGATATAGTTAATCTTAGCTGAAGGTAAGTAAGGTGAATTCTTGGCTTTTCTATTTTCAAGGAGCCTCTCTAGGTGCTATTTATATAGTATTGATACTGCTTTTTTCTGAGACTGAGTGTATCCTTTTGTTCTTTGTTCTCTATATTTTGAATGTTTTGTTGAGGTTTTCAAAGGCTTTTATAGGCTTATCTGTTAATGACTCTTTACTGTAATCCTAACACATTTTTGTCACAATACAAAAGAAAAACAATCCATCCTTTCTGGACCAATACAATACTCTCACCTCTGTCCCTGGATAAGTACACTCTTACAGTTTTCCATAGAAATTCTGTATCTGGTATTTAGAAGAACTTCAAGGGAAATGTCTTAAGGAACCTAAGAGCAGCTGAGAAATCTGAGAAATGCATATCATCAATATACAAAATAAAGCCTAAATTTGTATCTCTAAATGATATACAGTTGATACATGGCATGAAACTAAATTTCTCTGTTAGGAATTCTCATCTAGTAAAGGTACAGCTGCCAAAATGTTTTCTTTAAGAATGCTCTGGGTACTTCAGCTGCTTTTTCCATGCTGCATTCACCTCCTCAGGTGTGGCTTTAAACCTCTATTAGCCCTTATTATTGCACATTATTAACTGACAAGTCACAAATGATTATTCATTATACTTCAATGAGGTAATGATGCATGAGGTCTTAGCAAATCATTCAATAAAATCATCATGCCCTGCATGCTAACTTTAGAGTAACACCCTGTTCACATAGGGCAGAAAGGAAAAGAAAAAGACTAATGAAGGACTGAAAATTAAAAATATTAGCCCTTTTTTTTGTCAGAATTAACTTGCCTTGTATAACACACCAGGAGAACCTAAGCCTTTCTTATTCTAGGTTTTCTACTTCTTCATCACACTAAAAAGTACAAGTATCTTGCCCTCTTTATAAGTGGCTTCTGCATGTTTTCTCCTGCTGCTTAAGTTCTTACACTTTTCCAAACATGAAAATCAGTGGTACCTTTGGGCATGGACCACACACACTGAAATTTCTTGGGGGAAAGATTAAATTGTTTCTGCAGATTATAATTTTTTTAAGAAAATGAGTTTGCCAAATTTTATTTCACCCCTTATCACATACAACAATTAAGTTATTTTACTCTTCTTTTACTTCTGCTTCTATTTGCTAGGACACCCAACAAAGATTTCATTTGTATTTTTTATAAAAAGAGAGACCAGTTTGGTGACTGGTATAAAGTGAAAATTGAAAGAATGGGCATTTTGATAATTCCTCTATCCCAGAACAGAAGAACCAGTTTGCACTTTTTCCATGGTTACGCATCATTAAGGAAAATCATTTTTGAGTGTTCTCTGAACTCTTCTGTTCATTTTAGTGGAAATGTAAGTGGAAATATTCTTGAAAATCTTGAACCTAGTGAATATTTTTCTCAGCTTTGAAACTGTCATATACATTCCTAAATGAATTAAATGTAATTATACAGAACTTGCTCAAATATGGATTATCATTCTTTTGGCTTGATTTTTAATATTTTAGAAAATAAATCCCTTAAACAACTTTCAAATGGTGTAGATTGGACCAAAATAGCATCAGGTTTATTGCTGTATGTTAAATGTTATACAACTATTTCAACTGCAAATGCATAATGAAATTTGCAGTAATAGGGTTGTCTTTGTGGTTGAAAAACGTTCTGCATTCTGATATATTTAAATGAATATTTTGAAAACCTCAGAGACTAATTTAGATTTTCTCTGACATTTTGTAAGTACTTCATTAGAGTTATGTTTCCTTCAGCATTGGCAGGCATTCTTAAAACTGAGTTAATGAATAAACATTGCAACAGTCATCTAAAATAATTTCCATCCTTGTCCCTGTAAACATCTATACATTCAGTAGGAACCAGAAGATGAGGCCCATTCAGGAAAGCTGCTCTGGGGAGAGATTAGGGGCAAACAGTGCTGATTTCAGATATCAGAATTAAGAACAAAAATCAGTGAATGTTTACTGTACACCAATAACAACAGCATAAAGATCAGCAGGATCCCTTCAGCAAGCAAGAGTGACAATAGGACTCCAAACTTCAGGACTTTTAAGCCATGGCATTCAAGACTATATCAACCCTTTATTTTTCCCTATATGGCCCCAATATTTATACTGAAGTAATGATAAGATCAGAATAATCAAAATTGGTGTTGCCTGCAGATTCTCTGCTGCAGCTTCCCTTTGGAATAATGGACACAGAACATGTCCTGTGGCACACAAAAAAAAAAGCAGAAAGTTTTCCTCAGCAGCTGCAGAGGTCACTGGGCTGCTAATGCTGTGATTTTGGAAGTAAATACTTCTAAAGGACAGGGAGCACAGATGGATTGGAAGATCACAGACTGTCAGGCACTGCACACTGGATAAAATTAGGCAGTAAGGCACTCTAGCAGTAGTAGAAAATTAAATCAAAGATGTGATGCAGTAAAGAAATATTAACATGAGTTGCAGATTACTTTTTTTTTTTTTTTGGAGGCAGAGATAGAAACAGCAGTGAAGAAGATGGCTCCTAGGCAACTTTATTCCAAGCTTTAAAAAGCAGCTGTGTGATTTTATTCTTCACAGGACTAGTGCTTCCATCTGTATTGTTGCTTCCTCTTCCATCTTTCTGGGGTTAGAAAGGCAAAAATTTAAAAATTGGTGATGGTTTTGCTTGTTGAAAGTGTACCTGTTATTGCAATCAGACTTAAGTACATAACACTTCTGGTGTTTTATTTGTATTCAGTCAGAATTTTGTACCAAGAGAAGTAAAGTATTTTCAGGGTCTTGGGTTTAATATTAAGGAGGGAGATAGTTTTATGTAATGGCATAGATGACTTTAGGGTCAATGTAGTAGCCTTGCACTTCTTTATTACCAGTTTCACTTTGGTTTATTGAAATTCTCCTGAGGTCTATGCAGTTTTGTGTTTTGTTGTAACCTTACAACAAAGAGAAACACCAAGTTTATATAGTGAGGGTTCCCTTGGCATTATCCCACCTAGTTCCTAACACAGCTTCTGTAATCTGCACATCAGGTCTTGCTGAAAAGTCTGAACTGCTTTTCCCCAGTTTCCAGTAGTGATGGTTTATTCCCTGTCATCTTGTCACTCAAGTTCATAGGAAGAATTAGGATTTCAACTGTTCAGTTGGAATTTTTCTACATTGTCATTAATTTGTGTAAAAAAACAGATTTTATATTTAAGGTGGAAGAGCTATTTAAGATTAATCCTTTTTGATGATTCTTACAGCAGAATAGTAGTGGCTTTTGATCCAGTTCAGAGTCTGTGGTGAGAACAAAGCATTTTAAGTTCTAGAATAAGAGTTAACATGGGTTATGTACTCCAAAGCTGCTACCTCATGTGGATGATCTCCTTGGATTCCTTGCCTGATTAGTTCTTCTGTGCCAGGCTGTTTTTCAGTTTCAAATTGCTTCCAACCCAACCAAAATCCCCATTGCCATTTCAGGGAGCAAAGTAAACATTGACTGACATTTTTTGTCTGTGCAAGTTTTGCGTTCAAAATAAACCTTTTCCAAAACTTTCCATCATCATGAGCCCAAATGACTTATCAGGCATTTTTAACCTCATTTGTTGTATTCTACAGTGGTTATTGTGTTGCATTCTTTCCTTCCAGAGAAGTAAATCCATCTCTATACACAGAATCTGCTTTCAGCAACTGCACTTTGTTGCTTTTCTGATTGATGTTAGCATCACGTCAGAGAGGCTTGACACTGGTTTCTAAAAACAGCTCCAAACAAACAGCAGTGCTATTTAAAATGGTGGGACTTTCAGAATTTAGATGTTTTTTTGGCTAGAAATTGAAGAATACCAGTCATGGAGGTGTTCTGAACCAGACTGTATTTGAACATCTATGTGGTTTGGGACTGCCCACATTAGATTTGGTAATTTAATATGCAAGTGGCTGTTGTGTCAGGAATGAACCATGAAGGCTCCAGAGCACTGATGGGGTAATAGGCTATGAATTTTCTGCCCTATGTGAAAAGTGCTGATAGAGAAAAAGATTTTTGATTTCAAGGACACAAAATATTTTATAGTCTTTTGCCAGAACATAAAATGTTATATTGTCAACCAAATTGAATGTAATATTTTTAAAAGTTTGTTCTAAATATTTTTTTCTTTTTAATGATTTACTGTAAAATGAAAAATGCTATTTTGAACAAATCTGTATTCAAAATGGAAACTTTTCTTGTAAAATTCCCTCCTTTGACTAAAATTATTTGCCAATTTTTCAAATACTTTTAGCTTCCTGAAATGATAATGAGTGATTAATATCCTCCTCAACAAATAAAAGATTTTGCCCATCTCTTTACCAAATACTTTGAAACTCAGCAGAAAATACAGATAATTGCACTTCCTGCAAGTTCATCTTTATAATTAATTAGGTAGTAAAGATGGGCATAAGTCCCAAACCTGAATTAAAGCAGCCTGGTGTTTTTAGCATATTTCAGTACCATGACAGAGAGACCTCCAGGCTTTACAGATTTTTTTTTTTTTCTTTTTTGGTCTATAATTAAAGACTAGAAACACCATCTCATTTTTCTATTAACAAACATGAGATCCTCATGTAATCATGTCACTGGCTGTAGGTGCTGGCTTTGAAAGTTTGAGTATGTTGTGCTTTCCTCCTGACTGGGCTCTGATAAAAGCCAAGATAAGTGATCAAAACAAGTATTTTGTGCAACTGCCTGATGCAGTTACTTGCATTCTACCATATATCCAAGAAGATTGTAACCTACAGGCAGTGTTACCATGTGAGATGTGTTATCTCTGTAGCAGGATGCAATATTGCTGATAAAGTGAAATTTCCCTAAGACAGTTCTGATTTGTAGAGAGATTTTAAAAATGCTCAAGACATGAATAAATAGTTGGGTGTGATAGGAAAGGGAGTTTGGCTGGAGTGTTCTATATGTTCAAACAGCATTTCTTTTTTCTCTCATTGAAGAGAAACTGAGTAATTACATCAGTGTGCTTGGTATTGTTCACTAAAGGTCCTGAAAACTTGAATATCTCTTATGAGTTAAGTATACTTCCATTAGACAAATTTATCAGGAGAGTTGTGGAAGTATTTTTTTCTTCAAGAGCACATTAGCTTTCATTTATTAAGACACATCTATACTAAAGACCAAGTCTTTTTTAAGCATTTCAGATGGGCTTTAGTAATGGACTTGCTGACTTTTTCCCAAGAAATTTCAGGAGGTCTGTCTTTCTCCCAGGAAAAGTTATTACTTCCTCTAAAATCTGCAGAAATGATGCTGTCAGTACAAAACCTTGGTGGCCTGAACAAGTTTGGATGCATGTAATTGGAGGCTCCCCAAGGCCTCTCATACCTTTGCCAGTCAATCATCAGGTAGTTTGTTAGAAGGCCCTTGGGCATGTGTAGATGCTGATTTTATTTCCTAAATAAATGGGATCAGAGCAATATAAAAAAAAAGAACACCCCTCCCAAAATAATTAAAATCACTAGCAATGTATTTAGCCACTTGACATGCATCCTTGCTTCATGAATAGGCTGTTATCCAACATCACCAATGCTATTCTGTCCCCAGAGCTGTGCTCTTTTGAGGAGGCTGCTCTGAATTTCTAAAATGCTATTTGGCACATATTGACTTTATTGATGTCTGGCTGATGCCTTCCCATGCAAAGAAATATACCTTGAATGGGATTTGTTCTGCTCTAGTGTTAAAAAAAGCAGGCAGAGCTTAGATGATTCATGATTCATTCTCTTCCTTCATTTGACTCCACTGGTAAACCAACAGTAAAAAATATATACAAATAAAAACTGTAACCTTCATGTCCCCTGCAAATTTTTAAGCTCTCCTCCAGGGATATATTTTTGTGTATCTTGAATTGTGGTTGTAAGTAGGTAAATCAGCCTGTCAGCAAGACACAAAACAACTATCCCAAATTTCAACACTGGTTTTGATACCTTAGAGACAAGACCACCATGTGAGAATTTACAAAAGGTTAGTGAGAAATAAAGGCCAATATTCCACTGAGAAAGGTTACAAGATGGGCAGAAACAACAGGGGAGCATTTTGCTTATGTGAGCTGCAACAGAGAGCTGAGGATTTTAAAGAGAACTCACAGCTGAGGTACTAAGAGAGGTGAACCTTTCTTTATTGGTAAATTTACTCTCATACAAAAAGCTGGGTATTTTAAAACATATTTCCCAGTAGTCTAGATGGAAAAAAATATAATCAGTCAAAGAAGAGTGGAATTTTAGAAGCCAGACTAAATAAATCTACAATGATTTTATAGCAAAGGATTCCAAATTAGTCTCCAAAATATCTAAGTTGCAGAAGAATCATAAAATAAAATTAAAACTGCTCAATGTAAATGCTTCTGATAGCATTCTTAATCACACAGCTGCACTATTTAAAAACAATTCTGTAAGAAACTGGGGAGTTTTTTACATCATTGGAATATTCATAAATAGAGTGAGTGGTACAACTAAATCTTTTCTAAATGAGATCCTTATAGATTTACAATGGATGTCTCTCTCAATGGAAGTTGCCGTGGTTACAGCACAATTCTGCATGGAGCACACTTTCCTCACAAATTGTTATACATTTATACACAAATAGTTTGGGCACATTTCCCCAACTTCTTTTTAAATGAGAGCTACAAGGATAGCCTTGAAGGAAAATTCTGTATTTGTGCCTGGGCACAGTGATGGTCCAGCTGCACTGGGAGTCATCAGATAATTCAGGGCTGGGCCTCAGGAGGTCTCTACCCACACCTCCTGTTCAAAGCAGACTCAGCTTCCTGACAAGACCTGGTTACCTGGGGCTGTACCCAGATGTATTTTGGAAAACTCCAAGGCTGGAAACAGCACAGCTTTTCCTGGGCCACAGACTTGTGTGCAAGAGATGGTAATGCTCCTTGGAAAACTCCTCCTCCTTCCTTCCTTCCTTGGCTGGGGTAGAAAGCACTTCTGTACAATCTGTCTAATGAGAAAGACCTCACTCACTTTATTCAGTCAGCTTTGCTCTCCAGGCCTGCAATGAGCCTCCCTTTTCACATTCCTGCTCACAAACACCTCACTCTGCTCCCCTTGCCTGGAGTGGTGCTCAAAGGTAATTTCAAAAGCATCCTTGTAGAGAGACAAATGTTTGCTGAGTGCTCAGTTATCCTGCTGAGGAGGTGTTATCAAAACTAGTTTTTTTCTTTATTAGTCTGTTGCATTTTATTGCTCTGGTTGCATCAGAGTGCCATAGTCACAGAACAGGGTGATAGTTCCTGCAATTTCATGTCACAAAGTGCCTGGAGATCAGAGGTCATCTTGCTTTTCAGTGTGGGTACTGGATGATTTGTCAATGTTTGAAGGAAAACTCCACTTCTGAACACCCACCTATCCAGTTTTATTAAACAGCCTTCATGGTTGCCAGCTTCTGGAAAGTCTTTTTGAATGGGTTCATGTTAAAGTCCTGAGGATTAGTTTAAGTGAAGGTTTCATGCTATAACTTGAGGTTCAAATAGGAAATTTCCCATAATTCTACTTAATGATTCCAAAGAGAAATTGAAAGCAAGGTTTCTAAAAAAAGGAAAATGTAGGGTATCTTTGTTTAGGAAGTATTAAGCTGACAACTCTTTCATGATATTGTCATTAACTGATTGCAATACTGTGGGAAGATATTTTGACTTTTGCTCCATGAATTCTATCACAAGGAATGGAGTCACTCAGTAAGATTTCATTATGCCTGTCTGCAATGGACTGATTCCAGGTAGCTAGAGAACAGGTTTGCTGAGTTGCTTTTTTGAAATATGGAATGTGTGAAGGGGATCTCTGGTTCTGTAGAGGGTATAGAGTGGCAACACTTATTGGAGTGGAGGAGCGTTCTTACAAAAGATTAATACAAGGTTATTGCATTTGCAAATATCTGATGGTTTGCCAAGTGCCATCCTGCTGGAAGCAAGCCACTAACCCTCTTCATTCATCCTTCTGTGATATCTTTAACTCCTGTGATGGACTTCTCCATTTGTACAGGCTCAGAAATAGTTGATTTGAATATTCCTTCTGATACAACTCTGCAATTCTGAGAAAGAGGAAGGACTTTTTTTCTCACCAGTTTGATAAATTCTACAATAAACCAGCCTTTTTAATCACTCTGCCTGTTACATTAGTTACATTCTCATGTGACTTATTTGGCTCAAGGCTTCTTGGCATGGTTTAGGAGACAAGGCACCATCTTTTTTCTTCTTTTTCCTTTACTAGTCCCTGATAAGTAACATAAATTAGAAAAATGTGCACGAAGTGTGGACTCTCCTCTGAATCTGAAATAAGTTTTCAACATAAGATTATTGATGGTTTAATTGCAAGTACATCTCAGAGGCAAAAAGGAAATTTAAGTTTCCAAACATACTGACATGTAATAGAAATCAGGCCCATGTGCTGTCCCTGTCTACTACTAAATATCCCTGTTGAAACTTCTGCCTGTTTATAAATATGACTGCATCCAAACACTTGAGCATTTAATGCAAGTTTATCTTACAAAACTGCTTTGAGGAACTCTGATCTTAAGAAAGCCCTTGGAACCCATCTTGTCTCTAAGTTTGCCTTTTGTTCCTCTTTAGAGTTTATCTAAATAATTTTTGAAACATTAGAAACTAAGGCTTCTTATCACTCACCCCAATTCCAGCAAAATCCTTCACTGTGTGAAACACAGTTATCTATGTGCCTGCACAGCACACACAGCTCTTTCCTCATGTTCATCCAAAAAGAAACATTGACTTTGTTGTTTGCTATGAGAGGTTTTCAAAATACTCTCTGGTCAGCTCTGCAAATGATCATTTCAAAATAAAACTCTAAGCTTATTTAATGATCTCTCTGTTGAAACAATTGTCAATTGGCTCTGGTTCCTCTACTTTAATGTCTTTCAGAATCTTCCAGTAGGGCAGAGAGTATTTTACTGGAGTTATTTTCTTTATCATTCAGCAATTGAAAAATCTAATCACTACTAAAAATCTTCTGGGCTTTTATTAAGTTATGTCTGATTTATGTAATTTGCCATAAAGTTCATTAAAGACTTCATTAATTTTTCACCAATCTGTAACAGTCTTATCACTGCTGTTTTTATTAGCTGAGATAAAATTAACTAGGTTTGACTTTTTAAATTTGGGGGCAAGTCATTTACCTGCCCTATCACCACTTTCATAATAATTACATTTTGCTTTCTCAGATGTGAAATGGTTCTCCTCTTATCCATCAGTTCCAGTGATTAGGACCCCATATTTCAGACCAATTGCTTGTACTGACACTTTGATCTCAGCAGTTTATGTTCTCATTAGCTGACTGAATCTTTGGTCTTTTCCAAAAGAATCATTGGGTTTGAGATTTCTAAGGTTAAAAAGACATGGAAGATTCCCATTGCCCTTGCAGCTTAACCATGAACCCCAAAGGGATCTGTGCCAGCCTGGATTTCACTTGTATTTGTCCACCTGCCTTCCCTAGACCTCTGTGGTCCTTCCTTGGAACAAGGAAATATGAAAACCCTGCAGAGTATGTTTCCTGTCAGCCACAATCCAGAATGTTTTGTAAAACAGGACTTTTTGACTATTTTCTGCCCTCTGATAAATTTTTTCCACTCCCCCTTGCACCACCACCTTGCACTTATCAGTGATAATACATACTTGCAAAAATTAGCCAGTGATTTCCATAAAGACTGTCATTCCAGCACTTGTTGGAATGCTGGACCCATTAATGGCCTGGCAGATCAGCTGGACCATTCTGTTATATGGACCAAATCTAGTAGGTGATGAACTATTTTCATTCAATAATCTAAAAGTGAGTACAAGAAAAGTGTGATAAAAGTATTTTCAAAGGAAAAATGAAGCCAGTACCTGCTCTTTTTTCCTCCAGAACTAGCACTCAATAGTAATTTCCTCTAAAATGTATCAATACTAGTTGGAGAAGAACCATGATCTTGCAAGAGAGACCCTGCTTTATTCAGAATTACTGCTCTGTATTTCAGATTCTCTTCCTTGGCCACTTTCCCTTTACACTTTTACTTGATAGAGTAAAATAGCTGTGTGAAAGGCACCAGTGGCACTTGTATGATAACCCTGAGCCTTCTGCCACCACAACATTTGGAGTCCTTTGTGCCAAAGGAATGTTTCAATGCACAGAGCAGAGCAAAGCACTTGTTAGGCACAGGGAATGTTTGAGACATGCAAGTGAACTCTGTCACAGACACAGTGAACTGACAAATATGTGTGTTCTCTCTAATGCCCCAGGTTCAGTGGTTTTAATCCCTACCTCTGTGAGGATTTTCATCAAGTCTCCATTTGAAGGACTTCTGGGATGCCCTGGTGATTGCTTCACACAGTGGTTTTAAAGCTGTGTCACTTGTATGTTTTTACAAAGTGAAGGGCATGCAGAGAGGCTAAAAGGAGCCTTTGCACACATTTTAAACTTTGCTTTGAAGCAGGAATGTGTTCTGACATCGGATTGAGATTTTATTCAGAGATACATCTTTGAAATTTATTTAGTAGCAAAAGAGGGAAAGCATCTCAATTACCAATACTTTTGACTTTTCCCTCTCAAAAGCTGAGAAAAATGGTGAATACAGTTTATTTGTAACTCTCATGATTGCTACAAATAGTGCTCTCCTTCTGCACAACATTTTGGATCTGAAGACTTGTCCAAATCTGTGTTAGAATGAGTAAGAGAATCACCATCCTTCTTATCATAGTCTCTGGAGATCCTGTGCTCCAAAATGCAAACTCTTCTAGTAGCTACTCATAATTCCCCACACATGAAAGTTAAATTAGACTTCATTTAACATCTAAATTAAAATATCTTGTTCTATTTAAGGTTTCTGGTTAATCCTTTTAAAGCTATTGTTCCAATTTTCAGGTCTTCTCTAAATTAGCAATATTTCCTCATATTTCTCCTAAGAGGAAAGCCCTGTATCTGCACCAAGCAACATTAACTCCAGTGGGGACAGGAGCTTGCTCACATAGAATTCACAGCTTTGATGACAAAGATTTAACCTTCTGATCGTGTTCATGTCAGATGAATTAACCTGCCTGCAAGGAAATGGCAGAACTAGGATTTCTTATTGTATAATTGAAAGTTTGAATTCATAAAAGACCAAAAGAAAACAAACAGAAAGAAAACTAAACAAATTACTTCTGTTTTCATGGAAGTGAGGTTTTCTTCTCTGTTGTTTCATGACTTTTTATAACTCAAAAGTAAAACAATAACATTATTGAGATGAATTCTTAATGTCAAAGAATGAAAGAGTCTGTCAGTCTGCAATGAAAAATAAGCAATTTCAGCTTTGCAATGGAAAAGCAATTAAATTATTCTCACAAACATACAGCTTTAGGAATATTTTTTGCAATCCCCTTTGAGCCTGATGGAAGTTCAAGGACTGAGAACTGATTTTCTAAAATCAGAAATTAAAAGCTTTTTAATGTCCACCATCTTTTGGGATAGGGAATCTTGAGAGCCTGAAGAACTGGAGAGAGCTGCCTGTGCTTTGTGTCAGTTTGCAGATATTCCCAAAGCTCAGGACAGACACGAATTGTCCTCCCATGGGGGAGGAAACATCCCCACCAATTTAGCAGTGCCTTTTCTGATTTCCTGCAGCTCTGCATCCTTTCAGCCACTGTGCAGCTGCAGTGGATCTTTTCTGATGGCCATCACAGGGCCTGTTGCTGCCCAGAGGCAGCTGAGGCTCTTTGAGAGCATCCAGCCCTTCCTGATGCCCTCCACTGCACACCTGTGACTCCTGCTGCTGCTTTCCAAATGCCTCTCAGCCTCCAAGGTAGCTGCAACCCGGCATTCTCCTCACAGATTCTTCTGTCACTGGGCTCCTGCCATCCAGACTAGGGGGATTTGTTGCTCTTTGCTACCCCCAGCTACCCCATCAGTGCTATCTTAATCCACTTCTTCCATCTGTTACTTCTGCACTTGAAAAGCCCTCTGCCCACTCTCTGACTCCAAAGAGACACTCCTCACCATCACTGCTGTTGAAAATAGAGGCATGCACAGGCTCAACCTGCACTTGTCAGCAAACTCCAGCTTGGTTATCTCCCTTATTTTCCTTTTCCTCAAGTGGGTATTATGCAGGTGAAGATTTGAGAGTGACCTGAGCAAGTCTCTGTTGGAGACTTTTCTATGTCCTGCATTAATCTCTTATTCCAGCCTTACACTTGTCTTCCACACAGAATGATAATCCACAGAATTGCTTGGTCATTTTAGTCAGGCACACCCACATACAGACAAGAAGTCCTTTAGGGAATACCAAAAATGTACACATTATTCTGAAACACAATATATAAAGTGTGGTCTGTATTGGGAGCAGCTGTATGTTATTCACTCCAGCTGCTGGCTTAAGAGTACAGGTTCTTTTTCCAATGAACAGTTCACACTCATGAAATTTTTCCTTTGCATTCTCCAATAGCCTTATGAATATTTTAAAAAGTCTTTTACCAGCAGTACTCTTCTTCCATTTAATTTCCCCAACGATCAGTTCTCAATTTGCTAAATATCTTGCTCAGAACACCCATTTACTCTGTGTTTCAGATAAGAACAGCAAGGGAACACAGATGTGTCCTGTGCACATGTAGGTTTTTCTCCATGCTTTCTACATTGCCTATGTTCTGAACATGTTTTGTGCTGGGTTATAAGAGTAGAATAGCACAGGGCTTCCTGTGGTGTGAATTTTGTAAGAGTTACCTACTCCCTGGTGAATGTCAATGCATGACAATATTACATATATTCTATTAAGCAAAGGTGTTGTATGTTTTTACTTTCCCCCAGAATTCTGTCTCACTCAGCTAAAGTCAATTCTCATTGTCTGTTAACAGTAGCTGTCTCTAACATGTCTTATCAGACCATCTTTCATTGGAGAATTGTATTACACTATACAGCACCCAAAACAGACAGTCAAAAAACAGATTCTCACAGGAATTTCCTCAACCATCACAGAGAAATATCTTCCCTAGGAGAGACTTACCAAATATACAAAACAAGGGACAGCAGTATGAATAATGCTTTTCCAACAACATGAAAAGGAAAAATAATATGGTATTGAAGCTATGACTCTTAAACTCATTTTTTCCACATGAATCCTTGACGATTTTTATGCATTCCTTTAAAGGCAATAAATTACATCATGTTGTCATTAGACTAATTTTTAATATAGAAACAATATATTTGAGAATTAAAATCAATAAAAATTGATGAAGCTGATTTGAACTGAATTTCAACACACACATTCATTGTCTGACTCACAGATGTGACTGTTTTATCACTGCTTGTGTCCTATGCACTTCTGTTACTCCATGCACTTTTTGTACATTTAGAACCCATTTTTAGCCATGAAAGCACACAATTTCATTTAATCTGCAGGCAGAAAAGAAGCTTAAATCTTTGCCAGATCTACATAGAAACAGCAGCAATAAGATCTTTTTTTAAATAAGGTGAAAGATAGAGGGAGCCTTCAGGCCAGGAGTAGAGGTGGTTTTTATTCAATGTTACTTTTCATTAAAATACCTGTCAATTGTAACTTGTAAGTGAAACACCTGTAACTTTTCACTAATCTGGACTGGTCATTAATTGTCTTGGGTTTTGATTAACCTGCTCCCTATTTACTGTACATATGCATATATGGATATACATATTCATTGCTTATAATCCAGAAATACATACTTAGCCAGGAATTCTTAGTTATTAAAACGAACCTTTTGTTAATGTTTCCTTACTCTTTATTTCAGTCCATAATATAAAAATACAGTTTAAATACTGGAACCAGCATTTTAAAACAGTTTTATGTTTTGAATTTCTTTTTCAGTGGGTGATTTTTAGTCTTTCTGTAAGGTGTTAGATTTAGGAGCAGAAGGTTTTGTTGCTCTCAGTGTCTGGAGAGGCAGTGTTGGTGTCTCCCCCTGCCAGGTCAGTGCATCCCTTTCCACTGGGAGTTTCTGTGTGTGGATTTCTGCCCTGTGTTACTGTTCAGACAGCAGTCAGGTAAGGGCCCTGCTTGAGAGGAGCTGCTCCCAGGACCTGAGCAGTCTGTAAAACCCCCAGGCTCTGATGGTTTCAGGTTATTAATTTATGACATGGCACTGAGGAAAGGCAGCTGGGCCAGATCAGAGGTGGGAAAATCATCCCTGCCACATTTTGGAGGACAAATAGGATGTGGAGCCCTGATCTCTGTTTGGAAGGAGCAGCAAAAGTTATTTTCATAGCCATGGTAATAAAGGAGGAGCTGCCAACTGGCTTAAGGAAGTTTAATGAGCAGCTGGCAAAGCATTTGCACTACAGACTGGGAGATAACTGGGAGTAGGGAATAAGAGGGAATCAAATCTTCTTTTCATGAGTTCATTCAGAATCTGGATTGTGTTTCATGTCCCAGCTTTCCACTGCCTTCTGTGTGTAGAGTGGAAAAGATTATTTGAATTTCCTGTAAGAATTACAAATCCTATCTTCATTCTGCAAAGAGTGCCTTCCATAAGGCATTTTTGACATTGGCTGAATTTTGGGTTGTTTGGGTCTTGTTTTAATTTTAATTGGAGAGAAACAGCATATCAACATTTTTCAGACCAGTATTCTGCAAAATGCTGAGGTGAATATTTTAACTGCTGTATTTTTTAGCAAGACTGTCATTTAAACACGGGGTAAAAATAAGATACAGTCATTTAAATGCATTTTGTGACAGACATTTTAGTCCCTAGTGCATTATTTATTGAACAGCAGAGTAAAAGAGTATCTGAGATTTCTGAAGGTGTTACAGAAATAAAAAAGCCTTAAGAAAATATAAAAATAAGAAATATTTTGTAATTCTGATTCACTAATATTTTGAAATATGGTGCTGTGGTCCCTAAGTGGATCCTTAACGTTTCCTGAGTAAACCAATGATAAATTCCATGGACAGAACTCAAGACTACAAGATTCTTTTTAAGCTAGTGACCTGATGCAACTTTCAAATATTTTGGGAAGTATGTTGCATATAGACATAAATCTAAGTTTATTCAGGTCCTTTAGTCCTGAAAAATTTATGCCATGAAGAAACTCGTCTGGCAAAAAAATGTCATCAAAATCTGGTACATTCAAATCACAGCTTCTCCACTGAGTTATTCCTGTAAAGAACTACATCAAAACTCAGGTCTAAACACTAATCTTAGTTTAGACCCAGCTCTAAATTTCACATTCCTATTCGTAGTATATTCTGTCCTAAGTGGATCAATCTCAAATCTAAAAAAAATGGATTTTAAAGGAAATATTAATCACATATAGTACACAGTGCTGTTGTTTTGACAGCCTGTCTTTAAATATCAATTTAAAAGTCCAATTTTGAAATTCTGTCCAAATTGCTTCTCTGAGCAATTGTATTGAAATAATTAATTATTTTGAGTTTTGAATCATGGCTTTCAAAAGTAAATTTTCCTCAAAAATTATGTAAATCCTTATACAGTAAATCCAAATCAACTGGGATTTGTTAAGATTTGCTTTTCAAATATCTCTTCTTCATTCTTTGCAGCTAAAATGAGAAATATTTACATTTTCTAGTCTGCCAGAATAATCTGGATTTTGTGTCTTGTAAGAAGGAACTTGTTTCCAACACAGGAATCTCTCTCTGACCATGCAAGACTCACTCACAGAAAATAGAGCCAAGCTGCCCCAACCTTTGCTGAAGGTCAAACAAGTTACTTTTCCAGTTATCCTGGAAAAGTTCTTGGGTCAGTTCTGAATTTCACCACCATACAAAAGACATGGCCTCATAGGAAATGCAGCTCAGGATTGGAAATACAGCTCCTTGACATTCTGTTGTTGGAACTGTGGAATTCTGCCAGCCAGCTATGAAAAGAAATAGTAGGTTTCTCTTCTAAAGCAAGCTAAGAAAAGTAGAGAAGATTATTTCAGCTATACAGCAGAGCCTGGATTTAAATTAAACAGTGACAAGCTGCATATATTTCTTAAACTCACTACAATTATTTAACAACATTTGTGGTCTGGTTGGATAAATCATGGGAAGCAAAGCCCTGTCACAAAGGTACTCCATGATTAACATTGAATAACTGCTTTACTAAGCACCTCTTGCTACTCCTGATAACAGAAGTAGCTCCTTACTCTCCATTATACAATTATCAGCCTCTAATCCTTTTATAGACTATAATCTAGCTTTAGGCCTTTCCCCATTCATAGTTATGCCTTTAATTGAGTTTACTTAGGAGCTGAATTATGCAGTTGTCAGTAACAAAACTGACAGCCTCATTTTTCTACTTCTCAAACAGCTAGCCATGCAAACAGATATAATATGTGTCAGGATTTTGCTATTTGTCTGTCAGCTTCACATTTTATCTTCATTGTTTGTCTAAAATACCTTCTCTCTCTAAAATAATTTACAGATTCCTGTAGTTTCCTGAAAGCTGGGAGAGCCTGTAAAAATGTTGTCAGTGTGGTGTTCAACCACACAAACTGATCAGGTTGTTGTATTAGTCAATTTTTTTTTTAAAGGAAATTTATTACCTAAAGCAATTTATCCAGAGTCTAAGAGAGTTGCTGTTCTGTTACATTAGTATTGTAAAAATAACACTGAAGGGTCACCTGGTCTGCAGCAAGCCAAACAGAGATCAAAGCTGCAATTTGTTGTCTTCATGCTGTAGTCTCACACAGCTTAGTTTATAAAGGAGTGGAAGCCCTCTGACAGTTCTCACATCCTTTCCTAGGAAAGGACAGCAGTGAATGTATTGATCCTGGTTACACACACAGCTCAGCCAGGCTGAAAGCCAGAGCAAGAGTCAAGCATTGGGTACAGACACCCCAAACCCCAATTCATTGGTAACTAAGCAAGAATTTCCATCTTAGTTCTATTACTTGTCTTTACATGACCCATACACAAATATCATCTCTCAAGGTGTTGCTTCAAGCAGGAATGCAGCACAGCTGTACTGGATCATGCCAAAGGTGATTTCTCTTCCATCTGTGATGCCAGGGGAAGAGCACAGGAATAGGCAGAATTTATGTGTATGTACAACTACTGTTTCCCAGCCTGCAGTCATCTGCACTCCTTTTGAGATTAGCACTGTTTTGGCAAATATTTCCCACTTTTGGAGTTCTCTATTTTGAGATGCAGGCTCTAGAAGGGTGCTTCTTTCCATTTGCCTTTCTGACTGTCACTGAGCACCAAGCTGTCTTTTTATCACAACTGTCACAACACCAAGATTTCTGAGTCATAACGCTCAGCTTGGAACTCATCATTCAATGCATAATTGCTGTGCAGCATTTAATTAATTAATTTCTGTCCAATTTCATCTGCCATTTTATTTTCCCAGTCACTCCATCATGTAAGTTTTTGCAATTCTGGCTGTGGTTTTGCAAACTATGCATCTCAAGACAGAAAATAGGTGGGGAAAGCCATACTAGAAATGCAATACAAGGTAAACAAAGTGTGCTTCATTTAATGAAATAAATGGACATCATGCAAGAGCACCAAAAAAAATCTACAGATTCTGACTGGTTAATTGATAAACAGAGAAGACAGTTTATGTAGCATTACAAGAGCAGTAGGTGTAAATCATTGTTTGGTTCAACTTTTAAGCATTAGCACAAATAGTTAAGCAAGAATCTGGTAAGAAAAAAACATATTCTGATCACATTATAGGAAGAAACACTGGAAATTTGGTGAATGTCCTGTCCTATTTTACCCTCTTCACAGCTACTGAACTTTAGATTGTTTATCTCCAAACCTTTGGAAATCCTTGTATTTCTAATTGTTATACTGGTTGTAGAAGAAATAAGCTTTAATATTTTAAACTCAAGCTTTAATATTGTTAACAATTGTATAAAACTAACAAAGGGCATAAAATGGATCTTTTAAAAATATATTACTGAATTTTTACAGGCAGAAAACACACTGTAAATAACCCCTTGGAACTTCAGCCATTAAAGGCAGCTCCCCACCACAAAGCTTGGACAAACACAGTTCTAGGAATATTGTCTGCTTTTCACTGTGCAACTGGCATTTCTTGGAGCAAAGATTTTGAATTACTAATCCAGTAGAAGTGTTACTGTGACCCCAACCTCCTCAGCTAAAATGTACTTACTTATGTAATTTATGCAAATTACTTAAATGTAAGTACAGGTGCTCAAATGAAACATGAGCTATCTATCCTCTTCAGTCAGACAGGCATTATCACACACAAGTAGGTTAAAAGTCTCTGCTGTTTGGCCCAATTGTAGGAAGTGCTGGGCCAGATCTAGTGCAGTATCCTGGCAAAGTCTTGTGCAGCTTATTCCCAAACCATCCTGCATTGAGGCAATAATAACACAAGACTAGGCTAGACTTCAGCTTGGAGGATGAGACTTTTTGTGGAAAAACAGCTGTTTCATCAATGTCTTCCTCAGTGGCTGGCACCAAAGGGAACAGGGTGTGTGATGCTGAATGCAGTGACAACAGTCACTTGAAAAGAAAGCTGAAAAGTGTCAAGTGTTACCTCCAGCCACTGGAGAAAATCAAAGTGTATTTTAAAACATGCAGACTTACCCTGGTTGGCTGGATTTCCTGCTGAAAGCTCTCTAGAGATTCTTGACCACAAAATTTCCTGGTTCATCATAATACCTGGGGTAATTAGTTAGGTTTATTAACCACCTATGTTGTTAATCTGAAAGCAGTGTTCCTTTAAATCCATAAAAGAAATCAATATCCAGAAGGCTTTTCAAAGGCTAGAATATGATGTAGCTGTAAAGCAAACAGAGAAGCAGCAGCATGAATGACAGACAGCTTTACTAAAACATTAGGCTTCACCTAAGGCCAAAATCCTGTGTAAGTGGAATAAAATTGTCACTAATGATCTTGGTCATTAATGTTTAATTATGCATTTCATTATGTAAAGTTATTATTGTAAAGGATTTCATTAGTAACAATTAGAGTGCCTCACTTCTAATTTATATGCACCTGCTCTTAATTACCATGGTATTGAAATCAATACTGAAAAATGCTTAGGTACTTTGCATTCAACATAATGTGCTGTGTATAACTAGGATTGCAACACCTCCATGTTATTAGCTGACAATCAAGTTAACATCTGCTGAAATATGCTCTCTTTGTTCTAAAATGAGGTCAGATCATACTGCCTGTAAAATCTGAGTTCCTTAGCAAAGGTAAAGTTACTAGAATGTGCATGTAATTGATATTTGTAAGGTATTTTTTAAAAATCCTTTTTGGTTTCTGTTGTTTTTAACTTCTTCATTCTAGAGTCTCTGTACTATTATATACCACAGCTATATATAGTATACATAATATAACTGCTAAGTCAGCTTTCTCAGCATGCATTACCATAAGATATCCTGACAAAAAGAGCTGCTAGGGATAATAGCTCTGTGCCAACAGGAGGATTGCAAACCAACCCCAGATGTTTCATGTGAGGCTACACACTTGAAGCCCATCATCAATTCACTTCTCACACATACTGATTCAGCTTCCAAATCCATTCTTATTCTTGTAATTTTCCATACATAGCTAGACATTACATATGGAAAGCCCAGTTTCTCTAATATTGAAATGTGTAATGGTGTTCTCTCATGCAATTAATGAAAATGTTTCTTGATAATATATCAGTGATTTAACAAGCAATTCTTCAACAAGTAAACAATCCTTTGGCAAAGCATCAGTGAGGTTTTAGGGCTGATTTGCTCAGACACAGCAACAAGCAGAGGAGTAGAATGAGAACCCTCCCATTTCCTCTCTTTCCTCTGGCATTTTTGGTTTTTAAACCCTGCAGCCCACTGAGATTTCAAACACGTTGTTATTTAAAGCCATTAAAGCTAAAAGCAGTTTGTGGTAAATGGAGCTCCAAGCAGGCTGGACACCTGTAGGAAGCCTGGTGTGGCTTTTTAGATTCTATCTGGTTCCTCAGCTGCTGCCATGTTCCAGGCATAAGGTGTCCTCCCAGCTGCCAGACTTCTGTTTAATCTTAGATGTTCTTGACTCAGATCAACCTCAGTGCCTTTATTTTCCTCTCTTCCCTGGCCATCCTCCCACTTATTCAAGCTGCAGCAGCATCAGGGCAGCAGCTCCAAGAGATGAATGGTCTTTAAACCACCCAAATCTGATCAGATCCGTGTGGTCACTCGTGCTCTAAGCCAAAGCATTTTGACATGTGCTCTCTTGCACCTGTCCCATAATTCACAGTATGTTCTTCCCCTCTAAAAGGAAAAACAGGGAAAGTGAGAAAATATCACAGCACCAGTGTGGTTGCAGGAAATAGTCTACATAGCCTTTTCAGCACTTAGCAGACAACTGACCCATAACACAGTAATACATAGAATTAACAGAATCAACCTTTTTTTCACAGGAACAAAACCAAAAGTTTATTACCAGTTACGACTTATGAGTATAGTACATCCATAATAAACCATAACATCTTTTTTACATGAGAATGGAGTTCTCCAGCACATTCTCTCACCCAAAGATTTTCTTCCATGCCTTCAAAATTTGCTGGCACTTCAAGACAATGCCAAAAAGATTTTGCCTGTGAGATTCACAAGGTGATAGAGGGTGAAACTGTCTCCACAGGATGATTTTAGCAGGAGGAAACTTCAAAGAAAAACTGACTGATGTGGCAAATACATTAAAAGCTCAAGAACAAAGCAATACTCTCAATTGTGGGGAAATTAGAATTTGGATCTGAACACATCAGACAAGTAAACACCAACAAACCAAATTAGCACAGGCAAACAAAGCTAAGGCTTACTTCTATTGCAAATTAAAGGCTCTTCTTTATGTTTTTTGGGTTTTTTTTCTGAAATATGACTTATAGATGCTCCATTTGCAAGCCATATCTTAATTACATTACTCTGATGCTCTGGTTTTAATGCATATTTTTAAACATGAAGATGACAACTCACTGGCATTCCTGTAAAATGTTTATTTAAATTATTGTTTTGCATCCATTCCTTTAATTATTTTATTTAAGATAGACATTCAAATGAACAGTCCTGAAAGATCCCTTTGTTCAGAAGGGCAATATCAACACTTCAGAAATATCTGCAATATAATTACATTGTCAATGTATTTTAAATTTTGCAGGTAATTGCAGTTTATCTTCACAGAAAAATAGTCCAGATAAAAATAATTGGCAGATATAATCAGAGAATCTACCTAAATATCTTGCTCAAATGTGGTAAATGTTTGTTTAGGGCTTGGTTTAGTGCTTGTGAAGGACTAAGGAAGCAAAGCAAGTAAGATCCTTGCACTGGATAAGCATTCCAGCTTTTATCCTCCAGTTCACCAGAGACTGGTTGTTTCTATTTTAGGACTTTCCTGCATAAGCTGCTACCTTATATTGGATGTGTAGCACTTTTGTGACATGCACAAATTACGTATCCTTCTCCCTTTGCCTTTGTACAGAATCCCAGCTTTGTGATGTGGGACAGGGCTTTTGTCTGGTTTGGGGTCAATCACTGAGACTCTTTTGCTATAAAGTGATTGGAATTGTTCATTAATCTTCCAGACCAGTAGTTTTGTCTTTCATGAAGTAAAATTGATTTCCTTATCTGAGCTTGTAAAGAAGTGGGATGTGCACCTTTCTTGATTTATAGTTCAAGATAGGCAGCAATGGAGAAGCCTTGAAAGCAGCAGCTTTTGGGACCCCAGAAATGACAACAGCCTGATATTTACTCATGGGTGGGCTGCATAATGCACTATGAAAAGAGGATATTTAAATTTGGAGAGAATAAATCCTTAGGGAGCTCTAGCTTTTCTACAGATTTGCTTTATTCATTCTCTTCTGGAGAGCTTCACGACAGTTTATAGTGCACAACAAATCTCTTTGGTTGCCAGATGGGTAGATTTATTCCACCATGCTTGAAATCACCTGGGAGAAATAGAAGCAACTTTGATTTGAATTACTGAGTAATCAACAGCTTCTTTTTCAAGGACCAGCAGACCCAGGAACAAAGAATCTTACTTTTTCTGGCCAGGTGACAGCAAGGAGCATTGGAAATCTGGTTAACATCCTGTGGTGGATTTTACCAGCTCCCTTGTTACTGGCCTTTCAAACACTCCAGACCTTTTGAGAGTCTTCTGTTCATAATATCATTACAGATGTAGCTCATATCCCTTTGGGCCACTACAAAAAGGGGTCAAAACATGGTTCTCCTCTTTGATTTTACTGAAGATCTGTGGCTTTTTCCTATTTAGAAGCTAACATTTCAGGACCTATATTGTTTCCCATTCCTTTCCAACGTAATCTGGGAATGACTTTGCAGTCCTTACACAGCCACAAACACAGGTTCTTAAATCAAAGCCTAAAGAATAGGGTCTGTATTACTTTGGATTTAGTCTAGACTTTAACCTTTTATCCACAATCTACTTTGCAGTAAAAATGCAAATCATTTAAGTCTAGAGTATAATTAGGGTTCCAGACCTAGATACCAGTTCCCTATGGCTGCTCTTTGACTAATTCCTTATTTCATCCATTTTTCTTTTCCGCTGAGAAGATACTAAAAGTACTGCATTAATGTGCTGTGGACAGAAAAGAAACAGAGATAAATCTGCTTTGTACACCACAGTTATTCCCTGGTCTGCAAAATAATTGCCTTGAAGGCCATTCTTCTTACTGTTTGCTCCTGCATTCAGAACTGTCTGCATTAATAACAAGGCCCTGCATCTTGATATTACTAGAGCAGGGCATAATCTCTGCTACAGTAAAGTTTACCAGTCCCTGTCTGTGCAAAGATCCTTTTTGCTGGTTTGACCCACATAGTTAGTTACAAGAAGCCATAGGGAATGTAATTGCATGTGTATTGCACCAATAAACAGAGCAGGAATATGTGCCACTAATGACAAAGTATCAAACCCCCAAAAGAGCAAAAACTTAAACAGACTTTTGATGGTTCTGTATTCTATTCCTCGTTTAAATTATGTTGTCCTTCATCCCTTAAAAACCCTTGTGATTACAGTGAGATAAACATTTCACAGAGGTGTTACCCAGCAGGTGGTGTCACAGGCCATGAGTGTTTCCAGCAGCCAGAATAAATATCTGAAATGTAAGTCAGACATTGGAAAATTAAAAGCTTCACAAGTGGGCTCTAACACCGCTTGGAATTGCAGCACTGGGATCTCTGACCCACAGACATTGCAATTTGGGATCTCCTGGCACTGTGGTTCTTCTGTAATTTCTGGTAGCATCAGCAGGGTCTAGCTAAGCATGCAAGGAAGGAGTCTGAAATAAATATCCTTCATGCTCAACACAGCCAGAATATGAAGGTCACCTCAGGAAAAAGGAGATCAATGTATGCCAAGGACAAAGGGCCAGCACACAATGTAACATACTATTATCCCAACCCACAGTGCTGTACACAGCTTATTGTCAACAAATGCTCAGAGAAACAAGAGAGATAGAATGAAATCCCTCTTATCACAGTTGTTTGGAAAGAAAAGCAACTGGAAACAACTACATTCCACCAGGGAGAAACCTTGATCTCCTCTGAAATGGCTGATAATTGAGTTGTCTTAGATCAGGAGGAGAACCATAAATAGATTAAACTTTTTACAGCCTTCATTTACCTATCTTTTTGATAATTGTTATTTATCTCAATATTCTCTTTATCTACTGTGTGTAGTTTTTAAAGTTATAAGCTGGTGGTATCCTAGATGGAGTTGGAAGGATTTGTTAAAACCCCAGTAAATGAAGAAGACCTGAACAGCATGAGGTTATAATCAGTAGTGCCCTTTCCTGGATCACATTTTATCTTCATTTACCACATTCTTAACTGACTTTAAATTGTGATAGGACTGGCTGCAGACTTGGTCTCTGCAGGACACACAGGGTACACAGCACATGAGGCATGAACTCATTCAGCTCTGCAGATAGAGGAAGGTTGAAACAACTGTGCCATTCAAAAGGCACTGCCCAAATTCCTCTCAGAGGAGAATTGCATGGCTAATGAACTACATGAAGATTTCAGAGTGCTAACTGCTTAACCTCAGAAAATCAGGACTTGGTCATCAGTTTTGCAGGATGAATGAGAAGGGTGCTTTTGGCACTACTTTTGAACAAAAGAACAGATCAGTTGAGAAAATACGACTTTGGTACTTCTCATTTGCTTTGTCAGCCTAATGAAATCAAGATAAAATGAGGTATTAAGTATCGTTTCTATGGGGCTAAAATAGAAGGCCTTTATTGTCCAAATGCCAGCCTTGAAAGTGAAGGGAAATCCAACTAAGAGTGCAAGGTACATTTCTGCACTGAAAAAAAAATCAATGAGCTATGGCAGTTGTCTGAAAACTTTATTAGTTCAATGAATCACATTTATATAGACACTAATAATTATAATGTAAATAAGGCAGTCAGAGTAATGTAAAATAGCCCATCATATAATACTCAGTATGTCAATTTTATTACTACAGTGTTACAATTACTGAAGTTTAATAGAGAAATATAAGACACACACAGAAAGTAATTGAGATAAAAGAGCACAGTAAATTGGTATAGTACTGCAGAGAGTGATGAGCCACACTTATTAATTTCAGCAATTACAAACCTACAGAGCAAGTTCTACTTCTCTTATCCCAATGAATGATTGTGTTAAAGCAAATAGTCCACACTCCTAATGGAATTCCCCTACTTCATAAAACTGGAAGGTTTGTTAAGCATCCCACCTGAATTTTCTGCAATGCTGTGCTGCGTGTACTTGAGTGTTTCCTCTGCAGCATTATTTGCAGAGCCAGGACATTCCTTGAAGTGCTGTAGAATGTCTCTGCACTTTAAAGTGTCTGTTATGAGTGTGGCAGACATGCCATCAGCCTGCCTCAAAGCTAAGGACTTCCACAGTTTTTACAATAAATAAACCAGCTCTTTTTTGTGTTCCCTACTCTAAAAATACCTCTTCTTTACCATCACTGAAGTTAGCACATGTGCTCCTGCCCTTTTGATTAGCTTCTTCAAAGGGAGGTAAAAAAACTGACTGGCTGTCAAAACAGCACTAAAAAAGAAGGAAAGAAAAACACAGAAAATAATCCAGTAAGATACAGTAACTTCTACATGGCAAGGAGAAAAGGTGGGGTAGAGGTTTTGCATAACCAAAATAATTGTCATTATATGGAACTAGTCAAATCCAGAGAAATACTACAATTCTAGCAAGAAATTCAGGCTGGTGGCACCTTGGCATGATTTACATCAGACATTTCCTGGAGAATTCCCATTGGAAAGGGACAGGGAGAGGCTCTGTGTCTAAGGAACAGAGGACTACCTGACCCAGTTGGCTTTGGAAGTCAGCTGGATGAGATTTTATGACTAATTAGAAAATGCACAAAATGAAGTGCTTATATGGTAGGATACCCAGCAAAAACCTTGCTGAGCTCCTCCTTGCTGAGCTCACACATCCTGGGAGCTCTCCCACTCACACAGGCATCCATGACTTGTCTAATAGCCCCATAAAAACTCTCTGACCTTATTACTGGTCTGTGATTAGTTACCTGGTCTTAAAATAGTATGAAGAATTAGGGTGACCTAATTTTCCATACAGCCACAACACCCAGCAATTAATTCTTCTGTTCCCAAAACAATATTTCCTCCTGCTAGTTCCCCAGGTGTTCCTTCTGTGGCTTCTTTTTCACCAGAGGACTGCAGAGGATTCTCAGCCTGACTGCTCCATGGAGCAGCAAAAAATCTGAAAAGAGAGCATAAGATTTAGTGTCTCAGCTGGTGGCCAAGACAAAAAAATAAATATGCAGGTATCCTGAGATGCTTCAGTGTTTTTGATGAATGAAATTGTCCTGTGAATGAAATGCTTTCAAAGAGAGAAGGAAACAATTTTTTAAATGTTTGCAAGTTCAATTTAGTAATTAATACTTTGCATAGATATTACTAAGGGAACAGTTAAAGCTGGGTGAGGCAAAAAATACCTGTTCTGAATTTGAATTTTCACAAGCAATTGGAAGGACAATTAAAAAGGATTATATGCAAGTGATAACAGCTTGAGAATTCACTAAAGTAGAACCTCAAAATCTTTTGATTTGCAGAACCTCTTCAGTATTGCATTTAATGACTTTTACAGCATTCTTAGGCTTTACAGTTTGAAACCTTTAGACTCTGGGAAAGATCAAAGTCTTGTGCCTGTTTAACAGTATCACCTATGAGTCTGAATAGAAGGAAAAAATATGTAAAGCTGGGAGAGGGAGTTACTGCTGGGACATATGTATGCATTTTCCTGCCACTGTAGGAATGTAGGGATTATCAGTCTGGGTCACTTTGTCTCTGGAAGAAATTCAAGAATTCACCTAGACGCCTTGTTTTTCCAGCTGCTTTTCTTCAAAGGTATCCAAGTGAGTTCTGCCAGCATAAATCCTCCATGAAAGAGCAGCATCTGCATCCTGGCTCATAATACTCACAGGCTTTTACAGGCTGCTTCATGGGAGCTGAGGCATCCCATCTGATGAGGTGAAGGAGCAGTGTCAGCTGTTGTACAGCTCCTCTAATAATCATATCCAGGATGAGATATTTCAGGAGCACCAGAAGAACTTCTTGCTCTTATGAGAGGTGTCTTTATGTTTCTCCACGTCAGCTTAACTAGAATGTGATAGCACAAGCTGCTACTGAGAAAGCCAGATCTGTCTTATGAAAAGCTATAAAGCACTACTTCAAATGTGTGCTTATATCTCTTTTGATACAGACCAATTCCTAGGATTTAATAGACAGTAAAATAAAAAATTGAAATATACTTCATATTAAAGCAGAGTCAAAATAAAAAAAGGCATTAAAGTTTCTTAAATGAGCTATTTCAAGCTTGAGAGCATTTTCTGAATTGCATTTCAGACACTGAAAATCTGAATTTTTTTCATACTGGTTCATATCTAAAAGGGGTGCAGAAACCTTGAAATGTTTCATATGATGGAAATCCTTTTCATCCCAAGATAGTTATACTTTTATCTTTTATTCCTCCCCCTGCACCACTCCACCCCCAAAACAATAAAAGGAATGCGTGACGTTGGTCATTGAGGCATTCATATAAAAAAATTAAAAGGAACCTCAACTTTTTATAATATAATTATGTATGAATTCCCCTTAAAGTCTAATCCAGTATCTGCTAACTTCAAAGAACAGACCTTTTTGGATGAGACTAGTCACTGAAGAGTTTGGATTAAATTAGTCACTGAAATGCAGACTCTGTGTTACCAGACACTCTGCTTATATTACCAATCTTAGGTGAAGACATGATTATTAGCTTGAGCACACAACAAGCTGTACAAATTACCACAGTATTCTGAAGTTACAGTGGTATATTATCTCCCAAGTGTTCAAATCTCTTCAAAATTCTCTCTCTGTTACTATGAATTATATATAAAAATACTGTTATCTCATAATCAGGCTGCAAAATTTATACACAAAAGAGCATTTCTCTTTTGAGGAACCTTACACTAAGTTGAAAAAAAAATCTGCCTACCCATAAAATTAACATATCAAACTTTCAGATTTAAAAGAAAATGTCATAAATGTAGAAACTGAGATTTGCATAGTTCAGACAAGACATTTGCTGTAATCTACTGCCAGTTTTATCAGTGTTGTGTTAAATGATCCTTTCCTGCATTTGCTTCATTGAGTCCTAATAACATTTATCTTTTATTCTGAATTGAAATTATGTTAGCATGACAAACACTAGAAGAGAAATCTGCTGGGAATTATTTATGAGAAGCTTGGCAGAGCAGCTTTTAACAATACCTAATCCTAGAACCTCACCCATGACCTTCATTAACCAGAGAAACCTTCCCAATTACTAAAAAGATAAACTTGAAGTGCCAAATTTTTCCTAAAAGCATGAAAAACTAAAGAAAACAAAAATCAAAGAAAAACAGAGGGGAAAATGGAGAGAGGAAATCTATAGGGGAGAAAAACACAAGTTTCCAAACCCAAATAACTCTTGCTGTGCTTGGTTGTTTTCTTCCTATCAAAAGAAAGATGTTGCAAAACTGTTTAGAGTACAAATGAATCCACACCCCATATGTTGCTATTTATATTTATATCCACTTAGGACACACAGCAGACCTGCTTATGGAGCAGGCCCTGGTTGTTTCTAGCTCCTCTCCTGCTCATAAACATTTAAGTGCAAACAACTGGATCTTGCCACGTCTGCACTTAAATTGCTCATTGTAATTTCACATCAGCCTCTATTCCACATCAATTTTCTATGCAACATATTACAGTATCTGCTCATGTATTTTGTGCAGACTGTGTAGGAAGAAGCTTAATCTAAAACATCTGTGGCAAGATGAGATGATCACATAAACATTATTTCTTGCAGAGGTTCTGTCTATAAACTGCAATGAAGTATGTTTTCACCACATCAGCACAATCCTACCTTTGCATTTACCTTTTATCATCGAAATGGAGAACAAAGGAAAATAAAATACAAGGGGAAAAGTCAAATTCCCAGGCACATAAACACTATGTTCAGACAGAAGCTGACAAAGCTCTGAAAATTATGTCTCTATTCTGAAACCTGTTCAATAAACTACATTAATTATCACTGCTGAGTATCTGTTTATGTGCCTAAATTCCCAGTAAGCCATATGGAAAATTACTTTCTAATGTGGAATCGCCAGAGCTTTTTGATAGTGAAAGCTCCACACACACTAAACTGTTGCAGAGTAAGTCAATAATCAGTGAGCTGCAATTTTCAGAGCCTAATGGATTCAATAGACACCTAAGGGATATCTCAGCTTCAGCAGCAGCATTGTGCTCCATCACATTACCCTGCAGTAGAAATGACTCACAACACAGTCTCCTAAAAGGGGGTATAAATTATCCTTGTAGTTGAGATTTACCCTTGAAAGTCAGGATCCATACCCAAGCAATTTCTCTTCCATCCTGCCCTGCAGGCACTTTACCAAAAGATAGGAAAGGTGCTCAGTATCAGGCATGTTTCAGCTCTGAAGGTACCTACATGCAGTTTCATCTGCACATAAATACAGTATGGAAGCAGCTTGCCATCAACACACAAATAGCTTTTGTCAGCAAACATGTTAATTACCAAAATTTGTGTTCCAAGATTTTCTATGTTAGTTCCTTAAAAAAAACTAAGAACATTAGCTGTTCTCTCATTACATCATTTTGAATATGAGAATGAATGCAAGTTCTAACAACAGTTTCAGGCACTAGAGAAAGGCATATTATTCAGATTAACCTAATAGCTGAAAAACTTCACAAACAAAAGAATCCTTTTTACACAAGAAAGTGCTCTGAATGGAATATCTGCTGAACACTTAATGCATGCCCCTGGAAGTCAGCAGAGCATTCGGATCCCCTCTTAGCTTGTAAGATTTTTATAAAAAGTTCTTGGGATTTGTAGCCTTCAATTTGATCCTTTCAGTCCTGAGTGCTCTTCACCATCTTCATAGGAATATAAGCAGAAGAGTATTTTTCCCTTTATTATGATGCACCAAAGTGGAGTAGGATTTAATAAATAAACTACTCTTAACTCCAACTGAACTATAATATTGTAAGTCAGTATCAGAGACTGGTGTAAATGCAAACATGTCAAAAGTTGAATGTCTGGTGACCAGCAGTCCATTGGCTTCTATAATTTTAACCAATATAAATTAGTTTTTGGGAGACAATATTGTAATTCCAAGACGACTATAGGAAGTAAAGTACTCCTGCTTCTGCAGCTGAAGTAGCAAAAGGAGTAAGAACAGCAGGGTGATCAACACTCCTGTGCTTGGTGCCCAGGCAGAGCCTCCCTGGCACAGAGAGGCTCCTGCACACACAGGCACCAACATGTCCCATCTCCACAGGCATAATCACTGCCTCTGCATGGGGGCAGAAACAACTGTGAGAATAAAACTCGAGGCCAAAAACTGCCTAGAGCCTAAACACTGGCAAGGACTTCACTTTCCTATTTAGGATAGAAAGGAAGGTAGGAAGTCCTATTATGTACAGGGAAGGAACAAAGTCCTTGAGGCTCATTGGTGAAGCCTATGAATTGAAAAGTACTAATTTAACACAAGGTTAGTAAGTGGAATGATGGCATCTCTTCAAATGAATTCATAAATTAAAAGGTATTTTACATTTTTAAGGGAACATTTTTGCAGGTTATAAAGAAATTAAGAGAACTGAAAACCTCTGAGTAAGAATTTGTAATTGGATTCACAGGTTATCACTGAATGCTTGTGTTAAATGAAGAAAATAACAGTTACAAAGGTTTTGAGCCTAAACTGAAAACTGTAGCAAGTCAGTCTCAAAGTCAGTTCAGTTCTTGGCAACTTTTCTAAGGACACATTGACTGATCTCTGCCCACATGAAAGAAGAACCTCTATACTTAGTGACTTCAATAAATTGAAGCTTTGGATATCCCAAGAAGGTGCAGAGAACACGGGGGAAGTGTAGATTCTTTAAAAATGCCAGGTATTTCCTCCTGCACAGTTACTGTGCTCCACACAGTGAATGCTGGATGAGATGCACGCTGTATATAGAAGAGAAGTCAGACTAGGAGAGCCCTTCTCACCTTAAAATGGAGCTACAACTTAACTACATTTTAGGGGACTCAGGAGAACAAGCATCTGGACAAAACAAGCTTTGTGAGAGTATTCTTTTGCATTATAGTTGTGTATTTAATAAGACTTCATACTTACTTTTACTGTAAATTAGTATCCGTATCAAAGTACCAGGTTGTTTCCCACCTGTTTCTTGTTACTTTTTGCTTCATGTTTTTCTTCCTTCATATTCTTTTCTCCAATTGCTTTTCCTTTCTCACTGTACTGTCCCCAGTGACGTTCTTTCAGTCTTTACTTGCATATCACTATTCATTTTGCTTCCTGTTTCTTTTCATCATCACCATAAAATAGATACTGATAATGGGTATTCTGCTGTTCTGCCTGCACTACTAAACTTATTTTATAGCTGAGAGATTGGCACAGGCAATAAATAATTTGCTGGTTTACTTGTGCACCTTTCAAGTATGTGTCACTGCTAAAACCAGAAAAGAGATCTCCTGCCTTACTGGACAGAGCCCTAATTTGAAAGTCTCTCTTCTCTTTTACAAAACTGAAAGAACTTTATAAAATTCATATAGCATACTCTGGCAGAAATAAACATACCACTTCCCCAGTGAGAGATCTGAAGAATGGCTTTGGGAGACTTTTCTCTCATTCCCCTCGCCAGGCAGAGCTGCCAGCTTCTCTGCCAGGGTTGAAGTTAGTCAGTGAGCACACTGGCACCACTGGCCCTAAGTGGAAGTTCTTTCACAAAACTACACTCCTAAATCCACTCCCACCTTTTTCAACAGTTGAGTTTCGTTTCTGTGGTTTTCTTGTCTGCATTAACTAGTCATGCTGTGCCCCAAATTAGACACTGACCTGGCTTCCAATGCATTCTCTACAGAGGATGCAGAAGACACAGAAGGGTCTCACAGAACTCACTGATCACCCTGGGATTTATTAAGAAATAATAAAGAAGCTGATTGGCATTAGTTTCAAAGCTTTGAATAGAGTCCTTTGAGAATGGATGTAATTGGATTGCATGATATTATAAGCTAGTAGATTTAAAGAAGAATTCTTTAACTTTGGGAAATATTTTAAAATATGCTGAAGATATTTATTTAAAAAAAAAATAAATCAAGCAGCCATTCCTCTATTTGTGAAAGCAAGAAGAGCAAGGTAACCATTTTACAAAGCTGAACTATGACACCCCTAGCCAGCTTCATCATATATTTTGTGAATTAAACAATTGTTTATATATGTGACATTCTCACTACAAGTTTAAAATCATATTTATTCATTGTACAGCAATTCAAAGTAGAACCACTGACTGAAAATATGGAGGCCCTAATCAAAACTATAGACAATTAGTACTAAAGTAACATTATCAGTAATTTATCACTGGGGAAAGGAAATGATCTGAATTATTTATATCAGCATATTTTACCAGTTAAATAATAATTAATTTTTTCATCTGAAACTTTTATTGCTGAGAATTGAAATGTGTGGGTATTAAGCAGGGTGTTGTTGCATAGCAGTCACAGATTTTATAGTGCACAAGGAACTGTCAAGACTTTAAATTAAGCTTTCACAGAATCTAACTTCTCACTTGAGCCTTCACAGGGTCATGATTTTTTTTTTTATGCCTCTATGAAATCACAAAAAAGAAAGTATTTTTATTTTGTAAATGAGCATTTATTCCTCTTAAAGCAAATGGTTGAGGCTCCACTTTGTTCATTACCACAATTACTGACCTAGCCAGAATTGAATGAACTCAGCATTTAAACTAATATTCTGTAAACAGCAATGAATAAGGGCACCTAAACAGCAATTTCAATGCATCCATTTTGGTGGAATGAGTATTATAAAGGAGAGACTTACTTCATGTTAGAAATAATTTCCTGCCCAACTCAGCATCTTTGTATTATCTCCTGTGCTTATTTACTTTTCATATCATTACCACTGTGGCTTTGCCAGATCTTTTTTTAAATGATAACATCACTTTCTCTCAGCCAAGAATCCTATTTGACATAATTGCTTCTCATATTAGAACTTTCTGGAAATTAATGTTGATTTGGCACATTTCTGAGGTGATGCTGAGGACTTTCTAGACATCCAGAACTAAAATTACACTTCCAGAAGAGGCACTGGTAAGCAGTTCCACCACCAAATGAAGGTTCCTAATTCAGCTGGTGACACTGACCAATGCTAAGCCAGCAAGTCCATCCAGAGGACTTCTGAATTCAGTGGAGATAGTCAGGCTCTGTTAAACTGGAGGCTGGGAATGCTGAGGGTTTCTGGAAAAAAAGATGGGGAAGAAGGTTCAGCAAGACATCTTGATGAGAAGCCCAAAAGTAAAAGCTAATATTCTTAGGCTTTCCATAAACTTTAACAGAGAGTGAGGACAGTTATAAGACATGGTTCAGAATAACAGCTCAGGTTCAAAAGGAGCATGAATATTCCCTCTTCCTTTGTGACTCTCAAAATTTTATTTAGATGGCTTAGCCCAATGCTTGGGAAAGACAGAAGCCTTATGTTATCCCTGAACTTTCAGAGATGCCCCAGGTACTACAACAGCACTCAAAATACAGTAGCATAGGCCTGGAGCCTTTTATAACTGGCTTATGTTTCTTTTGCACAGGTGGAATCCTGGCCTGGCCCCTTCAACCCTGCCATCTTCCTGAAATTCTTCTGGAGTTGATGATCTGAAGAGCGCTGAAACATTGCAACATCTCCAGAGCAGTTTGCAGCAGGAACCACCAGGAGCACAGTCTCACTGCAGAGAATCTGGTAGGGAATTTCCACAGCCATAAATGATGCTCACTCCCTCAACAAACAAAAATTAAGGTCCAACCAACTCAGCCACAGAGTCTGCTGTTCATAATTCAGGGAGCAGGAAAATGCTCCAGTGACAACACTTTATGACCTTTGAAAAGACAAATGTCTACAGTCCCAGACCTTCTAGTTGCTTTATATCATAGATTCCTTGATAGATTGCTCTGGAAATTTAGTGCTTGGAAAGCCAGGGCTATTGTTTTGGAGAATTCTTTGGGGTTTGTCAGTGACAATGCTTTTGTAAGCCTGACTCATTTTACCCAGCATTAAGAAAGGGTCTAATATATTTCATGGCACTGTGTGGCATAATTGCTTGTGCCTTTTTTTCCTCTGACTCTTTCAAAATGAAGAATGTTACTCCCATACATCCTCACAGGCTGAGCATCATTAATGACCATCCAGGCCACAGCTGCATATTTATTTCCATGCATGGTTTCATGCTGTCTCTCTGAAGTCTTTGCTTTTTAAAGTCATTCAGTCTTCTCTTGAAAATGTGAATAAGAGACCAGGTGATGTGTTCCCAAAAATAATCACATTCTGCAAGAAATCTCCGTGCTGGCTTTTTATACGTGACTCTTACCTCTGAGGACAGAAGCACCTTTTAAATCCAAGTGTTAAAGCAAGTCAAAGACAGGAAGGTGAATCAACCATGCACTCACATTAGGATGAGATAACTCAATGCTTTCATACTGCAGGATAGCTATTTCATTATCTTTTGCTTGCAAAGGGAAGCAGCAGCTCTGATTAAACATTACTTTATCTGTGCTCTTTGTAAGCATAACTCAGTGAAGATGACGGTATGATAGGGCTGATTTTGAAGGCTTGTGCTCAGAAGCCATATATCTTGAAGGCTTGTACCTTCCGTGGATTCTCTCCTAATTAAGAACACCTGTAGAGGCCTGACCAGACCCTGTGGTTTGCAGCAAAACTGCCGAAGGGCTCTGAAAAGGCAGAAACTTTGTGTTGTCTTTTAACCTAAATTATAACAGGGTTCAAGCCTGTGCCAAGCAGAGCAAAACTATATAATTTATGAGCTATGAGGGCAGCTCTGGGCCCCTCTGAGGTGATTTTTATCAGTGCAGTAGCATAAACAGTTCTCCTTTCCTCGAACACTGGGAGCAGGGAGCAGAGGAAGGCCTGCCGTATAAAGGGCACCCAGGCTGTGCCAGGAGCTCTGCAGCCCAGGGACAGCCAGGTAAGTGTGTGTGCACTGCTCTGCTGCTGAGCAATGGCTGAGGAGAAGGTGTGCAGTGTGCTGGGACTGAGCATGGGCTGTGTGCTGTGCGACTGCACGAGCTGCACTTCAAGGCCAATGATTTGCTTGTTTGCTCTTAAAATGTTAAGCTTGTTACAGAGGATCTGCCTTGATTCATTGTCTGCCCTTGTCTTGGAAGGCTCAGTTGTGCCAAACCTCACCAGTGGTGTAATAGAACTCTACCCACAGTATTACAAACTGCACTTGGCTGTAATGATGGGTTTGGGCCCTTGCTCTCTCTGGGTTTTGAAGTATTCCTATGAACAAGCAGGTGTTACTTAAGGACGGGTCCTTGAGTCAAGTGGAAAACTATTAGATATAAGCAGAACATGTAAAGATTTTTTTGTATGTATTAATAATGTCATTATATGTAAACCATAAGAGTTAGTTTTTAACTCAAAATGACGGTATAGAACAGAACTCAATGTATTCATTTTTTCAGTCAGGGTTTGAGGGGCTTAAGGAGACTTAGATAATAAGATATTACTTCAGCTTCATGTTCTTTTCAGCAAATAGTACACACAAAGTGGGAATAGCCTAAAAATATCAGCTAACTGGAAACAGAACTAAAGCAATGTCCAGCTGACCCACCTCCAGAAACAACAGACAGGCTCCAGGGACTTCTGGCTTTTGTTTCTGTCTCAGAAGCTTTGGGTTTTGTGGTGCAGAGGTTGGGAGGGAGGAAGGGGGGGCAGGTTTTTTGTTTGGTTTAAACTGACATTTTGACTCTAATCTTAATAGGAAAAGGGACACCTTGAAAATCTTACTGCTATGTTTCCTTATTGCATATCTCCAACAAGAATAAAGCCTTTGCTGGTATTGGTTTCTGGTGATTAAAACAGCTACAATAGTTGGTGTCTTAATTTAAAAAAAAAAATTCCTTTGAAGTTGTTCTAATTTTTATTTTCTCTGTAATGTTACATGCAGACTGCTGCAGAGGGAGAGCTGGGGAGGTAAATTTCATACTCAGCTTGCCAGCTGCAGCAGGAGATTTGATACTTACAAGTTTTTTCTTGATGAAAAGCTAGAATTCTGCCCTCATTAAGCAGAGTCAGTTGGCACAGCTCTCCTGTGCTGCCCAGTTATGCCCCATAAGTCTGGGATAAGAAGTACTTCTTGCTAAAAGATTAAAAGGGAGACTCTTAGAAATGTTTTACAGCGTTATATAAGAGCTGAGTTGGGCTGTAGGCTGTCCTTGGACTTGAAACAACCAGGGTCACAGTTCCAGCCTGAACATGAGCTCAGTGCTCTCATCTTGAAGTTGTTCTAAATTTTAAGCCATTATGGTCTATGACTAACTCTACAGTTTAGATTGGCACAGTCTCAAAGGAAGGTATTTCCCTGCATCTGGAAAAAGGTGGATGCAGCCAATGGCCTTTTAAAGCATACTGCAAGAAAACTGTACAATAGCTTGAGGCATCGTGTGTAGGTTGTTTAATTTCTTCAGAATAATTATCCTTTTAATAGGTGTATGAGAGTACCATAATCCTCCTTTAAGGATTCCACTAGAAGACTAACTCTTGGCTAGTTCAGGCCAATGTCTTCTATGGGATCTGCACTGGTTTTTTTGCAAATTTGATGTAATGGGTTTGTTCTATAAAAAGAAGATCAAGGTCAGATTTCTCTTGTAGGAGTGAGCATCAAAAAAAGTTAGTCATTTTTTATTAAAAACTTGTGATGTATGAAGTATTTTATGCGATGCTGATAGCATTGCTCACAGTGGGATTGAATCATACCATAACTTTATACAAGCAACATCTTCAAAATATACATTATAGACAGAGCCCAGCAGTTTGTGTAGAGGGGTTTTGTATAGGTTGCTTTGTAAAGGTCTTCATTAACCTGGCAAATCTGCTGGTCAGTTCCCAGGGTAGGTGTGGCTCAGGAATATTTCGTACTCATCCAGCTGTCTAATGTTTGCCTGGACACTGCCTATTTCAGGACTTCTGGTTTTTTACTCACATCATTTTTGCCTGACAGCTGTGATGGTCCTAATGTTGAGAAACACATAGATCCCTCTAAATAACCTCTTCTCAGCTTATTTTCTGTACTATTTGTATTTAAGACTCAGTGGTGTTCAGAGAATTGATCTGGAGCTGATCATAACTAAGATCACTATCTACTGATCTCTACCAAGATGTTCTGAGGATTTTACACTTCAGTGAAGCCTCTTTAAAAGGCTCTTTGTGCCTAAAGTCAGATCACTGTGTGGAGCAGCTCTTGTCATGGGACTGCACAGTGGAAGTCAGCCAAAATCTCACTTTTTCAAAAGCTTCTGTTGGGTGTCCTCTGTCTTGACTTAGTGCTGGGGGCACTGTGTGTATCTTGTTGCTGTGACTGTTCCCCAGATCAAACAGAACTAGCAGCTCATCAAACTGAGCAAACAAGCTTGGAAAGCCCACAGACCTCCCACCAGATATGTGCTATAGAGAACATGCATTCATGTGTAATGTGAATGGGCTGCACTCAAACAAGTCTGTCTCAGATAAGTGCAGCATGTTGCTGAGTACAGAGATAAGCCTGCTCTGGAGCAAAGCAGTGCACGGTGAGGCAGCTGCTGAAAGCCTGTTATGGAGCAGACATCAGGCATGTATCTTCACACAAGCAAAAGCAGTGCCATGACCTAAAAGGCCAAGAAGTCATGCTGAAAATAGATGGATCTGTGCATCATCAGTCTGAACCAGCCTACACTGAGGCAGGAAGGGCAGCAGGGAACCTCAGAGCTGGGTGCTTTGCACTCCTTGTCTGTAAGGCCTTCAGGGGAGGGGATAACTTTCTGTGGTGGTGGAAGATCACTCACTAAAAATAACACAGGAAGCTTAACAGGCAGTTTGAACACTTGCAATTTTGGCCCAACTACACTCCAGTCGGTTCCACCGGCATAGCAGGTGGGAGCAGTACAGCAGGGAGTTTGGGGAGGTCCATGATGAAATATCTGTTTTACTGGAAGAGAAGCACAGCAAAAATTGTAATCCTTATCTTCACTATCATCACCACCAGCTGCACTCTAGAGAGCACCTGGAAAAGGATATTTGCTCATCCCATCACTTCTGGTGATGGCAGCACTAGGTTTGTGGTTGAATTCAATCTTAAATGTCTCTTCCAACCTAAATAATTCTAGAAGATGATCTGGATACTTCTATAAAGATGTAATTCTCATCTAGCTATGCAACTGGCTACAATCATAGCAGGTAAGAGTCTGGAACATCAGGAAATGGCAGCATGGTTACCTGAGAAGGCTCAGGGCATCTTCTGTTGGACTTTCGTAGCCTGTTAAATCCTTAAAAAAGGAGATTAAATACAGCAGTGGCTTTTAGCTAAGAGAATTTCTTGGATGGCAGAAGAAAAGCACCATTAAGAAGGTGCATGAAATCAGGACAGGCTGCTAGAACAGAGCAATGTCTGCTGTTGATGCTGCTGCTCACTGAGCCTCTGTAAGGCAAAGGAAAATCTGTAAGATATCAGTGGATGACTGGGATTACATATGTTCCTAGCCTCAAAAACTGAGGAAAGAAGGCAGGAAATATTTGGGGTTATGGAGGGAGGCAAACCTATTTTGTATAGGAATGGCATGTTTGAAGAACAAGCCAAAAAGGGGTGTTATCAGGTGTGGAATACACAGGAGGCATAGCTTTGTATAGCTTTGTACAGCTTTGGGTTTTCTTCCAAAGAAAACAATAGACAGCTGTCTCCTGGGTAACAGGAGAGGGGAAAATGGTGCCACAAGGACTTAAAATAATCAAATCCAAAGTATGAATTCTGGCCATGCCCATTAAATTCTCAATAAACCAGAAATAAAGGTGACAATCTTGTTTAGAGGAGAGGGTTTGCTTATGCAAACCTCTTAGAACTGACTTCAAATGCAGCTGGGTGAGGCACTGAAAGGCCCAGGAAAACTGAGAAAATTAATTGTATTCTCTGTAAGACTTCTGTCATACTCAAACATTTAAATTTTGAAAAAATTCTACAGATTCCTTCCCTTCTTTACTTAGGCACTTCTTGTATAAAGCTGCTACAACCCTTCCTCTTTATCAAGATAGAAGTTTAATCCTGCAAGCTCTCTTTACTCACTTTCCCTTTCAGCTAACCATAAAATTCCACGTGTGATGCAGCTAGTGTGTTTTCTGGGATCAGAGCCACACCATGCTAGTAACTTTAACCTCTCAAACTCTTTGGAACTGCCTTTGGAACACTGTGGTCTCTGCTCCTTGTAGGTTTCCATTGATGAACATTGCTTATGCACACTCAGCTTCAGCACAGTGCAGCTGGAGCTGCTGTAGTAGTATCCATTATGCAACAGAAATGTCAGTGTTCTTCACTAAATCTTAGTATGGTTTATGATTTCTTTTTCATCTGTGCTAATTTGGGGGCTACTTGGCATTAATACATAGCTTGAAAAAAGAGTATTAGTGACTCAAATATTGTTGCCAGGTTTCTGTGGTTACTTTTACCCCTACCAAGCATTAAGCAATTAATCTCAAGGCCTTATGTATCGCAAAACAAAACGACCTTTCAGATGTGGCTTACATGTGTTTGAGAAAAACTTTCATTGGAAATGAGGAATTTGAAAAAAAGAACAGAATATTTATAAACAATAACTATATGACAAAATGCTTCTGTAAGAAGAGGCTAAACTTAGCATTTGCAAGACTTTTACCTGTGTTCTGGGTATTCTCAAGCACAGGTAAACCACTTGATAAAGTGAAACTAAAGATCCTGTACAAGTTGTCTGCAGGTTTGTTTTTTTCCTTTAAGATATTTTTCTCCATTTCAGAAGGTTTGATAGACATGCCTCAGGTGAAATGTTATCTTTGAAACTGGTGCCAGGCATTGTACAGATGAATTAAATTGCCTCCAGTGAATGCTGAGCAACCAGGGGCTGTACAGTCTATGGCCATCCACACTGAAAGTGACTGTCCCTTTAGTGGTATAGAAAGCCACAGAGCACCTGCAGTGCTGGGAGCATTGATGAGTCATAGCAGTGTGCAGAGCTAAAGCACTGGGGGGATTTTCATACTGCAAAATGGAACAAACTCACTGGAAAACTATAGAGAAAGAAAACAAGATTCAATTTTTTCTAAATATGTTGTGTTTTTATAATTACGTAAGTCAGAATAAACCAGCTACAGAAAAATGTCCAAAATTTTGGATTACAGGACAGTAACTATTTCCATACCTGGACCAGGTACCATATCTCACCCTACCTTACCATACCTTAGGCTTCCTCCCCTTCTTTGGTGAAATCCCCAAACTTTGCCTGAGACCATGTTGACAGATGAAGGGTGAGTTCTGCAAATCTTCCTGAACCAAATCACATCACAGCCTCAAGTGGATTTTTCTAATAGGTCAAGATGACCAAGTGCCCTGTCAAAGTGCAGATGGATTGGCCAATGACCAGTGCAAAAAGCCAAGGCTGGGTGGCCACACAGCAACTCTGGAAAAGTTTTCCTCTCTGCTTGATGCCATTCCTTGCTGAAAACCAGGATGAATTCTGTGTGACAACATAAAATAACAGATCACCAAATTACTTGAAGCAAACAAAGGTTTTGATGATATAGGTTGCTTAAAAAATATGCCTGTGCCTTCAATGCAAATACAGCTCTCACATACCCTCTTTCCATCTGTCTAGACACATATTCCAACCTCATAAGGGATTGAAGCATTAATCTTTTGGGGGATTGGGGGTTTTTCCCAAATTTGTGGGAATTAAGACAGAAAATGTTTGAACAATACCCTTGTTATTACTGGAACATTTCATAATTGTGATACTTCAGAGGAATCTTAGCAGAGTGTTATCCGAAGTGTAAAATGAATCCAGGTAAAATAGCTTTTGCAGAGAAGGTAGCAAATGTTTTTGGATTTCCTGTCATGAGGCATGCTTTCAAATCTTTGTAGGGGAAATCAAAGAGACTGGGAGGAAAGAACCACCAGCCAAATACTTTTGGTGTTTATAACAGGTGTGCAGAAGGTACATAATTTGCTACAGCCTTTGCAGGCTTCATTAGAATGCAAGGCCAAGGACCTAAAATAACCAATGTTTTTAGAAATATATTGCCTCATTTTTCACAGCTTTGGAGATATTGGACACTTTTAAATTTAGTGAAGTTCCCCGAAATTTTATGAGGGCTGTTTGTATGAGCAGGGAAGAGTTCCTATAGTGAGTGCTAGAGAATTGCCCATGGATATGTTTGGTGTTGCCCAGGCTGATCCTGATGAGGTTTCAGAAAAGCTGCAGGGGCTTCTCCCAACAAGCTCCGTGTGCCACAAGAAACATGGGAAAGTAGAGTAGGAGTAGCTAAGGATGTGAGTCTGAGGGCAAGAATATGGCTTCTCTCCTTCCAACAGGATTGTTTCTATGCTGCTACTGAGGTAATTTTTAAACCAGCTTTTTGCAACAGCTCACTAAAGAGCTGTTCTCCTCTCCTAACTGTTCCACTACTATTTAACAAAGTGAAAATCTCACTTTTCTTCTTCTGTATGAAGCAATGGACCTGGCTTTCTTATAGTCTGTCTGCACCACAGCTTTCTTCTTTAATACACATCACCCAAAGCTCATCTGTGTGGTTCCCCAAAACCCCTTGCCTACCTTCATGTTACCTATTATCATAATCTCATTTATTTGAAATGGTTGGTCTCTGTAGTTAAATCTTATATTTATCCCCTTAGGGATCTTATCTGTCCCACACTTGTGGCCCTATTTCCTCTTCTGGTGAGCCCCTGGAGTGCCTTATGCCTTTCCATGGAACTGTTTACAAGCTGCTTTTGAGGGCACAGCTGTCACCATAAGACTAAAACTGAATCCAAAATCAACTAAATATAGCTGTCCCACAGGGAACCATCTTTACTGATAAGGTCAGTAAATTACAGGAAAAAATAGAGATGTAGGACATAAGTCTTGTACAGCCAAGACCTGAACAATGGCTAAAACAAAACAAGGTTCAATACAGCCAGGGAAAAACCCAGCAATGTGGCAAACAAAGCAGCACAGTTCAGGCAGCCTTGCCTTTCCTCCTACCTGGTGAGATGCAGTCTGGGCTTTTCCCTGCTGCCCAAAAGGCAGGATTACTGCTATGTGCACACTGGGGGTCACAAGGAAGTCAGGGCTAGAGTGAGTAACATGCCACACCAAATCCACCACTAGCTGTGGATTAATGGGCATAGGAATCCCACAACTCCTCTCCTTAATTCTTGATTTAAAACTGGGATCCTGTGATGAAGTAAAGTTACAGTTTCCCCCTGTTTAATGGGATTTGACAGGGGGCAGGAGAGCAGTAAATGAAGAGCCAGCTTATTTCTATAGCTGCCATTTTCAAGCAGCATGGAAATGAAAGCCCTGCAATAATTGAGTTGTGGAGGGCCAAAGACCAGAAAAGGACTGTAATAGAGGTGCTAGGTAAGAACAACGAGCTTCAAGATGCCATAAAGCCCACAGTTCAAATACTGACTCAGGATAGGATAGATTGAATTACTATGTTTAACTTTGAAAGTAGGCACTCATTTGCATATTGTTGATATTAGTGTAATATTTAGAAGATAGGACTCTGTACAACCCATTGTGCTGTTCTCTCTTGTTATCCTGCAGAGTGAGAAGGATGCTGGGGTTGGATATCATTTTATATTCCTCTTAATGAGTGTAGAGGTCACCCATTTATTTTTAAGTCATTATCATCATGGAAATAAGATTTCCACCAAAAAAAAAAAAAAAAAAAAAAAAAAAAAAAAAAGCAGCAGGAGAACTTGCAGACTCATAGTTTTGCATGGGACCTAGCTAGTAAAAGGGTTGTTCCCAAAATTATAAGTCAAGTACTTTGACTTTCATTTCACTTGATTCCTCTTCAAAATACTTCCAGACCTTCTGTTTTAAAACAAAAAAAAATTTTCCTCCTCTTCCTGAATGTCATAGAATATTATAGAACTGTTAAGGTTGGAAAGAACCTTTAAGCTCACCAAGTCCAACTATCATAGAAAAATAATATTCAAAAGTTTAGAAAAATGGACAGGCATTCAGTGCCTGCCCAGATCCAAAATTAGCTCCACTGGAAATGTCCATCTTTTCCACTTTCTAGTTTGAAGAGCTGTCAATAGAGCCAATAAGTGCTAGGAATTTCAAGGAAGCTGGGCACAGTCAACAAGTGTAAACCTATATCACAGTCAGACACTTACATGCTGGGGCAGGAGAGCCTAAATGGCATTTATGAGCTTCTATCAAAAGCTTTTAACTTGGCCAGACTTGGATGGGTTTTTTCTTTTTTCTCTTGAAACAGCACAGGATCCCTCCTTGACATGTGTTTCTCTCATTCTCTCATTTTGTTTTGTACATACAGTCTGCTCTGTGAGACACAGAAAATTGTTACCATAACTCTTGGCAAATTTCTAGAATTGGCAGAGCTTTACACATACTCACACACCCATTTAAAAAGGAAAAAAAAGTCCAAACTCAGCCATGCACTGGGCACAGAATGTTTAAGCCCAGATGATAAACAATTATGTGCCTTGTGAGAGAGGAGTGATGAGTAAGCACTTTAATACATATTAATATTACAAGCTTTGACATTAACCAATTCGGATTATTCTTTATCTGTAATGTTTATGTTTGTGTTCACTTCCCTGTTATGAGACTGGTTAAGTGAGAGAGACAAATGAGATTTTACTCTTGGAGAGTTTGCATCTTAACATCTGAAATGCTTTTGAAGAGTGTTTAGTGCATACTGGAAAATAGTATAAAACACTGTATCTGATTCTCTGTAACTTCATATCAAATATTATTAATCTTGTGAAATAGGAATAATAATATTTTCTTTCTTTCATTTTGGTTCATCATCATTAATAAAATGTATGTACATCAGACAGGATTTTCATTGACAATTGCATGACCTTATAGAGTTGCTACTGGCTAAAAATAAATAATTATCCTTCCAGCCTCTTAAAATAAATAAATAAATAAAATTAAGACCTAGGAAAAAGGAAGTTTTCAGCATATTCTTGGCTGGACTTTTAGAGATGAAAAGATAAAACTAGCAAAAAGTCTTGCAGTAGTAAAGGAAGCTATTAATCTACCAGGCCACAGAATTTATCAAATGAGTGAGCTGAATACAAAGGTGAAAGAAAGATGGAGTACCAGATGCTCTGAAATGTGGTATTGCTATTGATTGGTGCTGCTGGAAATGGCTGCACCAAATGGGGCAAAGCTAGTGGAGATGGTGAATAATTAGACATCAGTAAGGTATAATTTCCTTGTGTTTTAGAAGTGATAGCACAGAGGCAAAGGGCAGGAATCAGCTGGAAGTACTGCACTGGGTGTATATTTCTGTGCAGATTAATCAATAATTGCTTTTCCTAATAAAGTCTCCAGAGGTAATCCTGCTGGTCTGCACAACACTGTGCATAGTAATGCACCTTGTGCCCATTTCAAACCTCCAGGTTTTTGTGTTGCTCAAAGAACATGGCTTCTTACATAGCCTGGCCAATCAGGAGATTACAGAAACTCCACCCATTACTGTTAGGAGGTGAATTTTCTGCAGAAATGAAAGCAGGATGTAAACTAGCACATGTTCTGCAGCACAAAATGTGCTTCCACTGAAGATCCCCTGTGGGAGTGTACACAGCTTTGGGCCAGAGGGAAGCTTGATAGATGGAGCAGTTACTTCCCCTTTCTCTTTCCAGTTTCTCTGTAGGAGGGCAAAGCTTTGAGGGGTTATCTATCATGGCAGATGCAGTGGGGAGGAAAGGAGATGTGGAAGAGATGTTTATTGTAAGAACTGAGTGAAGATACATTAGCAGCACAGTATCCCATTTCCTGTATTCAAATATTTATTAACATTACAATTGAGCCACAGATGTTCAGCTTAAATGTTGGTGTAAGGAAATGAGAAGGCTGGAGTCAATAATCTTCCAGTTTACAAGTTTTAGGGAAATAAATCAAGGATAGTGGAGAATGAAGACAAAATTGGGCTAGTACAAAAGAGTGTGGAAGTTGCAGACAAGCAACATTCCAGGAATCTCATGCAGAGCAGGAAATTACCTTGAAGGTCTTGGGGCTCCTTCTGTTCCAGTGAAGTAATGGAAATGGACATGGAGAAGTATTTGACCTCCTTGACCCACAGGTGGCTTGAACCTTGCTATTACTTCAGCTAGTGGTGATCTACTGACATGAAGCTCACAAAAGGTGTAGTAACATGGTCATGGTTCAGAGAGAAAACAGACTTCTGCAGCAGAAAGGGAATCAAGATCTTCAGGGCTGGCACTGATGGTCAAGAGAAGGACAGAGAGCAAAACACAAGAGATAAAGGAGAGAACACATGTGTAAGTGACCTGATGAAGGTAAAAGCAGCACTCTAGGTTCTCATTAGAGTCTACATGAGTAAACAGCAGTGAAAGAAATCTTACCAGTTCCCCAGTGAAGGAGCAAAAGTCTTAATCAGAGCTTGAAACAAATGCAAAAAATGGAGCAGTTGAAAGTGATGGGTTGGCATGTGTGAAATCTTGAATTATTCCTTCATTTTCCACCCTCATCTGTCAGATTCCTTCTCTTCTAGTTTTGCTTGCCCTCTCTCCCCTTCCCAGTAGAATTACTCTGTGGTCACAAATGATTTGTCAAGTTTCCTTAGTATCAATTCTCTCATGATCTGATTTTCTTTTAATCTTGCAGCTGAGAAATGATAACATGGTAGGATATCCTATGTGTCAGGTTTTTCCTTGCCATTGTTTGGGGGGTTTGGGGTTTTTTATGGGCGTGGGTTTTTAGGTTTGTTGGTTTTTTGGTTTTTTTTAATACAAGGCACATGCAAATTATCCTATCTCACATTAGTTCTGCTGGGTTCAAACCAAAATATTCAGCACTAGATAGTGGCCTGATCTGACCACTGGCTTTTGATTCAGTGTCAGTGTAACTGAGGAGAACAAACTCCTCTCCAGAGATGTATATTTACATCATTAGCATCTAGACAAGCCAGCTGAGATCAGCCCACTCTTACTCTAAATACTATGCTCTATACAAAGCAAGACCATAAAATCTTTGCAATATGAAGATTAAAGACAATCAGCCCTTAATTAACAGTGTGTGGGGAAGCAGGCTGCAAGTTGAAAATCTGAAATATGAGAAAGCAAGTCTGCTCCCAGACTGGCTGAACTGTGGTTTAAGCACACAGTAAAATTACAATCTTTTACAAATAGCTGTCTGCCAAATGAGTCACAGTAATATCCACATTGACACTCTTTATCTGGCTGTAATCAGGTCATGCAGCTTAGACAGAATCTGTGTGAAAAAAAGACATACTGTGTCTTGGAAGAAATCTCCTTCCATGTAGAAACACTGATACCATCAAGGAAACTGAATTGACTCTTCAGTGTAAAACCTAAATGAGAACAGAAAGATTTAGAGCATTAGGGAAATAAATTCTGGTGGTTTTTTACTGAAACACAGGACATATTGTGGCAGCACCTCAAGCACAGGCTCTGAAGCTTCCTGATCCATAGCATGAATTTTAGGGTCAGAAGATGTGTACAGGGAGAACTGAATGTCATCTCTTAAGATGAAAACTCCTAACTAGATGAAGTCCATTTCACTGCTTCTCTCTCCAGTGAATAAGGCACACACCATTTTACACTCCATGTTAGAAATTTGGGGCCTTAGAGAAATTGAGTGTGCAATGACTAGTCAAAATCCAACATGTTTAGTTGGGGAACAGGTGGGCAGAAACTTGAGTCCATGGGCTTTGAAGACTTCCATGCATGCTTATTTGATGCAGATAAATAATCTTGTTTACTTCACTGGGTACCTCGTATGTAAAGCTTTATAAATCTGTGTGTGCAAGTGAAATGCCTTCTGCTGATCCTGCAGGGACTGTCTGTCCCTGTTTAAAGCAAAGCTGCCTGCAAGCCTGTATCACTGCTTTAATCCTCTGTGTGTATCTGCATTGTTATGTGGCAGTGTTGCATCCCTGTGAGCATTCATCCACTTCTGAGACCACTTTATTGCTGACCTAATGGTAAGCACAGAGAAATGTGGAGAAATGAGCTGCTGATCTACAGGTTAAAAGATTTAATAAATGGGAATTTTCACAGTCAAGTTGCAGTAAATATTGTTGGTCTTCAGATTGATCTTACTCTGGTGTGAAACCTAACTGTTGTGTATTTTAAAATATCATGAGGTACTATCAGCAGTAATTCTTGCTAAAGTTGCACTGGAAGAGGTGAATAAAGTTTAGTCATTGGGCCTTTACTCAAAATGTAAACATATGATTTAACAGATTGCTGGAACAGATCACATACATAAATAAACCTGGATCATGTCACTTCTTTAGAATATTAACTGAGGTTAACAAATGCTGCATGAAGGAAGAGAAATTGCCTGGGATTACACTGTCAGCAGTTTAAAATGCATTCACTGCTAATCTCATGACAAGCGTACAACCAACCCCAGCTGGACCTGGGGTTCTCCATTGTGTTGGCATTGTGATTGTTTGAAACTGAATTCCAGGCCCATCTCCCTGCTGCTGCCGTGCCATAAGGGGGCAATTCTTATATTAAACTTATAAAGCATTTGTCATCCTCTAGATGTTAAAGAATTTTAGCAAGAGACGTATGAGTTTAGAATGTCAGGATGAATAAAGTATGGGCTTGGAAAGAAAGAAACTTCAAAATGCCTTCTAGCTTTTTGACTGCAAAGAACTTGAAGCAAGGAAACAACAACAATCATATCCTGTTTTGTCACTTACGTCAAGTGCCAGTAGCCATTACCATTCCTTCAGCCTTTCTGTCCATATTCCCAGCTGTTGTCAACATTAATTAAGCCAAATATGCTGGCTCTGTTTGGAACCTCTGTAGTTATAATTAATCTCTCAATACCAATAATTAGTCACACCTTCTTGAAATTCATCTCTCCACTGGAAATGGAACTTGTAACCAGACTTTGCTTTTCCCTTTTGCTCATCACTTTCTGTATATTTAAACTGTTTTGATTTGTCTTATGAATAGTAATATTTTATGGATATGGGCTGAAAAATAAAAGTAATTTTAAGTGTCAGGCAGAAAAATTTATTTCAAGGAACTGAATCTTCAAACTTAACAAGTGATGGATCATAAAGGTTTTGTGGGTTTTTTGTTGTTCTGAGTATTAAAATGCTCCATAATATTTGGTCCATTTATCAGTTTCACAGTTAATGTTTTAGCAAGAAAAGTTAAGAGATCAAATAGTTTACAAAAGCATAATGACCAACTGTGTTTACAATTGCTTATTATCTGTACAGCAAAGAGGGAAACTCAGAGGGGCTAGTTTTTAAATTAACTACCTGAGCCATGTGATCTAGCAAAGCCTCCAAAAAATGAAAAGTATGTTTAATCTGGTAATGACTTTTATGATCTCTTACTACCAAAGCAACATAATTAGTGTTAATTTCTGGAAAATGGACTTTCACAAAAGGCCTAGTGTTTGAACACCTCAGTCAGGTCATTACCTTGCTTTCTTAGCTGGTGTGGGGCAAAGATTTCCTTTGTGCTCTTTATCCAGCCTCTGTTTTGGAGTTACTGTGTGATGCTGGTGCTGGGATATTGATGCCTTTTACATCATAACTTACTCTGCCATTCCCAGTTAGTCTACAGTGGAGTTTTTTGGGGTTGGTTTCCTTTCTTTTTTCTTTTTCCTTAGTGGTGCTGGCTTGCTTTCAGCATTGTTTATGGCCTGTAATTAGCTGTAGGTTTTCAGTAGCTTTATATGGACCTACAGTTAGCTTGGACTCAGCATCATAATTCCAAGTATTCTATCCTTAGCTCTTCTAATAGCTTCTCGTAAATGAGTTCATATATATGTCACTTAATAATTATACATAATATATAGAGTAAACTGGCAATATAGCCATTCACAGCTTCTTCTAGACTCTCCAATGAAAATAGTTTTATCCTTTGTAATTTTAGGGGTGTGGTTTGGAGGTTTTGAGTTGGGTTTTTGGTTTCGCTTCTGTTTCAGTTTTGTTTGTTTGGGTTTTTTTAATGATCCTGCTAATCTGTAGTTGTTAAATCCAGATGATGCTAGTACACGTGACAACCAGTGAATCTTACTGAAGCTGTTTCTGTGTTCTTACTTTACTTTGTTTCAGTTCCACATCACTATAAGCTGGTACTTTTCCCACTTATGATCACTGATGCAGAGAGGTAATGCAATCTTTTCAACACTGCACTTGGGTCCAACTTACAGGTACTTTCCACATGGTAATGGTGCCCAGTTCTAAGCTGAATGTTTATCTTCAACCCATCATTTGGGGGAACTGTTTTGAATGGTAAAGCTTCCTGCATCAAAAGAAATCCTATGCATGTTTGCTGTCTGGCAAACACATCCATATGCCATATTACATCAGTTTTTATGTTTAAACATTCCACATAAAACTCTCACCTAACCATGGTCATGAGCTGTGGAGCTCCAATCCACAGCTAAGATCAGCATCTCTCATAGCTGAAGAGTTACTCAGATTTTGTTTGGGCCATCTCAAAAATGTTCATGGTAAGAGAAATTTTCCACGTTTTTTCTGCTGCCACTCCCCCAGAGCATTTACAGTGCTTGCTTACCTTGGGGCTCAGGAGGGAAGCAGTCTTTCCAGCCAAGCTGCTGTTAGCCTTTAATCAGTTGTTGGGAGGAGCCATAGCTAAAACTTTTACTTTTTTCCTAGATTGATGACTTCCTGGCGTCCCCTCATTCTTTGTTTCTTCCTTTCAATCCCAAACCTGTGCTTGTGGATCTGAAAGGTACAGAGGGCTTTAGGGGCTCATGCAGCAAACATTAAAGACTCTTCAGCAGAGCTCAACTTAGGAGCTGAAGAGAACAGCAAAGGCTAATCAGGAGAGTGCTTTTATCAAAAATTTTCTAGTCTGTAGTGGTGAAAGTCTAAAACATTTAAACTGATCAGTAGCTTTAAAAACTGGATGGATTCTCTTTTTTTTTTTTTGAAGCTTTTTCCAAAACAGTCCTTTCCAAAAGCACAGGATAACTTTGGAAACTGCAGACAAGCTTCCTAGAGCTCCAATCAGTCTGCAGCAGAGCTAGTACTTTTATTCTATCTTCTTTCTGTTTTGGACATGCTAAAAGGAGATTGAGAGACTAAAGAAGCTGCATTTCTGCAGAACTGTTGGCATAATTTTCTGTCCTCCAACAAGGCACTTCCACTGCCTCTGAAACTGCTTCTCTGGGACCATGACACTGATTTAGCTCCACCTGGTTTAGCATAACAGGCAAGACCTTCTTACTGGCAGATATTGGGGCTTAATATAGGAAAAGACATACTCCATAAAATAAATATGATAATCATAAACTTGGGGAAACAGCTGGGGGGGCATAATGAAAGGTTTCTAAGTGAGTGGAAGAAAATGTCTTTTCCACTGGAAAATATTTTCACTTTTTACCAGAAATTACCTAACTCTTCCCAATCTTTAACCAGAGTAGCCACAACTCAAATCTGTTGCCTGCATCATTCTCTCTGTTCCCTGCTTCCAGTCACAACCAAAGGCAATGAGGAACAGCTACTATGACCAGTCCTACAGAACCACATCTGCTCAGCTGCTCTGTCTTCAGCTCCAGTACTGCCCTCAGGATCTCTGCACCATGTTCCAGTGTATAATGTAGATAAGACAGGAAGATAAGACACTGCCTCATCTTAAAGGGGAGACTTTTCCAGTTTAGGATCAGTAACTGTTTTGTCCCAGATATTTGTTTCCTTTGTCCCTTTTTTCCTAACTCAAAAGTTGGAAACATTGTCAGGAACACATTCCTTCAGAAAAGGGCAAGATAAGGTAATATACAGTGCCACTAAATCTACTGGTCTCCATGAACTTCTTATGAACACGTGCAGTTTGCAGCAATGCTTTTTAATTCAGATTATTAAAGAGCATGTAAACAAACAGATCATGCTTAAACTGTGTGTATACATGGGTGTAGATTTTAAGGATGGAAGAGAGCCTAGGCTGTACAAACTATTTTCACTCTGGAGTAACCATATTATGATTTCTTGGCATGAAACAACGGCTCTGATAGTTTAATTCTTCTGTGAATGACTAACACTTTACCAAAAACTTTATTTAAGCACAGAAGAATGGGTGACCTTCAAACAAATCATTTTTCAGTACCTGAGAACTTGGCTAGGAACAGTGCAGGAAGCATATGGAGCTGGGCATTGTACCATGAACGCCATCCCTTCCTTTCATCCTGCCCCTCATGCCATCCTCAGGCCCTCTCTGATTCACTGTGTCACTGCAGGAAGTATCTCCACCTGATTCTTTGTGAGAACAAAGGGCTTCACTACGTGTTTGCAGACCAGTTTACTCCTTGCAGCCTCTCAAAGTGGTTCACCAGGTGGTGCTTTTCTTGCCAAAGGAGGCCAAGCTCAGCTCTTGGGTTCCTGTTGACTTCCAGACTCACTGGGAACTGGATGCCCTCAGAGTTCTGAGTAAAGGAAAAAGATGCATCCTTGGTTATGAAATATCTCTTATCTACCATCACCCTTTAGCTGCTCATTGGTAAAATAGGTAAATGCTTGGATGAATGCCAAACAGTAAAACGAACATTTCCACATTTATCTGAGTTGTTTCCTTGCTCACAAAAGCCTAGGTTTTAAATACACTGTCAGCATGGAGTTTTGATATTCATGTTGCTGCTTTCTGAATAGGAGTGAAATAGGCTTTCTACTAAAGTGGGGAAATGTGTCTGGTCTGGAGAGTTAATTCCAAATATATTGGAATTAACACCTGCACAGTTCAGAAAACACATTTCCTCCAAACCATCAATAGCCTTGCACACTGGCAGCTTCTCTGTCAAAAAATTGACTGTTACAGAGACAGCTACTGACTGTCAGTCAGCTCAAACCAGAGAGCTGCTGGATGAGAGGAGGTGGCACCTCCTCTGCCTGAGAATCTGCTGAAGCCCCAGATTCCAGTGTGGTGCTGCTCCTGCTGGGCATCAGCACTCTGCCTTGACTCCTCTATATGCAATGAGTTACTCAGCTACCTTCCTTCAATGCTCATTAGCCAAATTCATATACAATGCTGCTGAGTGAAGCAGCTGCAGGTATAGGCTCTGTGGAGATGACTTTGCCCTCAGAAAAGAGCTAGATTTTAATTAGATAGATTTTAATCAGACTGTGTGACTGAGTTAAAGCCTCTGTGTGGCTTTAGGTGGCCATTGACAGTGACCTTGGTGGGAGACTGTCCTAACAGCTTGGGATCTTGCTCAATCTCACTTCTTCACCTGGTGGGCATCCACATGAAAAAACAGAGAACACTTAAAATTTTTTGATCCTTCAACACTAGGCTACCTGGTTGTGAAATGCAGAGGATGGCAAAAGCTGCACTTGATAATAAGTGTATTAACTATTAAATGCATACCCTGCAGCATGGTGTTCTTTCCAATAAAACAGGCGGCAACAAAAACAGATTGCTCTGGATAGGGAGTGTTCAACACCCCAAACTGGATTTTGGCAGGATGAACATCACAAACAGTAACAGGCCCTCTCTTGTAAAAAAAAAAAAAAAAAAAAAAAAAAGACATTAAATTGTTAATGCCACTATATAATCAGAGCTTTGATCTTGATTCCAAGAAAAGAAACCTCAAGCCAGTAGTTGAAATCTCTACAGCCAGCACAGGCATTGGTTTAACACTGGCACAGAATAAGCTGTCTGCTGCTAGCTCTCCCACTCTGCTTGGCCTAAGCCTACCTACTTAATCCACAAAATCTAAGAGGGTCGGATTTTATTGATCAGCCAAGACCCTCAGAGTTTTAAAATACATTCTAAAAACAGACGAGAACCCTCCATTCTTCAAGAAAGGATGTCAAATGGCAGATCCTAGCCATCACTCCCCTTGCTTCCCAAGCAAATCTGAAATTATTAAAACAAAGTTTGCTTTGGTATTAATTTTCTTAATGGTTAGTTCTGTTTGGTGCTCTCAGTCCTTCAGTGACATGTTACAAGTCAAATCCTAAATGTTCCAAATCTTACCTTTATGAAAACAAATTAATTCTCTTGCTACTTCTTGTGTGAGAGCATGTAGAAATTGGAGGTTCTCTGACCATCCTCCAGACAGTTAAAATATGTCTGTACTAAAAGGGCTGTACTTTTAGGGTATATGGGGTTTTGTTAAACAGCCTTTACAGAACTCAGCTGGTAAATGCAAGGTGAGTTACAAGAGCAGCTGAGTTACAGCAATGAAGGGAGAGATTCAACAAGTGGAGGCATTAAAATGACTAGGATTACAGAAAAACTTAAATACTCTGTGTCTTCAGTATTCAGGCCTTAAGCAACAGCTTTGCTTCTGCTGTACAGAATTCCTTGCACGGTTCCTACTTTTCTTCTTGAGCATTCTGAAATATATTTCTATTTCGAGTCTGGTTTGTGGTGTATCTCAGAAAAAGGGTTGTATCAAGAGAGATCTTAAAAAGTAAAAAAATAAAGCCACTGCTTATGTTTACTATGTGAGAGCAATTTGGGCATTTCTTTGCAGGAATCCACCCTCGCTACACAGTGATGTTTTCCCAAATTATTTTGGCTGCTTTAGGTATCTCTTTAACAGAAGATGTCTATTGTTACTTGCCCTGCACTCACATCTGTTTCTTTCTTATCAGCAAATATCTATTCATTGGTCCTATCTAACTCTTTTACATCTATCTGCATTAAAATGTGTATCACTCATTAACTCAGGGTTTGTACAGAAATTAAAGCCTCCTGTATCTCCTGTAGCAGTGTTATTCTTTCTGCTTATTGCATCACCTAAAAATAAAACTACATTTCATTTATAGCAGACATCTGAATTTGTATCCCTTAACTATTTCTTAGTTTAATCAGTCAATTTTTGCAACTAGATTGTGTTTGAAGTCCTGTGAGTTTGACAGAGTATTTGTATTCAGAACATTCTGTTTCCAAACTAGGTAGGTGTGGGGAGTTTTTTGTTGGGGTTTTGTTCTGTTTGTTTGTTTGTTCTTTGTGCAAGAAATAAAAAGTTTCTGACTATTTTGTAAGAACTTTGAGAATTATTTAGATAGAAAACTCACAGGTCTACAAGCCTGGACTGTATTAGCCTTAACCCTGTAATGAAAGTTCAGCATCCAGAAGACAGTTCCTATTTAAATATTAATTTTTAATAAGCTACTTGTTGTTTTCTGTCTGAGAAATCTACTTGAGAGATACTCTTTGAGCAGTTCTGCTAACTGCTCTGTAATCATGATGGTTTTTACTTCTTGGAGTACTAAAATATTCTCTATGTAGGTATGTTTCACTTTTTTTTTGCACAATTTAAAAATCTTTCCACACATAATTTCTTGTAATAATATAAGATGTTTATGGCAAAGCATTATATTATACACATAATGCAGTATTGCAAAAATGAAAGGTAACCTCGATCATCTAAATTAGGTCTTGAAAATTAATGCTGATCTGTAATCTTTGCCCAGGAGAAACGTAATAAGTCTTCACAAACAGCTGCATCAGATTTCTAGCATTTTATCCAAGTATGTAACTCTACCCCAGCTGAATGATTAAATACTTAGCACTCAAATATGGGTTTGTAATGAGGAGCATTTAATTTGTTTCAGTTACCTGTACAAATAATTCTAATCTACAGATCAGCTGCCCTGGTTTCAATAACATGCATATTTAACACAGCAAAATGCATTTGTCTAAACTTGGCTTGCAGTGTTGAAGCAGCTGATTTAGACAGATACCTGGTGGCTATTTAGTATCTCAGATATGTTTATCACACTAATTCTATTACATTTATAATACTAATTCTATTTAGTTAAATGTGCAGTTTTTCCAGCAGATATACAAAGAATATTAGTATCATGTCTGAGCAAACTACATGTAATTAGTTCCTGTCAAAACTGACGTAAAAGCAACAGGAAAGAAATTAACTCTCATAATTCTTTGATAGTTGATGTTCTATTGTCTGATGTGAGGGGAAAAAAAGGAAATAATTTATTACTACTATAACCTTATTTCTGTAATGTAGAAATTGCCTCACAATTACATAACCACATCCTTTGCACACTTTGGTGTCCTTTGTTTGTAAATTATCTCAAGGGAATCCACTAAGCCACGCTGGCAGTCAGAGGCAGGAATTTTAAGTAGTTTTCATGATAAGCTTTTTCCCAAAAGTGCCCTGTTTCATGGTCAGTTCCTGGTAACAGTATCATATAAACATCCTCCACGTGTTTTAGACTTCCTTCTCCATAAAATGTTGTCCCAGTACTCTTCTGTGGCACTGCTGTGGATGGAGAGACTTAGGGAATGCTTTACATCTATGAGTAAAATCTCTAGTCTCTTTTTCCTTCCTGAGAAGACAGAGTCCAGTCATCTCCAGGACGGGCAGTAAGTATAGTGGAATATCTAATTTATTTCTGTTATCCTTGCTGAGCAGACAGTATGTTACCAGACTATGAAATGGTGAAACATCATTAACTTCTACAGAATTCTTAACAAAGTTGCAGATGCAGAACGAGTATTTGAGTTTGCTCCAAAATCCTTAACTCTAAGGATGTAGGTGTAAACCCAAGGATTAAAAATTGTCTTACTTTATAAATCAGGAGTTACAAGAAATCAACTAGCTTTTCCTGTCCCACAGATTGTGAAATATCAGGGAGAGCAAAGAGAGAGAAGTAATCCTTGAGTTTGTAAAGAGAAGCAATAAACATGGAAATACAGGTTCACACTTTTGGATTAAAATTTGTTGTGGGCATAAAATACTGTTCCAGGAAATCGGTTCATGGGTGGGAAACATGCTATCAGATGTAACAGTGATATATGGGACCATCTCTTGTATTAATTCAAAAGTACTCTAAGTTTTGCAACATCTTCACTGGAGAGGGTTGAGTGTTAAAGCATTTATGAGGTGAAAGCATGTTGCACACTAAATGCACTTAGCAGCTGGATGAACAGCACAAGGCTGGCTCCCAGTATGTGCCATTACTTTGCAAATAGGGAGCTTGATAAGTAAAGACCTGCTGGATGATTGCCAAAAAAAAAGGGTAGGCATGTATGGAATAAGAAGAATATAGCTGGATCAGTTCTATTGTGTTTGAGCAGTAATGAATGAGAGATATATGCTGTGCTCATCACCAGTCTTTAATGACACACCATGACTGTTTTTCCATCATTCATGTAAAAAGTGTTAATGGCATGTGCTCAGAAGCAGCTCCAAAAGAAACAAGCAAATTACATCACTTCCTCTTGAACTGTTCTCTAGGGTTGGTTTAGACATTAAACAGATTAGCAGTAATGTGAAAGTGTAGAGCAGAAAGTTACGTAGTTGTCCAAATGGATTCATCAAACACCTGCATTTAAAAAGGATTATTATAAATTGGTTGCATTCTGATGAGGCAAGGAATGTTTCAAGTGTGCATAAAATTGATTTTTTTTCTTCCTTTTTTATTTTGGTTTGATTAAGAAAAGTGTTATATAGTTAAAAATTCAATTTGCCAGTGATGAATCATCTGTAGCTAAAATCAAGCAATGGTAAGGGCTGCCACCTCAAGTCAGATACCAAATCTAGGGGGTGGCAATATGATAGTGTCCCCCAAAAACAATTTTTGGAGGGAAAGTGTTCAGGGAGCAGAAGTGATTGTCTTCACAAATGCACTTCTACAAAAGGCAGTGCTTGATTTCATGTAAGGTCTCATCTTGGATAAACTGCAGGTAAACTGAGTTATGCAATTAAATCAGCCTGGCAGGCTGCATATGCACATGAAGTATCAGGCTGCATGACAAGCTGAGTGGTAACAGCATCAGACTGGGTCTTGAATTGCCCCAAAAGAAAGGGTGTTTTACATCACAGCAGGTTAAAACTCTAGCTGGGCTTCTGGAGCACCATTAGCATAATCTGATTACTGTCCAGGAAGGTGATGGTTGCTCCTGGATTGGCCTAAAGGAAATGAACGTTTTCAAAGCATAAAGGAGTGCTCAGTGGAATGGGGGAGGAATTCTGAAGTTATTTGGGACTGAATGAATATTACAAAATAATCAATGCTGATAAATTTTAAGTAGTGTCTTGCCTGCTCAGATTTCTTAAGGTTTTAAGTACTGCTTAACCTTTCACTCCATCAAACTTGTTCTTATATCTATTGTCCTTATGATGTCTTATTTGGTCCAAGAGACATGTTTGGGGGGAGGGGTTGGGTTGGTTGGTTGTTCCGGGATTTTTTTTAGTATTTCTGATTATTATCTTCTCTCACATCATTTGGCATACTCTCATTATTCCCTCTAACTAACTAATTCTATTAAGTTCCCATTTTTCCAGCTGTTAAAGAAGTACTGGCTATTAAATTCTTTCAAAGTAAAGCCATGAGTTGCACTCCTTCCTTCTAAAGGAAATTATGATTTACAGGCAAAGAGCCAAGGTGAAACTGGCTGTCAAAAACTCTGTACTGTGTTTCCAGTTGTGCATCTCTCTGGTAAGTGTGTAACTTACCAGGATTTTCTTGTGCTTCTAATTTCAAGCTCCAAGCTTAGTCATTGCAATGCTTGTCTTAATTCTGCCTAGCATAGTTTAATTATTTGCATTCATTTACAAGCCTTGTTCTTCAGATCAGTAGAAATTACATTGCTAATTAATTGTGTCTAACTGAAACACTAAGTGGGCTTTTTGGTCCACACAGGAAAACTACTAAAAACCAAAGACAGTAGATTTTTTAATACCAAATATATTAAATGGCTTCTAGGTTTTGCATTTCTCATCACTGGTTTTAAGTCACTTTTAGTCCCTCTGCATAGGGTTTGAGTAGCTCTAGGAATGACAGTGTGCTAGTCTTTTTTTATGTCATCATTTGTAATACAATTAATGCTAAATTGAAACATCAAGTTAATGTTCAGAACATGATCCTTTGGACATCACTGAAAGAGAGCTCTAGAAAAATATATTTTCCTTTACGTCCCTGTCAGTTAAAGCTCAGTTTTCCATTCTGATTAAGGTGAAAAGACATCATCTCTGAAGTTTTATGCAGGTTGAAGGGCGTGTCTGCTCAAAGCTATGACTTTGCAAGGGTACCCCTTTCTATGTACATAATAAATACAGGGAACATCAACTTCCTGCAGGTGAGATGCAGTAAAATATCACAGATTTCCAGATAAAAGCCAATCCTGCATGAAAACCCTTGTACAACTGCATGAATCTGCAACAGCTGCATGTGAGGAGCCTGAAGGCTTTCACTGAGAATGGGACCAATATGCCAAAGCATTCATTCTCTTGTAAAATATCCTATCTAGGACCTGGAGATTCCTGGGAAGCATGAAAGTATCACTGGCCAGATCATCTAACACCAGCAGATAACCATGGGGATCTCCACATATGTCACACTTGAATTTTAAGACTGTTAGAGAGTTTGCCATTGCTGAGGTAATTCTCTATTGCTAAAGGAACTTCTTAGACTTTTCCCCAAAGATGTACCAGTGAGAGAAGTGTAGTTCTGGAGTCTTAATCTACTCAAAACCTGGATGTGGGACGAGGGGCTTCTGAATGACAAATAGTTAGAACTGCTTTCCAAGAGCTTCAGGGACAGTATTATACAGCCTGGAAATTGCTGAAACTGAAGATAAAAAAATCTCTCTTAACCTGTGTCCCTTGGAAAATTGATTAAGTATGTCAGAAGAGATACTTTAATGTTTTCAAATACTTCCTTTCAGGCATTCTTCAAGCCAGCAATGGCTTTTGAATTTTCCCTAAAATACTACTTCAGTGCATTGGCCATCCACCTTTGCAAAGGGGAAGGTGGGAGCAGAAAGCTTTTTGACACTGCCAATTCCTTTAGGCACCTGACTCAAGTGACACTTATATATTGCAGATTAGTTTCCATTTTCCATTTCAGGTGAAACCTTTTATTTTCTTCTATTAAAGCACTAAACATATAATTACGAGCATTTGCTACCTCTTTAATTTTGTCCAAAACTGATTCTGACCCTTTGATTTTAATTACCCTGAGATGATCTTGGACTACATTTTAAAACACTCTGTAAAGCAAACCCATGCTGTACATCTTAATTGTATTTTTCAATTTGAGGACTCCTGCTGTCCAGTCTTCAGCTATACTTGAACTGCATCCCAAAACTGTTTGTAGTTAACACACACCCACACTCACACCTCCCACCCCCACCAAGCCTTTCTCTAGAGCAGTAGCTCCAATTAATCAGAACCCAATTCTAGTTCAGATGTGGAGTGGCTGGTAGAATTATCCCTTCAAACCTCCGGAGAGAATTAAGGGCAAGGCAGTGCATGTGGTTAGGAACATGAGTTGTTCACTTTGGGCCTTTCTCTTATTCTGACTTTCAAAAGTATACCCATCAGTATAAATAGATGGGGCCCAAAAGAGCAATTAGATTAGCAGAATTTCAAAACTCATGGCTTTTTATGACTGTGTCTTGTCTTGGCCAAGAAAAAGCAATCAGTATTATAATTCAATCTGCATAAAAGATGCTTACCACCTCCTCAACAATTTGTTCACTGTTATTTCTCTTGGTATGCACTCCCATACCCTCCTCTGATTTCTTGTCACTGGTTGCTAACTCAGAGAAAAACAAGCAAGAGGCAGGACTAAGGGGAGAGTTAAATTAGCCCAATTTCACACTTCACCTCCAGAAAATCTGCACGTGAATAAAAGTCTTCAGTAACCAGAAGGGATAAATAGAAAAAAAACCATAGCTCAAGAGAAGCAAATCTCTGGCTGACTCCTCAGGTGTTCCCTGCAATGCTGCTCTAAATCCATTTCCTCTTACTGTAAACCTAATACTACTCAATCCATATAGCTTTGGCATAATTATTGGCTTAACCTTAAACCGTCCCCTCTCACAGAAAAAAGAAAGCTCCTTGTCTCTGCACAGATGAGGTGTCAACTCTCCACAGCAGAGCACTACTCCTGTTACTGCAAGGAGAAACCTCATGCAGATAGTGGAATTAAGCTGGTCTAAAAATACATCCAGCATCTTCTCTTTAACAGAGAATGACAGATCACTGCTGGGATTAAAAATGTAGCTTTACTGCCTGAAAGGGTTTTTCTTGTTTCTGTATTTCATTCTGTGTCCAAAAATTCCTCTGGAAAACTCTAAGCTTAGAGCTGATTGTACTGAATAATGTTCTGAATAGGGAAATAGAAGAAAATATCATCATTAATTTTATCTAACATGAGGAATCCTAAAACAAACAAGTTACTCCCACAACAGATATCACACTCTGGAAAGAACATGGTAATTTCTGCTTGACAATACAAAGCACAATGCATGTATTTTCCAGATTTATATCACATAAATCATAAGTCTGTCATTTATTTTCAACTTACTGATCATTAAAATCATCTGGTAAACCCCAAGCCCTTCTAATAAAAAGCAACCTGACAATAAGAGAAGTGTCCATCACTGGAGGCAGAGTCTACGAACAGGCTGAGTGCTCTGTACCTAATTAAGTTTGGCTGAGCTAACTGCACTCTGAGCATATCTTTCCCTGCTTCAGCTACAAACCCATCCTCAGGGCACAGCTAGTTTTCTATTCCCACTGTGCTGCCTTAATCTAGTAAACTTCCACCTCTGGCCTCAATAAATATTTTATTTTCTCAATAGCAAGATGCTTGCTTCATTCTTCTGCAAGGCCACTCACCCTGATTCCATCTATGCATTAAATATTTTTAGATTTGGGCATCTCTATGAGCATAGATAGACATAGACTAGATAGAGATCTATATGTGAACATATATGTAGGACTATATCATTTGAACATAAGCAAAAGAAGGTAAAGCAAAGAGGCAATGCAGCAAGGCAGACAGTATGTAATTTCTGGAATAGCAATGCTGCAGACTTTTCTGCAACATCTTCTGGCAGTTGGAAGCAATCAAACACAAACACCTTGCTGCTTACAACAAAATCAGAAATTTTCTGTGATAGCTTTGGGAAACTAAAAACTAATACAGTTTTCATGAAGGAGTGAGAGGGAGGGGAAACTTTCTTCCTGTGCAAAAATTTCTACGTGAAAGAAGGCAAGCCATGCCTTAATGAGAGCTGAGAATTACTGCTTTGTTGTAGATGTTAGGCTAATCTTTTATATTTTTTTCTGCCATTTTCATCCAAAAAATCTCTATTGAAACTGGACTTTGAGAAACAAAACTAACACTGAAGTTTATTTCAGAGCTGACTGAAGCAAGCGTATTGATTTTGTATCAGCCTCTTGGTACACTACATTTCTCATTCAGCCATGTAATACTTGGGATAATGTTTCTCTGCATACCAGAGGGTCCTAAATGTTTCTATCAAAGAGAGAAGTAAACACTGTCATCTTGGTCCATACTGAATTGAGTGTGTGTGAAGCCTTTCTTTAAAAAGCAGATTTGTTATGTTGTTATGGTGGTTGTTACCATGTCACGTACCTGGCAGAAATCAAACTGTTGTTTTGGTAGGTTGTTTGGTTTTTTTTTTAATGTGTATGCAGTGTACCTAAAGAAATAACATGGATAAAGTGCCTGAATTCTAGCATCTAGGATTTTTCTGGAAATGGCAGAATTTGCGAAATATCTAAATGCTTCTTAGTCTCACAGTTGAAAACATTCATCATCCTTCTTCCCCTACCCCACCACTCACACACACCCAGCACGTTCTACTTCCATAACAAATTTAGTGTATGGTCACAACCACATTTCTCAATAATGACTGTGACATGCAAAGGACATGATTCAGCAGGAGTAAAGCATGTGCCTCGCTAGTAGCACATTTATATTCCTATTGATTTGAAAGGAGCTACTAAGCAACTGAGGTAAATACTCACCTGTGTAAAGCCAGCAAAATGCTTTAAACTCTTGAATCAGAGCCTGATAAAGGGTAAGTACTGTATTCCTTTATAAACTTGCTTTATGATAGTTTTCAGGGAGAAAATTAAACCAAGTGGACTTCCTTTGGGTTCATTAGGTGACTCCTGAAAATGGTTGTTTCAGGGTAATAGAAACCCTGAGAAATATTTTTTCCACATTCTCTTGGAACTTCACCAGCCACAAGCACAATGGGGGTGGAGCGAGGAAAGTCTTACATCCCATTGTCTCCACAGGACTCCCTCTTCCCTACTGAACACCAGTGTCAATTTTTCCAAACAGCTTTGTCTTTCTGCCAAAGATAATGTACATGTTTGGAGTGTGTGGGTAAAGATTAAAACCTTGTGGATGCTTTGCAGTACTTAAGACTAGCTTTAAACATCTCAACAAAGTAGTAGAGCTATAAGTATCAAAATGGTGTACATCACTTTATATATTTTTTTTTAAATCAGTGTGGAAATAAGTCCTCTTAAAAAGCTCTATTAGTCAGCTTTTTTTTTTTTTTTTTTTTTTTTTTTCTTGTGGGAGGCTTCTGGTGTGTGGTTTTGCTCCTCCTTGAACGTGACAAAGTGAAACTAAAGGAAAAAAAATTCTGCCTCCTTTCTGAACTTAACAACATGATTTTTTTCCGAAAACAAAAGAGAGTTCAAGACCATAAAAATATTATTGCTAAATTTTAATCCCCTGAAAAGGTCAGGCTAAAGCAAACAAAGTCCATTGAGGAGAAGTTGTTTTTATCAAGGCATTAACTTCAGTGGTGCTGTGAAAGTCTGCTCCAGGGAAGGTTCACTATGCAAATGTCAAATGGGAATGTGTTCTCAAGCTGTCTCTTCCTGCATGGTTATTGAAGGATAAAACTTAATTCTGGGAAGATTATTCCTCATCAGTATCTCAGAATCAAATGCATATATCTATAGTATGTCCTGTGTGTCACCAGGCTTTGGCTGGCTGAGAGAGACACTGTGTGACAGCAGTCACTGGTGAGAGACTTCAAGGGCCGGCAGTAAGAAGAGTGAGTGGGCAGTGAGAAGAAATAGTTAGCTCAAGTCTCACATTTGAGCCCCTATCAGCAGCAGATTTTCTTATTCATCCCTCTGTACCTGTTCAATTCAGCTACCATTCCACCTTGGCTAGCGCTGCCACAGAGGAACCATCAGTTCAGTTTAGGTACTGTGCTTCCTGTCCTTCAAAAAACCTTCTAACAACCTTGTACTTGGCCTTGCTGAACCTCATGAAGTTCACATGGGCCAAGCTCTCCAGCCTGTCCAGTCCCTGAGGATGGCATCCCTCCCCTCCAGTGTGTCAAGCACACCACACAGCTCAGTGTTTTTGAATTTGCTGAGGCTGCACTCAATCCCCCTGTCCGTGTCACTGATGTTACAAAGTGCCAATCCCAACAGCAGCCCTTGAGGAGCATCACTCATCTCTGGTCTCCACCTGGACACTGGGCTGTTGACTCTGAGTGTGACCATCTAACCAATCCATCACCAACCAGATGGATATCTGTTGCTGCAATGAGGGATACGGAGCGGCGAAAGGAAAAACAGCAACAAGGCAACTCCCTTGCTTGGTGCAGAAAGCAAGAAAGAGCAGTTTATTGAAGAAAGCCATGGCTTTTTATAATACAGTTCGTGCAAAACAAAATACAGGCAATTCATTGGGCAGAGAGAGAGACACCTCTTGTCCCAGGCTTCTCACGGATACAGCAGGTGTTTATCTATTGTTACGATTCTTTCTCTCGTGTTTACAGTAGAGACAGAGGCCCTAGCCTGGGAAAGGATTCAGCTAGGCCTGAGAGAGTTTCACAGCCTGAGAAAGGAACTCAGACCCTGTGAGAAAGGCCTAGGCCTGCAGCAGTGTCCACATCCATCTGCCAAATCCATGTGTTCCCACTTCAGAGACAAGGATGTTGTGAGGATGTTGTGAGGCACAGTGCCAGGGCAGATGATGTTGCTCTTCTCTCATCCATCACCAGGTAACCCCATCCCAGCAGGCCACCATGCGGTCAGGTATGACTTGCCCTTGGTGAAGCCATGCCCTCAGGCTGTCATCACTCTCCTCCTTATTCTCCATATGCCTTTGCATAGCTCCAGGAGAATCTGCTCCATGATCTTGCCAGGCACTCAGGTGAGACTGGCTGGTAGATGATGTTCTTTTGAAGAATACCTTGTCAGAAAAGGACATGGAAACACTGGCCCCAGAAGAAACAGAACTGCTGGCCTGGTTTCCTACAACTGGAAGCCAGAATGTCCCTTTGGGGCCTCTGCCCAGGCAAAACTGTACACTTCAGTCATGTTAGGAAAAAGAAGGTCAGTTGTTTTGCAGATTCTTGCCTTATAGAAACTGAATCATCTCATGGTTAGTGGTATTACAAAGTTGATGGTTGGACTGGATGATCTCAAAGGCCTCTTCCAACCTCGATGATTCTTTGATTCTATCTCTGCAAAGCTTTCTGTGGTGATTTGCACTGTATCTCTCACTTCAGGAAAGCAGATTTTCTGAGGACAAGAGAGTTGTGTGTTGTCTTTAGACAGCATTATAACCTATAATCCACAGCTGGCTGGGTGACTTCACTGGTGGCTCCAGCCAAAGGGCTAAACACGAGCCATAACAAGACGGAAAGCTCTGGGATATGTCAGGGAGACACAACTGTTATGGTGCAGTGAATAGACAGAGATGTTTGGGGGGCTATTCCACCTGCCTCTGCCAAACTCTTGAAGTCCTGTTCTTCCCTCCTCACTCAGCTTTCTCAATGATTGCTGATCAGGTTGTATTAAAACAAAGTGACTCTGGCCTCAGGAGATCAGAGTTTTGAAACAAATGTAGCTTCTGTGCTGTTCTGCAGTACAACAAGTGGCATTAAAAAATGGAAAGCATTGCAGTAATATTGATCCACCCCACCCTCCCCTAAAAAAATCTCTTTCTTCTATGTTTCAGATTACAATTAAACTACCAGCAATAACCTCTGAAAAACTGTCTATTGCTGCTTGGCTGTTCACAGTAACTGGGGCTTGTACAGTGCAAACCCCTCAGTGTTCAACAGTCAAAGGTTTTGTGCAGCAATTTGAAGTATCCTCTTGTGAAAACAGCAGTTTTGGTTTTATAACTAGTGCACTACCATAACACTGTTTTTACTAGCTCAAGGTTCAATTTCAATACAATAATAAATAACAAAACCACCTTCAAACAGCTCCTTAAAAATAGTTTTAAAAAGAAACTGCATAGACAGCAACTCTTCCTGTTTAGGGAAATTACTAAAGGCCATGCAGTCTCTCCCTCCTGTTAATGAGGAAGAGGAGAAAGAGAAATGACAAGACTCAGACACTGCTGTCCTGAATGATGGAGCTGGCACTCAACATCGTGTAAGTGGCCTGATCTGATCTGTAACGTGTGCATGCTGCTCTCAAGGAGGGGGTGCCTGCAGGACTTTTAGGTGCTGGCAGTTCATTTTCTGATTCACTGTTTTTAGAAGCTACTATTTTTGTCTAATTAGTGATAGATGTGATACTGTTAATACCTTCAGAGACAAGGGGGCCAACATTTTTACACATCTCTGAGGGTAAGAAGAGCACATGACCTTAAAATCAAAGCCCCTTGGAAAAACAGGAACAAATTCTAGTCATTCTTACACTATAAATTTGACACATCCCATAATATAAATAATGTTATCCCATAATCACACTGTCCAAACTCAGTACTTTTCTGTTATCTGAGATAAACTTAAGTAAAACTCTGTGAGTTGGTTTTGGGCAGATAATTTCCTACGATCTGGCAATGAGCCAGCCCAACTTAGGTACATGTGAGCTGGAGAACCCTGAGCAGCCTCTTTTCAAATACCTGGCTTAACTAAAATATTCTCTTTTCAAGCTTCCCTGCAAACCATTAGTAAGTATTGACTTTAGTTTTAGCTTCTGTTTATCTTCAAGAAGAAATTTCTTGAAGCTCCCGTGTACCAATTCCTTCTTTCCATTATGTGTATTGATTTGCCAAAGGACATTATGTTGTGTTTTGGAGACTTATTCTCAGCATTTTAGTAAAATGGAAATCTGACAGATCATAGGCTTTCAAGCTTCAGATTGCACGTGTAATTAATCCAGTGGATTTCTCTCATACATCTAACAATTAATGGAAAACTAATTTGAAAATGTAAATGGCATTATAATGTTTACCCGGCTACAAAGATTTATATTAAACTGCCTGAAAAAAAATAGAGAATGCTGATTCTCTGAACTAAATACTATTCAAAATAAGATTGTGATTCTATGAGCTGTTTTAAGGTACTGGATGTAGGTGACTACCTAAGTGGCCTGACAGCCAAAAGCTGCTGTGAGACTGCTTTCAGTGAGAGCCACCACCCACTCACTTTAACAGATGAACAGGGCGAGGCACCTTCATGGGTAATTTTTTTCTTCTGAGAAATAACTAGCAAAGCTCAGCAGGAGACAAAAACTCTTCAGAAATCATACAATCTTCATATGTTTAAAGAAAGGCACCTGTTGGAAGCAGTTCCATGAGCAGACAGTTGTTGAGAGATGGCACCATGATTAAATGAAAAAATAAATATCAGTTCACTTACAAGTCCTTTAATTTTGCCCTTATCTGTCCAGAAGGCAGTAGTATTTGGGGGATTATTAAATTAATTTTTAGCCTTGAATTACATCACTTCATGCTTGTGGTGCATTTTAGTATACATAGGTTGCTAAGTCATGCAGATCAGAAATAGTTATGTAACAGGCCTCTCCATTCCTCTCTTCTCTTCCCAGTCCTACTGTGCAACATCCCCATGATCTGTCTCTCCCTGAAATTCCACAGATAGTCATCTCTAGCTTTTACATTTCTTGTCATTTAGACCATATTTAGGTGTCCCCATGATTCATCTTGTGTAGCAGCTGAAGTTTACTCCCTTCTTTGTAGTTCTTTATGCTAAAATTCACACTCCTTCTTGCATCATTAAAACCAAGAATTATTGTCCAACTGTGCAAAGGATCTTGGGCCAGCAACATGGAAAATAAAGCTGCAAGACCTGAAAGTACTGTCAAATGGTTGTACTTAAAGGTTTGGCAATAGAGGTGTTTCCTAATGTCATTCACACTCTTCCTGCTGTCTTCTTATTTATTTTCTCTAGAAATCATGAAATACAGGTGTAGAAATTACAAATGTAAATGATGGGGGAAAATTATCAAACTTTAGGTGCATACCAGCATTTCAAATCAAAGGTCATGTAGTTTTAATACTGGTCCAAAGGTGAGAAGGTGAGCATCCTACAACTCCCTTCAGTTCCCAGCTCTGAATTACCAGGCATGGGAGGATAAACACACCTGACTTTAAGTTAATTCTTTCCCTAAACTGTGGGCCAGCCTTTGATAATTTTGGTTTTGAGAGCCTTTCTCTTGATTTTAGATTTTGTTACTGGTACAGTTTATTTAAAGACAAGCAAACAAAACACCCATTCCATAATTTGCTTTATTTCTGGAAACAATACCTTTGTTTTCCCTGCAAGTGCATGTTCTTGTCCCACACGTTCTCTGTTGGTGTCTCTGAGGTTTTGGATCTGTGCTAAAGATGGGATGAGGCTGTATGACATCCCTGCCCATTCATTCAAGCTCTATTGGCTTTCTCTTTCACTGCCAAAATTTCACAGATGAGCAATGGCCCCAAGGCCCAAACAGGCAGCCAGCAGCTTGAGGATGTCTTGGCTTCCTGATTCTTCCTGCTGATGATGGCAGAATTGCAGGAGTTCAAAATTTGTCATTTCCACTTTCATGTGTAACAGAGGTGAAAGAAATAGGGAACTTCACCCCAGCTTTAGAATAGCTATGCTTCCATTACTCAGCTAAGTCTAGATCATATATATAAAATGCCAATTCACCAAATTAGTGGTTAAAATTTGACAAGGACTGATAATAAAAAGATGCTGACCTTTGTTTTCTTATTTTAAGCTCCTCAGTGATTTCTTCAAATCATGACAGGGCCAATCTCATTAACTTTTTCCCATTCTGTTTGAGAAGAGGGTGTTAAACAAATTTCTCAGCTTGTAAAGAGATTACATTAAAGCCAATATTTTCTCTTTGGTCAGGTGGGTCAGTTTTGGAATCAGTCGTTTGCTTTTACAAGTGAAAGCCTTCAGAGGAATTTCTACCCCACCCAGCCAGCTAGCACAGCTTTGTTTAATGTTTCGAACCCTGCCTGGCTCCAACAGATAATATCCATATTTATTGATACAGAGCTCTTGTGTGAATGAGACCAGAAGTTCTTTGTGCTCTGCAATCTCACCCCACTCGTGCTGCAGGAAGCCTTTCCCACCCACCACATCCTTTGGAATGAAGATGGTATCTCTCTGCAACCACTGCCTACAGACAAGATGCCACAAGCAAACAGGTGTTTTCAGCAGGCAGGCAGGAAGGAAGAAAAATAAATAAACCTGAGTCTGCAAGAGAGGAAGAAGGCTGTGACACACTTTCTAATACTTTCACATCAAATTTTACCCCAACCAGCAAATCCTGCCTGTCTAAATCCAATGAAAGGGCTTTTGACTGCTTTAGAGAGCAGGACTAGACAGTTATGTTTAAAACAAATTATAACAAAACAAAGGGAGAGTCATTTAACGAAGTCAAGTTTGCCAGCAAGTTTTCCTGTGGATAAGTATAGCAGTATTTGCTAGCTTTGCAAAATTAGCCAAAGGTCATATTGGCTGTTTCCCAAATTGCAGACAAACCTTAGAGTGGAGCAAAGACTCCAGTTTCTGCTGCAGCATCACACCCTTCTGCTTATGTCCTTTAATGTTTACGTAACCTTGAGTCTAGAGCCAATGAAAAAGGGTTTATATTTTTTCTAAAAATGTCAGCCCATGTTTAAAAACAAAGCAAAAAAGCCCAGCCCTTCCCCACAGAGAGACCAATTCAAAAACTTCTAAAACAAAGACCTTGAAAACCTGTATCTTGTTTTGGCATGTGAAAAAATAATAAATAAAAAATTCCTGGATTTCTGTTTGAACTGACTTCCCATTGGTACTTACACTGATACCACATTTAAAATTATGCAGATGGTATCACTGATTTTGATACTTTTGCTTCAAAGCCTACACAAATGTTCATACATGTTTAGATACTGCCTAAACAGAGGGGTCTACATGCTGTAAGACGAGGGTAAGAATGGTTTCTAGAAACAAAACAAAAAAGCTCAAATGGACTTCCCTTTTCTTCCCCATCTTACAACTAAGGTAACTTTCAAATTATACTGACTAGTTCATGCAAAACTAGCCAGATCTACTTTGATTTACCATTGGAATTCACACAGCTGAAACCAATTAGAGCTAATTAAAGAAACCAGCCAAGCAAAGGCTTAAGGGAGAGCACCCAGTTTGGCAGGAAAGTGGGAGGGGAAAAAAAAAGCATATATAGTCTCTACTAAAAGTACCTTTTTTTTTATACATGGCTATGGAGTTAAACAAACTTGGGCTTTAAATTCACTGCAAACAAACCAAGTAGTCCTGAGGCAGTGAAATCCCCCAGAGGACATCATTTCCTATTTCCAAGCACAAGCTTTAATGACAGTATCACTACCTCCTTGTTTAAGCTCCCCCTAATGCTTAAACACCTCCCTTCTGTCCTTGCCATAAACGAAGTCTCTGCTGCCTCAGCACCAACCTCAGTGCCTGAGGAAGGGCACAGCTCAAACTGCCAAGCAGTGAAAGTACAAGCAAATCTGTACAACACAACCAACCAGAGATGGTTAGACAGAAAGCACATCAGCAAATTCAGAGCAGAAGAGACAACTGTCAGCAGGTCACATGTAAGACACCGAGTAAGAAATTACCATTTCTGTATGATTCCCTGGTATTTCACTCTTTCAGCTCTTGTCAGTGTACTTGGGAGCAAGGTTCCTGTAGCAAAGCTCTCCCACTCCTGAGGAATTGGGTAAAATCCTCCTGGTTGGCATGGACAACAGCTGTGCCCTGTTAGCCATTCTCTCCTCAAGGTGAATTCTCTCTAGCAAACTGAACAATACTTGTTGGGCACTTTCACAGAAGAAATGGCATTTCTGACTTTGTTTCAGGCTCCCAGAATGAATTAAAGGCAGAGACAGAAACTAGAGAAAATGTTTTAAAGAACAGGAAAGAAAATATGTGTGCAACATGTGCCACAAACCCAGCTATGTTAGCATTCAAACTGCCTTAAGATCTGACTAAAATCTTGGACAAGTTGATTTAAAATTAAAGTAAGAAGTTGATGTTTCAAGCCACTACTTTGGCTTTTTCATGGGACATCAATATTTCACAAGTAAGAAAATTAAGTTGGGTTCTTCAACCAAAAAAGCGGAGTTTGCCAGAGGAGTACAAAACTTCATTTTGGCAACAAGTAGTGACATTTTTCTCCCACTTATATAACAAGATTTGTGTACACCTTCAACTACCAGCTTTCTAAATTACTTTCTCCCAGTTAAAATATTTTTCAGTATTACTGTTCCAGTCCTCCAAGGAATACTCACAAGACTGTTACTTCTGTTTACAGTCAGAGGCACTATCAGGATATAAGAACTTAATCTGTGTGCAGAATTGCTAACTGAGTAGCTTTGGGGTTTGGTTGGGTTTTTTGGATTGTTTTTTTATTTTTAATAATTTGTCTAAACAAACTAATATTTTTTGTATACATGTCAACCTTCTACCCCCTCACCTGCAATTGGGTACCCCAAACTAGTACTGTTCTAAAAGTATGGTAACATATTCTTTTTGAAGCTTGAAAAGTCAGTCTGGGTTTGTTGCATACATTTGTGTTTTCTCAAGCTCTCAGCACTCCTGCAGAGCTGGCTGCCCTGCTCTGCTGTTCCAGCTTCCCTGCAGCACAGAAAGTTGCTCCACGGGCTTCACAGGGAAACACACTCCTCAGCCTTTTTTCATGGTAAATGCCTGATCTAATAATTTTTGGGTTGGGTTTCTGAACCTGTGTTATAGAAAGTTCTACCTTCTTTTCCTTAAATACTGATGTGTAATTCTTGCACTAAAATGTATGGTTAAAATTGCTGAGAAGAAGACTAAATGCAAGATACAAGGTACAACTATAGGGAAAATATTCTAGATACAAGCAGGCTTTCCAATGTATCAGGAGGAAGCCATGAGCAGACTGACTGGGAAGGTTCTAACCTAACTCAAACTACAAATGAGACTCATTTGTTAGCAGGAAATGTTAGCAGAGTGCTGGCAGGCCTGCTAATGGCCCCTTCTGGATTTAAAATGAACAGATACATTTAGAGTGGGTAACAGCTGGAGGGGAGGAGAACCCACTAACAGAGATCTATTTATTGGTACACCTGGGCTGGGTGAGTTTCTAGGAAGTCACTGTGTAGCATCAGTATTGCATTTTATTAGAGTTCTTGTTTTTTAAGGAGATTTTGCATTACTTGAATTTTACTCAGAAAAGCTAACAAACCCCATATGCTCTATTTATTACTGAATACAATTCCCTCTGAATAAACTCTGATGGAAAAAGAAAACACTATTTTTTTTTCCATGCAGTTGATCTGTTTCTAGAGCAAACAGCAAGACAAATCAGTCATATCTAATGATCAACAGTGGCATTGTGATAAATGTCTAATAACCAATATCATAATCAGATCTGTATTTTATTTGCTGTCCTAAAATTCTGAGAGATAAGTGACCTGCTTCAAGGTAAAAATCATTCAAATCAACACACAAATGATCTGGTGCACCAGTTTTGTATACTACCTCATAATCACTTAATAAGAGCTCCTAAAACTTGATGTGAGCTACTGACTTTGGCCTAGTATGGCTTGTATTCTAGTGACAGATTTGGTAAGACATGTAGCAAAAAAAATGAAGGAGGGATTGTGTTAATTTTTTCCCCAAAAATAAGTACTAAAGAGAGAAAAAGAGATTGGAGGAAATATGAAATTATAAATTTTGTCACTGAGACATGAACCTCACAGGTAAATAACAGAATAATTGGAAAGATTCAGAAAATATTCAGCATCACATACCAAAAAATTGGTGTAGTGTAATGCACACAGCTGATGTGGTCTTAGGTCATTTGAGAGGTCTACATGTCTCTGGCTGTTTGCTTCAGTACCTGCTTTAGAATGAACAGTTATCACATCTAGGAAAGTTTACTCTGCTTTTCTCTTGCACTGTGACTTCAGTTTAATGCTTCTGTGGTTTTTGGACTCTTACAGGTAATAACTTTCTTTTGGTTGCTAAACAAACAGAAGTAATCCTTTACATGTCACCAAGGAAAAAATCATGTAACTATGAGAGGCTTTTGGTGTGGATAACCATGGGGTGCACTGGACTTCAGACAGGACTAGGACCAGGACCAAATAGGATAGGATAGACTTAAGGTAGTGCTGGTGCAAATCATCCAGTTTAACAAAGGACATTTTTAGAAATAATTAGGTTATCACAATTCAGTAATATAAGAATCTAAAAGAAAAATGGGTGCATCCTTTAAGAAGAAAGGGAAGGTCGGTTTGTTTCTAGATACATTTTAGATACATAGCAGGCTTCTAGATGGAGTCTGCAATGGAAGCACTAGTTATCTGTGAAGGGAAATGTCATGAAAATTGTTTGCAAATTTCTCCAAGAGAAAAATGAAACAGCTTAAAGCTTATCTGAACCGTTCCTAACTGCACTTCTGCCTTTGAACGTGCTTTCTATAAATAAGCATTTCAAAACATGCCGATCTATTTTAAAATACGGTTTGTTGTGAAAGACTCCACGATATTGTAGGTCTTACGTTGTAAACCAAAATGTTTTCTCATCCCCGGCGTTGAGCTAGCGAGGGTTTTGATTTGCCTAAGGTTTGCTTAGGGGGCTTTATTTAGCTGTGTAGTTGTCCAGGAATGAAGTGTGTCGTGGCGAGGGGCTCCACCTCGGCATGGGGAGACGTTTATTGCCCCAAGAGCCTTTGGTGGCATGAGCAGGCCTGTCAGGAGTTTCTGAGTTAAATAATCGGGGGTTAGTGCCCACCTCGGCCTCGAACGCCACCTCGGTAGGAAGGTACGAAATGCCCCGCTGCTGCTGACGGACCCTTTCCGCAGGCGGCTGCAGGAGCGGCAGCTCGGCCCCGGCCCCGCAGGCTCCCCCCGAGCCGCCCAGCCGGGCTGCCTCGGCCGGGACACGGGGCCCGCGGGGCTCCGTGCGGCGCTGCCCGGCCCCCGGCCATGGCCGGGCCGTGCGCCGAGCCGCCGCAGCGAGGGGCGGGCGGGCAGCGCCGCTACGCCACTTTCGTAGCGCTGGAGAAATGGCTGCGCATTGGGCAGCGCGGGCTGCGGGGCCGCGTGTTCAGGGCGAGCGCGGCGTAGCCGGGTCTGTGAATAGCGCCGGCGGAGCGGCAGGAGGAGGAGGAGGAGGCGCCGCGGCGGTTTGGTACCGAGCGGAGAGGGAGATGCACACGGCACTCGAGTGAGGTAGCTATAAAACCCCATTTGTTTACATGCCCTCCCCACAGCCGCCCGGCGCCGCGGGAGCGGGTGGCGGCCGGCCCGGCCGCGGCGGGGCGGGGGCGGCGGTGCGGGCGAGGAGCCGCAGCGGGGACCGAGCGGCGGCAGCGGACAGGAGCTCGCCCGCGCTGCGGAGCGGCGAGAGGGGCGCGCGGCGGCGCGGCCGCCTCATCACGTGGCGGCGGGGATGAAGGCCGGGGGTGGGCGCGGGGGCCGGGGGCGGCGGGCGGGGGCGCGCCCGGCTCCCCGAGGCGGCGGAGCACGAGGCGCCGCCGCGGCCCTGGCGCATCCCCACCCCCTTTCTTGCTCTGCTCGGGAGGCGACCATGCGGCAGGTAAATCCTCCCCGCGCCCGGAACGGGGGCCCGGGCCGCGGCGGCGGGGCCGCGGCTGCCCTGGCTGCTCGGGCGGAGGGAGAAAGGGGGCCGGGGGTCGCGGCGGGGTCGGGGGCGCGGCGGGCCCCGGATCCCGGCGGGTTTCAGCCACACGGAGCTGCGCGGTGCCCGCTCTCCCGCTTCCCTCAGGCAGCCTTCCTGCCGGGAGTGCGGCTTTGGGCGCGCCCCGGCGCTGCCGAGCTCGCTCGCTCGCCCTCGGTGCGGCCACGTGGAGGCCGCGGGTGCGGGTGGAAGGGCCGGCCCTGCCCGCCCGGCGTGGGCGCTGCGGGCTGTGCGGGCTCCGCCAGGGACCCCGCGGCACTCGGCGGCGTTGGGGGGCAGTACCGGCGCGGTGGGGGATGAACCAGCCACGCGATTACATCTCGCTAGGCTTACTGTTGGGATGTAGCGTTAAGAGCTGCGGAAAAATCACTTGGACTGTAACTTGCACGTAACCTTAGACAAGGGTAAGGGCGGAAGGGTCAGGAAGCTTTGTCACTGTACTATACAGACACAGAAATGATGAGCGAAAAACACTGATTTCCTGTTATCAACCATCTCTGCTGCTTATGCTGCATCCTTTGGAAATACACACTTAACGTTGAAACTGCGGAATAAAATTGCTCTTTAAAATCTCTAGCTATCTTTGTCGTTTTTGGGCCTCTCTGCAGAAGTGTTCATGCCTGCTAGCTCTTAAAACTCTCTGAGCAGGAGTTACCTGAGTAGATAGACTTCTGGTTTCTTGCACTTCTGATGCTGTATGTCTGTAAGTAGCTATCATAATGTGTTTTTTTTTATTAAGGTAGGATCTTGTACCGTAACACCAAGGGAACGTGTGATAACCTCGAGCCTGGTACAGAACTGAGAAATGCACACTGGAAGACCTGGTTAGTTTTCAGAGGAGCGGAAGCAGTTGTCATCTAGTTAACAAAAGTAATTCCTGGCATGTTCCAGCGGGTATGTTCTTGTATCCCTTTGGGTAGTAGTAACTGACACAGTGACATAAAAATAGAAAACTTTCTATATTAAAAATGTGTCATATGAGGTTTTCTAAATTCGACTTTAACCCAGAATGCACTCTTGATTTCCTTTGCTGAATAATGTGCTTTGCTTCAGACGTGCAGGGAAATAAAATTTTGGACTGAGGCATGCTATGTAACTCCAAAGTGAGAGACTAATGATCACTCTATAGGCTAAAAGTTTGGCATGGTAATGTAGGACAATAATTGGAAAAAGCTCCGTGTCCCCCAAGAACATTGACCATTATCACTGTACTTTACCAGCTAAATTCTTGTGCTAAATAATTGGTTAAAGTAGAATTAGTGGTGGTGTCCTGCAGCATTTTTGCTTTAAACTGCTTTTAACTCGTACTTCAGAGAAAAAAAAGTATGCAGCCATGCAATCTGTTTCTAAAAGAGACTAGAGACTGGATAGATAGATGGACAGACAGACTGTGAATTAATTGTGTGTTTGATGAGATTAATGGTGGCAGTTCCATATGGGCATTACTTCAATGTCCAAGGGTGGGTGTAGAGGGTTATACACTGTTACCTATCTGGAATAGGCGATATGACTGGAGCTTCTGGCTACGTGGAAAGAAAAATTCTCCGAAACAATGAGCTTTGTTTCGGTTAGTATTTGTGTAGGTCTTTGTGCTTTCCGGGTTGGCTTACATAAACCCAGGTATTAAGTTTGCAGCCTATATCCAGTCAGTCACAAAACGTACAATTACAGCAGTTGTGGTTTTAAGTTACTCAAATACGCTCACAGGCTTTGTCTTAATGGATGTTCTTCCCATTGCAAGAAAATAATTTAATGAAATTGGATCATCAGGGTAATTCAGGCATGTTTTAAAATGTTTACTTGATATGAAAAAGCACATGCTGACCATCATTACTTTGATTTGCACAGGTGAGATAGATATATACATATGGCAGAATTAATATATCCAACATGGTATAGATTTCCTTCTTGTCTTCACTAAGTATGTCAAGCAACTGTAATTTACTCTTTCTATTCATAATACATTTTTTGCAAAGCCAGATTCAAGTCTGAAGAGTTTTTTTAAGTAGTGCCCAGATCACATGGACTTCAAGCTTGTACATAGTCCTCAAGGAAGTATGTTTGGACTTGATTGCCTTGGCTGTCCAGTTTCAATGTCGTTTGATCATGATTGTGCCTATTGTAAAGACTTATTCCTGTCTCTGTCACAGTTTTTACGGAAGTGGAAGTTTGTTTTGAATGTATGATGGGTACTTGATAAATCAGTGATCAAGTGAATCAATTTGAGAACATTTATGTGTTTTTGTCAGATGGAAGTGCTGATTGAAATTACACAAGCTACTTAAAAGCCAAACACCATGAAAGTTTTTCTGTAAGTTAAGATTTGGTCCTTTACTGTAGTGAAACTGGTGGAAGGATTGTGGCATCTGTACAAACTGTTGGACAGTAGGAGGGATGGACAGACATAACTGCATGTGTCAGCAATGAAAATGATACCAGAACAAGAAAATCTCATTCCATTTTCTTCTCAGTTTGATGATCACGTGAAGAACACTTGGTATTTCATAGCATATTACTTTTTAGGATGTTTTCAGAATTGTCAAATGTATCTTTTTGTAACATTTTTAAATGTCAGTAGAAGTTTTGGAGAAGGAAAGTTTAATGTCAGTTCTGTTCCTTGGGCAGATGAGCTTTTCACAGGATTGAGCTTTAAGTACAGGGTGAGTTCTGTAAATACTGAGAATTTATGCCTTTCGGGAAGCAATTTCTATTCTAATGTGAAGGAAATCTGTATAACTTCCTGGTTTACTATGGGAGTCCAACTTAATTTAGATAGCAAATGTTTAAAACAATTTTATCATCTGAAATGTATTATCTTTGGGGGTGGGCTACTGATGTTATCTTAAATGAAACTAGTAATTTTATCTTGCTCATAAAAGCCTGAAGTAACACTTAATGGAGAAAGAATTAAGACTGCTCTTACATCATTCTTTAATTACAGCTGAGATATTACTTGAAATACACCTAATAAGGCCTGGTAAGGAAATGTGTACCAATTAGGCAAAGCTAATAAAACCATTTTTTTTCTTAAATTTCAAAACCTGATTGAAATACTGGAAACCATGTCCTGCCACAGTGTAACCTCCTAAAGAAGAGAAAGGTATGTGCTGCATCAGCCCCCCACTTCAGAGTATTTTAGTGCTATTGAATCAGTGCCATTGCTCCAGGCTTTTTGGATGTAATAAAAATCCCAGGAGGAAAGAAGTTAAAAAAATAGTTGTTTGAAGTCACTTTTGTTACCTCTTGTGATAGTGCAAAGTCTGTACAGGTTTTAATACCCGGAAAGCAGCATAAAAGACTTGGAAGATGTTTGCTGATGTCAGTCTCAATAGCTTCTGATAAGAAGGGGATGTTGGATATACATGTAGGGTATTTTAGCCATGCTGGGGGACATGATTCATTAGACTGGAAATGTTCTCCTGTCACTTTGTGCTGCCTCATCATCTCTCTTTGCATTTCCTGGCTGCTTTTTCCATTGCTGCAGAGGAATGACTCAGCTGTCGTCCTTTCTCAGTGACCCAGGAGCTTTATTCTCATCTGGCTGTCACCACCTCTGTAGCCTCATGAAGTTTGTGAGAGAAACCTGCCCCTCTTTTTGTTCTGTGTTGACAGTCACAAGTCTGTATTAAACGAAGTAGCACCTCTATACAAAATGTGGAATATTAACAGAGGTCTTGAGAGAGAGTTTCTGGACTGTTGAGAGGTACAGAAAATTGTCTAAGCTTCAATTTGGTGCTTATGTGATAAGCAAAGTTCTGAATAAGTGTGAGTAAGTCTGAATAATAAGTGATGAAGACAGTTTTGAAGTCTCTGAGGTAGCTAAACCAATCTAGATTCAGGAGAAAGTGTGTAATACTGGAAGTGGATGTATAACTGATCATGTCTGCATTGTGGTTGTTTAGATAAGATAAAATGCGCACATGAGATAAAATGCTCTTCAGGTTAAAAATGTCTGAAAGAAGTTTTATACAGAATTTGCATAAAATTGTAAATACAATAAACAGAGACTTTGTGCAGTGTTTCTGCATGTAGGTTATAAATGCTTTAGAAATAGTTACCAATCACAGCTCCTAGTAAAGACCACTGTAATCCAACATGAATTCCAGGTAGGTGTTGTCATACAATTTATATATAAAATGCAGATCTCTAGATGACCTGACTTACACCATATTCATAAATAGCTCTTTAGGGTGATGATTATTAATGGACAAAAATAATAACTTGAATTCTCAAAGATAATTGTAAATGATAAATTACTTACAGCTAGTGATTTAATAGCTATAAATAGTTACTCTTTAACCAAACTAATTGCTGATAATAGCATGCAGCCATACTGAGATTGGAGCATCAAAGGAAAACATGTAATCTTCAAGGCAGTCTCTTTCAGTAGACATTGTTCAACATTATTCTTTTTGTGGATTTTTTTTTTTTTTTTAAAACCTTTATTAATATTCATTTGCATTTTAAATAGGATTGAGTAGGATTGAGGATTGACTGAATTCCATCTAGGATTGTTCATGATAGCCACATGTCATTTGTACAGCTGGCAGTATTGTTCAATTCCTCTTGCAAAATCACTAATAATGCCCCAAATGAGATTCCTGCAAGGAGGAGCAGTGAGCCAGGGCTGCTTCTCAGAGTCCTGCTGCATTTGTATCTTGTACAGAGCAGTCCAGAAAAGCTGCTTCAGTGTCTAGGGGAAGATTGCACTCTGTTTCACACAATGGTTACATTTCTTCTCACGGCTCTGCCATTTCTGTAACAATTCCTGTCAAGGAAGGCCTCTTTCCACCAGGGCTCCACTACCCTGATAAGCACTCTCATTCCATGAAATTCAAACTATCATATAGGCCACATATACTATCTGGTGCAGAATACAGAAACATTTTTGTGCTAGCCTGAACATTCACCTCTAGAAGACAGTGTCTCAGCCAAGAAGTACAGTTTCAGATTGTAGTAGCATACATTAAAACTTGAGAAATGCTACTTGGCTGCAGTCCAAATAACATGGTCGCCTTGCAATAGTAAGTTTTTATGCTAAATATAAAACATTCCTATTTATTTGATGTCTGCTACAATACGCAAACAGGATAGATTTCCATCCTTGCTGTTCTGAACTGTCCTTTGAGGCAATTGTCCAGCAGAGGCATTGCATTATATTGGCAGGGTCCACTTGCTCCCAGAACATACATTCAGTAAATAAACACACAGTAGCTGCAGCAGGATGTATATACAACATTTTGCTTTTCATTGTAGTATGCCCATAACTAGTTATTTTTTTCACTAACTTGCTGTCTTTGTACTCCAGATAAGAGATTAAGTTTTGTAAAGTGTGTAGTCTAAATTTATGCATCTGTGTCTTGCAGAGTGTGATAGAGAGTCACAAAAAGTCATTTTTGGTGGCTCTAGGCAAAAATTCTTACACTGGCTTTTTCTAGCTAAATATGTTCACTAGTAAGGAGAGGAATGTGCAGGGTTAATGCTGACTCCTGAAAGAACAGATGAAGATGATGCACTTTAATAAAAATGCAGAAAGTATAGCGAATTCTTACTGTTTCCCTTGTATCAATCTTTGTGATTCAAATTAATTACAGTAAACAGTTACACTGAGTTATGTAAAATATTTCCCAGCCTTGCATTGTACTGTTGTTGAGTTCTTAAAACAGGAGTTAAATTGAAAAAGGCAAATTGCCACTAATTTGTGGAAAATCCTGACAGTTTCTATAAATAAACTAATTTACTGGAATTTTCTCCCTTACTGTAGCTTAACTGTTAACAGTAAATTGGAAAAGACAAAGAATTAATTATATTTTATACACAAAATATTCTCAAAGTGAAATACTTAGAAGAGCACATTGTTCTACACATAAAAGGAATGTATACCAACAGTGGGAAAACCCCACAATTTTTGCTGAATTTTTCCCATATTCTATGAAAAGTGTCATACAGGAATTCCTAGTATTCAATCAAGCAGTAATTGAATAATAGTGAAATACCAATTTGATGCCTCACATGCTCTGCAGTTTTTTATTCTGGACATGCAGTTAAGGATTGCTTCAGTTTTACTTCCCTTGACAATAGACAATGCCAGACCTCTAACATTTCTGGCTCACAGTAATATTGTGCTTCCTTGCCCCCTTCTGTCTCTAATCCTGCACTAAGACTAATATTGGGTATTAAATTTTCATTACTTGACCTTAAGCTTGTGTCCCTTTCGAGTTAATACTCAGAGAGGTTTGTAGTTCGTGGTGAGTGATTTTTAAGACCAGTCAGCATTTGTATCAGTTTGAATGGCTGCCTCCATCACCACACAAACCTGTAATGAGAAGCCAGAATTGTTTTGGTTAAAATAAATGATGGCTGGGAAATGGCATGAATTCTGTTGGGGTCTCACCTGGAATGTGGTGAAAATGACACTAATTGGTTCAGCTGGGCATTTTCTTGGTGGATTTGCCTTTTGAAATATGTACAACTACTTTATGTCCTGTGTCAGACTGGTTAAGTGTTACTTCTGAGTCTGCCAAGACATCTTCACAAACTCGTTTGTCTCCCACAATTGCTGAACAGAGACACATTTGGGAGATCACTACTTCAAGATATCACTGGTTCCAGTAGCTGCCTGCTGTCTTAAGAGCAGCATTTTAGGTTTGTTCTCTTGACAGAGTAACTTTGCTAAGAAGAATTTGAGTGGCATGTTGGCAGAGCACCTTATAAAAGTCTGTGATACTAATTCATTAACTAAATCTCTTGTTTAAAAATAGAGATTTGATTCAGTGGTATATAATTTGAAACCTCTTTGTTCTAGGAATAGCCTTCACAATCGAGCACTAATTTGGCATAGTACATGTAAGAGAAGTATGCTTTAGTCTCATTTTTAAGTGGACTTCCATAATTGACAACATTTTAAAATTTTTTTTTCTGTTTTTTCACGTGAGAGATGTCACTGGCTTAGCAGTAGGCATGCATAATTCCTTTTTTGATTGTAGCAGTGATGGAGAGAGGTTTATTATAATGATGTAGGTATTAAACACTCATCAAAGACATGCCTTAATGCCTTCTAACATACCACAAGTACTACAATTTAGTGCAAGGATGAAATAGTTACAGTGGTGTAAGTTATAATGACAATAAAAGTACTGCAAGTGCTTTTAGAAATATTAATATTTAGAAGCTTTATTAGAAATATTCTGTTCTGAAGGGGAAGTTTGAGAAATTATTTTCAAATGGCTTTCAATAGGAAATATGTTTAAATGTTATTTGAGCGCATTCTGAGGTCACCACTTTTTTTATTTGTGCTCTGTCAAAATACTCTGTTAGACTGCAGATCAACCAGATCAGTAACTGATGTTCCAACCTAAAGCTGGGTGGCTCTTTTTTTTTGTGTGAACTGTGGTGTTTGTGCAGCTGCACAATGAGCCAGATAGGAAAAGCAATCTGTCTTGAAAATAATCTTTTTTTTCCTTTTTCTAGGCTGTTTTTCAGCAGAATCTAGTTGTACAGCTGCACAGTGAACAGATCAGCAAACAAATGTGCTGGTATCCAAAATGGTTTTGTGGGAATGGGAAAGAGAGAGTGAAGCAGTGGGGGAGGGCAGCACTGCTGCTTTAAGTGCAACACCATCTTAAAATATTTGTTGAACTTCAGCCTTGGTTCTAACCAAAACAATTTGCTTACTTTCAGAAGAAAGATGAAGTATTAAAATGCACCTGTAACTGGTTCATCTTTTCAAATATTTCAATCTTAAAAGCACTGGTTGGTATCTTAATAGGATCTAATTGAACAGTATATTCAATACAGAATACTGGCACAAAATCAAATAAGCTCTGTTAAAAATTCTGTGCATTAATAGGTGTTTCGTGGACTGCATCCAATTTATATATGAAAGACTGCAAATTTATTCTTGGTGAGCAGAACTAGTACTTACAGAACTTCCAAGTATTCTGAAGTTTTTATATTCTTTTGAGCTCTGAGCAGGATCCTGTACTCAGCAATTTTTTACAAATAACTGACCTTTAGAGAAAGCTGTCCAGTTTTTTTATGTTCAGAATAAATGCTCCTTTCTGGATAACTGAGCTGGTAGATTGCTACTGTATTAGTTCAAGATCATTTTATTATGCTTGGGACTTGGCTTTTCAAATACTTCAGATTTTTAGGAAGTATTCATGGTGTGTTCAGTTATGCATAAATGCTTTTTGTGCTCTTTAAGTCTTATCTGGTATTAACTTAGCAAACAGGGCTTGGATCAATTAGTTAATGATCTGTTCTCACAAAGTGCCCCTCCTACTGGGCTATAGGTTTCAAATGAATGAGTTTTACTGAAATCCACAAACCTGTTTCACTGAAACTGAAGAAGGAAGAAAATACAGGAGATGGGTGAGAACTTAAGTTAGAAATTGTTAATTTTAGCTTTATTGATCTGTAGCATGTTTTCCAGTTTCCATTAGCAGAAGCTAGTATCGGCTTAGGACTGATAGAACAAAAACAGGTTGTTAATATTTAGTTAAAACGGGCTTATGGCTTTCTTAAAATGTCTTTCAGTAATAACAATATTAATTTCACAATATATTTTTTTAAAAAAACTTGCCTTAAAAATGTGTGCTAAATTAACAGGATTTTGTATTCTACTATTTGTTAAAAATGTGACATTTAAAAAAGGTAGATTCATTTGGATTTTCAGATTCCAGACTTTTTTTTAACTGAATATTTGTATGAAGTATTGCTCAGTTCATGATGGGGGGAAGCTGCATACATTCTCCTGCATGTACATGGGAGTGAATACCTGCAATATAGAAAATTAGTTAAATTTCTAGGACTTGTAAGAAAAACTGTCTTCGTGTAGTCAATAATTATTTCCAAAAAAATTTCTCTTTTTAAGAAATTGGCATTTCTCATACAGCTGTTGCTCTGAGAAGTTCTTAATAGAAATAAATTGCACAAGTGCAGAATTTGCAGTGCCTCAGCAAGAATACTTTAGTTTGGTAAGAATATTGCTTTGTCCTTATTTCTAGCATCTCTTATCTCTCTGAGTTCTTTCTTGCCTTAGCTGGAGCATGTGTTTGTTGTGGAACTCGTAGCTGCCCATGAAATCTTGCTAAGGCATTTTACTCTCTGTGGCATCCAAGCTGAGTAGCTTAGAGGAGTCAAAGATGTTTTTCCATAGATGAGCAGAACATTCTTCAGAGAAAACAAGGATAAGAAAGCTGAACAACAAGGGAGCGAAACTGAAATTACCGGGGAAGGAGCATGGGAAGGGAAAAAATCAGTGCATTTATATTACAAATATTTCAGGTTATTAAAATTGTTGGGAGTAGACAAGAAAAAGATTTAGGCGTAAGAAAGTTGGGCACTTGAAATATTCTAGTCAGCACTGTACACTGAAACAATGCTGTGCTACGTGGGCTGCAAATGCTGGAATAACAGATGTGGCTTTCATTTGAATTTAAATTTTGTATGACCACATTATTTGAATCCAACTTTGTTGTTTTAAGTAAAGCCTGACTCTTGAACTAGTTTTCTAGTCTCAGTGAAACAGTTGGTGATAAATAAACAAAGATGTCCCCACAAATCATGTTCATATTCCACGCTTTAAGGCATAAAGTACTGTATAAGAAGAACAGTTAAAGCAGTGGATAAATTTCAGAAATCCAAGGGAAATTGAATGAAAAAAAAAGATTTTACAAAGAAACAAAACCAAACCCAACTCTGATCACAGGTGTCTTTGCTTAAGTAGCTGAAACAGCCTGGGCACAGTAGTTTGCACAGAGATGTGCTGAGTCTTCCATGCAGAGCAGGCAGCTGTGCTTATGCCCAGGTGCTTTTACCTGAAGCCTCTGTGTGTGTGAATGTTCAACCAGTTCTCCATTTGCTGGGAATGATCTCTTGCCCTGCTGCATGTGGAGGGGATGGGGTGTCCTGGGCAGCACCCCATGCCTTTCTGAAGTGCTCTTTGGTGGGACACACTTCATCTTTGCCCCTGCAAATGTACGTGTTCTAATTTTGAAGCTTTGCTTGGGGTGGGTTTGTCTCGCTGCCTGAGGTGACAGGAAGGACTCTTCTTGCTCTTGCTGCAGCTCAGGAAAGTGCAGCAGGTGCTGTTATTTCAGCCCTGCCCTTTACAGGTGCTGCAGTTTCTCACCGACCCACAGGTTGGAGTTGTTTTCTCTCCTGTCTGCCTGGGATAGTGTTCCTGCCCCTGTGAAGGGAAGGCAGCAAGGAATCAAATCAGTGAACAGAATTAGGCAAAGGCTGACAATAATAGGCAGAATCTTTTCCAGCTTTGGTATAGCTTGTCCTCAGGCTGTCCTTCCATATTCTCTTGAGGGGATTTGAGAGTCTTAATGTTCCTATATTGAGATCAGCTATATACAATTTTGTGCCGCTAAAGTGTATAAAACTTGGGCTTCAGCTTTCCGGTATTATACACTTGTGAGTACTGCCTGACAGGTTAAACATGACAGGTATTTACAGTTGCCTAGAGACTAATGAAACTCATTTAAAAATAAACAAATAATTAATTCTTTCTGGTTATTCTTTTGGAAACATTTTATTATGGGTACTTTTGGTTTTTAATATCTATTTCGTAACAAGATTTGGAATGGAAAATACAGAATATTATACAATAGAAGATAAAAAATAGTGTGCTGGGGTTATTACCATTTTAACTGAAAACAGACAAGTAATTGATTTTGATACTGCTCAGCTCTTGTTTTTCAGCAGTGAATCACAGTCATAGGTTAAAGACTATTTTAACCACTAGGGCATGGAGAAAAGGTACCATTCAAAGCTAAACACCACAATTAGGGATGCCTGACTAAAGTTTCCAAGTAATGTATTAGTAGTATTGTATGAGACAGTCACATGGAAAAGATCATGAGGTTGTGAAAAGGATTATGAGCATGCTTTAGTCATGAATTTCCTGGTAGAGATATTTTAGTCTGGATCATGCTTGTTTAAATGAGAGTAATTTAACTTTACTTGTTCTGATTATATTACCGCTATGTGGCAAAGGGGAAGAAAAGGTGTCTTACCTACAAAAGTAGTATTACTTAATATATATATTCATATGTGAAAATAATATTTCAGTAGATTTTGGGGATGAACTTATCATACTCAACTACTTGAAAAAGTTTATCACAGCCCTGAAATCAGTAACTGGAATGTAGGGGGTTGAACTGGAGACAAACCACGGTCATTCCAGACTGATGATTGAACAGTTGTTTATAAAAATAAACCACTAATGTACAATGAGTAGCCATTGACCTATCTAATGTCCATGGAATCAATTTTGATGCAGATGCCTCCATTTGACAGATACTCTTATGGGACAGCATTGCAAAAGAGAGTTTTGCCTTTTTAAAAAACTTTGTAAGTTTTTGAATCTCCAGTGTAAAGTGAATTTTCATATTTTGGATTTTTAAAGGTTAACAGGAAAAAGGTTTTTTCCCCCAGTCTTTTGTGTTGACACATTTATTTGCCATATTAAGTCCTTAGAAGGCAGCTCCTTCCTTTTCTCTGCCAACCTTTTACAAGTATAGGAACTTCCAATAGATTTTGTTTGTGTGTATGTGCAGTAATATGGTTAATGGGACACAAGTTTAAGCACAAAAGAGCAAGCTGATATTTTGGAAAAAGTAAGATTGCTTTCAAATGTTTGTGGTTTGCTGCAGAGCACTTTCCTGGCCGGATTCACAAAGCACATTTTAGTGAGCAGCTGTGGGGGCCTTGGGAAGGACAACCAAATTTCTCCTGTCTCATGTGAGAGTCAGTGGCACTTCAGGATGTGCTGAGCAGGTCACTCGTGTCTGGAGTGCAGGGCCAGCAGCAGCTCGAGTCAAGGTGCACATCAGGAACTAGAAGCGCTGGCAGTGTTACAGCTTAAAGCACAGCTGGCCTGTTTCCTGTCCCACTTTCATCCCTACTGCAGTGTAAAATGGTGAATTGTTTTCAATTCTGAACACAAGATAAGCTTTTGCAGTGTCTCCTTCATAACCTGGTGTTGTATTCTAAGTTTTTTATATGTAGCATTAAATTGAAAGCCATATTGTCTGAATAATATAATTTCTAAATATTAGCACTAACTGCTTTCAGCTCAACAGTTGTCAGCATTAACAGTATTTTTTGAGTTGCATAAGCAGGTAGTGTCCATATAGCCCTACTTTTATGTGGATGTCCACGTAGATCTTTGAAGTCTGTAAGTGAAAAGTACTAAAAATAAGGACATTTAAGCAATACATTGAAGTTGGTTAATGACAACTTATTTTTACATTGGTAATGGGCAATTTCAAAATAGGGAATTGTGCAGTGTGTGTTTAGTGGAGGCACTTTAGCAGCACAGAAGAGAACAAATAGTGCGTGGGTTTTCAGCTGTTTTACCTGCCTGTCACCCCTGTGAATGGGAAAACACAGCACTGTTATTTTAAAATAATTTTCATTCTTTTGTAGCTTGTGTTTTATCAAGATTTTCAATATTATAAGTTATCATAAGTATAGATGCCTCTGAAAATATGCACAAAAATATTCTGATATGACTGACTGTAAATGTTGTTAGTCTTTTTTTTATCATCACCTCCTGTAAGTATGTTTGTAAAACTGCATCTCTAAAATACAGAGTCTTAGTGTTGGATGAGAAAAGTACATTAATACAATTTCTGCAGTAAAACTACGGCAATTGCTGTTCTTTTATTGCCAATATCTAAAAAGTTTTGTGAGTGATTCACTTGGCATAGTACTGAACTGATATGCCATATAAATTGACATTGAGATTGCTTTTACACCTAAGTGCTTCCCTTTGTGTTTCTTGTAGGAAACAGAGATGAAGGTACACATGCACACAAAATTTTGCATCATTTGTTTGCTGACATTTATTTTTCATCAGTGCAATCATTGCCACGGAGATGGACATAACAGTGGTCCCAAAAAGGATCGTGTACACGACCATAATGACTATCAGATCTCAAATGAATCATACTTCCAGAATGGAGGAACAGAATCTATGCCCAGTAAATTTTCAACGGTGGAAGCAGAAAATGAACAAAAATACTACATTGAAAAGATTTTTGATCGCTATGGTGAAAATGGAAGATTATCTTTTTTTGGCCTGGAAAAACTGTTAATAAGCCTTGGTTTGGGAGAGGTAAAAGTAGTGATGATAAATCATGATGATATTGGCCACGATCATGTTTCTCACTTGTATGCTTTGGAAGTACAGGAAGGAAAGCATTTTCATCCTCATAACCATGCTCACAGCCACTCAGATTCAGAAAACCAGACCACGGCTGGTGTGTCTGCAAAGAGAAATCATAAATGTGACGCTGAGAGAGACACGGCGGTGCCCGCGGTGAGGGAGGACGGCAAACACGTTCACAACCAAAGCCGCCGTCACCACCACCACCACCACCACCACCACTCGCGCCCGCACCGGCACGAGCACAACGGCACGCGCCACTCGCGCAACGACTCCGTCAGCCACGGCGACCACGCCGAGCAGAGCCACGAGCCTTCCACGGACACAAACACCACTCAGGACCAGCCAGAACGGAAACAGCGCAAACAGAAGAAGAAGCAGAAGAAGATCAGCGAGACGTCGGGAGACGCCACGTGGGATTATGCCCCGGAGCACGATCCTGGCGATCAGTACGAGCACAATCGTGTTCACAAGCACGACCATGTCCACGACAGCTCTCACCTGCACGTGCACCACCACGAGCACAGCAGTGAGCGCTCTGCCAGCCACGGGCACCAGGACAGCAGCTTGGGCAGCGCTGGGCACCGCCACACCAGCAAGCGAGAGGCCTCGCACAAGCAGATCAGCGTGAGGAAACACGCGCTTCCTGTGGCACGGGCTCACAAGGAGCACGGCGAAGACGAGCACAAGCATGAGGAGGTGAGTAGGAAATGGAGAGCTGGTAAGCTGACTTTCGGTGCTGGCACGTGATAATTGAAGGTGCATACCCACAAATGACAGAGAGGCACATTTGGGACTGTAGTGTGATACAGGTAAGCAAAGTGACAGTACTAGAGGTCACCGCCACAGTTCTGAGCCTACTTTGAGTTGGCATTTGTGTGCCCATCACCCATCTTTTCTCAGAGACCTACTATCTTGTCCATTTATCTGTATGAAGTTAAACCATAAAGCTTTCCGAGATAACCTGCTTACAGGTGAGGTTTTTTCATTCCCAATATTCTGAAATGCTGCCACCACACCTGCCTTTTTTTGACTTCTTTTTGAATCTGAGATCATTAACATTTCTGAAAAATGCACAGACACTTTCCTAAAATACCTCCATCTTTTCAGCACACTTCTGTTATCCTTGTCCTAAGAGATTAAGAAGCAATTGCAGGTGTAGCTTCAGTAGACTGTGCTCAGCAGAAGCTCTTCTGTTTTGTCCTTCAGCATCCATTACTTCTGCCAGCACCATAAATCCATTCCCCTTAATATTAACTACAATGCAGGACCTTGTCATAATTTAAATAAAGTCATAATTTTAACCTAGAAGAATGGAGGGAGTGCCAAATTCAAGGCTTCAAACTGTATTAAAAAGTGAAACTCAAAACACAGAAGGTTGGTAGGTAAACAAACGTGTTGAAAAACCTATTTTGGATTTACATTTTTCCACTCTTCACCTGTTGCTTTTTCTTCATTGCTTGTACTGTGTAAAGAATATGGAAACTGCTTTTCATGGACATTTATCAAAAGTTATATAGGTGTTTGGAGACTCAAGTTTGCAGTGCAGATATTTTTACTGTTTCTTTCTCTCACAAACCACTTAGATCAGTTTAAGACATGTTTTACCACTGGTGGAACATTTGGACCAAAGTTTCTGCCTCATTTGTGTTCTCAAATAATACTGTGCATTTTCTGTGGGTGAAAATAGATGCTTTTATATTTAATTTGTTTATACAATTTTCTTGCAGTGCTTAAATGCCACACAGCTGCTGCGGTACTATGGTCTGGAAGCCAGCTCCCTAATATCTCCTGAGCTCTTTGTGTACATGTGTCCTGCTTTGCTCTACCAGATTGAGAGAAGGCTTTGTATTGTACATTATGATGAGCTGGAAGATTTTACAAGAAATAAAAATGAATCAACTGAGAATAAAGATAAAATAGGTGCATCAGGTAGGTGTCTGTTTTTCTTAGTGGGACTGAGGTGTTTATCTCAGAGTTGGAAAGTTGCAGTGTTACTTTGATACTAAATTTCTTAATAAATCTGACCTGGATGTATTAATCCAGGAATAGAGAGCAACATTTTCATCACAGTTTATTCACTGGAAAATAAGACTTTAGATGTTACTATTTTTATATTTTAGCAGTGATACAGATCTATGGAATTAGCATGCAGAATTTTTGGTGAGCTTAAAAAATGGCATAAGCAAGTACAAGAGTATTTAAATTGCCATTTCTGACACTTCCCTTTTCTGACTTTTTCTCTCTAAGCACACGAGAAGTGGTCCTTCAAAATCCTCTGTTGCCAGTTTTAAATTTTTTGTGTGTACCTTTGTAATTGAGTAGACTTCTTATCACCATACTTCTCAGTTAAAATATTTCTATTACTGTTAAAGCAGTTACTTTAAGGGTAGAATCCATTGTTGTGATTTCATAACTGAATGTTCTTTTCAGATACATGTTTGCCACTGCTATCTTTCATAAATTATAATGGAACTGTTGATGTATGCATAAAAATATTTTATGATAGTTGCATAAAAATATTAAACATCTAAAAAGTCTTGGATATAATGTCTATTTTGAAAATAAAAGTATTGGTGATGTGACTTGATTAGTACATAGGTGTGTATTAGTATAATTAGAAATAAAGTTTGAAATAACTGCATTCTCATAGATGTTAATAAATAGATAATATTTAGATTTAATAGATAATTATTTAGATTTAATAAATAAATAGATGTTGGGAAGAATGCATTGCTGGTAATCCTTCTTAACAATTCCAGAGTCATTGAAATAATTAGCTTCTTATAGATAAATCCCCTCTAGTGACATATTTACTGCCTTGTTAGCTGTTCAGAGATTGCTGTAAAGCAGATACAGTGGGTGTTTTGTACAACAGCAAATTGCTTTGTAGTGTGATCTCAGTGAAGTAAGAGCTGACCCCTGCCTTATTACCAAGAGCATTGCTAGAGTAGCTCTAAGCATTTTCTGCCAATTAAAATGTTGAAACCTTATACAAAACTGTCATGTTGCACATGCTTTGAACCAGTTTAATTAGAAAGCTTCTACAGATGAACACTTCTTTTTAAAAGATTGCATTTTATTTCTCTGTAATGAGAAAGGGAGTTCATTAATAACTCAGCTTGAAGACCTTTAATGTTTTAAGAGACTTCATTTGCAAAACTAGTGAAGCTTATTGTGAATGTTTAACATGTTTTATGGCATCTGATACCTTGAGTATGAATAATATCTTTGCCAGTTAGTTGTAAAAATTTGGGTTCTAACTCATTGATTTGGCTCACAAACAGTAACCTGCAGAACAGATCAGCTTGATTAGATAATGATAAATCATTCTTCATAACAATTTCCTGTATTCTCTTGTATTAATTACAGCAAGGTTTCAGTTGATATAATAATAATTGTTCCTCCTTATGTAAGGAAATGAATAAAAAAATATCAAATCCTAATTGGAATATGGGGATTGTGGGAGGTGTAGGGCAAATGTCAGTCATAGAGTAACTTATCCTATGGGTTGTAGGATTGTACTAAAATGAAAGTGCGTGCCCACCTGAGCTAATATAAACATTTTTAGATAGAAGTATTCATCAAAGTTAGAAGGTTGCAGTCACTTTTAAACATGAGCTTTGTGGTTTACTTCAGTTTTAGTTAAAGCTTTCAAACAATCTTAACAGGCCAGTGCTGCTTCTGTTCATTGATACCAACCTGTGAGGTTTCCATTACCTCTGCTACTGCTAAAGCAAAATAATTTAAGTGATGGACAAAAACTTATGAAGCCATGCTGGGTTTTCTTCCTGTAATTTACAGATAGTTCTGTGACATCTTGGAGGATTTTCAAGGGCTTATCCATAGAACTGAGATGTCACAGTGTACCTGCTGTAAGAGGGGGCATTGTCACCACTGAGGCCCCTAAACAACTGAAAAGGAAAGGCACACCTTGCTATGAATGAAGCCAGTAGAAGTCACACAAGTAAACAGGGAGTGCTTTGTTTAAAGATGGAGATGGCTTAGGCTGATGATTAGAAGTGTCTCAGATCAGATACAAGTTGGAATTCTGCCCGTGCAGATGCCAGTGCTCCCTGCAGCTCGATCCAAAAGGGGCACGGATTCCATATTCTAATCTCATGTGCCTTATCTTAATCATGATGCCGTGTTTAGGTCCTGTATCATCCACAGGAGTATTCCAGCCCCTCAGAGGTGTATCTGCCAAACCTGCTGTGATAGATGAAACCTAAGCCATTTCTCTCCATGTAAGGCTGTTGATTATCTAAGCTGGCACTTAACACCAGAGTGTGTCCAGCCTGGGAGCAGTGTCCTGCCCAGTGGCTGTGTCATTTTTATCTGGGCTGCTTGTGCATGCATGCTTGATGGAGCACTGAGGGACAGCTTCATGGATGCTGGGTTTTCAGCAGAGCCTGTCAGTCCAGGGTACCTGGCTAAAGTGCTCTGGGGATCAGTCCAGGCTGTGGCAGTATTTTGGTCATCAGGGTCCTGCCTCAACTTTAGACCTACCTTTGTTTTCCAACCTCTGTTTTTCAGTTCCTCATCCAACTGCAGACTTTGCCTTATCACCAGTTCTCTTTTTCTGTAGTCTCAGTACTCATGTCCGCCAGTGCACACCTCATACTGTCTAAAGTTTTTCCCAGTCATTTTCTCTCAGTGGATGTGGTCTTGTACCCCTTGCATTTCAGCTGGATTGTTTCCTTTTGTGCAGTGTGGTGGAATGACAGCCACAGACTCCATAAGAATGAATACCCCAAAATAAAATTTAAAGCAGCAGATGTTGCGAGCTTTGGTGTTGAACCAGACTGAGCCTGCAGCAGCCACACTTCTGTTGGCAAAGTTGTGTCAAACTGGCTCCATAGTGGGTTTGGTACAGACAGAATTCTTGTGGTGTTTCACCCTGATTTTGGCACTGAGCAGCTACAACATATTGTTCCACTTTTCTTTTCCTCTCACCCATATCCTGCCCCATTTTCCAGGATGTTTTCCCCTACTTCTGGACCCTCACAGATGCAAGGAAAGTCAGACTGTGCTCTGAAATATGGAAATGTCAGTGATTTTGATTTTACAGTAGTTGGCAAATTGTGTAGACTTTTTGATTAAAAGTGGAGCTAGGAAAAATACTGTGGAAGAAAATCAGCGCCTTTGTGCTAAAATTGAAAGAAAATATTCTATTAAAGTGAGATGCTGACTGCACGAGCCATGTCTCTATAGGGTCTGTATCTTCTCTAATTCTTTCAACATCATGTAGAAATTCTCACATCTTCCCTAATTAACAGGAATATGTTGGGTGTATACCACAGTCCATTATCACTTCTTCTCCTAATGGCAACAGTGGAGATTCTCAGAAAAAATAAATGTTGCTATTTGGTGGTAGCAAGTTGCTTTCAACTTTTCAAGCTCTTATTGCAGCATTCAGTTTTAGAGTTCCTCTGCTGAAGGTTGAATCTTCTCATGAATAAGTGTATGTTTCAAAGAATCAGGTGAAATAAATAGTGCCGAACTAAACATGTGACTCCAAATGGGGAGAAATACAGAATCCAGAAAAATTTTGCATCAGAACTGTATTAAAATCCACTTACATACACATTAATCCTTGCAGAGCCCTAGTAAGTTAAGTAGCAGAGATGGTTTTGAAAACCTTTTGCTTTTTGTTTCATGAAGGGCTGCAAAGCAAAGCCTGGAACTAACAATCAGGAAGAATGGCTGGGCTCTTTTAGCTAATTTTCTTCTGATGTCTCACTGTATTATACTGTGCTGTGAATAAGCCAGTGTATTTTTGGTTTTGCTGTGGACTTCAGTATTGCCTTTATATTTTTCAGCACCTTTTGAATGAACAATCATAGTACTTAGGTTAAAGGAAAAGTGAACTTTTTAAGAGATAGTTGAAAGTCATTAATCAGCCTTAAAAATTTTCCAGGTGTTGTTCTGATAACCTTTCTGTGTTCATTTCTTCCCACAGCCTGGTTTTGTGGTATCATCTCTATCACCGTCATTAGCCTGCTTTCCTTGCTAGGTGTGATCTTGGTTCCCATCATTAACCAATGGTGCTTCAAATTTCTTCTAACTTTCTTGGTAGCTCTGGCTGTAGGAACAATGAGTGGAGATGCACTGCTCCATCTCTTGCCACATGTAAGTATGGTCTCCTTACCTTTTATTCTTAATTGTAAATGAGTCTAGAATTTTTCAAGGAATTGTTTGATAGTGTTAATAAAGAAATGTTCACTGATGTACCTGTAGATTGACTTGACTGTCAGGGATGCCAACACTGTTGGACACTTTCTGCTGACAGAAAGGAAGGTAATGTGTTTCTCTAAAAAAAAGGTGGGGAAAAGTAGTTGTGTATTCATTGTTGAACTGATGTCATGCTATTGTAAAACAGTCATGAGCCCAACACAAGAGTATTTTAAAATTAGCAGTATTGCTGTCTCTTGTTTACTGATAGTTGTGTATCAGTACCACATAAAAGTATTTCCTGGGGATTAACCTACCTGGTTACTAGATTTGAGGGAGAAAGTGACCTCTAATGTACTGAATCAAGCAATTGCCCAAGGAAGGTAAGCAGCTTTTAATTCATGATGGTGTACTGTGATTCTTAAAAGTGGAAATGTTTTCTAAAATTTTGTTACCTCAGTTGCTTAGGACAAAGACTAATATTTACATGTTTTCTTTGTGTACTTCTAATACACATTTTTGGTCATGGTTTAGGATTTTTTAAGTTCACATTTCAGATCCAAATTTAGGCTGTAATTGACTGTAATAGTTAAAAATGTCATGAGGCTTGGCTGCTATTGGAAGTGTAAGAATGGTAATTCCTTGTGATATTTCTGAGTGTTAGTCTCATCTTCAGCATCATGAGAGAAAAGCTGAAACTACATTGTCTACTCCCTCAAAAAAAAATTTCCCAGAGGAATTTTTTTACTGATTAGAGTAATGAATAGTCTATTGAAAAACTTACGTGGCAAAATGTGTTAGTGAGAAAAAAACCAGAAAAGGTGGGGGGTTTCTGTTGCTTTTTGTGGCCCAGTGCCATTTCAGTGTCCTGGCTGCCCCAGTGGTGTCACTGTTGTCTCTCCCACCAGTCCCACGGAGGCCACAACCACAGCCACCACCACGGCCAAGGCCACGTGCACGAGCACAGGCGCTCGCACCGGCACGGCCACGGCCACGCGCACAGCGAGGGCTTCCTGGAGGAGAACGATCCCGTGCTCAAAGGGCTCCTGGCACTTGGGGGCATTTATGTTCTCTTCATCATCGAGCACTGTATAAGAATGTACAAACATTACAACAAACAAAAGGTAGGTACTGAAATTGCTTGCTGTTTAAAAATGCGTTACCTAAAGCTGCCTTGTGAGTGCTGAGGAGTTGTTTGCTCTGTGAACAAGTGCTGCTGCTGCTCTGCATTCTGTCTGATGTTATGTGAGGGATCCCCTTCCTAAAGAAGTTGCTTTTCTCAGCAAGGTAACTTGGGAAAACAGTGTAGAAATCTGATGGAGGAAGCTGTAACTTTCTGGCTGCTACATCTGGAGGCAAATCTAAGTAAAAGAGTTTGCAGCTCTTCCTCTAAAGCTCCCTGGGTTTGTTTTCTTTTGCAAAAACAGGAGAAAGCATTATGTAAGAAAGATCTGCTTAGTTGTCAGACAATTGACAAGAAATTTAGCAGTATGCTAACCTAACAGATTACCTGACAGATGCCAGTGTAACACAGGTATCCAGGTTTTCCACATCAGAAAAATGCTAAGATTTTCAGACCTCCTGCTTTTTATAAATTGCCCATCAAATTTTAACTTGTTTCTCAAAAAATTACTGGATTTTTAGTGCTGAGGGCATTCTGTATTTATGATAGGGGTATAAAAGGAGAGTAAGTCTCTTGGGAGAGGGAGTGTGCATGGAAATTCAGTTTTAGCCTTCACCTTTGTCGTTCAACTTTGAGAAGAAAATTACCTTGGTGAAACTCCAACTTGCTTCTCCTAAAATGACTGTGAAAACTTTTCAACTTCTCTGTTTTCATATCAGACTTGCTGTCTAAGCTGGACAGGCAGCAAAATATTTTCTGTGTTGGAGGAGGCATTTCTTAGATCTTCTGATAAAAGGATGAAAACTGTTACATTGGGCATATCTTCCCTGAGATTAATTAAACAATAAAATCCCCTAGGCTGCTATGGCAAATCCTGGGGACTTGCTGTATGGGCTGCAGGTAGAGTAAAGCTTGCTGCTTTCTTAAACGGAAATAAATACAAGGAAGTTATAGGAATATAAAACAAAAAAATCAAGTTGAACAAATTAGAGGAGCTGTTCTTGCTACATATTTGCTTTCTTGAACAAATCTAAGAGCTGTGTGGAAGTATTTCTGGGCTGTGAGAGCAATCCTTGTCAGAATATCCCCTGGTGTGTGGGTGTGGGGGTGTGTGTGTTGGGAGTGAGATTCCATGGTAAGTAGCTAAGAACTCTCACTGGGATAGGGATTGTTGCTGAGCCTTATAAAGATCAATATTCTGAAGTAACATATTTCTGTCTTACAAGGTAAGAGGAGGGTACCTTCGTCTATTTAGAAGAGATTGTTGCACAGCATTTCAGTTCCTATTATTTCCATCAGCGTCCTTTTACAAGCCAGAGGTTACCTGTTTTTTGTTGCAGAGTAAGCAGAAATGGTGCAAAAACAACCAGACTGAAGAATCACCAATTGGAAGGAAACTTTCTGATCACAAATTAAATAACAGGCCAGATGCTGACTGGCTTCAGCTGAAACCCCTTGCAGGTAAGCAGTTACTGTCAGAATTCTCTGACTGGGAGATCCAAAGTAGGAGCAGGTTACTGGGGCATGGTGTGTAGCATGTAGAGTTTTGCTGCTATTATGCAAATAATTGTTAATAAGACTTAATAGGCTTTTCCCTATTAAATCTTTTTTTGTTTTGTTTTTCTTAGATCTGAGAGCACTCTGAACATTTCCTAATATGCATAGAGATGGTTCTCAGACTTCTGAAGCAGTTGTGTTTTGGGTGGCTGTGGGTCTTTGGGAGTTTGCTTGTTTGTTTGTTTGTTTGTTTGTTTGTTTGTTTTCAGGGTGTGTTTTGGTTAAGCTGTGCCTGACTTGCTCAGCCCTGGCAAAAATTCACACCCACACAATGAATGGGGATATCTGTTCCACTTTAAAGACTCCAGCATCTGACCAGTTACAGATAAACAAAATCTGTTTCTTTCCATAAATACAACAGAGTATCCTGAATATTCCTCACGTATCCAAAACAACTTTTGCACACTGTTCCTTCTTGACAGACTGTGAAATGCTCATGCTGTGTGTACCCAGAAGAAATGCTCTATCTCTCTTCTCACAGGGGGAGAGAAGGACAAAGGCTTTGCTCTTTGCTTCATAACCTTCTGGTTCTATTGCCTGCATGACTGCAGAATTAATTTGTTGATGAAGAACCTATACAAATCTGTATTTGTACAAATTAGGTTTATTTAATTTGATTGGTTTGTAGAAAGGAGAGTTAGGACTGCAGCCTTCTCCATTCAAACAATCTCAAAAGGGATTTGGGGCAGTGACACAGAGCTGTCGATGGCATCTGAATGGCTCAGGAAACTCTACCTGGCTCTGCCTGCACATGCCCTTCACAGGTCAAAGCTCAGCCTTCACTGTCATGTGGACATTTCAGGTGTATGTTCCAACCCCTGCACTGCTGAAAGACTTTCCATGTTCTAAGACATTATCATCATTCTGGCAACTCTCCTTTGCCAGTGTTGAACCATAAACTTTGTTAGTACAAAATTACAGGCACAAGCGTAGGCTGCACTGAAACTGGCTTTGAGTGCTATGGATGCAGTGCTGCTGCCTTGTAGTGGAGACTTTCATATATTATACATGCAAATTTGTGAAAAACTGTCTCAATGACAGACTTAGTTTTTGGATTGAATGCTGCCAACAAAAGTTACTAGACTGGGATGTGTTAAAATACTTGTTTTGCTTTCCCAGAGCAGTTAACCCTTAGTTCAGGGGTGCAGTGGTTGCTGGTTAAACTGGAATTAACTCCGTGTCTCCCAACTGGTTGGGTGCAGGAGCTGACGACTCGGTTTTGTCTGAAGATCGACTGAATGAAACTGAACTCACTGACTTGGATGGGCAGCTGGAGCCCCCTGCCAAAAACTACCTGTGTGTGGAAGAGGACAACAACCTGCGCCACTCTCACAACGACGTCTCCCACGCCGCCCAAGAGCACGAGCTGCACGATTCCGAGTATGACAGCCATGGCGAAGATAAAATGATAGCTAGAAAACACAGTCACCACTGGCATCACAAACATTCCCATCATTCCCATGGCCACTGTCATTCTGGAAAAGACCTGAAAGATACTGGGATAGCTAATATTGCTTGGATGGTAATTATGGGAGATGGCATTCACAACTTTAGTGATGGCTTAGCAATCGGTAAGCAAAAGCACTGAGTATTTCTCAACAGTTTCTCCTTACCTTTAGTAATTCTGCTAATATTTTACTTATTAGTGATCACAGGTAAGGCTTCCAGTTAGCACCTGTGGTTACTGCCATTGTTCAGTCTCCTGCAGAGCAAAAATTAAAAGGCTGTCAATTGTATTAATTTCCCTTTTGTTAATATTCTGAGCTATTTCCACTAAAATTATTGTATCAGTAGCAGTGACAGTCACAACCTCTGCCAAGGAGAGACTGGTGCAGACAAACCTTGGGATTTATGGAGCAGAGTAACCCACGTTTCTTTTTTGGGTCTCAGCTGCCTTAGAATTACAAATAAATGCCTTTCATTCTTATTTAGAATGGTATTTACTAACAACAATAGTAATATTATTTCTGTTATTGTTAATACATAGAATTACACAATACCTGCAAATAAAAAAACACTGTGAATCAGGTTACAGGAATAATATTTTAAAAGTATTACTTAGGATAATTTAATTTTTGTGTCAGCAAAATACTATTTTGGCTCATGGTCAGTAGATTTATTTCTATCCAAGTGCAAAAGAAATCGAAGTACCAAACAGATTTTATTAGATTTATTAAATCAACTTGGAGTCACACAATGCTCTAAATGGGATTTGAATTGTAAAGTGTATTAATTTGGATATACAAGTCAGTATGATGGAGAGGACTGAAGTGCACACTTGATTTTTTACTAAGGTAGCTGCTTAGGAGTTGGAGTACGCAGGGTTCTGAACTAATGGCAGAAGGGACACACCAGCTTTGAAGGATGGGGGAGAAGCATTTGTCAGGGTCTCTAGTTAATTATGGAATCTACTACAGTTTCTCCACTTCCTTCTGACAATTCTAAAGAAACTTAAACTCCTTCAAAATTAACTTCTTGTTTCACTTTCACATTAAACAGGTAAGATATTTAGACAATGGCTTCTAAGGCCAAAAACAATTACCACACCTTCTGTTGAGAACTTCACAGTATTGAACTTCCATTTCTAAATATTCCTGGGTCAAGCCTAAATAGCTGAATCTGTGGTAAAATGTACCTTTTAGAAAAGCATGCTCATCTTTTTAATATATCAAGCTATGAGGAATCCAGAGGAACGTTAAATTCCCCCATCTTCAGATTGTGTCTTCTCTTTCTGCTTTATGCTGCCTGTTTTCACTGCTCACTGCAGGCTCTTTTTGTGCTTTTTTCTGCTACAGTACAGAAATTTAATACCAGTTTTCTCATCTCAGAATTATTTAAGGTATGAACTTAAAGTTGATTGAATTCAATTAGCTTATGCAAAAGTAGTGAAAGATATTTTTGGCAATGTTTTTACCCTTATTATTTTCCAGATCTGGCTTACTAATATTGCTGATATGTACTCTAAAAATAAATAGAAAGGAGCTAGAGAGGTTATGGGTTAAATATTAGCTTGGATTTCCAAGCTGGAAAGGAGAGAGCCAAACTCTTGCTCATATGCATTCCTAACTGCTCTCATGTACTGCTGTACTTGAGAGTTCCTAAGAGTGTAAAAGTGGTGCTGTTTATTAGCTTGTTACCTTTATGTCTCATTTTTGGCCAATTGTGTTCCCCTCTCCAGGGTTTGTGTTTCAGATAAATGAGTAATAAAGCCTGCAGTGGTAATGCACATCCAGGGTGCTTCCAGTATTTCCCATTTATGTACAGACAGGACACAGACATACTTAAAAATATTAGTGTGCATTTTAACAGAAGAGTGTCAGCTCTGCAAAGTCGATTGATTTTCTGACCTGAAAATAGTGAAACATAATTTTAATTTTTTTTTTTTTTTTTTTTTTTTAGAGCAGCTTTTAGTGCTGGACTGACAGGGGGAATTAGTACATCTATAGCAGTATTTTGTCATGAGCTTCCCCATGAATTAGGTAACTAAGTGTAGAAACTCTGTGCTCCATCTGTACAAAATCCTTATCCAGAAGCTGTTGTGATACCGTGATAAGCACAATGCAGTGCAGAAGCTGCAGATGTGACCAGAACTTCAGAGGGTGAGGGAGAAATACTGCTTCAGAGTAGGTACTGCTACAGGACTATATTGGTAGTGTCTAGTTAGAGCACTTCTGTGAAGCTTTTTGAGCGTGTTTTAAAAATGTTCTTAGGAGCATACATTTTACATAGCTCTGCTTTTTTATAGAGTTTCACACTACTCTGGCATTTTCCTACACAAAGTTAAGTCACACAAGTAAACACAGGTTTATGTAAGTGAAATTCCACGTTGGGCTCTTCAGAAGAGGCTTTGTTCCAGTTGTGGCCAAGTTCAGCTGGTATGGCCATTTAGGGTAAAGCCTGTAGGCACTGTTGCCAGTGCCATTGATTCTTCCTCCCTCATTTGAAGCATTTCTCCTGGAGGCAGCTAACCATGATGAAACCTGTTGTTTTCACATTGCATGAAAATTTACTGCACCCTGAGAGTTTAAAAAGAGCAGCCAGAGAGAGAGGAGGAATCTTCTGGTTTTCCACTGATGTGAAGTTGTGCTAGATTGAGCTATGTCTGTACTCACAGCTTGCTCACTTGAAGAGCTGCTGGCTCTGAATGATCAAAAGTATGGCTAAACAAATACTTCAGAAACCTTAGAGGTGATGAGCAAAAGCATTTTATATAGGCAGCTCCTGAACTATAGGTAAATCATGGGCACAGGTGGGAAATAACAGAGCAGATGTTTGTGGTTTGACACCTGTGCTGTACAATCACTAGTTAAGTGAAGCTGCTGCAGTATATGAAGGATTGCAATGTATATTACAGTGCTTAGAACTTGACAGCATAGCATGATGAAATTAACCTTGTATACCTGTGTACTCACCTTGGTAGTTTATATTTATTTTTTAATTTTTTTTAAAATTTGATATGATTCTAATTTTTTATTCTAGATTAGGCAAATAATTTCACACATGTGTGACATAATAATAATACATTAATTGCCCTCATGTCTGTAGATCATCTTACACTTCTCACAATCACAAGAATTCAGTTTGAATTGAGTAAAACTATTAGAGCAAATTACATGACAGAAGTCTAGATTTTTATAGAATATCTACTCTTAGCACCTAATTTATCAGAGCTGTCCTGAATTCAGAATAAAACACATTAACCTGGCATGTCTTCAACCAGAAAACTGATTCAGCATGGATGTGAAGTCATTCTTTGTGATTGTAACTCTTCCTAGTGCTCAAATTCATTGTCACCTTCTGTGGGGACAAATGCCTCATTATCCTCTTCCTGGATTTGCATAATGAGGTGTGTATAGCTAAGAGGAATTTTCACAGGTATTGATCCAAACAAAACATCTGGTTTTATGTGCCATGAAGAATTGAGAAGTAAAGGTGTGTGTGCTACACAGGCATATTGTCAGAGGGAAGAGCAGACGCAGACTCCCCCATTAATTAACCACTGCTCCCTTTCTGACAATCCCCACAATGAAGGGGCACCTTTAAGTCCCGTTTCGCTCAGGGGATGGCAGTGCACAAGCACACTTCTCCCAGTGGAGTCAGTTCTGCGGCGCGGCGCAGCGTGCGGAGCCCTGCAGCAGCGCTGTGTGCTGAGGGGTCTCTGGTGGCTCTGGGCAGCGCTGACGCCGGGCCGTGCTGTCCCCACAGGTGACTTTGCGGTGCTGCTGAAGGCAGGGATGACGGTGAAGCAGGCCATCGTGTACAACCTGCTGTCAGCCATGATGGCCTACATCGGCATGCTCATCGGCACGGCCGTGGGCCAGTACGCCAACAACATCACCCTCTGGATCTTCGCCGTCACCGCCGGCATGTTCCTCTACGTGGCCCTGGTCGACATGGTACAGCTGCTGGGGCTGGGCTTGGGGGTTCCGCACGGGAAACCTGGCTCTTGGTGGTGCTGCACCTCAGTCTGGTGTTCAGGGTTATTCTCCACTGAGATTTCATTGTCATATGTTCCGTTCTGGAAAGTTCAGTCTGAGTTTTTACTATGAGCAGCTGGTGTTCCAGAGCTGTTGTGGTGAGTAGCTTTTAAAGAAATTACCTGGTGGAAAAATGCTGCTGCTTCAAGAACACACAGGTGCATTGTCCTTAGTGTGTGAACACCATAGATCAGACCCTTCAGGCAGCAGTATGGCTGTGCACGTTACCAGCCCAGATGCAGTCCTGATTTCTCTCCTCTAAGCTGCTTCAGAGCTTCATTTAAATAAGGCAGTTTTCTCACTTCTTGTCTTTCTGAGGCCAAAGGTGTTGAGATCGTTTTTCACTTTTGGGGTACTTTGTAATGCTCTCCACTTCATTATAGAGACTTCAGTTTGTAAATATACTGTTGTTACAAAGTCAGTCTAACTACTAATAGGTGAATAAGTACTCTTCAGTTAAATTGTTAAATAGAATGTCTGGGTAGAGTGATCTTTCTTGCAACTTTAGGTGTTCTCTAGTAGCCTTTAATGCCTGAAATATCACTTCCTTGTAAGCTCTGTGTCTGATACTTATTTCCTGTCCTTTCACTGAAGATGTCATGGATAAAGGAAGGCAGTACTTTCATTCCTTCATTCCTTTTTCTTTCTCTCAGCCATCATAGTAGTAATCAAATAGTCAAAAGTCCCATGGTCTGACTTAACAACAGTAGAAAAGCTTCTGCAAGAGACACTTGAAACTGAACCAGAGTTTTGCCTTAGTGTTTGCATCATCAGCCTCCTTCTCAAAGACCTCATTACCTGGCAGTCAATAAGAATAGATTTTGATTCCTCCCTAGCTGCGAGCAGAGGTTCACAGAGGTGCAGTTTTCTATCCATTCCTTACATCAGCACATTGAGAATGAGCCTTTTGGCATTTTTGCATCTCACTGTCCTAAAGTTTGTCTAATCACATGGGTTTCAGTGATAAGGATATTCCTCTCCAGTACGTCCTAAACTCAGGCCTTTCAAAATCCTCCAGGTTTTCCACATTCTTTCATGAAATTTCATTTGGTGATAACTTTTAAGAGTAATCATAATATCTTCCTTCCTGACACTCCTGTTTTGTTTTGAATGGGTACATTGAATAGTCCAACTTGCATAATTTCATCTTACTGAGAAACAAATTTATCTGTTGCAGTTTTTGTTCCTTTTATCTCTAATACTGACAGCATAAGCTTTCAACTTCAAAAGAGTGGGGTTTTTTGATTGACACAACCGTTCTTTATGTGGTCCCTGAAACTGGTCACATCAGGAGCCAATAAAGCAAAAAGTTCAGTCATCTTTAGACATGCTGTCAGAGTAAATATCCAGAGTGTTAAAGCCCATAGCAGTAATGTTAAGGTGAAGCCCTTTATTCATAATGACTTTGTAATTTGGAGTAGTGCTTGCTGTTGAGCTGCCTGGTCTAGTGTATATGTTATACACATTTAAACATTTTTCACACCAGTTGGGGGAGCTTTTTGGGTTTTGTTTCTTGAGGGCTTGGGGGGTTTTGGAGGTTTTTGGTATTTAAATACTCAGTGGCTCAAATTAATTACTACGTTTAGGTATCTTTTAGAAATAGAGTAATACAAGACAAGATGGGTAATATATTTGGGGTTTTAGCAGCTTTGATGTCATTGTCTACTGAGCATTGTCTATTCAAATTGTTGGAATAACCAAAATTGTTCTCACTGATCTAATGAAGAGCAATAGTTTCCATTTTCTTTTGTATCACAGTTTTCTGTACTAAGTGAATCTTGAAGGAGTTCCTCTAAGAATTCCTTCCTTGAAGGAATTACTGTAAGAGACTTAAAGATCACAGGTGGCTCAAACACTGTTGAATCACTGAAGGAATTTGCCCACTGTAGCAAACTGTGCAGAGAAGCAACTGGAGCTCCTCTGCCACCACAGAATCCCACCCTGCTGAGTATAGTCCTGACTTAAGGTTAAGGTGGGACTATTGTCCAGTTATCTCGGGCCTAAGGAGAAGTAAACAAAGTTGGGGTGAAGAATGTAAGCACTAGGCAAAGCAGCTCTGCTGAAAATGAGAATGGGCCCAGCAAGGGGAGACCACAGCCCAGCACTCCAGATGGGAGGCACCCACTCAGAGGGAGACTAGGGTGGGACTAATTCGCTTTGGAAGTGAGAAAATAATTTAACCAGTAGAATAAGAGAACTGCGTAGCCAAGGAGCATTGAGCCTTTGTCTGCTAAAATGTGTAAATGTTGAGAAGTTTTGAGTGACCTCAGGACACCCACCCTGGGGAAGCCAGGGTGAAGAGGACTGGGGGACACCAGCTGGATACACAGGTGCTGTCTATCTTCTGCTTCATCTTTCTCTCTCACTCCTCCTTTCTCCTCTCCCTCCTCTCTCTTTCCTATTTCTCTGTGCCTCATATTTGCTGTTAAATAAAATCCTGACTCTCAGCTTTAGTGTATGATCTCATTTGCACCTTAATTCAGGCAGAAGTATCTCTCAGTAACCAGATCTTAACATTTACCTCCTGCTTCCTTGAATTAATTTCCTTATAAATATTTTACTTCTGTTCTATGTGGATGGCTTTGTAAAACACAAAATTTTATTTTTACATTTCCAAGAGCACTACTATTGGTTGATTTTGTCAGTACTCTGACCTTTCCTCATAGGTGAGCAGTATCTAGAATGTACAGAACTTTCATAAGTTCTTATATCTGCACATTTAATTTCTCTTGAATTGCTTGTAGCTATCATTCTCATATTTAAAAGGAATATGTATGTGAATATGTGTAAGCATCTCACATGACAGATGAATGGCTAAGTTAATCAAAGTCATATGTTTATTTGAGCATGACTTGAATTCTTTTAAAATTAAAAGATCAGAAGTTGAAGAATATTGGGCTGGACCCTATCTTGAGAAACTTAATGTTCAATTTCATGGATGATCGGGTGAAAGTTCAAGGAAAGGCATTTTTAGTTTGTTTTGTAAATACTTCACGTGATCATGTTTTTATTGAATGTAGCTGTTCAGTGGAATTTAAGCTGTCTTAGTGTATTGTTTTTATTATCTGAACCCTGGAGTATTTATCCTTGGCAATATCATCCTGTAAACTTGTTCTTGTATAAATGGAATTGAAATAACTTTCTGAATTGTTTTGTATCTTTCAGCTTCCAGAAATGCTTCATGGAGATGGAGATAATGAAGAGCATGGTTACTGTCCTGTAGGGCAGTTTATTCTTCAGAATCTAGGCCTGCTTCTTGGATTTGCCATCATGCTGGTGATTGCCCTCTATGAAGACAAAATTGTGCTTGACATCCAGTTTTGACCTGATGCTGGTAATCACTGTGGTTCCAATCTGTTGCTGTCTGGCTTTGAGTCTGCACTGTGTAGCTGTGTGCACACTGCTCAGAGAACATGTGGTGCTTGCACTGCTTACACAAGGACAGGAGATTCCTTTCTGCCCAGAGTAGCTTCTGCTTTTCTCTAATCCCATCAGATGAGTTTACCCAACACAACTCCTAAACTCGAGTGACCAACGTTTAGGAAACCCTAGATCAGAGAAATAAGGGCCAAGGTCAGGGTCCTGTATAGGGAGCACTGCTTGCTTAAGAAAGAAAAAGTACAGGGGAGGATCTCATTTGGGAAAATAACATTCCATTAGTGCACTTGGACAGAACCCAGATGATGTTACAGCTGAAACTCACATCTGTGCAAGGAAACCAAGGAAACTTTTAGTGCCACACGAGTCTTGAGTAGCACACAGCTGTTTCTATGTATGTCTAGGTCTATATAGATATAACAGATGTGCACACATACACGTGTGTGTGCACCTCTGTACATACACCTATTAATCCTGTGCTGATTTTTCTGTATAGTGGTGACTTGAAGTATTCAGTATTACAGCAGGACATGGGTTAAATGTTTAAAAAGGAAACCCCAAGCCTAAACACTGTTTAAATTCTTACAAGCTGTGTTAAGCTGCACTCCATCAATGCAAAGCTCCTGTGTAAGAAGGCAGGCTGTTGCCATGTACTCTGCAAAGTGTAACTTCTGTCGAGGGTCAGTTTGATGATGTTTTTCCCCAACTGAGATTTATTTGATGTTTGTACCTTGATATTAGTAGGAAAATGCAAAATGCAGTAGAATTAGTGTTAGCCTGGGGAAATCTCTGACCTTGGAGTTATTGAGCTGTTTCTGGTTCTTTCTTACAGACGCTAAACATGTATTGTGTGCCACTTGCAGCATAAACTACTGAAGAATTGTGGCTGTGAATTTGTGCAAACTGTTTTAACAAGAGAATCCATGTGGGAATTTCTCCATTTTTTTAAACTATTATTTTGGACTGTTTTCTTCTCTTCATGTTAAACCAAGGTGCAAGATGCTAGTTCCTGCAGCTGGACACAAAAGTTAAATTATGCTCTGCGTATGTTGTACTGGTAGGGTATTTACAATACTGTAACAGCGCATCAAATCTGTTCCTACAATGCCTTGATATCAGACATTGTGACACCAGCCATTTCTGGCAGTAAAGAATATGTAAGAAGATTTCTACTTCCAGTATAAAGGAGTTCATTTCTATGATATTTTTTTACAATTTTGGTATTTAAATTAGATTATTAAAAAGCAGATGTGGTAGAACCATGGTATGTGTCATTTAGAAGAATAGACTGAAAATTTGGGCCTTAACTTGCTGGGACCAGCTGTCCTAGATCAGATTGTGCTGACAGGCATTTATTGCCAGACATGAGTTAGTTCTTCTTGTACCCATCTCCTTAAAAAAATAAAAAGAATTGTGAGTTTGTGGGGAGTGCAAGTTGATTCTGTAGTACCAGTCCTAAGCATGGTAGTGGCTTTTTTTAAAAAACATCCAGTTTGTCTCTCTTCTGTGTATGCCAGGTAAAAGCTGTAGTTTGACTATGTGCCGTAAGTTTTAAAGTTCCGGTCTGCTTGGTGCCAGTGTAGCTGCTAAAGCACTAATCCTAACACCTTTAATGAGAGCCAGTGGGTATCTGCATTCCATTTCAAGTTCCTGTGTTTCCTGTGGCCCTTTACTTTGGAAGCTTCATTGGTCAGTTTAGCTTTTACTGAGAGCAGCTCATGTATTTTAAAAGTATCAGTTGGTTGCCAGTATTTCTTCCTAATGCAGTATCAGGAAACAGTATTAAGGGTCCATTTCAAAGAAGGGTGCAGTTTCTTCAGTGAAGAAGCCAAAAGCCCAAAGTTCAGACACGTGGCCATTTGATGTTCTGGACTCAGGTTTTCTTTTTTCCTCTTTAAACATGTTTAGTGTAGAACCCTTATTAGCAAACACACTGTTGTTAGCTTCAGATTGCTGAATTTCTGCAGTGTAGAACTCCTGGATGACATTGTTGCATAGTGCCCATGTTCAGTAAATGAGACAAAACTTCCTGGATACCTTCTGAAGAGCTGAGTTTAAAGAATCTCTGTTTCTTTTGTATTTAACTGACTGAGTTAAGTTTTTTTTTTCCTGTTAATTCTGAAATATAAGGGGGTTATTATGCAGCTGAACTGATGTTTTGTCAAATCATTTTTTAAGGTTTATTTCTCTCAATTCTTTTCAAATGAAGATTTCTGTATTTCCAGTAGTATATTTGCTGTTGTATTAGTTGGAATGTGGTTATAGCTCAATACACTGCCTCTGTAGGAAAATAGTTAACTTCCTTCCAAGACCATCTTCAGACAAGGGAAAAACATGGTCATTGAAGGTAGGTACCGTATTTTTCATGGAATATAGATTTACTTTTATTTTCTAGTATTTATTGCAAATGTAACAGAGCAGTGTAACAGCTGTGACTTCTCTGTGTTTCCACCAGTATTGAATTCTTCCAAATGATTCTAATGTACACTTCTGAGTCATGTTACAGACAATCTGAATTCCACTACATTTCTACTTGGCTTCAACATTCCATTTTTGCTTGAATCCAGAGTCTCATTTAACTTGTATTTGTTGGAGGGCATAAATGTTACTTGTATATTACAATGCTGTCACTGTGTGACATCCCATATGAATTCTGATGTAAATCACATTGCACTCAATCCGCTGTGATTATGCTTAGAAAATGTTGTAGTTGCTAGATGCAGTGTGATTATTTTTTTTTCTTTCCTCTCCCCATTAACAACTGATGTGATAATGGTCCAATAAGATAACTTGCTGAGCTATTGTGTTTTTTTGTTACAACTAAATCATTTTTTAAAAATTTTATAAAGCTGGAAATTATCAAATGCTGTTTTGTTCATTGTCAACAGTGTTGTGTTCCTTTTATGTATGTTCCTTATACATAAGGAGCCTTCAGAAAATAAAAAAAATTATTCAAGGAGCAGATATTTTTGTTGAGTTTTCTAAGGTTTGGTTACTTTTGTGTTTCAATATTCCTTTCAGTTCAGCAGACATCGCTACAAGCCACTAAAATAAATTCTGAAAAGGAAGGTGTCAAAATACTTTGCTTAACAGGGTTGCTTAAACAATTAAAATACAACATAAATGCTCTATCCAATAGATGTTACAAACTTCTAGGTCAGTCAGGTAGAAGCCATACTGAAAACAAGAATACTGGATTGGGGGATTCCATGGAAAGTTACTGTGATCATCTAGCTGGTCCATAGCCACTTAGAGAGAAAGCTGCCCATCCTGGGAAAGTCTTACTCCCATCCTTCAGAAGCATGGTCTACCCAGAGCATGTCTGAGTTTTACTAACTGTAAACTCTTTTCACTATTCTTGTTTCACATTCTGTGGCATTGCTGCAAGTGCCTTCCTCTAAAGCAGCAGAATTCCCTCTACTATTGCAGTTAAAGTTACTAGCTTAGAACTAACAATATCCACTTGCCTACAGATGTGTCTTTTTCTTTCTCCTGAACCATGGTAGCACTAGACTGTACCTGGCTTATAAACTGGACTAGAACTGGCCACGGAGCTGAAAACTTAAAAGCTGGAGGAAGTAGGAGATACATAAACTGACTGTACAGGCACAAAATGTTTCTTCAGGAAGATAGAAAAAATACAACCCTCCCCCCAAAAAAAGCCTTAAAACATTGTTAAGTGGAAAAGTAATTTCACCAGAATGGAGCTACAACACAATAAAATACAGTAAAAACTCGGGAGGGAAGGTGCACAAAGTAACATGGATAACAGTGGAAGGTTGGGTAAGGTGGTGTGTGGCTTTACATACCTGTGTAAAAATGTGTAAGAAATAGCAGTTGTGTTCCTGACTGATCCTTGGTAATAGCAGCATTTTCAGTCATTCCACAGAGCTCTGGGAAAGGATTCTGTGCAAATGTCTTTGTATGTTCAGTACAGCTTTGGTACTGAGAAAAGGTGGGGAAAAATACCTCTAGCTTGAAAAGAAGATGCAGAGGCAGCAAACCAGCCCACAAAAGGCTACAAACTGTACTTAGAAATCACTGCAGGTTTTCCTAGACTGATGAATCAAGTGTGTAAACTAAGATATAAAAGATACAAAGATACAATTTTTGAAAAATTCTGGAAGCTGGCCAAAATTCTGCTAAAATGAGATACCAAGTTTAAGGGGCTGCAGCCCCTCTCCGAGCCCACTGCCTGCCAAGTCCCTGAAAGTGTTCTACTGATGACTGACACAACTCCTGTGTACTAAATTCAGCTGATTATTGTGGCCTTTCTGCCTCCAGTAGGTATATTGAACTATTTCTCTTGTGCCTATTTTAAAATGCTTTTAACTTCACTAGGCTCTGTTTCTCACTTACTGTCCCAAGTGCTGACTCACAGAGTCAATTTAGATGACAGTAATTGGGTGGTGTTTACATAATGTCACTTTCTCAGAAGTCACTGAAACAAGGCCTGATAGAAGATGAGATTAAGCCACCAAAGCAAACAGTGACCAAGTAAACACTGAGAGATATCCTTCAGTGAAGACACATCAATTAAAAAAACCAAAAAACAAACTGTTGGCAATTCTGTTCTTCTGAGATACTTAGATCTTCAGGAGAGGCAAACAAACACCACTTGGATCAAGTGTATAATTGACACTGGTAATGACTTCCGAGGAAAATAACATCTCAGAACACTTACAGAGCCAGTCCCAGTTATCAGTGCCTCTGGCACCATAATTGCGTTCCCCAGACGGAGTGAGGAGCAGCAGCTGGCAGCTCCTGCAGGAAAACAGGACAGTGATCTGAGCAGCAGCCCAGCACCTTCCTGGGCAGCCCTATCACTATCACTGTAATTCACTTGGAAGGCAGCCAGAATTCTCACTGGAAAGTTTAAAAGCTGTTAATTACTTCTGCTAGTTCATGCTTGAACTATTTCATCTCCAGCCCTTCAAATACTTTTTAATAATCATCCCTCAAGTCACCCAGCCATTGCTGCTTTTGAAGAATAATAGCACCAAAAATTTCCATAGTAATGCAGCTGAAACTCCCTCAAAGTTTATGGAAAACTTTTCCAAAATTAGCTCTACTTGTTCAGCATCTTTCTAAAATAAATGTATGCCACCACAAGGCTATAGCTGGGCTCATGACTTTTATTTATTTATTTATTTTATATTCTTAGAAAAATCAAACATGCTTAAATTTTTGAGGTTGGGCGAAGCTGAACTTCTCTTAGGTGCATAAAAAAAATTATGAGTGATAACAGAAAATTATTTGCAGGAAGGTAAGAGTGGGTGATGGACTGAGAACTGGGATGAAGCAAACCAGTCAAAAAAAGTACCAAGAAATGTTTACTACATACAAATAATTATCTTTCAGGACGAAAAAAGGTTCCCTCCCTGCTAGGAACTATATTTGCAATTTGTTCAGAACATTTGATCATGTAATAGGAAGACATCCCCCTCCACCCCCAGTCTCCTTCAGGAAAGAAACACCTCTCTATAGTTGCTTGAATGACCTGCCTGTTAATCATGTTATTGCTTGAATTGTGCTGTTAGCCACATTACTAACCAAAATCACTCCAGGCTGACAGTGAAAGTACCTCCCCTCTTCCTGCCCATCCATAACATTAACAGACTTTGCCCATGCTGGGCTGCTCAGAAAGCCAGACCATGAAGAAGTGCTACGTATGGCTGGCAAACTCCCGAGAGGTTTCTATGGAAAACACCCACCTCTGCAAACAGGGAAGGAAAGGCCCTCTGCCAGAGTTCCTCAGCTGGATCCCTGTTGGAATCCTGGATACTGAGAATTTTAGACTTTCTGTGCTGACAAGCTGATCCACAAGAAAACAGTGCTTTTGACTTGAGGCCGTGGAGAAGGCTTCCAAAATTGAATGACAGAACTAGGATTACTAGTGTATAGTTTGAATACAAGTGGAAATACATGGTGGAAAACTTGGAATTTAAGGTTTTAGATGGGAGTTTCAGGGCAGAGGTTTCTTTCTTCACCTGTTTCTTCATGAGTTTAGGTGGTACTTTTGTAATTGGATAGAAAATTCCACCCTGCAGGTCACAGGTAATTAGTTATTGGGTTAAAAGTAAAAATAATTTAGGTGTTCATTCTTAATTAAACAGTTAGGCCTTAAGAGGCCTTGTAGAGAGAGATACCTTTTTAACTTGTTAGCAAGAAGTGCTAAAAAGTAGAACTCATTGTAACATAGGTAAGAATTAATAAACATCCAAGTCCAAACACAAAATATCATCTCTCGAGCATTCAATCCTGACTCTGGCAGAAGGAAAAAAGAAAATAAAACACAACAGATCCCAGCTAGTTTCACTCTGCAGCAGTCCAGGGGCTGGTCTTGTCCTTGGCACTGAATAAATCCCAGCCAGCCATCAGGGGTGGCAGTAGGATATTTTACACCTTGCAGGAACAGTTCATTTTTCCTGTCCTGCACTACAGAGCTGAGCCACTCAGAGCCCAGGTTCTTCCTGCCCTCACACTTTGTGAATCAGAGGAAACCTTTCCTAGACAAAGGCCTTCAGCAGGAGGTCTTTAAATGGTCATGAGCATCAGTTCCAAAGAGTCTCTTTTTTAAAGCTATCTATTTGTGTACATCTAATTAATATATATTACATACAACTGTATGTATGAGATCATGTACCTATACTTTTTTTTTTACACCACTGTATTATAAAATGTTGTTCATACAATATTTTAGCTTTTTTTTTTTTTATCCTTACTAAGTTTGATTTCTGGGCTTTACACAGAGACATAAGGTAGAAATGTTTCATTTGTTTTTCAATTGAGACCATTTAGCTAAATATACAACCTAATTTAGATAATCTACATTAATTATAGAAAAATAATGTAAAATAATGTAAAATGTGATTGTAAGCACACCTCCAATTATTAAAACAGTGGATAGGTTTTCCCAGTCTTACCTTTTTAAAAAGAAAGATATACCTAGAGAGCTGTATTATTAATGCCATGGCAACAAGTTTCAATTGATGAAGTATGAGACAAGCAATAAAATAAAAAATAAATTTTCTCCACTATTGGCAGTAACTGAGACTACTTTCCTTGCAGTGGAAGACAATTCCTTAATTTCTGAGGCTTTCTCCCCCAGATCACAGACACACATTCTTCAGGGTCGGCTTTAACTGATTTACAAAGTTGCAACATTACTCACAGGTTTTCTGCACTTACTGGAAAAGTCAGGATCAGACAGTGGATATCAGATATTTAATGCACTGCATAGTTTAAAATACAATTTAAATATTTTCTTTCGTGTCATGCCACCTCTTATGTATTGTCAGTGAAAAGCTCCAACTACCCATCCATTTAATCTGGACCTATGAAATTCTGACAGTTTCAGAACACTTCTGCAAACAGTATTCTCTTGAAGGATGTAGACAACCTACCATAAAATGCAGGATACCTCTGCAGCTTGGTGGCTGGAGACTTGAAATGTACCTGTCATTCTCAACAGCACAGAATTCTGACAGAATTACAGGCAGGAAGTGCAAGAAATACATCTTAGAATGGGTTATTACATGTATAATCTTACTTTCTAGTATTCTAGGAAGTGCTTTTCTACATGAGAACTGATTTGGGCTGTTGGTAATTTTTTGTTTGTTTGTTTTAAATAGCAGTAAAAAACAGTAAAAAAAACAGTAAAACAGTAAAAAAAAAAAAAAAAATCCATATTTCAATTCTGATGTATAAATGTCACCCAGGACTTCAAGGTCCCATATTACTGGGATTTTTATATATTAAATCATATATTACACATAATACATGTTTGAAAAAAAAAAATAAAAAACATATTCAGGTAAGACTGCTTACAAGAAACATTTAAACTATTATGGTTTTGTTCCATTTTGCATTTTGCATTTGGAATGACATAAATTAATCAGCTAAATAGATCATGACATCACAAGATGAGAAAATATGCCAAAATATTTCACCTACAGTTTCTTTTAAACAACAGACAAATTATTCATTCCTGAAAACAATCCATTTGCATGAATTAGTGTCTTGTGTTAAAGAGAAGCATGAGATCAATTTTACCATGTTTTTGTGCAGTTAAAAACAGGTTTTGGCTTCAGTTTGGCATTTCAGCTTTTAGACAAACAAAGTTCCTTGCTTCATGCAAATACATTCACATGTGCACACACCTACACACACACAAATATCAACTGCAGTAAAAAAAAAACAGATTAAAATACCTGATCATCAGCAAACTTAAGAAAGGCTGCCATAGAGTCAATGCCAGGAGAAATTAAAAATATCAGTGCTTGGAAGGCCCAGTTTATGAATGATAAATTTCTGCACCACTGGTATCATCTGGAAAAAAAACAAAAAAAACAAAACAAAACAAAAAAAAAAAAAAAAAGAAAGTAATTAAAGTGTCCTATTTTCATGTAACAAACATTACTCTAAACATCTGAGTATAAATTTCAAAGACAGTATTCCTGCATATAAAAATAGACACCAGTACAGTCCCAGAGGAATCAATGATGTAGCATTTGTAAATCTAGGCAAAAACAGTGCCCTAGGACGTGATATTGGAAGTCCTATACAAATGTTCTTTAATCTCATTTCTGTCACCACATCTGGACAAAATAATGTTCTGGATTATTTTCTGCACTTACTCCATCTGTATTTCAGAGATTTATATTTTCAAGTCTCACAATGCAACATCTTTCAGAGGTGTTAAGATCTTTTCTTAGAAAGCTGCTGCATGTAGCAGTCTTGAAGACACTTATGTTTAAACTTCTACTGAATTTAACTGGACTTGATACCAAAGTAAGAGGCAGTTTATAAAATGACAGCTTAATGCTTTGATACTATAAACCCTTACAGACATACACCTTTAAAATATTATCATCCAGCATCTGGCCATGCTCTATAGTATTTTAAAATAGAACAGAATAATTATAATATTATAAAACAACCACCTCCTCTTTAAAGAAATGCAACAGCATTTGCAAAGACAATCCTAAGAATTAATCTCTGAACATGAAATTCAAGAAACACTGAAGGCTTCAAATAGCAATGTTAATTCAACCCCTTTGGTCACAATCAGGACAGTATTTTTCAAAACTTTATATGCAAAGTTTCTGTATTTGTAACTAGAGATTTTAACTTGCAGGTTTTGACACTTCAATTGCAAAATTTGCAACTACCACAAGCACTTTCAGTTAAAAAATATATAGTGTGACCAAGGACACAGACTGTGACACAAGAGGAAGAAATCCCAGTAGCTTCATTTCCCTTGGCTGTACTGCCCATAAACTCACCTGTGTTAGGAAGGGACTAAGGCTCCTTTAGGCCTTCCCCTGCTCTCCAGGTGCAATGTGTCAGCAGCTAGCAAAGGCCTTAAATGTGAGAGCAGAAGTAAGGCTCTGCCTTGCTCTGACTGCAGGCTTCACAGATGGAGACGCTCCTGCAAGAGCTTAGCTCGGCTTCCAAGCTCCTAATTGACTTTAAGGAGATGTATGAATATGAGACCCGCTTAAAAACCTTCACCAAGTGGCCCTTCCAGGAGAACTGCAAGTGCACTCCAGAGAATGTAAGTCTAAAATGGCTATTTTGCCTCTGCCTTCATTAATATATGCTATGCCTGAATGTGAAGTCATTGTTAAGTATATTCAGGTTCAAGAGGAATCTACTAAACCTAAAGATAAAAAGTTAAATACTAAGCTTTCCTCTGTTCCCTCCTCAGAAATACTGTAGTAGGACTGACTGGTTTTTTCTGTGTTCCACTAGTCTGCCTACAGATTTTAATAATTACTGTTCTTGTTCCCTTTTTTTTTTGTTCCCATCATTTAAAAATTAATTTCTTGTCTTACGTAGTTTTTCTAATTGCAAATTCTAGTCACGATAAAGCAGCCTACATTAAACAAGTACAGATCCAGCAGAAAGGATAAAGTAGTGGAATGATCACTACTTCAAATTCAGAAATGGGAATTATTTAAATAAAAAATACATATGACTTTTACTTTGGCACACACATGACACTGCCAGCTTGGATCTCAGGTGAGTCATACTGCAAGAGTTACCTGAGAAGGTGTTTGGTTACTGAAACAAACTTCATTTTTGGTATCCTGACCAGACATGATTCTAAAGTGGCAGGAAACATGAGTAGTGTGTGGGATAAGGCTCTAAACTTCTAAACTATCCCCTGCAGATGGCAAAGGCTGGCTTCATCCACTGTCCAAGTGCAAATGAACCAGATGTGGCAAAATGTTTCTTCTGCTTGTTAGAGCTGGTGGGCTGGGAACCAAATGATGACCCATGGTAAGCACAGCTGCAACAATGCTCTTAGAGTATCTCTCCAAATTTCTTGAGTAATTTTACAATGCATTAATGCCCCTGTCGGTCTCCACCATGACAGTTCACAAAATTGGAAGTTTATCTTGCTCAGTAACTGTGAAAGTGTTCAACTACCTTTTATCTGAGATCCACTAAAATCTGTTTCATCTTTTCTGTATCATACATACTGTTTCTGCTGATAGACAGCACAAGTACTGAAGAGACCTACCTGTACAGATCTTGTCATCTCCTGAAATGAAACTTCCATGGCTTTAGCATCTGTTCTTATTCTGGGTTTATCTTGCAGGGAGGAACACACCAAACGTCACACCTGTGACTTTTTATCCCTTCCCAAGCACTTTGATGACCTGACAATGGAGGAGTACTACATGCTGGAGATGACCCGGCTGAGGACCTTCCTTGTAAGTGTTAACCACGTAATCTGAAATTCAAAGCTAGAATATCAACAAAAACTTCTCTTGCTAAGATTTCCACACATCAGACAGGAATGACTATGCCTTATTCTCAAGTAAAAATTTATGAGCATTATCGGCTAATAAATCTGCACCTAGATACTTCCCAGTGTAGTTTATTGTCTGGCTTTTGAATGCAAACGTGTTTCCTTTAGAAGTGGTTTTCCAACATCTCATTACAGCAGGAAAAATATAGGGTGCAATAATCAATTCAGAAAACTCAACAATGAGCAGCTCTATCATTCTCAGGAGGGATGAACAACCTAAATGAAATGACAAAATTTGACCAGATCATTGTTTCACATGTCCAGTTTTACATATAAATCTGCCTAATTAAATTTTAAAGCCCATTTCAAATATTTTACTCCTCCCCATTTCTGGGGTTTCATGCCATAGTGTTGATGTATAAAAAAGCACACAACTGAGCTGCTCAGTTGATGTAGATCACCTGATATGAGCCCTAATCCTATGGATAGTAAGAATCAAGTGAACCAAGTTCCCTGATGAGGCACAGTAAAAGATTCTGCATATTACTTGGTGGTGGGTTGCCACAAATAAGATCTTTACTAATAATGGTCTGTATTAAATACATATATACCTGGTGACTGTCAAGATTAAGCATTTAAGGTCACTGTGCAACATATTAAAGTACAAAAAAATAGGATCATGTGGCACCACAGTGATACCTTAGAAGGTGGACTAAGAGTGACAAGGTGGTGTTAACAACTTGAACTGTGAATGATTTAGGACAATGTTTCAAGGTCCAAAAGGGGTCTTGACTTTATTTCTAAGTACAATATACTGGATACTGTATATACCAAGGATACTGTCCCCGATAGCTGGGAGGGCTGTGCACTAGGCTGTCCAGGGTACAACTGCAATTGTGAAGCACCGATACCTGAATGCAGCCTGAGGAGGGGGGTTGGAATTTGGCTGAACTACACAGTTGAAAGGCTCAATCTCTTGCTTTGATTCAAGTCCAAGGTTGGCAGGCGCACAATCAACTCTTTTGAAGAAGAAGTGGTGGTAACGAGGCAGAGGCTGGTGGATTACTTTGGCTGCAGACCCCAGCTCCCGGCACCGCTGCCTCTCGGGGATGAGCCAGCAGAACAGCAGCCAGGAGGCTCCACTGCCGGGCAACAGGAGCCCAGCACGAGTGAGATGTGAAACCTGACTCTAATCGTGTTTCTTAATCTGGTGCGAATATTCCTCTCTTTATCTGAGTGCGAATCTAGAGCTGAACAGGTGTGTGAGGAAGTGTGTGTAGGGAATTGCTCCTGCCTCTGGAGCAGAGGAGTGAGTGAGTACACACAGGTATGGCCTGTCTTTCACTGTGTGCTTTCTTGGGATGGCTGGGTGGGCAACTAAGAGTAGTCCCACTACCCTGCAGTGTATGAAAAATGTCCAAGTGAATACTTTTATTCTGTTTTTAGCAAGCTGACTTTTTTTTGGAATAAAGATTCACAACTGTGAGTACTTTCTGTGATGGGTGTTAAAACCTTATACCTAGGCAGGCTCAAATCAGAACAGTTCTGCTTCAAAGCACTTTCGAGCAAATGAAATGCACCTGTGTCTGCAACAATTGCTTTAAGCACCTGCATTATCTACACTCCTGCTTACCACTAAATTGTCTTTCTAGATTGGACAAAATTGACACAGATAATGACATTCAGCAGAAATAGCAGGTGTACTGAACAGGGGTAGACACAAGGTGTATAAGACAGTCTCAAGGAAGAGCTCTGGGGATATTGGTGTGCAACTGAAAGAACAAAAGCTAAAGCTCTACTATTAGTTTTTTTAAAGCTTTTCACTACAATTTCAAACTCACTGGAATTCTTTTAAAACCTTAGTAATTCCTATTTTCCTTTATGAGAGACTGTTTTAGAATAAAAAACATGCTTGCAAATATTTTTGGTTTTTAAGATGCAGGCAGTCCCTTTCTCAGTAAAGTAAAAGTTCTGTACAATGCTTTGTCAGGTCTCAGGCAGCGAGTGAACAGCAGTTTTTGGAACTTCCCTGACTTGTCTTTCCACTCTGCAAGAAAATCCTCATGCTAGGAATCCTAAAAATATGTATTTCAACATTCTTCAAAGAATTTATGAATTCCCTATCTTGAGAGTAAATTATCCCTTAATTTGACATGTCAATCCATGCAGTACTTTTTCCTAAGTTACAGAAATGAGGTTGACATGCCTAAAGCTTTCTTTAAAAAAAAAATTAAATGTTATACATGTTATTCTAAGAACCTTCTTGTATAGCACAGGATTACTATCTTTGAAAGATTTGGAGTAATTTTTAAGTTCAAGATCTTCTCTAGAAAGTGAAGAAATTATGCAGCAGGGGAAATGAGCATGCATTTTAGCTCTCTCTTAGAACTCTATTCTAGTGCCAGTCTTAAATGTTATACTAATAACATGTCATCAGTGACAATCACACTGCAGTATTACTAGGTAACTATGAGTTAGGCTGCAGCTGTATGCAGAAAGGGATGGCAGAAAAACAAGAATGAGAAAATTAAAGTCAAGCAAAGCACCAAAGAGCTTTGTAAATGGCTTATGACCAACCCAGCTGTTGTTATTGCAGCTTCGAGATTGGGTGCAGCACTTGGTGTGTGGCATGTTAACTTTGTATTAGACAACAGAGTATTTGTGAGTATTCACATTTAAGAGGGAGTATTAGAGCTACATGGGTGATAAAAAATGCTTTCACCTGACAAGTAAAAGGTGCAGCAACTCTCTGCATCAGGATAGTGACAGGTAATGCCATTCTTTTTGATCTGCCATTGCAAGGGTCAGTCATGCTCTCAGCTTCCCATTTTATGGAACACAGCTTACATGAAGGACTTTTTATTTACTCCAGTTTGGCTGTGTGAATGCACACATAGCTGTTCCATACCTCTTCTATCTTTACTACTGAAAGTCAGCACCTTTCACTTATTTTAGCTACAGAGAATTTTCTGTGGGGCTGCCCACCTCTGCTTTCACTGGGTAAAATCTTCAAAAGAGGCTTACTCCAAACATTCCCTGGGGATGACTGGTGTCCTTCACACTGGCAGCTGGCATTCAGCTTCTGTATCTTCATATTTCTGCTGATGGAAAGATTTGGAATCAGTGTGAGGTAATTTTATTTATTGCTTATTCTAATTTAGGCACACAGGGATACAGGGGATTTTTTTGAGATGTAAAATAGTAAAATTTAAAGTCAAAGAGTTAGATTTATAGAATACAGACTGCCTTGGTGGTAAAGGTTACCTCAAAGGTGCATCCAAATATGATCCCAAAATATTAAACTGTGACTATTATTAGCAATGTCTTTAACAGTTCTGCTAAGCTTAGACTGCCTAGACCTTTCCCTATCCCTATCTACACTACAGATAAAAAATCCAATGTAGCTTTTGCATGTGAGTTTGCATGTGACTACTGTATTAAATCTTGTCAATATCTTTTATAAAAGACAGTGACCAGCTAGCATCAGGAGATCCAGACTGGGAAAGGTGAAAAAAGTAATTAATTAAATTCCTGACTGGATGAAAGAATGTCAGAATTGCAAGGTGAAGTATTAGACGTGAGAAATGTCAACACTTGATACCAGTCACCCAGCAGTGTAAAAAAAAAAAAAAAAAACATTGGCAGGGGAGGAGGAATAGACAAATGCCAGGAATTCTTCCCAGGTTTTAGCTAACCATTTTTAAATTAAAACAGAGTTGCACATTTATTTTCAAAATTCTCACCTTAACTGATTTCCCAGCAAGATAATGTGTAGAAATATTATTATTCTAATATGAAAAAAAGGCAATTATCATAAAGCAATTAAATATATAAATTAAACTGAGTATTATATTGTGCTAAAAAGTATCTTAGTATAGTTTTAAGTATAACTTGGAGTGAGGGCTTCAATAGTACTCACTTGGTTCAAAACAAGGGGGGAAAACAAATCTATTTTCCTTAACTGTAAGAACATTGGATATTCACTACCTTCATTTTTTAGCTAATTGTGCCCCCTCCAGGTCCTTCTGTAATTCACACGTTCATTAATCATCCACCTTCCTGAACGTATTTTTCCAGTGTTGTAATAAACTGAGGGTCACTGGGTTTGATTATATGCAAACTATTGGCTTTTTCTATGTTCTTTAGTAATTTGTTTGTTTGATAGCTCCCTAAAGACCCATCATCAGTGGCCAAAAATACAAACTTTCAAAATTGAAACATAAGCTCTTCAAATGTTTACCTCAAAGTGCTTCTTAAGGCAGTTTATTCCCTTTTGTCATTACAGCAAAAGCATATTAGTAAAAAATCATAGCAGGCACGTACTCAGTACTATTCTTGATTAATTTAAGAGGAGATAGATGAATCCTAAAGTTCATTGTTTACAATAAGCAATTTTCCTCTTTGAAAGAATGTATTTAGAATAAAAGTTTTTATTAGAAAGTTTAACTGCATTTAGTTTTATATTTAACATAATAATATCCCTCTGAAATTTGGAACATCTTATGCACACAACTGTATTAAAGTGAGAATTTTCAAGTAAAAACAAAGGGAATTTTCCACTAATGAAAACGGATCATGTGGAAAAAAGCCCAAATTTAGGAGAGGACGTTTTGGTGGAAAAATGTACCATGAATGGCAGTAACCTTCTCTGTTATGGATCAGAAACTGCATTTGGGAATGACCCATCACCTGCTGAAGGAGGATGCCTTTCCCCTTTTAGAAAGGGATACTGTCCAGCCTACCCTCAAGAGAAGAAAGCACAGGTAAAATGCATCCAGAGAATCAGGAAATACATTTGTAACCCACCAGCACAGCATGATAATAGTAAAGTGTGAACTTTGTAAAGTTACAAGGATTTTGAGTAATTTGATAAACACAGATAAGGGAAAATTTAGTAACACCATAGGTCTGGAGAAGCAATAGGGATTGGAAACCTGAATATCTGTCAGATGAGGCAGTAGCATCAGCAGTGGTAGAAAGAGAATCTCACAGCACAGAAAAGTGTTCAGCAGTGGCTCAAAAATGTACCAGAAGAACTGCTGAGCTCCCAGATTTCTACATGGCTCAGTCACTTCTGAGGGCCCAAGGGAGATGGAGCCAGGTTATATTTTCAACACAAGCTGATACCAGCAAATGCAGACTGTAAACTGAACACAGCAAACCTGCATGTTAATCACAGTCTAGGTCAGACCATGTGTTCAGAATAATTTTGCTCATTCCTATTTTAAAACAGAAATTTAGCATTTGGATAAAATTCAGCTTAAAACCTGCATTATTTCTTTCCCTACTTCAAAGTTTCAGTCACGTATTTTTTGCAGCATATCCCACTTCAGACTTACTATTTGAATAATTAAAGAACAATTTTCTAACACCAGCCCAGTACACACAGCTTTTATCATCTATAAAATCCTTCTTCATTGACAGGAATGCAAAAGCAGTCACTGGTTATGTTTGCAAATTATCCTTGGATTGCTCCCTAATTCTGCTTTTTAAAAAATCTGCTGTTACAAAAAGCTTGAGTTGCATTTTATATGGTTCCTGCGGTCCTAATATCCAGCCATAAACTCATAACTACAGGCATAATATGTACCATTAATTTGAGGTAGATTCTACCTCACCTTTCAAAATTAAAAGCTATCATTATTTAGTTTTAAAATGCTAATCATCTTTCCATTAGTTCAAAAAGAATTTTGATCAAAGCTGCGTAAAAATGAAATGGAGGATGAACTGTACAAGTGTTGAATTCATTAACATTTGTCAACTGTTTAGCCTGAATGATTGAATTATTAATACAGTAATTACTTGGAAAAAATTACATATACAATCAGAATCCCAGCATACATCCTGTAATTTCAGCATCTGGTTTTGCTTCCAAAAGTACAATCAATGCCCTGTCTCTGCAGTATTCCTAGAGCCAAAGTTAGTGCACTGAAGGAAAAGGGGAAAGAGGGATAATATCCAAATTCTGTCTTCAAATAACAGACACTGATTTTCTTGTCTCTCAATTTTTAGCAGTTTTCATTAACCTGGACCTGATTTTCAAAACAAGTAGAAATACCATGTGATAAAGAAACAAATTTTGAATAACTTCTCTGGCTATCAGCAGAACAACGGTTCATCTTTTGCATCACACACCTGATTTTCCAAATCTGCTTTCTCTTGTTTCTTGGATTCCTGTGTCTGCTGGAGTACAGCAAATTTATCTTGAACCTCCCTCAGGTTTGTTTGCTTCTTTCTTAGACCATCTGTAGAAATTTTTAACTTTCCTTGAGCTCGATTCAACTTTAGCTTTTTGGGTGCAATGTTCGTGTGACTGTAAATAAAGACAAAAAAAAAAATCTGAAAGATACACCCTTCATTCCAGGGTCTTTTAAAAAAAAAAAAACCATGAAGATGAAGGGAAACCTCAGCAACTCCATAGCTCATGCAATATTCTGTTTTATAACTTCTTACCTGAAGACACTTGGTTTTTACTTAATCACTTGTTTCTGTGTTGATACTAGTTTATACAGTTTCTGCATTTTTACTGGAATAACACATAGTGATTGAAAGCAAAGAAGGTTTATACTTTCAAACTGTGTCCCATTTGATCACAATTTAGAAAGCATTATGGGTTTGTGCCAGCAGAAATGCACAAACAATAATATGTACTAAGTGACATCACACATCCAGCCAACTATGTACACAAAAATAAAAGAAAATACTAACAGCTTTTCACAACCAAGGCTATGTTTTCCAGTTTTGAGGATTTCATTCTTTATATGGATATTTTTCTGAGGAGAATATTGATGTAACATGTACTGAAAACATGTTCTTCATCATTCCAAAAAGAAGCATGAAAATAAGCTAAAATGTCCCTAGGACCACCTGAAGCAGAATTTGACAAGTATTAGCCTCAATTAATGAATCCTCTCTTGTATTAGTGTAAGTTGCAGCTCTCCTTTTAAAGTCCACCTTTTAAAATAATTTTCTAACATTAGGTATTACAATATTAGTAGCTGTTCCCAAACTGAGAAGTCCCCCAAGCATGCAGTAACAAAATACTTTCTCAAATAAAGGCATGCCAAATAAGAAGCCTGCCATTCAAGACTCAGCTTTCAAGGGCCACACTGACCTTAGTGCCCAGAGCAGTTTTACTGCTCAACTGTCAGCTCCAGATGTTCCAAATTAGAAACAGCATCAAAAAAAGCACACTTCTTCAATGCAGCAAAGGCAATGCATACCAAAAATATCCTGTGGGCTTCATGGGACTACCAGAAACCTCCAAGGACATCTCAAGAATGCCCCAATTTTGTGCAACACTCTAAGAGGATGTTAACTTTGTTGCTATCTGAAAGAATATTCCTTCCATGCCTTCTTAGAAAAATTCACAGCTGAAAATCATACTCTGCACCTTATCACATATCTTACATTAATTGATCTGTATCATTGGTTTTTTGCATAAGCATCACACCAGTAATTTCACCTCTCTTTTGGTGTTAAATTACACTGATAGACTGATTCCTTTAGGGAAATTTAACTATTTTTTAAATACATACTTACATATCATAAAACTCCGTGATTATGACCTATTTAAAGAAAAACTAAATACTTTTTTTTTTCCTCAATGCTGTTAGAAACAACTGCATGACTGCTGAGACACTCATTTCAATGCAATCAAATAAAGAAAAAATTACCAATTAATAGGTAATAAAGTATCAAACAAAACCACTGGTTTTTAAACTTCAACATTACCTAAAATAAGATCCTACTAACAATATTGCAGGGTAAAACTGTCTTGTCTAGCTATTCAGAAAGTTAATGGACTTCTAAAAGGTAAACAGAAGCAACTATGACTAATAATTGTAGTTATGGTTAATGCATGACCCCGACTATTTTTTTTTATTCTTTTATATTTCACATAAAATGCCTTTTGTATTACAGAACATCTTGTCCTGATTTATGTAAAACATTGTTTTACATCCTACCACTACCCATTAAAAGCATTCATATTTTTCCAGTAAGTATTGTCAGTATTATTTGTGCATTATAAGTCAATTAAAGTCTTTAACTGAAATTGTAATCCTTATAACATTCTTTATCCTGCAGCATCACAAAACCAAGATACAGTCTTTGAGTGAACAAATTCTGTCTATAACATTCCCTGCAAATTCAGCAAATGCACTGAGACTCAGCAGAGATGATGTAAGTAATTTTAATTAAAAACTGTTTACGTCTGGCTACTGGCCATTCTAGTTAGCAATCCATAAAATGATTGTTCCAGGTACTATCTTATCAGCAGAAATTCTCACTGTAGTGTAACCATTCAATGTGTGAGCAGCAAGCAGAAATTGAAAAACTGTGAACAGAAATTACCTTCTAATAGGATTGAGAGGTATCACTCACCTCCCAGTAGCACCTAAGCTGACTTAACCATTCAAAGTCACTCTCATCTTTCCTTTTTTGCTTACTAGAGATGCAAGAACATCCTCAGCATGAACATCAAGCTCAACAAGTGGTCCTCGAGTCACTCAATTCTGCTTGGGCAGCTTTCCTCACACCAAGGTGACAGTGTCCTCACTCTGTCTATTATCCTGTCCCAGAAAATCCTCTGGTGCCTGCAAAAAATTGTAAAAGTTAAGAAATTGAATTTCAGGTCCTAGGCATGATTATGTTTTCTTGTATTTCTTATTTTTCACTATATTACTTCTATTTCTCTGCATTGAATAGTTCCTTCTCACTATGATACCAGTACAATGTCCTTTATTCACCAGTAACTCAACAGGGGCTTGAGACGCTTTTTTTCTTTCACAAACCCAAATATAAAACACCATCAGCACATATCTGCAAATAAAACAGCATACACAACTTAATTCCTGCAACACAGGAAATATCCATGTCCTTTTACTGTTTCCATTTTATTCTTTCCAATACTATCTAAGAATATATAATTAAGAAAAACATCTGAACAATTTACTTAAACGACCATTTAAAGTTTGATTAAAAAAAGCTTTTCCTCAGCAATAATTCTTGTGTACTACCCCCTGCAAGATGCTTCCAACTGTATTTACTGAAGATCAGTTTAAAGCTGTATAACTTTATTTACAGTCTCTGTAACATATAAACTAATAAGGAAAAACAAGAATTCTCTCTTTTACAGCTAAGCCACCTCCAGTACATAAGATATTATTTATCCCTTCCCAGCAATAGCAAACATTAAGGAAATTGAGTAGAGCAACCAGGTACAACTTAACAGAATAATTTTCCATTATTAAAAAAAAAAAAAAAAAAAAAAAAAAATCCAACACCTTTAAGAGTTTTTTTCCTCACAAGATTTCTTGTCCTGTTCTTTGCACTGAAGGGATTTTTCTCTGGGACTGAACCAGCATTTTGGTTTTCATTTTTGTTCTTGTTTTGGCTGACTTTGCACTGCACTCACTGCACACTGTCAAGTCTGCATATGGGGACCCAAACCCAGTTCCTCTCCTTACAGCAAAGGCTGTATTACTTAACAAGATCCCTATTTAATACTTCCATACCAAGTAAGGTCTTTGGCCTCTGAAAAAAACCTCAAGAAGTTCCTAATTAGATTTTTTTAAAAAGAATCTGGGGAAAACCAGATGCTTTTCCTCTAAGTATTAAGTCCCTTGAGAATTATTTCCAGAAATTCATAGCACTTCCTTAGTTTTTCCAGCATCTTGTCTGTTGTTACTACTGTCAGAACATGTCTGTTCTGGAAAATAAATTATTCCAGATAAAAATATTATTGTCTTTTCAAGTGAATCACCATACAGCACTGCAAGAAGTGCTTAATCAAAATGAATCTCTGTATCACATTCTGCTTTACTCAAACCATTGTCAATTTACTGACCTTGCTCATTGCCAGAGTTCACCAGAGAAGTAGTTAAGCAGCTTGTATGAAATTATTCAAAACATGAACTATTATTTCTGAAAATAATTTCAAAACAGGGTCAATTGATCAAAGAGCACAACTCTTAACCTGTTGGAGCAATATCAGTTTACATTGGCTATTCAACTGCATTGTGCAATTAAGCAAGATGAACAATTCATACATTTTGATGGATTTTTTTAAAGTGTACTTTTATGACAACAACAAAGTGATACATTTTAACCAGTAATCAAATATCAGAATTCAATGCACAGAATAATCCTTTCTTCCATATAAAATATATACACAAGATATAAGTATTAATACACAGGCAAACTGACTTCAGTACTAACACTAACCAGTAATGTGATCTAAAAAAGGCATTCCCTGATCCTGAGACATTTCCTAACTAAATACATTTAAAGAATTTTGTTCTCAAAACAAAGTTCTACTTGTTTTAAAAAGACAAGAAACTTTATTTTTATTTCTTTTCTCAAGAGCATCTGAATAAGACCTGTCAAGACACACTGTGGAATAAACAGTGGGTTTCTTGTATTTGTACACTGTACAGATGACAAAATATACATTAAGATATGGAGGGCTTTCCAAATTCTTTCCAGTGCTTTCCAAATTAATCTCTCAAATTACATTAATGTAAATTAGTAGAAAAGCTATTGCATAAGATCAAGCTATCTCATAATACAAATGCAAAAACGTTTAGAAAAGACCTTTGAAGAAATACAGTTGTCTGAACATCAGGTTCTGGCATTTAATTTGCCTTATGACCCATTTATAGCCTAATCATCATTACAGTTTTTAATCTTGCTCATCAAGTATGGGGTTGGGGAGCAAAGACACATTGAAATGTAGGAAATTATGCAGCTTTACAATGAAGAAATCAAACCAAACAAATGCTTCTACTCAATTCCAATATGGGCTTAAATTTAAACCATGACTGAATTTATTCTAGCTCAGTTCCAAGCCAGCACATTGTGAACTGATCCAAACCCCTCACACTGCAATACAAAATGTTCTATCAGGGCAAAGTCTTGGCAAGGAAATGGGGACTGATTTATCCCAATGCCCTTCTCCATTTCCCAAAGCCTGGGAACACAGGTTCTGCCAAGGCATCTCCTCTCCCACCTAAGCCAGCGTGCATTCCTCAGGACTGGAGCGATGCTGGGATGACCAGAGGTGAGATGGAAACAGAGATAACCAGAAATCCCACCCCAAGGTCCCTCTGCTGTGCCCAGTGCCTGTCCCTGAAGGCACACAGCCAGGAACACATACCCAGGATGAAAACAGAACACACAACTACATCCATGAGAAACTCCAGAGATTTATAGGGAAAATTTCAGCCTCATCAATCTACTGAGGGCTTGCAAGAGCTGCTGACAGTGACAACAACGATGGGCACCAGAGAACTAAGGTGTGCCCAAAGTATTTGCAGTAGGAGCAGCTTTGTCAGAGCCCATCACAAAAGGAGACTCACCCTGTCAGGGAGGCACTGGTGGAGGCAGAACCAACTCAGGGAACAGCAGCTGGGATCACCCACAGGACAGGGACACCTAAGGAGAGAGGCAGCACTGCTGTGAGAGCCAGGGGTGCAAAGGGTGTCCCAGAAACAAACAGGGAGCCAAGGCACACTGGACCCACAACTCCTCCTCAGCTTCAGTTTGGAGACTTTAATAGCAAATTCCAAGTTGAGTTTCAGCCCAAAAGCTCTGAGTGTTTGATGCGCATTTGCAATATGCATTCAGCTTTGATTTATTCCCCTGCTCATGTTACAAACCCTTCCCATCTCATGACAAAAGCAGAGCCATGTGCTGCTCTAAGTGACCGTGATGGGGTGCAGCTCCCCAGTGCAATAATCACAGACCTCCTTCGTGCAGGAAATGTTCACCTTGTGCCTCCTGCCTCGCACATCACACCAATCCACAGCACACTGCAGAAACTTCATCTATACATAGACCATCAAGATGTCAGCATGCCAGCACAGCTCATAATTTGGTTTATAAAACAGTTTTTAATGCACAATTATATAGCTGTATATTGTCAAGAGAAAAGTGGGTTTTGTTCCTTTTCTTAGTATATTTATCAACAGCAAATGGAATAATTGCAAGTGGTAAAGCAAATCAAAGCAGTGCTGCCAGTTCTATAAATGGGATTCTTCCCACTTGTTTTTCTCTTTCATATGAGGAAAAGCTAGAGAAAAAATAATTTCTGCTTCAACATAGTTTCCTATTTACAACTAGGGTATGAAATAAAAGAGGGAATGGCATCATTCCCAGTCATTCAAAACATTAGTGTAACTTATTTTGTCAGTGACACTGCCAGTGTCAATTGCAGGGGAAAGAAGGATCAAGAAAAGCACATAAATCAAGTGTACAAAAATAGTCTGAGTACCCTGTTAGAAGATCATCAATAATCTAGATATCTAGATCTAATTTCTAAATATAACTTTTAATATATCACAGATCACATTCTGGGATTTTTTTTTTTTTACATTTGCTTTTTTTTTTCTTCCCTTTTTTTGCTTCTGCTTTCTTCCCTGGGAGAAAACTTCTGTATCCAAGATTTTCTTAAAATTTATGGGAAGAGAAAATCAAACCACAAAGTAATTTAACCTCATCAACACACTTTGCTTAAAGTAGATATTTATAATGAAGGAATAATGTATGATTATTCAAATTTGCAATGAAAAACTAAGCCAATAAAGCAATTTTATTACACCAGGTCAAAGAAATACAAAAAAAATAATCAGCCTGAACAGACCCAAATTAGCTTTATGCTTTAAGAAACTGCTCATACAGTCTGGAGAAGAGCATCCTTTTAAGCCATGAACCTCAGACACTGCATTTGTGAAAGGACAGTGCCACCTTCTGGAAATTGATGCCTGCTCATTTAGCTAAAATCAACCTGACACTGCAACTTCTATTCTGGCATTTACACTCTCCTGCACAAAATACGGGTTTTTTTCTCCTGCCAGTGATAGCAGATAGCACATTAAAAAAAAATAATAATTGTAACTGAGTAGCACTGAATATCTGAATTAGATGATTTTATCAAAATGGATCATTCAGCACGTAATATCCAGAAATACCCAGCAAACTTTTCAATTTCTTGCATATTTTGAATAGTTTAGTAAGCCCACTTACAAACACATTAAAAATGCATTGTCCTACCAGAAATCCCATGATATTGGCAAACATCTTCTGAATGAAGCCAGGTTTTTTGAACCATTATTAGAATTATGTAACAGGATTACCAGAATCACAAGGTAGCTGGTAATTCCCTGAGGATCAGAATCTACAGAGCATGCATGAGAGAAGTTTGGGAGAGCTGGACGGGCTCAGTTTGGTGAGCTGGAAATTAGGGTAGAATTTAACTGTAGCCAGTAACAGGTACAAATCTTTGCTTGGGAGATTCAGCTTGGACAGCAGGAAAAAATTATTCCCTAGAAGCCCTGAAGTCTCTGCAAGAAATCATGGAGATTTCTGAAATTTGGATACACAAAGCTGCACCTGACCTGATGGAGTGGTGTCAGAAATTTCTGCTGTTTGAAAGGAGTCAGATTAACTGAACTCCAGAGGCTCCTCCCAACCAATATTTCTCTGATTCTGCCTGAACCAGTGACTTTTTAAAGATCCTAAGTAAGGAAGCTAAGATGAAACAGAAAATGGATTACTGTTTTATCAGAAGCAATTTTTTTGTAGCTACTACATATTCATTATATACTCTTAAGACAGCACTATGTACCTGAAAAACTGATTTCATCAAGTCTTTTAGTCAAGTATTGAATTATGCACTTTCCTTCAGGCATCTGAGCCACGATGTCAGAACTGGAAATTGGTTCCAAATACAGCCAAGTAGCCTGAACCTTCACCTGTAAGAACTGCTGTAAGAACAGCAGCTTTCCTCTGCATTCCCTACAGAGGCACATTAGCTCAGATGCATTAACTGCTGCTTCCAGCAGAGCATTTTCAGTAGACTGCTGAAACCTTTTGGGCAATTTGCAGGTGCAACAGGTGGAAGTTTTAAGATTTCAGCAGATTTCACCTCCTATGATTTCCTGCAATATCAAATGCCACGTTATTTTCTGCAAATGGATCATCTGTAAGGTTGGTGGCAGGAGTTCCTGGACGACGTGAATCTGATAAACAAGAAACAGTACCATGAATAAATACAGGTCATGTTTTACCATGCAATAGTATTTGTGGACAAATTCCCTTTAAAGGAATATGGAATCTGGCTTCTGACAAACACCCAAGCCCAGATCACCGTTAGTATTTGCTAGGATAGGTTGAGATCACAGAAGAAAGACAGGAAAGCAATTTAAACTACTGAACCAAAACTAAGCAGGCCTTGTCCTGCATATAGGACAACAAAAAGATATATGGTTTTAATTAAAAGATTTCAAGTAGTAACTAGCCCAATACTTAAGTTATATTTTATTTCTGATTTCAAATGCCAAGTGTGGATGTGGAACACATTTGGTTGATAGATAAGAAATTCAGTATTACTGCACCAATTATGGGTACATATTAATGTAATTCAACAGTTATTCACTCTTTCCTTTGAAAGCAAAAAACTCAAGGTCCTTTAGTCTATTATTTGTTCTAAGTATTCTCAATTATTTTGCATCATTTAAAAATTCTTTACCACAGCCATTTGACACTTCTTACTATCTCACCAGTATCACACATATGTGATGATAGCAGTTCTCTCTAGTTCCAATTCACTGAGATAAGCAATTTGCAAATAATATTTTTTAAAAAATGCTATTTATAACCCCATAACAAATACCTAAGTTCTTCTTTCCCATATAGAAACAGGAAACATTTTCTACAACTCTTATACTACTGGGCAGTAGAGATGGAATTATTACCAAAAGTGCATGCTGTTAAAATAGATATTGTATATTTGTACAATAAACTCATCTGTTGTACAAATATACAATTCATTCCACATCACTGAAACCATAGCAGTAATTTTCTCAACAGCACATCCATACATGGGCTGTACCAAGTCCTGTTAAATTAAATATGTGAAAACTTATTTAACTTTTTCCTTTATCCACTGCCACAGGTTCTAAACAACAGATCACTGTACCCAACACGTACCATTTCCTCTAAAGAAAGTCTCTCATCTTTTAGCTTTTGGTACTTCATCTCTGGTGACCTTGCTTCTACCAAGAGCTAGAGAAAATTGCAGTCTTCCAGAGGAAGGTTACAAAGGTCAGTTAATTTGCTTACACCAAAATGAAGACAAGGAATTTGGAATTCTCTGGCAGCAGTCAGGAATCTCCATGCTTTGTTAGGTTACTGAGAGAGCAACCACTGTGTAATTGCCTTAATCTCAAAGACTGAAGGAACAGTCTTGTGTTATTGAAGTAATACCTTGCATTATCACTGTCAGTCATCAAAACACACTGAAAACTGAAATGATGAAATTACCATGGCAAGCTTACTCTTTTTAAATAGGCAAACCCAACTATTTTACATTCACAAGGAAGGACCTCCTATACTATGGTACTGTAGCAATTAGAGAATAAATACTTATTGGAATGCACATGTAGGGATATGTACATATGTATTCATATTTACTGAATATGTAATAAAATCTGAAAGAGCATTTCTGCAGCTCAGTGGGAGTTTTGAGGTATCCATACTAGCTAGATATTTATAGCCAAGCTTTCTAGGAAAGGCTTCTGGGTTTTCACAATATGGCTATGTTTGGGGGATTTAAGAAGTAAGCATTTCCTTGAGAACAGAGACAAAAACAGATTAAAATCTATACTCAAACATGGAAGTACAGAATTCTGAACAGCAATGTTTAATGATAGAATTTAACTTTATGCTTTGGAAAAAGAATATAAAACTTGCATCACATCCCTAAAATTTGTCTTGTCTTCAGTTTCTTTATCTCCTTTACAAAAGCCCTAACATTCTTAATTGTTGAAGAGCTAAACATTTCAGTAACTCTATGTTAAAAGTAGAAAGCTTAGACAATATTCTCATCGTCTTCAACCATTCCATCTCTACTTCAGATATATTTTAGCTGGTAAAACAAAGGTATTGATATAAGACATCTGCTGTCTTAAGTACAGAGTGTGTTAAAAATATTTAGGAATATCTCCAATGCATTAGCACTCCTACATCATTAATTAAGAGTAAAAATCAGCTTGATGGGATTAAACAGTGTGTGGCTGACAAGGGACAAAAGCTTTATCCCTTTAAAACAAGATTAATTCACTGCTTAAGGAGGATAAACAAAAGCATTTGAAGTCTCTATGCTTTAGATTAAGCAGAAGAAATTTCTTGTTTGGTCACAATAGTTGGTGACGTTCTATTAGAGAAAATTACCTTTTTCTCTTTTCATAATGTTTAATGAAAGGAGATTCTCTCATAGTCTGAATTTTGACAATGTGGTCTGAATATCATCTATAGATGACAAAATATGGGTTCCTGTTCTATAGTCAAGAACTCCATTTAATCCCATTTGGAATTCCTTTCCATTAAAGCTTTCTCAATTGAATGTTCTTTCCTGGCTGCTTGACTGACAGGCAAAAACTTTTCTAGGAATGGTTCAAAATGCAAGTTAATGTATGACAAAACATTAAAGTCTTCAGAAGAAGACAGTGGTAAACCCACAACTTTGGACATCTTTCCCACTGTCTTTCTTGCAAACCAGGATTGTGAATAACCTGGATTAGAGGAACGTGGCATCTCAATTCTTCTACTTTGACTTTAACTTGCCTTGTTACTGCTAATGCATGTGGAGAAATGTGGAAGGCTTTGACAAGTTTATATAGATAGCCCATGCCAGTAGTTTTCTACATCACTTCTTCTTCATCTGGGTTCACTTCTCCATCCACTCTGTTTTCTGTTGTATTCCACAGTCACATCATTGAGATGACAAATCAACCCAGGATCATATAGGAACAAAGTACCATGCTCAGCAAACTTGCAGTTTAAACCTCAGAAGGGGTTTCATGCCAGTATGATGTTACACACTACCCATGACAAAATGCAATTTGTTCATTCTCCAACACAAATTATAGCATAACACCTATGCATCTTAAAGGCACCATATTCTCAGAGAGTAAACATTTCACTTTTTGCTTGAAAAAATTGCTGCAATTATGCCTGATATTAAACTTCACTGTAGCAAAAGTTAAAATCACTCAGAACCCAAATTCAGCTGACCACTGAGGCAGACACCTATATTCCAAACATTTAACACCAGGCACTTGCACCAGAAATTTGCTGAACAGCAAGTGACTAAAGACAAATTACATTTCAAGGGTGAATGTAAGTGCTTTGCTTAACTGAAACATAAATACATCAAAGAAACAGCAGGGGGTTGATTACTGAAGTGATATTTGTCAAGTGAGGAGATGGGATTTTACAGTTCCCAAACTGCAAACTCTGCATCTACTAAATTTTAAATTATCATCCAACAAAGGCTGGAAAAGCAAAATTACTTCATACAATTTGCCAATGAGCACTTTTTAAAGTTTTCTTGTGAAGAAGTTAATGCAGATTCAAGTTCTCTACACCTCGGGTTTCAGGTCTTTGATTAGTTATTAGTTCCCATATGGATATGGGAATGGATATCAAGTCTTCCACAGCTAATTCAATTGCTTGAATTTAACTCAAACCAAGGAAAATCAAGAGATATTCACTGTTTGATCACACTGCCTGCTCAGAAGCCTGCAGAACACAAAATTTAATTCTCCAGGCATGCTGTCCACACTACAGAAATTACTTGTTATCTGCTGCTTACACTGGCTAGATGGGCATAGAAATAAACCCCAAGCTATCATATACAAACACAGTGCTTTCTGAAAAACAGCTTTAAAATGTCCAGGTAATGCCCATATCACTAACTAACACTAAATTAACACTATTATAATAAATTTTATTAACTTCACATAAAACATTTTTTTCATTTACTAATAGTACTATTATTTCTACTATAACAATTGTGTGATTGAATATGCTTGAAAAATAAAGTTTGACGACAGATTCAAATGGAAGAATTGCACCATTGGCTAGGCACAACAAACCACAATCCCATCCACCAGTTATGCAAAGATTTTTATTTCAGTTCATATAGTTTATTTTTATTAAACATTTTTTGAAAGAGATTTCTTTTTTTTTTTTTGAAAGAGATTTTTTTTGAAAGAGATTGCACAGAGCCTTGTCCAGCAGAGATGTGAAGCTCTCCAAAACCACTGCCTCCACAGGCAAACTTCTCCCCTGCTTTATCATTCAGTGCAGAGAATATCATCCCTGTGCCTGGTCAGAATTCATTCCCTGCTAACAGGAATCTAGCACCATTTTCTCTGTAGGCTGTGACTACATCCCTCCACCACATTATCTTCTCCCAACACACACAGCTCCCCCAGGACTCAAGATGTTCACACCCCAAATGCTCCAGCCCCATAACCAGCCCGTGGTGATCTCAGGTTCATCAGCAGCTTTACAGCTGACGTGGGTAAAAACACCTGAATCAATCAGGTGACCGAACTTCGAACGTGCTCTTTGTTCTCCATCTCTTACATAATGAAACTGAAATATAAAGCTCAAGTGGCCTTGATTTGGGTAGGCATTACCTAGCAACAACCAAAACATCACTGTGTTATCAATGTAATTGTCATACTGAGTTCAAAACACTGCACTGTGCCAGCCACTGAGAAGAAAACGAACTCTATCCCAGCTGAAGCCAAGACAATGACATAATATTTTGTACTTTGCACCAAGCTGAAGAATTGGTACGCAAATTAATTTCCGTGGTTTCTAAAGTGCTGCCTGTAGGACAGTCACTCTCTCTGGAAACACTACAGGAACAGCAGCCCGAACCAAAAGCATCTGTTTAAATTTGCACTGCTAAACCAATTACAGGAGATCTGGGCAGCTTTAAGGAGGGCTGTGTTGCTTGTAAAACCCTGTTCTGCAGAGCTGGCAGCACAGACAGCGCAGTTTGATTGTTGGGTGCCAATGCCGTGACTTCAGCGGGACCGGGCGCTGCGGCCTCTGCGCCCGCCAGGCCCCGCTCTCACCGGGCTGGCAGCGATAAAACCCGGCACGGCAGAACGACAACTCATAGAAGGGAGTTAAGTTTAAAAATATATAAAATCAGAACCCCCAAACAAAACGCACCTTTCCGCTCAGCCAGCCCGCTCCGGCAGCCCGGTGCCCCCGGGCGCTGCGGGAGAGCCTCAGTCGCTGCCCCGAGGCCCCGCGCTCGGCCGCTCCGGGCGCTGTGCAGCGGGACACGGCACGGCACGGCACGGCACCGCTGCGTCCCGGCTCCCAGCGCCTCATCCAGCCGCCGGGAGCGTAATCCCGGTGCCGGTGCCTCTCGCCCAGCGCCGGGAGCCCGGCAGTGGCCAGGGGATGAGGCCGCGCTGGACTCGGCTCAGCCAGGGACACCTCAGAGCCGAGGGGACGGAATGAAACACGCACAAAGCACCTGCAGCTGTGCCGGGCCGGACTCAGCTGTTACCGCACCGCCAGCAGAAAATGCTCAGCCCCTGCTCGGGCCGCCGTTTCAAATGAGGACAGTGAACATGGCTTTGAGCAGCATGTGCCATTCGCTGCTGCCAGGCAGGTGTCCTCCTTACCTGTATAAATAACCCACGTGCATCAATGAGCGAGTGCAGGTGCTCATCTTTAGGCGAACTCAGCTGTGTTTGCAAAATGACAGGATGGGCTGGGGTGGCTAACGCACAACAGCGACCAAAGGTTCTCCAGGTGCCTCATCATGCATCAGCCCATCTTGTGCACTATGATTTAGGATTTAAGCACCCTGCCCCCACACTGCTGGAAAATTACAGAATACAAGAAAATACAGATAAAAATCTCATTCATTTTCATTGGTAGTCAATGGGTGTTTCCTCCACTGAATCCAATGCTTTGACCAATCTAAATCAACTACTGGTACAGTTGCTATGACTTCTAACACTTTGCTGTGGCCAGGTTTGGATTATGGGAACTGAAACAGCTTTTGCCACGTCAAAAAGTTTGTGAATTTCAAATGATTCTTCTATATATTTTTCACAGCAATATATATATATATATCTCTGTAGCATTACATTTTACAGAGTTATCCTGCTGAAAAATCCCTATAAATGAGCTCCAATTCTGGCCTGTAACCAATCTTGTGAATTACATAGAGAGCATTATGAGTCTAGATAGCAAGTTTTAAACATAAAAGCCCCTTTATTAAAATACCACAGGCAAAGAACCACTAGGGTATATTTCTGCTTTGCCCACCTGGGATTCCCAATGCATTTTCTAAATCCAAGCCAGCACCAGAGCCTGGTTTTGATTTAGAAATGAGAAATACCCTCATACTCAAGCTAGCATAGGGAGATTCAAACAAGTTCTGCTCTGTACTGGCTATGACACTGAGCAGTCCAGCTGGAAACCATGCAAAGGGAGCTCCCTGCTATTTCAAGTATCAGAACTACACCTCCAGCAAGCAGTGGCACATTTCAGCACACACTGCTGGGCATGAAGAGTTCTTTTGGTTGAATGTTACATTTTGGGGTTTATTGTCTGATTAGGAAACTGTAAATAGCATACCTGTTTGTACTCTTCAGAGAAAGAAAGACACAGATTACTAATATGAGAAACATTATAAAAAAACCCTTATACATGTGGTATTTTTCATTATCAGAAGAACCTTCTTACAAACAAGAATAATACCCACCTTGCTGTTGATTCACTACATGGGCCACCAGATAAGAACTTTTATGTCATAATTCCTGTACCTGCTTTTAATTATTAAAATTATACTCTCATAGCACATTACTCACTGGTAGATGACTTGGCAACTCAGCCTTGTAATATTACAAATAAATTTAGTAGACTTTCTACACTCTGATTCATTCTGTATCTTGCTCATTTCTGCAATGCTAAGTAGACCAAGCAGTATTTTCAAGTCCCTCAGCTGCCAGGTTCTTTATGCACAGGACAAGTAGTTTTTGAAACAAACACAGTAATTGCACACTCATGTTCTGCCCCAGTTTTACAAAATATTTTTTCAAACTCAACTTGCCTCACTTGGCAAGAGTACAAACACAGCTGTGCTGGTAACAGGGTCAGTTATCATCATAGAATGGTTTGGGTTGGAAGAGACCTTACAGATCATCCAGTTCCAACCCTCTGCCCCGGGCAGGGACACTTTCCACTAGATCAGGTTGCTCAGAGCTCCATCCATCCTGGCATTGAACACTTCTAGGGATGGGACATCCACAGCTTTTTTTTGAGCAACCTGTTCCAGTGCCTCACAAGCCTCACTGTCAAGAATTTCTGTCCATTATCTAATCGACCTCTACTCTCAGTTTAAAGCCACTGTGATGCATTTCTCCAAGGTGCCTCCTTCCTTAGGACTTTTCAAAAGGTAGAAATTTCAAATTGTCTCAAACCACCATTAAACAGAATAGTTTGTTTTCTTGACATGTAAAAAAAAAAAAAGCATCATTCCTGATAAGAGCTCTCACTGCAAGAAATGTAAATATTCAGATAATTTCTGAACTTAATGCTGCAACACCAAACAACCACATGAACACAGTTTCTTTCACTAAAAAGAAAGCCCATTTGTGCATTTCAAACAATGGAAAAGCTTTGTTAATGAAACATGCCTTTGGAAGAAATACACTATGCTGGCCACCAGGAGTTAACCCCTCTTTTGAGTACAATTCCCTTTCTAAAGGACACTTGTTTTGGGTTTGTTTTTATTTCAGCCATTTACTTGACTGAAATTTAAATTTACTTGAAAATGAAACAAATGTACCATTAGTGCCCTAAGAAGTTAATATGTATACCAAAGATTGCATTTAAGTTGTCTAACGCAGCCGTTCAGAAAGAGTGCTAGAATTTAACATAAAAAAAGTATCACCTCATTAAGTACAGCAAGATATAACTAGATCATTACAAACAGGAACACCAACTTTTTCTACATAAGCCCCAGACACACGGAAACCAGTTCCAGGAAGTGAGCTGCTGAGTTCATGATTCAGTGGTAGTAGTCAGCATGGACTCAGCAAGGGGAAGTCAGACTTGAGACACCGTCTGCAGTGAAAGGACTGCCAGGAGCTGGAGGCAGAGCAGCAGATGCTGCCTGTGAGATCTCAGCGAGGCCTCTGACACTCCCCAAAGATCCTGCTTAGTGAAGGGCAGAGCCCTCAGCAAGGCTGCAGCTGACACAGAACTGGGAGTGGCTGATTGACCTGGGTCCTGCTGCCATCCATAGGGACCTCTGCAGGCTGGAGAAATGGGCTGTGAGGAACAGTCCCCACTGATCCATGCTGGAGCCCTCCAGCTGGAGAAACCCCTTCGCAGAGAAGGCCCTGGGGTGCTGCAGTTGGACAGGAGCCAGCAGTGTGCCCCAGACCAGGCTGATGGCATGGGCTGCACCAGCAGGGGACAGAGGTGACCCTTCCCGTTACACAGGAGCAGTGCCCAGAGTGAGACACAGACACAGCTGGGAGTCCAGCCAAAGGCCACAAAGGGATTCAGGGCTGCAGCACCTCTCTTACAAGGAAAGGAGGAGGCAGCAGGGATTGTTCAGCCAGAAGAAAGCTCAGGGAGACTCTTACCAACACGTATCATCATCTGAAGGGGGGGAGCAAAGATGGAGGCAGGCTCTCCTCAGGGATGGGCAGTGAGAGGACAAGAGGGAGTGGCACACACTGGAGGTTCCATGTGAGCACAGAACATACTTTTACTGTGAGGCTGACTGCAGCAGGTGGCCCGGGGAGACAGAATGTCCTTCCTTGGAGATCCAAAGCCATCTGGACATCATTCTGACCAGCAAGGCTTAGATGGATGATGCACCTGGAGCAGGGTGCTTGGACTTCCAGAAGTCCCTCCCAGCCTCAACCAGCCTCTGATTATTCTGTGAATAAACAAAAACATCAAAGTTTTAAAAAAAGTGGCAAAGTTTATTTTTTAATATAAAAAGGTCATGAACTGCATAGAAGTATGACTTCAGTCATCTGAAAATGTTATTCAGCATTCCTTCACACTTGGAAAGTCCCAGAAACATGGCAGGAAGCAAAATGGACTAACAGTTGCCTACAATGTATGTATTTACATTCAATTTGAGTTAGTTTGCATAACAATATTTTAAAATAAATCAAATACATTATCCAAACAAAGCTGGATTCAAGGTATATTTTAAGTATATATAAAATACAAATAAAGTCCTCAAAACTTAAATTCTTTGGATAAAATAATTTATCAATTATTTAAAGATAAGTTATCCTTAAAGTAGTTTGAAATGTAAATATCAGATATTGTGATAAAAATCTCAAAGAATAAAAGCTTTTTCATAAAGTGCTGGCATATACTATCAGCTCTGTTTTCCAGATGTTAAAAGATAGTTTTAATTTCAATTCAGGAATATTTTGGCAGAATTTTAAGTTATAACAATTTTTTTAAACACTCTTTTTTACCTTTATCTACACAGCTTTTTGGCATTTTCTTCTTTATCTTAAATTAACTTTAACTTCTACATATGTATCAAATAATTTGTGTTTTTACCTTACCCAGTTCAAACCAGAGTCCATGATGGTGGGAAAAAAAAAAAAATCAAAAGGTCGGGTAAGACTCCAACTGAGAAAAGCCAAGGATTTTGAATAGTAAAGGTGTAAAGTACCTGAGCACAATCCAACAGCTGCCTCCTGCAAAGTAATTCTGTAATTATATATACAATCACTGAAAAAAAGCTCCATGAGAGTTAATACACAGAGGAGACCTGGTGTGGTTCACTCACACCCAGCTATCAGAGCTTTGTCTTTGCTGAACAAACCTGTTACTTCATTTCACATGAAATTAAGTCTTGGAGAACTTCTCCTTCTTCTGACAAATACAAGCTGAAAAATGTGACACACCTTACACCTCAGTCTGCTTTCCACTTGTCAACGTGAGCATCCCCCCAAACCAAGACAACAGTCCTGAATCCCCCCATGCATGATGGTGACACCTCATACTGAAACCTGTTTGGGAAAAACCTGCTCTTTCCTTGTGTGAAGAAAGAAAAAACACAACCTTTCACTGCTTATCAGGGTCACCTCTCAATCACATTCCAAAATGCCAAACTTGCCCAACTACTGACAAATCCACAGGCACACTTGAAAAAGATTATCAGATTGTGGTATTTTATTACAGAAAACAAATCCAATTCAAAGACAATTAAATTTAAGCTTTGAGGAGTGGAAAATCCCAAAATATTTTAAAGTGGCATTTACTTTCAAAATATCTGTAAGAGTTTTAATAAATTCACTGCCCAAAAAGGCTCCCAGCCTCTGTTATGATTAAAGAGCTTATTTTATGAACATTAGTTTCAGGCTGTTAAGGCACAACTGGCATTTGCTCTAAGACAAAACTTGACACAGGCATTATTACCTCAGAGCCAGAAACAAGTGGATGGCACACAACTTTAAAAAAATACCACTAACTAAACCAATTTTAAAGGCTTAAAACAATTATCAGGTAGTTTGTCTTTAAATACTAACACACTGCAGTCCATTTCTCAGAGAAGGCACAAAGCTGAGTAATTAAGGGCAACAGTAACTGACAGCAGGATGCACTACTACATTAGAGGGGCACATAGAAAAGTTGTTAATTGCAGTTTCACTGGTAAAAATGGGGTTTTTTTAAGTTTACTCAGTTCTACTACTTTTAACTAGAGGCTTTGTGTTTTGGGGCTTGTTTGTGTGGGGTTTTTTTGGGGGGGGGTGTTTTGGGGTTTTTTTTTAAGATAAGAAAAAAATCAATACAGGTAGATTATATTATTTCAGAGGTTTCATAAAAGCAAAGTTCCAAAAGTTCAAATATTCACATCAGCATAGGAAGCTCATCTTCAAATGCAATATATGGTAAGAAGCCAAGGACCACAAGCCCAAGGACTGAAAATCTACCTGTGTTCTATGCCAAGTGTTGCAGAGATCCAACACAGCATAACCACACAGAATATGTATGATAATGCCCAATGGGACCAGATCTATAAGGCAGAACTACTAGTGATCCTAGAGGGAAAACAGGTTTCCAAAAGGCCCCAAGAGATGTACCACAGTCCCAAAACATACCAAATTTAGCCTCTATTTAAAGTGGTGAGAATGGTAGCACGCAACTTCAGTAAACCAGCAGTATTCAGCAGCTTCCCTTCCCCATTTCTTACTAAGAGTAGTCCTAAAAGCATGCATGTGTTCAACCACTGTTTGGTAAAGGTTATGTTTAAACTCATTTGCAGGTTTCAGTTTCTTCACTCTAGTATCATCTTTTGACTAGAACTTGAAAAGTGCAAAAATATTTAATTATATCTTCTTAAAAAAAATAATTCATTTCATTGGTGCAACAACTCCCATTCCTCAGGAGTTAAATCCACTGCCAGCAATGGATAGAAAAGGAGGCACCAGCATAAAAGAATCAAAGTGCATTTCCAGTATGCCAACGATCTGCACAAACTGGCAAGCCAGAACCCTTTTTTCACCACTGGAACAGATTATGCTGAATTCATTTCATGAAAAGTGTGTCCGGCACATCAGCACACGAAGTCTGTCACAAAGTCTTGGGGGTACTGCAAGGAATCGTCGAAGCGGAAGCGTTTGGAGAGCGTGCTGCTGTCCTCTGGAATGTTCTCCTTGTCCTCCTTGTCGCTGCAGCTGCCATTGCAGCAGCCTTTCACACTCCGCTCTTCTGAGCACTTGGTGCTGTGTCCTGGCAGCTGACAGGAGCAGCAAATCTCTTCAGGGCTGCACAGGAGCGTGAGCTCCCCTTGCTGCAACCACGAATGGGAGAGACAGTCTGCTGCAGTGGGCCTGTCCCTTCCGGGGGAGAAAGGGAAAGGTGCTCAAGTCAGTTTCACCAATACTAAAAAACCAAAATAGCTCTGATGCTAAAAATCCTAAACGAAATTGACACTGAAGAGTCAATACTGGTGTGTCTTCACCCCTACCCCAGCTGCTACAAAACACAGTTAAGTATTGGCTACATGCACCTAAATTTACTGCCTGTTTTACCCTAAAGCTAGTAAGCTTTCATCAGAACAAGGAACATAGTCCCTGGGAATGTTTTCAGCATGGTCCCATGCAATGTTTTCAACCTGGTACACATAAATGGGCACTTGTTTTGCTTTTAAAGTCATAGGTTCTATATAGACCATCAATAGTGAGGCTCATGAATATTGTTATTATGCTTTCAAGGATAGCCAAGTCAACAGGATGTCATCAACTCTGACGTTTTCTAGTGTTTTACTCCTGCAATTCATTTGGCATAAACCCTTTCAAAATGTAGATCCTACCAAATAAACCAGACATAGAAAATTGCTCCTCTGGATAACCTAGTACAGTGCTACTTGAAGTTCTAACTGTGTTCTGCACTGTTAACTTCCACAGAACTTGCCAGAAAACTGGCTCCAAGGCAATAGAGCCCACTACTTGTCCTCAACTCCACCAAAACATGGGAATATTTTTCAGTCAGAGAAGTGTAACTTTATAGAGTTGACTTTCTGAGAACAGACTTTTCCTCTTAAACTGAAGGAGGTATAGTTATCAAGAGTCAGAATGGGAAAAAAAAAGGCAGCTTATTGAGGATGTAATGAAGACCCTTGAGATGCCCAGGAGAAAGCAAGCAGTGATTGTGACAGTGTCAAATATCCCAGAGGTCCACACTAAGAGTTATCAAAGCAGGTTCTTCATCATTGATTCCTTTTCTCTACGTGCTCCACAACCACGAAGGACAAGATTCCCTCATGACACTGGGGTTTTGTGAATCATTTCAGATCTGTATGTGAGATGTTAAGACAGAAAGGACTCCTCAGACATGACTCCTCCTATCCAGGAGCCTCTCTCAGCCAGGCAGGGTCACTCCTGCCTGCTGCAGGCTCTCTGAAGATGACAAGCATTACTGTCTCACTACAAGAGACAATATCTAGCACTGCAAGCAACAACTCCTGACCAGCTCACCTCTCAAAGTTCAGCTACTTTGCGAGGTCTTAATTGAGTCTGAACTCCCAAAGCATGCAGAGTTAAGGGACTGTGTCTTAAAACCAATAAGTTTTCACTTTGGATTGAGAACATTTTTAGAAGACTGAACAAGGCAAAACACTGCCAAGTATACATATATAATAAGAGATGCATTTAAGTAAAAAGATAAAGGTAAGTCAGGAAACGAGAAAGCACTGCAAAGAGGTTGTACTGCCTTTTTAAACTACAATAATTAAAGCATGTGACCTTTCTAGAGTATACTTTAATAAAATCTGTTAATAATCTGTCATCTGAATGAAAATATAAAGAAACTCAAACCAAAAAAACCTCAAAGAACAAGTCTGACTAGTAATAACATTATCTGTAAGAATAATAAAAATAATATCTGGCAATTTTAGCCAGATATTAAATCCAATATTCTTCTCACACATTATGGAAAAGCATAAACCTGCACTATAAACTATCCAGTTGAAAATACCAATGTATTGTGAAAGATCCAACTGATCTTATCAGTGAATTAAGTACATAAATTAACATTCACTTTTTCTAGGTGCTCCACAAATTTAGGATTCTTACCAGGAGGAGTCTGCTACTTACTGTGGATTTTTTATGAGAAGTTTTTGAATGAAGTCTTTTGCAGGCTGTGAAATTGATGAAAATGTTTCTTCTGAATAATCCACATTAACTTGAGATATATTAAGGTAAGTTTCTTGAACATCAGCTCCCACAAATGGAGATTCTTGTGTCAGCAGCATGTATGAGATGACACCAATATTCCTAAGATAAGAACACAATGTATAAATCTACTAAAGAACAAAAATGTATAAAGCTACTAGAGAATCTAAACAATACATCTTGCATATTTTTGTGTGCTGCAAATCAAACCTCCTGATACACTCAGAATTACAGCAAATATGTTACACCTCAATTTTATGTGATTCAAACATGACTGCACATGCATACACAAGGAAAGGTATACGTGCATGTATCTCAATGAAGGGATTTTTGAAAACTGTTTAATTTCAATATACCCTTTTCTTCCTACTGAGATTGTTAGGAAAAGGAAATACCACTTTTACACAGCTCACTCTTGGGACGTATGGCAATTCTGGGTGACAGAGCTGCAAAAAAGACAGGCTTTCTAATCTGTATGCAAATAAAATCCATCCTTCACTGCTATTCCAGATGAAAGAGAAAAGGGTTCTAATCAAGCTCTACGAACATCTGACATCTGAGTTGTGTTACCATCTCTTCTAGCTGAGATGTGTCTCCCAAGAACATGAACATGAGCACCATGGATCATGCAATCTATTATAAATCTCAAGATAGTTTCTTGATGCATAATAAAAACATTCTTGTTATCTGATAGACCAGGATTTAATACTCATTACAGTGTGGAAACATGCAGCTGCTGGGTTTGTCACTGTGAGCAGAACATTGATGGGGGTATTTTATGTCTCCCCACAAAAGCAGGCTAATAATACGTGATTAAAAAACATTCTTGAACAGATTTAGTTACTGTCATGAGTTGAGGATTTCAAAGGAGCTTTTAACATTGAATATTAATAAAGATGCTGAAGATTTTATGTTTTAAAGGAAACATTTCAAAGCTAGTCTTTAACATAGTTCATAAAATTAAAAAGCCAGAAAAAGTTGTGGGTCAGTTCATGGTACTTGTCATTTTTTATGATTCATTCTGCAGATATTTCTCTAAAAACAAGAAGTAGGAAGTTTACAACCTTCTTACAATTACTATAAAAATTATTCAACCATGTAAAAGTAGGGAGGAAGTGTCCTAGAGTAGCTAATATCTGAAGCACGTCACCCAGGAGTAAGTAATACCTAAAGTATGTTATCCAGCCACTGTTGTTATTCCCTCAGAACTAACACCTATCCTCCACAGGCTCAGAAGCCACCTGCATTCCCCACTAAGTGTGCAACAGACCCATAAACTCCTGTAAGCCCTCAGTTACATCCTAAGGGCCTCTTCCCCTCCCATCCCTTCCTCCCTCTTTCAGCCATCCCACCAACAGAAGGGGATTCTTGGAAGCCAGATGAAACTGCATCAGGCCCTTAGATTGTTAAGGGGTCCCACCAAATCTCAGTCAAATGAAGATCAAAACCTACCACATGTCTGTAGCTGTGGTAATAGGATCATAATTCAAGATTTCTGGAGCTAAGGAGATGGGGAGAAAAAAAAAAACTTTAATAAATATCTTATTCAAATGGCCTTGAATCATACACTACGTTTCTGGCATTCTTTTGACAACCATTATTATAAGACTCAACATGTAGTTTCAATAATTAGGTTTATTATTTCCAAGCCACAAGGGTGGCAAAAAGTTATTTCTGTTTGCCTAGACACGGATGTTTACTCAGTTCACACCGAAGTGGTACTGCATGGCCTGAACTTGATCCAAGTTTCAAGATGTGTTCTAATCAGATACATGCACATAAATGTTTCTCCTAAGAGGTTTTGAATTATACAGCTTTTTAAGGAGACTGAATAAAGCCTTCAGTATGTTAAAACTGCAAAACAAGATGACCAAGCCAATTTTTGCAACAGTGGCTGTGAGCATAGGCTAGGTAGCAAGTTATTCACTGCAGAATGGAGTGCTCTTAAGTGTTGGCAAATCTCAAAGGAAACTTGTCCCTCAGAGAGGGCCAAGTGTTAAACTGCAATCTTTCCCTTTCCAAGGAATATTTTAATCTCATTAAATCATCATACTGAATAACATTAAAGATGTTACATTAATTCAAAGAACATTTCTTTGTGCATGCTAATGTTGTACTTCAATTCTAATCAGAACAATTTAACAGCCTGTATCACAGCAAATACCAGAGTATAAAACTGAGAGGTCCACTTATTGATATAATTCAGGATTTTTTTGGTCCAAACATTTGTTTGCTCTTAAAAAAGAGCAGCTCAAAACATGTTGGCTCCTCCTGTGATATTCTTTATCAGCTTGTAAATTGCTAAGTGTGCTACTTGAACTGCTCCTGTTTTCTCAAAAGCCCATGAGATGTTGTGCAGCAGCCCCTCCATACCAAGATACTCTGTTGTTCCCATGATGTGCCGCAGGTCACTGGAATTCTCAAGCTTCCGGGACATCCCAAAATCTACAATTTTTACATCACCAAGAGGATTGACGCTGCTCAGCAAGATATTTTGAGGCTAGAATAGAAAATATTGCATTTCTAATTAATAAAATACAACCTGAAAAAAAAGCCCAATGTACTAAATGACACTTCAGCTTCTATTATGCAATACTTATTGCTAAATGCTATTTAAAAATATTTAACCTCTATTCGTTTAATCTCATTTTAATATCACTTAATCTCCTTTTTCTCCTCGTCTTTTTTATGTATTTAACAAATTACTTTGATGAACATAATAAACTGAAGTGCTAAAACAGAGCCTGCTGCAGCCTCACCTTTAAATCAAGATGAACAATATTGTTTTCGTGCAAGCAGCAAAGTCCTTCAAGTATTTGCCTTATAAGCCTTACAATATCCCTTTCACAAATTCTGTCATCCAGATCTGGGACACACAAGTCAAATATTTCTCCTCCAGCAGCACTGAAACACATTCAAGAACACCTATGTATTAGGTTTAAATTTTGAAACTTAAGTGAGGAAAAATGTTTTCAATAGCACATATTTATCTAACATATATCTGTAATATCAGAGAGGCTGGGAATATTTTTTTTTCCATATTTGCACTAAAACACTTAAAATAAACACTTACAAAAGGGAAAAAATCTGATTATGCTTTTTTTTTCCATTATAGCCTGAAACAGCAGTTGAGACAGTAAAAAGCACTTTGACTGGTAACCTTATAATGCTCTGGTCCCCTCAAGCAAGAAGATGCCTTCCAGAAGTCGAGTTCTATCATCAGTCCCTAATCAAAGAAGCCTTTCTTTTTAAGTCAAATCTAAAATTTCTTTCATGAGACCAGTTCATAAATAATTCAGAGCAGCATAAAGCTCCATGGAAATATCTGTGTTCCTGTGGTTTATGAGTTATTCCTACACTTGGCTGCAGTGTCAGCTGTCTCCTTTCAGGCTGGGTTTGAGATCATTACTCAGCCTGCTCGGAGTGCCTAAAAGTCTCTCTCTCAAGGATGAAGGGCTTCCTCAAAACTACAGATCACTGAGCCTAAACTTCATTGCTAACAAAATGAGAGTCCATTAAAAAGTCAGATAATGGACAAAACAAATGAACACAGCCACAAACCTGCTGAGGTTATATGAGGTGTCAGTAATGCCTCCCCTAGGTGACTTTATGGCAATGTGGACATGAGGGGAAGGGCAGAGGATGCCATGAATTTCAACTCTCACAAGGTTTTCAGCACTGGCTCCCACAGTATTCCTGCACTCAAGTTACATTATGGTCTGGATGGGTGGGCACCCAGATGGGTAAAGAGCTGAAAGCTCTGCAGAAAAGCATTTGCAAAAAACGCCTTAGAACAACAAATAGTATGTTAGGAGTTACCTAGTTCCAGGGAAAAAAAAAGCTTTTTAAGACTAGCTAAATTCCTTCAAATTTTCCAAAGAATATATCATGGTGTACAGAGACCACCATTAACAGCACTTCAAACACTTTGTACATGAAACTTAAAGCTTAGAATAAATTGATTTCACAGGCTCTATTTTTGTTCCTTACATTCCACACAAAAATTTACACATACAATAAATATGATATATAATGCAAACTCCACTCCCAAATTCAACTTATTTTTCAGAGCTAATAAAAAGCTTTGGGGATGTGTGTAAAAAATATGGGATTGTTTTAGGCAAATGCTCCAAAAGTCAATTTTAAACAACAAAAACACTAAACTGAGGAGCACAAAACAAAGAAAGCAAGTCTTCAGTCACAAAAAAATGTCTTTAAAGGAAAAAATACAAAGCATATTATAATGAAAGATTAGCAAAACATATACAGGATACCGTTGCAATCCCTCTGGGCATTCAGGCAACTCATGCAAAAAACTTAATATATTGAAAGATTTTTTCCTACAAGTATGGAACATGTGATGAAGGCATACTTACTATTCCAAAACTAAGATGATTTCATTTGCTGTTTCATAGACTTCATGGAGATTTACTATGCGAGGATTGGATTTCATTAATTCAAGGACAGCAATTTCATGCAGAATCTCTGCTTTGCAGTCTTGACCTCTTCTTCTTTTCTTCAAAAATTTAGCTGCATACTCTTGGCCTGTGGATTTAGCCATACATTTTCTAACCACAGCACATCTTCCTCTACAAAATTAAAGGGAAAACACTGAGATGCAGGAAATCAAAACTGCATAAATTAACATTAGAAATAATACATAGCAAATAACTGGAAACAAACAAAAAATATATTGGGAAGTGCCATGCTTGGCCTGCTCTTACACTGTTTCCTGAACATTCACTTGCAGGCACTGTAGAAGGATAGTAAGCTAGATGAAGCTCTGCTGAGACCCAGTAAAATTCCCTTTATACAGCCTAGCTAAACATTAAATCAGAGTATCAGGTTACAGGGACATTCTCACTTCACAGAATAATTCAGGTGAAAAGGACTTCTGGAGGTCTCTAAAAACCTCCTGCTTAAAGCTGGCAAGATATTAAAAAGCCCTCAACCTCATTACAACACCTACAGGACAATAATAAAGCAAACCCCTGTGAAATGCAGAGAATGAATAGGGAAAATAAAGCACATTTAAATGCATGGGTGGGGCAGGAGGTTTTCAGTGAAAAAAAATTTAGTCCTAAAGAGAATTTGCTTCCACAAACCATGCAGTACTGCTACAAAAATCCCAGGTATCTGCGAAATGTTTCAAAACATCTTAATAGAAAAGCACCCACCACTTAGCATTCTCTTCCTCAATTACAGTTAGACAGTGTGTTGCTTTATTTCCTAGCCAACTGTTTAGGTATGGAAACAAAAACATATTTTGGCAAAGAAATGTTTTTAGAAGAAAACCACGTACTGCAGTTAAAACACCAAGCTGATCTTTTAAAAAATTAGGAGGAAAAAACTGCAGGTTTTTAAGCCAAGTTACAAACTCCTGAGAAAAAAACAATTTTATAGCCACCAATATTGCATTCCCAGAAATGCCTGGTTGCATACATGCAAAGTGCTTTCAAATGGTACAAGAAACCTTATTTACAAAAAAACTTGCAAGGCTGCAATAAACTGAGTAAAGTTCTAAAAACAGTATCAAGCTATGTACAAAGTACACAATCTACATTTATCTCTTCAAAAAAAGCCTGTCCACCTCTATTTTTTGTTACCACAGCATACTAAGAACAAACGTAATGAAACAGCTCAGAATGAGCTCTCTGAGCTGTGCTCTTTAAACTGAATTAGCTTCTTTAGTAGTAAATACCACATTGTCTTGCAGGCCTTCCTTTTTTCTGGCACTTAAAAGGAACATTTCTTAAAAATAAAAAAATTTATGAAAAAAATCTGGACTTCAGTATTTAACCAAAACAGGGATGAGCACTTCATGGAAAAAAATCAATTTTCCTTTGCAAATAACTGCACATAAATACCTAAATTATTAAATATTTAAAGATTACTTTGAATCATACTGCAATAACTTAAATAAATTCAACAAAACAGTCCTTTTGTCATCATTTATTTCAACATCAATTAGTTGCAGGTTTTTTCTATTCTTTTTTGAAAGCACAAAATTTTAGAGGTGAAAGTTGTTTAGTCTGATACATGCACACTCTTCACCTCAGCAACTATTTGTAAGCCTGAAACAGCCACGTTCTTTCCCAATTGTTAACCCAGCTTAGTATTGCAGAGCATTTGAAGTTACTGAGATCAATTTCAGAACACATCCAAGTCGAAAACACTCCCCTCTCCAGCTCACATTCTCTTTTTAGCATCCCATCAGCCCTGCCAGCCACGAAAGTTTCTCTAAAATCAACAAAGGGGAACCAGTTTAGTTTCATGAGAACAGCAAGATCTTCCCCAGTAGTTTTGGCACATCTTCCTTCTGCTTGCTGTGGGTCTAAGAACTTTGAAGGCTCAGTGATATCTCCAGATTTGAGATGTAAGAATTTCTAGTTGTTTATCAGTAGTGTGCCAACTAAGGCAAAAAATAAGGCAAAAAATAAGACAAAAAAGTCTTTTAGAGATGTGGAAATTGCTGCAGAAACACAAAAGAAGTCAGCTCGGAAGCGCTGCACTGACGCAAGCGGAGCAGTTCCCACTCCTGCCTGCGTAACCAGCCCCCTTCAAAGCCCAGCTCTACAAGAAAAACTGATTTCAGGATGTTTTCATATCTCAGCTCAGAAACCACAGAAATTTAACTAACTTCAAAAGAAGCCAAGCCACACACACACACAGGGACAGAACTACTTAAGCCACTAAACAGAACCAAACCTGCCAGCTTCGTGAGTCAGTGTCTTAAATACCAAAGGACCCAACAGATAAGGGTGTGGGAGAAAGAAATGGGGCTTGGGAAGCTTAAGCAGAGAACAAGAGAACTATTTACTACATAATCTCAACAGGAAAAGAAAACTGCAAGTGAAAATTAAAGCATATTGAATCATTTAGAGAGGTTACAAAGAAAAGATGCATTTGACATCGTTCAAAAAGCACTTAAAAACATGAAAAAATACACATGTAGCTAGGCCAGGAGAAATCACAAGTATGTTTGCAAAGCAGAGTTCTGCTTCCTTTTTTCTTGCATTTTGGCACTTATTTTGTTATGCCTGGTTTTGCATGCACAGAAAAAGTTAAAAACTCTGTCCTGGAATTCACACAAAATTACACTTTTGTTTGCTTTAGACATCATCTCACAAGTATGCAGAGTCTAAAAATCCAGCGTTGGAACAATACCTGAGTTCTAGTGGGTGCTGCATATAAACTGCTTCTGTAGAGCTTAGAATTCAAAAGCAGAGCTGACAAAAGTTAAGAAAAGAAGAAAGTTACAGGCTGCAACATGCACTCCTATAGAAGTGTACCAGATAAAGCACATGCTAGAAAAATAGAAAAAAAACTCAAGAGAACAGTGGAGGCTGAAGAGCTCACAAACCACATGCAGAAGAGCACCTCTGCTGACAGAACAAGCTGCAGGTGCAAAGGATCCTTATGCAGCAGAGCAAGGCAGAGCTGTGGGACTGACCCAGCACATTTCTGTTCAGGGAGCTTGGAAATACCATCACAGCATCATGTTTGCATGGCTTTGCACCCCATCCACTGAGTATTTTCAGGGTATGAATTAACCCAGCAATTTCATCACTTGTATGTCTGAAACAGTATCATAAATACCAAGGGTTTTGGGTGCTTTTCTGTTTTATTTCCTATTTTACTGTTGCAAAACAAGTAAGAGCAAGAGAAGCAAGCTGCAAAACTGCTCTGAAACAGCAGCTCGTTTGAAATTCACTCCAACTGCTTGAGGTTGGGAAGGGGAGAGAAAAGGTCTTTCTTTTCTGGACTTCAGAAAACTCACCCAAACACCTGGGACAACCAACTCAAAATCCTCATTCTTTGTCTTACAGTATCACCCCATGTCATCTCTTGTTTAGGCCATGCACCTGGAATCTATGTGGACTAGGCAGGGAAAGGAAGATAATCCCAAATCTCTATGCCTATGAAAACCCTCCAGGATCTCTCTGACATGGAAAAGGCTGGCAACTTATGCCTCACTGTCCCTTTTCCTGGTCCCTAAAGAACCCACTGTGATTGAAAGAAGGGGGCAGGGAAGGAGAGGGGCATATTTCATTCTCCATCTACTACCATAACAGTTTGCTTGGTTGTACAGAGAATTTTCTCACAGCAGAAATTCCTCTTGCTCAAATAAAATAAATAGGAATAATCTTACCTTCCTAGCTCTTTTGACTCAAGCATATAAAAATTGTGGAAGTTATCTGTCTTGATTGGTGTGTGCAGAGATGTGGCCAACAAGCCAGAAAGGCTTTTATTCTCCAGCTTTCTTCTTGACATTGTCAAGAGCAGGTCTTGCTCTTCTACCAGGCACCTGCTGAAGCAAAACAATTAAGAGTTTTGGAAATTCTATAGTCACAGCACAGGAAAGTATACAAATATTGTGAGTTTAGGGCTATAAAACTGGAATAGCCAGAACTTTGTTCAGGAGCAGCCTGAAAACAACACTTTTAATCACTGTAAAAATAAAACCTGAAAGGAATACTAATCAAGACATGCTAATGTAATAATGTAAACACTTGAGATAAGTTGAGGGTTTTTTTCTCCCTGGAGCATATCCATAAGATACAAGAGATAAGCTTTAGTTCTAATAAAAATGCTAATAGCTACTTAACTATTAATGAGATGTACCTTTTTTTAATCTTTCTGAACCTCTTCTGTGGATTCTGGGTAAGTTCCACACTTCCTTTAAGTTTACACTTTTAACAGACATTTGCTCCTGGGGGAATTTACCAAAACTCCTTCCTGTTTGTTAACTGCAACGCAGCAGTAATAGGTACAGGACAAACAACAGGACAAAGTGAAGTTCTACCAGTGGGAATATTCACATTTGTTATTAGGCTCACTCAGGGCTCCTCTAAGTTTCCTTTTTAAGGCTGAGTTAATTGTCAGAGGGAAGCATGAATGGACAAGGTCCTCTTTGCAAGTTCAGATCATTTAGAATCAAATGATGTAGTAATCCTGATTAAATTACCTTAATAAACCAGTAGAACAGCACATTATACCCACCCACATCATCTCTACTACAGTGAAAAAAAAAAAAAAACCCAACAAAACCAAACCAAATAAAAATACTGGGGGTTTGGTATGCACATTCATAGGCCTGAAGCATCTCTTCAGGTAAAATGCAAAAGCAAGGCAGAAAAAGATTACTGAAGGATACCAGAAGTATTAAATGATAGCTTATTTAAGTTAAAGAGCAGATTTACCTTTATTAGTGAAAGAAAAAAAATAAAGTAAATTACAATTCAGAGACAGTTATCAAACTCACAAAAATACACTTGCAGTTTAAATGAGAGAAATGCACTGTCAGACACTTCTGGGGGAGCACTCGAACTAGTTATGATCCAAATGTAACCCAGAACCCATCCGGCATTGTTCACATTCCCATGTGGGATGGAACATGGATATTCAGATTAGAACTATTTTGGATTCAAACCATTGTACATAATTTAGCAGAAAAAAAGGCCGAAACCACACAGTTTAAAAATATCTTCTAAGTATCATCTGATATGCAGGAAATAGCTTCTTTGAGAAATTATGAAAAGGTCACAATACAATATAATAAACAAGTCCTTGACTCACTGTGTAACCAGCAAGCATTCCTTCTCCCGCAATTATGTGACAGTTTACCATTTAAGAGGACGATTTTGATGTCTGAAATTTTACGTGCCTCTCCTTAGGGCTGTGTTCACTCGATAACTTTAACTCCTAACCTGTATCTCCTTCCCGCTGTACTTCAGCAGAAAACCATTTGTGTTCGATAACAGGCCTCACTGATTAAGAGTTCACCACTATCAAGTTTATTACCATTGCCGAGCTTATTACGTAACCTTTCATTTTACATCAACAATCGTACAGAACTTCTGCCTCACGTTGCCTTGACATTTTTCCTCTGGTAAGGCACCACATCTCCCTTTCTTACCTCAGAATCATCAAAAATAGAGAACAACACATATCCATAGCAGGCAGAAAACCACAAAGAGGCACTTAATCTACTAAGGAGAGTGAGATTCAACTAGCTATGAGGGGAAAAAAGCTTCCTATTAAACTAGGGAAGTTTAACTGGAAAAAATCAGCTCCTTTAACCCTTTCTAAAGACGTCGAGTCCCTGGTCCGGGCCGAGAAAATGTTTGGCAGCGAAGAACCACGGAGGGCGGCAGCGGGACAGGCCCCGGGCCCCGCGGGACAGCCCCGACTCCCCTCACAGGCACCCCCGCGCTGCCGCCGGCGCGACCCGGCACCGGGCGGGGAGGCAGCACGGGGCTCCCAGAGCGCCCAGCCAGCAGCACACCACAGCAGCCCCCTGGCTAGACACACTGCCCGCTCGCCCGCGGCCGGGCGTTCCCCCCATGGCCGAACACACTCACCGCCGCCCGCCGTCCCTCACGGCGCCGCTCCCGCTCTCTCCCCGTCTCTCGCCGTTTGAAAGGCGCAACCCGGCGCGAGCGGCTGCCCCGGCGCCGCGAGCGGCAGGCCCCGCCCACTCGGCAGAACAGCCAATCCGCGCCCAGCCGCGGCGCCCGGAGGCCCGGCGATTGGCGGGAGCGCCCTCCGTGCGGCCAGCGCCCCCTGCCGGCCACCCGGCCCTCAGCGGCAGGTGTCGCCGGCGCACGGCCCGGCCGTGAGGGAGCCGGGGCTCGGGGCGCTGCGGGGCCCGGCCGCTCGTTCTGCACCTCGCGGGGTGCGCGGTGCCGCCGCCTCGGGCCACAAGACACCGATGGCAGGGCCCGGTCCCGGGGCTGTGTGCCAGCCAAAGCCCGCAGCGAAGGCTCCCCGCTGCATCCCCGAGCGCTGGAGCAGCGGGGCAGGTGCGCGGGCAGGTCCCCGTGCAGGACAGCATCCCGTGCATCCCCCGGGCGGGCAGCCGGGGCCCGGCCTGGTCGGGACGTGGCGGGGACGGAGCCGCAGCCGCGGGGCAGAGGCCCTGTGCGAGTGACGCAGCCGCGAAGCTCAGCGACCACAGCACCGGCCCAGTCCAGCTAAAAACCGAGCGATAAACCAGTTCCCACCGACAGCTGCCGGGAACAGAGCCCTGTCAGTACTGCAGTAGAAGTACACGGCTCGCACGGAGCACGTTTGACAATCTCTTAGTCATGCGTGCAAGTGGAAACAGGGTCTTCAGAGCCTCGTGAGAAGTCCGCCAGAAAGGAGAAAAAAAAAAAAGTTAAAAGACTCTAACCTGTGGTTTCAAAGACTCTTCACGAGGACTCAAAATAGCCTAAAGCATGGTTCAGAAATAAGTTGAAGTTAGAAAGAGTTTTAAAATAGTTGCAATTTGTTTGTCAAATTGATTTCCTCTGAAGCAATCCAACGAGCTAGAACTTTGCAAACAAACATCCGTTTTATAATAGATTTGTCATGAAGGCAGTAATAGTAATGCAACATCAGAGTTAAGAGTTGTGTATTTAATTTCAGAAGTGCACCATTAGCGTTACTGGGTTAATTCTGTTTGTCCATGGCACTGCCAATGAAATGGGTAATTGCTGCGTTTATTACAGTGCCTAAGTCATGCTGTCACAGCAAGGTTTGCATTAAGATGAAAGTTACATAAATGAAGATAAGAAAGCAGAAAGTATTCTTGAAGAGTCTAGAATCTGTCACACCATGTAGCTGGCACACTGAGGTACCTACTAAAAACATGTAACTCCTGCTTGCTTGAACTTCCATCTGGCTTTTTAACACTTTGAGCTGTGGATATTTTTTACAAAAGCAGTCCAAAATCTTTACAGTCTACCACAGAGTTCCACCATCTCTGCAGGGTTCCAGATCATGTCCTTTCTTGATTATAACATGATTTCAAATACATCTGTCAAATAAAAATAACAACATGTGGACAGGATTGGTTTTGTTGAGAAGTGCTCTTTGTGCAGTATGAAAAGCAGGCAGCATTCCAAACATACCAAAATGAGCCACAGAGTAAATTTAAATGATGCCCACAATTAAGCTGCTTTAGGTTATTATAGCACGTGGTGCCAAGAAGTAAATGACAGTGCTTATGTTTGTTTCCTTTAGCTGCTTTTTTGTCTTTACTGATGCTCTTCAGGATCTGCTCTACTCTTCCTGTAAGTTTTGAAAAACAAGTCAATACCAAAAATGCTTCATGACATGCATGTTATTGTACTCTTGGTTATCTGTTTCTATAATGCCATAGAAACATGAATGGCACTTAGAGAAGGGTATAATTGACAGGACTCCACCCTGAGGACTTTGGAATTTTGCTTAGATACACCACAACTGAGAGGTACAAACGAAGGGTGGAGAAGGGGGAATGGGTAGGCTGAAGGTCACAACAGTACAGGATCATGAACTATTATTATTCCTAATGTATGCTCCTGGTCTTTGGGATAATTAAAAAATAGCAATTAAAGGTGTTAGCTTCATAACTCCCGTTCTTAGTTACTTCTTCTCTGGCTTACCTTGATTAGTGATCCATTGCAAAGCTGCTGCTCTTTTCAGCCTTTAGAGGCGTTCAGGAAAGAACCATTCCCACTTGATCAGCAGCCATTTGGCACAGCTGGATGCACAGCCACCGGTGATCAGAGCCACAGGTGTTTTAGGGAGCCAGCCTTGTGGAAAAAGCCCATTTCAGCTCAGGACTGTCACGAGTTGATGTTTGGAGTGAAGAGGTGGCAGCCTACCCTTCTGAGCAGAGAACTGTGTCACTGAGGTGAGGACAAGCACACAACGTTAAGAGCTGGAAGCTCAGAGTGTGAACCTTCTCCAACTCGTTTTTATTTAATACGTGTCATTTAAAAAAATCTGATTCCCTCCATGCTAAAGTCTCTTCACCACCTTCTGACACAAGGCAACCCTCAGTGCAGTGGGAGATCTGTGGATTCCACCCAGGCACTGCTTCCCACAGCAGCCTTGGTGTCACCCAGCACGAGCTCCAGCCAACTCCAGTGATTACAGTGAGGGAAAATGAGTGATTGTGCACTACGTGGCATCACTTATCAGTGACCCGGGTGAAAATACAAGTCTGACATCAAGAATGGCAACAGAGAACAGATTCTGAAAGGGCTCCAGTCCCAAAGCCCCGCCTCTTTCCCCAGCAGTTCTCCTTCAGTGACTCAGGTTAGCTTGCACCACATGTCGAGTAGCAGCAAGAGAATGCAAAATCACCTTCTAGAAAAAGTTTTTTAAAAATGGAAATACCACTTCACTATCAGGTTCTCCAAACAGTCTGTGTAACACACAGAAGTGACGAGTTGCCATTTAACTGTTCTCCTTGGGCTGTGTTGTGGTGAAGAGAACCTTCTCTCACTCTAACCAGAGTTATCTCTTAGAAAAGTAGAAGGAAATATTTGGTGGGGGCCACAGACTTTCATTAAAGACAAAAGAATGCATTTCCCCCTGAAGATATTTCCCTGTGAAAAGAGAACTTTCCTGTGTTACAGCCACTGCTGGGAAGTATTTTGCTGCCAGCTCTGGTGCCCCATTCAAAAGCAGAGGCCCCTCCACAAAGCCCAGGCCTCTCCAGTGTGTTGGCTGTGATACCTGGTGCTTTGTTTGTCACAGGGTTGGCTTCTTTCATATGTAGCTCATATTCAAATTATGTTGATATGGCTGCAGAATCCCTAATTTGCCCACTTCCAAAATAATGATTTGTAATATGCCAGACTCCACAGGCCACCAGAAATCACTTAGCAAAGGAGATGTCAAAAAGAGCATCTCGTGGTTTCTCTAAACATTTTTAAATGCTGCCAAAAGACAGAATGATCTAAAGGTACTCACTTAAAAAAGGATGTTATTGTTTATTCAGAGGCACAATAAAAGAGATGACTTACAAAGTGGATTTTGTAAGAAGATTTATTTTAATTAAGTGATTTCATGATGAAACATGGTCTTAAACAAAATAGAGATCAGTATGAAAATAAAATTATACACAGAAAATTCTTTTTCTCAAATGTTTTTGAGTAACAGGGAATACAACACAACAGTCCTGTATTCAAATTATGTAAATCTGTGAGCAGTCAAACATTATAGTACATTCCTTGAAGCCAGGCACAATGACACACATTGTGTGCCCCTGTAACACACTCAACACATTTTCTATCTGTCCTCTCTGCCTCGAAGAAAAAAAATCATGAAATGTAATGCAATGTAAATGGGGAAAAGGAGGGAAACCATCTTAATGCTTGAAGCATGTATTCCCCATTTAGTGTTTTGTGAAAGTCATGTACCAAATTCAGATGAAACTTAAACTGGCTTGTAGAAAGATAGAAAAACTTGGAGTTGTATTTGATATACAGTCTTGTGAACACTTAACTGAAAAGTATGGAAAGGATTAAAAAATACACCGTGTTCTACTTAAAGCTTAGAAATAAATATGCACTCCTTATTCTCAGTGCCTGAAATTCTTTAAAAACAAAGAACTTGGTATAAAATTATATCAAGTAATTGTCAAAAATGAGGAAGATGCACCTATAATCCTGTTAGATTCTGGATGCCTGCATCCCCACTACAAAAACTTGTAAAACTCTACACACTTTCAAACATGCATACCCAAACTGTAACCTAGCAAGGGCAGGAACATCGACTGACTTGGGGGTAGCAGTATTCCACACCACATCCCTCACTACCTTCTTTTCCCCTAAAGATTTCCCTTTCCATACTGTACCAGCCCTTACAAGTACAAATGTTCAGTCAATTATTCAAAAAGCAGCCTTGCTGATCAGAATTCATGGATGCCCTCAAGGCTATGTCATTCCCAGGAAAAACAGCGTGCAAAGAAAAAGCATCCTCCAAAGGTGATTTATGTAGTTAATATCATCATAATTCTCCTCCTCCCTGCAATGCTGATAATAAACAGCAGTCTCCTGAGTGTTGCAGACTCATTGCAGAAAAATGTCCTGCTGCATGGAACTATTGAACCAGTATGGTTCAACATGAAAGTTGTCTTCTCATTTAGGACTTCAAGTTTATATAAAACTCCTACCATCTCAGTAACCATGCTGAAGAAGAAAACTCCTATGGAAATCTTCTTTTGATCCATTCAATAGTCTTGTCTTTTAGGTAAAAAAAACAGGTCAACTTTAGGTACAGAAACCCATCATGAAACCCTCCCACTCTCTTACACTGTATTTGTTTGGATAATGTCATTAGAGTGTGAATGGAATCAAGACTTGCATCAGCTTGGCTAAAGCTACCTAGGTCACTGAGAATATTCTAATTACCCTAAGTAAGCTTTGGGAATGCCACATCAATCCTTGTCTTTGTGGAAATGCATGGTTTTTACACAACCATAATGCAAACATCAAGTATTTTTTAAAAAAATTAAAAATCTGCATTTTGACACATCTAAACATTAGGGATTTGGCCCATCACATTGGAAAGGAAAGTCACCATTGGTTGTGATGATTTAACCTCTTATCAGAAGTTAATCTCTTGCCAAATGCAGATAGTAATAAATAGTCATTACTTGTACAAACAAAAGAGGGCTTCCAGACACCACCCTTATTTTATTTAGAAGCCTTCATTTTCCTGAAAATAGCCCAAATTAAAAAGAAAAAAAAAAAAAAAACAACCCAGTCACAATAAAACAAAAAAAAAAACCAAACCACATAGAAGTAATTTTTCTGATTGAGTATTTAGATTTTCAAAAGCTAATAATCAGTTAAAGCATGTCCTGCAGTTGCAGTAACACCAGTGTATTTCAGGATGAACAGTCATTCTTTCCTAGGTGCATTATCATAGCCTAATTTTCAAGCAGGAAGTATCCTGTTTTATATCCCAGGGGTCATCACAGCTCACTGTCCTGCTGCCTGTCCTCAAAGTGCAGTCCTTTTTCTGTGCCTACTCTCAGACTTGTCCTCACTCCAGCACTCCTCCATGGCTGTATCTCATGTGCTGCGTGGAACTGCCCTGTCTTATCATTACAGCATTACATCATTACCTACAATTACATTCCTTCTTAGAATTATTTATGAGGCTTCAGAGATTTTTTTTTCTTATTCATACAGTAATCTACTTTAAAATTAGTGAGCTCCAACGTCTGACTGCAGTCAGCACAGCAATCAAGTATGATGATGTCTCAGCAAAATCCTCTTTTATTGACCTTATACTGCAGGATGGGCATTTCTAACTATGAAAAATGTAATCCTAGTTTAAAATGCAACATGGTGAATAGTCAATGGAGTGTGTCACGAGCTGCTTGTATAGCAACTAGCAGGCATCACAGATAGAACAAGCTTTTGGGAAGAATCCAGTTCAAGGGCTGCATGAGAAAGCCTCCAGCTGTGGAAGGCACAGTTCTCACAACGGTAACAGATCTGCTGCTGCTGTGATTTCTGGATCAGCATCACCTGCCTCACTGCAAAGGCTCTGCAGCCACCTGGCCAACAGCCTGGAGAAGCCCATGTGGACCACAAATTCTGGCAATATAAAACATTGCAAGCAAAATCCCCTGCCTCATTAATTTTGCAGAACCAAAACCAAAAGACATTTTACCCTTGGACCTAATAAACAATTTTCAAAAAAACCTTTGTGACTTTTTTTTCTTGATATCAGTGTAACAGTGATCCTGTCGACTCTGGATTGAGGGAGCTGCCTTTGAAAGCAAAACCAAACTCAGAGCCTTACTGTGACATACAGCTACAATCAGTGTAGGTGGTCAGCAATTGTCTCTGGGTGATTGTAGGATTATGTGTGCAATCAAAAGGGACAGGATGGATGGCTTTGTAAGACAGCCCAGAATAAGGGTGACCAGAGTCCTGTGGAGTTCTGTATATCTATACATTTAAAAGCTAATTGATGTCAGCACAAAAGTATGTTAAATTAGTTGAACAATATACCTCCTGAGTGCTTAACAAAAGCCTCAAAGTAGGCAAGGCTTTTTTTTCTAATATGGGCTAAATGAGAAGTTTCTCAAAGTTCTGAAAACAAGAAACAACTGAAACCCAAAAGTTAAAGTTTGATTATTCTCAAGTTTTTTAACAGGTGAAAGGATTGAGAGCAGCATAGCTCAGCTCCCTTTCACATCCATCATAGCTTTGAGAAATTTATCAGAATACATCTCTAGCTAAAATTTTAGTACAATTATTCTGCAATGCAATCTGAAAGGAAACAAGTTCAATGCTTGAATTACTGACTTAGGGTCTAATCAGAGTGTAGCAACTATTTCACATAGTTCACCACTCAGGAGGTATTTTTAAATGCATTTTGAATACATACAGGTACTTCAATGGATTGTCACCATTCCAGGAGTCCTTGACTGTCATCCTTTTTTCAACAATCAGGAGGAACCTTTCTAAACAGTGGCCAGAAGGTCAGTCATACAAACCAGAATTATCAAATAATCATGATTTTACCTTAAAATACCTACACCATAATATGGCTCCAAGCAAAGCCTATGAAGTAAAGTCCTAAAGGAAAATATTTAGTAAAAATACTGAAAATGTTTAAATAAAAAACACTTCCTAGCAATGAACATCCTAAATAGTGTTAGCTTAGTGCCAAAATTTGTCAGTCTAAAGCTAAACAGAAGCACTATGAAGTTTATGGTCTATCTGGAAGACATGCAAAATATAAACTGCCTTTCATTGTGAAAATTCTGTGTTTGGAGGGTCAGCATTGTAATTCTGCATACTGCTAACAAAAGTGGGTTATACTGCCTTTACAGTGCAGTTATTATTTTCCTCTATTATTTATCTAAAGTATATTTAGTTTTCCAGCAAACAAGTAATTTCAAAATCAACCTCCCAAATTCTTTTTAATTGTAAAATATTTAGGCAAAAGGTTAGACTAGTCCAACAGCAGCCACTGCGGTTGCACTAAGAAAATTGTAAAGAATTTTTGCTTAAACTGATGAGCCAATCAACCCATAGCATTTCTGCAGTTCTGTTTTATAGCACATAATTGAGCCAAAACACAAACAGTTTAAGAAGCCAGCTTTGAGTAATTCTTCTGAAATTTTGCTTGAAGTTCAATTGCTTGCCCAGAGAGAAAAGGATGAGAAGGGGAAGCAACAGTAGATGAAAGCTACATCTGCAATCTTATGACTGGAGATGAACCTTCTACTAAATTCCCATTAGTGCTAACAGGAATATATTAACCCTCCACATTAAAAAAGGGGCAGGAAAAACAACACTATTAGTATAATTTAATGCAGATAAGTTTCATTCACTGAACATAAGTAACTGGTTTTATGCTATGGGAAGTAAACTTAAACTGACCATTCAAACACAGCTGCTGAAGATTCCCCTGATGTGAACAGGGATTCCCTCAGTCCAGAGACAGCATGCTTCAAGCAGCTCCATAAAACTCTGCAGCTACCACTGCAGAAACTCAGTAAACATCTGCAATTAATATTGCTGAGATTACATTTAACAACCAGATGATACCATTGCAAATGCTTCAGAAGGATTTTGTTTTAAAACTTTTTTTAAAGGATTAAAAATACATAAGAAACCACAAGCCTCTTCTCTCTCCTATAATTTTAAGCTGAGCAAACTACCAGTCCGGTGCTCTGCCAGTCCAGCTCCTACCAGAAGCTTTGTGTGATGTCCTGCCAGGATGCTCTGCCTAGATTTTCAGTTTCCCGAAGATGCTCCCCGCCCCTGTGTGCCTGGGGTTAACTGCTGCCATGTGGAGCTCGTGTGGTGCCCATGAGCAGGCTGTGAATGCAGAACTGTTCACCCCACATACCCTCTAAGCCATATTAACATTTTTTATGGTAGGGTCAGTACAAGGATAATGAAAATTATGTTTAAAAGCAAAAGAAGACAAATATTTGATGAATACTGAGGAAAAACAGCAGGCAGTGAGGGGGTGGGGAATAAGGTCTGGATTGAAAGGCTTTGCTGTCCTGCCCTGCCCTGCCAGGTGCTGCTGGCAGTGTGACAGAGGTGGCAGATGGCTGTGCCCTGCCTGCTGTGGGCAAAGGCACCACTCCCCTCACAGCTGCTGGCTGCAGACTCTGAATGGGTGACTGCTCGCTACAGCAGGTGCCACACTGCACAATTTCACTGATTCCAAGCTTTTGTTGTGTATTTAGGAGTGTTCTGGCCATAGCCTGACTGCCAGCAGCACCAGGTGACCTCTGCTGGGACCTGGGGAGAGGGGGCTGGCTCTGGGGTGAAGGAGACAGAGGCCACTCTGCTGCCAGCCTGCCCAGGCTGCAGTGACCTGGGAGCTGCTTTTTGGCTGGTGATGTGCAGCTCCACTTCCCAGCAGAGCAGGAAAGGTGGGCCCCTCACTTAAATTCCTGCAGGGACATCCCCTGCCAGCCTCTGTGTGATGGAGATGCTGTGGGTTAAGTTAGTATGAGCTGTCATTGGCTGAAGGGATTCTTCCATCTACTTTTTTCCTTCCTAAATGCAAAGCTCCTTAGCACCATCTGGAAAAGCTCTGAGAGATACTTGAGGAGAGCTTTGGAAAGGCTCCCCAGCCTTTCTCTGTGTGGACCCTCATCCCTGCCACACTGTGTCATAAGCAGCAGCATCCTGGTTGCCTGCTGCAGGCAGCTGCAGGACATGAAAGCTGGCTTTCCCTTGGGACACATTTAACAGGAACCAAAGGGAGAACATTCCAAGCAGTTGCCAGGAGATGTGGGTATTTGACTAAGCTCAGGCTTCCTTTCCTATACTCTCTACTTGCTAATCCCTTCAGAGCAGCAGCATCACTTACACTGTCACAAAGAGCCAAGTGCTCGAGGCAGCACAGGGAGCTGTACCCAGCTGACACCTCAAGCTCCACTCAGCTTTTCTGGAGTCCCCCAGGGGATGTTGGCAGCACAGGAGGAAGCAGCAACTTCTCCTTAGTCTCTCTTGGGTTTAGTGCTACAAAGATTCTGGATTTTTTTTTTTTTTAATTATCTGCTTTCTAATTGACAGCTTCCCCACTTGTGGCCTTGTCACATCTTTACAGAATATCATGGCTGATTTCAATTATTTTTACATGCATAAATACAGAACAAATGGCTGCAGTAGATATATTTAAATAAAAATTGACAAGATGCATTTATTGTTTTAGTTTTGTACAAAAGCATAACTTAAAAGGCAAACTAGTATAAACTTACTTTGTGCCAAATATTTAAACTTTTCATTCCAAAGAGTATCTAGTTCAAAACTTGTAGATACAGTTTCCACCTGGGAAATCTCTTTTTTAAGACCACAGATAACACAGTATTGTAAAATGAAAATTCTGTAGTCTTTCAACCAATCAGAAGTTGCCTTCTGCTCCGAGTGCCAGAGTTTTAGCTACTCAGTGAATGGATCCCATGAAACATGAGCCATGCTGGAGTGACCTGCTGAAAAGTCAGTTTGCCTACTGCTCATTCATGTTCTGAAAAGAGATGTGCATTAGGACCCGTGACATGCAATCTTAGCAAAGACTGATAAATATACGTGTAGAAACAGGGTGATGTGTTTGGATTTTTCTTTGCTACTTCACACCAGCCAGAAGTAGCCTAAGAAAACCTAAGTTACTTAAGAGAGTCCCAGATGTCATGCAGAAGCTCAATTATTCTTAAAATAAAAGAATTCTTTCCCCCTGATTTTGCTTTTCCTCTGCACATGTGACACTTCCTCAGTGAGTCTGAAGGGTTTTCTCAGTCACCACCACAGCTGCAGCTGCCTCCTGCCTCGGAGGGTGGACTGGCAGTCTCTGCTGACAACATCTCCAGGGATGCTCGCCTCCGCTGGGAAAAACCTCCCACCAGAAGAAGCAGGACACCTCCCTCAGATGCCCCTTCAAGAGCCTCCAAAGTGAGAAGGTTACTTCCAAAGCTACTTTTCCCACAGAACAGGGCTCGCTGCACTACCAACAGGGCTGGCACAGAGCTGGATTCGTGCTCTTGTCATCCAGTATCCAAGCGCAACTCCTGGAATTTTACAATGTGGTGGATGCAGTGCGTGACAGCAGCTGTGCGAGAAATGGAGCGCAGCTGCACAAGTGTTCCACAAGACCATCTGGAGGAAAAGTACCAAAAATAGAAGCCAGCAAGCCTCGTGTACTTCAGCAAAATTAAGCATAAAGAAATTGGTGTCCATGCAGTGTTTGATATGCCATAAAAACTGTTTCAAATAACATTTGATAAGAAAACTATCAGTGAAAATGCAAGCTTGGACACTATGAACAGTTTACATCTTGTAGGTGTTCACTGATACAGGACAATGGCATTATGACCAGTGGCTCACCTTAAAGAAGTTATTCATGGTTTTCCAAATAAGCTAGTGTTTTACAGTGCTGTACAAATAAAAAGTTGTGGGGAGCATATGAAATATCTGTATTAAACTCCACTGCATTAAGTTATCCAATGCATGAAAAATGACCCGGATGCATTTAAAATAAATGCATATTACAATATCACATACAGTATTATAAAATTATTACTTATGTGCACAGTCCTGATATCTATAGACATGGCACTGTGAAGAAAGCCTGGTTCCTAAGCATTTTTATAGATATTTGATAGTGATGCAATTTGATATCAGTCAGATCATAATGTCCCTTCAACTTTGGTACATTCAGTGCAAAATATTTTCGGGAGTTGTTTTACTCTTATAAAAATAAAAGGCATTTTTTTCCCCGGAGAGTGCTTAAAGAATAAACACTAGCAGAATGCCTGTTCAAGCATGGAAAGTGACAAAACAGAAATAACACTTTTGTTTGCTTGTTTCCTGTTTACACTCTAAGAAACATAATATCATGAACCTATAAAAATAAACAGAAGTCACTGTGTTAGGGTTTTTTCCTGATATGCTGTGATAAATTGCTAGTTTCTTCTTAAAATAGTTTCCATGCAGTATAAAGCATAAAATCAGTCTTATTAAGTTATTAAGTTCATTGTAACAGCTCATATTTTGTCATATACACCACTGGCAAATGCATTTCCACAAACCTCCTCAATGCACAAGCCGTTGTTGTTACCTCCTTTGTTGCTGACTTTCCTTCCAACTCACTTCTGCCCCAGGAACTTGAGCTCTATGGTGTTCCCCATGCAGGCACTCGTAGTCTTAGGTAAAGCAAGTGTTGGATATGCTGTTATAACATATGGCATAAAGTAATGTACCTTCATGAATTAAAAAAAAAGAATTTATAAAAGCTCCTTTGTATGCTTTTTTGACAATTTACTGGGTAGGTAAGGGGCTGAACGATTTCACATTTTGACTTGAATTTTCTATTCAACAACTTTGATGAAATCCAGTCTTGGGTACATGTCAGTTTTGCAGTAGCCAGATGGATCACAACATGGCATCACGTTTCTGGTTTGCTCAGAACATAAACTTAAGAAGTGTAACCATCCCAAAAACCCATGGATTGCAAGACTTGGCTTTCCCTTGGCACACCAGGCACACTCTAGTTTCACTGTTGAGAATTCTGCCACTACCACAATGTTTTTTAATTGCTTCACAAGCTCCTTCGTGGAACCTCATTATTTGAATTGCACCATGAAACAATTTTCCTCTAGGAAATCCAATACAAAAGTTCATTCATTCCTTGAGAAGACAGATCCACAAAAGTCCAATGAGCTGGGCACTGTGGTTTGTGTATCACTCAAGTCCAAAAGTACTTGTCTCTTCTACTGCTGTCAACAGTTTTTCATATAGCATAGAGAATGATGGGTAAGGGGGAAGGTCCAGACGATTGAAACAAGTGTGAGCCCTGAGGGGAAAAAGAGAGAGGAGGTGAAGAAGTTCATTATTTGAAAAGTTCAAAAGAGAACACACAGACTGGTATGTGCTTGAATAGAGATGGGCAGATAGTATTCTTTTAGAAGACTTTGTTCTGTCAAATGATGTTTTCCAACTGAACAGGTAGTGAGGTTTAATCTACTTTCTTCTCATTAAAATAAGCCAGTAAGAAGCATTTATGAAGCTCTTTAGAAACATACTGACAGTCCAAAAGGCATGTGATAAATTATATCCATCAAATGTGCATGAGAAAAAAAAAGAATGATTTGAAATAGAACAATTCAAACAGTCTGGTTTGAAATCCTGGCTTTAAATGCATCTTCTGAGATGTAGCCTTTTCTGTATGGATGATACCTGAATACGTATTTGCAATGATAAACAAGATATTTCCATACATCTCCAGATCTAAAGGAAACAACCCCGTAGTGGTAAAAGACAGAAAAAACAGATGCTCTTCCTTTTACAATTTCCTTGGCATATGGATGATGTTCCTGAGGCATTAATGCTTGTGCTGATCCTCCCAATGGACATACCTGCCCTAGAGGCCAGCAGCTTTTGGAATTACACAAAACCATGCACGAACCTCTAGCCACCAACCTGCTTTCTTAAGAGAGCAACCATGCGATTTATTTCTCAGTGTTTGAAGTCCATCTGCCTCAAGTTTGTTGACACACTTGGAACTGTCTCTTAAAACCTTTTCCAGGGAATGAAAAGGGAGATAACAAAGATTTCTCTTTGTAGTGGAATCATGGATATCATTGCCTGACCTCAGGGCATGCTGAAGATGGTACTTCCTAGAAGACTGTGGTGGATGAGCCTGCTCTAATGAAATAAATAATGTAACTATTAATGTGATGGGTTCTTGAGGATGAAATGATGCAAAGAGAAACTGGAAGAAGCATCTCTTCTGCTCTAAAGCTTTGTAACAAAGCCTCACTTTAGACTGATTTTAGTATTTTGGCAGGTCTCTGTTTACAAATACTTCATTCTTTTGCAATAAAATACATCACAGAGTTATTTATTTAAATTCAATCCAGCTGAAAACCAAACTTCTCCTGCAGTGCCCTGCCCTTCATCAGTATGATCTGTATTAAGTGTAAATATGTAACATGTTAATGAAGGACTGAACAAGCTCCCTCCTCACAGCAAATGCAAGTCCTCATTCAACCTAACCAGTCCCAGAAATCCAGTTGTCTACCACAGACCTGTACAGACTTCCTCTGAGCGAGAAAATGCTGCCCTTCCATGTGAGCAAATTTATTAATTGCCACTTTAAGTGTCTCTCAGCTCCCAGCTCTGGGAATGGAACGTGGAGTGAAGTGGGTTAATCTCACTTGTTAAAAAACCTGGGAGTCCATTACAAACTGAAACTTCTTGAAGCTGAAACACCCACTCAGTTACAGCATTGTTATGTCATAAAAATATCAGGCTGAAGATATGTATACATAGCATACTAGGTCACACCATTACTATAAACACAGTCCAAACACCAAACATGCAATCACTTAAAAAAACATTGCCTTTAGCACCCTCCCCAAATACAGTAACCTTAGAAGAACACTGCTGCTGCACAGCAGAGATGGCATTTCCCCACTTTGTATTCCAGGGGTCTGGTAAAATTTTTCTCCCAGCCATCTCTCCAAGGCTCCTGGAGGAAAGCTCTCTTTTTATTCCTCCTTTGCCTTTCCAAAAACTTTATAAAATAATATATGCGTTATAGATTAAATTATTCCATTTCCCACCAAGTACTCTTAAAAAAATTGAAAATACTCTCTTTTGAAGAAAAAGACCAATTTAAGCCCAGCAGCAAATGGAACTCAGTGATCCCTTGAATTCAATGCAGAGTGTTGAAGAGTCTTAGGCAATTAAGAGCCTAACCACATGCTTCTGCTCCATGGGGCTGACAGCCACTCATTAGAACTATGGATCATGCTGTGTGGGCTGTAAAACCACAAATTATAAAAGACACAGTATATAATTAGCAAGGGATTCATTACCAACTGGTTTAATAGTAAGCTGGCATGTTGTTTACATTTATTAAGAGAACTGAGTTTTATCTTATTTTGAGGGCAATTTTGAAAATGGAACCACTTACTGTGGGAAACCAAGTAATTAAAAAGGACAAAAACAAGACCTTTGTCTTCTGAGGTGATGAATGCTTTTCCAACTCCAGCTTCCTAAGTCCTTGAGACAAATGTATTTTTTTCCTTCTGGGTAGTATTTTCCTGTTCCAACATTTGAAACCACATGGGCACTAACTGTTCATCTTCCTGGGCTCACATCTTATGGCAATATAAAAACCCATCTTGGTTCCTAAAGTCTAAATTCCCAGATTCCCAATTAAACTCCCCTTCATTTTGATTAATGTAGTAAAAGAGACTGACTTAGGCTTAAAATGCAGAAGTCAGATAAATATAATTTTCAAGTGAATCATCACAGGCACGAATAAATAATTGGCTGGAACCAATTTCTCAGCACAGGAGTGAATTGAAAGAGCAGCAGTCCCTCCCCTAGTTCAATCTAATCTGCAATACTGTGCAAAAGAAGGAAGCAGAAGTGGCACTGGGGTAGCAGTAGTTAAGCTGGACCCATAATAATCAATCTTTCCAGGGCATTGTACAGGCTGCCTAGTTAGTGTAAAAGACAGTGATACAAGCTCGGCAACATGGCATGTGCCTCTCAGAAATCTCACTGTTTGGTTCAGCAGAGCTGATTACACAGCAGTCAGAACAGTGGGAACTAGGCAAACATCTAGTGAAAACTTCTGTGTTTACATTCACAGCTGCTCAGGCCACAGCCACATACCTAAGTGACTATCCTAGCTGTCCTTTGTCTCTCAGACCAGGAAGAAGAGATGGGGATGGGTATTCTTACATGTTTTCAGCATTGCAGCAGTGTTTTTAGAAACGGAGGAAGAAACAAAGTCCACTGACCTGTTAAATCCTCACTTTTGCCACCTAGCACTATCAAATTCCACAAGCACTCCCTCTAAGAGGGCAATTTGCAAAGTTCAACACTGCTAGGAGGGAGTGATGGTGCCTTAACATAAAAGCTTTAGTTATCTGAGAATCAGTAAGAGTCACAGAGTCCTAGGGCAGCATTCCCAGCAGATCCAGCGATGTGTTTACACATGCTGGGCTTTTTTGGAAACCTTTTGGAAGCTGCTACTCGGGGTTGTAGTTACTGATGTGTTACCTCCAAGCCAGCAGTACCCGATGTCTGCACAGGGAGACTCAGAGGCTGCTGAGACCCAGGCTGAAGCTGCACTGCATCCAAGAACTACACAGGTAAAAAAGCAATCAGTGCTTTTGGCTTGGGGATTAACCCATTAAGCACTACTACCATGAAGATGTTTCATTTTTTATGAGATCAAGGTTCCCCATGTGTGAATACCAGGAACTGCTTGCTCATGATGACTGTAGGTATTTGTCACATGCAGTTGTTCTTATTTTAATTCTCATATTTGTATGGTAAAAACGATCCAGAAAGATAAAAATCAAATGTTTCCTAACCAAGGAAAACGTAAGTGAAATTTCAACAAATGACACAATCTCTTAAATGTGAGAAGTTGGCATTTGCCCTAAACTTGATGAACAGCCTGTGATAGCAAAGATTCTCAGCATGTTTCTCCATATTTTACTTTTGGAAGCAGTTCCATTCTGCAGTTTATCACAACCAGGGTTCTGCATAAGCTTTCCAAAGGAAATTTTGAACATCCTGTTCTGGCAGGTCCTGACCTTTTCCATGCTGCAACCTCTGCTTGCAAGCACCAGGAATTTCAGCTTCAGAGAATATATGGACAAAATCATGCAATCTCTTTTATTACTTAAACTCACACACACAAAAAAAAAAAAAAAAAATAAAAAAAATAATTTTAAAGTCAGAAAATATTTTTTGAAAAGTCACAGCTTTTACTTCTTAAACAGAATCAAAGCTTGTCCATAGGCCAATCATAATCAAACTATAAAGGAGACTGATTGGGCTACAAGATATCACTAGGCCCCCAGATGACAGAGTATTTGATATGAAATAGCGATTTTCAGGATTTGGATTCCTTTAATGCTCAGCTGCCTGGCTCTCATTTGTGCTGTGAACAGGAAAGATGGCTGTGTTTAAAGGCCACCTGCTGTGCCTGTGGATTTCACAGCACCACTTCTGTGTCCGTGACCTTCTCCATGTGGTTCTGATGGCAGGAGCCAACCCAAGAGACATTTCTGCCTCTGACCTTGTGCTGGAGGAAAAACCTCCAGGTTGCTGGCCATACACTCTGTGTGTCTCTGACCACCACCCTGTGTCTGAGACTCTGAATGAGATTCCTGAGGCACCTTGTTTATGAGGAAGTTTATGATTAGAGTTGAGTTTCCTCCATGGATCAGCCCAGCCCAAAGCCCCCTCCAGAGGCTGTACACAGCATACTAAAGCTGAGGTCTGATTAAGCACAGTTAGGTTGCCCACACTCCACACACTAATCTGTGTCTAGCCACTCCTAACCCATTCTAGAGGCTGCAGAATCCCAGAACTGGGTGAAAGAAAATCTCCCAGCATCAGCCTGATCACAGTACAGAAAAGACAAGAACCTGTTATTTTTTTTCAATTAAGAAACAAAGCTGAAGGTGTTTTTTTCATCATTCATATGTTATTAGTCTAGTCCTGGCATTGTTACCATAGACCTTTGAAAATAACTCTTTTTTTCTGCTCTAAAAATCAGAAAGTTGTTTTTTTTCTAATCTTTTCATCCTACTCCTCTAAACCTGCCCTACCCAATATAAATTCCAAGGGCTTGCACAACTCAACTCCTGCTTTCATATCTTGGACTCTCATACTGTTCCTTTACCCTCTTCACCTGTTTCAATTAAACTTACTTGTTCTCTTTGAAATCCTCACCTTCTCTTGTCTCTCTTCCTGCTTCTGAAGTGAAATTACTCCCTCCCACCTATTCTGCACTCACAACTTGCCTCTTCAGTATTTGTTAACACTCAACATCAGACCAAGCATAAAAATTATATCACTAAGCTATATTATAAAGCCTGTGTCTGATGCAAAAAATACAATGGGAGCTTTCAGTCAGACATAGTCACATTTTATTCACTATTTCATTTTAATTCAAATTAATTTTTGCACCTAACTTGTGAACTGCACGTTCAGTAAGTAAATACTTGCACATTTAATGAAATGTAACCAAGAAAGTCAGAAGATAATTTTCCATGAGAAAAACAGTGCAGTATGAATATCTGCCACAGTTACACTGCCTTGTCCACTTTAAGAGAACAAAACTGAGCTCAAACCAAAATGGACGCATCAGACACTGCAACAACGGGGAAGGAAATTTGCATGTAAGGGAAGGTGTATTTGCATACTCAGTGAAAGCCTGTTAATGTTTGACAAACAGCTGATGTGTTACCCAGAGAGTGTCACCATGAAGCCACCCTGGCACTAGTAGCAGAGCTGTACCTTGGAAGAGCAGTGATCTTCCCCCACTTCTCCACGCAGAAGCGCCTGGGCCCGTTGCTCCCGCGGAGAGAGGCAAAGCCTTCGTAGGGAATGCTGGACGTGCCTGTGACAAACTGGCAGCACAAACACACATCAGGACACACATCACACACAGGGGCTGGGGGAGGCACTCAGCAGCACACCCACTGCAGCACAAAGGCTGGGGAAAAGCATGTGCCAAGCAAGGAAATTCATGAGGCACAAGCAATAAATGCTACTTTACATGGAGGCTAAAAGCAAACAGACCATTTCCTGGCTGGGCTCTAGAAGAGGCAACTTAGCAGATTAATTTCCTCCAAAAGTTTTTCTGCATAAATACTGTGGAGTAACACACTATCAGTATCTAGTTACTCAGACTTAAGCCTAAGTGAGTTTTTTGCTGCCATTTCCTGCATTAAAAGGAATAAATACAAAAAGTAGTAATGTCTGGTGGCTCATGTTATGCCTTTCTAGCTATATGGATTTCCATTGCTTTATAAACCACAATTTACTACTGTAAGAAAAGGACTAAATTCTGAAGGTTAGGTATGCCCACTGACATTTGCTGAAATACTGACTGATGAGCAGTTTTATTTACAACCTGTCATGAACAGATCAAACATAGCTTTTGACAGGTCAGAGACTTCTTAATTTGTAATGAACTGGATATTATAAAAACTTTTCACCAACAGAGGTGATAGTAACATACAAGCAGACATTTCTGTCTCTCCATCAAATGATATGTTCCACACTGCCTTTCTAAAAATACTTAAACAGAATCAAAAAGAAAATCCGTCATAATTCAGTGATCAGAACCAGCAGATTTCATATTAGATCAATAACATGGTATGGCTTGCAGTGGAGGTTTGTCTGTTTCTTTACAGATAGGATGGATGTAACCTGTACTTAAAAAATTTTAACTCAATAGTAAACCCACATGTATAAATATTCTTTTGTTGAGATATTTTGTCCTCCAGCAGCAGGGTGACTGGAACCTGCCGGTTTAGTAAAAATGGAATTGGACTGACTTTAAGGTTTCCATCATTATTTTCTAATTTGAGGCCTTGAACTTCCATCTAAGCTTACTCTTTCCTAAGCTGTATAAATACTATTAACATTTCTACCTAATGACATAACCAATTACACAGTTTTCCTTTTCTATCTTTAGGAGTCTTAATGTACTTTTAATCAAACAATAGTAAAGGATTATTTATATCAGCCATTGTATCTTATATGTACTTTTTAACTTAGAAATCTATAAAAATAGCTGTGAGCTTCTGTCACTTGAAATAATTACAGTTAGCTTCTGACTCAGGCTATTCCCACTAGCAAACATCACCATAATTTCTGGGTATCCTAAACCAGACTAGGGCTAGTTTAGCATCAAATTTTAATTATTTTTACACAGAACAGCTGATTTCTTACCTGTAGAAGTCTTAGTCGTTGTTCATTGTTGAACCTTTCCACAGCAGCCCAGAACCACCGAATTACAATGTGATTGTCATGATAACCTGTTAAAACAACAAGAGTTTTATACTTTTAGGTGCTATGAAAGTGGTAGAGGGAATAGTTGGTAAGCTTTTCCTAGTTTAGCCTGAGTAACAATAATGCCTTTTTCTTTATCCAGTTGCATCAAAAGGCAGGAGGTGAGAGAAAAATACTAGAATGCTTAAAAATCCTCAAGGCAGAGAGAGAATGAACATGCCATGACAAAAAGAAGTGAGACCCCTTGTACAAGCATTTCTTCCATTAATCAGTCACTAACAGGAATGCCAATTCTTGAAATATTCCAACACTATGCTATTTATCTATCCAAAGCTACAAATGATGCTGCAACCATCTTTCTCACAGTATCTCACAATTCCCAAACTATCTTTTGTTCTCAAATTATCTCAACTACTAGCCTGCAGCCACTGAGATTTCTTCTAATTTTCTGTCAACTTTGAGTGTGAAAAAAAAAAAAAAAAAAAAGAGGACTATCCAACTAAGAATTGCTACCATTTCCATTTCTCTGCCAAGTCTGGGAGGTCCCCTCCCAATGTGCAGCTGGTTATTTCTGTGGAGAAGAGTGTTCTGTCGTGCTGTCTGGGCAAGAACAGCCAGGGAAGAGCTGCAAGGGGATGCAATGAAGCAAACTAAAATGGACAAATTACCTTCCCCTAACACTAACTTAACCAGAGAAGTTCAAAAGTTACCATAAATGTATCTCATGTGATGGTTCTTTATGTCTTGAGAACTGAGTAGTTCCACAGTCCCCAACACTCTCACTGAACAAGTCAAAATTCAAGTTACCTCCTCTGTACTCTGTATTATTTCTCCAATCACTCAAGTCAATTTCTGCTGTTCCAGCTATAACCAGTTCCAGTTCTCTGGCATCAAATACTGACACCAGTCTTGCATCAACCACCTGTGAAAGGAAATAAAATACATAATGGCATTTCTTCCTGTACTGAGCTGAGCCTTCCCATAAAGTCGGCTACTAATGTATTTACCAGGTATCATTTCAGGTAATTCAGAATTCAGGTTTTGTCTTTTTAAACAAACAAGTCCCAGAGACCCACTGCAGAAGGAGAGCAAGGATTGAACGCTAAACATACAGTGATCAAGAGTTTTGTATACTGCAAAAAGATACATAACCTTAGCCTTTACATACATGACTAAAAAAAAATTATTTTTACCCTCTCTTCCTCTTCCAATATTTGCAAGGGCACTTCTGATTGTATTTGGACACCATATTTTGGAAATGTATATGAAGAGAAAAATATTTTGGAAGACGAAAGAAAGTAAATTTAATTTTGGAGCATTTTACCTCATAGAAACCACGAACTAGACTTTCTGTTTGTTGTACAACTCCTCTCTCAATTCTCCATTTCACCATTCTCTCTATGTATTCCTTCTTGTTCTTTTCAGTGACTGGGATATTGGCACCTCCTGGTTTTAGCTCCCGTTCTGTGATCTTAGGACAAAAAATGACCAAGTGACAACACAGTTATTATAAAGACACAAGAAGGAATTGTAATAATTTGAATTTTTAAGTCAAAGTAATTCCTCACAATCACTAACCAAGCCTGACTAGCAAACTGGAATATGTGAAGTGGGAGAACATACAAAAAATTCTTTTTTTTTATAAGATTTTAAATTCCATCTAGTCTGAGGAACCTTCATGATTAGTATTAAGAATAAGTTGAGAAGAAGAAACAATCTTTACAGTGACTAAAGTAGTGAAGTTTTCTGAATAATGCCTTAACAAAGGTGTTGTAATACATTTGAATGGCAACTTTGCTGCAATTAAATTCAGGTAAACTACTTCTAGCAAAGAAATCCTAAAGTCTGATATTTTCAGATACTCTCCAGAAAATCCCCTTAACCAGAAAAACATGTTTGACCAGGTACAAATAATAATTCCTCCTTAGATTTCAACATTGGTTTCACCAGCAGGAATTTTTAAAATACAAGTTCAAAGCAGCATGGAGGGACACTTTTTCTTCTGTCCAAATAAATGTTTATCTAGTAGAATGCACCACCAAGGAAATGAAGAATCTTGCACACCTGCCCAAAAACTTCTTCATTTACAGTAAATGTGAGATCTAGGATATCATGTATATCATTGTCTTTCATCCACTGCAAACTCTGGTGAAATTCCTCATCCAGATATTCCAGGTCACTCAGGTCACAGAGTCTGACAGAAGAAAGAAGAAAACACACAAATGAAGATGATGGCAGCAGCCTGTGCTCAGTAACTAAACTCAGACAAAACAGACTGTGAATGGGAGCCAAGAGAAACATCAATAAAGAGGACAACTTCAAATCTCTGTTTATTTGCCTGGTAACAGCAGTATAACACAAAATCACTATGTAAATATACAAAACTCCAGAATTTAATTTGATGACACTTTGCTTCTTAAGCTTATGGTGAGTCTGCCCCGTGTTTCCTGTGAGAATTATGAAAATACATACATTGAAGAGACAAAGAAAAGAAATTGCAAGATTGTTTTAACAAGCAAGCAGTGTCCTTTTTGTTCCTGTGGCTACACTGCCTCATCTCTCATCACTTGTTGAACTGCTTAGATTTCCAGCTTACCACAGAAATATCTTTTTACCTTTTGCCTTCTCCTTCTTACTAAAATGATGATGCTAGCATTTAGGTGCTTTTAAAATATATGTGCAGTAGGAATGGATTAATTGCTCCCTACTACTTGAACACAGAAAAAAAGAAAAGCTTTCAGATTTCTCAAAACCAGCTTTCAAATAAAAAGTAAAGCACCTTCAGTTCATTAGGTCTTAGGTTCCAGACATGCTGAGCAAGCACAGCTCTCATTGTTTCAGCCAGAACAGAAGCAGTAGTTCTGGAAACTAAGTCTGAAGTTCATCAAAGTACAGCTCCTCAAAATGGAGATTGCCAACAATCAGTCTACCTCTGAGAATGGATGATGCAGTCTAAGTCAAGAAGTGATTCATACACTATCTGTGAGTCACTACATGACAAATGAATAAGAACTCTATTAATATTTGAAATAAGCTCACAACATTGCATTGTACATCTTCAAATCTAAGATTTTGTAGAAGAAAGGTGGGAACAGGGCTAAAACAAAACACAAGGTTCTCATACTGATCACAAACAACACTGAGGTAGTGGAAACAAGGAAATTTTTTTTAAAAGTCATGGATTGAAATCAATTTATTAAATTAGAATTAACGGCCAGTCTCTTTTGTCAATAAAGCATCATAAATAATCCATACACAAAATGGCATCATTGATGGGGAAGGAACCAAACAAAAGATGAGACAGAGCAATTCTACTCACATTCGGAGGAGGGCTTTATAAAAGGGTCTTGTAAAAAAGGCATCCAACAAATACTGATGTATCAGAGCAAGACCAAGAATTCGACCACTAAACCTGAACCTGGAAGAGAAAGAGTTACAGTCGTGATACTGAAACTTTGTGGTTGGTGCACTGCTCTGTCATCAAAACTTGCATGTATTTCCAAACAGCATTATTAAATCAGACAGCTATGTCTAAATTGTGGTATTTTTGTTTATTTCTTGGGTTTCTTTAACATTCTCAGTAAGGCACAGGGGAAAAAAAATTTTAAAAGCAAGTCTGCAGGGTGTGGAAGATCCTTCAGATACCTAAGTTACAACTGCTCAAAACGGTCAAATCCATATTTAATTCAATCAGCCCCTGCCAGAGCAGCCACTTTATAAACGCATTATCTCCCAAAATGATAGCCACTGTCTATTTTCATTTCACACCCCTACAGGATTAACTTGTTGTCATGTTATAGAGAGGCCAAAGGTTTTTCTACTCTTTCCCAGACTGACAGCTCATGCTGCCTGTCCTTCCTGCCTACAGTGGCTCCTTGCTCCCTCTTCTGACTGTCGTCAAGGAGTTCCATGTATATTTTCACAAACAGTGCCAGAAAGTTTTTCATGTATTGCAGTGCTCTCAAGCTCTATGTCAACAGGATCTAAATCTCCTTCTCTCACCTCTCTCTTTCTTCCTTTACTATCTTCATTTTGTTGGGTGTGTAAGGAGGAAGTTTGCCTGGGTTGAGATCAGATGGCAGCAACTTTGAATTAGGAGGGTCTTTGCAAATATTCCCATGAGAATCAAGATCCACTGTGTACACTCTTCCACAGTTCTAGAACTAGATTAAAGTTTAGTGGCTTTTTTCAAAGTGTTTCCTGAAATTTCTGTTTCTGTATCCTTTACAACACTTTTCTTGGAAAAATCAGGGCTTTATTATACCTGCTTGTACAATGTTTGAAAGATGAGGATGTGACATGCAGAGCCTCCCCCTCTCCATGTATAAATTGCTTGTCACAGTTGCATTTTCTGAATTCCCCCTGGGGCTGTACAAAACCAGCACTCCCTGAAAGAGATGGGGTCATGACTCTTTCATTCCCAAAGTCTCTGGTCCAGCACTGCAGAAGCCAGGGATGAATAAAAAATGTTGGCAGAAGCTGCATAGCACATAAGGGTTTTCTCTCACCTCTATGCCAGGCTGTTCTGCCTTTCCAATAGAGACTTGAAGGATTGGAGTTTAACAGACAGGTTGCTTCAACTAACTGAACTGCCAGCCAGTTAATTTTCTTTTAATTTCTAAAATTAGTAATGAGATTCCCCTCTGATACTCATTCTTCATAACTGGCTTTCAAAAAAAAAGAACTCAGTGCATATCTGTCCTACAGAGATGAGCAGCTGTCATTCCACTATTAATGTAATCCAGCTACTTACACAGCAGAATTCTCTGTTAATAGTCACAGCACAGCTTTACAGATTTATGGTGATGCCATGGCTTAAATCAACTGAGGGTGATTTAAACTGGCTTATAATTGTGAAAATGGGATTATGCAAAAATCCTCCACAACTATTTTAGAAGCATGGGTGAATGTACAGACTGTTTCAAAGCTGTGTGATCAGCAGTCTTCCTCCTACCCCTAATTAAGATATCACCACAGATTTCTTTTTAATAGGTATGTCAGGGTTTTTCCACTGAGGAGATCTCTGTGCTCTTTAGGAAGACTCAAATTACATACAGTAATACGTGCCTGAAACCTCCCTTCATCTCCTTAGCTGACAAAAAGTCAATGTGTTGTTATTTTTTCTTGTTTTTTTCTAATACACAAGAGGTTAATACTGCTTTCATGAAATGCCTGCTAATGTACAAGAAATGCAGGGAGTTGTGTTGTGAGACAATCCCATGGTACATGTTCCAAATCATAATTTTGCTGACCTTGTGAGAAATAAGATCATTTAAAAACCACAAGAGAAACCAAAATCAGGGAAGTCTAAAGAAATGCAATTATTCTGCTGCTTTTTAAAAAGATCAGATTCTGTGTTACATGTCTGAGCAGATTTGAGCAGCTGTTCTAAAAGTGGGAATAACAGAAAATGCATCTGAAAAACAAAAGAAAATAATTCTTACCATTCATGGTGATTGTCTACAAAAGCAGACATGGGACTTATTTGTACTGTGTAGGTATCGTTGGCTGAATATTCAAACAAACCATAATACGGATTGAAGAGCTCCCTGGACACCAGGAAAAAAAACTCTCTTGATGGTCCACTGTAGTCCAACCTTTAAAGAGAAACCTGACATTACTATGAAGCAAGAAACTTTTTTTTTTTTTTTAAATCTACATTCCTTACACTATATTTTGATTAAAATTTCGTAAGATTTTAACCAAAACCCTTATCCATGCAGATTGCCTAATGCCAAAGTATGTGGAACTCTCAAGGGACTATTCTAAAATGGAATGGCTTGGAGGACTGGAATTAAGTTCTCCATGTGGGCTGCTCTCAGAAAAAATCTTTGGCTCCAGCTGTAATGGCCTCTTTGCCACAGGAATATAACCAAATAGCTGGGGGTGGCGGGGATGGGGAGGAGGAAAATCATGAAAAGAGCCAAAATCAGACTTATCTGCATCTGACAAATTAACAATGAAAATAAACAATGGTCATATTTTGTCTTTGCAGACTTGTAACCATAGGACAATTTGAGGGATAATATTTCTGTTTTCCCTAGCAATATAATCTGAGATTACTTCATTGATTTATGTTTCTTGGTCTAAATTTTCTTGTCTGTCTTCCAAACTTGAGTGTATTTAAATGTCTTTTGGAGAGTGCACTTCCTTTGTTGGGTTTTTTTTTTGTTTTCTTTTTTCCCCCCCTATTTCAAGATTCCAGTTCTAATGAATCTAAATAACCCCTTCTTCCTGAATGATAAACAAACTCATTGCTGACAATGCACTGAGACTGAATTGTGACATTACTCTGCAGGTCACCAGTGAAATTAGTTAGGTTAATGCTCTGTTAGAGTTGGAAAACAGAAAACCAGGGGTTTTCCAGTGGGGAACAGAGAATATTATAACCCTAACAAACAGATAGAAAGATACATCTTTTATAGATAAAAGATTTAGTATTTGACTCAAATACTAAAACAATGCACAGACAGAAGTACCACAGAGAAGGTCAGCTTTCACAAAGAACTTCTGCTATTAATGTTTTAGCTCATAAACTTTTACAGAAAACAACTACAAATTAGAGTTGATGAAGTTGTCAGGAAAATAAAGGCTAGGTGCCATTATCAAGCTGAGGACAAACCCTCTTTCCTTAGCTGAATAAAAAACATTTTCCCTTCAGTCACTTGGAAACATTTCACTTCCGTTAAGCTTCAGCAGGGAAGTACTGAAACAGATCCTTACCCCAGCAAGAAGGGGTAGATTCCATCAACAAATTAGAGAAAAAATACTCAAAAATGGTTTGATACCATGGACAACTGTTGGATCTTAATCTTGGCATGAATACCAGGATCAAGTAAAGGGTCATTTGGAAGACTCTTGCAAACTTCTGGGATAATCAGACACACTATGAAATCCTGAGATAGAAAGGAAACTCTGCTTAACTATCAGCCATTTCATACAACTCCCTCTGTATGCAGTTACTGTGAGTCACGTTAAATAAATCAATCATGAGAGTCCTGCACTGCCAGTCAGATTTATCCTACAATTAAAGGCTTGGCACAAGGGTGAGAAAACTTCATACGAGAGGTATGCAACCACACAACAGCTGCAACTGTGGGGCATTTGGATATTCAGAAGAGTAGTATGTTGTTGGCAACATAACTCATGTCTCCTAGGAAGCACCATTAATACTTCAGATTTACCACTCTTAAATGCAAAGCAGCTTCTCCTAGTAGTTCAAAGAACTCAGGAAAAACAAGGAGCAATATTCTATCTAAATTTTCGTAATGTATCACCACATGAATTATGAGTCTATAAAAATCATTAAATGAGCATCACAATTGATGAGTATAGAAAGTGAAGATTTGAGGAAGATAAACATTATGAGACTTATGACAGAAATCACTTGAACAGCAATAACAATGTTTGAGTTGCCCCACTTACTATTTTATATGCTAATAAATCAATAGTTACTAAAATGTATTATGTAAGTATTTCCTTACCCATTACTTTATGACTTACGTCTCTTTACCAAGAGGACAAGAAATGCAAAAGCAAACCCCTACTTAAAATCTTAAAAAAGGAGGAGTAAATAGGAAACAATTAACTTTCAGTATTCCTCCTCTTCTCCACCCTGACCTGTCTTTCTTCACCTGGCCAAATGAGTACCTGGATGTGATACATATCCTTGCACCATCTCTGATGAAACAATACTGTTTGCACCCATCCTTTCTTCATTAAAAATACAGATGTGTAAATAAAGGACTGACGTCATTTTAATTTGACTTTGCTCTTAATTAACTGATTCTTTTCCATTAAGTCTAGATTCTCATGTAAAGCTGAATGGGGACAAAAATATAAAATGGGGACAGGAGGTGTCACTCCGATTTCCAGGTCACTCTTCATGTTGCTGAGTGGTGAAATGCAAAAGTCTGACATCTGCTGAAAGGAGATGGTGTATCTGGATCAATCTCTATCTCATGTATGATATTAAAAATTTCCCTTTCATTTTAAAATGTGATTTGAGGTTGTAGCTGTGGAAGTAAAGGCTGGTAGGGGCTGTGTGAAACAGGCCTTGCTCCTGCATCCCCACCCTCCTTTGTCAATAGAGAGTAATCTCACTGTGCACCAGCCTTGCCATTCCAGTTCTGAGTTTTTCCTCAGACAGCATGGTGATATTATTTATCTGAACAAGTCCACACTTGGCTCTCAGCTGTCAACATTCTTTATTTTAAGATTTCACTGGGTCTTTATTAACACTAAGTGCTTCAGGGTGAACTTTAAACAAATAGCAGGATTTAGAGGTTTTCAAAGACATATTAATTTTATCTAATCTTGTAAGAGATGTTTCTATTACAACTTTACATTTTAAAGACTCACACGCTGCGTGGCAATAGCACACACTACAGCATTCCAAGAGCTGTGCTGCATGTTTCTGAATTCCATGGAATAAAAGTTTGAATGTATTTATGAACATTTTCATTAACCATTTCAACAACAGACAAGTGGGCTTTGAGACCTACCAAAGGGGGCATAAATCAAGAGACAAAAGCAGCAAATAATACATTGTTTCAGTTTCATTTGCAAAGGAAATCTAACCATATCTTGCTTTGTAAAGCACATCTCACAACCTGCAACAAACACATTAAAGTTTCATTAGACAGACTGAGCATTCTCTGAATGTGACTTTGAAGCATGGGGAATATTTGGGTTTTTTAACAACTGACAAGAGCCCAGTTGCTTTTATTTGTGATGGCCCTGAGCTGGGGAGGCAGTGAGCACCTCCTGCAGTACTTTCTGCTCCCAGTGCCTCAGACAGGGGCTAAATTAAGGACTGAGCCCACAGCCTCTCCCTCCAACAAATGGCACCTGTGTTTTGGTAAGCCCCAGGGACACAGCAGCGCTGAGAGAAAAAAAATATGAATAACACAAGAAAGATGTTTGGTTTTTAATTTGCTTTCCCAGCAACATTCTCAAACAGATACCAACTACTGGAAATATTCACATAAGCATTCACATTACTTCTGCAAAGGCAGGATATGTTACACTGCAAAATGCCTCAGAAGCCATCTCAAACAGCTGTATGTTCTAGGCTTATGTATGTGGCATTTCCTGCCACTGCAGTCCTTCCTCTTTTGACTTTAGACAACAAGTTTGGTGAGAGAGGAGCTGCAAGACACTGAGTTCTCAGACCACAAGTACTTCCCTGTTCTACTCACCCTTCCTCCCCAACAAACGTGACATAGAGTTTATTTCTCTGCAGGTCTTTTCTTGAGTAGCCCATGATCTGGTTAAAGGCATCTTCTAGCAAGTGATCTCTCCTGATGATTAATCTGAAGGGAGAAATTATTTTGAAACAGCAATTTGTGAACATGAACCACATTTGGAAACAACTATTTACACTGCAGTATAGTAACAGGGTGATTTCAGGGATATCTATTTCTGCTGGATAATTTTATCCAGATCAGGAAGCTCCTGTCAGTTTATCTCCTCCAATGCTCCCGTTTAGGTTTCAACAAAATGTCCCATGTACAAAGAAGAGTAGTTTTGTTTTGTCTACCTTGACTCTTCCTTAAATTAAAGTCTTAAGGGGAAAGGTCCTGAAGCTGGCATTTTCATTAAGTCTGAAATCCTTTTGTAAAGCTGGGCCCCTAAGTGAGTTTTACTGTGAGCAGGAATCTAATATTTTCCATAAAAATCTATCTCTTAACACAGGAAAAGATAAAACCATGGAAAATCACAGTATGGTAAACCCAGAAACACATATCCCTACATTATACTTGAGTGTGTGATGGTACAAAAAGTCTAGAAGGAATGGCAATTATTTGTACAAAACCCCACTGAAGCATCACATGTGAAACCACAATGTACCTTCTGAAAGTAAAATTGTGAAAATGAGGAAGTGTAATAAAGATCTAAAATAAGAGGTGAAAGAATCTTCCTTACTTAAACATTTTATCCTCTGCCAAAAAAAGGGTTTAATTAGTTTCCTGAAACTTCACTTGCTTCATATTCAAATACTGCTGTCTGTGTGTGCCCATCAGATGGCTGCTGCCTGCAGGAAGGCAGCTGAACCCACCCCAGCCTCCTGCAAAGGCCCTGCAGAGCTCAGTCACTGCACTGAGCCCTCCTGAGGACATGCAAAGGGAGAGCCCAGGAACTGAGCAGGTACCTGGGCAACAGGAGGAACCAGGCAGCAGTGGAGCTGTGCTGGGCCCTGCTTTGAACAGGTCAGCACTGTTGCCTGAGAAAGCAACCCAGAAAAAACTTCCATTCACATGTCAGACTACAGCTTAAAAATCTACACTGTGATGGCAAATAGGTCAGGGCAGAAAGGACAGGGAAAAAAGGGTGTAAGAAATGGGACAGATATAATAGGGAGCGAATGCTCCCCACTGGTTATTTGCCCAAGCACTTGGACAAAGCTTTCATAGATAAGGCTTTAACTGTTCATGATTTCATTATATTATATAGGCAGACACTGCTCAACCTTTGCCTCTTAATACTTATCTAAACAATACCATTTTAATCCCATTTCGGTTTTGCAAAACTTGTAACAAGCTCACATGAATGAAGTCTGAGCTTAGCACAGATTTCTGCAGAACAAGAGAGGTGACTGGCTGAAGGAAATTAAAAAAAAAAAACCAAAACAGAAAACAAAACCAGATAGAAAACCCCCTTTTTATAATAGAGGAAATTATTAAATCATGTTCTAGTGCCTCATGGCTATGAGTCTTACAGCTGGCACAAGACTTGGTAATTTACAAAATTTTGAAAGTATCTTGTGAGGACAATCCTTATATATAACAGCACATAATCACATAATAGCAAATAAATGAAGGACTGAAGACTTCACTCCAAGCACTCTAGCATTCAGAGTGCTAAAATAAAAATATTAGCAGATTTTAAAGGCAATTCTTAGAATTTAATAACATTTAATGTATGAATCCCCTTTACTAAAGAGGACTATGCTATCAGGACAGGCAATGATGTACAAAGATAGTCCTATCTAATTATTTTTAGTGGAAAAAGATATGAGCAAATATAACTGTTTCTATCATAGCAGTTGCTATAATGGAAGAATTCAGATGCCTCCTGTTCTGCAGGCCTCTTCCCAAAGCTCTTTTTGGCACCGTATTGGTAATACTGTCTGTACAAAAACATAGTTGGAGGAAGCACAGAGGTGCTGAGAACTTGCTGTATCCTCTGCTATGAATCACATGCTGGCATTAAGTCTTTTATTACAGGTTTTGTATTCCCAGAAATGCCTGGGTAACCGTAACATCTGCATTCCTTCTAATGGGAAGAAGCTCGCAGATGTGCGAGGCAAGGCAAGCTGCCGAAAAAGAAATCCAGTTTCATGAGTTGCTTCAACGTACTTCAATTTCCCTGGGCCTTGTCCATATCCTTTAGTCTCCAACTTCCTGTAGAAGTTCCTCAGTTTGGCTTCAAAATCTCTTTTGTAGGGAGCTGGAGCTCGGGCATTGGCACGCTGAGTACCTGCAGGGAGCAGGGAGCAAAGAATGAGCTGCAGTGACATGAACTGATGGATGTCCCATCTGCTACTGGAAAGACTCCTTAATAGCAAAAGGAATGCATGGTATGTGTTTGCTTTAGTCACCTTTATAAAGAGTAAAAGCTGAATATCTTCAAATCTGCTCTGCATCCAAGACTTTTTGGTTGCTCACTTCCAATAGTATCATCTTTCAAAAGTAAATCTTAAAAGAGCAAATCCAGGTCAATGCAAAAGATGGATTAAAAAAACAGCACAAGCAACTAGAAAGACTTTACTTTTTGTTTTTCAAGCACACTTCATTTCTAACGTTTATAATAGTTCATATGATGAATGTTCTGTTCTGTTCTGGTTTTTACTATTATCAGGAAAACAACAACTCAGAAATGAAGCATAAACAGACTGGACTCTGCATTACCCCTGTTGACTACACTAGGAAGAGGAGGAAAACATTTGGAAATTCCTTAATACAATTTTTTCTGTGGGGAAGTAACAAGGAAGAAAAATATAGGAAGAATGGAAAGACTACCAAATTTAAGTTTGTGGGACTTCTAATCTGTGGCTGCAGAAACATACATGAATTTAATTTTAAAAAACTGTTTCTGAAGGTCAATTTCTTAAAAGCAAGGATAGGTGAGATCTGTACACCAAAAAAATGGCATATCCTACAATGGAATGTACAAGTCCAGTATATACAAATTAGGTGTTTAGTCTGATCTATCCTGAAAATGGCCATCATGAGGATTTCCTCTGCCTCCCTGGATAAATTATTTCCACTGATTTGACTGTGAAGCAGGGTGCCAAAGAGGCAGTTAAGCTCCTTCCCTGCATGGCTGTGTAGACATCTCATCCAAAAAATTCGGAGGGTGTTTAAAATTTTTCATGCCCTAAAATACATGTAAGTTGCCAACTACTTCTCTAGAACTAGTGGTCACCTGAAAGCAAAAATGAACAGTTTAGCTGAACTTTTCTGCAGAGTTCTGTCTTTTAACTCAGTTCCTCATTCAAGTTTACTTTTGGCTCCCTGCACGACACTAAGCCAATACAGAAACATTGATTGCTGCTGTGGGGGAAGGCATGGGAAGGTTTCAGGTAAGAGAAGAGAGGAGGTGCATCCGTTCAGCCTGTGGGCACAGCAGGGGAAGGAGGGCAGCCACAAAGCCCATGGGTCTGACGGAAAAGGCGACAGCACATCCTGCGGAAGTGGGCACTGCAAGGAGCTGCAGAGTCTATCTCTGCAGAGATCAGAGAGAGCTCACTAACGCTGAACGCCATTTAACAGCTCTTTAAAAGACCTGTCTGACCAGAAACACACTTGGCACTTGTTCCAGGCTTGAAGTGAAGTGTGGGAGGAATAGTAATATCATGGAATCTGCAGGGCTCCAAAAGGAACATGAAGGATCCCTCTGGAAAAATACATCATGGTCATTGATTAATCTATAGTGGTTTTCCTCTTTTATTGAGAGCACCAAAAGCTTCTAAAGGTACATTCAGCTGAAATCTCCTGAAAACTTGCAGAAACTGTAAAGAGCCTTTTAACTATTGGCATTTTCCCTCTCTTGTTTGTTTTGCTTTGGGTTGGTATGTACAAAAATGCAGTCACCAGAAAAAGGCAACAAAAATATACTTTAATGTTAACCCCTGAAGGAAGCTAGATTTTGTTTTGAAGGGTACCACAAAGCATGAATCTGATAACACATGACTTCATGGTTCAGAAATCAGCATCATAATATTCTGTCAGCACATGACAAATCCTCACTGCAAATCAGATGCATATGCCAAGAAATTCCTGGGCAATTATAGTTATTACTTCCGCCTTGGGAACAAAAGATGTTAATGGAAGAGCTAAAAACTATCAGAGATGTGATAATCATATTTGATTTTCAAAGAGGTTATATTCTAAAGCAGATATAAAGAGTAGCTTCATGACTATTCATCTTTCCCAAAAGAGAAAGTACAAGTGATTGTGACTGATCTGAACAATGGATTCTTAACACCCCACCCTCATGCAGGGCAGCACAGCCAGCCTAGTTGATGAGAAAACACAGAGCCTCCATAGAAACATGGGCTATTTACAATTTCTCATCAAAAAAGTCATTTGTACACCAATACAAACGTGCATGCTTGCAGACTGACAGAGGGATTCAATGGTCTCTCTATATTCTTCTATGAGCCAGAAGAGAGATTACAGTTTTAGGGAGAATGACACTAAAACCAACACTGTTCATTCTCTACTATCTGCTGCTACTCTGAGTAAAAAAGAATATCACACTGTAAAGACTAAATGTATTTTGAAATTACTTCGTTGGAATGAAGCCATAGCCAGCATGCTTTGGTGCATGTACCAGTGCTTAAGAACCAGTGCTTTTTTTATAAAAGACTGCCAGGTTTGCAGTTGGAAGTAAGATGGATACATGCAGATTTCATCATTCCCTTCTTTTCAATAAAGGGAAACAGTTATATCTAAACATTATACATACTGAAAGTATTAATAAATGTGAATGTTGTATTTCATTGGTTTGCAGAATGCCATAAGATCATTAAGGTCTTCAGTTAGTTTCTTCAGAGAGATCTTACAGAAGTCCTTTGTCCAACACCAGGAAAAGCTACCACATGTTTATGAATGCATTTCATCTGGTTCCATAAAAAGGCAAAGCTTTTTATTACTGTAGACTGGGAAATGCCCATGAAAATCATAGGGTTTTTTCTGATAAAAAACTTCTTGTTGTCTGGAACTACCTAGAGGTGCTTACAACCAAATGTTCACTATTTATCTACTCTTCTGTTATCAAATTTGTAGAAATCACTTTAATCCACTTCCGAATTGTTTATCTATTATCTTGAGGAAACTAAGCATAGCAACATCTATCACCCTGGTCTTCAAATAGAACTTGTCATACTTGCAATAATTTAGCTCTGATCTGCAACTTAGTTAGAATCTGAAATATTAGCTCATTCCATTCTGACATGAATATTCAGAGAGCTGCAGTATAAAATTGTCCCTTATTGCCCCACAGCCCCATTACATTGCCATTTCAATGTACAGTTATTAGATCCATGCTTTTAATTCTCCAGGCATCAGGATGCTGGCATGAGCAGTGACCAAGTTGTTTCACATCAGTAAGAAACAAGTCTGCATATTTTTTTACAAGTCAGAACAAAATCACAGCCCCTGAAGTTGTAATACACCCTGCAAAGCATCGTGTGAGCCCAAGGCAAAGGTTCAAGTCTGACAGTCAAATGCAATTGCACTTGTTGCTTTTGCTCAAAAATAGTTCTAGATCTTTGTCTTATCAAGGTTGAGGGGGTTTCATGAAGCCCCTGCAGAAGCTTTGCCTGAGCAGCTTACCTGGAGAGTTCTGAGGTGAAGACACCGGCGAGCCTCTCGGGGACTGGCAATAGCTAGGATGAAGTAAGGCATGTGGCGGCACATATGACATTATTTCCTCCTCAAACAAGCTGGCAAAAAGGAGCAGAGAAGAAAGAACATGTTTATTTGATAAATGGCAGGTTTCACTTTCTAGGGATAAATCTCTAGTTATTAACCTGCTTTCTTTGGTACTCACATATTTCCACTCTGCACATTTAGAGCACTACAAAATGTTTTACTGCCATTTCCTCAAGCAGATTTTGAAAGCACTGGAAAGCAGCAACTGCTATTTGGGTATTTGTTCTCAAGGTTAAAATATAGTTAATCAGCCTTGAAAATTCATGGGCCTTCCTCTTTTTTTTTTTTTTTTTCATGTTCTCATTACAAAGCGGTCAATAACCTTATTCAGAAAACATTCTAAGCCTCCAGGATCAAGAATCACATCTGAACTTGTTAAGTGTATTGACTGGTAAGCTTGTTAGCATAACATTTTACATTTAATAACACTCCTGCTGAACCAAGTATCACATCTTGCCTGTTCAAGCTGAGTTTCTTCAGGCTTCATCTATTATTGATATACAACTTTTTAGGTGAAAAAACCGCAAACATTTTGCAGCCATTTTGCAGATGCAATCACTGCATCTGTGTGTGTGTGTGTGTGTGTTTTTATGTATGCATATATATACATTAAAATTTCAGTCTTTTCCCAAATTTGACATAGCAAATCCAAAAAGAGACAGAATATCAGAATGGATCTGGTATCAAAAGGTATTGTGCGAAACACAACACAAACTGCTGTGATAATATGCAAAAATTCTCTTAAAAATTGAGCTACAGAAAGAATTAGAAGCCAATCTTATACTCTCCAATGCAAATGAGAACAATATTCAAATGAAAAATGTTTCTTACTAAATCTGTTCCCCAAACAAATGTCTAGACTTTTTGTACATTGATATTTTTTTTAATGGGTCCTTTCTGACAGTTCTTTTTACAGTCACGGCCATGTGATGCTTCCCTCCAAGTTACATATAAAAATCTTAAAAGATTTTTAAGAAGTAAGATTTACATTTCAAAAAGGCCCAAACATAGATTTTAAAATGAGATTTTTTTAATAGCTGTAATAATTTGGAGATTTAGGGACCAGAAAGGATTATCATTATGCAATCTGGCCTCAAAATACAACTACTAATGTCAATTCTATTTCACTAGATTCAATTTTAAAGCGACCCATGAATTTCTTGATGTACTTTTACAGTGGATGAGAGCACAGCATCAAGATAAAAGGGTTTAAATTCAGCAAAAAATCTGTTTGATTTTTGGAGTTAATAGCTTAAATGAAAACTACGCAACAGTCAGCTTCCCATTTCCTGAAGTCTGTAAGAACATTCACAATGCTTGACAGCAAAGTGAAGAGGCAAGACATTAAGAAATAAAAACAATTCTCAAGTATGTGCCTTTATAAACAGGCACTTCCCAAAGCACAGAACTAAACATACTAAAAGTAGCACAAGGCACACTGTTGAATAAAGATCTGAGCTGTACCACCTTAGTAAGCATCAGGGCTGGATGCAACAGGACAAACCACAGGTCTGGGCAAACCCATATAAATGGCAAGCACAAAGCTCTTGCACTTGCCTTTCATATTCCATTGTCCTGTGAAAAGGGGACCTTTAACTACCATCTAGAACTGAACATGAGGAAAATAAACCTGAGCCTTGAGCTGTAGCTCTCCCAGCTGCAAGTCCAAGGAGTGAAGGGGAAATGCTGGGGTGACACCATCAGCACACACTGCTCCCTGAAAGCTCCTGAGCAGCTGCCACAGCATGTTCCACACGTGCACGGGCAGCAGCAGTGCCTACCTGAGCAACATGACAAGGTCTGCATCACTGGATAAACGCACCAGCCCAGGTGTTCCCTCTGTCCGGATGAACTGGATCTTCTCCCTGTGTAAGCAAAAAAAGGCTCTCAAAATACCTTTTGCAAATAAGGCACCAATATGTACCACAGCAACAAGAAAAAATACAGAGTATATCAGAAACCTCTGGGTTATGCTTTTCCCTACTTTTTTTCCCTGTCACAGCAAGTCCAGGTGAGCAGTATAACATTACAACCAAAAAGATGATTTGTTCTGAGGAAGGATGCTCCCGTTGCCCTCATCTTTCCAATGCTCATACTCTTGGCAAGTAGTTCAGTCACCCAAACAGTAAAAAAAACAAAAGTAAACAAAAAAAGAGAAAAAAATCAATCCCTCAAATTCAAGCACAAGTCCAAGTCTGAATTCAAAGTAGGAGGCTGAAACCTGTAAGAGGACATTTCTACTGCAAAAGTGAACTCTTTAAAGAGGCATTTTCTCTTCTGAATCTCTGTACAAATGCCAGCCATACATTACAATGCATACTTGTGATTTTACAGCCAGTGTTTTCATACCACACTGCATTTAAGATATCTTCTAGTAAAAATACTATATAGTTTCTCCTCTCTATTTCAGCTAAACACATTCTTTCTCCTAGATCCAGTTTGGTCACTTATGTGGAATCTACGCATCCTAAGTTCTAAGCATGGTAACACACAGAATTTTAGGATCAGTATTTAATATAATATTTTGGATTCCTATTCTTTTTCTCTGCAGACCCTTTCTGCACCTTTCCCTGCATTCTGAAATACAAGTACATCCTTCAGTTTTTTTCTTTATCGGTATGATAGTACATTAGAGATAAATTCTAATTTAGGTTTACACTTCTGGAGGAAAAGAAAACAAGAACAAAACCCACGTAGTAAAACCTGTCCCAAATCTAAAGGAGAAAACCCCCAAACAAAAAGAAAAGCAAAGACCTCTGTATAAGAACAGCAGCATTAGCTCAGCTCAGAGGTCTATCTCCCCCATGTCCTATTACCAACAGTGAAAGGAGGTGAAAAACACTCCATGCTATTGGCAGGGCAGGGATATCTGGACATTTCCAGAGGCCACTTCACTTTACATCAGTGCCCAAATGGCAAGGCTGGAGGAAATAAATGCTGGATTACAAAATATATCTTAGCATATCTTAGCAGCAATACCAGAAACCAGAAGGATATTTTCTGGATTAACTAATACAAGCAGCCTTCCAAATGAATGCAATCCATGACTTCCTGGGGCTACCAGTGAGAGTTGTGATTTCAGTGATTTTTTTAATATATATGCCTTTTACCTTCCATTAAGATATAAATTATATTTAATGTGTAACAGGTGCCTTTGCCTGAAGCCTTTTACATTATCTAGCAGCATCTCAGTTTTACCTGCAGTGGCTTGGAAGAAGATTTAATCTTGGCAACATGCCTAACAAAGATATGGTAAGTTTAATGTTCTCTCTCCACTCAGAACAGCAATTTTCTACATGTAGTATACTTTCATTTTATTTTAATAGACTCTCAACTTCTTATCTCTGTTTAAGGGAAAGAGAAATTATTTTAGACAGAAAATATCAGAGATCTTTTCAAATTATTTTGTCCTCTTCCACTGGCCAAATACTGATTTTCCTCTTCACCTATGGAATAATTATAATAATATTAATAATAATAATAATACTAACATAATTATCATTCCACTTCAACTGCACTGACATCCTCAAAGGAAGAGATTATTGGCAGTTGTACTAATCACTATACAAAAAAAATTACACAAAGAACTCATACTGAAGGATTTCAGTTAGGTCTTAATTTATCAAGGGTTACAGCAATGTCCATGTAGTTGCTTAGCCTCACAATGTGTCAAACAGACATGGATTCCAATAATTTGCTAAATCGGGGTCTTAAAAGACTAAGCAGAAGAAATAAAACTGAGATCTTTATAGAAATGAAAATGTTGCTGAAGCATCAGCTTTAGAAGGATATAGGAGAGGTATAATGGAAGATAATTTACCTTGATCAAATTACTAACTTCAAATACTAAAATTAGAATGGAACCATTCAGCTTAACAGAATGGCTTTTCTGACCAATCCCATCCAATGTAAAATAAAACTATGTTCATTAAAATCCCCAAGCATTCTGCTGAAGCAAGTCAGTTAAGGCATGTATCTCCAGTCTCCTTCCAAAGTAAATGCACAGAAGGACATACAATCTCAAGCAATTGAAGAGGTACAGAAAACAGTATTGTATCCTCTGATCTTCCATTTTTAATCTGAAACCCATCTTTTCTTGAGAAAGTCTGAGATTGTTGGAAATTATGAATCTGTAATCAGGAAGCAAGGTTCTACTAGAGGCAGATTTGGGGAATACCAACAAGCCTTGTGAGCAATTTGAACTGTAATTTGTTAAAAAACCCCACAACACACATGAAGAAAATTGCTATCAGACTAAATTGCTATCTGATTGCTATCAGACTAAAGGAAATCAAGCAACATGGGAAAAAGAATATGAAGCAATAAAACCACGAACAACCAGAAATTGTTTGTATACTACTGCCCAGCAGATTTCAAACCAAACCTGGTGGCACAAACTTGCCTCTAGTGATATGGATATGACTGTTTGGACATACTGAGAACTGTAGATTTCTGCTGTATTTTCTAGAGAGCTTGTATTCTGCTAGTATGTTGTTTTAGTTTTGGCAGCTAGGATTTCTTTAGAAGACAAGCCACATATTTAACACAGAAGTCACATCACAAAACTTGTTGTACTACACACGGGGAAACTGCAGAACAGGGCAGCTTATTGACTTTTGGGAACTTGCAGGACACAGAGGAAAAGGGATCAATAAGTAACACAGAACAGAAAAAAAATGAGTACCAGTGCTGGCTGCCATGCCAGCCAGTGTGGGTAGGACTCTGGAACACAGCACTGCACAGGAAAGACTGCCAACAATCAAACCAGCATCTTTTAAATTTAGTATCCAAGGAAGAATAGATACAGTCATTTCAGTTCTGGTCACTACTATCCAAGTTGCTGGTGTTTCCATTTCCAAGTCTAAACATATGAGGCAGCTATAACAACCACAGAACAAAGGTCATCACCGTTCCTCAGATCTAGCTGCACTGTGCAAAAATCTGTAGATATTCAATTTTGTAAATTTTGGAGACATGAAAAATTCTGATTGATGTAAGATTACCCCCAGACATCATGAGGTCAGGACAGCCTTTCTGTAAATGTGCTTTGCAAAGATTAGGACAAACTCGAATGTCATTCTGCCTCATGCTCCCAGCTGTACACATACCCAAATGAATGGGCACATTTGCTGTGCCATCCAGCTGTCTTGGCACATTAGGAAGACATCAGCAAATCTCTTATGCCAGTTGTTCCAAACTTTTTCTTGTAGGTACCTTTATTTGATAATAAAATATTACCTTTGCTCTCCTCAACCTTGTTACAGGCTGTTACACAGAAATAGAGTAAACAACTATTTCCCAAGGCTTTATGAATATGGTTGAATGCACCAGAAGTCTACAATCTGTTATGTTCCACTGATAATTCATGAAAGTAGCTAATTGTAATTAGCATTTTTACTGAAATGGGAATAGCAAACTTCACTAATGTTCTTACCTGAGTGAATGATTCCTGGTAAGATCTGGTTGACGCTCTTGTAGAATTTCAAAGATATTGGGCTGCCGCAAAAATGCAACTATCTTGTCATTGTAAGCTGAAAACATTAACAAAAATATCATGCTGAAACAAGGAGATCCCAAAACAAAGGATGCCATTTCTTCTGAGTCTTCAACAATAACAACATACTTCACAGTTTTAGGTTTAGAAGTATTGGGTTAATACTTTTGTACATAAGGCTACCAATTCTATTGTCTTTTAAGGAACACACTTCTTGATTATGAACCAAATGTCATTGTGACATATCCTTTCCACTGCTAACAGCTATAATTCTGTTAGCAATTTCTACTCTATTTTAGCACTCACACTCTTAGCTAAGGTCAAACCAGAATATTTATTGTTAGAATAAAATTGCGGGGACTTTGAAATCTATTTTCAAACATTACGCAGCCATTGCAAACACCCTTATCAAATCCTCATTAATGGCTGAGGCTGAGAAGCATGCACACCATGTCCATGGCAAAGGGGAGGATTTAAATGGGCAGAGGTTTTCAAGTAAACATGCCACAGTACAAAGAGCCAGTTACAGTTAATCAGATTAATTTATCTTGATTTAGCACAATGTGACAGCTGTTAGATTTAATAAGCTAAATTCTGTACGTGGTGGCACAGGAGTCAGTAACTCTGTGTGTATGTAACTGAGAACAGAAGTTAAGCTAATGACTAATTCCAAGCTGATTAACACTTTCTGTAATCCTGCCAAAATAGATGCTCAGAAGTTGTGGGGAAAAAAAAAAAAAAAAAAAGTTAAAAATCACAGGGAATACATGGAGTCCAATTAGGTTCCAGTCTGACTCCCTGGCTTCAGTCCATCCTGTGAGCACACCGAGTATGTGAGCTAGGGAGGTAAAATATATCAGTTATCAGGTTCTGCACACTTCCAGCTCTGAAGGTTCCAACTGAACAGTGGGTGGGGACATGCTGATGGCAGAAGGATCATAACAAATGGTGACTTCTGCCCATCCCAAGCAACTGGAAACCCCAGCAGCCCACTGCCATGACCCCTCAGTGATGGAGAACTCCTCCGAGAGGATGCATGCTGACGTACCCACTGGAACCACATCCTGGTACTGAGCTCTGCTGACTGTGTTAAATGTGCTGGATGGTCTTGGCAAAACTGGGGGTCCTGAATGACGGGAGTCCTCTCCGACCTGAAAACGTGACAGTAGCCACAGTGAGTGTCCCTGTGCCAGCACATGCACTCGGGTACAGAAAAGTGAGAATTTATACAGCTGAAAACCAAGCACATGCAGCAAGGCTTTGCTTGATCACTATCCCCAGTAGTTAGAATAGGTACTAGCAAAACATTATTTAGCATACTGGGCCCATCAATAGGAAGAATCAAAACGGATGCAAAATTTACTGCTAATTTTAAACAGTCCCATTCTGAAAAGAGACCAAAAAATTAAAACTGGGGTAAGTTTTTTAATTTTGTAATTTAATTTTGTCTTTTATGTCTTTATATGAAACATTCTGGAAACCAAATTCTGCTCCTTCATTAGCACCTCTATTACCTCTGTGCATGAATAGAGTTTCCCTAAATTTGAAGTAGTAAAAAGTTTGTGGCTGAAGCCTCAAAGGAGAATAAAGAAGTGAGTTCACTTTCAGGCAAGGCAAATAAGTCCAAAATTGGTAAAAACATGACTCCTTGAATAACTCAGAAACACCGTTCTGTTTTCCTTGTATTCACCTTCTGGGCTTAAAAAAAATTGCATGTGAACAATTTTCAGGGTAGAATCACAATGTAAAATTGTTCTTAGAGGCATTTATGTCAGAGCAACTATTCAGTTTACTGCATGATGAGGTTTCAGACATTTCTTGGTATTCAGTATTTTATCTTTATAAAACATTTGGTCAACCTCTTTTTCATCCTGCTGGACCTCTTTGTTTACTTCTCCATTTATCTGCCTACATGTGATTGTTAGCATTTGAACTGCACTCCCAAACTTCAAAGATCTCTATATCTAACTGCAAAAGATCAAATAATTGTAAAAGGTTGCTTTTAAATCCAATCTCTGAAATCACAAAGCAGCAAAAGTCCCAAGATATCTCCTAAGACCTTTTTGCTCTCTCATAATACTCTTTCAGAAAAATGAAGAATTATTTCCTGTTAGGCAATGTGCTGGAAAAGGAATGCCATCATTATTAGCTCCAGCTTCACACTGCAGTTCAGCTTTAGCTAGAAAGGCATTCCTTACACTGGTTCATGTTTGCTTTAGAGCATCTCTCTGTAAAAACTGGGTCAGTGGCTTCAAAACATCAAAGTTCATGGCAAGGTAAAGCCAAAGAAAGTATTTTGATTTTTTTCTTTAAGTACTCATCTTTTGCAATAATGTGCAGTTTCTTTATGCAATAGCTTAAAAATAGGGGGAAAAAAAAGCAAATATGCAATATGCAATACATAAGCCTAAAGTGCTGAGGAAAAACTGGTGTTCAGGTTCATATATATGCAAAAAGAACATCATTGCATCATTAATCCTAGAATGGCAATACTGTATTGAATTGCTATGCTTGAGATTCTTATCTAGAATTATACCTCAATTCAAGTTACAATTGTAACAATATCAAGGAAACACTTCTAAAGTTGCATGTAGAAGCATGGTTTAAGGAATTTCATGTATTTAGATGGAGTGGGAAATTCTGACAGGTGAGCAGCACTGTGATATGCAATATATATGATCATTTCTTGTTGGATAAACTATACTTATTTTGCAGCACTGATAACTTCAGCAGCATGGCTGGCACAAATACCTGTTTTAAGTGAAGAGCTATTGGATGCTGCTTAAAGAAAGATAATTTGGATGCATATTGGGTAATTGGTAAGAAAAAAAATTACTTCTGCTCAGCTACAAATCAATCACAACAGAAATACTTGCTTTACCCAATTCAAGATCTAAATAGATATATGAAGGCACTTCTAGCTTTCTTGCTTTATACACAACATCACCAAATTGATGGAAAATGCTATTTAAAACCATTTGCAAAATATACCTAACACTGGATGGGGCTGACTAAACCATGTTCACACAGGATGTGACAAGATATGCAGCCAGCACTGTGGCACTCGCTGCAGCTCAGTGGAAGCCCTGTTAGAGAAGTGGCAGACAAGATTCACGTTTCCTCTGAAGCAGAGGCCTGGCAGACCTTCATCTGCCACAAGACTGAGCTAAGAAGAGGATAAATCAGAGCATATCTCTTGCTATTCTGAATTGTATTGTCTTTAATTCCTGGTATGGAATAGCCCTTTCTTGAAAAGACAACTTACAGCCAACAGTATGGAGGTTTTTTTAATAAAGTAGAAGTGAAGTCCAAGTCACTGCACATACACAAGGTTACAAGTATAAGAAAGTGACAGCAACAATATGGGGACAGTGAGTGAACAACCTAACAACAAAATAGTGTTTTCCATGTATTTGTGATCAGAAAGTAGAGATTAAATACATATTCAAAGGCATACAACAGTCTGATAAAGCTGTATGTGGTATGATTTTTTTATACTTTCATGGGAAAGTTGCAGAACTAGAATTACAGTCACGCATGCATGTTTCCCCCCTCTTATTTTGCACAGTTATGTATGAACACACTCGGCAGACACCACACTAGACAAACACATTTTGTCAGTGAAAGACTGGATACAGGAATCAGTAATCTGTAATCAGATGCTCTCCTGTGGTTAAGTAGGGTTACTGCGAATTCAAAATAAGAAAAACTCATGTTTGATATTTTTCCTCTGAATTCACACATACTAAAAGCAACAACAGCTAGCAGAAAAAATAATAAATCCTTACGGATGGCTGCTGCACTGTTCCAGAAGAATCACGCTTCTCCCCATATGTGAAAGAGGATGGTGTTAGGCAGGTGGTGCCCCCGAGGAGGAGCCCCAGACCCCACTCACCTCGCCAGCGCTGTGGCTGCGCTGCCGGGTCAGGTGCTGCCGGTGCACCAGCGCGCTGGTGGGCCTGCTGCTCTGCAGGGGCAGCCGCGGGTCGATGAACGTCGTGGTGCGCGAGTTGTGGTCCACAAAGAACGCCTGCACGGGGACACACACCAGAGGTCATCAACCACACCTCTTTGTTATTTGTGCCTGAGCTTAACACCTATTGGGGATCTAGGTTTCATTTCATTAGGTGGGGCTGTGGAAAATCCGTTACTGCGGCTTGTTTTTTCCCTTCAGCAGAAGGAGGATAACACTCTTCCATCCCACCAAAGAGATGAGTTGTTTAATGCCTTACTTTGTTCGTGTCTATAAAGTCCTTTGAAATTCTCATCTGACAAGCATGAGAAGTGGGAAGCTTTATTATGACTGTCAAGAATAGAAGACTTGAATATTTAATAAAAGTAATCCTGGTGTATTCTCCTTTTCATTCCCTTATAAGCATCTAAAAAGGTGTCATTAAGTGGCAAACCCATTACCTTTTGTTAAGTATTTACCTTATAATTATGAACACAATTGGCTGTATATATGTCAAGTATATGCTTGCATTCAATGATGAACTATGATTACAGACCAACAAGCAGTTTTGCTATATTCCTACTACAACTACTCTAAGTTCACTGACCTTTTTTTTTTCTAAAAACTAAAACAAAATGCAAAGAAAACCCTAAAGCACCACCTCAAACAAAAAAAAACAACAAAAAACCAACCCTCTCAAAACCAAAAAGAAAGGTCAGCCAAGAACACAAAGATGATGGCAACAAAAAAATTTAAATCAGGCAATTGATGAGAACAACTACATATTGTCCAGTCAACCATCTGCTGAAAACAAGGTCACAGAAACATGTATCCTGGGAAATTAAAACCTCCTACAATTCTACCCAATTTGAACCAAAAAGGTTTCTAAGCCCTGAAATTTAAACTTTTTACAGCACCAGTGTTGCACTTGGAAACCAGCACTGTTCTATTTCAACACACTCCATGTTTTCTTCACAATACTGGAAACATGTGGAAGTGGCAAAAAAAAAAAAAAATAGATCTCTGTTTTGAGCAGAAGAATTACAGGAAAGTGACATCTGGTTTGAGGAATCAAAGAATCTGGACCAGCAGAGAGGTGCTCAGGGACTGCGGGAGCCATTTCTGTGTTTGGCTACCAGTGAGGTACTTTGACCACAGTTCCACAAACAATTTATTCCTGTGGTGTCAGCAAAAGAAACATTCTCATCTTTCCCCCTCCTGACCACTTGTTTCATCCCCTGTGTGCCCTTCCTGCCTTGTGCTGGCACAAGTGTTTGTGTAGCCATGCAGTGAACCCATCAGGGGAGCTGGTCCAGGCTAAAATTACTCTCTTTTTGTCCCTCTCCCTGCTGACTCCTCTGACCTCGGTCAGCTCACCAGGGATGAGAGGAGAGGAGAGCAGAACCACTCTCCTGGCAGCAACCAGCTTCCAGTATTCATGGAATCATTATTTCAGACTGCTTGGGAAAAACAGACCAGAGAAAATGCAATTCCTCTGACTTCTGTGAAGGTAAGTAGACAAACCAGTGAGTCATGCTATACAGCAACTAAATGCCATTATGGACTGCCGTAGGAGAAAATGTTCATACTTCCATTTCCCAAGGAAGGAGAAGCATATGGAGAGGCACCACAGTTTCAGAACCCTAAAAGTGATCCAGAAAAGAGCACCAAGCCTCCTACAGCCCCAACAGCAATCACCTGTACCTATAACTTGTGCTTACAAGGAAGGAATCCTATCACCTGAGCAGTAAGAACCCTGTTCTGACCATATGATATAGTCACAGATATGCAAGTGAAACTGTTCCACAGTTCAAACACTGTAAAGTGTATTCAATAAATGAAATTTTAATTGCCACATCTGAGCCTGATGCAGGACTTGTTTACCTTGACAAACAATGATGCCACCCTGCAGTGCAAGTATTCAGATTAGAGAATTTAAAACCAGTGAGAAAGAATAAAACCATAATGAAATTTATATTTGGGGCCTGGCAGGTGACTGGAAGAGACTTCTGAAACACAGCCTGAGTGCTCCTGATTGCTAAGATCTACCTACTTTACTAGCAAGTAGTTGGTTTGGGTTTTTTGAAGTCCTTCTATCTACTTTATCTAGTCTGTGTAAATTTTATAAGATGCAAAGCACTTTCAGAAAAACACAGGTTGATTTCATTAAGTCGGCACCATATTGTAAATAATTTATTTTAAAAATCCTGATTCAATATATGAGGTAGTACCACCTAGAGCTGCACCATTCAGTTCTGAGTTAATGCAGCACTCTAGTATTGCATGCAGTGTTCCATAGCATTCTATTTAATTAATAACTCAGTTTAGACATATATAAAGACAGTCATATCTTATTAAATATGTATGGTTTCAGGCCAGCTCATAGTAGTAGCCTGCCTTACTTTAAAACAAAGCATAAATTAGCACTTTGAAGTTTTGAAGATAATCATTGGAGCTTCAATGTTTTCAGCTAATCTGGACACTGGCACACAGCTCAAAATAGAGTGTGCTTCACAATCTCCTTTCAGAAAAATTCCTCTCATAACTCCTGCCTAGCTATAATCCATAAATCTACAAGGCTTGAAAAGACTGACAAAAAATAGGTAGTGCCAAAACTATATTTAGCCCATTAAACATGAATAGTTGCCCTAATTATTCTTCCAGTTAAAATCTATGAAGCTTGCTAAAATACCTTTTCTTCCTATTGAAGACTTCAGTAATCAATTACTATGATTTAATTGTAGAGAGAAAAATCAAAAATGTCCTCTAATAACTTCCTATATATTTGCACATCTTGCAGAGATCTAATTAAAAAGCACAAAGACTTGCATCTGGCTTTAAAATACGGACATGTGCTTACACACACTGCACAAATGCATTTATCTGTACAATGTATGTGTGTATGCACATGGACACAGCAAGGCAGAACCTCAAAGTTAAGCTCAGGGGCCTAGTAAGCCTATGTAATGCTTCCTGCTACATTTTCCAATGGCTTTCTGCCTCCCTGTGGTTGGTGACTGATGAAGGATCATCTGTCAAGCCCATCAGAAACTACACTGTAGTCACACCAGACCTTTCAGAGAGGACTGCATGATGTTTTTCCTCTAGGGGATACACAGAGGAGTTGGCAGCTGGGCTTTGCTGTGCAGCTCTGGAGGGAGTTCAGAGGTGGGCAGATCTCAGCTGACCTTGGAAGACAACCCAAAAAGAGGACAGGCAAGCAGCACCACACTACCACGGGGGAGTGAAAACATCACTGCTGAGCATGGCACCAGGGCCAGAACCATCGCTGTGCCCCGGGAGCAAGAGCACCAGGCTGTCACTGGGATACACTTGAAAAAATAAAGGAAAATCTCTTCTCAGCAGGGAAGAGTAGTTAAGGGAAGGAAACACAATTATATATGTGTTATATATATATATATGTAACACAATTATATATTGTGTTATGGCTAAGTTCTACTTGCTTCTCTTTAGGTTTATGCTTTAATAAAGGCAGCTCCAGTTTCAGTCTGGTCTCCCCAACCACTGGTCTTGCCATGTACTGGCCATGGTTTCTCTAGCGTGCTGAATAGGCTTTTCCACTGGCCACAAGTGGCACTTGTGACACAGACAATTCAACATGATGAAAATGAGCAATACTAAGACGAATTCAAAGTGAGGAAATCCCAGCAGGAATTTATTCAGTGCTTCCTCTTCTTGATTAATATTGTGGTAGCACTGCTGTTACCAAATTCCACCTCAGAAATCTGAAGGTCTAATTCTCTCTGTGGAGCACATATTAAGGAAAATTGAAAATTGCCCTATTCTTCAGGAGAAAACTGGCCTCTGAAGAACTGAACAGAACGACTTAAAACAGAAAACAGTGAGTGAGGCAAAGAACGTTAGTAGAATTGCACATTCTTAATTGTGTGTCTAATAAAAAAACAAAGGACTTTCCAGAGCTAAAAAAATCAAGAAAACAACCCTCAAGCAATTTTACCCTTCAGTTTAGAATTGTCTAATCTTTCCAAGCATCAAGATCATTATCTGTACGGACTCTCACAGCTAACCACGTTGAGAGTGATAAATGTAAGAACCAAGAAGCTAAATATGCCAGTAATCCTAATGAACTGATAAGCCTAATCACTTGCCAATCCCAGTCTATTTTTAACCCTCTGGTTTTCTACAAAAAACATAATATTCCAGATACTGAGGATGCACTAGCTTAAAGGTACACTAAAGCTTACATCATAACTTATATAAAAGGGGTATCAAAATATTATTTTAGGATATTGAAAACTGATACCCATTTAAAAAAATCAGTGAGACTTGCAACTAATTAAGATCTCTAAAGCTCTTAAGGAAACCCACTCCATACCATCTCTTTCCTTCTAAGCCACACAAAACCAGTGATGCTCCCTGGAGCTGTCCCAGAGCACCCGTTTTACCTCAAGTGCATCCATTCGATCTCAGAAACTGATGAACACAAGGTTTTCTTAGCACTGCAGAGTTACCTTGCCCTGATGGTCGTGTTTCATCTCCCAGCCCCTCGGCAGCTCCAGCTGTTTGTTGGCAAACATGTTGAGGAAGCCCACCAGGTCCCGGTTGTGCTGGTAGCGCTCAAAGTGGTGGGTGTCCCGCCGGACTTTGGTGATCATGTGCTTCAGACACGTGTTATTTGTAAACATGCGGTAGGCACTCTGAAAAACACACAGCACCAAAGGCTTTTCAAAGAGAAAACTGCTCTGACCACAAAAGACAGCCCTGTTCATTGGAAGTGGGCCTGCAGAAGAAAAGTTACTCATTCCATTGCTTCTCCTTACACTATAAATTCCATTACACAAAGAAACACTGTGGGGGAACCTGTGCAAAAAGCAGCACTGAAGAACAGGCAAAAAAGGAAAAGATATATATTAAGATGGTTTTTTGTTCAGTGTGACCTCTAATATACTTTGATATAAACCAGGCAACCTGGGGGAAACAAATATTGCCATTAAGCAGCAAGGTCTTTCTCAAAATACTGCAAAGCACAGTAAGAAAGCTATTGCTTCCATTAAAAAAAAAAAGTATCACAAAAAAGATGATGAATCAAGTGGAAAATAAAAATTGCTATCATGCAGAGCTAGGATTGCTCTGATAGCCCAATAATTTCAGGGATAATGATGAGTGAATCTAGCCTCCCTATGTACTACCAATATTTTATCATCAAACACTGAGCAGTATTTTTGTACACAAAACAACTGCATTTATAAGCATGGATTTATGAAAACCTTTGAGCTGTAACCACCATACTCACAGGGTTAGAATGCAGCACTGTAAAGAACTCTGGGCTGATAAGGAATTTCACAGGGGGAGACTGGAGCAATAAAGTAAGTCTGGACCTGGAGGTAGAGTGAGGCAGCACATTCTCTCTTCGAAAATCTAAGAGCAAAAAAAAAAAGACAAAAATTTCCAGCAGTTATTACCAAAGCATCCCTGCAAACAACTATATTGATCTGAATCACACAAGCAGAGAAAGCATTAAATACACAACTATTTCAGATTTACTCATGATTGTCCACATAAGTGTACCTGGATTTCTTCTAACATAACACTCAAGTTTCTGAAAATATTACTACTTTAGTTTAGTAACCTTTACTTGTGTAACTTGTTAACTTTACTTTAGTAACCTCAACCATTTAAAAAAAAAAATCACATTCAATTACTTGGGTTACCAAGTTTGTGCCTATGTCTAAGATGCAAGAAAGTCCCCTGGGTAGGTCTGCACTGCTATACTGTAGCTGTATGCAGGTAAGTTATTTTTTAAATGCTAACTAATGGATACAAACACCATTGAACCCTTATAAATGTTTCATTCCTTATTAAAAAACAGACAATAAATCTGCCATGACCACAGCCCCAGTCTCAGTACAGTATTGAAGCAGCTTATGTAAGTAAGAATCAGGTTGGCAAGGAAGTACCTTTCAAGTTTCAACTTCCAATAAACATTTGTGTCTTCTCCTAGCAACTACAGAAGTGCCCTGATTTTCCTTCAGTACCAGGAAGGAAGTGAAAATATACTGACTGGTGTTTGCTACAATGTCAAAATTGTTGCCCCAAATTCTCTTTGAAGATATTCAGAAGCATATTTTTAATGTAAATGAAAAACTGCAAAGTTTGGATTTGCAAGTTTGCAAGTTTGGATTTGATCTTCAGTGATATTACACTAAAATGTGTGCTGCCATCTACTTTTCAATTTCTTTTCTTTTACACATTGCAGTATGTGCACACTTCTCCATCAAATTAATAATAATGTAGACCATAGCCATTACAGATATAAAAGATCATAACACACAAGCAGAGCAATGAGAAGGACAGTGAATGAGACTCTAAACTGAGGGAAAATTAAGAAGAAATAAAAAAAGAAGAGGAAAATAACAAAGGTAAAATTCTAAGTATGCATAGGTAAGTGTTATGGAAAAGGGAATGGAGAAAATAAACACATTAGAGGAAACCAGGAAGAGAGAAGGTAATTGGTAAGATAAATGAATAAGAGGGTTTTTGGAAACACCAACTTAAACAATAGACCCAACCTGTCCCACATGGAGCACGTCATGAATGGGGCAAAGGCAGAGTGGCACAAAGGCTCCTGAAGCTGTGCCTGAATACTTGGGCTGGGAGTGTCTTGCAGACACTCACTGAAGTTACAGTGAACTCTGCACTGGTACAAAACTTGGGTGTACACCAGGCAACTCTCACATCCTGGAAGGTGCTGTGGCATGCAGCAGGTCAGTCCTCTGTCATAGTCTGGGCAATCTGGGAACCAGAATGGATCACCAGGTGGGTTTTTTTGAAGTTTATGAATTTGGTTTATGAAAAGTTTATTCAGCTGAATTTGCTGGTTAGGGTTTGGCCTGAATTTGCTTAAAGCTGATTTGTGCACAGGACAAACCATCTGGCTGCACATGTACAAAGATAGAAAAGGAAATAGCTACAATAGAAGGGAACACAAGTAATAAAAGGGAACACTTGGGTAAATCTCAAGTTCTACAATGACTTGAAATTTGAGAAAGGGTGACACCGCTTGCATATCAGATTAATTTAAGAGAGACTTTTATAGGAGTACAGCAAGAGCATCTAGAGACAAAGCCAAAGCACCACACAGCTGTGAAAGGGACTGGATGGATAACAAACTTTATAAATGTGTTAGTAAATTTTTAGTAGGAAGATGACCAAGGAAAGAACTGCTTAGTGAAAAGAAAAAAAGTAATTAAAGGTTTTTCTTCCTATCTTCATTCCAAAGATTAACACTGGCCAGAAGAAGGAAAAAATGGAGGTGAGAGAGAGCAGGTTAAAGACTGTGGTGCAAATTAAAGGTTTTCAAAGCCCTTAGGTCAGATGACATGCACTCTAATAGTTAGGAAATACAGTGGAGCAATCGCTGAGACACTGATGGCTCTTTCAGAGGTCTGAAGAAGTTCTCAGAAGGAATGGGATAAATGCTGTAGGAGTTCACCAAGATGTTTTACTGGGATGTCTCTGGGTCTGGTCCTACTCATTATTTCTACTAATAACTGGATAGGAAAGATAAAACTTGCTCCAGTTTGGAGATTCTGCAGGATGGACATCCTTGAACAGCAGGATGGACAAGATTCAAAACCAGAGGGGCACATTAGAAAAGTACATATGTATGCAGGTAGTGATAATCAGCTCACAAAGACCAGATGAAAACAGACATTTGTGCCAAAGTTCTACACACAAGGATCAGGACCTGATTTTAGCAGATCATAGATTGAACACTGGTTAGTGTCAAACTATTAAAACAAAAAACAAACAAACAAAACAACAGTAACAATAACCTTCTGCAGGAATGTACAAGGAGTGTTTGATGTAAGACACTTCCACAACCTCTTCTGTACAGCAGAGTAATAGCTTTATTTTATTTTCTGAAATATTCCTCAGAAGCTGAAGACCAACTCAAGACAATCCTGAGGAGGCCAAAAAACTAATTTGAGACCCCAAACCAGAAGTCACAAGAAAAGACTAGGAAGCAATGGATTTAAGAATATAAGAAGAATAATGAGTAGACTGTCTAAAAAAGTTAAAGAATGTCCCTCAAGTGGAGAATGCAAAAACTCATGAGACAGCATTTCACAAGTATGTCCTAGGAACAGCTCATCCAATCTATCTACAGAGATGTAGTCAATGACTGCCTGAAGCCCCTTCTAGTTCTACATTCTACTATTTCAAACTGCATTAGCAGAGTCAAAATACTTGTAAACCAGACCACACAATTTTATATTTTTTTCACTGCAAATGTCCTGCTCTCTAAACCAGTCTGGTACTGACAGAAAAGTGCTCTGAATCTCACAATCTTCTCTTCAGCATATTGAGCAGGCTGAGTCATAACCTTCAAAACTAGACAGCAATGAAAACAAATGGATTCATTTTCACACAGACTTTCAGAGGAAGAAGTTACGGTTTGCCTTATGTACTCTCACTAAACCATCTATGAGATGAGTGCTCCCTTCTTTGGAGAAGGGGAAAAAAGTTAATTTTTTTTCACCTGAATTAGAATGGTGAAATTCAGCTTCCTCTGCAGCTCCATCCACGGCATTTGTGTGCTCTTCAGGCCTGTCATTTGTCATTGTTCTTCGGATGCTCTGGTACCTAGGGTTGGAAAACTGGACTTTATATATAATATATGGTAACTATGACCCAATTCTGGCTCCAAGGGAGCCCGCCCATATTTTCTGCCATGTAGCTTAATACATATTGACCTCTGATTTCTGCATGAATAGCCTTCTGAATTTCTGACAACCATTATCAGATGTATTACTTGTGCTCACATAGCTTAAGATCACAGGTGGAACACAAAAGTCCTGGAAGCTCACGTGCAAACTACAAGCACCAGCCACATAAAAATAACCACATAAGGCCTGCTGTGGGAGCAGCTGTGGCCTTGTCTCCACACTCAGCCTTGCAATGGTGAATGCAGCTCTGCAAGCACACCAAATTCACAAGCACCAAGGGGGACAGATCCTTACCGGCGATTCAGCTGTTCCATCTGCTGGATGGAATTTGACCTCTGGAGAATCTGTGGGGCTGGGGGAGCTGTGGGTCGCTGCCATGTTGTTGTCCTGTTCACATGGTCCACGTAAAAAATCCGTCCGTGGCTGTCAATTCGAGCCTCCCAGTCTAAGGAGCAATAAAATACAGTAAACTATGGGGGACCTGGGGTATATTCATTGATTTGTTTGAGCTCTGCCACTTTTATAACCCCTTCTATTGTTTCAAGTCTCAATAATAATAATGACTACTACAACATGGACATATACATATGTATATAAAAAATATCTATCTATACAGAAACAGACATGCCTGATTCTTAGATGCTTGCAGCTACAGAAAACGTGCAAACCATTTAGCACATCAGTTGAAAAAGTCTTTGAGAGCTCAGAAGGTGTCTATCTATATTGTAAGTCTAAATGAAAGTAGAATGTGCTGATGAAATGAAAATACTCACGTTTTTAAACCTGAGTTTGTAAACAAAACAAAACACCCAAGTATTCCAGAAATAACAGAATTGTTCATTGGGGGAACAAAAAACAAACAACAAAAATCCCCCTAACAGTATTCATTTGTGAATTCATTATCCTGTTCAATTATCAAGCCCTAAAGCACTGTATAATAAGTTGGGATTTTTCTTGTCCAATCCTGGCACAGTCACCATATCTGTAACATGCTATTGCAGAAGAAAACAATTGTTTTCCTGCATTTAATTTTAAATACACAAGTTTAAATACTTGGGCAATAGCTTCCAAATTAAAGCGTCTGCATCAGTGTTGTGATGGACAAGGCTGTCTTCTGCTATGCTCCTATATAAGGCTATATTCCATCAAATCACTGTTAGTCAAATGTGTTACAAATAGCTTGCTCTATTGCAAAATTGTCATTCATCAAGGTTTCATGGTCAAGCTTTGTTAATTTTTCCCCAGAATATAGGAACTGAAGCATATTTTTGCACATTAAAGACAGAAATAAAAGATAAATGTTTAAATTCTTCCTCTTGTTCTTTAACTTGACCTAACACAAGACTGAAATAAATACATGTATTTTCCTTCCTTACTTTCAAATTCTGGTGAAACAACAAATTGAATATAACCCAAATTCAAAAGAAATTACAGTTTACAGCTCAAAATCATATTCTTAATATTTTCATTGATTTTTCAGTATTAAAATATTAAACCTGTCACACATCTGAAAGCAGAGCTTTGGAAAAGAAACTGAATCTAGACAATGATTAGAAGACTTCATTCATATTAGTAAATTATTTATTTACATAGAGATTGTATTGGGCTCTGACTGTAAAGGAGTGATGTGTACATGCATCACACCATGCATGACTGTGCAGAAACCCATCAAATGTCAGAAATGTTAAAATACTACACAGCCAAAGATTTTTCCACTAACATTTCAGCAGTTTTTCCAAGTAGTTATTGCAGTATATAGTTTTCTTCTGAAACCACAGAAATGGACCAGCAATCTCTGTGCATTTCTGAAATATCTGTCTCCCTGACACAGTTTTGCAAAATGTAGAACTGCTATGGCAGTTAATTAACTCGAAGATCTGCACACAGGATTAATCTGATTATAACAGAACCAGCAGGGAGCACAACCATATCATCATCCTGGCTTTCCATACACAGCTATATCTGTGTTCTGCCATCAGGCTCCTTCCAGTTACTTGCTCCAATTACAGAGCAAACATAGGCCCAATACCATACTGGGAAATAGGGATCTGCTCATTTGACACTAAATATCTTAATTCCCAACTCCTTTTAAGTAACAGAGCTTTGCCACAGACTTCAGTGGGTTTGACTTTTTTTGCATATTTGGTTTAAAGCAATGTTTGCCTATTAGTTATGTACTTTTGGGGGGGGGGATTCTTTTTTTGAATACCTAGTACTGAATAGATTTTTCACTTCTCAAAGTTTGACCAAGTGAGTAAGTTCAATAATTGAGAGCAATGTATTGTTCATATGCATTAGAGAAATTACAATTCATATGTTCCTTAAGGCTCATCTAATTGTTGCCTAACGTCCAGCTTTATTTTAAAATCTTCACTCTGTCAAAAAATACAAGGAAAGCACAGACACCTTTAAGTTAATCTGCAGATATGAAAGCTGTGGTATATTCCTTTGTAAATCATTACCACACAAGAAGTATTCAGAGATTTCAGAGTGCTTGACACCCTGCAGTGCCTCACAAGCACCATGCCCTCCTCTCCCTGCCCCTGTGCACTGCACACAGGAAAGGCAGCACTGTCTGCAGGAGTGACACTCAGCAAGTCTGTGTGCACCAGGTGTAATTATCACAACATCACCACTGGTCTCAACCATCACCACTCCTCACTTCCAACTTGCCAGCTGTTCATTCTCAGCTCTCACATTCAGAAAGGAAATGTAATGAACTCTCAGCAATGAGAGCCAGGCAGCTCATCCCCCAGCTACAGTATGGAGAAGCTCACTTGGTGGCAGAGCCTCATCCACTCTCTGGTACCGGCTGACGTCCTGACGCACCGAAGGCAGGGACCTCAAGGGCTGATGGCCATTGGCAGGAGAACCTGGAACCAAAACACACACAAATTATTTTTTCAGTCAATGTGGGGAGGCCCTAGAGCTGCCTCTAAACTGACCAAGCTGTGTTAAAGCTTCTGCAGGACTATGACATTTCAGGATATATCTAACAATCATCTGTTCTTGGGGTCAAAATAAGATGTGCTGACAGTTCTAGGCAAGTGATTCCTCTGGGATGTCGTGGCCCTGGAAACAACACCTCTGGGATGTGCTGCATCCATCTGTGAGCAGCCAAAGCCAGGGCAAAGAAACAACCTGTGCCTGAGCCATAGCCCAGGACAAAGCTCCACCTGGCCTCCTCAGAAACCTTAAGAGTGGGAAGTGTGTCCTTCCTTGCTGCAGCCAAACTGATCTGAAAAACATGACACAATCTGATACCTAATAAAGAGGATCCCAAATGCCTAGAAAATGCTGTAAAGTATTGACAGTATTTGAAATAAACATCAAAATTATTATTTCCAAGTCAACAACCTGTTTATGAAGAGACGAGATTATTATTTATATATAGTTCTTGATATGTTATGAAAAAGATGCATTTGGAAACACCCTTGATTGGATACACTTCAGTCTCTGAAGAAACTGAACAGATAAGCCATTATTAAAGTTGCTTGGAAACAATTCATTAGGGACACATTCCTACTTTCAGTGATTTTAGTGAGACAGAAAATTCTCAACCGTTAAAATAATTTTAGAATCAATGAGAGTTTTACAGTGTTAACTTGGGTAACACATTCCTCTTCTCCCAAGGTTCCAGTGTGCTAGGATCTACCTGTATAGGAAGGAGCTGGGAAAAGGAAGATAAAGAACCTGAAGTTGACTAAAATTATTCTTTTTCCTTTCCCTTTTCTTTTGATTAACCTTATGTTTTAATGCTAATATAAAATATTCCACAGAAAATAGCCAAATATAAATTCTATTTTGCATTTCATACTTTCGGGGAGTTTTGTCCCTCATTACCATTTTCCTTATAGTGAGCAGGGTAATACTGTGGAATTATTTCCTCCTCTTCATCCCCATCACTACTTTCTCAAGAATTAAAATACATCTAAATTTAAAGTAAACACATTTTGGATATTTCAGGTTTGGATTTTTCATTAAATAAAAAAAAAAAACCCAAGAGTCTCTTGAAGAAAGAAATAAATTTAAAGGAATAAAAAATATTGGAAGATATGAAATTGAGAAATTAATGATCTTTGTTTTCAGTAAGGTCACTCCAGAAAGTGCCTCCTGCAGTTGTTACCTCCAGTAGCTCCTTCAAGCTGTGCTGTGGCACCCTCACAAGCTGCCTGTGCTCCTTCTACTTCATCCTGAGACTGGCTCTGGGCAGCTGCTGCCTGCAGGCTTCTTCTTCTCTGCCAGATTTCCTCTGCTTCCTCTTGGTCCTGCAGCTCACCTGCCTCCGCCTCCCGCGCCTCCTCCTGGGGTACCAGCACGGCGGGCAGAGAGCCAGCGGCGCCGGCAGGGTCCTGCGCTTCCCCCGGCTCGGCCGCAGCCGCCTCGGGGGCACAGGCTCCCTCCTCCTCCTCCTGGGAAGAGAAGGCGGGGGTCTCGGGGCAGCGGGCGCTCTCGCAGGAGGAGCAGCGCATCTCCACGGAGGAGCGGCGCACGGTCGCGCTCTCGTTGCAGGAGCTGTCGGCGCCCTCGGCGTCGCTCTCCCCCTCGGGCCGGGTGCTGGCCTCGCTGACGCTCTCGGTGCGAGCGGGATCGCTCTGCTCCGTCTCCGACGACAGCTGGGACGGCTCCGAGCCTTGGTCGATGGACTCCGCTTCGCTGACGCCCCTCCTGGCCCCAGCTGCAGCCTCGGCAGCTCCCGTGTCGGCGCTGCCCGGAGCCTGCTCTGCCTCCGGAGGGGCAGGGGACTCGCTGCCGGCCTGCTCTGCTGCGGCTTCAGCCTGGGAACCCGGCAGGCTCTCGCCTCCCTCCTCCGCAGGGGGAAGCTCCGGGAGAGCATCTTGCTGGTCATCAGTCGATGGCAAAGGAGCATCAGAGGCTGAAACCCTTTCGCTCTCTGCAGGCCCTGGCATCACCTGATCTGATGAGGAACTTACTTCATTTCTTTCAGCATTTCTGGTAGCACCATTAAGCATTACTAAACCACCATCATCTTCCAAAGAAGATGGAAAACCCAGGTCTTGATGCAGCTCGTGCTCTTCTTCATCCGAGTCAATGTGAAGCATAGCATTAAGTCTTGTGTCAGTGGGGAAGCTACTCCTCAGTTTTGGGGAGGCTCCTCGAGGACGGTCACCACAGGCAGATGTCCCTGGTCTGGGATGGTTATTGTGTTCTATTGCATCGAGATAGTCATTTAGTGAGTCCTGGCGACCTCTAGGAGGGGATGATCTTGAAGCACCAGAGGTCAGTTCATCCTGGTCTGTCTCCAGAGTCCTACTAGTCCTTAAAGAGTGTCTCAGGATTGTGTCTCCAGAAGATTCCTCAAAGACTGGGCCGTTGGAACACACCGTGGATGTATCATGATGTCCTGTTGGCATGTCCTCATCATCAGAGGGGCTCCCCAAGTCTCCATTCACAGAGTTGGTTCCTAGCAAAGTGCCAACTGTTTCTGGTGAAGCATCTGCAGAGGTAGAAACACAGAGCAGAAACACATAGTTCATTCTACTCAAATTATATAAAAATACACATCCTTGAAGATGCTTACTTATTTCAATCAGAAAACTAAGGGAAGAAACTTCAATCAAAATAACAACACATCTACAGTGTTGAAACAGCAGTTACACAATTTTCTCTGCATAAGTCTATACTGTTTTGTAGGATATAGGAAAAATTAAGAGGTGTGCAGTATAACTTTAAAGGATTCCCATTTTGCTTTCAAAAGACAGAGCACTGCCAAGCATAAAATGAGAATCATAAGCAGATTCATCTAGTATCTATCCAAGAAATAAAAAACAATATGCTAAGTGTTGGTAGTTTTGGAGCTGCCATCTCCAAGGCAGTACCTGCCATATCTACATCTTGAATCCCAATAGAAAAAATCTGTAGTAGGGGGACCATACATGAATGAGAAAGTATATTATGTCCTCAACAACAGAAAAGCCTGGACACAGAAATATGTAGGATATCTCTCCATACAAGTATCTGGAGATCCAGAGTCTCACCTTCATGAACAGAAGATGTGATTTCCACTTTGAATTGGAGATAACCACTAACATGATCAGCTGGGAGTCTTCTGCCAAGATTATAGCTGAGAACCTGGTCTCTGCAAAATCAAAAATACTGGTTTTAACAATTTTTGCTGATTTCATGTTTTCAGCATTTAATTTCTATTACAGTCTTAAAATCAGCCACATACTCCAGTTTGCATGGAAAAGCACAAACACTGACAATGGTGTAAAATACCTTTAGTTGACAGATACAGCCACCTAAAAGCTATGTTTGATCAATTCCAAATACAGATTGTGCCCCACCAATACCTTAAGTTCTAAAGAAATCAAACGGCAAAGATCCTGCTCTCCTAACCTCCTCCTTTCCCCAACATAGTGTTTTATAATTAACAAAACGTTTCTGCCCCCTTGTGGTTTTTACTATGTACAAAAGTCACAAACAGTTACTTCAAAATTTTTCACGTTCAACAACGCACTTCTACATTCTGATTTAGAAAAGCTATTAATGCTTGAATTTATCTTTAAATCTGTTCTAATGAGTTACTGAGTTCAGTGGGGCTCAGACTAGATTAGACATTTGCATCAGCTTGAGACTTTGGATCAAATCCCAGCCTGTACATTTTTCTTTTGGCACAGCCAGAATTCACAGCCCAGCTCCCCTCAGCACAGCTGAGACAGCTGAAGGAAGAAGAGGGAGCTACTAAAGACCTCCACAGGAAATTTTTGTTAAATATACTTTATTTACATAAAGTAAAGTATATAATACTTATATAAGTATTGTTAAATAACTTTATACTGGTATGAACACCTCTCCTTTACTGGGAGCATTCTTATTGCAAAATAAACAAATGCAATTATTACTGAAATAAGCTGGAGCAGTTTGCATAAACTTTTCGGGGAAAAAAAAAGCCCTGAGTGGACAAGCAGCCTCTTCTATCCACGCTGCTCTGTAGCCCACAGGATACCAAATATCTGCAGTAGTGTCTCCAGGCCCTGTCACAGATTCCTCTGTACTACAAGTCATCAGTCAGATATCTGAGGTTTCCAGTTTTTACATAAGTTTTATATTACTCCAGGCCATTCAAGAATAGAGGAAGCCACATCATGAATAATGCTTTCTCTGTATTCAGCTGAATCAATTCTAGATGATTCTCATGCCCATTTATCATGTTTTCCAGGAAATTAAAAGCCACTGGCCATTTCATTACATCAACTTGTGAGCTCTGACTACAGCTGAAAGTGTGGAAAAATTTATCTAAAAGTGGCTGGTTCTGGATTTCAGCTTTTCATTTCTTAGTAATCATCACTGACATCACCAAAATGATGGTGTTACACTTCTCTGGCCAAGAAAAAAAAAAACAATCACATTAGCAGTTAATTGTACTTCTGGTACATTTCTACTTCATATGTACATTAACCAGTTTGCAAAACCTTTGGTGAAATACTGTCGGTCTTTACACAAAAACTGAAAATGGACAGGCATATTACAGATGAAGAGGCAAAACAAATTTAATGTCAGTTCTAACAGCAGTATGGCAAACCAACCAAATACCCATATTCTTGATATATATTTCTCATAATGCCTCTCCTTTCCTAAATAGATTTGATATATCAAATATACAGAACTGAAATATGGAGAAGAAAACAGGAAATGTCTTCCAGATTAATTATTTGAAAAAGAGAGGTGAGAACAGATGAACACAGCAAACTGGTAATTTCCACAACCACAACACCAGGAATCCCAGAGTAGAAAAATATTTTGGTGTTTAGCAAGAAAATAAACACCCTACATTAGGTTTTGAAACCAGTCTGTATCACAGTGCTATTTTTGAGTGTATAGGAGTGTGAAAATTTATTAGAAAAAGCTGCTTGTTCAACTAAACACAATTTGTTGAAACTCAAGGTGAGGCACTTCTTAGAAAAGTTATATTGTAAATTACCTGCACTATTCTTTGATACCACTACAAAACAAATGGATAGGCTTTTAAAAAATATGTTTTTAAATACATTCTGTGTGAGAAATTATTATCAAAATTTTAAGCTACTCTTTTATTCTTCCTTTGCTTACCAATGTAGACAGCACTTTGAAAATGTAAAGCTGAAAACTGTTTTCAAACTGAATTTGATTTTCTCCCCTTATGCAACTTGTTACTTTGAGGGGAATAGCTGTGAAAATGGAGGCCATTTTGTGTGTGATGACACTGTCATGCCCTTAAGCTTTAAAGAAGAAAATATGCATTTAATTTCACCATCATTCCTCATGGGCCTAATCCAGTAGCTTTTTAAAGTCAATGGAGACACATTAACTTGAGCAAACTTTGAGGCAAAGCCTTTACAAAAGGCATGCACAACAGGTGAATTTTGAGTCCCATCAGTGAGCTATTTGTAATGACAGGCAATTGTAATTGTGTAATACTAGAAGCACTCTGAAAAATAAGAGTCACAGTCTTGCAGTTCTGGCCAATTCACTGAAGGGATACAACATCTCTGATTACTGAAATGACAATTAAAAAGACTTCAGCTGTACCAGAAGTCAGTCAATTATACCTGCTTGCTCTAAAAGATTTGCACATAACCATGTAGTACTGTGATAATGCCTTGCTTCTTGACTAGCTAGCCAGAGGGTAGCATCCCTTGTGAATAACATTTTTTATGTAAAGAAATTAAGCTGAAAAAAAAAAGATAGACACACATCAACAAAAACATGGGTACTTGTATTCAGGACAGAGCTAGAAGCATTGCCATTTTCCAGTCAGGCAATAAATCTACTAAAATTACAATGCATTTCTTAGTACACATGTAGTAAAAATTTGCTTCTCTGTACCAGTAAGCCAGAAAGGCTGCTGCTCTTTGCTCTAAGTATCCTAGATGCTGAGTCTTCCTGCTGAACACAAGTTAGCATTAAGAATGCATTCATTTACCCAATTGCATGTCTCTCCAATAGTCTCTGAACGGGTATGGTTAACTTCCCAAGGAAGCGCTTGATGATCGGACGACTCTTGGCAAATTTGTCTTTAACCTCAATTTCCAGGACATCTGTTAGAAGTGCAACAAAAGAATATTTCTGGAAGGAAAGAACATATTTGACACCGTATCAATACACCTTTATTCAGAAAGAATGTGCTTAATTGCTACTAATGTGCAGTGAACTCCAAAACTGATGACAGCAGTTTCCACATGGCAAAATAATGTCAACATCATTTATTAATGAGTTTTTGCATATGTAACTAGCTTTTCACTGTTCCCCATTCCCTTTTGCTGTTTCTTGAAAAGAACTGCTCAGTAAGAAACTGCACTGGATAAAAGCACTTTCAGGGTCTATGTCAGAAAGTAGAATGCCATGTATCCTACTGCTTGCTACTATTTGCACAGGGGAAAGCAAAAAGAGAAAGCATCCTTGCTGTGCTCTGTCAGGTCAATGCAGGAGGAAGTAAGAGTCTCACTCCAGGCTGTGCTCAGAATTTCCCTCCCAACACCATGCTTTGCATTCGTGTTTTGTATGCATGATAGGAAGTCATAAGGGCAATGTTTATAGAGTACATTCAGGAGCAGCATCAGAGGAGGAGAATTTTCTATAGAGTTTTGCCTCAGCTTTGACAAATCTCAGCAAACTCCAAGAGAACCTTTTCCTGCACTTGGGGCCTTTAAAGAATATGGTGCTAATTTACAGATTTCTTGTTTGGTAAAATCATTCTTCTACCTTTCCCTACATGGGAACATTAACACAATTACTCTCTTCAGCTTTCATTTTCATGCATTTTGTGCATCTCTTACATCTGTACTGCTCTGTCAAGTCTGCCCAAAGATGGCCAAAAGATTCAGAAGTGGTACAGGGCAAAAGGTAAGCAAGCACATCGGCAGGCACACACACGTACATACAGTATGATGATAAATTCATTAGGAAGACAAGCTTAGGAACCCGAAATTTGTATTTGCCATCTAGTTTTTAAGATATTCCTAATAAGCAAGCAAAGTATGGCATAACCTACTCATCAAAAACAGGGTCATCTGGTTATACTTTTGCTATCTGCCACCTTTATGAACTCTGACCAAACCACAACCTCTGCACAATGCCTAATACACATATGGTTAGGTAGCCAAAGATATATTGAACAATGAACAGTAGGAGAAATTGCTCTTTAGCTCAGCTGTAGGCATCAGATAAACATCTTAAAAAAACCAGGTAAACTGGGTCAGAAATAAAATCCCTTCCTCATGCTGGGCAACTGTCACAACTGGGTTCCTCTGATAAACAGAACTTCAAAATTTGTCACTCTCAGTTTGCTATAATATTGCAAATTACTTTGCAGAAAGTATTAGATTTAACAGGATCAATCCTGCACCACTAGGACAAAATATGTAATGGGATCATAACTGCTGTTGTCAGAGCATTGCTACAGGGAAGATCCAGCAGCTAAAGCAAGCTGATACAATGCGTGCACCAGTGAACATTATCTCTTTTCCAATAAGCTTCAAAGCCAAGGAGAACTGGAAGAGGAAAAAAAAGGGGGGGGGCGGGGGGAAAGAGTAAATTTTCTTTCTAGCTAATGGATAGATGGACAGACAGACAGAAAGCTGAAGAGTAAGTGTAGAGAGCTGAACTTCAATATTTTTAAAAGATTTTAAGACTATTCGCATCTACAGTCCTTCCCACAACCAAGCACCCCTGGGCAGTGCTAATGCTGGGCCTGCTCAGTTCTCCTCTACTGCTTGTTTGCTTTATGATTTGTGGAAACATTTCCCAAAGCCTACTCAATTTTCATCTTCCTAAAGAATACATTAACATTCACCACAGTACAGGCTTGCCAGTCCTGAAAGGGCTATGGATGTGTGTCAGTAGTTTCACTTTGCCACATAAACATTTATCTTCAAAAGCACAGATTTGGCTCTCCTGCATTCAATGACAGTTGTGGGACTGAGTTCCTTCCATGGGATCTGCACCGTTTACCCAATACAAACATGTTTGGCAAACTGGCTTCTACCAGCCTACCTGTTGGTCCCCCTTGCTGAGTGCTGCTCTAACACTTTCCTGAGTTTTCCTTCCTGCAAGGTGTAGCTTGCAGGGGCTACATCAAAGAGCGTCCCCTCAGCCGTCCCCTCAGCCTGACAAAACTGAAAATTTGTCACCTGCTACACACCACAAAAATACCTTTTCCACATGAACAGTTGTTGCAATCACTGAGCATAAATATTCATATAGTGTAACCTCACTTAAAAAGTCTTCTCACAATACATAATCCAACTTTAATTAACTATTTCATGCCATTTCAAGCAATCTACAGTGTGGCTGAGTTCAGCTTTTTTTTTTTTAGCAGAGAAGGAAATGAAAACCTGCCAGCAGCTTAAATACCCAGCTCTAATATGCAGGTGATAACTGTTTCTATCCACCAACAGGGTTCCTAAAATTACTGAAATTTCTGTGTCACTTTAAATAACTAGTTACAAAATAAGCTCATGGCTTTCAGAAGGTGAGGACTAACGCATTAAGAGAAAATGCAAGCCTGTTACACTGCATCAGCTGGCAGACAGCTCTCAAAAGGGATACATTACCTCTCTGTGCCAAACAGGATTAGTTGTGTTACTGATGATAGTCGACCTTCTTTCCTGGCCATGGTGAGCAAACGTAGGAAATGTATTTTTCTTGCCTGGCTGAATGGACATCTTTAGATAAGGATCAGGGTTGAAGAACATGCCCTTTTTAAGTCCAGCTGCTCTAATATCTATAAAGCAAAACAAGAAGGAAGGAAAAAGGAACTGAGTAAATTAAAGCTAGTTCACAAAGTAGTGTATTCCTAAAATATTAACTAGGAAATAAATTCACCATAGATTACTAAATAAAGCAACTTAAAAGTACTCACACACTAACTGGATCCAGTGTACAGCAGGAAATCAAGTGTTTTCCCAAAAGAATATAAGGAAGAAAGGTATCAACATCCTCATTTACATTTGAGCCTCTAGTTACTTGTAAAACAAAACGCATAAGCTTGTACCTCACCTACAAATGTTTTTCTCAGTAAGGTATCTACAGTATTTCCACACAAAGAATTAAAAGAAACTCCAACAGAAACAGCCCAAAAGGAATCACACAGTACTTGTTTTGTTTCTGGGTGAGGAGAAGAGATAAAAAACTGTATGAGAGGTAATGCAGTGAACAGACACTTTCCCAAAATTCAGTCCAAGTCTGCTCTGGACTATGATGCAGCTTTCTCCCAACAGAGCAGATAATCCATCTCATAAAAGGAGGCAAAGTTTTCTGAAAACGCTTCTCCCTTCCTAGGGAAACCTTAGTACTGCAGCCCTCACAACTTACAATAATAAATAATAATTTCCTCAGAGGCATATTGTCATGAGTAAGGAGTTGAATGATAGTGCAAGCTTCAGCAACAACAAAAATAAAGAGATACTTTTTAATATAATATTAGATTTTAAACTTAACTGTAAAATATTCCTTTGTTTCTCTGTAGGTTTGCTGAAGCACAAGACTTGTGTCTTTTTCCATTAAGTACACCAGTACGCTGCATGCAGAAATGCAATTGGCACATACAGATTATATATGCAGGCAGAATTCACTGCTCTAAAATTAAATGCCATGCCTGTGGATTTGGTAAAAAAAAAGAAACCTACACAATATTCAGAGTTAAGCCACACGGTAGAAACATAATGAAATAAAAAGTCATGTGCAAATGAACAACCCAAAACATTACAGGACTCATGTTACAAGCCCATCAGTTAATACACCTTTCAAAATTATTTCATGGGACTCCTCAGGCAGAATCACAACTGTCTATTAAAAAAAACAGGTTTTTCAGATTCACAAAGCAATTACTTGTACAATCCCCTATGTGAGTCTGTACAACCTATCAGCTCTATCTCAGAAACTGAAGAAAGGCCACTTCAAAAAGCAGTGGATTTTTTCTACTCTTCCTCTACAATTTCTACACGTTTTTATTGTCAGGTCTTCAAGATTCAGAAGTGAATTTCATCTGCCTTTGCTCAAGCTGATTATGCTTCTGTCTCACACAAGATTTCCCTGGAATAAAGTGCTAATCAAAACAAGTGAAGCTGGTAGACTGCACCCCTACAGCTATTTCACTGTAGTGACAGCTTAGCTCTGTTACAAGTGAAAATTTTTTCCCTTTCTAAACCACCATTTGCAGCTATTGCTTTTTTCAAAGTGATGGAGCCAGACTGCATTTTAATTAGAAGTTGTTTTCCACTCTTCAATCTGAGAGGAACTGTCCCTTGTGCAAATGGGAAATTTCCCTTCATTTTTCATGTTGGGATATATCAAATCCATTTCTTTCTCTCCTGCAGATCCATGATTCTGGCTGGTTTTCAACAAAGAGAAATTCTAAAGAAATGACATCTTTCAAGCCACTAGAGTGTGCTCCTACAGAGGCTAAAGAAGAAAAACATTCCATCTCTGATGTTATTTAGAACAGCAATTTACTTTTTTTTAACAATAATTTGTAAAACACAGAGAAGTGTTGGTTTTTACCTGATAAGGTAAAGCTGACCAACTTCCTAGAGTGCTGGGCTCCAGAAGCACCTTCATCCGTGCCTTCTACTCCCATCTGAAGAGGAGAAAAAAAAAATATACCACAGAAGTTTTCATCTGCTTTGTACATGCCTGAGGATGATAACACAATTTTAAGGTAATATTCTAGGGAAGGATCTGACCAAATACTGCCTAATTACCACAGACAAGCTCAGCCACAGTATTAGTTTACAGCAAAATATCTATTATTTATGTCCCACAGTGCTAATACACCAGTAGCCTAAATCTTCCAAACAGAATATGTATAGGCTAATACACATGCAGACCATATTAATCAGAGAAAACCTATCTTTTACAGCTTTCCCTTTTGTAAAATAACAAAAAACAGTATGGATTTGTAATACACATCAAAGCACTGTCGTATGTAAATTTGTCACTTTCCACAAATAGATAATTTAGTGTGCAACAAAAAAAGGTGAAGAGATCAAAGAGAGACTAAAAAAGCTTTCAGCTCTATTAACAAAAGCTCCTTTTAAACAGAAAAGCGCATCAGACATCTAAATATAAACGTGGTCTAAAAGCTTATGCTTCACAGATTTTGAGGTTTGGTTTCCACCAAAATCCCTCATTAGGTAAAGCACTACTTCAGAATAAAAGTTTCTCATGTCTGTCTCTTTCAACTAGCAGAAGGATTTGTCTTTCAAGACAGAGGAGATGTGCATCCAGCCGAATAATCTATCACAGAGACATCAGTGGAGAGATCTTTGAAGACAAATGGTTCCCTGGGCAGGAATTGCACTCACTCTCAGGCAGGAGACGTGACACAGAAAAAGTTTGAGCCAAACACAGCACTGAGGATTAATACCAGTGATAGAACAGGGTCTGATCTATGCAATGATGCAAATAAACTGAATAAAAATGGGCACACTTTTGTGCATAGATGAAGAATGTGAGGCAGCCCTGAGCAGCAGTTTGAAGTCACCAGATGGATAAATGACTCTGGAGCTGTGGTAGCCGCAGGGAAGCTGCTTTGCATTCATCAAACATGTAATCATTCCTTTTTATATCGCTTTAAGCCACTTAATAATGTCATTTCAAATACTTCCCACAATGATCTGCATGCACATTGGAATTTCACCGGAATTACCAAATGTGTGGATTTCATCAGACAAAGTGATGAAGAAACAGCCATGATGTTGGAGCCTGGCATCCCTGTGCGCCTCAGCAGTCTTGTGAGGGGCCACACCATGCCACTTGCCAGCCAGTCTATTCCCTTCCCTCACTGCTGGCTCCATGGGCACTTCCCACCTCTCAGGGCAAGACAAGTCTGGCTAGAGTGCTCAGAACTATCCCTTTTCCACCCAGCATGACATTATTATGCCAGTGATTTTATATGGATGCATAAGCAGTGACAGGTGGTAGCAAAATTATGAAGGCATCAAAAGCAATGGGTTAATTCCAGCTGGATCAGTGTCCCCTGTCTACAGACAGATACCATGGAAGCAGCATGGGGTGCATCCCACTGTGAGAGCAATGCTGTCCAGGCAAGGCCACAGGAGTGCTGTGTATTCCAGTTTCCTCTTTTGGGCTTATTTCAGCACACACTGTTTTCCTTGTTAAAAATGTTACTCATCAACAAAGAGGCCTGCCCCATTCTATACATATTTTTCTGCTACAAGTCAGACTCCATTCAAATAATACAATTCTTATTGCTAATCATAACTTCACATTATAGAAAATAGAATTTGCCCACAATTCAGCTATAGCATGAATGGTGACAGTGTTCCCTAGCACTTTCATGACTTCTCTATATAATCTCTATCTGTTCCATTATGATCTAAGCAGTAGTTTCAATTCTTCTGTGCCAAGTGAAAAATTTCATCCCAGCATACACACACAGAGTTTTGCAGCACAAAGGCCATGTCATCTGGTATAACACAATGTTTCTGAAGGCTCCATCAGGCCTTCTATCTCCCAAGCCAAAGTAACACAATAGCATGTTAGCTGCTTATCCAAAAATATGATGGACTGAAATATCTGGTGTGATATACCATCAGTATGAGAAAATCCAGTAAGCAAGGAATTTACTGCACCACAAAAAAGGGGAGTGAGCACACCATGACTCTCTTACCACTTTCTGAAATAGACTTTCTCTAAGAACAGACAGAACCAGCACCAAGAAAACTAAGTGACCTCTACTGCACTGTGCTTAAGCTCACCACCAAAACCATGGAAATGCAGCGAGGTTTTAATGTTTAACAATAGGTTTACTTACACGTAACTAACCCAGTATGACATTTTTAGGAAGTATCATCTGAACTGTCATACAACATTCTCATCAGGAAAAATAACAGCTCACTGTTTCTGGAAGTCTGCATGTTAAGGCAAACAAAAATGTTTATATAAAATTACCCCTTCTAGCAGTTGTGTAAATGCTGTACCCAGGACCCTGCATTACCTTTCAAAAGTAAGACATTTAAACAGCAACAGCTGGTATAAGCCTTCAAGAATTACCGTGACTCTGAAGGACAGATCTCCAGGTAGCTACCAAGTCATTAAATGCATACTTAGATGACAGAGGTTCAGATGTCCTTTTTTCAATGAATCTCAAAACTAATGGTGGATAACATGATAAGGTCAAGAAAACTCAAAACCAAGTTCAACTGGTTTCTCCATTCAGTACAATCACTCTGCTACTCAGTAATTATATAGTGCATGCATCCCAGTCTAAGGGTTATTTTGAGATGCATTTTTTCCTCTTGTTCAAAATCAGAGTACCTTACTGCCTTTAGTTTATAATTGGCATTAAAGACGGCAGCTGTCAGGCTCATTAACTATGACACATTTTCTCCTGTAAAGTATCAAGTCTGTATTCATCTGTGAAACTGTTACTCATCTGACAAAGATCTGAAAAGTAAATGATGCTATCACCTAGGTTTGTAATTCTAAGAGAAACCCCCACACATTTGGTATCTTAAGATATATGGCACATTTACTGTCAGATAATTATGGCATGCACTTGTATATAATGCACAACACTGAATAACACAAGTTCAGAAGAAATACTATTCAGTCTAAGAAACTTCTGCTTTACTGCACCTTCAGCACTGCAGTTGTCAGGACACCACCCTGACAGATGTGATCTTAAATATCTGGCAGCTAACATCAATGAATCAAATGCCCTGTGAAACTTGCTGAAGCTTAGCTAACCTGTTAGGTAAATTACTTGCAGCAAAAGCACCATGGTACAAGTTTGGAAGCCTTTTCTGCCACTGCTTTAACTATCCCACTGCTACTTAAACAACTAAAAAAACTCCTCTAAAACTTAAGCAAGTCTCATAACACAAACACAGTAAGATAATATTTCTCATTAATTAGGGAATTATTACATTTCAATGGTATATGAACACTCAAAGAATTCAGTCATTTTTGCAAGAGCAGAGTTTTGTCCAGTTTCATTTATACTAACAATTGCTATCTCTGCAACAGTTTCATATTGAATATTAGGAAATATTTAGGAAATAGGAAGAAACAGAGACTCTGGACATGGTTTCAGTTACATAATCAGTGTGAAAATTTTCTATCATGGTGTTAAATTACAGAAATCTGTAAGTAGCAAAAAACTGAATGTAAGCAAGGTCAAATTCTTAGCATAAAAGACTTCAGTGAAGCTCAGTGACTTTTTACTGTTATTTTATTATGAGCAGTACAAAACCATGAAAAACACTTTCCAGTTTTTATACTTTTGTAAGGCAATGCTTTTTTTTGAAAAATAATTGCTGTCAGTAGTAAAAATAGGAGACATGTTGATCAGTTGGTCTGACAGTTAATACTGACATCAGTACTATCATTTAATAAAACCTATCAATAAATCATTTACAAATAGAATGAACAAATAGGCTAAACTCACCATCACAGCAGGGTTTTTCACAGTGATACATGGAGTAGTAGCTCGGAGGGCTCCACTAACACCATGGTAGTATTTAAAACAGATCTTTATTTCAGCTGAAAAGAAAACAAAAACAACACAAAACACTTTATGACTGACCCTAGGCAAAAGAGACAAAACAAAAGGATTCAGTATTCACTGACCTTCTTCAGAAACAGGAAATTACAAATAGACCTGCTGGTTATATCCTCATTGTGTGTTGGGTCCTTCAATTACTTAACAGACAAAAATGATAACTTACCTAATTCTGCAACTTGTATTTCTGCTACTATATCATCAGCCCTAGAAAAGGCATACTGGGATATTTGCCACTAGGATGATTTTGTAGGACTTTGGAAGAACATGACACATACATGAGGGAAGCTGGAATCACTTTATATATCGGAACACAGGAAAGCTAAACTTTGCACCAAGTTTCTGGTCCCACTGATTAAAGTTTTGTTTGCTAAACTGCATTTACTGCAAACAAAAGAGTATTATGTTTGACTGAAGCCTGACCTCCCCTGTAGTTCCTCTGCATTCTTCCAACCAAGCAGAACAGCTATAATTATGGCTGCCCTTGATCCTGTGGGATTTTCCCTATCTGGAACAATGTCTGTTTTCCTTCCCCACTGGGATAACTCTTCTGTATAAGGCTGATGAGGGTTTTACCTCTGGGTACAGAGATGGCCACAGGCAGACAGCAATGGCCAAAGGCAGGCAGCCAGCTCAGACAGAAGATATGTATGAAAGTCTTGGCAGTTCAATTCCTCTGCTTGGTTTAACAATATGTCAGTGTCCTGAAGTACAAAACTGCAGAGTTTTGTATAAGGTTTTGAGACATATATGGCATGATTCCTTAAGGGTTGAGGTATTTCATCACTGCAAGATAAAATACCCACTTATCCCTACTCAGAAACCCACCCTGCAAGCCTGCTCAGCCAAAAAGGATTATTTATTTTTAAATGTGCTGCAGTTACAGATCAACATTTATTTACTATCTTCCTCCCAGAACAAAGAGGAGACACCTCAGAACAACCCTTCAAAGGAAAGTGTCTGGCTGACAGTGCCTCCAGGGAATCAGGAGGTGGAGAAGCTGCTGAGCCCACTTCCTCCTCCTCACAGATGAGTTCACACACACAGACAAAACATGCTCTATTTACCACAAGCTTTACAGCAAAACTCAAAATGCAGACAGGCTTTCTAATCAGCTACAAAGGTTTATGAGACCTAAAACTCATCAGGCAGGACTATGGGTTAGTTTCTTCCTGAACTGAGCAATTCTGTTTACCTACCAACAATGCTTATATCCAGGACACACAAGAATTTCTAACTCACATAAAATCAGAGGTTCAACACTTGCAAAATCAAGGAGGATTTATACCAAGTACTGGACTCTCCACATTGTAAAATGCACATACTAAGTAACAAGAACTCTAGTCTAAGCATCTCTTATTCGCACTGAGAACATATTATGGCTACATGAGAGCATGGTTAAGACAATGTACTATTCCACCAAGACTTCCAATTTTCAGCTATATTGCTTACTTTTATTGCAACCTAAGCTTAATTTCTCAGAGAGTTTCTGGAGTTGTTCATCCAGTCTGTTGTGACAATCTTCTCCCAGTTCATCACTTTTGAACACAATCTAGCAATGCAAAGGTTACCAGGTGCTGCTTCTGTCCACGGACAATCCATAATGTGATGGTGGACAAATACTCTCACTACACTGACAGGTACATTTATCTAAAGGCTGAAATGCAATAGTACAAGTTTTGCATCCTCATATTTCTTTCTCTCAATTACTTCTATGAGCATACAGTACTTTTCAATACCTGTATATGGCTGGTGATTGAACAATGCTTGATTAAAGAAATAGATCTGACAATCCCTTTCAGGTACACTAAATTTAAAAAAAAACAAAACAAAAACAATCAAACAAACAAAAGACCAAACTTCAGGACTTACTGCTAGAAATAATTAGAAAAAGCAGAGCACTTAAAAACATGACATGGAGACTTCTCCCACTTGCCAGCAGAAGCTATGTTTGGGCTTTATACTGCACTGCATTCACACATGCATTTAGAGAAATGGCAGATCTGCTGTTAGCACTGTGTCAATGTGATTAATACAAGAGAAGCTGTGCTTGAAATTCAGCACAAAATTAAAAAATGGGCTACCCACCATATGCACGCAGATGCTGTCAAAATGAACATGGATTTGCAAGACTGGATCTTCTACACAACAATACAAACACTTCATAGGAGAAGAGATGCCAAAGTGGTTTTTTTCTTGGCTAAGAATGCTAGAAACTGCAGTTAATGTTAACAGAAGAAGAAATCTCAGAGGAACCCCATAAGTTCAAAGCAGCTGAGGATGTAGCTTTTTGACATGTCTTGTGCTGTGCTATCAGGAAAAAAAATCATAATTAGAAGAGGTTTTTCTTGATGACTGATGAATTCCTGACCTCTAGATGAACTGAAAACAAGTATCTGTGGTTGTTCCTGATAGTTACAGGTGGTTTGCTGAGATGTGTTCTAAGGCCCCATAAACACAGAGACTTCTACAGCAGCAGTAAGCTCAATTATCTGCAAACAGGACTACAATATTTTGAGATTAGTTCAATACCATATTAACACACAGTTTTCCTCTGAACTATTCCATACTTTAAATGCACATTAGCATGGGTCACCTACAGATTTTTACCAGTTTCTTTAATTTCTCCTGCCACCTTGCTTTTATGTGTTGCCTTCAGGGGAAAACAGGTACTTCTCTTTTTTCTTTCCTACTTACTCTTCCTCAACAGGTTAATGAGATTGCTTTGTGTGGGATCCCTAATGAAAATGTTAAGAGCACTAAAGCCAGCAAAGGAGAGACATCTGTACCTGACCACAGGATTGTTTGCTGTATCATTAAAGAAAATAAGATGTTTTAGAACACAGAAGAATTTTCATTCATGGGAAAAATTGATGTATTTTGATACGACACATGCTCTCTTGTAATTGACATTCCTCCAGACGTCATATAGACTACAATAAATTCCTTCTTTAATTAAAAATATGCCAAAAAATTAAACTGGGGGATCTAGAATTCTTTCAAAGTTATCACATGGACATATAACAAGTGATGTATATGTCAATTAAACAGAAAACTGTGAAACCATAATCTCCTTCTTTTAAAGCTAATAGCTGTTACCATTTTATAACCATAGTCTTATAGCTCAGGACCATTACACAAAAATGTTGGAATCAGTAAAGGTTTCTGGGACTCAAACACTGACATTTGAATTTCAAAAGAACACCTGCATGAAATTGTAGTGCTGTTACCTCTATGGACCATATACTTTCACCTCTTCAGTAATAAAGGGTTCAGCTTACACTAAATAACAGCTTGGGTTTAAAACATCACTAATTCCCCAAAGCTCCTCACTAACCACTTTTTTACTGCCTTTAATACTTTACCCTTGCCCATCAAAAGAATGCTTAATGAAAGAAAGATACTAGGAATACATAAATACATGAGCATAATCCTTGGAGAATGCCTTCTTCCCAGGAGACTGATAATGCAGGAAAGCATGTGTGTTTGCTGTAAGAACAGCTTGATCCAGACAGACCCTAGTTAAACAAAACACCAATATTAGAGGTGCAATCTCAGACACATCTCCAAAAAGAAGTCAAATCCAAGCCGGGTTACAACAATCTGTGGAGCAAAACAGTGCTCCCGGTTCGCTGTATGGAACCTGCACAGCAGCTAAAACTTCCTGGCCACTGCAGCTGAGTGCCCAGAAGGTACTTGGGCTGAATCCATGGCTCTCTGCAGATAGAAACATATGTCCTCCAACATTCACTGGGGAGAAAGCTGACAGCACAGTAACTCATTGGAAAAATATGAGAGCATGTTCTGCAAAACTTATTTAAGAAAACTAGAACAAATGAAGTCACTCACATTCACGCTTTACAAAGCTATAAAGGGAGATGCAATCCGTGCAAAAGCAACTGTGTTAAAACCTGTTTTTTCCCATCTGAACCTGATAGACAACTGTAGAAATTTAGCAGTGCTCTGCATGTCCTTTTCCGTAGCGTGACAGTTCAGTGAACTCAACATTTCTGTTTTGGACATTTAGCATTCTCTTCTCTGCATCACTTTCAGCGTTTTTGATTACTTCCTACTGGGCAGTAGCAAACACAGCAGCAAAACGCAGGGGCCAAAGCTGGCAGCCCCCAGGTACTTGCCATCTCTCTCAAAAGGTGTATCACAGAATTTATTTTACAGGAACATTAGGCAAACCACCTACAAAGTGACTTACAGAAAGCTTTTTAGCCAAAGTAGGATCAATAACAGAAAATGCTTATGTTCCAGTGGTCTTTCCATCTAACTTGCTTCAAAGGGAATGTGGACAAATGTATGTTCAGGTAACAGAGCCTCCCTATCCCTGCCAGCCCGCTCACTTGCTGTCACCAGAGATTCTTATTTACAGTCATAAGAACTATTATGCTCCAGTTTGGCAAAGCATTTAATTATAATCTAACCTTTACAACAAAACACTGGGGTATTATGTGCATAAGGAAGTCAACAAAGCCTGCCACAAACATAAAAAATACAAGATTTGATCATGTTTCAGTTATTTGTGATACTCAAAAATAGCTGTTAAGAGACAACATAAAAGAACCACCAGAAGAATAACAGAAGTATTTCTAACTTCATGCATATGACTATAAATAGAGTAGGGACAATAACCATAAGTCCCCAGACAGACCACTGAAAGGGCACTGGTTGCAGGGCACTGCACAGCTAAACGTTCCAGGCTCAGAACAATTCCATGTGAGAAAACCATGACCTTTACAGAATTTAACTGGTAAAATTTTAAATGGTAAAAATATTGGACACAGTATTTTGGATACAACATTGGATAAAAAGATTGGATACAAGTAATTAATTACATTTGTAGAACATTCATTAACATTGACCGTTATGGTCAAAACCATTAAAAAAACTAAACTCTGTTCATACCTCTAGTTACAAGCAGCCCTTAAAAACTAGAAGTATATAAAGTTCAATTATTAAACTGTTTTGTTTTGGTTTTTTTTTTTTCTTCAATATCTATCAACTTTTAACAAAAAAGAGAGCTGGGAGTCTGCTAGCTACAAAGTAGGGCAATTTCAGTCCTAATACACTATTTTTGCACAAGTTATATTTTCATGGAAATAGGGACTGAATACCAAGAACTGCACATAAAACCTCACTTTTAACATGATAGTAATGCAATGCAAACACATATATTACCACGTTTTCGGAATGTATCTCATGATCTACTTGTGCTTGTACTTGTGGGGGATGAACAGATCAAGAGCTGCCCTGCTGAGAAGGACTTGGGGGAGCTGGTGGAGAGGAGGCTGGACATGAGCCAGCAATGGGCACTCTCAGAAACCAAACATGTCCTGGGCTGCATCCAGAGCCCCGTGGGCAGCAGGGCAAGGCAGGGGATTCTGCCCCTCTGCTCTGCTCTGAGATCCCACCTGGGACACTGCATCCAGCTCTGGGGGCCCCAGCACAGGAGGGACAGGGACCTGGTGGAGTGAGTCCAGAGGAATCCACCAAGAGATCAGAGTAATGGAGAATCTCTCCTATGAAGACAAGCTGAGAGAGTTGGGTTTGCTCAGCCTGGAGAAGAAAAAACTCTGAAGAGAACTCACTGCAGCCTTTCAGTACTTGAAGGGAGCTTATCAAAAAGATGGGGACTTTTTTTTCTTACCAGGGACAGTGGGTAATAATTTTAAACTAAAATAGGGTAGATTCAGATTAGACATAAGGATGAAACTTTATACAGTGAGGGTGGTGAAACGCTGGCACAAGTTGCCCAGAGAGGTGGTAGGTGTCCAGTCCCTGGAAGCACTCAGGATCAGGCTGGACAGGGCTCTGAGCAACCTGACCTATTGAAGATGTCCCTGCTCACTGCAGGGGGGTTGGACTAGAGGCCTTTAAAATTCCCTTCCAACTCCAACTACTCTGTGATTCTATGCCACAAATGAGATTTTAGTTCAAAACACAATGCATCTGTGAAGTCACTGCATCCAAGTATCGCAGTGTGGCACCAGAAGTAATTTAACCACAAACATCCCAGGGGGGATTTGGAAATGATTGATGTGACAAGACTGGCAGTCTCTGGATGAATCTCAACACCTGCCACTATGGATTATTGCTCATGACATAAAGCCATTGCACTGGTAAAGAAAATATATGCAAATCAATGTATTTCTATTCTACTGACAGTAATGACTGTGACATCAAACGGTATAAATAACAACAAAGACAGATAAAGTAGGTGAAGGTGCTTCTTGTGGACACTGTAATTAACACTCACGAGACCAAGACTATAACTTATAAAATACAAGGCCAATACAGCCTCAAAGCAGGCTCTCAGCCTAGCAGGCAGGACCATGGTAGAGAATCAAGAGTGAGCACATGACCACAGTGCTGAACTGTGACCACCTCCCTGTTTAATCTACTAGGATATGTACAGCTTTTAACTTCTGGGCATGTTGCATATGGAAGTGTATAAGCACCAGTTACCTGCTGCACAGCAATGACTGCCCTATGATGAATCTCTCTGCCATGGCACCCCCATTATCCCCTGTCCTTCCCTGTATTGCAGAAATCTGCCTTGGAAGCTGCAGATTATGAATGAGCAGCAGCTGTCATCAACTAGTCCCAAACAAAACACAGGCTTCTTCTCACTTGTTTTTTCTATCACCAGCCTTCCTACAGATCATTTCACTCCATCTTTCTGTTACCTCTTGTTGGGGGTTGGGGTTTGTTCCCAATCTGAGTCCTTGGGAACACCTGATGGAGATAAGGTTCTAGTGGTACACATGAGAGGTATGTTAGGAAAAACTGTTTGGGACTGTAGGAACTCGGGAGAAGTCCCTGCCTTTCTTGGCAAATACCTGTCCTTCAAACCAGAACACCTCTGTTCTCCATATGGAATACCATCACCATCCACTGTTCCAGCACAATGCCCCAAAGGGAGCACCTTCCATCCCAGACTCACAGACTGCTATACCCAGACAAACACTTGCCATCTGAAATAATTTCTGGAGCAACTGAAACCTCTCTTGCACCAGAGAGTAAAGGTCCTCATGTACTTAGGGACCTGAACAGCCTGATGCCATGCCAAATACCAGATGTTCATACCAAATGCAAAAGCATTAAGCTGTGTTGCACTTTCCCACTACTGCCACCTGTTTATGATAATACTCCTTGAACCTGTTTCCTTTTACAGGAGGATGAAAATCGTAGAGCTGAGTTTAGCAATCCTTCTGTAGTTTACACAGCAGAAAAAACCTGATGGAGCCATGTGGTGAGTCATTGTTTTCCTTTGCTCACATTTTAGCAAGCCTCATAGCAGGATGTTTGAAAGCCACCTCTGCTATGTGAGGAAACAGCATATCAGGCATATTGATCCTCAAACTCACCTTCTTGAATGTCTAAAATGATTTGAGTTCCCTTTCATGCCTACAAAGCAATTTTGTTCCTTCCCCAGGGAAAAGCAAGAGGAACACCTGCCTCTTGTACTGGCTGGCTCTGCAGTTCAGAGGCACTCACATCATCTCGAGGTGACATCTTAAGGACACTGGCTGTTTGTGATGGTCAGCTGGACTTGGTATTTTGCAAATATTTTCTTTCTCCTCTGCATAATATTTCCTCTCTCCCCTTCCTCAGCCACTCCCCTCAGAGGCTGCTTGTTTTTCTGGAATACATTAAGTTCATTTCTCTTTATTTCACTGTTGATTCCTTTGATTCTCCCTTCCAGGGCAGAGCCCACAAAATTTTTGTGTTGATTTTCATCCAAGACAAATGGAGTTTTCTTTGATCATCCTTCTTTTGCTAATTTTGGATGCTTTGAGGGGAATCAACATCTGTTTTTAGTACGAAGGAGAGACTCTCCTTTCCCTTCTTTCCGCAGGTTGCTTGATCTGAATTGAGTAGATGGCAAACTATGCCTTTGCATATATACTTTCTTGGAAAAACAGGAGATATGAATCCCTAGGAAGAGATTTTTAAGAGGAATAAACTAAGTGATCTTAACAGTGAGTTACAAGACTGCAGACATACAGTAATGCGAAGATTAGAAAAATGTTTATCCAAGCCTGCCTTTAAACATAAGCATAAGTTGGAGAGACCTTGGTGAAACTATAAATAAATTTACAATCATGCTCGTAGAAAAACAGCTTCCCAAATTAAGGCATGTTTTTCTTAAAAGATACAAATCTTTTTGCAGAAGGAGTCCAAGGCCTAATCCAGCTGACTCCCACTGATTAACATTAATGCAATTAAAATGGAAATACTCCTTCTGCATGAGATTTGTTTGCATATGGCTCATTTGCAATGCTATAATTCTCTGCACTTCGCCCTCCAGAGATGTTACTGGTGAACAGATACATAATGTCACTAGGCTCTGACACTGCCAGGGAAAATCCACATCCAGAGTTTTTGGTGTTAAGTGCATGCTGACTGAGCACAACTCATTATCCAACATTAGTAACTTATATTCCTTTTCTTCCCAAAAAGACAGGACAACTTTAGGCCAGTTTTGAGTATAAATCCTAAAGGATTATTGTAGTTACTTAACATAACTCCATTAATGAGCATGATCAGTTCTCATTGCCAGGGCAGGTTCAATGCTTCTTAGGCTTGCAGAAAACATTCCTCTCCTCTCCTTGAGTACAGGTGGAGCAGGGAACCTGCAATCACATAGGCTTCACAGTATATAGCAGAGACCCTGCAATCATGTAGGCTTCACAGTATATAGGTGGCAATTAAGTACTGTCCCCCTCTACTTGGTACTCGTGAGGAATACTGTGTCTAGTTTTGGGACCCTAGGTTCAAGAGCATGGAGAAAATGGAGTGTGAAGAGCAGAGGGCTACAAAGGTAGTTGGGATGGGTAAAATGTGATATATGAGAAGAGGCTAAAGGAGCTGGCCCTGTTTAGTCTGGTGAACAGGAGGTTAAGGCAAGACAAATGTTACTATCTCTACTCTTTTCAGTTCTATCAGATTTTAAAAGGAGCAGTGGCCCCAAATTCAAGCAATAGCCATTCATATTGGATGTCACAGAAAACTTTTTAGCTGGAAAAATACTGTAGCACTAGAACAAGTTACCTACAGCATCCACAAAATCTTTGTCCCTGAAAGCTTTCAATAAAAAGCACACTTGAGCAGGTCAAGTGCTAGTACCAGTCGAGAGCAGATTGGATGCAACGAGTATTCCTGTGCTGTGGCTAGCCTCCAACTGAGTTTAGGCTGATCCATTTACACATTTTGTTCATGCTGGTCCCCCAGACATTGACCCCTTATGGATCTGCTGCTTTAAAAATTCAAGGACATTGCTAATGGTCTGCTGAATGTCATTACTGTGAGGAGTAAATACGATAAACCCTACGTATCATGACCTATATCTCATATTCTGCCTCTCAGCAAAGATATTTCTAAACTTAAGAAACCTACAGCTGGAGAGCTCTTTCCCAAATTTGGAAAACAATGGTGGATTAAAGTATCAGAAATACCCTAAATTTAATAATCTGGCACACATTTACTGGTAATGTCAGACTCTTCATTTGTCTCTCCCTCTTGCTGTAACAGCAGCATCACGTGCAGTGCTATACTGAGAGACAAATCGTATCTGCACCACAACAGAAGAAGGAGGTTAACAGGGGAGCGAAGTGTGGATCTGTGGCTGGCACAGGCTGGGCAGTGACAGGTCTGCAGGGTGTGGTAAGAGCCCTGACAGCACGGCTCTTCCCACAGCCAGCCTGGTGTGGCACCGCAGTGACACTGCGGCTGTACCTGCAGGGCGCAGCCACCTGCTGCGTTTGCCCCTGCTGTGATTTAGGGAGCTGAGGAATAGAAGAGTAAAAGAAAAGAGCAGCTGCCTGTAGTTTCATCAGTGTTGCTTCACCACTTCTAAGTTAAAAGGAAAAGCCTTGCTGAACAAACATGGTTACAGATCTGTGGAGACTTCTTGTTTAAAAAGTGGAATCAGAAATTCAGTAGTGTTTCAGTGCAGTTTTTGGCCTCTCACTCAAAACACAAGAGTCACTGGTGACATATTTATCTACCATACTATGTGCTATAGCAACATATGTTCATAAGCATTCCTTTTTACAGTTCTCAGCTGCAACACAATTGGTTGTCTCTTGTTCATTGTATAGCAGCAGAGCTGTTTATTAGTGAAGCTCACCATGACCAAAGAATACACATCCTGCACTTCCTTTCAGCTGACTGTGACGACATGCGAAACCAGCACAACAGTTACTCACCTGAGCTATTCAAGAGCCTCCTCATCTCAATACACAATAAACAGCTAAAAGATACAAATGTCCTTGAAGTCAAACTGCCCACATTGGCAACAATACTGATGGAGTTCATGTACAAGAAAAATGAGGCAATGAACAGACATTTTAATCTGCTTTAATACACCAGTGTCTTTGGCACCAGGGAAGTTAATTATCTTTATTATTTTCTTGAGCATTGTCTTCAGTTCAATCATTGTAATGTAATGAACTCCTGAAATGGAATTTAATTTTATCCTATTTAGGCTTTTTTTCTTTTTTTTGAGAAGTATGTTGTGTAACACATAGGGCAACTTGGCAAGATTCGACGATGAGATCTAAAAATAGGAAGCTTTAATAATTATTTTTAGTACAGGGTATACAACACCTCTTGAAATACATGTATTACTATTCTATCAGTTAATTAGAATAAAAATTTCTGCCAAGACCTACAGTAAGCAGCACTGAAGCGCTTTACTTCACTGCACTGAAGTTAAGAGTGGGAGTATTTTTTTTATTTTTTTAACTTATGAAAGAGGATTCATTACTGTCAGGCTAAACAGGTGGTAGAGCAACGCAGAGCTCTTCTGGGACTGATTGCCACTTTGATGCTTGGCACATCAGAGTTTTCAGTAAGCTCTGATACAACATCTTATGATTAGAACCTCAGTTTCTTTAGGGATCATAAGCTTCATATGGTAAGACAGCATAGTTTCATCAAAAATTAAAAAACAAAAAAACCAAAACCAAAAAAAACAAAACAAAACAAAAAAAAAAAAAAAAAAAAAACAAAAAAAAAAAAAAAAAAAAACAAAAAAAAACAAATAAAAAACCCAGCCCACAGCAGAGTAGCTCAGCTTCCTATAAATCCTGGTCATCTAAGGGAGTGATGTAACTCTTCAATTTGAAACTTGACTACCAACAGTCCTTACACAGTTCAACTGAAGGCTTTTTATTTCGGTCACACAGAGATTCTCAGTATTTTCAAACCACCCAGCAGATTTTCCAGCACAACAAATCCTCAGCTGAGAAATCCTGATGCAACTGAACAAGACATTGGCACTCCCCAGAGACAAATCCAACCTTCCCACTAATAAACATCAGCAAGTGCTGTTAGCTTACTACCTTTTCCTTCACACACACTTCCCATTAATATTTGTCCAGCTGAAATTTGGAATTTCTGTGGGAAGGGACTTCATCTTTCAATATGTATATACTACATCGCACCACATAAGGCAATTCCTTCTGTTGTGAAATGTGAAATGTGCTGTCCAAGAACATCACTAGAATACAAATGTACATCTAAGCTAAACTCTGTTTCTATCATGTCCAGCACTGGAAAATGCTCCCCATAAAGAGCAATAAAATCAATTTGTTTGCCTTTATCAGAGGGACTGATGAAATGGATATCAAATGCCACACTGCTGACACACCTTGGAATACGTACTGCATAAATAGGTACTCACATTCCATGAAGTAGGGGCCGGGTTCAATGCGCCACACAATTTGTCCTTTTTGCGTGCCAGTCACTCCCCGATTCTTGGAATCCCAGAAATTGGCTGGAGAGTTCTCATCTGAAAGAGGGAGATAAAAAATAATTTCAGCAAATAGCATTTAAAATAGAAGTTTTCTTGGCTTTCTGTTTCAAGAGGCTCAGCAACAAAAAATTACTTGTATTAAATTTAAAAAAAATAAAGCAATTGAATTAACTGGCAAAAGATAAATAGCTTCTCTTGTACATTTGATAGCTCAATTTATGCAGAGTGAGCAGACAGACACACAGCCAAAGTAAATATATGGCTTCCTGTAAGAGGTGACCTGCCAAGGTACAGTATTAAATTCCAAAAGTTCCCTAACCCAACAGAGAGGCTATTGGGGAGTGTATAGCTGATTGAAACTGCATCACAGAGTTACCACACCATGTTGTACACTGGTCCTGCTCTGTGATGGGAAAATCTAGCATTCATTCCCTAGCTAGGAAAAGCAGAATTGTAACTAGGGGTATCCAGTTAGAGGCCATAAGTGCCGAACTGTCAGTAAGCCAGAGGTAGAAAGGAAAGATTCAGCAAAATACATTCAGAGAAAACATTCAAAGCAAATAGTATCTGCAGAGCAGCTTAGCAATATCAGTACTATCCCTTCTCAAATTAAGACTTTTTCCTCACAAGCACAGGTCTTAGGGCCTTTTTATTTTCCAGCCTGTATTCAGACACCCAGAACACCATATGAATAGAAGAAAACCAGGGCAAGAAGCTGTTAGAAAGGGCACAAAGGTTAGTTCTGATGACACAGACAAAGCTGACATAAATCCAACTTAACTCTTTTGTACAGGAAGTTCTTTGGAAGTATGCCTTGTGACATTTTACCAGTGCATTTCAGCAGCTGTTTATTAACTCAATTAGACAAGAACTACACCTATGATGTCAAATACAACATCCTAATTCTTTCCAGTGGTACTGCATATTCTTTAATCTTACTTTAAAAAAAAAAAAAAAAATCCTCTTTTATTATATACATTTGAGTGCATTCTACAAAGTTAAAAAGACTACACTAAGAACCTAGTCTACTGTGGCTTTGTTCACGAAGCTCACATCCATTCAAGCACATTCCTTTGCACTTTGGTAGGAGCTCCCACATAAGATTACAGAATGCCACCTACATTTTAGATATCCATATACTATTTATGAAAGAATAATAAACAATCCAGCTTTCTTACTTTTATCTTAAAAATATGAACTCACACTAAAGCTTCTCTTTCTCCTTTCCATCCTGACGTCTCATCTCAGTGTAACTCCACTGAATTATGATTAGTGCAGTCTGTACATATCACCCCACCAAACAGACACACAGGACATTAACAGACACATGCTGGACTTCTGTGATTGCTCATGAGAATTTGCACACTGCCCAAAACCTAGAAGAACTCTGGAGAATCAAGAAGGGGGCATGACAAGCTACTGACATTTTTATGCCTCCAGCTATGGTGACTTTGAGAATTTTTAGAAAGCTGAGGTCTTGACACCTCAATATCATGACGAGTCCAGGAGAGTTTCATAATTATCTTAATGACAAGGAGAAGGGACAGGAGGGTTCTCCTAATACTTGTGATCTTCAAGCTTGTAATGCCTTGAGGCTTAACTTCTTGTGCAGAATCAACATGATAGGACACAAACTGCATCCACTAGAAAGTCAGGCATACATGCAGTAAAGTCTTAAGCTGTACACATTTATTCTTCATTACAGTAAAGAACTTTCAGAGTAAACAAAGCTATATCTCACCCATGTTTTGTTAGGGCTTTTTCTCAAAGCCATATAAACAGAAGCCTGTACAGCCTGTAAATCATCCCACATCACAGACCTTATAAAAAATTTGTGTGGTTTGCAATGACCCACTAACCAAAAGAAAACACTGTTGATGAATTTATTTACTTTTTTATTGTGTCTTCCTGTCCCAAGGCCCCCTATTTTCTTTCATTGATAACACTGGGAAGCTGTGAGATCCAGCTTAACTTCCAGTAACACTACACTAGTGACTGTTCTGGTCCACCATATAAACTTGACTATCCAAAACATCACTACCAAAAGTGAGCAGATTCTTTAAAAATTCCAGTTATCAGAAACACAGAATTTTAAACTATTCAGCATTCTTATTTCATCTAGGTAAATGAAGATGTATTCCTGGCAGTAAACATCCCACCTAACATGCTCTAGTTCTGAATTTCTGTATTTAATCAGAGAAGAATCTGCTCATGACTCTAAGCAGAAGGACAGATCTTTGGTATTTTATAACCATAAGCATGAGTCTTTTTATTCTTATCTTGTTCAGATGAACAAAGCCTGAAGCAATGAAATACTCCTTTTATTGGTGATATTTCCAACAATAAGGCACAAGCAACTGTTCTTTGTTTTTTAAATCAGTCACACAGCAAAGTCAATGGCAATTTTTACAGGGATATTAGTGAGCTTCAGAAAAGGTCCTCCATGAACTGAGTCTCAAATTCCGAGCTGGTAGTTACAAGCATGCAGAACACTTTCTTTCACTTTATTTAATAAAATCCCACATTTACGGAAGTGCCTGGATTTTCAGCCCTTTCATGAGGGAACAGACTCCTTTGCAGCAATGAAGACTAAATCATTGATACTCTGCCCACAGGCACGTTGCCACTGCAACAGAAGGTGATAGAGACAGAGGGATGGAAAATGCTAACAGACCACACTGCCTGTCAGCAATCGACTCAAATTACAGAATTTATTTTGGTCAGCTTTGACATTTTTCTGAAACAAATGGGTTTTTTCTACTTTTATTATGTTATCCACATGGGGGAAAAATAACATTACTAATGCATACGGAAAAATAACTTCAAGCACCAGTTCATGGATTTTAAAAAGAAAAACTGAACAGGAAAAAAATGCATGGCAAGAAAGTACTGAAGTACACAATAATGATAAAAATACTGACCAAAAAAAAGTTAGTTTTTAAGAGTACAAACATCAGAATTATCACTCCCTCATTTCTTCTCTTCCCCCAAACGTACATGCACGCACACTATCTTTCTCTCTCCATATATATTCCATAGGGAACTTCGATTCTAAGCAGTTCTATTCTCCTTTTAGCACATAATTGTTGCTGTTTGTGAAACTGGCGGCTGTTCCAGAATCTGGGCCAAAGAGTAGATATAAATATCCCTTCCCAGAACATAAAATATGCAACAAAATACTGTCTTACTGCATCAGCATCTTGTCCAGTGAGGCTACACTTCTGAAAGAAATAAAACAATGCAAGATGCACAGTTTCTACCTTCAGTAATTCTTAGACATAAAATACTACAGAACAGAACTTCTCAGAGCTGCAACCCCTGTGCAAATCAGAGTATCTGAGATAATGTTCTACAACAAAAAGTGGGTAATTATAAATGTATCATTGTGTGGAATTTCACTCTGAGTAAACCTCCTTGAAATCACTGTAAAGCTAAAGAGTTCTGAGAAACAATGTTTTCTTTATTGAACTACTAAACAATTAGCCTGGCATTAAGAAAAGTTGCACTGGCACACTGTTGGCTCTTCTTCAACTTGTCCTCCAGGACCTCCAGGTCGTCTTCTGCAAAGCTGATTAGCAGACAGTCGGCCTCCAGGCCGTCCCAATGTCAGGGGTCACTCCTGTTTGCCCATTTCTCCAGCCTGTCTGGCTGCACAAGCAGTGTTTTATCATCTGTTACTCCCAGTTTTGCACAAGGATGTTAGAGAGTGTTGGAAGCCATGCTAAGCCAGTGTCTGACATCAGAGGTCAGGAGGCTTCTGAGGAGTTCACATTTTGTTCTTTGTGTCTTAGGAAAAAAGGATAAAGTACCTGAAATCCATCACATCACAGAGTCATCTGGCATAGATTAAAGCAACAAATAAATAAATAAGATACAGTCTTTCATAAGACAGATAGAGAGGAACTGCTAGTGATTAATGATCTGAAACAAGCCTTACGGTCCCAGTGCACAGACCAGTCACAGGCAAACCAATACTCATCTTCTGGTCACAGTTTCTGTCGTCAGTAGTGTTAAGATTTTGTGACAAAAGGGTTGCTTCCATCAACACAAATTATTTTTATTCCTCATAATACCAAAACATATAGAAGTCACAAATTCCTGGTGTGGAAACAGTATGGATTTAATTTTTTTCCTGTGCAATAAGCAAAGGTCGCTATAGCAATCTAAGAGATTCAAACTTTTGCATTCTGATCTCTTTACTCTAACACATTTATAAAGATGCTAATACCAGAGCAAAGGTGATGTTAATAGATTCTGGCTGTCAGCTTTAATTATATACAACTTAACCATTTTCATCTTTCACTACCATATATGGGTACGCTAACTCACAGCTCTTGAAAAATCCATGCAGCTTAACTCAAAAAAGATCAATCACGTCAGTAGCACCAATTGTATCCCTGCATAATTCTCTTATCCTCCTTTGGGATTTACATCCCAATCTCCTATTTTTCATCCCTTTATGGAAGATGCTTTACACAAAAATCTTTTGAAGTGTTTGTATTGTTCGGTTTCAATTTAAAATTTTAAATTAAGTTCATATTGTAGAATGCTGATTTCTTTCACATTTTAGGCTAATGTCAATAAACTTTGGGCACTGAAAATGGTGTGTGCAATGCATTCAGTTATTAAGAGGAGTATCAGCACTAAGCTTCCAAAGCATCACTCTCATTTATTTCTCTTGGCAGGTGTTCTCTTACAGTGAGGATCAGCAGTGCTGGAAGGTTGGAGAATAGCAAGGCTACACCTAGTTTTGTTGGAGGCTGAGATCTGCAGATCTGCCATCTCATAAACATCCTACCAAGAAGGGTTTCTCCCCTACCTGTTTTACTCCATCATTTCTCTTAGTCTTTGAAAGTGACAGGTTTGTGGTTAATCTGCATTGGTTTTCTGAATTTGATTTTGAGCCAACCATCAGGAGATCTCTAGGATGGCATTTCCACTGTGAAACAAAAAGCTAATTTACATGCACTTTACTGCATTACTTCCAAAGACCTCAATCTCAATGCCAGCAACTGCACTCTGCTTTTCAGTGAGCAGAGACTTCCAAGCAGTAAAACAGACTGTCACCAAGATATAAGACTACCAAGAACATTCCAAAGAATACCTACAGTGGATTTTGGGTAAATGACTGGGAAAGTCTGCAGCGCTAACTTCTGTGCAATATTTTCACTTTCTTAACCTCTAATAATTTTAATTCTAGAAATCCCAGAAATAAAAATCCACGGGAGATCAATAAAGAAGTAGCACATTGTTTACTGAATTAATGAACTAAATACATTTCTTCCTTATACCCAAAATGTGCTTTAAAGCAGCTGGAAACTGTACCAGGACACGTTCTAAGGAGAAGATAAAATTTATCACCTGAGGCCTCACTCCTTTTCTAGAAAGTCAATAAGTAAATTAACAGGTTGAAGGGTTTCTACTGCAAGAAATTGCTACAATAAATCACGTTAGGTCAATCTATTTAAAACACACTAGGTATCAGTTAGTACCACATAAACAAATACTAACCCACTAAGCCAGAGCTTGTTTCTGTGATTTTCAGAACTCCCCACCTCAGCCTGAGAACACAGGTTATCTGATGGAACCAAAATATTTCTCATGAAAGATAGCAACATTGCTGAAATCAAAGACCAACATTTAGCTGTACCTTCCAGCCTTACCTGGCCATTCCAAAGGATGTCTGTGGATCCTAAACTGCATTCCTCCATCAGAGCCCGATTAACAAACTGAAGAATAAAAACCAGTAACCTCTTACAGGATGGATATCAAAAACAGCATCCTCCTTCCCAATCACAACCAGCGTTTTCTACAGAAGTTGCCTTCTGGACCCAGCCCATGCAGCTCAAGTTTGGAGCTTTAGCTCAGTGTTAGCACTGTTGCATAATCACAGCTCCACGAGGCACGTCTGTCCTCTCCCTTCCTCCTGTCATTTGAAGAAAAACGTTTAGAAGGATGTTCTCAAACTCCGCGGCAGTTTCGAGCATTACACACCATCGTCTGCCTCTTCTCTTTATTCAAGGGCTTCTCAGGGTTCCAGCAGCCCGTGCTAAAACACATAAGGCATTACGTCCTTCAAGCTCTGCTATTTGCAGCCACTCCCCTCCAAAGGGTACAGGATGCCGAAGCCCCATCCTCCCTCCACTTCCTTCCTTGCCTTGTCCATGGGAGGATTCCTCAGCATGGCCACGGCCCCGCAGCACGGGCGGGCTGATGTAAACAGGAGGATCCTTAAATCCTAGAAATGACGGCAAGGCAGCCACAGCAACCAGCACAGCGGGAGCTCACTGGAAGTGCTGGCTTTTGTTTACACAGTATTTCGCTCTCCCGCATGACTTCCCCACAAATCCAGTTATTTCAGGGAAGAGGAGACTGCTCCATGACGTCTGGCTGGGATGGAGCTGCCTTAAACCCAGAATAACTCTGCATAGGGCACTCCTAGGCAGGAGGACAAGCAGATGGCAGAGAGGTTCCATTACTACCTCTCCTCTTCCAGGGTGGTAAATGCCACCACAGGGCAGGAGCTTGGACAAGCCTCTATTCCCCCATATGCACCAACTCCTCAATGGCCTCCTGGTGGAACTACAACTGTAGCTGACCTAAAACTCCTTCAGCCTGTGGCAATGAGGTAAACCATACCAAAGCAGTCCCAGCATCTCAAGAACAAAAAGGAGTCCTAAAGGAATCTACAATCTGGTTCATAGTCTGAGATCAAATCTTTCACAGTATACAATTTCATTAAATTGCACACTTGTGGAGATGTAGGTTCAGGCTCTCAAAGGAAACTTTGGTTTTCCTAGTAATACTCAGATTTAAAAAAAAAAAAAAAAAAAAAAACAAAAAAAAAAAATCCTTCCACTTCTTACAGGAGGATCTGCTCTTCCTCAGCTTGAAGATTTTTCAAAAATGCTTCCAGTCAAGGAAATTAAGATGGATTCTTTGCTAATGAAGAGATGAAAGCTAATGTATTGCTTTGTGCTTGCATGAGCACCTCTAGGAATTGTATCTTCAAAGGACAGAAGGCAAAAGAACATCAAAACTGGAATGTTGTAAAAGAAATCTAATACACTGCTGCGTACTAAATGGTTGTAAACATTTCTCCCTTGATTACCAACAGAGCAATCCCAAAAAAAAGTTGAGAACAAAATTCTTGGACAGTCTAAAACTCCCTAAGCAGCTACAAGATCCTACTATCACAGTTCTCTTTACTCTTCAGGACACTTTGGAAAAAACTTGGAAAGTAACGGAAATGCAAGTCACAAGACTTCAACTGAGAAAAGCAAGAGCAGAAAAGAGGCAGAAAAAGGTACAAGAGATTCTCTTACAGCCTCACACAGGAGAAGCTGCTGTTGCAGCTCTTCCTGAAGGCAATTGTGCACTGCCAGAGGGTGCTGGGCAGCACTGAATTCCAGCCTGGACACAGATTCTGGCCTTCTGGTGGCACAGTCCTGCTATATTAACAGTGAAGGATCACCATCATCTATAATCATGACTCATGGTCAGAAAAGCAAAGAGGTGTTTATTTTTCACTGCACAGCAGCAGCTTCTCCTACTGCACAACCAAATTTAAGGTTCATGTACCTCCACCAGTTGCCCCTAAGCTGTGGGCAAGAAGCAGAAAGACACCACTTGCATTCCCTCGTGTGCCTCCCGTGACCATGTACATTAATATGTTGCTGACTTTTATTGCACTCTATTGCTTTAGGCAGCAAGAGCCATTATTATTTTTCTAGTTGCGACTGACAGGATGGCCAGGACTAACATCAACTTCTCTAACACTTCACTCCTACTTCAGCTGCAGGAGCAGAGCATAGAAACCATACCATACATCCCATCCAAACACTAAACTATGAAACCTTTTTGCTATTGAAACTTAATAGTGGGAAAATCCTTGCTCTCATTTTCATTCATAGCCTATATTCTGACACTGGCCATTTTCTTCTTTTCCAAGAATTATACCACTACATTTTGATTCTTTCTTTATGTACACTAACACTTCATCTCCATATGCCCTCACACAATGTGATATTTCAGGGCACAGCAGCAGCTCAAAGGATTAGTTAACTAGAATGCAAGACACAAAGGTACTGGGAAAAAAATACAAGTCATTTTTTCGGACATATGACAGTACAATGGCAGGAATAAAGTGGAATTCCACTCCTCTATATTCAAAGTAAAGGCATCATTGAAATTCAAAGCATTCAAAGACTAAAATAAGTCCTTTCACCCATCTTACTGGCAGAAAGTCAAAAGCGCAACAAGAGGAAGGAAATGACCTCAAACTTAACCTCTTTCCTGAAAATCTTATTAATCCTTCTTCATAAACGATGTGCACTTCATTCCCATCTACAGTTCAGGTTTCACACATGTGCCAGCCCCACAGCACAAGTGCCTGGTGCATCATGAACCACCTGCCAGCTGACCTGGCTTACCTGGAAACCACATCCTGCACAGCACACAGACACAATGCTTGGCTGTTCCTGCACTGCACTGCTAAAGACTGGCTGCTACAAGAAAGGCATAAATGTTACACCAAAAATAAGCTACAGAATGACACTGGATAAACTCTGACAGATGGTACTGCACACCCATAGTCTTAAGACTATTAGAAGCTGAATGATATTGCAGGAGACTCCCAACATCTTTGAAAAATGCTAATAAATCACCTACCATTTAACTCTTGGTGGTAATAATTCTTACCATTAAGAATGGAAATTCTACTATTCTTCATTCTTAAGCTGACTGTTATGTGGGGGGAAATACAGCATGAGGGGTGCTTCGACCTCTTCCTGAAAGACACAGCACACAGCTGAGGCAAAACCTGCACCATCTCTCCTGTCAACTGACAATCATCTCAGCTGCTGATGGTTTGGGGTAAGTGATGTCTGCAGAAGATGGAGACTGCCAAAAGCAGTGCCCACCAAGCAGGGAACAGTTTGGAAATTCTGATTTAAGCCATGAGTGGCTACCAAAGTTGGACTATACCAATATTCTAAGGTACTACAACAATTTAGCAGGCTATTGCATTATAAAGATGAGAGGATACAAAGACAGCAAAGATGCAAGCAATATACTTAAGGAAAAGAGAAGCCTGTCTCTTCTGTAGCATCATTTCTTTTTTTCTTTTTTTTAAGCACTTCACTGCATCTCACATCTTGTTAAAACTCAGATAAACTCATCTTCACAACCGTAATTCCTTCTCAATATGCTCCTCACTGTTATATCCTGTTCCCTACCATGTCCCATAACACATCCTGACACTCCCACATTCCTGTACCCTAAAGGTGTTTCTCTTGCTTTTAACAGTGGCAAGTCCAAGGGGAAATAAACCCAAAATCAAACTCCACAACAACAAACTCTGTGTGCAACAATATTCTAAAATCCTGTTATTCTGGGACAGGACTGTTTAGAGTATAGAGAAATACAAGCCATTTTTTCCTAATTAACATTAAAAGGTTATTGCAGGGGTAAATGCTGTCAGAGCTAAACTAAAAAAGCAAAAAAGAAAAAAATAATCTGTATCTTAGCTTTTCTGTGCCATATTAAATCTGCCATTCTAAGTTTATTGTGGAATGTTTTTCACCATTTTCCTCCTCAGCCACAGCCTTATATGGTGTCAGATAAGCACTTGTTTGCTGGCAGCACACGAGCTGCTGAGCTTGCTTTAGCTGCACACAGAAGAGGATTGCAGCTTCCAAGGATAAAGGGCATGCACTTTTATCTGTGACCACATTCCCATCACAAATCTTTGCCAGAAGAACTCAAAAATATAACAAAGTATTCCTGCTGTGGAAGACTTGATACCAGCAAAGCCATGCTCTTGTCTACATAGCCTATCCTGCCCCTAGGAAATTCTGCTGGTAAATAAACATTACCAACAAAAGCGCAATTTTGCTGCTAGCACAGCTGCACTTACAGAGAGGGCTTTCTCTGCTGTGGCTGTCTTCATACACACCACATGCAATCCTGCAGCCAGCAGAAAAACTCAGGGGTCATTTATTCTATGGCCTTCATGCTGGTTTATTTATTAACCAGCAAACACCTCGTCCTGTATGCAGACACCCAGTGCAGAAAGGTCCCAGAGAAACTGATGGCTTTGCTTGGTGTTTGTTTGTTTCTGGTCAAACATTTCTCAAGTGGAAACCACTTCAGGAAAGGCCATATGGTTATGGCCATCCCTCTTCCCTCCTTCTCAGCCTCAAAACGTATTTGGAGCAATTCCAGCTCCACAATCAGAACATTATTCCCATTCAGACTGCTGCTGCTCTCTGGCAATAGTCACATTTTCATCTTCTGAGAGTGGGAATATGCAGGAGAGGTGACATTTGGACAACACTGCATGGCCAGTAATACATAGTAGATTGTACTGAATGATGTAATGATCTCTTCTGGGTTTAATTTCAGTAAAATATGGGCTCATTTGACAGCTATTACTAGCTCATAAACTAACCTTAAGTGCACTTTATTCCGCATGTAGATCTTCTGTAAATTACTCAAAAGAGGCTCTTCTTGTGGAACTGTCAGCAAACACAATTGCCTTAACTGAGAGGACTTAAAATAGAGTTGATGACCGTGTTCTATTTTTACTTTTTTGTTATTGTTTGCAAATCTAAAAACTAAACACCATTTTGAATTATTATGAAATGCACATCTGCCCTTTAAACACCATACATATCACTGCAATGCACATGTAGGAAAAGCACAACAGGCTAGAAGAGATTTCAAAAACATACGCACGTTATTTTAAATCTGTGTTTTGAAACTGTTGCCAAGTGTCATTTGTTCTGTTTATATTAATGAAATTTTAACATGAGATAGGAAACAAGCATTTGGCAATTGTCTATTACTGAAACACTCAGCTTCAGTACTCACCTTTACTTCTAGACAGCATTTTGCAATATGCCTCATGTTGGCTACCCATGAAACAGAATAAAATTCATTACAAGCATATTTGCTGTTATTGATCTGTAGGTTTGCACAGAACATCATCTGGTTTCCTGCTTTCCTTTTTTGCCCGTCCTTCTCCTCCCTTTTCTTTTTTCCTCGAGCTTTTCAATTAGCAGAAGAAACTACCCTCTTTTATACTGGGTTTACAACAGCAATGGTACATTATTATCTGATATCCAGCCAGTGGTAAGAAGGGCTCCCTAAGAAGTAGCTAAGGGAAATATCACACCTGCTACTACTTATCTAATAAACTACAGAACTTCTTGCCCTAATTAACAGGAGCCATTCCATGTCTAATTATTAGCAGCCATCCTGTTTCCCCCACCCTACAACTTAATAATTATATGTGAGTATTTTATAAATTAATATAAATTTTGCAACCACTTTTTGACAAGTATCATGCTTATTTACCCTTTTCATCCTCTGGTCCTAAAAGTGAGGTGACAATAAATTGTAAGCATCTATAATTTAGGTTGCACGGCCTTTACGTTAATAACCTTATCAATATAAAAAACTCACCTGACAGATGATCCTCAAAATTGGTGAAAAACCAGAACTAGTTACTCATCACATCAGTAATTTGAAAACCTCATTCTAACTTTCTTAAATGACACAAATCCCTCCATTTCTGCAATTATCTTCTAAAAAAACTGACCTGAATTCACTGGTGCGTTATCCACCTGATATGCTCTTTTCCCATTCATATTCTAACAGAACTATTACTGGCAGAAACATTTACATTTTACAAATGATAGAAAATATTGATGCAGCTCAAAAGATGAGCTCAGTCACTTCAGATCTTGACCAACAAGACCTTCCAGGTGCTTCAGAGATACAAACACCAACCAACTGTATGCAGTTACACCTCAAAAGTAACTTCATCATCTTTACCTATCAAAATAACAGAAGCCATCAGCATACAAGAGCAGTATCATTCAGCAAGGGCTCACACTTCTAACCTTCCAATCATGTCACAACTTTCAATGAAAGAGCTGCAGGACCAAATAATTCTTTAGATATTTATAACAATTCTGAATAAACTGCAGAAAAAATCTTTACTGTACATATGCAATCAAAAGGCTAAGTTCAGGAAATACATTTCTTTTCTAGAACAGAACAACAACATGCAACTCAGATGAAAGCACAAGTTATCATAGGTATGCATTTCTTCTCAATGTAAGGGCATAAAGTATCCTAATGAGCTGAAATCTCATTTGTGGGAAGCTCTCAGCTGTGTGATGAGAAGGAGGCACTCCCTTGCCAGATGGCTTGTAACCACTTGCTTGATGACTGTAACCAGGAATGCGAATTAAGTGTTTTAACTGCCCACATATGTACACCCTCCAGCAGTTCTAACAAATAGCTCTTGTCAGTGAAAGTTTCCACCAGAATTACTAGAAGTTTTCTGTAAGACACATTAAAAATAAAAATTAAAAAAAAAAAAAAATTAAAAAACCAGATGATGAGCTGGTTATCAGCAAGGGTGTTAAACTCCAAGCACAAAACATTCTGAATTACAGAGCCAAATTACAGAGCATCACCCAAAAAGCTGACCTAGCCTCTGCACACAGTGATCCACCAGCTGCTTTTATGGACAGCTAGTTCGCTGTTCTCACTTTGCTTCTGATACTAAGTCCCACCTTCAGCCTTCCCCACAGTTCTCCTTCCTTTCCTGGAATGAACTAGCAACAAAGTATGTGCCAAACACACTCCCCAAGAGTTCTGTGGAGGCTCATTTAACCCTCAACCACTTTTGCATTTTCAGCCCTTGTTTTACTTGGTGTTTACTTAGATTTATTTCTTTTTTGGGGGTGTGAGTGTGTGAAAGTGCTATTTATTGCTAGGAATGAGGGCTAAAACAAGAAGCAGTACACCCACAGAACAGATCAGGTACACAGAAAAAGGAGTTTTCCTACATACAACAGCTGACACATCTAGGGATCCAGGAAGTTAGTTTGGGTTTTGCATTCTCAAATGGTTGATGGTCTGAACCCTGGATCTATTATGGTGGCACATATAGGTATCTTTGAATTTTCAGCAATGTGGCATCCTTCAACACTGGGTGGAGAGAGCTGACTCATCACTGAAAGGAGTGAAAGGACAGCCTTTTGATTCCTCAGCTTCACTTTTGATTGCATTTGATTATTACTTACAGTTTCTGACATTGACCAAAATTCTTCTTAGCCTGTTGCAACCCTTTGACACTAACAATATCCACTAGCATTTCATTTTCAGTGTTCAAGTCTATTCCCAAAAATTTTTTTTTAGGGAAAAAAAAATTTTCTTTGTCAGTTTCAAGTGATTACTCATTGCCTTTTAGAAATTCTTCTAGTTTCTGAAACTTGTAAAAAACCTTGTCTCTGCAGCACACATCTCTTAGGGATCTTGTGGGATTTAATATTCCCTTAGCAGCTGTTGTTTTTGAGTTTATCTTCAATATTATGAGTTGTTTAAGCAGGAATGCAAACTAGTCTATTGTCATTTGACAGTAATAGGTTTCTTAGGGAATTTATTAGAAAGTCAGAGAGTTCCCTGGTTTAGAATGCAAAAAAATATTTGTATTTTGACAATATCCTTTTGTCATGCTTCAATGTCTTGGTAATTTAACCCAAATGTAAAAGCAACCAACAAAAAGAACAAATGGCCCAAGAATCTGAGTTCAGTATGAAGCACAACAAAAAGCAAACATCTTTTCTAAGCATCTGAAATAAAATACTCTAAATGTTTCCAAAGACATATACTGTTCCAGCGAGCATAGCCAGGACTACTCAATGTGGTAGTGTAAACCGAAGAAGTGGGCAAGCAAGATACAAAAACAACAAAGGGGGTATCTATAGGTTTAAACACACATAAACTGCAAACAAAGTATCTATTCAGATAGGTTATATCCCACCTAACTAGCCACAAGTTTGCACAGGGAGCTGTAAACCTTGCTAATATTTGTGAACCAAGTCCCTGAGGCATAATTTTCAGCCAAGCTGTGGTTTCTGCATGTTTGCATAATTTTATATTGTGTGTCACTGATTACTTGCAAACACAGACTGTCCCATTTGGGGATCTGGCAGTAGCATGCTGACATTGCAGAATTTAACAGCACAATTAGGGAAACACTGTAGTCACCAGGAGAACAGGTCCTTTGGATAAGCATAAGACTGAAATCTGACCCAGTTCACTCTACAGAAACACATCATGTTTTCCTCAGTCCTGTCCATCAAACAGTATAGCATGCTTATACACTGAATTAATCTTTGAGCAGACACAGGATAATCCAGAAATAGATCAGGAGCACAGCATATTCCAGATTTGCACATATTCTTTCAAAGATGCTATTTTTGCAAGGTATACAGATGGATGAAATATGTGTTCACTGCTGTCTCAGTGCCTGCATTCTTGCACTGTCCCTGACCTGATTCGGGTTCCCTTGGACTGCAGCCTGGGGCTTGTTTGACAGACATTCACAAGTTTTTTATTGGTTCTTTGCTGAGACCACCAAACCTGTTTTGTCACAATGAGCCAGGAGTTTGCCCTGATGGTTTTAGTCACCTATTTTTGCTGATTTTCTCTATCACACTTGGGATATACCATCCCCTATGCTCAAGCTGGAGCTGCAAACAGGTAGGTACCCTGACCTGCATGTTAAATCTTGTGTCAAGCATTGGGTTTTTTCCCGTATTCCTGCCAAGTCAATAAATTTCTTCAAAATCTTCAACAGGGATGCTTCAATTGATGCAATGCTTTTGCTGTTTTGGTTTTTTAAATAAACCATGACTATTCTGTTCTTTTGCCTGCACACACTGCTACTTCACTGCTAAAGGTTGTATTAAAAAGCAAAGATCATAGTACTGAACTACCAGGGCCAACACGCTCCAACAAGAAATGTAGCAAGTTAATTGTTCACAACTGCAAATTACAGGCAACAATCACTGACAACAACCACAAAACCAGAGACAGAAGAACCCTACAACATATTCTGTCTCCTCCCACTGCAGCTGGATTTGTATTTTGCACAACTTTCATGCAACTCTCACTGTTTTGAGACACTTTACACACCAACAGGGTCATCTCCTTTGCAGACATTCCAGGTTTTCTTCTCTCTATTGTGGTGTGCATGTATTCAGATTTCCCTCGAGTGCCTGATAGTGCAGGTCACCTGTTTGGAGATGCACGTCACCTCTGTTTAGAGGTGTGGTATTTACTGCCTGCATCAGAGGCTTTCTGTGTAATGCACCAAAGCAGGGCAAGCTGGCTTATTATATGCTGCCTCAGAGTTCAAAGTTCAGGTCCAGATCCAGATGTCAAACTTTTTAAATATTAAGGTCCATCTGGTTTTACTTTTAGTTAGGCTCATCAGAGAGAAAATCCCAGATCATGGTGTTTGGTGCCGGCATTGTCATTTCTGTCCCTGAGCTGCTGAGTAATCCTTGGGAAGAAAAGAAAATCCTGAATCCTGTGCCTACCTACAGTAAGACAGATATGTTACTAAAATGGTGTCCTTTTACTTATTTTTAATGTAACTATATAAGACTGCAGTCAGTTGCCAGCGCAGTGACTCAGCAAAGCCCCAAGCGAGGAAACTCCCTGCTGGGACTCCTGCAACCCAAAGGGAACACAGCCAGGCACTGGGCCTTTCCTCACAGAACAACCTCACCTGCTTTGGGCACCTGCAGGACACTCAGGACACCCACAGCAAGGGCTCCTGGAACCAGAATGCAAATTGCTTGTGAGTAATAAAGTAAGGACCAAAGCACTTTGCCTATGCAGCCTTCAGATTTCAGTGTAGTTTTATGAAAGCTTCGTAGTCTTCAACTCAGCACCTTTACATTACTCCTATTAATTTACACTAAAGTTCAACAACATCCTTAATTTTGCATTAAAGAGCCTGCCTGTCTCCTCCCCATATGCACCTCTCACACTAATACCTGTCAGTCTAGAAGCATGCCCCACTTTCCTAACAGGAAAGCTCAGGAGTTCACTGGGGATATTTGTCTCCCAAATTCTTTGGAATGGGGAGCACATATGAGAGACTTTCAGAGACTATCTGTAAATTAGTATCCACAAACCTATCAAGGGCATCTGTGATGTCGAACACAGTATCCTCTATTCAGTAAGCAATTTATTTCAGGAGGTTGACTCATTTCCTTAAAGCTTTTTGAGCTGTCTGTTCTGACTGAAAAAAATTCAGAAAATTTAGAAGTACTCAAGGAAATGAGCCAACACATCCTGGAAGAAATTCATCCAATATGCACACACAATAAGATAAGTCAGTCTTAGATTTCCAAAGAAGCAAGCAGGAAGGAGTTCTAAAAGAACCTGAAATATTTTCTGTGAAACGCAATGTTTGTTTCCCATCATCGTAACTCTCCTTACACCTACTTTAAAAGCAACATACTATGGCTAATCAGGAAGTGGTTTTTCTAAGTTTTTCTCCGTGCAAAGACAAAGAAACCTCCCCTGAAACAGTTTGGTGGATTTCCCTACACTTAAATTAAAAACACTGCTGCCTGTGTGCCTCATGAGAGCTTTCAGACACACTGATGCTTATCCCTCGAGGCACAGAGTCCATGGTCAAACCATATATCCAAGAGAGCCTTTTCAGTGAGGTGAGTAACACACCACTGGATTACCTCATCACAGACTCATCACCTACAGTGCTGAGGTTTCCAGCAATGTATCAACGTCTCAAGACACTAGTAAATATTCTTGTTAATCAAATAAGTCACCTCAAAGTAACTGGTAGAGTTCATGCTCTAGCTAAACAGAAGACAGTTTTCCTTTGGAAATTAAAATGGAATTTTATGACAAAGTCTTGATTAACTACGTTTAACTGCAGAGCAGCCCTAAGCAAAAGGACATTATCTAAAAAATAGCATCTTATAACCTATTCTTCATCACATGACATGCAGTATAGAGATGGAAAAGGGCGGGAAAGGAGGTTGGAAGATCATTCACGATTTTTGTAATCTACTTCAGATGAAGACAATGTAGAATTTCCAAGATAAATTAACTTCTGAGTAATGCACTGATGGCATAAACAGAGTTTTCAAGCAATAAACAGAAAAACTGCTAACTTGTCTTAAGCACCATCCTGTCACATTCAGAGTAATAGGAATGATTTTTTTTTTACCCTATACATTGCCAGCTCATTTTTCTCACATTTAGGCTTTAGTAGTTTTGTAGTGAGATGGATGACTACTTCACAATTAAGATTTACCTCTTCAACCAAAGGGATGCCAATATAGTTGTTTCTCATCTCAAATACTTAAGCTGATGTCATGAAGATGAGAGAAACAAAGCCAATCACTGCCTATGATAAGTACTAAACAACTCTGCAGGTTAAACTGGATGAGACCGAAGCCAGAAGAAACACACAGGTCATTTTGCAGTTCTTTAGAAGCAGTATCATTTTAACCAGTGTCAAAAGGCATCATCAGAAGTCCAGAAAGAAGATAACAATTTTGCTTATTTAATTTCTTAGCATAAAATCTCTGAAATAAAAAGCACTCTCTCACATGGTCTTAACATGCAACAGTAAAAACGAACACAAACTGTAGAATAATGAAGGGAAGGAAGTTTTATTAACTTGTATAATTATCCTGAAAGCACCTACATATAATATTTCCATTATTTCTTCTCCATTTCCAGGAGAGTGTTTTTAAAAAGCATTAATTCCCTGTGACTCTTCAGGAAATGAAGAGAATCTAGAACTGAATGCAACTACAGCTACTCCCAGCAATACAAGTAAACCCAGACATAAATAAGTAATTGCAAACAGCGCAGACTCACTCCTTTTACATCAGCCTACAAATCACATCTCACCACAGCCTCTCTGCTGGGGTCACTGCTGCACATTGCAGCTGAGCAGCTCCAGTGGCAAATAACTGCCTAGAGTGTCCCTCCCACTCCTGGCTCCACACTCCTGCAGGTAACCCCTGCTGCTGTCCCTCAGCCCCTCCGAGATGCTAAACTGGCCCAGAGCTCTTTGTTTTCTTGGGAGAGTCAAGCTCTGCCAGCTCAGGGCTGCTCAGCCAGTGGGCAGCAAACAGCAGCACTGAGCACAGTCATCTACATCAATCTGAAACACTGAGATTTGTATTTCACTGCTTGAGCAGGAGAGGAGGAGTGCACTCACTTCAGCATGCTGTAATTAGGACTGCTTTCCAAACCCCAAACCTTCTGTGCTCTGATCGACTCACATTAAGGAATGCACAACAAGAGCCATAGCTCTTTGCATCCCTTGGGGCACTGGCACTCATGTCAGGTGGGATGGCTGGGATTTCACTTCTGAGCACGTAGCAGGGTATGTTTGGTTTGGGGGTGTTCAAAGGGAACAGGGCAATGCACTTTTCACCCTATTGCTCAAATTTACAAGTTTAAGAATACATCAGAAAAAAATGTTGTTGCCCGCACATTAAGTACCACCTCATCAATAACTCCTAAAAATCTTATTGTTGACTTTGGTAGATTGTTGCATCCTTATTCAGTATCTGGGAAGCAACTGCCTGTCTGGAAGTCTACTAAAATTGAGAGATGCATCTATGTTGAAAAATTTGTCAAACTGAATTTTACCCCAGCCTGCAGGCTACCATCTGCTGAACTATGTCATGCATGAAACTCTAGATACAAATTAAACTACAGTGAACATAGAAATATATATTTTTTCCTTTTTTAATGAGGTCATTACTGGATATTTATCTCTGTGCCAACCAAATGTGCCTACTACTGCACTATAATGTTTTCCTACACATATTTCAGTTTATAAAGTCAAACCTGTTTAGGCTTAACCAGCTTTAGATAAAAGAAAGTGCTTCCACAACTTAAGGCAAAGATAAAACATGGATTTAGGTCCTGATTTTGCAAGGCATTCAGTTCTTAGCCCACTTCTGAGAGGACACATATTAGGTCAAAGGTTGCAGTTCTTGCCTCTTGAAATTTATCCTTAAGTGTGACTTAAGTCACAGAAACTATATTTTTTACCATGAAATGAAGTTTAAATGCTTAAGGAAGGATGCATTTAATAGAGCATCAGAGTTCATACCATATCTGAATAGGTATGTCTCTCCTCTCTTTGCCTTACTACAGTACATGCAGAATGACCACCTTACTTACATGAAAATCATAGGTTCATTAGCACACATTGGGAGATAAGGAGTTCCTTTATTCCCAAGGTTAGGGCAGGAAGGCTAAGGGCAATGAACCTACCAGTTTTTATGAACTATCAAGGACTACTGACACATTAGTGATCAGTGACTTGAAACACGACAGAAGACTAAACAGTTTGATGTTAACTCTGAATGACTGCCACACAGAGAAGGCAGATCTCCTGAAGAGAGTTTGAGCACACCTCGAAAAAAAGCTCAGAAGCAGAGGATTTGCTTGCCTGGAAACTGGCTGCCCATTACAGTGAGTGCAATGGAGTCCTGGCTGCTGCTGAGCACAGAGACAGGAAATGCTGCCAGTGCAGATGTGCCCAGGTTCTGCTGTGCCACAGGGTGAGCGCCAGCAAAGCACAGTCAGGGAACTGCACAGCCCGAGCATCTCCACCCCAACCACCTCCCTCGTGCCAAAATGGCAAATCCTACAAGGGCTGGCTACCACTCTGGCCCACCTGAAAATTTTTCCATACCAGAGAAGTTTCAGATCCCACCATTCTCTGGGTCTTTTCTGTCCTTCAAACAGCATAAATTGCAAGATTAATCTTGATGAGCTTTGCTATAAAAGGAGGCCTACCAAAATCAGTATTGGCACCTTCGTTAACCTCCTCCAGTTATAATCTAAGAACCTGTGTATCCAATATCAGAGTATAGGAAAATATTCTATTAAACATATCTGCTAATAAAGTGTTAGCTTCAGAGTCCTAGTATGTTTGTGTCTCATCTTTTCATGTCCCACTGGCTCTATCTACACCAGTCACATCCTTAACACTCAGCTTAAAACATTTCTCCATTAATTCAGATTCTTACAGTCATTGATAAATCCATGCAAACGCAGGAGCCAAGAACTTCTTAAAAATGTACAGAAGGAATTCTAGCACTATGCATAATGCAAAACTAATCCATAATCCATTTTTCACATGAAAAAAAAAAAATCAATAGATGAATTTATGCATTTCCTTTTTCATCCTGGTTATCCCTGACTTGGAATAACCGTTTTTCCAAATTATTTTGAAAATACTGTATGGCATGCTGATTTCATGATAGAAAAAGGCACTGGAAATATCATTAAAAATTTTTTAAACAAACCTCATTCAAACAAATTCAAATGCAAGCTCACACAAGCCATTTTTATGGTAAAGGGAATATTACAAATCCAGAGGTCTACATTGTTTTTCATTATCCAGGGTTTGTATTTGCCATCTTTCCATCTGCTAGAACAGTCACTTCAAAAAGGCAGGGTGGCAGGAACACCACTTTCTATCCAAAGGATTATAAATGTTGTCATGCCAAAACCTCTTGCAGTGGAAAGATACTGACAACACAGCTGAAAATGTCCTCCCTGCAGCTATGTTTGTCTAGTTTTCAGGTCAGAGCTATCTCAAAAACTGAGAAAAAAAAACAACACTATTAACTGATAAGTTTGGATGTTCTGGCAAGACTTTTTCTGTCACAGCTTGAATTTATACATCATCCTATGAGATTTTAGATTTTGGGGGCTTTTAACAGGGAAATAATTATTTTCTTCTTAAAACAATTCTTAAAACAAAATGTATATGTTTTAATGTAACGAGTATCTTTTCAGGCATCTGCTGCATGCAATGAAAAATGCATAGAGAAAACACTTTATTCACATCTTCTGACTTTCTGCAGTAAAGAAATGGTATGATGCTGTCTATACACTGATTTTTTTAATAAAGTTCTCCAGCTTACAACAGAAGAGGTGAAAGTAGCAAATTCCATGTTGGTGAAAAAAGAGCTTTGTATGTGGGTCAGGACCTAGGAAGAACTGAAAGAATAAAATTGGAATGCAGCACCTGGAGAGAAAGCTTCTGAAGACTCTCAGTTTATTATAGGTTTTTTTTAGACCACTGAAGCTCACCATATTTCAAGATACAGTTGTTATATTAGACTGCCTCCACTTCATTATCCCATTCAAGAGGTGGCCTTTCCCTAAATATTACCAAGTCACCAGCAAATGAAATGATCAAGGCAGCTTTTTCCACCCACTATGGCTGATGACAAAGAGCACAATGCCAGCGTCCTGGAAGTTAAAGCCACAGACCCTCATGGAGCCAGCTGGGTAAAGACTCTTCCACACAGAATCTCAAGCCAGTGGTTTGCAGACCTTAGCAGCAGCCAGAATGAGGAGTAACCACAAATTAATAGCTTTATGCCTAGCAACTCATCAACAGACATGAGTACTACTGGTCACATTTTAAAGTACGGAAAAGGAAAGAACAGAACAGGATGGGGGAAAAAAAAAATCAAGTGAATAATCAGAATTTTCTGATAATGAAGATATTACTTTGTACATTTTCTATAATGCAAACCGAATAAAGCTTCTAGGAATGAAGTATTGTAACATTTTATAATCTGTATAATGTGAGGCTCTATTTTAAGTGTACTAAAGGCAGTTTATACAAAAGCTTTTTTCTTTTTAATCCTGTCTGACCTGAAAAGGAAAGGCTCCAAACTCCATTACTCTAGGAAGCTTAGTACAAACCTAAGCCTATCTAAATTGCCCCATATAACTTCACATCGGGAAGGGTGGGGGGTGGGTGTGGGGTGTGTATATTTTTAATTTTGTTTGGTTTTATAATGCTACTTTGGATCCATGGTATAGGTATAACAAAAAAGCCAAGCACCCTCTGTAAAGCAGCTAATAAAAACTAATACAATGACCTTTGATAGCCAGCATTTCAAATGTGCTAAGGATCTCTAGAATGAGGGCATGCATCTCATAAATAGGACTCTAAATTGGGACAAAAATAGGCCAACCTGGGCAATTTGGCCATGAGAGATAATCTATTTTAACCAGAAATAGGGTTTGCTTCTCTCTGCTGACTTTTTATTCCTTTTTCTGTACTTCCTGTTTTCTTTTAATATGAGACTTCATGACAACCCATAACACTTATCAAGATGCAACCTCAGCATTCCATGAGCAGAGGAGAGCCCACCTGCTCATCTTTAATGAGCAGCCCTCACTTTCCAAAGAAGTCCTGGAAGCCTGTTGCTATAATAACACAATAGCAAAAAACTGGGATCTCATAGTTTCTTCAAATTGAATATCCATTTATCTTCTTTGATTCCAACTGGGGTCAATATTTGGCACAGCTTTACTCACTACAGGATTCCAGAGCTTGACCACTCTTGCCATAGCAAGATGCAAATTCCTCAAAAATAGAGGAAATAAAAAAAAAAACTCCAATTTATTAAATATTGCTTGTGACAACAGGTTTTTGGTTTTTTTTAAACAGGCATACACAAAGCAAAAGCTGGGTTGCTACTGAACAAGAAAACCTGGGTCTAAATGGGATTTCTTTAAATTCTGTAGTCTTCTACAACTTCAAAAGATGGTGGTTTTCAGTCTAAATCCCAATTTAAAATCAAGAACTTTTGAGAAGAGGATTCCTTCCTTCCTTCCTCCCTCCCTCCCCAGAAAGACTGAAAATTTACCTCTACTTCTCAAAGTAAGCATAGGTCCAGTACCTCTACTAAAAAGCCCCCTCTTCAAATTTCATCATGCCTTGTCACTCTCAAGTGACAATCCTTTTTACCAGTCCTGAAGAAAAAATGACAAGTCCATTCTAGGCAGAGATTAAAGCTGAATCCAAAATTATAAACCTGCATTTCAGATGTGACAATTTCACATTTCATGCAACACTGCCTGATTTACCCAAAAGAGCAAACACCATTTCTGCCTGGCAGCAGCCTCAGTGGGACACCCCTGTGTGCTTCCACAGCTGTGCCAGCTGCACTCCCACACATCTCGCCCCTGCAGACACAAAGCTGCTTCAACAAAACTTGATGGACAAGACTGTTCCAGAAGTGCTACTGACTCTTTTAAAAGTTCAGCCAATACAAATCCAGAAATAGCCAGGAAAAAGGATGTTTGCCTTCACAGAATACACCATGTCCCTCACATACACTTTCCTTCTGGTAATCCTTAGGACTACACTGGGAAAGAAAAAGAACGTGCACACAAAGCAGTCCCTCAGCAAGAGAACAGGCCATGTTCTAACATGCACATTGATGAAACTGAGGAAGATACAAGTATGGTACAAGTGAGCAAACTCAGATATATATATATCTAAAAACATTCTTTAAAATACAAAATTCTAGAAAAACTGAGCATGAATGTAGCTATGTAGAATTTTTCCATTAGGTTCAATTCCTTTTATTTAAAAATGAAAGGCCAAAAGTTTCTGCACAGGAGTATCATGTGAATTAATATCTCATAAAGTACAGCTTTTTCTACAAATTATTTGCTCATTTATGACTTCCTTCCTTTTTTTAATAAAATAACCAGAAGTCCCAAAAAAAAAAAAATTATTAAAAGTCAGCCCTTCAGAATAAGGTGATTCTGTGTTTCTCCCCTTCACATTTCTCATTTTAAAAAGGTAACATTTCTTTTCATAACCATTTAGCAGGCCAAACACTTTCACTGTACTAGGAAAAGTTTCATCTACTGCTCTCTAGTGAAAGCCAATCAATCACCTGCAAAGCACTAACAGGAGAGGCAGTGACTCTGACTGCTGACAGTTTTGTGACCAACTGCACCAGCCCATGCCTGGGTGAATGTGTGCAGTGGGTTCTGCTCAGCCCCTTATAAAGAAACTTGTATAAGAACTTTGGTGGCATTCCTCATGAGCCACTGCAGTTCTATCTGAACCATAAAACCACACTCAGAAGCACAGAACTCCCTTCTCATTATAGAAAACTAATGAGAACGTGCTAATTGAGTAAATTAATGAATGAAGAGGCAAGACAGCTCCCAGTGCTCCATTTTCAATTCCTTTTATAATGGCTGTAATTCTAAAAACTTAACTTGAGCTGAAAATGTACCCAGATTGCTTCAGACCTTTGCCAAATCTCTCTGTACAAATGCCTGAGCTCAGAATGATGAATATTTTAGAATATTCACCTTCTCTTCACAGAATCAACAACCACTTTTTCCCCTCAAAACACTGATCCAGATTGCATGACAGTTAATTGTACAAGCAACATTAAAAAAACAAACCACAAGGCTGTGCTTTTGGATTTTAAAATAAGAGCACAATTTGCCTTTTTCTGCTCCTAGCTCCTTGAAAATTGGTGCTGTACTGGAAGACATGGGGGAATACTGGAGCAAGCTGGCAGAGCCCCACTGTTGCCTTGTGTAAGTGACCACACACAACTCCCAGTGCCTTCAGAAGCCTGTGCCTGAGGGGAGACTTAAATGAAATAGTTTTCATTTTAAACAAAGCAGAACCTCAAGCAACTACATTAAATTTTAATAACATGTTTGAGAATTGAGCTTTTATTCTTAAAAATATTCACCAACTATTCCTGACAAAATAAGATGTGTCATCAACTTCCAAAGAGTGGAAACTGGAGGTACTTCACAACAGTTACTAAAAAGGACTGAAAATTCTGGATTACACCTGTAGAATTTAACTTACCTTAACTGTGGCTATAAAAGGTATGCAAATTAAAAGGGTTTTTTTAACACTTGAAAGAGTTGATTAAAAAAACAGAAATCATGAAAGAGCTGATCAAAAAACTTATGTCAAAGATAGACAGGTATGCTATCAGACTAAGTCCTTACCTCTGTTGTTGAAAAATGTGCAACTTGATCATTCAGAATGATGAAACCACAAGACTTAAAGGAAAAATTCCTTTAAGATCTATTTTAAATCAGTAACAGAACTCACACCACAATTCATGGATTCCAAGTGGCAATGGAGACAAAAGCTTCTGGATCTTTCACCATTTAACAAGAAAGCATTCACATATTTTGGTATTACATGGTAGTACACTGGGGGGTTTAGGGCCAAGAAGGCATAAATTTGGGTGTTCCTTATAGGACTCTTACTCTGTGGTAACTTAATCCTGTTTCGTACTTTAGAAACTTAACAGACTGAATGTAGAAATATTTTTAATCATGAAAATAAGATAAAAATCACTTTCAGCCTAGAGTAATAACCACTAAGAATTTTACAGAGTTGCTGTATTTTAGCTTATTGAATATCAATCCTGAAGTGCTGTGATCCATTAAAAAAAAAAAAACCACACCAAAAAAACCAGGAAAGATTGTTATATCTTTATGCAGATGAAGCTCTTGGTGTATTTAAATTAGAGTGTTTCAGTTCATTTAGCAGTCTGTGCATTTTACAACACAGATCACTTCAGCTGCTAATGCTGTTGGGAAGATCCATTCCTGTTTATTATGGAGACACTTCATTTAGCTGGCTCAAAGGTTAGTGCATATCCAGAGTTTGTTCCAGGAGACACTGCAGCTTATGCAGCAACTCCAATAGAGCTTTTACAGCCAGGTATGCACTGGAATAGCACAAGTTAATAATATCCCCTTTGTGGAACTACAGTAATATTGGGAAAAAATCAGACAAAAAAAAAAGGTAACTAGAAACAGCATCTACACAGAACGTAGCATTAAGTGATGCAGAGATTGAACATCTTGGGAAAAGGTGGAACAGCAAGTATCTCTCAAAAATCATACTGAGGCCAGTTTCATTGCACTACACTCAATCCTAGCACAGATATAACTTCAGTGGTCAGAACTGTCTCCATCAGTTTCTGCTATAGCTGCTTCTGGCAGTTTGAACTGACCATTATCTCTTTAAATTTAAATTTCGTGCATGTGAAGTGATTCCTGAGAAGATGACCAAACCCCATGTGCTGCTCCAGGTATCAGCTGTGCTCTCTTCCTAGCAGGGGCATAAAGGCTGTCCTTTGGACAGCTCCACACCACACATGCAGCAGGGACATTTGCATCCTTGATTAAACACAACACAGGAAAATCCCAACCAGACAGGTTACTGATGCTCTCAGCACCACTGACCTACTGATCCACCCCTTTGGAGTCACATTATTTGCTAATGCACACACAACCCACAGGCCCTTGCATGCCAGCTTAGAGCTCTTTCTATCTCCTCTTATGAAATAGCCTGAACAGCACAAAGAAACTCACACAGAAGATTTTTGGAGAGGATTTCCTTCTACAAGAATTCCCGTAAACAGAAATTTTCGCTCCTTCAAAATTGATGCTATTTCAGTTCTACAGAATCAAAGACTTATACAAATGATAATGCTGCTTTTCACAAATGATAAGAGGTTACTTATCCAAGATAATGCATAAGCATTGGACTGTAAGCACATCAAGTTAAATTATGAGTATGGTACTTCAAATTTTCCAGTCTGTAAGCCAGCCACCAGCAAAGGTGGAAACAGGAAACTGTATGCATATTTATTATTTTGAAATACTGCATTTCATCTTCTAGCAGGTCACTGTGAAAACAGATCTACATTAATTAGAATCATGTTTTTACACAGCTCACTGCATGGAGAAAAGCAAAGAGGAATCCACAGCAACCCTCTGCAGTCTTACCTCAGCTTTATCTGTAGATCAATTCTGTAGCATGCCAGAACACACACCAGAAGAGAAAATATGAAGTGGCAAAATAGCAAGAAACACACAGAAATATTACAACACAACTCTGACTTACCTATGTGATAAAGTCCTATCCAGTCAGTTGGATCCACTTCTTCCTTAATATCCCAGAAAATGATGAGGTTCTGAGACTGCCCCAAGGTGTATTCGTACATGCTGGCTGTCAAACTAGACCTGCTATCCGAGGTCACTAAATCAGTGTCGCTGTTGGCACGCTGCAGGTTCATGTTCTCAGGCATGGTGCCCTGAGAGGCCAGGCTCTGCAGGTTCTCGGGGCTCAGGGTGTACCGCAGCTGCGGGTTGCGACGGCGCACAAAGAGCAGGTGCTCCCGGGCTGAGCTGGCCATCTCTCCTCCACTTCTGTCAATTCACGTAAAAAAGTTGTTGTTCAGAGATCTATCACAAAGAAGGAAAAAAGAAAGTGTTAAGTGAGACAGGAGGTGACTCAGTCAGTTATTGAATGGAGAAGTATTAGTGCAAAAATGTTCCCACAGAAGGCTGAAACAGACTGAGTACAATCTTTTTCTTCGTTGCTCTACCACTGCAAAGAACTGAGTGTCTGCACATTAAAAAAAATCCATGATTCACTTACAACAAAATTCAGAGTTAGCCATACACCACAAAATAACATTTATAAGCCAGAAAACAAATCATCGTGCAAAAAGCAAATCGTCCAAGACAATCTGAAGCAAGAACAGCCACAGTAACAAAGCTAATTTAAGTCTGGCCTTAAGAGTGAAGTAGCCTTAGGAGCAAAGACATAATGGACTCATCTTCTACCATAAAAATCACAGCAGTACATGATGTTTATGTTCAACAATACTCTCTATGCACTGTTTGATCAGCATGTCGAAGATCAGTAGAAGTATTGTATCCCAGACTTATACTACTATAAAATCATCTTGTAAGGATTTCATCTTTATAAGTTACAAAGCACAACCTCTGAGGCCCTCTATACCATAAAAAAACATGTCAAACCATTGACTGAGGTACTTTTGACTATGGATATATATCCAATTAGTCCATTCATCTGTGCAGTCAAATTTTTTGTTGTCCTTCTTCATCCATTAGAAAACAAAGGCCTTAAAAACTCTTCAGCAAAAGAGTTGTCATTGACTGTTTTCCTCCAGCCCTGAGCAAACACTTCCCTGAAGTGTCTTCCCTGAAAGGGCCATGCCAATATCATCACACCATACATTCAGAATCAGAACTTGCATTTGTTATCCATAGCTTCTAAATTATTGTCATTTGAAAATAAGCCCTCCCTCACATTACTCACAACTTGCAATAAATCATAACTCATCTTCAATTTTATTTTCAACAATATTTCAGTGTATGGACTCTTCAAGCATACCAAAAAAATTTTCTGCTGTTTTTCAGCTTTTATTAAATGGGAGATGTTTTGAAACACTAAGAACTAAAAAAGAGAAAAAATAAAGTTCAACTTATTCAGTTGTGTGCAGTGGATCATACACTGTACGTGATTCAGCATCAAATAATGTAGAAAAGGAAGAAAACAAAAATTCAGTTCAATAATTCTACATGTAGAGAAGTGACAGAGAGATGACCATGTTTCCTTCACAAAGTACATGACACAGTCTTTTCTGACATGATGAATATTTTGGCTGCATACACATTTTATTTCTGGTGCTGGACGTCAGCAGGGTTCACTATCTCCTCTCTGCCATGTTCCTGCACACTCTGCCTCTGACATCAGGGTCAGTGACAAAAGGGAAACTTTGGTAAAAAGAGCCTTTTTAAATGAGTCAAGGAAGTTAGTATCTTGCTTCTCTATGCAAAGTTTTACTCACTAGATCTGAAAATCCCAGAGTGCTTTGAGACCAGAAGCACTGGTCGGTAAGAAACAGCCACCACCTTCCCTAGAAGCCCGTGAAACACACAGGGATTAGCCCTGTGATGTGAGTGACAGCACACACTATATTTCAGTGTTCAATGTCACACTGACAGAGATCTACCCCTGAGTCAGGAGGTCCCAATTTGCTCCTGAGGCTGCCCACCACAGCAAGCAGCTTGTGCTCTTGCCTGGGAATCATAGCCCTCGGCGCCGGGAGATCAGGCAGCATTAATTAACAGACTGACAGAGAGCTATAAAGTTCATTTTCTTCTGTCCTACAGCCACAGATTTATGTATTTTTGAATACTGTATGTGGTGGTTTTATGGCAGTAACATCACTGCAAAATAAGTGTTGTGCAGGCAGACTACAGGTTAAAGACAACGTTTTAATAAGAGGGATGAAAAAATTTCCTTCATCTGCAGAGCCTTATGCTGTACCCAGAGCAGCACTGGGATTTGTTGGAACATATTGAAAACTTATATGTGGCAGATGGACAAATTCATCTATGGTTAAAGACACATGAGAATTAACTTGTACTAGCCAGAGAGATGAAAATAGCATGAGAAAAACATTAACTCCTTTGCAACAGTCCATTTTCTCAAGTCCTAATGGCTATCGCTCTGGTGAAACACATTAGTTTCTGAAAGTGAAGTAAACCACAAATCAAAACGCTGGGTAGCTTGTTTGATCCTATTCATAATTGCAAGTGTGATCCAAACAAACCACATAAAGCAACTGAAATCAATTTGCAACCAACAAGTTAAATTCACATGTAAATGAGCTCATCCTGTGGGTTAAAAAAAAAAACCTCCAAAAATTCAAGACTCATAAGCCTTTACAGCACCATTAAAAGAGGCTGTAAAGGGGCCCTCAAAGGGGCCCTCATGTCAGATAGTACACTGCTATGCCATATCTCACAGTGAGATTAATTAAGGATATTTGACACTCATATTGTAAAAGGGGAAAAGATGACTGTCATAAAACCCAAGCCATAAGAAGTCATAGAAGGGCAAAAAGAGCCACCACTTCAATTATTTGCAACCCATTAAAGAGATTAAAACCTTACACAGTGCCTTCCCGCCTACAAAAGAAATTAGTTTCTTGGGTTAAAAATTCCTGATGTCTGTCACTAATAACATAACTAACAGAGCATTAACACATACATCCTACCATAGACTGAAAATAAGAATTATCCTCCCACTTTCAGTTCCTGCTAGATGCCACTGAAACAGCATTTGCACCCAGACTGTGCTGTAAAGACAATACCCAGGATTAGCTGTGTGCACCTGCCCTGCCATGAAGGTTCAGCTCATCAGGCTGAACATGACCAGAGCAGTGGTATCAGTATCACACCAAGGCTTATTGTTTCATGAAGGAAAACTGAAATGTTCAACCTGAATTCAAAGCACAGGAAAATACAGGCATTCAGGAAATCAGCAGATACTAACTTCAGCAAACTACTTCAGTTGAAAAGTGAAACCTGTATCAAAGCTGCTTATCCATATCACAACATTTTCTTCAGTACTTGACAAGAAGCTTAGAGAGAACTAGAACTGATTTCCTCTTAATCTCTAAGTGGCCCAAGTTCAGGATTATTTCTATCTAAATATACTCCCCAATTACTAATCACAGAGGGACTAGAACTGGGAAATAGTCCCCAAAAATACAGATAGGAAAAATCCTCCTGCTCAATCTTCTTCACTGAAGGAGACTAAAAAGAAACTTAAGGCCGTTTAAAAAAAATACATGAATGGAAGTCCAAGAGTTCTAGCACAGGAATAACCCAAAAAAACCCTACCCCACCACACAAAACAAGCCAGAGTTCACATGCTGCCCTGTTTATCTTACTCGCAGCAGTGATTCATTGTTTATGTGGTGCTCTTTGATGTGGCCGCCGGGTGCTGCTCCCAGCGCTTCCCACAGCGCTGAGAGCAGAGCCGCTCCGCAGCACGGCCGGCCCGAGCAGGCTGCCCGGACCCGGGGCACGGCGTGTGCTCCGAGCGGGGCTCGGGGTGCTGCTGGGGAATAAATGCCCATTAACCCGCTGCACCCTCGGCACGGCGCTGCAGCCCCCACAGGGGCCAGCCCAGGGCACGGCACGGCCAGCGAGGCCCTGCCCTGGCAGCGCTCCGCACATGGCTGGCTCTGCTGCTGCGGGACAGGGGACGGGAGAAACTGTCTGTGTTGGGTTGATCTTTAGAACTGGGTGGGGTGGTGATTCCTTATCTCCGTGGCAAATACTATCTGCTAATGGGCCATCTTTAAGACAAGGTGAAGCAATCATCTTTATCTTTTCCACAACCCATCCTCCCTCCAGGAAGATATCATCTGCTGCTGGGCCATTGAGTCCCATTGTATGACTGATAAAATTACATCATCCATTGGGAGAAGCCAAGCCTTTCCTACCTAGATAAAAACTGAGATTTTGGACACCAAGGTACCTTCTTTCCACTGGATTCCAGAGGAGAAGCCAGACCTTTCCACATCATCCCTGGACCTTCAGAGGAAAACTGCACCTTCTACAGGAGCACTGCTTCAGCTGAACCACATCTGCCACTGCAGGGGACTGTAGCCACCATTTAATGGGACTGCTACCAACACCCTGACTGACTGACAGGGAGTCAGGTTGGATTCTGACTCTGTCAGTGTTTTGGGATTGTTCTTTGTAATACTGCATTTCTATTTTAATTTTCCTAGTAAAGAGCTGTTATTCCTAATTCCCATATCTTTGCCTGAGAGCCCCTTAATTTCAAATTTATAATAGTAATTTGGAGGAGGGGGGGTTACATTCTCCATTTCAAAGAGAAGCTTCTGCCTTTATTGGCAGACACCTATCCTTCAAACCAGGACACTGTCCTAAACAAATGGCCCCCATTCACGGCATCACCGAATCGCTTAGGTGGAAAAAGACCTCCACCAACATCCAGCCCAACCATTAACCTAACACAGGTTCACCACTGTCAATGTCTGACATTGGTGACATAGTCCTTTGCTGAAGAAATTTTCCCTAATATTCAGTGTAAATTTCCCCGGGGCAGCTTGATGCCATTTCCTCTGGTCCTTTTGCCTGCTACCTGGGAGAACAGACTGACACCCAACTACTTCCAAGGAGTTGTGGAGAGCCCTAAGGTTCCCCCTGAGCCTCATTTATCCCAGGCTAAACACCTCCAGCTCTCTCAGCCACTCCTCACAGGACCTGCACCAGCTCCCTTGTTCTCCTTTGGACACGTTCAGATCATGCTTGGTGTATCTCTCAAATGCCTCTCCCATGCTGAGATAAGCAATCCCCATAATTACACAGGCTGAAGAACACATTAAGAATACAAAGAACAGAAAACATGCTGGTTTTCCAATTACACTCTGTGTGACACTGCTTTGTTCAGTACAAAGATTTATAAATGCTACAAAATAAGGTTCAAACTGACCATCTGTCTGAGCTCAAAGTGTCTGAGAAAATACTTCTTGAATAAATTTAGAATTTGGAGATTCTTCTCTGCACAGAACTCAAAAATAGCATATTTTCTGGGATAAGGTAGGACTCCAGTCCCTATACTGGCTTCAAACATGCTAGAAATTCTGGCAAAAGCAGAATAGTCAGAATTCACTGTTGGCTACAAAACCTGCCTATGCAGCTGGGTGATGGTCAACCATGATTCACTCATATGCTTCACCACTCTGCACTTACTCTGCTTCAGCACTACCAAGCTTTTCTTTAGTGCTTTTCTTTCCTAGAGGTGCTGTGCACCTATGCCAGCAGGATAGTTGGGCCCCTCCCTGTAAAACTCACCAGCTACTTACTCAGCATGATCATCAGGAGCTGATCTGGCCTGAGACAAAAGGGATTAACTGGATAGCTCTTTGACTAAATATCTCCATCTCAGGCCTGTATTCTACTATTTCAGATAGCAGATTTGGTCTATGAAAAATAAAAATAAAATAAAACAAAAATACAACAAAATAATAAAATAAGATAAAGCTGGCATGAGGCATCCTTTTCTCTGCAGACAAAAATGAGAGAAAAGCTTTACCCTTCTGCCCAGATGTCCTTTTCTTGTTATTCCTTCTGGAATATTTCCAAGAATTTCTATTCATCAAATTTTCTGCAGTCCACATAATGCAATTTCTCTCAGAAGGTATTTCACTGATAGGTAGGATTTTTCTCCATTAGCTAACATTGTGTCAGATCCAAGTTAAGCTAACACATTTGGATGCTTCCTATTCAATCACCAAGATAAAGATGAATATAAAAGCTGTCACAGTATTCAAGAGCCAAGAAAAATCAGTTCTTTGGGATCTCTGTTTTTCTCCACTGATTAAGGAGAGGGTAATAAAGCCTTTTCACTTACATGACCATGGCTATATCCTAAGTCTTTAGGATGATTTAGTTCATTAATTAACTTGTATCATGTAGCGGAAATTTAATTTTATTCCAGTAGATCATGAAATTCAATATTTCAAAAATATAACTACCATCATATTACATAACTGCACAGTTCTGGGCATCAACAGCAGGCAGAAAGTGATGACATCCTTCAGCTAAAATATAGTCCTAGCTGATCAATATTGCTACCTAGAATGCCTGAGTGCTCATTAAGTCTGCATGTTTAAATAATTATTTATGCAGGTAGATGATACAAACAAGTCCAGGGATCGTTGTCTTGGAGGTAAAAAGGGATCATTCCAAACCGAGAATCTGATGAAAATAAAAAGAGAGATGTCATAAGTTGGAAAAATCAAATCATTACAATTCTGACACCATTTTTCTTTTTAATTACAAGGATACTCAGGATATATCAGAAAGATTAAAAGGGAACACAGAAGTCTCTCTTTTTTCACCCTAGTTGTTTTATTTTACACATTTGACAGTAAATTTGTATTCACTGTTTTTCCCTGAACAGTCAGTTCTGGATACTGCTTTTATTTGGGGAGCTCTTGAAAGATATTAAAAATCATTGGTAGCTACCATCATAGCTGACACAGGACTTAGATACAGCTGAAATACTTAAATGTTCTTTAATATCTCTCTTTTTAAGTAGAATAAAAATAAAAGTTACTTTAATTCAGCTTTAAATTAATTGCATAGTAACTGTCTTGAAATATAAATTGTTCTTTCCAGAAGCACAGAGACAGGTTAAATTCAGAAAAATTATTTTTCTACTGATCTGCTCACTTCCTCCTTCAACAAAGCCCCCCAGACCTTGATAATAGGACAATTACTGGATACTCTTAGAAGAGGCTTAGCCTGAAGGAATGATGATGAACTTAATAAATTTCCCAGGTTCCAGAAACAAACCTATATGTGCCACGATCTTTTCACCAGATTTCCTTTTTAATCAAGAAAATTGCCAAGAAGGTCAACTTAAGCATCTTGAAAGACACAGCAGTTTGTAAATCTTGTCCCAAGAGAGATCTTTTGCATTTCCATTCAAAGTATCCCCACAGGAGTGCCAGACCAAATGATGTTGTGCTGGCTGTGCCAGGTAGCTGGCCTCCTTAGGGGGAGAGGCAGAGGTCCTCCAAAAATGTCCTCCATTCAGAGAACCAAAACCATTCTCTCTCTTGATCTGTGGAAGAAGCTGCAGTTACTCAAGACAGTGAAAAAGAGGACAGAATTTTGCTGGGATGTCCTTTTCCCTTGCTGCCCTGGTCTGAGCCATGTGGGAGTAAACTGTGCTGAGAAAACTCTGCCTTCAGTGTGCTAACATCCTCTGAACTCACTTCTGGGAAACCACAACTAGCAGCTTCTGGAAACTGCACTCTGATGTTTTAAGGTAAAGCTAAAAATTACTGCACTGTAATTTGACAAGGATGTTGCTGTTCAGGAGAGGGTGGAAAAAAGGAAAGAACATGCGCATGCATCTCCAGTCTGCTTTGGACTCAAACCTGGTGACTCAGCTCAGATGTTAAACATCAGCTCAGATTACAAAACCACCATATAATTTAAACTGGCTGAAAAATCTACCCTAAGGGAAAAAAACATATAGTTCAGCATAAACATATACTTTAAGAAAACAGTCCATTCATTATTTGGCCAGAGAATGGCTCAGTTAATTCAGAGTATAAGAGAATATCTATTTTCAATAGATTTTTGTGCAGTTCATTTGTAAAGTGAGTCCTATTACTTTTGTTATCTACCTGGAAACAAATGTCACTCTCATATGACCTTAGCTGCTGGAGTAAAGCTTCCACCTGCTACCCAACAATGGCAACTTCCTTACACCAGGCAGAAGTTCCTGCTCAACCCTGTTATCACAGCCAGCAGTTTGAAGAGTTGTGCGTATTTCTGACAGGTCCAAACACCCTGCCCAGTAGCCCACCAGGCACTGGGCTTTCAGTACAACTTACTGAATTAATTACCAGGCAAAAGCTTCAGCATGGAGCAAGCTGGTATACAGCACACTGGCCACTGGTCAAAAGAGTGAATATCATAAATATGTGCCCAGAGACCAGTGCACACATCCATACACACATGCATAGCCCAGCACCCTACAGTTACACCAGTTTTAGAGGGCACTTACTGATGTACTCTTTGTCAAGGAAGACAAATGTCCCATGTCCCCACAGCTCAGGTGGAGTAAGAAACCCCAAAATATTTCCAGCTAACTCAGCCAAATGAACTGTGGAGTCAAATACTGAGAGCCTGGATCACCTGTCTGGAATTGTATGGAAGGGATTATAGAGAGTTCATCTAATCCCTTTTGCTGCAGCTGCCAGGCTGTGAGATCCATCTGGCCTGCAGATGTACCTTAGTATTGCTCTGCAGATATGCAGGAGAATGTCCATTGCCTAAAACTCATTCCTGTCTTTCATTGAAGTATCAAAATACAAAAATTGCACATAAATTTAAATTAAACATACCAGATAAGCTTCTATCCTCTAGACTACTCATATAAGAAACAAAACTTGTCTGGAAATTGTAGGGCAATGTATTATATGCCCTCCTTAACCTCCTCCTGGTGTGGCAACTACTTTACCCTAGTTCATTTATTTCAGCAATCTAACCTGCAGCACCACCCCTCAGAGCGCAGTTCACAACTGAGGCAGAGACTCAAGGTACAGCCATCAAGCCCTGCATATTGTGAGCTGTGGCCTCGGGTAATTCACGATGCACTGGTACTCTACAGAAACTTAAAAACCAGAATCCTCACTGCCAGGCTTTGATCTTTAGTGTTCATGACACAGCTACATCTGCTGCTGGTTGCTGTTGATTGGTTGTATTCACAAACTTCCTTTCAAGGATTGATGCAGCTGCTCTCAGTTTAGACTTCTGATGCCAGGTCACACAATCCATCATACAGCCCCCTCCAAATGTCTATACTAGAAAGACAGACTAATCTCTATGAGAAGCTACTTTGTCACAGGATGGGAAAATTAGAATTCAATTATTCTGTGAATAAACTATGCTCCTACTTACATATATAAAAACTTGCAGGAACCTATAAATGACAAAAAAAAGCAAATGGGTAACTCATTCAACTCTCTTGAAATCCTTTCTGTCTTCAGGACTTCCAGAAGATCAGCAGCAACAGCTCAGAGTTAATTATAAGTTTTCTCCCAAGGCTTTTTCACAAGGGACAGTAAATACCAAAGTACAGAACTTCTGCAGAAAAGAAAAACTTAGCCTGTTCAGGAAAGGAAATAAACATGGAACCAGAAGAAAGGGTACAATGCCAAAAAATTTGAGAAACAGAAGAGAAAAAATGTATTTATTTGAAAAAAGAAAGGAAATCTGCCAGGCCAAAAAAGCCACAATTCAAAAAGCCGTTTATAAAATAATGCACTTGACAGAAGAAGTAGCACAATTATTTACTGCTCACTATGAGAGTAGTTCTACAGTTTCATTCCAAGTCTCTGCAACTGGTACCCAAGCAGAAACTATTCAATGAGTGTCACATCCATGAATGACAGCTGTATTTTAGTGATACTTAACACAGCCTGATTTATGCATTTATTTGGCAGTTATTAAAACCTGGTATATGTATAGTTAGATATGCAATAAGCATTTCTATAAATTCATTTAAATTCAATTTTTAACTGGAAATCCAATCTATGCTCATGGAAGTCATTGGAACATACAATGAATGTGAATGAACATTCATTGTTCCACCCATGCAAGCCCAAAACCAATAGCCATTCCAATTTTCAAGCCTGTTTGAGCTCAATTTTCTACCACATAAAATTGATTTTACCCACTGAAAAGGTAACAAACCACCAAGACCTCAATACACCTTTCTCACTAAGAGATTCCCACGTTACCAGGGAACACAGGAATGCTGTTTCTCTCAAAGCAGCATACACTTCAATTCATGATACTGTTTATTCAGTTTTATCACAAAGGGGTATTATCAACTTGAAAAAAGGCATTTACTTGTGCGAAACATGTATCAACAGACTACAAATTCAAGAATTCTGTAACTGAAACATGTTGGTAGACTAAAAGTAGAATAAAAAAAGAGTGCCCACCAGTCCATAGCAAAGCAATTTCCCTGATTCTCCATTTTTTTCAAATTCCAGCCTTGTAAAACTGATCATAATGTGAGCATGAAAGATGTTTAAAAAAGATTGAATTGGTCTCTTAAAGAACAAAGGAAAATTAAAAACAAAACCAACCCGAAGCTTTGTGTACCTAAGTCTTATAAATAAACTGTAGATACTATCAGTAGATGAGGAAAACAGGAAACAATTATTTTTAAGAACTGACAAATTTTGCTGGAGTGAATTTAACTGTCTGTCTGTATAAACGCAAATTTCCATTCTTCTGCCCCTTTTACCCTTTTGATATTTCAATTTAGATAATTTTGCCAGTTATAATCTTCCCCCCACAAAGCCTACATTTCCATAAAGATTTGAGGAGACACTTTGGCTGAATTAAAAAATGAGAACATTTCTGCTTGTCTACAGTTTAACTGAGCTTTTTGAATGAATGAAACTCTACTAAGCAACCATCTACCAAAGGCATCCCTGACACTAAGAGCAGAAGAACTGATGGTCATGCCAGCTCTAAGGCAATGGCTTTTGCCTGCTGACTGTCCCAAGTATGTCCTTAAGGAGGAGGTGCCATTACCAAAATCATGTTATGTTTGTCATATATACCTTTTTGAGTTCAACTTAAGGTGTCCAGTGTATTAAGTTAGAAATATTGCAGAGATCAAATAGCTATGAATGCAATCCTTGCAGAAACTACAAAGATTGAAAGCCCTAAAGATTTTCTCCTCCAGAAAACACCTGCTTTAAATCACTTCCTTATAATTCACAGAGAAAGAGCCCAGAATAAAAAAAAAAAAAAAAAAAAAAAAAAAAAAAAAAACCCAGGTTGTTTGTCTGTTTTAAACATATATGCTGATCTTCAGCCTAAATAAATCCAGGCAGAAAGTCAAGCAGGGCTTATATGAAGCTGTTGATGACACCACCCTCTCTACTTACAGGATAAATCACGTTTAATACTCAAAATACTTCAGCTCTAAACCAAAACAGTTCTGTTGCTTAACAGCAACAGCTTTGTCTTTTACAAATCACAAAATAGCACTATACAAACATTTCCAAGTATAATAATGCTTGTTTTAAAGAATGAAGATTGCAATCTTAGGTCCTACTTCAGATTTTCCTCCAAAATATGCTTTAGGTCAGAACTTCAGGCTTGAAACACTATGTCAGAACTCTTATGCATTACTTATGCTTTACTATTTTTTTTGAAAACACTAAAATATTTTTAAGGAAACATTTTAGTTGGATAATTCAAGAAACAGAGCACTTTATCATTTCAGTAAAAGAATTCAGACTGGTGAGTAGTTGTGGTGCCCTGGATAAATTCTCTTCCACAACTGTGTGAGTCAGATAATTTATATCAACAGGTTATTAAGAGAAGATGCCTGCATTTGTTGAAGTGCAGCAAGACATCAATAGGACACTTATACATATTCTATGCCATACAAATTGCCTCTCTCCTCAAAGCTAAACTGTTTCAGGGCAATCACTGGAGTGGTCAGAGGTGAGGAGCTCCAAGGAAACACAGGCTATGCCAGGGAACAGCCTCAGAGCCAGAGACCTACTCTACATTTCAACTAGAAAGGAAGAGGGAGACAGACTGAAAAAACTTCCCCTATTTAACAGTTTGTTGATTTACAGTTTACAATCTGCAACCACGTTCCAGAGAACACCAGTTAGGAGTCCTAAGGAGCACTGCTTTGACAACACAGATACTCCTGGGGTAATTGGCACAGCCATCATCACCTGCAAATGCATGCCAGTGCACACTTGGCTGTGTCTGGTCTGTGCTCTTGAGATGAGGAAATTGGAGCACAGACCACTGAGGAGTTAGACACACCAAAGCTATCAGCAGCCATGCCTCCTCTCCTTGCGAGTACACTTTACAATTCATTATTTAGTTCAGTGAGCACATGCTGAAATTTTTTTCTCTTTGCAGGATTACTGTTGCATTTGCTGCTTTTCTCAGTTTCTGCAGTAAATGAAGCAGAAATCTTCCAGAAGCTAAATGAACAATTAATGAAAAGACAACAATACAAAGTGGGCTATATATAGATGAGGCTTATTAAGAATTAATACTTTTACTATTAAATATGCATGAGTTTTTAATAAGAAGAGCTAAAAATAGAGCCGTTTATCACAGGATTTCTCCAGGCTGTACAATTTTCATTCATCTTTATCTTGCAAAGAAATGGACCATTGCTGAAAGGATTCTCACTGCACATTTTTACTTTGCTACAACTGACCCTAATTCATCAATTCACAAAAAACCCCAGCCTCTGGGATCCTGGCATAAAGGATTCTGAAGAGCTCCACCCTCTGCCAAAAAGCTTGCAGGAATGTGCAGCAAAGTCTCCTCATCCATCTCCCAACAGGCACAGGTCTCTCACAGCCCAGTCCCAATCTGTACTTTGTGTGCTTAGAAAGAATCTTTTAGTAAGAAGGCTCCTCCACTGGATAACAAACAGTAACCAGCAGCAGATGTATCCACTAGACTTACCAAAAACCCTGAAGTAATTACTTAAATCTTTATCTTTTCATCTTAATATTTCATTTTCAGAGTAAATGTGTTCCCCTCATTACTTTGGCCCTCCACCAAGAAAGGAAATCTAAAATTGAGCCAAATGCATAAATTTTTCTGATTAGACTTTTAACATTCATTTTTAACATCAAGTCATGTTACAGATACAACGGAACAAAGGATTTTAATAAAGACTGCACTAGTTCTGGAGGAGGGTGCACACATTCAGGAACACACATTCAGGAATTCTATATACATCCACCCCAGGGCGTAGGTGCTACAGCCCCAGGAAAAGGAAGAAGATTGAAATCAGTGTTTATAAATACAGCCAAGAAATCCCAGCACACATACCACCAAATACATAAACAGAAGTTCAGACAATCTCATCTGGAGGCCTAAATTTCCTACACTTATTTATGTTGGGGAATTTTTTTTTTTTTTTGACGTGTTGTGCCTTCATATTTTTAAAGTGACCTTGGTGCATTTAAACCAAAGGACTTGCTTTGATTGAGCTGAGCAAAGAGTTATTAATTGCTATGTAACAAAAAGAAACAAAGAAACCATAGCACACTGCATCCTAGTACCATCTTAAATTACTCTGAAATCTGTATTTTAAAATTAATTTTGTTTGATTTTGAATGTAATCTGTTTCTCAATGTGCAACTATAAAATGTAATTTAATCCACATCAGATATACTCCTAATTAAAAAGCAAAACCAAACCGTGTTAGAGCAGAGGTAACTTTCAGCTTTTTATGGATGAAGTTTAAATCACATACTTATTACTATTTTAAAACGGGTGCAATAACATGATAGTGATTTTCAATGAAATGTCCTTGGCTTGCTCTTTATTAAGAAAATTTAGGATTTGAGCTTTACACAGTTATACAGCTACTTAAAACTGACCATTCAGAGTAAAACTCACATGATTTATTGGAAACTCAGAATACTATATTTCTTCCCCTCTTCTCCACATTCAGCCTAGTAAACACTCCAGATTTATCTTTGCTTTTCTTATGATGCATTATACTCATAATGATGAGAAACACCCATTTCTTTCAGGTTTTTCAGAAACAATCAGTTTTTTACCACAGAACAAAAAAAAAAAAAAAAGAAATTGAAATCTTCTGTTCTTTTTTGTGTCCTTAATATGCACAAATGCATTTCGGGCTTCAAACACACTGTCATCCCTCTGCTGCCATCCACAATCCAGTTGTTCAATATTGCCTGTGCAAATCTCCCAGCTTAATGTCCAGGGAAAAAAAAAAAAAAAAAAAAAAAAAAAAAAGACTGAAAATACCTGTATACAACATGATCAAAACCCAACGACATAAACAAAATAAAATATGAAAAAAATGAGGGGAAAAAAGGTTTTTTTCAAAAAATCTATACTGGTTAGTTGGTTTTTTCCTTATTAATGGAAATATCCCTGCATTGTCCTGCATTTGGAAGTTGACTTCAAGGGGTGACCTTCCCAAAAAACAAGATGCAATGCAGTTTTCTGGTTAGATAATGTCACTGCCTCTGTGTCAGCCCTTCACTTGTGCCAAATTACCACTGCCAACCTCTGTTGTAGGTTATTACTAAGCAGAATTAAAGAGAAATCACTCAAAACAAACCCACATACTGACTGGACTTGATAGTTTGCCAAAATTACAATGTCATTATTTGAAAAGATCTGAATGAAGTCTCCTATCAACACTGCTGGCTAGCTGGTGGATTTCTATATAGTTTGAGACTGCTTTGATTTTTTAAAACCATTTGCCTAATTAATTATATGGTCATATGATTACAGACAAATTACTGTTTATTACTACTAAATTGTTTTATCCCTGTGATGCAAGCCCAGTAGGTCAGTAATAAAAAACATCAGGTTTAGGCAATCACCATCAGGTTTCATAACAGCATTTTTAAGCTGTTTTTCCTGAACTGCAACAGCAGCCCAATCAAGCAGAGGATGTTGCTGTACTTCACTAACAATCCCACACCACCACCAATGCAAACACAAACCTCAGATTAACACACAAACAAGTCTTATGGCTGCCAACACCAAAAACTCGTGGAGCATGCTGGAACTGCAAAAGAATACCAGTTTTTAGAGAAAGCAGTGGTACAACACAAAAACACACTTAAAACTAATGCTGAATGCAGAAGCTGAACCCTTCAGAAAAATCAAACACCATAGAAAGCAGCACTTAGCTACTCTTGCTAATTGGTCACAACCAATGTCTGGGTGACAACACAGCTCTGCTGTTGAAGTGCAGCAGTTTAATAGACACTGAGAAAGCAAATCATTCATTCTTTCCAAAGGCTTCACTGGAATACCCCCAATACACATCAGTGATGCCAACTGTAGCTGGAAAAGCAGCAACTGCTGAAAACAGCTCAGCAAGCCTCTAATACTAGTGTAACATGGCCTGTATTAGTTAATTTAAAATTAATATCCATACTCCCCATGGCAAAAGTGTTTAATCTAAGGGTCATAATACTGAGCCACTAGTTTGTCATCTTCCACTAGTAATGACTGTAGGAAACAAAGTACAACATTTTTTAAGTCCTTAACACAATTACTTTAACTCCATTTCTCCTTGATCACAAAGGAACACATAAAAAAGCTTCAATTATAGAACATGCTATTCTTAAATTTACTTTCTAGTATTTCTTACAAGTAAAGAAAAAAATGGCTTTACAGCTGTATCCAGAGAGGTAAAAGTGGTTCCCGCTGCAGCTGACCAGAAGTCAAAACCAACTCTGAGCAGATATACACGACATACACTCATGTCAACAACTTTCCATGAAAAAAACTTCTTAAACCTATTACTTTGTTTCTTGGCATTCTCTACATAATTACCACCAGAAGTGCTGGGTTACCAACCCCCACCTGTAGTGCAGTGGATTGGAAGTATAAGTCTGGATCATCACTGCAATTGTGTGTCTTCCTGAATATCTTACTTCAGAGCTTCAGCTCCTGAAGCAAATGGCAATACAAGACCTAGCAAAGGTACACCTAGAGTGGCACAGCATGTTTGTGGCATTTAAGGGTTAAGATACGCCAACTGATGCTTCTGGTACAAGGGAAGAAACCCTAGGAAAACACTCCAAACTTCAATGCAAACTGGCAAATAGTTATTTTAGAATAAAGACAAAGGACTGGCACACACAACAATGAGCAGCTTCAAAACTGAAGGACTGCATAACTGCACAAGATTAAATACGAACCCTAGTGATGTAGTAAACCCCTCAGGTCCCGAACTACATCCAGGAGCAGCCAGAGGCTGCACGTGCCTGGGTATGTCAAGATGAGATGTACTCAGTCTGGAATTGTCTTCATCTCTCCCAGTGTGCTGCCCATCAAGAAGATCAGCTGGTGCTGATCTGCTGGAGTTCAGCTCTGCCCAGCAGATGCTCAGAGAGCATCGGCTACACAAAAGCAAATCGATGGGCTGTTAAAAGTCTTAATAGCACACTTGGTGGTTGGACAGACTATTCTACAGGGGGAGAGACATGGTAATTAAAATATCAGAAAACACTGCCACAGATCCATCAGGGAACTTCCATGAGGGTCAGAAAATTAAACAGTTCCCATGTCATGCCACCAGCCTTTCAGAGCTAATCAGAACTGCAAATCTTACTCTTGTCAGAGTCCCACTTCTCTTGTGTGCACAGAGAATGCAGGGTGTCTCCAGGCCCCAGGGGTTGAAAGGTTTTATGCTGTAACCATATCCTTGGAAAAGTGTTATGAACCAGCATCTATCTATGACGGATACACTAACAGATGTTAGACGGGTTTCTTTGTTGGTTTATTTTTTTATTAGGCATGCCTACTGGAAATTTAAGCCACAGGGGCAGTACCTTCTGCTACCTACAGGCCACTGGGAGGATTTAATCAAGTATGCATGATATAACAGGCACTGAAATTCCTGGAGAGGAATTGCTGAAATGCTGCAGAGGGTGTCACAGGGTGTCACACAGCCAGGCAACAGAAATAAAGTGATTTAAGTATATGAGACCAGAAAAGCAACTAGTGTAAAATACATGACTCCTTAATGCTAAAGATTTTAATTTTGGATATTGTCTATATTTAGTAAGAAATAACCAAACAGATCTAAATATAACAGGAACTTTTATAGCTGTCTTACAGTCTCCATACAGACTGAGGAAGCTTTTCTGTACTAAGGCACAAATATGTCTTCCCGTTATATCTGGTGGAGCACATGGCAAAATGCAACTTAGCATTATCCAGAAACAATGTGGCCAGTGAAACATCATTCCTAAAGTTCTAACTGCAGCCAGAGGATGTTCCCCCCTAACATTTACTGGGTCAACTCAAGCACACACACCAACATCTGCTGAGCAGGTAAAGGCCAGCTCAATACCTGCTCAAGCTAACAGGACCCTCTGTGTCACACTGGAGTGCTTGGGAGCAGCAGCAGATGGGAAGGCTTATTCAGCACCAGGGTAAAGCCTAAAATGCATCGTGCCTGAGGGCTTTCAGATAAAAGAGCATTCTCATGACAAAAAGTTCTAACAAAACTGAAATCTCGCTTTGTTTTAATCATCAAACGAAACAATCTCAGAAATACATTTCATGGAGCAAATGATTTTACTCACTTCACATTTTCAAGGTGAAGATGTGATTTCCTATAAGCACCATTAACTCTAAGCTCAGAACATACATGAGAGCCATAGGTAAGGTGGTAATTTCTTTTTACTTATAATTCATAATGATTCCATTATTAATCCACAGTTGGAGTTCAGTTATGACTAAACTCTTCCATTATTAATTGACTGACAGTGGAATATTCAGCTTAACACAATCAACTCTCTCATGGGCATTAAACAGTTGCTCTGTGGGTGTTTTTGGAGCTTTTCTGGGGGGTTGGTTCTTTTTTTTTCCTTTTTTTTTTTTTTTTTTTTTTGTAGCTTGGTTGGTAGGGGTTTTTTTAAGCATTATGATTTCCAATTAGTCAAAACCACAGTGTAGACACCCTGCATTTCATAACATGCCATTCTTTTTGCTAAAGATGGAACTAGAAGTATGTGAGATATTGGAAATACAAGATCTATTTTACATCTAACATCAACCTCATATAATCATAACTGCATTTTATTTTTAAGAGAATTTAAGTTCATATAGTGGAAGTTTTACTAGGGAATAGAAAAGGCAAGAGGCATGAGCTGGTCAGAAGATTCTGAATACATGTAATAAAGTTTCTTAAATAAGGAGACTCTCAGGACTAAATCTCTGGTCTAAATGTTATTCTGTGACATCAGTAAGAAAACATAGAAATGACTGTTACTTTAAAGCATATTGGCATTACTTCTAGATTTGGGGCTCTTCCTCCACCATTTGCTTCAAGGTTCCTTACCAGAATTTATCACCATCATCTTAACCGTCCCTGAAACACCTTTTGAAATATGATACACTAAGAAAATGGTTTAAACCCTCCTGACACATTCAACTGAGAATTTCTATATAAAGCTCTCCTCTCAATTCTCTTTCACAGTATCCCTGACACCTTCTCTAGTTGGCACCTAAGAGACGTTAGCACTATATTGCCATGAACTGCGTTTTTTAAATTACTTCCAAAATATTTATGAAAAAAGACTGAAGAATATAGTCAGAATTCATACTGTTGATCTTGGTCCAATTACTTATTTTTAATGCATACCACTAGGAATTAGGATTTGAAAAAACAAATGACAAAACATTATGAACAAGCTACTAGGGACAGTTTCCCAGAGCCATGTTTTATTTGAGAAAAGAACCGTCACTCTGCAATAAATAGCGGATTTTATTAGCATGTTGTTTGTTAATTCGTACAGTTTGTGTGTAATGAGTGAATTAAACTGACAGAACTACCTTGAAATTCATAATTGTTTAGAGAAGCAGAGAACTCCTAATGATTTACTCAATACAGTACATTTACAAAAGGAGACTTTGAAATTAAAAATTAATAAGCTATTAATAGGATGAGACAGCTTGTGACTCATTGTCTAACAAAGGAAACATGTCAGGGAACAAAGAAAAAGAAACAACCACTAGACTCCAAGTATGACTTTTTAAAGCTATAAGCACAAGCAAGTTATTTGAGTTATTAAACACAACAAGGTGACGTGTTCTCCAAGGAGACAAAAATCAACAAAAAGAAACAACTATGCCAACCTGGAAAACACAACCAACATGTTCTGTTTACCATGGCCAGCATGGTGAGAACCAGCTGTGTCAGAAGATAAGTCATGTCCTAAAAACCAAAGAAAAAAGTAAAAAGTCTTCTTGCACATCATAACTAAAGAGATCTTTTCACTAAAACTCTTTTAAATGCTCTTTACCACCAGTTTTTCTGTTTTCCTGAAATTTTTATCCTCAGTGCAGATTTCACTTAATTTAATCCCACATCTGCAAGCCAGAAACAGTAACGGAAGAAAATACATGTTTTGATTGCCAAGGTGTAGTTTGGGAAAAAAAAAAAAAAAACAAAAAAAACACACACAAATCTTGCTGCCTGCCCATACTCTCACCATTCTCTTTTGACTCATGGAAAATATTAGTCTGTGCCCTGCAGGATGTAGAAGCATAATAGTTTGAAACTAAGCATTTGATTAGAGACTGAAATTTATTTCAGCAATGACTCTCAAAGATAACAACACCAAAATTATTTTTAAATTAATACTTAAACTGGACTGCTCTCAAATATTGTGATGTTTTGATAAAACCTCATTTATTTATCAGGAGAAACCCACTCTTTTTGCAATAGTTTCCTATCTAACAATAATCTTTCTTGTCCAACCCTTCTTGTGAGAAAAGCTTAAACTAAAGGGGTGGGCATTCCAGCTTCTGTTGGTTAAGGACCTGGTTCTAGCCTGACCACATCAGTATTTGCTCAAACTCTTAATCTCACACTGCATTTATGAATTTTAGAGTTTACAGCTACAGGCACTAAACACATGCACAATCTGGCATGCTTTCAGCATTCCCTTGATTTCCTTCTCCTCATAAAGAGAACAGTCTCAACTCTGCATACCCACTTTTCAGGAACAGAATTTTTCCATGCCTCTAATTACCAAAATTTATTGCAGTGATCAAGTGCATGTTCTTAAAGCCCTTTGATGCACTATAAAGGGAATGTGTAAGTTTGAGGCTAATCATGCAACTTTTCCAGAACCCAGTATAGATCATCTGAACAACGTGAAATAAGAAAGACTTGTTTTATCAAAGGTCACTCTTTTACACATATGATCTCCTCCCATGCAAAGAAAAGTGTCCAATCTTGTTTCTCCAAAAGAATTCACTCTCAGAAAATTACTGGTGATGTTTCTGATAAACCAGTACAGTGCCAGCAAAGTTGGCCAAAAATAATGGAAGACTAGTCCAAATTGTCTCATTTGGAAAGACTGCCAAACTCCCCACAGTAAGTGGCTGGCATTCTCTATTTTTGTGTCAAAATATTTATCAGCTTGTCCCCAACAATAGCTACACTGACTTTATTAAAGCAGTAGTTAATATCAGTAGTGCACTGTATTAGTTCATATGCAATGTGTCTTTCATTCTGAACCGATCCGTGGTTTTGGAGTAACACAAATAAAAAAAGATTAGTACAATTTATGCCAAAGAAACAAACACTATGGGGAGTACCAGCCATTTCTGCCTCTCCCACCCAGCCTGTTTTTGCCTTCCTTTCCTCTGCTCCACTCACTGTCAGATTGTTTTCTGTCACCACAGACTTGGGATGGAGAACCCTTCTCAGCACTGCTCTCTCAGGGCCCTGGAACAGCTTTCAGCCAGCTCCCCAGAGGGGCTGAGCACCCTTCTGCTTTCCTTTATCCCTCCATCAAAGCCACCCCCTGCCACCCTTCTGAGAAAAGGAACCAAAAAACCAGAAAATTATGCAGACACAGTATTCTCAATGAGTAAATTAATTGATTTGACCTCAGATAAATTACTACTTAGAAAGAAATTTTGTTATAAACCCCCTCAAAATATTCATTGTGAATTGCCACATAATTTTCAGTGTAATCAAAATACTGCTACATTGTAGCTGAGATTAAGAAGACCCCTTTCTACTTTTGGTAAATGCATAATGTAATGAACTCGACCACTGTAAGAGAACAATTGAGCCTAATGAACAAAAAATCAACAGTAATTTAGTTTTATCCTGGATCAAAGTATCTATGGGTGGTAGGAGAGAATCACTATGTACAGCAGTTATTTGACTCTTATCTCAAGTGTTAGGGGCTCTTTTGCCTTAGTCCTTTCCTTAGTAATGACTTTATGGAAACATTCATTTCCTTAATGTATTTAAAGAGGGCAGGAGAAAGAGGAAGGCATTAAAACACTAACAATTCATTAATTCATCACAGATCAGAATTGGAAATCAGAACTTCCATCATGTGTTTTCAACACACTTGATCTTTTCTTAAGTTCACTTACCATTGTTCATTGTTGGGTCAGTACATACATGTACTGCCTTTGAACAGAACACAAGCACAGTATGGTAACACCTTCATTAGTCAGTTTTTGATAAACATTCTAGAATAAGGATTACAGTACCTTATTTAATGCACAAAACCTGCCTTCTAAGAGCTAAACTCAATGTCTTTTTTTTACATCACTGTACAGTTAAGGCCAAAATGTTGCATAAGCTGTCAAATCTAGAATAAAACACAATTGCCACAGTTCAATAAAAGCTGTTTATGCTCACAGTAGCCAGTTAAATCATGATGGATTGCAATGGATGTATGCTCTCAGTAATTGGAATGAACTCCACATAGGAATGTCTCTCAGGTCATACTAAGCCACTGAAATAGTCCCAAATACACAAGGAAATTTGTATTCACAACAGGTTAGTAGACTCATGAATAAAATTAAGTAGTATTTTACATTTTTGAAAAATTTATACAAGCTTCCAGCACAAATGTATAAGTCATGAGTAGCAAACAAACCAAAGAATTGAAAGATTGAAAACTTCTTTCACAAAGCTGCAGATTTCAGGAGGTTTCAGATAGGACATGGCATGGATAGGAAATCCCAGGGGTGTCTAAACTCCATAAAAAGACATGTTCATATTTTCTTCCAAGACACTTTCCTGATGAGATGTTTTGCTAATTCCTTTCGGAGCCCACTGCTTCACTGCATGAGCCCCCACTTCTCCCTCCTGTGTCCTGCGGCTTTCCCTTCCGGGGGCTGGGCTGCTGAACTGCGGGGCACCGGGGCATTCAGGGGGGAATGCTCGGCTCCGGCACCCCTCGCTCTCTCCTCGTCACACTCACACTTCTAAGAGGTTTCCCTGAGCATGGCAAAAACAATGCGTGGCACTGAAGCCGTTTTAAACATGGCTTTGTAATGCAGTAAGCACAAAGCCGCCCTTACTCAACACTGCTCTTAACTCGCACCGCTTCTGTGGAGAGCAAATCATTGCTAAGCTCAGCATTAGGGAACTGGCAGTGAATTACTGGCCACAGTGTGCTCTGATACATCACAACAAAGTGAGCATAACTGTTTGAGAATACTGATGTTTTCTACTTAAATATTAAACACTGATTCAATAGTCCTAAAAACCTCATCCCTGTAACCCAGGCAAGGGGAGCTGCCTTACAGCTCCATTCTGCTGTGTCTGGATTTGGAATTTTCAGTTTCTTCTGTAAAATGGAAAGGATGTGTGTGCATACACATACATATATTTATACAGACACTTATAAAAATGGAAGTGTAATTTATTTTTTTAAATATCAAACGCAAAAGCTCAACTAGATAAAAAATTAAGATACTTCCTATTTGCAGTGGGAGCCCTTGCTCTAACAAAGCTCATCTACCAACATTACATGGATCCACGTTTACTAATGTACTTATGATGTTTAATTGTACAATACTTACGCAGTACTTAGAAAAAACTCATGGCATGTGTTCAAACTGAGTTGGACACAGGTACAGACTCCTAGATATTATATATAAATTAAACTCACTAGTGCCAGGATGAAGGAAGAAGCTTGTAACAGCCAATTTGTTAGCATTAAGCTCCCAAAAATATTTAATAGTGCTCAGGAGAATTGTTCATATAACTTAATGTCATTTATCCCAAGATTTATGTTCCTAAATGCAATTGTGGAGAACAAATTGTTTTTTCCTTTTGAGAGGGGATTTGCCTTCACACTAAATTGCCAGTACACTCATCAAATTTGATATATCATGTCTATTTTTTCTAGGATTAAATGGAAAACCATTTTCAGTGAGTGACATACATAAATACTTCTGATAGCTGCTACTTAAGCCTCCTAATGTTATTTTTCAGGAAGTTTTACTGGCGTAGTGAAAATTATATTAAAACTCATTATTGCTCTTCATTTCTGTAGAATACACTCAGTTTGACTTTTACCACATGCTAAAACTATTTTAAACAAGATCTCCATAAGAAGACGTTGCAACATCTATCTGAAGTATTTATGAAGCCTGAAACACTGTAATATTCCAGAGATACTTAAAGATTAGACATGTCCCATCAGTGAGTCATTGCAGTATCTGCATACACTGGTATTTATAACAATGGCAGTGCACAAGAACCCCACATGGAAACAGATGGACAGATCATCATTATGAAAGAAAAAATATCTTCAAAATTAAAGACATCCCTTGTAGATGTATTGCTGGAGAAAAATGTGATACAGTAAAACAATAATCTGTTTCCATGCAAGCAAAAAAACATGCTGGAATGAGAGATGTCTAAATAAAATGTTCCAATTCAAAAAGTAAAAATGAAGAACGCTGCTGACAAGAAAGACAAACTGGTAACAATAGTTACAGGCTAATACTACTGCAATATAGTAACAATCTTTTATCTTCATACTATTCTTTTATTTAATATGCTATATTTTATAACTCATCCCCTTCACTTTCTTTAGTATTTACTCTATGCTATTTTTTCTGGTACTTTACTAAGTCCTCTAAGAACATGAAACTCTACTATGATTCTGATTGTTTTCCTTCATATATTAAAAATACAAACCTATAAAGAAAAAACATTACACTCCCCAACATTACATGTATCAACCCAGTAAGATTCATAATTTGAAATCTGATGTGTTTCACTTGTGTGATAGTCACAATTACCAATGATCAATGGAGAAACACTGGAATCCTTAAGAATGGTAAGAAGATTAAGTATGCCTAACATGCAGTAACTTCCCATTCACGTTGAAAATTATTACCATATATATTTATTTGTAAGAACACAGCTACATTTTAAGAGTATACTTGAGGCTGGCATAAACCAAGATTAGCTTAACTGATTTTTCAAGGAACTGTGCCAGTTACTACATGATAGCACCTGGTACTTCACCTTTTACCTCTGTGCAAATGACTTTTTCTAGTGCCAGGATGCACCATAGTTTACTGCATGTCAGAATTCATCACTAGAACTGCTCAGCATGAAGTCCACAAACAATGGGGGTCACAAAGAAGCTGTCAGGTTTTGTTTGAGAAATGACCCCTGCTCTTCATTCACATTCTTTCCACAATATCCCAGCACTCTCAAACAACTGACAGGGAAACTTCACTTATGCTAAACTGTCTAGACTAGAAGGTACAAAAAATGCAGATGATATACACACTACACAAGTGGATGATACTTTTTCAGCACTGGCTAAATTCATCAGTATTTTAGAAATGCTGGGGAGGGTTGATTTTTTAATAGCGTAATGTTTTTATTTTTCCATGATTGCAAAGGCAAACTTGTTTATATTGAACTGCCACAGTGGACTTAGCTTGTCTCAAGCTTCACTTGCTGTAGCCTAAAAATGTAAGAAAGAATCCAAGCCTCAAGTTTTAATTTCTATTCTGATGTCAAAGCTATGCCAAAATTCCATAGAATCATAGAATGTGCTGGATTGGAAGGCACCCATTGAGTCCAGCTCCTGGCCCTGCCCAGCACCACCCCCAGGAATCCCACCATGTACCTGAGAGTGTCATCCAAACACTTCTTGAATTCTGCTGGGGTTAGGGCTGTGACCAATTTCCTGGAAGAATTTGCTATCCTACAAGTAGCAATTATCCCATCCTGCAAGTAGCACAAACATCACACAAGTGTGGGGCTGCACACAAGCTTTCACTTAGCCTGGAGCCACAAAAAAACATGGAAGAGATTCCTTACTTTGACATTCCTTATGGTAAAAGAGGTATGATGACAGCCATCTGGGTGGCGGGAACAAATTCTAAGGAAAAAATATAGTAAGAATTTTTAAATTGAGAAAAAACCCAACCATGCTCTCTAGCAAGTAGAAGTGAAAACCCGGATACCCTGGATGTTTTGGATGCTTGGGAAGAAACAGTCTGCACTACAAAAAAAATTAAAAAATCTTTTATCAAACAAAATCATTATTGACTTGACATTCTTAAGCATTATCTTATCATTATCAAATCCTACTTGGATTTCATCATGTAAGGCTTGATTTAGATTGGCCTATCCAACTTTAATGGACTTGGGGAAAAAAAATAATACCCTCTTGCCCAGGGTTATTCATGTGTTAAGATACTAAGAAATAACCCCAAGCAGGAATCAAACAAGGTGCTCCATCTCACAGAGTGAGAATCAATTCCTGCCCTGAAGAACATGAACAAAGAAATAATTTTAAAAATAAATATAAAATAAAATAAAGATTAAATAAATATCAAAATAAATAGCATTTGGCAGGTCAATAGCACAGAAGAGTCTCAATGTCCAATTTGCTAGAGCCTGCATTGGCTCTCTACAATTCAGTGGGAACTGTTATATTGATTCAGGGTAGGACTTGCCATCTTTTCTCCACAGCTCTGCCAGAGCAGAGCCCTATGTGTGCCTGAAGAATGGCTCTAACTACCCTGCTCTCACCTGACAGTTAAAAATGCAGATGAAAGGCCAACTTAGCATTGTGGAAACTTTACCACTGTACCATGCCTTTTTAAATCTTGAGCTGTTCAGCAGCTCCCCTAGTGTTCAGAAAGCTTAGAAAAGGCCAAGAGCATCTTAGAAGCTGAAAAAATATGCTTGTTTATATAAAAAACATGTAAGTTATTACTTGTAGAATCCATTCATATCCTCTTTCTCCTTCCTGCCTTCTACTCTTCTATTTCTCCAGACTTAGGACCTATCCTCTTATTTTCTTGTCTTTTTTCCCCTTAACAAAATATACATGAGAGCCTGAAGTACTGTTTCCTTATTTAATACATCAGCCATGCAATACTAAATGCCAGTTGTGCAGCCCAATTTTACATGGAAGTGGATGTGTGAAGATTCACAAAAAAAGCCACCCTGGAGACACAAGTGCTAGGTTACTCGGAGATACTGCAAAACCCAGTCTCTGTTGCCTTTTCTAAATTTCATTTGTGGAAAGCTAATTTCTTCTGCATCCCTAATAGAATCACAGCACAATCCAGGTTAAGAAGGACTTGAAGACATAATTCTTGTGGTTAGGCAGGATGAAACTCATTCCCAAGAAGGACATAGACATACATTTTAATTTTTTAATTCTGTAGCTTCTTCTTTGTTTAAGGATTAATAATAACTCTTAAAAGATTATCCAGTATTAGAGGAATACAGTCTTACACCAAGAAGCACTTTACAAACAGTACTCTACAAAAGAAACACCTCATGCTAGCAAACAAGGAAACTGGGAGTATTTATGGTGATCCTGTCCCACAAACTGCCCCCAAACTCCCCCCAAAGTGGGGCAGGATCTGTGTGGCACAGTGAAGGGTTTACACCAGCAGTGAAAGAATAAAAGTGTGCACAGACTTCCAGAAAAAAGAAGTGTGGGCTTAAAACTTCACTGCTTGGAACAGAGAACAAAATTTTAATGGGAAATAATTCAGGTATCACTCATATATAGAAAGAAAATAAGATTGGTCAGTGGGTACCCAAATTAGGATGCATATCACTAAACTTAAAATTTGCACTGGAAAGAAAGTAGAGAGTGGTAGACAACATCAGTCAGAAAATTTGCATTCAGATAGAGTATTCTCAGCTCCACAAATAAGTATAAAGACAAGCTGAGAGAGCTGGGACTCTTCAGTCTGGAGAAGAGAAGGCTCTGGGGAAGCCTTCCAGTCCCTAAAGGGGGCCCACAAGAGAGCTGGAGAAGGACTTTTCACAGGGGTGAATAGTGACCAGACAAGGGCAATGGCCTTAAGCAAAGGAGGATAGATTTAGCTTAGATACAGGGAAGAAATTCCTTACTGTGTGGGTGGTACAGCACTGGAAGAGGTTGCCCAGGAAGGCAAACTCCCCATCCCTGAATGTATTTACAGCCAGGTAGGAGCAGCTCTGAGCAACCTGGCCTAGTGGAAGCAGTCCCTGCCAGTGGCAACAGGGTGCCTTTAAGGTCCCTTCCAACCCACACCATTCTATGATTGCACGATTTTAAATTCTCAGGACAAAGGGTATTGTTCTAGGTCAAGCTCTAATTCACTTTATGTTGTATAGGCTCTGAAGGGGCACTTGCAAGGCTACCATTATCCATTAGCCTCAACAAATGATGATGTAAAATGCTGAGAAATCAGAGCAATGCCACAGAATTTCAGACATCTACAAAATCAAAACATCAAATAAAAATTAACATAACACGCAGTGAACGTTAATATAGATTTTCATTTAATGATGGGAAGCGCATAGCAAATCAAGAGATCCTCACAGAAACAATTATCTGGTATCTCAGTGATAAAGAAACAGAGCTCATCTTTTCTGATGGATTAGAAGCCACATCACTGGCGGCAGCAAAAGCCAAATCCAACACAAGAACATCTTCGATTGATTCACTGTCTGATCTTGTTACTGTGAAACTCTCAGGGATTTATTACAGACTGCAACCAGGTGCATACAGTTAAATGTGATGCCTCACCTACAAAAAAAAGGTAAAGGAAAAAACACACAAAAACACACACAGAAAAAAAGAAACCCCACACAGATTTTTTTTTTTTTTTCTGCCATTTTCAGGCCCCAAAAGTTATTAAGTTAAGCCATGTCAATAATCATTAATCTCAGATTCAGGATCTCCAGTAGGACAAATAGTGCACTAAAACCAGTTTTAGTGGGAGTTTTAAAAGAGATGGGTCACCTTCCCTCAGTTCAATGCAACTGTATTTTCTTATACCAAAGTTCAAAGCTCATCGTGGTTTTAGTTTATCTTTACAATGATACCAAACATATTAGTCTGTTATCTCCCAACATACTAATTTCAAGAAGAAATTAAGTCAATTGCCAAATCCTGCAGCACACCCTTTTTATCAGACTAATGAATTACCTAAAACTTCTGTCAAATCTTAGACACTGGCCCTGAATTTCTCCAAACAAGAAAAGAAACCTGACAAACTAGGATGACTCTAGAAGAAAGTAAAGGGAATTCTGACACATTGATTAAACGGTTAATTAACCAAAGTTACACTTTTTCTCTTATCCTTTACAATCAATACTGAATGCAAGTTAAATGTTTCTGAAGCTTATCCCTCAATTCAATCTCACATTCACCTGCATTTCATTGTAATGCTGATACAGTTTGATTCAGAATTCCTTCTAGACCAAAGATTGCAGCTTATCAAAAAATACATTCAGTCTTTATTATATAATCTCCTATTTGCAATGTGTCTGTGGTATGACCATCAACCTGAAAGCCAATTTGCATTTCACTGAAAACAAAGCAGTAAGAGACAAAGGTGAGTTTCTCTGAGCTGCATCAGCTGTTACAGTACTTTGAAGCATGACCATTTTTGCTACTGATATCCAGTAATGCTCTTAGTGCTCTTTACAACTACCTGAAAGGAGATTGTAGTCTGATAGGTGCCAGTCACTTCTCTCAAGGAACAAGGAATAGACAAGAGGAAATGTAAGGACGTTTAGATTGGATATTAGGAAAAATTTCTTCACCAAAAGAGTTGTCAAACACAGAAACCCTCTGCCCAGGGAAATGGTTTAGTCACCATCCCTGAAATATTCAGAAGATATATAGAACTGGTACATAGGGACATGGTTTAGTGGTGGGCTTGGCAGTGCCAGGTTAATGGTTGGACTTAAGAATCATAAAGGCATCTTCCAACTTCCATGATTTTACAGGGTAACAGCATCAAATGGTGTGCCATTAACTCCATAGCCAAGGAAAAACAGGCATCTGAGAGACCTGTGTTATACGGACATCCTCACCAGTATCACCCTACAGTCAAAATCCAGCTTCTATTCAAAGAAAAAACAAAATAAAATTCAAACTGATGAGATTCATTTCATTTCCAAATGAGGAAACTTGGGCAGACTTTGTTTCCACTCATTCTTTAGCCTTTACTGGCTTGCTTCCAGGTATCATCAGCCGAGTTGCATATTTTACAAAAAAAAAATCCTATTGCTACACCAGTGGGATCGGAGCTAATAATCACTGGAAAAAGCTAAAAGGACACAAAAGGAGAGCTGGTAGAAAGAAAGACAAGGAAAATAGAGAAATGCAGTAAATATATTTTAAGATTCGGCAAAAAGACAAATGAGACCTGGAAACTGTGCAAAGTGCATTTGGAGGTCCTGATCCTGAAGGATGTAGCAACTGCCAGAGAACTGGCTTCTGAGGACAGAATTCAATCCAACCATTCTGCCTCTCTACATGACACAGGCTGGAGAATGCACCCATCAAATACACAGCTTTGGGGAGGTGATATTCAGTATTACCTCATCCAACAAGACTAGACAAAGTTTTGATCTGTACTCAGGAGGAGAACACAGTACACCTACTCTTCCTGACCAGACACTTGAGATACTTCCAGTACTACTGGAAGACCAAATCCTGCATTTCCTCTGTCCCTTGAGCAGGCATGTGTGCAGCAAAGCCTGTCCAGACATAATTACTGGGTTGCATGCCCTCCCCCAGCAGTTCTGAAAAGGGTATTTTGCCAGGAAGCATGCGCACACCTCCTGATTCACTCTGAAGCTGAGCCAAAAAGCACAGAACAGGCCACAACTGTCCAAACTGTTCATACAGCATATTTTCTGGCACAGCTGCAGAGCACACAGAGAGTGGGCTGCAGGATGGATGAATGGTTCTGGTAGTAGCAACCTTCAATCACTATTTTCTAGAGCTATTCTTAGTCCTTCCTCTGCTACCTTACAAATCCTTAAATTTAGAGGATTACAACACACTACAGCTCTTTTTGTGCAAGCAGACTTTCTGCATCCATAAAGCATGTAATGGAAATTTGCACAAAAGTGGCCCCAAAATTAGAGCTTAAATCAACACTGGATACAGATGTATATGGAAAGTCAATACTGTTGGAGGGAAAAAAAGTATTTCAACATTTTTATACAGTGGACAATTCTTCTGTTTTTCTTAACAAAACATGTGGATTAATATCCTAAGTACTAATTCCAAGAAGCATCATTCCCAGTGTCTCAGCCAAGCTGTAACTTTGTATTAGCACCTTCCTGTTATATGGTCTTTGCTTCAAAGGCAATCATGGAAAATTGCAATGCAGAGCTTGGCTAAGATCCACACTGGCACCACCACCATCCACGCCAGGCACCATTTCACATGGAGGACTTCAAGGGCTTGGGAAAGGACTAGAGGTCTTCTTGATTTTCTCAATGTTTCTGTCTCTGCAGTGGGACATGTTTCATAAATATCATCTCATTTGCTTCACATCCTGTGCTCTTATCATTATACACCATTTATTCTCCTATCTACTTTTTCTATTTCTGAAGTCTCAGGGAGCCCTGCCCATGTCAGCTAAATGAAGAGAAGACTGATGGGTCATTTAATTACCAGAAATAAGCACTTACTCCCTAAGAAGCAGATCTGGTAGCAAGATCTTTTCAAACTTGCTGATAGTGATGCAATAGGATCCAGCAGCTAACAATTAAAGCTGCATCCATTCAACCTTGAAACAGTCTGCAATTTCCTAGCAGTAACTGCAGCTGAACCTTGGAACTGTTTACTGGCAAAGACAGAGGGCGAATCCCTGTCACATGATGTGATCATAAAGAGAAGGCTTCAGTTTATCTCTGGAAGAATTTAAAGGTTATGAATTAAACAGCATTTCTTTCTGAGTCTCCATCTCTTGATCTACAAACTTGTTTCTTCACTTGTTCTTTCGAATCACAGGGAGAAGGTGGTCCCTTTTAACACCCAAACCATGTTTCTTAGACAAAAGCTCCCAGGTAACTTGCAGAACACTTTAAACAAACATAAATAAACAGGATCCACTTGACTGGTGATGTTCAGATCTAGTATAGGAACAGATTACTTCATCTAGTTAGACTGTTCAATCTTTGGTTTGCACTTCAGCTTGTGTTTTGGCTAGGGAGCAGGGAGTGGAATAAAGGATTATTGTGCTTTTCTCTGCTGCACAGACTGTCTGAGGATATCATCCCTAAGAAGAGCCAGGCCCTGAGCATTACTGACCACACTTCTGCTGCAGGTTTCTAAGCACACAACTGCTCACTCTAATGCCCCTGTGGTCAGTATTGTACCAGCCTGGCACCAAGCTGACACTGACTTGCAGGACCTCAGTAATCCTATTAAACCCCAAACACTATTAATATCATAAAAAAGAACATCCACCTGCATTTCACATAAGGCCTATCACATAAGGCATGAAGTCAATCAAAAAGTGCACATCATAAATAAAGGCTAACCTGGAAAAAGAATTTGCATTTTAATACACGGGCATCTACAGCAATCAACAAGAAAACAACAGAAGAATATTCTGAGCAATATCAAACAAACTTCTGTCCTTGTTTTCAAAAGTAATTTCAAAGACATGATTCATTTCATCCACCCTCATATTTCTCCATTTCAAAAGGAAATTCTGTCTTTTTTTTAAATTTAAAACCTTTCCTCTAGGGGGAAAAATCCTTACAAGAACCTGCTTTTAAAAGATAATCTAGGGATTCTGTTTTGTAAAAACAGAGCTGATTTTCAAAAGAGGAAGGAGCCTGACTTAAACATCTGCAACTGCAGCTCTCCCCCAGGCATCTGATTAAGCATCTATGGAAATTAAGTAGGCACTTCAGCATTCTGCCAAACTGGACTGAAAAGTATGCTTCGATGATTTGGGATTTCACCTTCAAAACAGTTCAGGTCTTAAATACACTCCATTATAAAACACAGATTTATTGTTTAGTGTTCCATTTTGGCCAACAATTCTTTGGCAACTTTTTTCAAGACAAGGACAATACCTTCTTTCCCTCTGACCTGAGTTTGCCATAACACCCCAATTTTCAGTCCCACATTTCTACCACAGAAGTAGCCACCTTTTGAAGGGTAATAAACACACTTTCTAACAAATAATATTATGCAGAATCCCAGTCCTGCACTAAGCCTCTGACTGTAAGGTCCATATGAAAATGAGGAAAAAAGTCTGAGAGAGTGCAAAATTAGCCCTGCAATACCATCTCAGTGTCTGACATGAGAATTTAATTTTTTGCTTTTCACTTCCTCTCACACGTCTAAAGATCAATTATAACAGAAATATATTTTAAAACTTACATAAATTCCCCTAAACTATTTCTTGTTCTGAAAACTATTAACATAATGCTATGTATATATAAAAATGTGTCTGATAGTACTTAAGGTGGTCCCTAAAAAAAGACAATCACAATCATCCTGACTTGAAGCCAACAATATTACTTTGACTTGGCCTCTGCAGCAGATAATCTGAGAAGTTAAAATAAGAAATGAACTTTTCAAAAATAAGTATGGTTTATACTGTGCACACTACAGAAGCAACACAAAAACATGCATTACAACTACATTCTAGATGAACTCCAACATTCTTTTTCCATGCTCTTACTAAGATTAAATGCCTTGGAGACCAATTAGGTATTAAGGTCCAAATTTGCCTCGTTCAATCATAGCCAGTGACAAAAACTTTGTTTCCCACCAAATTACTAGAAGCATCCTGTGACTTCTTTATAAGAAGAAACAAAGCAAGATTTTTTTCAGACATTATTTGCAATACAAAAAAAAAAAAATATACCCACATCTACAGCACATTTTTGCACATCATAGAAGTACTGTGAACAGCCTTCTGTAACATGCAAAACTGCAAAATTATCCCTACTTATCTTTCTTTCCAAGCATAGTAGATACTTCTTTTTTTGCTCTCAGTCAAACCCTCTCTTCCTCCCCACCACCCCAGCTTTTATCTCACAATTTTCCTTCTGAAACACCTCATAAAACAATTATAGTAAGTTATAAAAGGTATTTATATTTATAAACATTTACTGAATCACAACTGAGTGCATTTAACTGTTCAGAAAACTTTGTGGAAAAAACCTCAAGTGTACGTCTTACTTCATCTAAAACTCAGCACAATGTGAGTTTACCTGTACCTTAACTGTGCTGTAGGTCATGATGAGTCACTGTTCTCTGGAAGAGCAGCCTGAGCACCACCTGCAACTTGTCAGGAGGCTAAAATATGATTAAGTTATCCAAAGCTTTCCTCTAGCAGGAAATCTTCCCATACACAGAATTACTGCATGGATGCATTGACATAAAACAATTTTTCCAAAGCCAAGTATCATTTCACCTCCACGCTGAAAACAGAGCATAGACAGAATAAAAGGTTCTCACCACAACAGAAAACAATTTGGGTTTGGTTTTAAAGGTAGCTTTGGGGAATCAATAGTTAGACTACTTCCAGTCAAATTCTGCCTCATCTTTCCCACTCCCCCCCCCGAATCCTTTTCTCTCACTTTTGTAATAAGGACTGGCCTTGTACTAAACTTTTCCTAATGGCTGTGTTCATTTCTGTAGCACTAGGAAAGCAGGGGCCGCTGCACGAGAATAGAAAAAACATCATGGTTGTCTGCTACATGTGAGCTGTTACTCATCTTCCTTAGAATTTTTCAAAACATCAGGCTATTTAATTATCCTCACAAAACTGCACAGAGAAGAACAAGGTAAGTGTCATGCAATTGGAAATACAGTAATTACAAAATATTACATATATTGCCTTCAATGTTCTGACTTGAAGAGTTACAAGATACTTATCTCAGAGGCTCCTTTTGAACCTGAAAAGCTGACAAACCTGTCATCCACTGACCAAAATAATTGCAGTTTCCACTTCCTAAGTAGTTAAACAATAAGTCAGCTCACACTCCAGGCTTCTAATGAAAAAAAAAAAAGAAAATGTACAGATTTGTTAAGGCTGGCAACAAGTTAATCTTACTTAAATTGCTCCCCTTTTCAATAAGCCTGACATATTTTTGTGCTATTCTTTAATCTTCATGATCTAATCTGTTTTGTTAAACTACATTTTCAAAATTCTCTTCTTCCCATCTCTTCTACTTTTCTGTCACCCAGTGCAAAGCTGTTAATTGGCAATCAAGTATAACTGCAGAGCAAGCCAGTGTTAAGCACCAGGCTATACCGAGTGTCTACGATGAAACTGATTTTGCAGAAGTAGTTCATCTCCCTTGAAACTGCTTGTTTGCCTCCACAGATTCCCAAAAGAAAGGCTGTTCTAAATTTACTAACTGATCTTCTTGGTATGAATTATATACCCGGTATGTTATTTTGCAACTCTTTTGCTGCTCTTTAAGCATTACCCAGTGCTAAATTCCCATCAAGTACAACAGCAAGTCAAGAGCACAGCCTATAATTCTGTGCCTTAAATGAGACAACCACAGTCCAAGTGCAACACATGAACTCGGGCACACCAGAGAAACAGAGAACACTTGTACAAGTTAATGACTGGAAATCTTTGTACAGCTGCTTTCTAAATTCTATGCTGTGAGCAGCTGATTCCAACAAGAATATTAGATAGGAAAGCCAAAAGCATCAAAATGCAGAACTTGAAACAGGAACACATTTCAGTGAGATCAGTTATGACACTGAAGTTAGGCTGTGCAGAGTTTCTAAGTGTTGATGTTAACCATGATATTCAAAGCTAACAAAGCAGAAGGGAATATAAAATGTTTCTGGACATCTTAAGTGCCACATAAGGAATTATTTTGTCCAGAAATTCAACAAATTAGTTGTGTCAAGGAGCTCAAAAGGAACATGCAGTTAGAGTATTACTGTCCTAAAAGAAACCAACAAAGGTTTTCATTATTTAGGTACCTCAGTTGCATGTTAGTGGTGCTTCTATTTCTGCAACTCTTATGTCTGCCTAAAGTACATATAAACTACTTACATTTGCTTATTACTCACAGCCCTGGCTTCTGATAAAATTACTTATCAAAATCTAATAAAGCATTGTGGACCATTCTAGACTCATGCTTAAAATTACCATATGAAGAAAATATTTTTAAAATTTTACAAATGTCTTCTCAGCTCAGAAACGGCTCTAACAATTTCATGATTTTGCTAAAAAAATCTTAACTAAAATTAGTATTCCGTGTGTGGGCATACCACTATATTTTTAATTTTTTGAAGAGACTAAAAAAAGTCCTGGTACTAACCTTAATCTTTTATGGCTAAGATCTATAAAAAAAAAACCCAGTAAAACTCACTCCAAATTCTAAAAAAAGCCATAAGCATAGCTGAAGCAAATGAGTTTGCAGATTGATCCTGATCAGTCTTTGCTCCATTTGCTTGTTTTGGAAAGCAGCATCCCACTCTTCCATCAAGGAAGAGAGGTAAAAAAGCTCAAGTGATGTTCCTCCTCATTGCAAATGCACAGAAGCTGCTGGAGGTGAAAGCAAAAGCTCCTATATGCCACCCTTTCCTTTTGACACACAGGAGAAAATCTGACATCAAGGACTTTCAGTGTCTTAGATGCAGTATCTTTAAAAAATGGTACAGCACCAGCAGAGTTCAGCAGCTGATAAAAAAGGTGACCCAAGGCATCTGCTACAGACCAGGAAAAAGGGAGAAGAAGCTGAATTCTAATCACGTCCCCTGCTTTGCCAATACAACCCTCATTTTAATTCACATTTTGACAGTCCCATGGCTGGCCAGCATGGCTGTCTTCAGAGGTGACCCCAACAACTACAATATTTCTTTCTAATGAAGGGGCTACTTTTTCTATTACCCTATGCAAGGGTAATCAAAACTTCACTCTCCAAGCTGCCATCCTTACTAGACCAAAAAGGACAAGAAAAGGATGACAAAAGCCACGAGTATGAATGTGTTGCAGAGAACTGCAGAAATCCAAAATTACTGGAGGTCTGAGGAAGGATGAGAATGACAAGATAATTGCAGAGATGCCTGAAGACAAAACAGAGAGAGAGTGGCAGAGGAAGGAAATCAGAAGAGAAAGGACTTTGGGACACAGAAGATGGTAAGATAGGAAAACTTCAAAGAAAGTAATCAAAAGAATAATTTAAAGATAATGGATACATGACATTTCAGAACACATACTCTTAAAACACTAATTGTCCCTGTTCTATGGCTAAATTGATTAGAGTTCTGTGGTTTTCCAATTAAAATGCCACCTTAAACACACACCAATGATAATTAGGAGGAAAAGAACCTCACAATATAATATTACATAAAATCACTTAGACTCTTACAGTAAGGAAGTTGAATTTAAAACAATCAGTTCCATAATGGTTGAACTATCACTCAAAAAATGGAGGGTAAGTCAGGCATAACTGTTTATACAACACTATTTCTGGGAAGGTGTGATACTTACAAAGCTTGATTTTGGGAGGATCCATTACATTCCTATCCTAAGTTTCAACAGGCAGGAAGATGTATGCTGGGTTTGGGTTTTATGCCACGCCCAAGACCAGTATTACAGTATTTGTAAATCAAAAGCAATAATGAATTGATAAACAGGTTTAATGGAGGTTGCCACATTTAGGGAACAAAACCACTGTTTATTTTACTACATGGGTTTTGAAAGTGAGATGAATTTGGGCGGTGGGACTAGATAGTCTTTAAGTTTCATTCCAGCACCTTAACATTCTGTGATTCTATGATAAGGGCAGCAAGAGAAAGCTTTTTGCATTGAGACATGACTTGCCATGGAAGGGCTTCCTCAAAACTCAAAACCTGGAAGCATTTGCAGGAATTCAGATTTCACTGATCTGATTGGGAAGATTGTTCCACAGCTGAATCCTTACAAAAAAGGGCATTTTATCCCCAGTTCTTCGAACGTTAATCCTGGACAATGCTAACTGCATTGTGCCAGATCCACACACCCGCGGGACAGTTCACAGTCCAACTCAATCTTTCCACTATAAAAGCCTATCCAAAAAATTTTCCTGCACAGTCCAGGAGGAACAGTGCTAGAAACACTTCTAGCTCTTTATTCCTTGGGAATTTTCCATTTTTGTGAATAATGGATAAAAACTTCAATCAGTTAAGAATTTAAAATTCAGTTCCTGATAACTTTAAAATAGGTGATACTCTGCTCACCTCAAATTTTTAGCCATGCTAGAAATATTACAAACTATAGATAAGTGAAATACCACCTGCAGATGAAAACATGGCTATAGCACCTAACTACTTGGAACATTCATGCTCTAAGAGATCATGCATGGACTGTTTTAAATTTCAAGTGAGTAACGACAAGAAGAACTGAACTTTTAAGTACCTATAAAATATTATTATGTATATTTACATTTTAATGAGAGAAAATGTCTTCACTCAAATCTATCTAACATTGTACAAAGATCAGAGAGCATATGCAGTAACACAGATACCCAATGAGTAACTTAAAAAGTAGATTATTCATAGGAGAAAACTTTCTCCCCATATATAGGAAATGTGAATATATCATGCAATACTTCTGCTGGTTTTCTGCAGCAAACTATATTTCACTAAATATTTCAACTAGTTGCTTAGTACATTGCACAGAATGAGGGAAAACTGATCAGATACACCAATCAAAGCAGATTACATCCTGTTAATCCACTTAACAATTTAAACTGCGCTTGGCCTGATCTAAGAAGTGTAAATCACAGTAGCCCAATTAAGAATTATATCCATCTAAATTAGCTGGTACTAGGCATACAAGCATCTCCTTTTTCAGTAAAACTCAGCAAGTATTAAAACAGTAAGAAAAACAACAACAATATTATTATACACAAGACCACTTTCCTTTATTCAAATCATTAAGCATAGAACTCACCTGAGAAGACTCATTTTTATCCACAGGATGCAAAACCTCCCTTAATTTCTCCTTCCTTAAAAGACAACTTCAAGCCTTTAACAAACCACACCAGTCTTAGGTTATCAGTGTGACAGTAAAAGATTTCACTGGTGTTCCCCAAGAGGTAACAAATGAGATCTACATTCCAAACGTATTTTGGATTGAGGATGATCAAAAGGACAAGCCATCCTCAGCAGCAAGAAGACACACAAGCAGACTCTGCAGTGCTACTCCATGGATCCTAATTGTCCTGGCCCTGCTGCAGGGGCAGGGGGAGAGGCTTCACAACCAGCTCTGTACTAACAAAGAATGATTCCAATATTGATTCTTCATGGGGTTACTCACATGAGTAAACATTAATCAATTTATGTTAGGGTTGCAAATTAAGATCAAAATAGTTATTTGACAAATAAAGTTGGCTTGCAGCTGACTTACAGCCACAAGTCATGAGGCATATCCTGTAGATATTGCTCTTTCAATCCTGCTTTTTGTTTTCCAAATGACACATAACCAGCTAAGACACTAAATCAACACACAACAGTTCACATGTGGTTAATCAAAGCATATTTTAGATAACAGTCTTTGTTTAATATACACATAGCCCAAACTGTCTAATGTATTAATAAAAAGATGTCATTAATTTAAAAATCACATTAATCTGTTGAAAAAATGTCCATGTATTAGAGAAAAAACGTAGCCCTGAAGTTACACTAACGAAAGATTTAATGAGAAGTATTTCTGTTTTTCCAGAATGAGTAACTGAGAGTTCATCAATGCTTGTGCTTTGCTCCTCCACTAGTCTTCCATTTGTTTGGGTGAATTTTTATCAAAGTACCAGAAAGAAAATCACTTTTATGGTGACAATAGCAACACAAACCATGGAAAGGAGGCACAGTGACATAAGATCTGAGACATCCATTTTCTTCTATGGACAGATTCAAATCATACTGTATAACTTAAAAATAAATTTTAAAAAAGAAAAACAACAACAAAAAAAACCCCCGAGCAGTATAGGAACGACCAACAGAGCATGAAAAAAAGGTTCTTTCAAGCCAATTCATGGCAGTTCTCCCATCAAAAGAAAAATTAAATATATGCATTAGTCCTCCTCATGCTGACTTCATATACCCTTTGTACAGCTGACAACTGATGAAGCTTATGCTGAGGTGCTGAACACATTTCTTTTATTTATAGTACCTCAAACTCTTTAAAAACCAAGATAAGCATAAGCAAGATTTCAAAACCTCCCGACTTCATGTTCTTAAAGCCTCGGCAGTTAATTGTTGCACTTAGTGATTTACCCTATCAAAATGGGGCAAGCATATCTTAAGCTCAACATAAATCAAAACCAGACTTATTTGTAGTGTATCTAAGCCAAAGCCTTTTACCTATTGACTTACCTTAAGTAGAAACCCATTACTTAAGCCCATGCCTTTGCACACAGCCAGTATCAACATCAGTATTAAGAGGAAATTAAACAACATAAAAGCAAAGATTTCTTCTGAAAAATTGAGTCAGTTTTAAAAGACACAAGATCTCACTGGAAATTAGTATTCTTAAAACTACCAGGCAAAATTGAACCCAATACTCAATAAAATAAATAAAAAACACCCAATCAAATTCAATAAAGTAAAACAAGGATAACATTTTTAAATGGTGATTAATCCACCTCTTGGAGCATGAAGTCTGACAATTTGACTTTATTTACCTATTTAATATAAATGTATCCATAAATCAACTCCATAAAAAGCAGCCTTCCATAATTTGCAATATTTACAGTATGTTTTATACAATGCCTAAAGAGATTAAGAAACCCCTAAAACCTCTCTCTGAAGCATGAAAAAGCCTACATCTTTGGTATTGGGAACAAAAAACACATCTACACTGTTCAGTACAACTAAATATATGATGCTGAAACTAAGGCAAGAAGTGGGAAATATCAAGAGTTCTGTAGAACATTAAGGAGTGTGACAATTTACATCTGCTGAGCAGCAGGACCATGGTGTTTGCAGTGGCTCTCTGCACTAAGCTATAGATTCATAATGAAAAATATCAGCCTGCCAACAGGCTGTTTTATGCCAACATAAAACATATTACTCAAGCTCAGAGCAAGTTCACAGCACACACTCAAGTTAATAGGACTTGTTTATAAAAGTTGAGTTAGCTCAAAGTTGTATACTGTTGAAAGTTATTTCACTCCAAGGAAGTCAAAACACATTATTTAGGAAATGAAACAGAGAAGTGATGTCATATCTACACATACAGAGATGATTAGGAGAACATTTGACACAAAAACACCATGTAAGGCAATCACGAACTGTGACAGTTACTCCAATTATGATACTTGGCTAAAAACACAAGAACCTAACAGCATTTTGGGAAGGTCTGGGCATTGCTCAACATGGCATTATTCAAAACATAAGAAGATGGCTGTTATATGAAACAGTGTGTGTGTATATGTATTTATTTTTTTTACCCAGACACACAGATACAAAATAACAATATGCACTAAACTTCCTTAAGTGTTGCTTTCTCCTAAGTGACAGTGGCCTCTTGTTTATCTAGTGACCTCTAGATAAAGAGCATTCAATTGGAGCTTTTTCTTATCCACACACACGCATTAGCACCTCTATGGCTACACCTGTGCCTGTTTGAGAACAGGCCAGATGCTGAAGCCATGCAGGAGAGAGCACACACTAAATGCTCTTGTCTCACTGGACAGGCCTGTCTTGTCCCTCATCCATTTTGGGACAGTCCCTAGCCCATGGCTTTCCCTTAGCAGTGCTCTGTTAGGGCTGCTGACACTGGCCCAAGGCAGGCCAGGGAGCATCTGACACCTGGACAGTGCCACAGCCCTATGGCAGCACTCAGGTTCAGCAGCTACAGACCAGCCTTACCTTACCTTACCTTCCCCAGGGGAAGTTCTGCAAGACTCAGAGAGCACAACAGTTGTATTTTTTCTTATTTTCCTTTACCATATAAATATTCAGGAAATTATTTCCAGGACTGTGATATTTATGTTGGTGAAGACAATTTAGATATTTTTATTAGAGAAATGAAGCAAGAAAGATAAAATGTGGGTTTGTGTAGTTATGGCTACATTTTACATTTTAGAGATAATATATTTACAATATCTGCTCCTTATTTCTAATAGGAGAAATCCCTTTTTTCAAACTAGCAGCTCAAAACAGACTCAAATCAGTAATCATGAAGGAGAATAATGATCACCCAAGCAGACTGGCCTTTTTAAAAAGCCTCTTAAATAAAGAAAACCCACCTTTGAACAAGTACTTCTGAAGCTGGAATGCTGTAGCCTAGCACTATGAATCTCCATGCTCTTGTGAGAGGGAGGTTAAGGCATGACTCAAAGATGGACTTCTGTGACAATCAAGATCCAAAGGGAGTTGTTTGGTTTGTGATTTTCTTTAACAGTATTTTGCTCAGCATGTAATAAATGCCCTGGATATGAGGCACCTAGAGAATTATCACTTTAGAGCATTTTTTCAGCAGGATCCTTACAGACCACACTGCTTCCCACCAGGCTATGGCTGATCCACTCCACTCACCATGAGGTGCTGCAGCTTCAGCTGTCACATTTATTCCTGGAAAACTTTTTTCCTACTGTGGCTACTCTATCTGACAAGGATCAGTCAATGTTTTCTTTTTTAAAAGATGCTGCTGGTCATTCCTGGAAGAAAATGAAATTTACTGCTGTATGCTTTTGGCTCATCTAATTACAATACCAGCCTTCAGGGAATTTTTAAACTAACGACATTGGATTTGTCAAGCACAAAACTTTTAATCTGATTTTTCAAGTGGATCCTAGCCAATGGATCCTGGCCACCACAGCACTTAACAAAACACATTTGACTGTCCTCCATGCAATATTTAGGTGGGCTTCTTGTCAAAATGTTAATTTTTGTTACCCAATATCTTTCTCTGGTGGTCAATACAAGGCGTATAGGGATATTGACAATGCTATTAAAGTTTTTATGACTGAAAGTCCACAAGTCAAATTATATGTGTGTATATACAACTTCACAAATGAATGGAGGCACAGACTTTGAGAAATCTGAACCAAAACACTGGATGAACAACTCCCCCATTTGTCTGCTGATCTCATGATGCAACATCAAGAAGCACCAGCTCAACAATAGTTATTTTTTATTTTATTTCAACATCCTAGTCCTTATTTTCAACAGTTTTTTTTTTTTTAATTTTCAGTGCTAATACTATGAAAAAAAGCCGAAACATTAATTACACCACAATGACTCCTTTACCCTCAAAAGCAAACAATTCAGATGACCCATTAATGATCTACTTTTGGGTATTTCCTTAGTGCTAGAGTATAAATAATGCACCATTTGAGCTGTTAGGTTTGGTTTGACTGCACTAGTTGGGTCTTTTTGGTCAAATAATGATGGACTCACACTTCAATTTCAAATTCATTTCCATTATTACTCCTCTGCACACAAAAGCTGCAACTGTGCCATGTAGAAACATTGACAACTACACTTCAAAGAAAAGATCCCTTTCAAAACTCTCTTTCAAACATAATTATTGCCTATTTTTCAAAAGTGCTTACTTTATGACAAATTTATGAAACAAAATATGAAATACAAGTATTATTGTAGATTAAGCTGCTGCTATCAGCATGCTAGTCCTCCCCAATCATAAAAAAAAATACAATTGTAACACAAAACTGTTCAAATGTAACAAAACTCAAAATAGTGGCACAATCCAGTGGCTACATCCAAACCAGACTTAGCCTGAGTCGCTTGTCATTTTCTCCCCAGTACCAGGCACGGTGTGAAGGAACAGCTCTCCACTGGTAACACAGAGCAAGATGAAGGCTATGACTACCCATTTAATTCAAAAGCCAAACACATTCATCCTGTCAGCAGAACTTGGAAACCTAACACCAACTTTATTACCAAAACAAGTAACAGGATTCCTGGAAGTTGGAAGGGATGACTGAAACACATCCACTTGTAATGTGACTGACCATCTCCAACCAACAGTCAGGGCTTGCACTTCCAGTGAGAATTCACAATCCAACTGCAGTCATTTAACACAACTACTCAGAAGAGGACATGCAACTGCTGTGCTACTTTCTTCAAGCATGCAACCAATTTTAAGAAAAGACACATTTCAAGCACTGATGTCTACGCTTCTGAAAAAATATAAAACAAAAAAGTGCTACTTGAACTCTTCTATAAGTACTACAATATTTTAGCATTATATCCTACTTCCACAAAGATGTGTCCTTGTAACATGCATCCACACTACACAAAGCTATATCAGCATTTTCTATCCTACTGCCAGATGTGGGGATTTTCAGTCTTCTCCTCCCTGATATTCCAACAGATCACAAACAAGTTGCTGTGGAGGCACATCGCTGATGCCCTGTATCATTGTCTATATAAACCACACAGTTTACTTCAACTTCAATGGAAATTACAAGGAACTTTTCTCAGATACTAAACTCAGAAACCAAAATAATAGCTCATGTCATTCTCAACTACCAAAGGGCCCTGATATGATTAGAGAAACACCTCAACATAACACCAAGTAGCTTCAAAGCTCCAAAACACGCTTCCAAGGTTGCAAGAGTATGCCTCCTTTCCTATTAGGTTAGAGAATTTCTGCATCAACCAGTGAATTCCGTTCCATCTGTTGGCAATGAAATTAATACACTGTCTTCTGGTGGTAGCTGCGCTCCAGCCTCTCCCCCTCTGATCAGCAAGGGACACTGTGAAGATAAAGGTTTTGACTGTGTCATGCATAATGACAGCAGGATCAAACAAAATTACGCTCAGCTACTCAGAGCACTCCATGCTATGAAAGGCAGTATTTTGGATACTGTCTCAAGTAAAGGATTTTGAACATGCTACTAAATTTCAAGCACATTATTTACATCTCATTTTTAAATATTCAGCAACAGCACCCGAACAGGTGTTTCATTAGCCAATGGAGTAAATGCAATATCCTAAGCATTCTGCCACTGTCTGACTGAACAAACAAAATGCTGAGTTAGATTAAAAAGAAAAAAAGGAAGAGGAATTACATGCAATTATTCAAGAATTTAATCTGCAGATTGAGTCTTATAGATAGAAATCCCCCTTATTTTGCAGCTTGTTGAAGCTTTAGCTGCAGTTTAAAGCATGTTGGCACATAAAGGAAAAAGTTAATTTCTTTTCCATTAGGCATTACTACTTAATCTTATAAATGGGGAAATCACAAAATTCATTTAATTTCTTCTCAGGAAATCTGACAAACCAGTATATTGTTTCTAGCTGGCAGCCACTGCACTATCACAGAGTTTCTTAAAGTGCACAACACTGTGCATTCTACCAGGTTTGAAAAAACTCTGGAAATGTAAAACAAATAGAAATGCCCATTAGCTAAATTCACTCTAAAAACAAATAGCAAGAAAGCAATAGGTCTTAAAGGAAGACAGAGGGTCCTTGCAGAGGGTGGCAAATGCTCCAAGCCAAACTAAATCCACAGTGCTAACAAACCACAGCTTTGCTCTGGCATCACCAGAAGGCTGTTTTTATAAAGACACATGGACAGAAGGGAGGCTTTTCAACTACAATTCTGTCAAGTTAAGCTGCTACCAAGCAGAAGTTTCAAAGTGGTTTCCAGTCAACCATATGAGCTCCATGGAATCTCAGAGCCCATTTTAAGGTGATATAAGTAAGGACAGAAAGATAGATTCACACGTGAGCTAACATCTAACATCCACTGTGGGAGCTCCAGCTGACACAAAAGCAACCACCACATTTTTTGGATAATTTTGGAAATTTAGAGCCTGAACAGCAGCGTTGATTGAAAGGCACCATTAGGCTTGTTCCTTTCATATGCTAATAATTACATCATGCCTTATGGCCTGATGCTGCAACCATACATTATCATCTCATAAAGATGATTTTTTCTAAAGAAGTCTAATATGTGAGCAAACAGCTCACCTGCATATAGGAAGAAGGTTTATTAATTTGTCCATGACACAGATTTCCTTCTGTACCTTTGCACCGTGAATAACTACTACTGAAATATTTATAAAGGTTTTACTTACTTTTTTTAAAAAGTAAGAAAACAATGTAACTGTTGGGGCAGAAAAAAAGAAATCGACAAAAGAAATTTTGGAACATAGAGGAAGCAGCCCAGGACATCAACAAAGTGAAGCAAGGTAAGGCCCCTGATTAAGGGCTGAATCTCCTGCAAGTATTCTAGTGCAATGTAGTGTAGTGCAACGATTGTGTCACACAGCACCCCAGAAAATGGAGGGGAAAATAAAATGTTACAAATACTCTCTCCATGTTCCTGACATATATCCAGGAACAAAATAAGCGATAATAAATTATGTAACTCTATTACTGACTACATACACCATGCTCTCTTTTATTTTGGCATCATACAGGCCAAAAGAGAATTTTATTTCTCTCAAATACCCTGGTTTATAGTGATGTGCACTGAAAAGGTTAAGAGAAAAAAACCAAAAACGTACTAAGGAAAGAAGATCTCCACACCAACAAACAATCCACAGAACAGTGAGGACACGAATATAAACCTATTTTTCCCGCACACATACTGTATTATGCTGTTATTTCTAGTTCGTGCACACAGGAATAGAAACACACATTAAGTCCCCCTGTTTTGAAAAGAACACGCTTGAAAACTGCGGTGATCCTTCATCCCCACCACGGACAGTGCTATACAGAATCTGGAGAAGAGCCTTATACATAAACAAATAAATACACTAAACGGCGAAGGGGGACAGCCCGGAGGAAATAAACGCGGCACACAAAGTGCTGAACGCCTTCCCCGGGCAGTAAACCAGCTATAAGGTAATGGCCCAAAAGCGATTTAAATTACGCCGAGCCGAGCCCTGCGGGCTCCGCGGCAGCGCGGCGCCCGCTCCTCCCGCATGCCGGGGCCGCCGCGGCGGGCGCCGGGGCGAGGAGCGGAGCCCCGGGGTGCCGCGGCCCGCCGCCGCCCGCGGAGAGCCCCGCGCCGGCCCCGGCGCGCCCCCGGCCCCGCGGGCAGCGGCGCCCACTCACCTGGCCGAGGCGCGCACTGCGGCTCCGCGCCCGCGGCGGGCTCCGGGCGAGGGCGGCTCCTGCAGCCGCTGCGGAGCCGGGCGGCGGCCGGAGTCACCCCGTCCTTGCGGCACGCGGCTCCCGCCGGCGGCGGCGGCCCCTCCGCGCCCACGGCGGGGCCAGCGCCTCCCGCGCAGGGGCGCCCGCGCCGCCCTCCGCCCCCGCGCCGTCTCAGCGGCGGGGCCGCGCCCCCGCCCTCCGCCAGCCCCCGCCCCCGCGCCGGCATCTTCCCCGCGAGCGGGCACGGCCCTGGGTGGGGGCGGCCGGGCCGGGGCCGAGGCCGCAGCCCCGCGGGCCTGGGCGGCGCCGGGGCGGGCAGCCGGTAACAAAGCCGCCCGCAAGGCAGGGGGATGCGGCCGCTCCGCCGGAGCAGGGGCTGCGGGGATGCCGCCCAGGCCCCGGGTGCAGCGCCCAGCGCGTTGCAGGAGACCCCGGCCCGCTCCCAGATCCGCCCGGCGAGCCCCGGTGCGCACCCCCAGGAATAAGCAAAGGGGGCGGGCGGGCGGGCGAGCAGCGATCCCCGAGCGGAGCGGGGAAATGCTCCTGCGGCTCCTACATTGTTACCGCTATTGACGAGCAGGCGCCACCGAGGTGGTGCTTTGAAACGCCGGGGTTTTTTTTTTTAAGTCACACACAGTTATCTGCACTGACGGCTATCGGTGTCATCAGCAGTGAGTATGAGCCAGCCTTCACCGTCCCCTCCGTGCCAATTACCCGTCTATTTCAAAGCATTTCGGTGCCGACAGCTCTACGTTCCCTACTTTTTCGGCAATTTCACTTCTGCTTTGTCCATCACAATGAATTCAGGATTGTTTTCATAGGAAAATGTGGTAAAAAAAAAATAAAAAACCACAAATGAAATGAAAACTTAAAATACATTAATATGCACAAAACACATAGTAACCTAGAGGAAGAGACGTGATACACTGCAGAATCACAGCCCAACAAAAACACGGTAATGTCAGTAACAGGAAAAAAATGGACGAATTCTTACACTATCAAGGTTATTATTTTGAGACAACCCCTCATGCTTTGTTTTCTAAACCATATTAAGATAAAATCTTCCCACAACCAAGGAGCACCTCAGTCATTTCTACTTTGTATTCCACATCTGTTTGCTAATATATATATATATAACCATATATGGGATACTACACGGGTTTCTGTAGACACGATTTCTTCAGAATAACCAGATGGCAACTATATTAAATTAATGCATGTCAAAAAAAAAAAAAAAAAAAAAAAAAAAAAAAAACCACACCACTGCATTCTCAAAAGCCCTGGGCTCCAAATCCTTTCTGTACTGAAACTCATGGCACTGTGGGCTCGGGTTTCAATAGAAGGAAGGAATTTGCTCTTCAGCCCTTCTGTACTAGAGGAACTGCTCCAGATACGAGTGTATGCAGCTGTATTCCAAAGTAGGTCAAGCTATAAAAGTCATTGACACTCTCCCACCTACCTGAAGATTTAAAACTTTGGTTTGTTTCTTTTCTGTGACTTGCACACCTTTTGGCACATTGGTCCAAAGTAGTTAAAACATGCTTAATGTGCAAATGATCAGTGTGCAACTGATTCACCTTATACAAATTTTCCCTGATTCCTTATACTAAGGAGTGTACCACTGTGATGTGCAATTGCAATGAAAGATTTGATTTACATTAAAGGATAGATTTGGATGATCATATATAGGTTAGTATTTATTTGGACATTGTAGACATATTTTCAGCAGTACTTTGGCTTGGCTCCAGTAACGTAACATTCTTTTACTTTCTGAAACAAGATGAAAATAGAAAAAAAAAAAAAAAAATGCGCAGTGCCCAAGAGTTTCATAACATCTATGATTATTTTGCTTTGTTTTTGGTTATCATGACATTTTTTTGATGTTAAGATGAGAAACTCTGAAGATGAAAACCTTTAGCTAATGAATTATTCTCAGTGGATTTGCAAGCTGTTAAAACCCTTTGACTGTATGACATGAGTGAAGACTTTCCATAAGTTAAGACTTTTTATCTGTCAAATTAAAAAGTACATAAATCCAATGCATTGGATTTTCGTGTTTATCTCCCTCAAAATGGATACTGAAAATGCCCTTGTCCACCAAGCAAAAACATTTGTTCTTATTAATCCTCTTGACTTCCCCCAAACATAAATGGTGGTGATCTCAATAGTAAAATCTAATGTGTCTATAGGAATTCAGCACTACTGCTTTCCAGTGGTTACAAAGCTGTTGATTTCTATGCATGCTTTCCTGACATATTCACATTACATGGGATGCTACATAATGTGAATATGTCAGGAAAGCGTGCATGGAAATCAGGCCTTTACTCACAGTTCCCACATCTTTGGTGTGAGTTAGGATTCTTTCCTGTTTTCCTCAGATGTAGCTCTCAATAGAGCAGAGTGCACACCAGAAAATAAACACATTTCATAGAGGAATTGCTACTTCAGTCTTCATGAGTGCTCACACACTGTGCTAGCAAGCAAGAGGATAACTTTTCAGAGCTATGCACTCAGGCAATGGGTAGTTCACCTTCAACAGACTCAAACCCCCCAGAAAATCAGCCTGCTTTGCTGGCTTTTCTCCTCTTTCCAACTCTATTGCTCTCACCCAGCCCTCTCTGATCCTTCTTATCTCTCCTTTGCCAAAAAGTTCATGTGAAGAAAACAAAACTCTTACTGCCTTCTCTAACACTCTGTAACAGAGATGGGCAGTGTACAATGAATGGCAATACCTTTCCAGACTGACAAATGTTTTTTCAAAGTTAAGTTACAATGCATTTGAGGCAAAGCTACTATTGGGTGAAAGTTGGAATAATTATAATTTCTCTCACCTGGAGATTGGGACATAAAAATAGTGGAAGTAATACTAGAATGCAAAAGCTTCCAAAAATGTTTTGTTATGTTCTTGGTAAAAGTTTCACTGGAGAAAAAACAATTTTGGTCATCCTCAAAAATTATATGAAAATGCAAAATGCTATCGACTGTAGAAATATTTTACTCTATTGATAAATTAGACATCCAAAATTTCTGATTTATGTCCTTAAAGTCCTGTATATGACAAGAAGCTATGACATACTGACATAAGGATGCACCTCTTGCAACATTTTCAGCTGCTCTTGATTTAGATATTGGTAACTTTACAAAGGAGGACGTATAATTAATATAATTCATAAGAAATTAATATTTAAAAGAAATATTTATTTTGCTTGGCACTCTTAATTACTTTCCACACAAATACTAAGGAGACAAGTACAGAAAAAGCAAGATATAACTTTCTGGCAAACCATGTATTAAGAAAATAAAACAACATTCCAGTGTTTCGCATCTGCTTTCTTTTTCATTTCATTATCATTTAGAAACGAAAAGGACTTGATGAATCATTACTGAAGATCACCATTTACCACCATGGGATCAGCAGCAGGCCATGAAAAACATACCCTTTGAGGGGGTAACTTCCCTAGCCACAGCAAGAACTGTAAAAAGACAAGGAATACCTTCTGTATTACACAAAGATTTCACACTTTCTCAGCTCATCAGCTCTTTACAAGGCAATGGGCCAAGCTGAATGTCCAAAATAAGAGCTTCTTTGCCATGGCTATTGAAAAGCCAAACATTGAAAGGCTCAAAGGATGAACTAAAAGAGCATTCATGTGAGATGAAAATGTAGTCTTTCACAAGATTTCTGGACAGATTACTGTTCAGCAGGTGAAAATATTAATTGAAAGAATCACTCTAGGTGCCAAAATCTGCAGGACATATTCTCTGACCTGTCCCACCTCTTTTGTGCTGCTCAAAAGACTTAATGAGAGTGAAGACCATCTGCAGCTCCCCAGCAGGTTTTTGTAATACAAAAGAGCCCCAGAGTGACCGTGGAGTTGTCCAGCCCATGGGAGGCCACACAACCCAACAATCTGAGCAGAGGGAGGGGAGAGCACAGTGAGGGAAAGCATTCCTGGGGTTTGCTGCTCCCATCACCTGCAGCTGGTCCATGGGCCCTCAGGCGCTGTTGCCATCTGGTACTATCAGTGCCAGGGCAGTGTCATCCAGCCAGACACTCGAGGGGCTCCACAGGAGCTCTCCGCTCCTCTGGAATACAGGGAAGGAACCCACTGCATCAGGCCATCTGGGCTAATCTGGTTAGAGCTCAGATTTGCAGTCCCCAGTCTGGCAAAACCCCCCATGGATATCTTTGAGCACTTACTTGAGTTGGTCTTCTGGTCTTGGACTTAGAGGAATATTAATACAGGGAACAAAGAAACACATGGCTGAGCTTTGATTTAGAAATATTTACACCTTTAATGAAAAGTATATTAATTGCCAATATTAAAACAATATCCTACCAATAGCAATTTATGAAATTATTGGAATAGTTCTTGAGTACAGAAATGAAATCTGGTGCAGAAATGAAATCTAATGCTTCCAAATAGTTACTGAAATGTGAATAAAGATCACTGGAGTTGAAGTCATGATGATAGAAGCAATTCTCAGTTTCTGTTGGTACTTGTAGAGATTTAATTTTAGAACTGTACCCTCAGGCAAGTAATATAGCATTAGACCCATAGACACTGCATCAAAAAATAATACTGAAATGTCACTTGTAAAACACACTTTCATGATCTTGCTATTAGATTTATGTGTCAGTCAGACCTGCGGAGAAAGCCTGCACTAGGCTCTAGTTAGTTAATATCAGTGGCTCATACTTTTGTAAAATCATCCATAACTGAAGAAAATGACTGCATTGTTTCTTTACAATATTCTCGCTGAAGCTAGTAAATAGGGTCTGTGGGGAAACAGTCCAACATCATGAGACAAATGACATAAAGATTGTGAAGGCATCAAGATATTAGTGAGGCTGAAAGGAGGATCACAAATCTGTATCAGAACCCCAGAGAATTTAAAGATCTGTGCTGACACTAGTGGAACAATTCTTGGTTTTACCCAGGGAAGGGAGAGCAGAAAAGGCTTGAGCAGGTGGCACAGAACTGCCACGTCACTATTATCACTAGGACTCAAATCTCAGAATATTTATCTGGTGCTTCTCTTTATGGTTATTTACACCTCTAGACAATGGTTATTCAAATTACATGTTTAGTCAATAATTTGACTAAAATCTTCAAAGTATCTCTTTAGGAATCTTCATGTTTCCCACAACCAGCAACACTTACCATGTAGATGCACTCAGTAAGCAAATACAACAGATAGTAAATGAGCACTACCAATGAATTTCCTTTAAATGATTTGAAGGAAGTAGTAACTTCTTTAGCAACTAAGCAGCAGGTTACCCTAGTGACATTAATTCCTTCTGCATCCTACATAAGATTGAATGTGGAATTAGCAGAGCTTGAAAATGCCCCTGCAGCTCAGGGAGAAATAATTTACTTCTCACTGTAAATAGAGGCTTCTCTTCAGGAGACGCCTGAGATTCAATGCGCTTTATCAGACAGGGTAACATGAATATACATTTCACTAACTGCCATGATCAGCAATGGAAACTCAGTTTATCATGAACTGAGAGAGAACTGTCAAACACTTTAGCCATATTCATCCTGCCACAGAACAAATAAACATTAATGCCAGAAAAATAAAGCCACTCTGAAAGCCTGAGGAATCAACAAAGAAGCTTTTTGCCTGTGCCTAATCCAGATAAACCTTCTTATAGTCCCATTCAAAATAGACACTTGACATGATTTCCATCCACAATAGCTTTCTTACACATTCTATCATTTTCCATTTATGAAAGGACTATAAGTTTATATTTAAGAATCCACAGAGTCATCTAAAGTACACATGCTGAAACTATTATTTGGCTATGAGTTCAATTCAGAATGATGAAAATTAATAGGGCTTTACCTTCCCAAACACTTTTGCCAAATCAAGAGAGAGGAGATATTCATTCAGTGAGTGCAAAATATACAAATGATGGTGACTTTAAAGTCATGTTCAGCCAGATTTTTGTGTAGAAGTGTCACCATACCATATCCAGCACATTTACAAAGATAACCACAAAATCCTAACAGCCACAAATATAATCTCACTCCCTGCTCAGGCTCAAAGCAAAAGAAAGATCTTGTATTTTTATATTTTTACCTTGTTCTTACTGCAAAGTGTTATACAACTTCAATGTTAGTTTCCACCTGGCATTTTTTCCTTGGTATCACATGGAAAAACAGCAGTGGTAAACTATCAGTTTGCAATAATGACAGCATTCATTCCACAAGAATATATATCTAAGTTATTCTATTTATTTAATGAAGTGTAAGCTACCTTGAAATGTGAACAATACCTAAAATTAAGGGCTCCAAACTATAGCTACAATGACACACATTAATATGCCACAAAATCTGAGCAACTTTGTGTCATGGAAGGTGTTCCTGTCCATGGCAGGGGGTCGGAACTGGATGATCTCTAAAGTCCTTTCTGTCCCAGGCCATTCTAAGATCCTATGAAAATGCTTTAGATTAACCATGCACCTAGATTCAAATACAAACTTAACTCCTTATCTGAAAAGGGACAAATCTGAAAGTGGAGCTCAAGCCAAACATCAACAAGCAAGACCATTGCATGAAATCACATTCAAATTCACAAATTGCTCAGAAGAGTATGATGGCAGAGAAGAATTGACAGCAGCAAAGAACATCAGAAGAAGTAACGATATTTGAATTCTTCACACTGAAAAAGAACAACAAACAAGTATTTGGGTTCACAGAGTAAATAAAAGCAGAGTATAAGAAATAAGGCCCAAATAAGAACCCCAGAGTGATGAACAGTACAGGCAACTGCTGAGCTTTGTACCCAAATCTCTGTCTGGTTGTGATAGCTGTAGAAAAGAGAAGTGGTGTACACTGCTCAATACTGCTGAATGTGAACTCTAGTTCATGTCATCTCCATATTGGAAACTAAACATGAAGTCCTGGAGGTGCTTTGGAAGAGCAGAGCCAAGAACAGTATCCTTGAAACATTACAGCCTCAAAGGATAGGAAAAAATAGGTAGAATAAGACCTGTCTAGAGTATGGCTGCATAAGTTCTCTAAATACTTTAGCATGGAGAAAACAAATTTCTACAAGCATTTACAGTTTTAGATGTTCTGATAAGCACGACACGCTGCTTAGGATATCTGGAGTGCAGCTGGAACACATCAGAGTCACTCTTACCCTGGCATAGTTGGATCAGGAATACCTGTCAGTTTTTAGCTAAGCTCACATCACTGTATTGGCAACCATTTAAATTCCATGCATGGGTTTGGGCTGGTATGTGATTTCAAAGCAGGAATCACATGGCAATCATTTCAGAGTACAGAAACCACATAGAAATGTTCCTCTCACTGAGGAATGTGGGTTTGTTTTTATAGCAACAAAGTTAAGTTGAGGTAGGCAGCACAAATGTTCTACATTTGTGTCTTTGCCTACTTTGCTTTATATAAAAACGAAATGTTTTCTGTCTTCCTTATTCTGTGGTACAATTCACAGAACAAGGAATTTTGCCATGTCAACACCCTGCTGCTGGCTTTGGCTGGTAGATGTAAGCTTTAGTTTTGTGTTTAACTAACAGCTGTTTTACAAGGCAACTTTTGAGACTTCTCTTATACTCCACTTTACAGACTTCCTTTATAATGAAGACCCACTTTCTAATCCCCGAAGCAAAAAACAAACTGTGTATTCTGAAACTTGGGTTTACATGTTGAGAGGCTGAAAGCATGGACATAATACCCCACCTGAGTGCTACACTGACAGATATCCAGTTTCCAGGGAGGTTTGCCTGCAGACAGACTGACAGCATCATGCACTTGCACCCTACAGGAGCTGTTCTCCACTGCCTGCTGTCTTGTATGAAACACCAGCTCCCAGCTTTAATGAAGTCTGAGTGCGGGATACAAATCATAAATACAGATTTTTAAACATGACTCCAGAGAGTGCTTTCAGTGCTCTGTGAAGAACAATCCTGCAGCTACAGAGTGCAGTCTCTACATGCAAAAATACATCTCACTCTAAGGGCTCTGGTTCAGGAGACAAAGATGCCATTACTTAACAGCAGGGACTGGAGACTTTTGATCATGTGAGTTAGGCCATTACGTGACCAGATTACTGCAGGGTGAGTATTCTGCCAGGTGGATATTTGCACCTGCCTTTTACCAGTGAATAGGAAAAAGTCTCTAAATTCTGCAAGGTCTGCTCTAATTAGATTTGAATAGCACACTTATTTCTAAATTGATGCATCTCAATGAGCATGAGTGGAATTAATTTCCTAGCAAAAAGCTGAATGTATCAGGGAAAAAGGAAAAGGCAATAAAGGTCACTTAGCTTAGCCTTGCTGGCTAATTAGGGTACTTTACTAAACTATTATCAAAGGTGCCTGAATAACTTCATTGGAGTTCTAGAGTACATTACTGCAGAAAACATAATCTCCACATAATATTCCTATGAATAAAGAATGCTATTTAGACATCAAGCAACTGCTTTCAGACAAAGCTGTAACATTACTTCCCCAAAAGTAGGTATGACACAATGAGAAAAACAAAATACTCCAGGTAATGCAACTATTTAAAAACTATCATGATTACAACTTGATGTATTTTGGAGAACACCATTACTGTGCATTCATTAAACTGCTTAATTTGCCTCAAAGTGTACATGACTTGGAGAAGCTTGCTGAAAGTTCTATTTATTTAATGTATTAGGACTATTTTTTTCTGAGAAGTGCCAGGTTGACACATGAACAGAGAGTGGCAGAAAAAGAAATACTGTTTCTCCCACAGCAAGCACACTAATGTAAAGCTTAAAAATTAAGCAGCAGCAGCACATTTTTCCTCAGACCTTTGAGCTGGACCATATGGTTGACGCTCAATTAAGCAAAGATTTATCAATCCCCAACTGGAATGTGTCCAGAACTCGCTATTTTCTCAAATCTTTGAACCAGAGGACTAGAATTGAACAATTTTATTGACTCACATATGACCCCACACTTTTAAATCTTTGAATGGAATGAAGAAAATTTAATGTATTTTTTAGGGAGTATACATTTTTAGATTTTACAGTAGTGCTATAAAAGCTACAAAATGGCAGTTTGATGTTACAGCTTTAGCCAAGTCAACATCTCACCACCATCAAAAAGGTGAGGTCCAAACCCTTAGCAATTCTCCTAAAACAGTCCCATCTCTTACTTTACATTTGCTTAACAGCCATCAAACTGGCAAAGAATATTCTATCCACTGAAATGCCAGAATACCCACACAGTAAAAGTGTGTGTGGTTTCTCACCAAGTTAGCAAACAGAATGGGTTCACCGTGCAACCCAAGGGGCACAAGACCCAATGTGACAGACAGGGGATCCCATGTTTGGGAACAGACAGCAAGGAGGAAGGAATGAGACAATGTCTGTTTGAAAGCACAGTGCCATTATTTTGACTTCAAATTTAAATATTAACTCTTTTCTGCTCCCTGGACACTTAGCTTCTGCTTTCAGCTACGTGCTTTGTAAGTATATTTTCATCACACCCAAATGCAGCACTAAATTTGTGAACAATAGACAAGTCCATGACTTCAAGTCTAAAAGTGTTAAGAGTGAATTGAGAAATAAGAACTCAGTCAGAAATTTATCTAAGTGAGTATTGGAAAGAATATTAAGATCTGGAACATAAAATGCCACAGCTGCATGAAGAGATGTAACTTTTTCATTTAAGACTGTATATTTCATTCATTTGATAATGGGCTAAAACACAGATAAAATATTAGACAGAATTAGGTAATTAGTTTTTTCCCATCAGATTATTGGAGGCCAAATAAATGTCACAAGGAGGTTGCTTACAGTGAAAATCCTAACTCAAAATTTGGCAATAATGAAGTCAGTCAAACATAAAGCTGTTATGTTGAATTGTAAAAGCTTAATTTTAAATTCCATGTGAGACTCTCTGGTTAAATTCTGGTTTTATAGACAGATGGTAGGGTTTTTTCTTTGCTTGTTTATTATAAATGTACTCGAGTGCATCTATTCAATTCACTGAAAAAAAAAAAAACCTGCAAACATAATTTGCAGTATTCTAATCCACAAGGCTTAATTCCTTTGCAATTGCCATTTCAATGTAGCAGCAGATTCCACTGTTACTATTGCAACAAAGGGATTAAACTTTCCCTGTTGATTTTTTATGATTTGGGGGGGGTTGGGGGGGAACGACATAATTAAAGGGTTCAATCAGTTTTGAAAGTTTTTGTTTATTTGTTTTTCCTTTTTCATAATTTTTCATATTCTTCTGCTATAATAATGCTATAAGACATTTCTGTAGTCCTGTTTTTTGTAGAATGGTTTAGATTGGAAGGGACATAAAAGAGCATTTTGTTCTAACCCCCTGTCATGGCAGGGACACCTTCCACTAGACCAGGGTGCTCAGAGCCTCATTCAGCCTGGCCTTGAACATTTCCAGGGATGGGACAGCCACAGCTTCTCTGTGCCATGTGTTCCAGTGCCTCTCCATCCTCACAGGAAAAATCCTTCCCCTAATATCTAATCTAAACCTACAGTCTATCAGTTTGAAGCTATTCCCCCTTGTCCTGTCACCATATGCTCTTGTAAAGCCTTTCTCCATGTTTCTTGTAGGCTCTCTTCAGGTATAGGGAGGCTGTAATTAGGTCACCCTGAAACCTCATAGAACAGTAAATAACTTCTAATACAGTGAGTATAATGGTGAAATGAAGAACAGTACTTAAAATTAACTTCCACTGCAAATTTTCTAGCAGCACTATAGAAAAAAAGTATATTTACAGGTGTTCACAAAGATTACAGAACCAAACTGGTGCACTGCAAATGCAAATTGTAAATGCACCAGATTACAGAACCATACTGGTGCATTGCAAACCATGGCTGTTCTACTTTCATCATTTTTCCTATGTGCTCCATCAAACTCTTTGACCAGGGAAGATGCTCTTTCTTGATTCTACAAATTAATGCAAACTTTGTTACCTTAACAGAGGGACTCAATAAAACTTGCCTGCTACTTTGCCATTGAGTGTTTTTATCATAACTATTTTACACACAGAGCATAGTTCAATAAAGAAGTTTCAATTATTTTGGAAAACACTGCCTGCTTACACTGGTAAGACACTGTAGGAGATGGACAGGATTCCTAGCTATGGTTGCATCCAGGGCCAAATGAAGAGTGATGTATATAACATACAAATTATTTATATAAATAAATAAGCAATTTATCTGGAGTTAGTCACATAGAAGCACCTTAGCTGGAACCCAAAAATTCAGCCATCAGATTCTCATCTAGAACACTGTGTTCTTTCTTCAGTCTGTTTGCACTGTGTATTTTCAGATCTTCCCTTTTTGTTGTTGTTGTTTGGAAAATATTGGAAGGAATAGAGAGAGTTCATCTAGAACATTTTTTCCAAACCCTTTTTTTTTTTTAATACCCAAGGACCAGATAGTGCTTCAGGAAGAAAAATCTGTGGAAAATGTTGTACTCTTTTTCTTGGTAGGAAGGCATGTGATAAATATTTTGCATTTAGGCAACTGAAGTTTATGGATTTAAATGTTACCATATGCATAATTTTCATTTAAAATATCCATTAAAATTGTATTTTAAAAATGGCCTAATTCCTGACTTAGCCTGACAAAAGTCAAAGACATACAGCTGCTAACTTACATTAAAATATGTTTGTATGATGTTTATTTTGCTTTTTGTAACTGCAATTCTTTATAGGTGATGGGAACACCATCTTTAGGTAACCCCACAGAAAGCGGGTTGTGGATTTACTCATATAGGTCTAGTCCATCCTTCTGCCCTAGGGCAGAATTAATTATAACAGAACCACTTCTGAGGTGTTTTACACAAGACATCAGAGTACATGTTCAGAACTCTGTTTTTGGCCATAAATTCCATAAAGAATAGCAACTACCTTGAAAATGCAGTAAGACTGCAGCATATTATACACTTTTGGTGTACATAGTTATGAATTCTGATTACAAAATATTATGGACAAAAAAAAAAATCTGTCCTTATAAACTCAGCTAGTAAGTGCTACAGACTTTAGTAAGAGCCAATGTTTCATTCACCCTAATTTTCCTCTGATTCAGTAACTTTGACCACACAGGAAAGAATCTGTGCTCATTGTGTCCTGCACCCTACCAGTTACTGAAAGATGTCCCAACACTCTGATAGTTTTTTGAAAGGTCTGACACTGCCCTGTTTAATGCAATTGTGCATTCTGTCCATAATCACAAAAACCTTTGTAATGTCAGGAAAACTCCCTTACAAAGACTGTGGTGCTACTGTACATATCTGTGTTTTTAGACAAAGTCAGGAGAAAAAGATCAAATTCCTTGTGGCTGTCAAAGGTAAATGCTAGCAGAAGGGTTTTAATGTTCTCTCTAAATAAATACTGTTTATTCATCAATACTCTTTGTTATGAGCTGGAACCAGGATATTGTCTGCAGTTTGACGTAGAGAGTTAAGAACATAAAATCTGTCAGCACATAAGGAAACAAGGTCAGGAGAGAGAAATAGTGTTTTATAAAGCAGTATTTAGGGCAATTGCATTTTAACATAATTAAGTAATGCGCCATTGGAAGTAAAGCAAACCCTGCATCGTTTGTAAATGCAGTTAAGCCTTTTAATCAGAATGTCACCTTTTCAACGTAAAAAACCTTGTTCAACAATAAAAATGACAGCCAATAGATAAAAATAAAACTATTAATAATAGAGTATTGCTCAGGAAGATTGACTTTAGGAAGTTCAAAATAATAAGCATTATTATTTGTATTATATATGTTTTGCTGAATGTATTAAGTTTTGAATAGAAATCAAACTCTGCTACTCAGTATAACTCAACATGTTAGCAGCATTAATACCTGTAACTGCTGGAAATTGTTTTAAGAGATATCAGACTGTAATACACTGCAATCCAGTGTGCTTCATGAGACCCCAGTGTAAAATGGATGCTAACAATGGAGGTCATACTCCTCCTGGTTTTCCCTGCGGCTGGCATAAATCCAGTCAAATCCCAGTCCTGGCAGTCAAATCTCAGTCCTGTGGCTCAGTCCCCACAGGTTCACCATAAATTTGAAGTAGACAAATGATATTTTCCCTCCCACTGACGAATTAATTCTGTAAAAGTGGAGGCAAGAATTTGAGATGAAAAAAAGGCAAGCTGTAATCTCCTTTTGTGGATCCATCTGTTTTTCCAGCACATCAGTCTGCAACTCCCAGGACAGAAGCCACACTCACCAACACCATGCAGCAGCCCCTGGTTATTCACACAGAAACAGCACAGCACTTCAAAGAGTCCAAAATGCAGGTTTAATATATAACAAGGCAAAATGCCTCCCAAAAATACACACTGACTTTTGATTATGTGCAAAAAGAAAACATTCCTCTTAAGAGCTGCATAAACAAAGCCTGAACTCAAATATAAAATGTTAATTAAAATTTAATGTATCCTGTGTGATGCCTTTGTTTGCTCTGCCTCTCTGGTTTAAATCTGGGGCTGGTTATCTTACTGACTAATGGGACTCTCCTGCTTTGCCAGTCACTTGCTCTGAAGGAGAAGTCATTCTTCCAGTAAACACAGCAGTAATTTACCTCGGCTATCACGTCAGTGTCTTACCCTTAGAGACTCTTCCCTTCAAAAATAGGCCAGCAGATACATTAAAGCTTATGTGTCACTGGCGTTAAGGCAAGAGGCAAACCCTTACTCAAAATGTAATTCTGTTTATAAAAAGCACTTCAGTAGGATTTGCAGCTTTCAATTTTTTAATTAAAAAAAAGGAAAAAATATTACTAGGAGTGCTGTTACCGGTTTCACAATGGGAACTCTGACTGGAGATTTCAGCCAGGTAACCAGAACATGTAGAAGGTCATAATGAAAAACAGTAAAAAGTATTATATATTTTTCAACATTCTTGCAATGTTTTTTCTTAAATTAAAAATCAACATAACCACTGCCAGCTCGTAAAGCATGAGAAAAGACAGAACTCTACAAAGAACAGATTTTTCCCTTCATTCTTGCAAAATGTATTCAATTGTTTCACACTGTTGAATTACACAGATGCAAAGAAGAAATGTTACTGTTTGTAGGAGTACTACTGACAATCTGTTTAAAATGGATTCAAACACCCAGCAGAATTCACTCTGCTTTTCTTAAATGAAATATTGTTTCTCAGCAGGAGTGCAGGTCACTGTTCTATAATCTAAGTGCACCAAATGTTCTGGTATGATTTCATTTTATTTCAGTGGAAGAGTTGCAAATATTGACAACTGAAATAATCACAAACATTTCTGTCACTGCAGGACTATCATGTTTGACTACTTTGGATTTCATTTAAACTTGTGATGTATCTTTAAATCTGTTGAAATTTATGCATTAACTTGTCAGGTACAATGACACTTTGATAACACTTTAATTCTGCATTCTTTTAGTTCAGTGCCTTAAAAGAAGATACTTGTCTGTGAAAGGTAAAAACAAAAGAATGTCTAGTACCACATTAGATTTTTAATCCTAAAGCCCTGAAGCCATGGAGCTAATTCATGAACTAATTAAGGTAGAAGCTTGTCCTGCTCTTGGAGAGAAAATTGCTGTCATTATTTATTGTGCTTCTAAGTACTGCACACAAGTTTAAAATGGTAAATGACTGCACTTGCTGAAGTAAACCTGAATGCCATAGAAATATTTTTTATTGAAAGCAACAGGACTTCTAGATACTCCTAAAGGAGTAGATTCCACCTCATATTCTGTGGACTTCTCAGAGTTGGACAGCAAATTGAGACATTTTTGAGATGTTGATTGTCCCTTCATCTAGTGCATTAGGGCCTGCTTCCTATTTCCAAAAGTGAGAGTTCTGATTCAAAATCAATATAACACTTACATTGCCATCTTATCTGACCCTTCTTCAGGTAGAAATAGAATACAGATAAAATGCCAATTTGTGTATGTGTTCCACACTTCTCATATTTGCATTTACACACCAGAAATATTAAGGTTATCTATTATAATATTTAATACAATGAAGTTTGAGAATAAGTATTTATTCTGCTCACAAAATTGTGCAGAAAAGACTGACCTGCTCTGCGTTTTAGAGAATATGAATGTTCAGAGCCAGAACATTGCACAGAATGCATACAACATGTTAACTGTTCAATTACTGAAGTTGTAAGACACTGAAAGGAAAACAAAAGCAGGACAGACATCAGTCTCATTTTTGCAATATTTAAGCTAGAGACTGCTTATGTGCCTACAGAGTAAAGACAGAATACAGCTGCAGAACTTGTCTTTATATTTCAAATGTGTCTGACAGTGTTCTGAGCTACAGGTACTGGGGTTTACTGTGAAAATAAACTACATGTGAGAATCAATCAGATCAATATTTATACACAGCCAAAGTTAAAGACTTCTCTAGTTTAAAGCTTTCAGTCTTGGGTCAGCAACACACGAAAACCCCCAAGTCTTCTAGGAGAAAGCAACAGGACAGAAAACTACTGAGTAATTCAATAAGGGTTATTAGTTACATAACCATTTAATTTATTACTATATTTTCTGCATATATATGGATACATACACATATATAGACAGAAGCATGCCCTTGGAAGTTTCTTATTAAAGGCCTAACTCTTCATATGAAATCAGGATTTAGTTTATTTGGTCTTAGTGTCTATGTCCTTAAACTCATAATTCTCAGGTACCTGCCATTTGAAAGACACAAATGTTATTATGAAAATATCTCAGACAGGAAAACAAACAGAATAAAATAATCATACCTGTCTGAATTCTGTTTTCATAAAACTAATCTTAATAACAAGAAAGTTATTCAAGAGGAATTAAATCACCTAACATGTTCATTTTCCACATGATATGTGGAACCCTCAAAATGCCCTACAAAACCTCAAATACCCTTAAAAACACTAAAAATACTCTAGTTGTAAAAAAAGCCCTTAAAATACCCCTAAAAATAAAAGGCCTCTTAAAATTCAAAAAAATACCCTAAATAGTCTTTAAAATGCTCTAAAAATACCCTAAAAATCCTTGAAATGCCCTGAGAGGACCCTAAAAAACCCTAAAAATTTCCTAAAAAAGGATGGCAGATCTGAGACAAGTAAGCATTCTTTCCATGGTATACTAAATAAGGATTATATATTACTCTCAGAATAAGGAGGAAAAATACTTTATATAGAACAATTAGAACAATATGTAAAGGATCTAATAATATACTTACTGTAAAACTCCAGAGCAGCTAAGAACCCTAATCCAGGGATGGTATTTTCATGACACTCTACTCAGAAGGTGATCTTTCCCAAAGATCTAACATCTTGCTACAGAGAATAGGCAGATGAAAACAAAATGCAGCACAAAATGCAGACTTACTGCCAATAAACCATCACAGTGGTAGAAATATATTGATACCCTGAATTCTCACCAAGTTTTGCAGATGTGACAATGTAGAAGAGTTTTAAGGACAGATCAAAGAACAGTTCTTTTGGCATATTTATGTTGCTACCCATCTCAGTTTGCAAGTGATGAGAAGAAATTAAAAATTCACGTATGTGCTTTCACAAGAATTAAATTAAAGTGTGTTGGTGTCCAGCAACATGGGCCAAGCAAACTCAGAAGTCAGTAGTCTCATTAATGATAAAACAGAGCAGACAGGATAAGTAAAAATCACCAAGGGCTCTGAAGAGAAAACTTCCAGCTCACAATTTCCAAAACTTGCATCTGATGCAATAAACAAACAAACAAACAATCAATCAATCAAACAAACAAAAAACCCTTGAGGAAGAATGGGATAAACTAATCAAAGCAGAGTTACAGCAGTGACAGAATAGTTGAGGCTCTTACTCCTCCCTTTGCAGAATGCTAACCTGGATGGACAAACTGATCTAATTTAGCAGATTTCATTTATCCCTCAATTCAAACTTGCAAGTTCCACCTACTGCTGCAGCATTCTTTCAGGCCACCCAAGGAATCCAAACCAGAGATATTTGTAATAGAGTTTGCTCTCTGATTTACCTTCATACCAAAGTGTTCTGCATAAGCAAGTAATTGAGTGAGATGAAAAGGATTCTAAAGACAAGCACTGCCACAGTGCTGGCAGCTCAGACTGCACCTTGAACAAAGACTTCAGTTCTACCTCAAAACAGCAGAAGGAATTCAAAGAAGATCAATGCAAGGAAAGTATTTTACCTATGCTGGAATAAAACTTTGTCAACTAATGACAGTTGTTGCACTTCATTATCTCCAAACACATGGTAAATCTTAGCAGAAATTAAAAGACATTGTCAGAATAGCAAAAAAGGCAATAGCTAAAATAAATATCATTACAAGAAAGGAAAAGACAAAAGCATCTTTAAGCAGTGAGCTCTACTGGAATGGGGAAAGACTTCCCAAGGAAAGCCCCATTCCCTGAAAAATCTGAAATCAGACTAAAAAGCTAATTGGAGACAATACCAAAAAAACCCCAATCCTGAAGCCATAATATTGCAGAAATACTAAAAACATTATATGAATTGTCTGATTTTTACATATCGTTTACATGAAAGCTTTCCTGAGATATGTGAGCTGCTGTGCACATTGTACAAAGCACAGGTGTAAGAAACAAAAGTACACTTGTGTTCTAAACTAGAAATGAAAATATTCTTCTATCCCATTTTAGCTTGCAACTTTGTACATGATTCCACGAGGCATAAAGGTAGCTGGCAAAGTATAGAAGAAATAATACTGATTTGAAGAAAAAAGTAGGTGGGCTGTCATCATAATGCACCTGCCCACCCCATCTCCTACTGCTATATAAACAACATTAAAAATAAAAGAAAATACTATTTTTAGGTTATTTTGACTACTCCTGTGAAACTGTTGGACAGGATATTTGGAGTAGAAAAGAACAGCTAATTGTTTAACTTCAACTTTCAACACTCATTCCTTTGATCACAGTCATCTTAAAATTTTCCCATGGAAAATATGCTACGGACATTTTGATGTACATGCTTCACTCCAACTTTTTTATACAAAGCAACTTTTATCAGACTATACACCAACTTCTGAAAGTAAAACAACAAATGGGAACAAAAGCTCAAATCAAGCAGTTCTCCTAATGCACACTAAATTAAGAATAGCATTTGATCTGTTTGTTTCAAAATTTACCAGGTGCTGTCAAAATTAGCCATCTTTCTGTCAAATGGTGTTACCCACCCCAGCTCATGAAAGGATCTCTGAAACACAATTTCCATTTGACCCATATATCAGTTGCTCTTTTATGTTCTCACCTCCTTTACACACAATATTCTACTGCATAAACCAGGCATCCGTACATGGCCATTATATCAAAACCCTCCCATTAATGACCAGCTTAATACAGCACCGACAGTTATTAAGAAACTGTACAATAGAAACAATTTTATTTATGCATCCTTTCCTTAGGTGAGAAACTTAAGAGTTACTTAATTTATCATTTTAATCTCCTTTCTCCCAAGTGATTTTTATATTCCCTCACATCCTACATTTCTTCACAAGCCTCCTAGCAACATTCCCCAGGCAAAGGCTTTCTGGAGCAAATTCCTAAGTGGAGCAATGACATCCTTACATCAGCTGAGGCTGTTTTTATTACACACACAGCACTGATCAAATGCTGTGCTGCCCTGTCTGCAGTGTCACCCTCTGCTCAGAAAAGCTCCAACTCTTCCTCCAAAATAAACAGTCATGCCAAAAGATCCTTAAATCAAAATAATTAATCAGTAAAATGCAAAAATTTCAGCATTAATGGAGAGCCACCAGCTGCAGTTGCACAAATTATAAAATGCACAGTCACCAAATTTAGAGGTCCTAATAAATATCATTCCTCTCTGCTGCCATCTACAGACAGATTCAAGTTTTTTTTTAGAAATCTAATTTTCTATTTGAGATACATACTTAATAACAGCATTTCAACATGCCCTATGAAACAGTCCACCCCAAACACATATCAATAGTATTACCTCAACATATTAGAAGCTTCAGGAAAAGCTGAGCCCAAGTGATGGGTCCCTGAATAGTAGTTCGATGGTGTTTACACTGCATGCTGATCCTGAGCAAAATCCCCAGCTGGGAATTAGTGGATCATGGTCCCTGTCCAATGCATGGCAGGAGTTGAGTCACACATAGATGTCCCTCAGAAGCCACATGAGCTGCCAAAAGTGAAAAGGAGATTCTAAATCTCTAGGACAGACAGCTTAAACACTTTTGCTTGAGTCCCCAGACTAATGTTTAATGGTTGTAGCATTACTGCTGGCTGCCTATTTCAGACAGAAGACCTCCTACTTTCACAGCTGTATGCTCTAAACAGAAGGATACAAAATCAGTTTCCCTCTCTGCATGAAGCAGAAATTCAGGACCAAAAGGGTGCAAGTTTAAAAGCCCCACAGCTCATGTACACAGTGAGACAGGGTAGCGCAGTACCATTGCCAATCTGTGTATCTGTATTAAATGACTGCAAGCCATGTGGCTACAAATATAAAACACTATGCTTGCTTAGGGCCCAAACTGAACGTAAAATGGGTTGGTTTGGAAGGGACATTAAAGATCATCTCGTCATGGGCAGGGACACCTCCCACAGGACCAGGTTATTCAAAGCCCCATCCAGCCTGGCCCTGGACACTTCCAGGGATGGGGCATCCACAGCCTCCCTGGGCAACCTGTGCCAAAGCCTCATCCCTCACCCCAGTGAAGTTCTCTTCTTAGCATTTAATCTAAACTTGCTGTGTTCCAGTTCCAGCCATCCCCTCTTGCATATCATTTGATATGCAGTAAATTAGTCACGTGTGAAAACAACCCTTAACCTGCAGGCCAGAAGGCTCCTGTGGGGCAGCTCCCTGGGGAGGTGCGAGCCTCCCCACGCCGCAAGCCGGAGTTAAACCCCCGCAGCGTTCTGCTGTGAAATACCGCACTGCGAGCGCCATCTAAGCACCAGATGGAGAGGAAGCGCATTTCCACAGCCCTGCGAGGGGCCCCGGGGACAGCCCAGGCTCCCGGGGCCAGCCCGGGTCCCCTCACCAGCCCCGCGGGGCTCCCTCATGAGGGACTGGGAGAGCCCGGCCCCCGGGAGGGGATGCAGAAGGCCGGGGATGGAACAAAGCATGGCCAGTCCGTCCAGAGGGGATTGTCCCATTCACTCTGTGCTGGTGGGGCCTCACTCTGACTCCTGGGCGCCACAATTTTAAAAAAGTGATTAAGCTTATGGAGAGCATCCAAAGGAGCAGGAGGATGGTGAGGAGCCCTGAGGAGAAGCCGTGTGAGGAGCGGCTGAGGGCGCTTGGTCTGTTCAGCTGGAGAAGAGGAGGCTGCGGGGAGAGCTCATTGCGGACAAACCTTCCTCGTGAGGGGAAGAGGAGGGGCAGGCACTGATCTCTGCTCTGTAGTGACCAGGACAGGTGTAGGCTGGATATCAGGAAAAGGTTTTTCACCCAGAGTGTGGCTGGGCACGGGAACACACTGCCCAGGGAAGCTGGCAGAGCACCAAGCCTGGCAGAGCTCAAGAACTCTCTGCTCCGGGGCACAGGGTGGGATTCCTGGGGTGTCCTGTGCAGGGCTAAGAGTTGGACTCGATGATCCCTGTGGGTCCCCTCCAACTGAGACCATGCCGTGAGGGGGCAAGCCAGCAGGAGCCAGCAGGAGCTATGCTCTGTAGTGGCACCATGGCTGTGCCTCTGCCGTAGCTGCTGCAGGTCCCTCAGGAGCACACACAGAGTAGCTCAGTCTTTCCTCCTTCTCAGCTTCAATCATTTCAGAGTCACGGCTGGAAGGGACTTTTGGAGATCATCTAGTCCAATCCTCCCCCCCACCCCCGCCTCTTCCCCAGCCAAGGCAGGATCACCTGGAGCAAGTTACGCAAGATTTCCACTCAGATCCCAGAAACACCGGCTACCCACCCAGCCATTAGTCCTGCGCAGGCCAGGGTAGCAGGTGTGGGAGAAAATACACAGTGAAAGAGCTGTGAAACACTGCTGAACCACAGGTAGAGTGTTGTTCTGGCTACAGACAGAAAAGGAACTGAATCCAAAGAATGCAGGTAGCAAAAGAGGGGGTTTATCACTTCCCTCTTCATTGGCACTTCGTTCCCATTTTTAACTTGTTCTCCCATTCCATTATTTCTCACTAGTCTCAGTCACCTAGATTAGGATACTTGAATAGTTCCAGAAAGGCTGAGTAAAAGCTACCAATGCTTTTACCATTTAGATTTTAGCACTTTCATATACTTGAGATCCTGAAAAACACTTAGCTGCTGATAAGGTCCTAAAATCACACTGCTAAAATGAATTAGTTGAAATGTCTTTTGAATGCGTGTCATTTGATAATCAAAGGTTAATTTCTACAGCACTTAGTCTGTAACATTGATATATTTTTTCTTCTTGACATAGAACGCTTTTGTCACATTCCTTAAGATAAAGAATATGAATCAATAGAGCATTCAGAACATTTTAAAATGTCACACTTTTTTTGGTATTCTTTACTGTCTAAGTTATTTTAATTCTGTCCATGCTTTCTTATTCTTATTTTTTGCTTCTCTGTTCCCCGTTGTCAAAGGTTTCTTTCATCTCTCCTTTTCTGTTGGCTGTTCTTCTAGGACAGTGGCCTTCTTGTGGCCATCTGGACAATTGTACTAATTTGAGCAGCTGCTCCTAAAAATAAGCTGGTCTTGGAGGAATTTTTGCCATTTGGACATTTTGATTTTTTAAATCTGTTTTAATGTTTCATATAACTGAAAATTTATACCTGAAGCAATTTATATACTGAGGACTTTGTTGTTGTTGTTTTTTGCTTGGTTTTCCTACAAGGTGGTGACTTCTGCTCCTTTTGCCCCAGTGTGCACAGCAGCAGGTGCAACTGGTGCTGGCAGAACTGACTGTCAGCAAGAATAAACTGACCTGTGACAAAATACAGGTACCTCCCAGCATCCTATTTTGCACCTCAAAGGGCAAACTTGGCTTTTATTAATCTAAAATAAGGTTGTTTAACCTGAGCTCTTTGATACATCATCTGGACAGAAGTGCTTCTTTATTTTCTCTACATATTTGTGTAGTGACAAACACATAGGAAGAGAGTTCTGTATCAAAATATCTTCAGTTCTGCTCGTACTGCCTTTGGGAGTAAAGATGCATCTCTAGGATTTGGGATAATTAATTTGCTTAATGTGTGAAAATAGCAGAATGCCCCACCAGGGGGCATTAAAACAAAATAGGTAAAAATTGATTGAAAGATTGGAAACAGGAAATTTTATTTTAAAAACTACTAATTAATAAGGAGGGAGGCACAGTGTGGTGGTAATGAAAAACAAGCAGGAAGTAAAGCTTTACTTCATGGTGACCTATGTCATAGAAATTTGGGACAGTGGTGGAAAGATTTCTACCTTTCTTCAAACAGCACAGAATGTATAGTGATTAGAAGAGAGCAAGGAAGCTGCAAATGGTCCTTATGGTAGTGACAGTAGGATGTGACCAAGATGTACTTAGATTAAAACTAAATTAATTGTTCTCTTGGAATTATTTCTATGGGAGGATAAATTAGAAGTTATTCCTGCTTCTCCGGCTATGAGAGTCACAGAAAAAAAACAGTTGCTCTGGGTAAAGAGACATTGTCACTTCCTGTCTGTGTTCCACTTCAAACAATACTGTTTTGTTTCTACACTAAAAGCAAGCTGAGCTATTTTGTCACATCTCTTTTAAGAAGTGTAAAAGCTGGGTAACAAGATATTAATTGAGCATATGCACCAAGTAACCATTTCAATCTCGGCTATAATCCTCTGAAGAGTAAGGTGCACACATATCCTTTTCAACTAAGTGAAACTAAGTGGCATTTATCATACTTCTAAAAGAAAAGAAGTTTTCATTTTTTCTATAAATCACTTCAGTTTAGTGGGGTTGTTAGAAATAAGTTTTGTCCCTCACAGCCTATTGCTTTTACCAGGCTCAAAATAACTCTCTTATCCAACCAAACAGAAGTGCTGTGGCCAAGTAAATTGTCCCCTGTCCTGCTTTTATGTCACTGTATGTGACATCATGCAAAACCACTCACCACACCCCTGCCAACAGAATCATTTGTCCTTGCATCACCTTGTCCTTGCACTGTTGTATCACAATATCCAAATTATTATAGCTTGCATGGATTACAATTATTATCTTGCAATTATAGCTTGCTTGGATGGATAGTAGTTTGATGCAAAAATCTAAGGGATTAGATGTTTATATAGAGTATGAACCAGCATAAAGTAAACTTTAAAAAAAGTAATAAAGGTGCCCCAGCCTCAGGTCTTACATACTGCTTTATCAGTCCAAGTATTGTTCTATGATTAAAAAGAGATCCCAATAGCAAAAGAGTATTTCTATAGCACTTGTCAGGTAAAGTTAGTCTGCCCTCCTTTTCTCAGGAGTTCGTAGCACTTGGCATCTGTCTTCCCCTCCTCCTAGGCCTCTGTATTTTGTGCTGTGTTGGAGACCCATGTTGATTCCACCAGCCCTCTAAGAGAGGCCAAACCATTTCCACAGCATAGCAAGAGAGCATCACAGAGCTCCTACTCCTGTGTACAGGACAAAGATATGAAGGGTGGGCTCTTCCTACCTCTCACACGTGGAACACAGCACACAATCACTGTACTCTCTGCAGCTCTAATTACACCACCTTGCCTAGATCACAACTGGCCTAGAAGAAGCAACTCACCAGTGGTTCACATCTAAGTTTGACAGCCTGCAGGTACAAGTTCTGGAAAACCTTGAGCCAAGGAGAGAGCAGCTCCAAAAAGGAGGTAAAAAAGCAAGCACATTGATTTCAAAGAGGGAAGCAAAGAAAAATTACCTGAGTAGTATTTTGCAGGCTGTCACAGTTTTCTAGACTTTCATTTGTAATTCCTTACACTCAGGTGGAGAGCAGACCTCCTCTTCAGGTTTAGTTTGTTTCCTCCTCTTTTGCCAAAACACATACTGAAGCAGCAAAAAATATTCCAGGTACGGGAGAGCTTCAAGACACTGCTCTATACTTACAAAACGTGTTTTGTACACACTACATACTTGGCTGATGTTCATTAAGCAAACACTGATCTGAAAGCTAACAGCTAATCTATTTTCCTCTGCATTCAGCTCCGTATCAGTGGTTTATCTTCCCTTGTCCATGCCCCTGTACAGACACCCTTCTGAAAGCCATGCTTACCTTCTTTGGGTAGGTTCCTCAGCCTTCTCCATAATTAGTTCTTGTACAGCCATGTCATTAACTTTTTGGAGATGTCAAGAATTAAACTGCTAAAACTTCAACTCTTCTTTGATAATGACAAAGATTTCCCAAAGAGTCATCAGCTTCATAAAATAGCACATCTTTTTCCCAGGAGGAAAAGCAAGGAGCCTCCCCCTCACATCTCTCTGGACACACAGGGCAAAGACCAGGCCTCCAGCTCACCCCTGGAGGCCCAGGTGAGCTGTGCAGGAAATGAGCTCATCTGACTGGTGATTCCCAGCCCTGAGAGAGCATCACCTGCTGCCAGGAGACTCCCTGTAGCACCCAGGTGTGGAAGAATCTGGCACTTTACTTGATCTGACTGTTAGGTGTGAATTGCTGAGGCCAGCTGCAGATGAAAGGAGCTTACAGGGCCACCCATTGATAGAGAACCTTGGAATTCTTGTTTAAACCCTAACAGCAGACTTGAATTAACTCAGACCTCTCACATTGTCTTTTTGACTCAGGTGCTTCACATTATGAGGCTGACAGGAAAATGACTATTTATAACAAAACCATTATTCTTTATTTGTAATCACTATAAATTGTGCACTGTTGATAGGCTACATGTTTGCTTTTATCCCTTCTCTTTCACCAGCTTTAGACTAAGGCCTGGCAGGTGCTATCAAAACAAAGACTGGTTTGCAGAAGGCTCAGGTGAATTACTGAAGACAGAGTCATGTGCCTGTGGCTAGATGCTGACGTGACTGGGGCAGGGAGGAACTGGCAGGACTGGCTTCTTATAATGGGAGATGATATCTGGGTCATGAGAGAACATAAGCTTTGGGCTATTTCAGGAGCATAGAAGGAATTCATTAGGTGTGTGTGATGTTACGCCACACATCACCCTACCTTTGTAAGAATTAGTGGAATTTGTTCAACCTATCCTACTGTGGAACAGACTGGGGAAGGAGCAGTCGGAGCAGGAAACTTACATCATGATATGCTGAAGATGATTACAGCATGGACAGTTTTCAAGACCAATGATCAGCTCATCTTCATCATGGCCTACCCTTCCATGTGGTGTCAGTACAACCTGGCTTCAGGACAGGTGGGGTTGCTCTGACCTGCTTCAGCAAAGCTGCTCACCACCTCCTCTGTGACCCATGGCACTACTGTTTCTGTGGCACCTATACATGTTATTTGTCATACTTGTTTAGTATAGTAGAGAGAAAAGTCTTGCATGCCTCTAGAGCCTAGAGGTAGCCCAAGGATACTCTGGAATCGTCTCCTCCTGCTCCTCCTGAAATTTGGCCCTTAACTGTAATTTATATGGTAGGACTGCAGACTAATACAAGAGCCTCTCTCCCTTGAAGCAAATGGCTGTTCTGGACAGGACAATGGGGTGGCTCAGAAAAGCTAAACACACCCGAGCCTCATTAAATCGTGCTGCTTAAAATTAGGTATGTGCCATATGGCTTTAGGTTTGTCCTATTCAGTAGGATATATGTTAGCTGAGAAGAAGTAAACATCATTAACCTCAGAATTTTTATTAACAAGTTCAGAGAAAGAACAAAAGTTACACTGGTTTCAGTAAAACAAAGATCAATCCCCGTCAAATACAAAAAACTGCTAGGAATATGAACTCCTACAAAACACTGAATATCTTAAAGATCTTTAAATACTGAATTCTTCATCCTCTAGGATGTTCCACATTTTTGTAACTTAATGCTGCATATTAAAATACCCTCATCACCAGTGAATATGGCTTCTTCAGCAACCTCAATGGTAATTAGCTGGAATACTGTACACTGTACATTTCCCCCCCCAAAAGCCCTCAGCAAATCACACTAGGCCTCAGTTTTCACTGTTTGAGTCTATATACAAGACTGAATATATTTAGAGAGCAGTGCACCAAAGTAGAAGAGCTAAAAGCAGCCACTTGTGAGCATGTCAGGGGTGTGCTCAGGATGGCCAGCTCTCACCCACTCGTGATGCAGTGCAAATGGCAGAAGCTCACAAAGCCACAACACAGCACCAGCCATGTCTCTGACCTTCTGCAGAAAAAGTTGTACCTAAAACCAGCTTCCCCAGCACTGCATAATGCAAAGGTCAATCCAAAGGGTATCAGTTCCACCTGCACAAACCTCATCACACAACTGCATAGGTGTACAGCAGCTTCTGAGCCATTCTGGTATTCCCACTGCTTTGGTAAATGAGCGACAAGTTAAAGGCAGTATCTCTTCTCAAGTCTGTTTGATCTGTTTCTATTCCCTGTAAAAATAATGATTTAAAAAAGTAATCAATACTCAAAGATAGTATGAAACTGAAACATGTGTAGCCATTACAGTGGAATCAAGTTACATATTCATGGCCAGTAAAGGCTTTCAGCTGTATGGAAACAGAACAAATATTCCTTGTGTTCTCCCTCTAAGGAATTTCAACATCATGTTGTTAATCAAAGTTATAAAATTTCACACTCAAAACATTAGCTGTAAGTTAAATAGCCAACTTACAGACCACCAAAGTACTACCTTAATTTGTCTTTGTATGCTAAGTATTTGTTTCTCCAACAAGAACATGAATACTGCCTGCATCTTTTAGAGGTCACAAGACTGCTGCTCTGAACTCCCAGGACTGACTTAACACCCATAGTTCTTTTTCTAAAAAGTTTTCTAAACACACTTGCAATGTTTCTATCTACCCACTCCACAGATCAGACCTGTAAATGTATGACATGTCAATTAGGATCCAATACAGATCAATTAGAATTAAGCTATGGCTCAGATGCAATTAAGCATTCCTAATACTGGTCCATCTTGCTCCAGCAGGCTGTTTTATAGCATGGGTGAGTACACAGAACTTCCAGTTATAATTCACTGCATGTAATGTACAGAAAGGTCAGGTACTTATTCAGGAAAAGTTGTTTAGCAATCCTTTTTGCTGCTGCTTCAGCCTATGATTAAATCCTTCAACATTCATATATCTTTGAACTTTACACATCCTTAAATACATTATCAGGTGACAATCAGATTTGGGCTTCCAATGGCAAGGAATTAAAATAGAAACTGAAGGAGGTGAAACTACAGAGATTTTATGAACCTATTTTAACTATGACTAAGGAATTCTTCACATTTTCCTGACTTCATTTTCTGTCCATAACTTACAAAGTTACAGTACCTCTAAGGTGAGGGGAGGAAGTTCCAGTGCTCTTTGGTAATAGTGGATTGCCAGGTGCAGCAATCCCAGCTGGTGCAGACCACGGCCTAGGTTGTAGAAGGATTCCTGGCATGGTCCACGCAGGTCCAAGTAGCGGTGAAGGAAGGAGAATCCCTGTAAGAGAAATTGAGCACACAACTTTTTCCTCCCCTCCTGTGCATTTTGTTTTCTTGCCATTTTGGAGTATGATGATTCTGTTGTAAACAGAGGACCTTCTTTCTAGGGACCATGCTGGTAATCAGAGAAGGTACTTCCTTCAGTATGAGGAATTAGTTCAAACACAAGCAGCTAATGATCATAATTTAGGTCACCAGTAGGTCACTGTGGCTGAATTACTAATTAACTACCATAGCAGCAAGACATGATGTAAAATCACTGAGTATAGTAAGCAGGAAATGAGAAGAGAGAGAGCAGGGAACTGTACTGCCAGGGGGTAACATAAATAGGACATTGTTCGAGAATGTTATAAAAGGAGAACAGGGCAGTCCCTGTAAAAAAGGCAGGCTGGTTACAGGAAAAAAGTGGATAAAAAATTAAAATTAGGTCAAAGTTTGCAAGTTCAAAATGTCTTGAAGTTAGACACTGTCATGACTGGTTTTGTGTTACAGCAGTTGGGGACCTGTAGCTTTTGTCAAGATGAGTGCAAGCTACAGCCTTCTAGCAATTTCAGAAGTCATGAGAGCTCAGGATCCTCAACTATATTTTGCTGACTGAGCTCAGCAGCCACAGGAATTAAAAGGTATTTCAAGTTAATGAAAATTCTTGGTGTAAAGTAGAAGAAATTACTTTCAAGATTCAAGATTTGGGACTACTCAGACTGTAGTTGACTGGATCTTGCAGATGAAAAGAAAAATATGAATAAGGAAGCTGAAAATTTGAAGGTAGCTAAACTGAAGCTCACAAGATCTTTACAAATAGAGTGTACAGAGGCACCTAAAAGGGGAAAAGGAAAATGGGGGAAAAAAACACTTTCCAAGCCTGTAAAATTTGCCTCAAGAATGCAGTTTATGAGACATATCTATGAAGGCACATGGCATAGATTCCAATCTACAGCAACGAAGGCCAGAAAAAAAATTGAAAGAAAATTCAGATAACCACCAAGAAATTAGTAGTATTTTCACAAACAGCTGGCAGCTGTTAACATCAAGGTGAGTAACAAGCTACCTTTACCCATAAGGAAAGGAGATTCAGATGGTGTAGATGGTGTAGTTCAAAAGCACATTCATCTGTGCTCTCTTTGCCACTTCCCTCTTTAGAAATGCCATCTTAATTACAAAAAATTATTTAACCTTTGTGTTGTAGCCATAACCATCTTCAAGATACAAAGCTGGGAAATGCTGTGGGTAACAAAAATCACTGCCTCACCTGTACTAGAAGAGCATGCCTTTTCAGCACATATTTCTGAGAGGCCATGTGGATGAAAGTCAGACCAATACAAAGACTGTACAAAGGCTCATCTGGGTTTGCACGGAAGGCTTGCACATACTGACCTAAAAGCAAATAAATGAATCAAGATGTTGGTTGTGAAAAGCATTCCTTACGAAGTTAAGGGCAAGAAAGAAAATATCTGAATTAGAAGTGCGAACTAAAATAAACAGTTTAATATATCTACATAAAAATACACAGGAAAAAAACAGGAAAGAAAACTGTATTTTCAGCACCCACTGGATTCTGAAGGAAGAATGCAGACTGTGATGTAAAAACATAAGCAGAGAATGATCAGACACAGAAGGCAAACATGGTCCTTGCTGGGATTTAAATGTGACATTTGGAGGGCTTGACTGAAAGCAGCAGGTTTACTTCAAAGGCCTGCTTAAAACATGCAACCAGCTGTATTTGCTGTTTAAATTGGTCTGGTTCTGTCATTATTATCATCATTAGCCACCAATTATCTTTGCAAGTTAGTTATATTTGCAATGTGTGCTAAATTTGAAACGTGCCAGCTTAATTTTTATTAGGAAAACTCTTCAGCAATGCTCTGATTTTTGTACAGAATAATAAAAGCACCAGCCTAGCATTGTGAACCTATAATTTTCTGATTAAAAGAAAAAATCAATTTTTCTCTTTTTATAAACTTTCATCTGTTCTATTTGCTGATATTAGAACATGAAAGATATTACCAAGAGCATGCTTGAAACTGCCAGACACGAAGGCATTGTGCCCGTTGAGGACACACAGCACGTGATTGTCAGGATTTTTCAGCATCAGGCGGAGACAGAAGCGATGGTGACGGACATCCTGAGACTGCATAGTGACTTGATTGAAGATGTTCCACAGCTGGGGCTTATTGACATTTTCCATGACCATGATTCTACAGAATGAGAAGCGTGCAAGAAATTAGTAAGTATGCTACGTAGTATATACTCTATTTCAATTAAATCTCAGCAGTTCAGAGAAGATAACAAAGAACAGAAACTCAAAGAGAAGGTCAGTCAAAGATGAGAGTGAAAAACAGAATCAATGGTTCTGGTGAAATCAACAAACATATTGCATTGTACATTTTTGGAATCTGAGGCTATTGGAAAGCGCCTTCAGTTTCAGTAGCCTTCTCTCATTTAGCCAAGGCTGGAAAGCATCATCAGCCTGCCTACTTCAGCAGTAGCATCAGCAGTGTGACTACAGCCTCAGTAGAGTGACTACAGCACAGACTCTGCCTTCTAGGGTAGCCCACCTGATATAGTTGTAAGCTTTCCTGAAGTTCTTGTCCAGAATTGCAGCAGAGAGCCCAAAGTACTCCAGCTCCTTGCGCTTTTGTCTGTCCTCGTAGAATGAGTAATATTCCAGGGAGGAATCCACAAGGAGCTCTGCCTCCTTGTACCGAGAGAGATCACACAAGGCATATATAGCCTTCAGGAGGAGGTTCCACCAGTCATCTTTTGTCAGAACGCTTGTGAGAACAGCAAAAATTGCTAAAAATATTGGAGCCAGAAGGTTGAGAAAAATTAGAACAAGAAGATAAATTTTTACAAAATAAATGCAGATATCAAACTGATATTTTCAAAGACGTCATAGCACTAACAGCTAATATGAAGTATTTACTTTTTCTCAGTTTAAGGGCAGTTAATAAAACACCAGCAAAAAGTGGGAACAAAGGGCAAGCAATACACCCAGTTCAAGCTGTAAACATACTGCATGAATGCAATGAAGCTCCTCTCCCTAATTTATCAAGCAATGCATAAGAACATGTAGTCTGGCTCAACCAAGCCTGGGCCAGCTAAATAAATCACACCACTTTTACAATATATTTGCATTACGTTCTAGATTTGTGTGTATGGTATTTCCACTGAGGAGAATGTTGGCCATTAGATCTCCAGAGGCCCTTCTCAATCTGAATTATTCCATAATCTTACTATTTTTCTCTGAAGGGGGACTGTTCCCTTAAGATATATTATCTTCAGTTTTGCTGCCTTTTTTGCCCTAGAAATAATGCAATGGTAACATGAACTGCACGGATTTAGCATGCAAAATAGGACCATTTTTATCATTTTTCAGAACTATGGAGTTCACCTTGTTGCTTTGTTTTTAATAAATAATCTGTGATTTGTTACCTTTCGCATCGCAATTTGCTGTCTCTTGGTCATCATTGTCAGAAATTTTATCCCTCGACACCTTAATAAGATAGAGGTGTCTCTCTCCAGATTTGGAACTAGATATCAAACACACCTGAGCTCTGCTCATTGCTACCTAGAAACAAATTTAAGGGCAGCATTTCAGATTACAATGTAACATCCTATGACAAAGGCAGCTTTATAGCCAATCCATCTTGCTCATGTTGCATCCCAAAGCATTCTGTGACACCACCATACAGCAAGGTCATCAGAAAGAACATTCCCAACAGGAATATCATCTCTGCATGGTCTCATGCTCCATTGCAAACTGGGCTACACAAAACCAAGATACAAACTCTTCAATCTACTTAAAAAGACTTCTCCTGGGATTGAAACACCCCTGGTATACTGAAATCAAGGCTCTTTGCACAGAAGCATGAGAAGAACAATGCTTTCCTCTGTCAGTTTCAGAAGTTTGTGGATAGTCAGCTCTTCAACCAGTGTAATACAGTAGTCAAGGTGCTGAACAGGTGGATAAAATGGAGGTCTAAATATTCCCTTAACTAACTCCCTATTTATAAATAAACAAAAATCAGTTAACACAAAACCTCCACCACTGTATTTACTGGCTAAAAAAGTTCTTATTTTGCCCTTTTATCACAAAAAAATAATAAAGAAGGAAATAAAAAAGAAAATTGAAATAGATGCCAGTATCAACTGAGTTCATTTGTTGTTTGTCTTGACCCAAGTCACAGTTGTCCAATTTCTTACAGTGCATCTGGAGAGACTGGCTTACCTTCAGCAGCATTGCCAGCATTGTGAGCAACGTGTCAATGTAACCATACATTTTGCCTTGGGAATACAACAGCGTGGAGCGATGCAGGAGTAGCTTTAGTTCCTGGACAACAGTGAACATTATTATTCAACCTCTTGCACAGACTGAGTTTATAAAACAAACAATTTTGACTCAGTACAGTACTAACAGGATTGTAAAAGCTTCCAGAAAGCTGTAAGAATCCACAGCAGCATATAAGCTTTTCCTAAACTGCTCTCAGGAGTTACTGTCCCAAATTCTCCAATTTCAGAGAAATCTGGCATGACTCTTACCTATGGTGAGGGTGCTTCTAGAGAGAGGATTCAGAACCTCTGTTTACAATCAAAAGAGGCCAAACCACGTAGCTCACATACAGCAACAGCTGATCAACTTGATATCGAGTCAGGACTGGCTCTCGGTGGCCAAAAGCTTGTGCATTGCACAGAAGTTATCAGGCGGGAATGGGGAAATGCTGAGAGAATGGTCAGGGAGGAAGTCAGGAGGACATGTCCCTACGCTGTAATGGATCAGTCACTGCTCTGCAGTGCTCTGCAAGCTCCCCATGGGGAGATAAGTCTGAATCCCTGGTCCTATGGCGACATCTTGGACTACTAGCACAGTCTGGCAGAATAACACATCCTAAATGGAAGCACAGAACACTTTACCCACCTGCTGTGCAGCATTGGCATCCTGAGCCAGTGTATCTGGGTCATACATGGGTTCCAGAGCCTCCAGAGCTTTCTCAGGCCGGCCCAGCTGCTGCTGGAGTGTTGAAAGTGAGATTCTTGCATCGAGATGCAATGGAGCAAGATCAACAACTTTGGCATAGCTCTCTGCAGCACGCTCCATGTGTCCCAAAGCCTTCAAGCACTCTAGAAATACCATAAGCAACACGCAACACTTAAATGGCAGAAAAAGATTTCAAATTTGGCAGATAAATTAACATACCTTCTTTGTAAAATCACCCCAGACATGTATTTTTAAGTGAAAATATTCAGATATATGCACTGATGCATCCAGCTTCACTTCAATCATCAGCAGTTGACACAGGATGATGCAAACTTCAGTGTATATGAAGAACAACAAAAAAAAAAAGCTCAACAGAATTGTCATAGTAAACTTCATTCTGCAAATACCAATTCTTGTTCAACCAGTCAATCTAAAATTCCTGTGATCTTGGATGAAGGTCCCTGGAAATGCTCAGCACTGTATTATCATCTCTCAGTCGCCCATGCTCAGCAGTGCTGCCCCTTCTCACCTGCGTGCCGAAGCCACACAACAGCCAGGTTGTATCGCTCTGAACAGACAAGGGAACTCAGGAGAGGCAGGGCTGAGTTGTACTCTCCAACATCCAGAAAAGCCTCTGCGACATCCAAATACAAGTCACCCATATCTTCTGGATTTTGTTCCACCAGAGTAGTCAAAAGAGGCTTGAAGAAAAACCATACAAACACTTAAAGCACTAATAATCAATGAGAACATTTCTTTAAGGCATGCTTATCAGAAGCTTATATTTTTATCCTATGATTATTATTCTATTTGCATTCTGAACTATACTTTGTTTATTTAATGTCAGTTTAGAAGTGAAAAATAAAAGATCTAAAATTCAGAATTCCTGAAGCAGCTCCATTTTTCTATTCTAGATGTTTCACACATCCAGTGGGTTAAAGTGTCCATCAGTGAGGACTGTCCTTTACGAAAGAACAGTTTTCAGATTTTGTATGGCTTTAAAACAAAGTGAAAACGTGTTCTTTAGTGTTCAACAACTTTGCAATATGGTCCTGGGCCTGTCACAGCACACAGGCTGTGACTTACTGTGCTTGAATAATACTTATACTGGCATAATTTCTAAGGGCAAATATATTATTTCTGCTATTACATGCCTGTGAGGTTTCTCTCGGAGTGGGAGAGAAGCAAAAAGAATCTTCACAGCTCCCTCAACCACCTCAGTCTATGAAAACAGGAACAATTACTTGCTTTTGTGATTTCTTAGAACATTCTCCCCTTGTGAGTTGGTTCCACTTACACTGAGTGGCTCCAGGATGTTCAAGTGAATCAAGCACACCATCAGCTTGACTGTGATGTCTATGGGAACACCCTCAGGTATGCAGCAGCTGACCTTCTCCACAGCTGTGACAAGATAAAGAATTTCCTTATGAACCCAGAGGTTTTAAGAAGCACTTCTCAAGCACCACATCCCCTTCAGGCCATGCTCAGGAACTAAGAAAACATTCTTATCAGCTCTATCAAGTGTTTGCCCTTCATTTTCCTCCTTCTCTATCTTCTCCAAGAGTTGGAGCAATGTCTTCCTACTGTCTCTGAGACTAATACCAGGTGAGGTACCAAGTGCTGTCAGTCTGCATTGACTTTAACAGCAGGACTCCACAGCATGTGCTTAGATCCTTTGCCTGCTTAAGAGGTACTTGCTCAATAAAGCTTTCCTTTAACAATTTATGCACCTGTATCCTCTTCTCTTTTTTTTTTTTTTTTTTTTTTTTTTGTTTTTTAAGGAAATACCCTGTATTAAGGTCCTTGCTAAGTGGAGTCCTGTGTACCAGGTGCTGCCTGAACATGTTGTTAAACACAGTTAACCACAGAACTTTACACAAGTAGGCTGAATGCAACCTGATCAGAATGCAAACATGACGCACAGTAGCTACCCAGGACAATACCAGCAAATGAGAGGTCACACAATAAAATTCCATTATCACAGACCCTTCACATACAGTCATGACACCTCCTCAACTCCTGGTTAAATTCTCCTTGACTTCAATGCTTACAACAGACATTCAGAGTAACTGCTAACACCTGAGAAAACTGTGATTTCCAACCTAAGGTTTCCCTTTCACCACCTACATCCATATCCCTTTACTGCAAATCACAACATGTAAACAAATACATCATTCTCTGAACAGTGCAATACCCAGCACAATGGTAACTATCCCCCTACTGATATACTTCTCTGCTGTTAGAAATCTTCACCTGTTATATGATTGCAAGCTGGTTCCTAACCATATCATCAGTTTACAGACTTGTCTAAAATTTTAAAAAATAAATTACTTACCCGGAGCACTGGATTCAGCAACTGGATGACTCTGGTCGTCAGTCACTGCCTCCTGGCTTTCCTGAGCTTCTACTGCTGCACCTGTATCTTTTTTAAAAGATTATCAGATTAACCAGTAGGACCAGCTAAGCCAACAGTTACTTGCCTTTGAATCCACAACTGATTGGCAGCTTACTCTGGAAAGTGGACTAGAGTTCTGCTGTTTTGGTGTGGGTTTTTCTTTTTTTTTGTTGTTGTTGTTGCATTGTTTTGTTTTTTAAGGACAGCAGAGCAGGAGGCAGTTACAGAAGTTAAGTTACAAAGCAATAGAGGGTGGAGAACCAAGCTCTATTTTAGAAGCTTTCTCTCAACCACAGGTACACATGAGGAACCTGAAAATACTGTGTTCTAATTCCTAGACTCATGATAGTTTTGTTTCTAGTAAATTATCTGCTGAAAGTGTTCATCAGGACAGTTGTTCATGAATCAACTGTATTTTTACATGGTCAATTAGAGCAAAAAGCCAACAGAAATATATTATACCTGTATTGGGCTTGGGTCAGATTGCTGAAATAACCACTTAAATCACAAAACAGACTGTCTGCTTACGGAGTTGGTGTGTTGTGTCCATTCTACAGCCTAAATAAACATTTTCAGATTCTCAAAGACAACCTACTTCATTAAATTACATGCTCTTATGACTAGATTTCAGTTAGATGGTTAATAACAGATACAGGATGTATAAAGAACATTACTCTTAAGTCAAAGGTTCATATTCTTGAATACAGCTGCCACTAAGCTTCTTTTTTATCTTTTTTTAGAAGCTATTTAACTGGTAGAAATAGGCTGGTCTGAAGTAAACACTCAGAGGAATGTTTAGAACTTTAAAAGGCCTCCAAGTTGCCTGGAGAGCAGTCCTTGTCTTCAGTGAGTCAGCAGGGCTATGGGGACACCAGAGTAACTTCTTACAGCAAGCTGAGGTCACACCATGTAACTCACTAAGAGCACCCACGGATTTCAATACAGAGAAGCCTGTCAACAATGCAGCAAAATATACCCGGGAGTTGAAAAGGTAAAGATGCCATTTCACATGAACAGCAGGGTCACAGTAACCACTTGACAGCTCCTTACCCTTTTTCTCCTCAGTTGCACTTTTTTCTGGTGCCTTTTTTTCAAGTACAATTCCCGTAAAATCTGTAATAACCTAAAACAAAAAAGTAACTTGGGTCATTTCAAAGATTTAAACCATAAGTGGAGCAACCAGCCTATGTGACAGTTTTAGACATCACAGAAGTTACCAGAGAAAACGCTGCATTCATCTACCCAAGCAGAACCTTCAAAAAGAAACCAGAAAATGGCTCTGTGACTACAGTTCTATTGAATTAATAAATCCAGTAGCTAAATGCTGTGTACATAAAATTGACTGATTGATGTTTAAGTAGGGAAGAAGTGCAAAAAAGGATCAGAGGAATTGTTTGCAGGCTCTGACAGAGAGAGAGCTGAAAAAAATCTAAAGAAAGGAGAAAGAAAAAAAAGTTATTTAATATAAACAGATAAGAATGTTCACAAGAAGTCCCAACTTACAGTGTCTTTTCAATCTATCTTGGAAAGTATGACAGTGGCCAAATACCAACATCCTTCCTCTCAAAGCCAGACCAAATCAAGTTGGAAATACACCTCAAAAGTGAGAGTTAACAAATTTGGACCAGATAAGCAATATAATCTAATTCCTGATGCCTTAGAGTTAAGATGTATTGTCTTTCTGGAATGTATGCTTAGTGTTTAATGCATAAATTCTTAGTTGTAACACAAGTCTGCCAGATAAATCACAATCTGCACTTCAACCATCAGAGCATTCAGTGTCATGATTTTAACCTTCCACTCAGAGAATGACCTCTGCTGGTATTACTCACCAAACCAGCCTGAAGGTCTTCCCTGGCTACTAAGATTATGGTCACTATAAAGAAGGAGAGGAAGGATCCCAAAATTTTTAACCTCGAACAAGAAACAAATCTATCAGCCCTCAATTAATTGAATCCAACCATTAATTTAAATGCTAATTACTACAGAATTAATAAGCAAGCAGTCTGTTTTTGATGAGCTCTATCTTTACAGAAGCAGGACCCCATTCTGGCTGGCAAAGAGGTGCTGGAAATGTCACCCAAATGCACGGAACTGTCTGTACCGCCAGAGCTTTGTCGTACTGTTTGGAGGAGATGTACAGTTCAGCTGCAATGTTAACATCCTCCATGGACACAAGGCTCTGGTGCTTGGTAAAGGCCTCTTCCACTATCTCAATAGCAGAGGTCACATCATTGGCTTCGTAGTAACTCCTGTAAAATACAGATATGAGAGACCAGGTAATTCACATAACTGACAACATATACTTTGAACTGAAGCAAAAGGATTTTCATATTTCTCTTACTTTTGCTTATTAGCAAAGATTTTCATTAGCAAGTGGATGTTAAAATAGACAGTGAGAAAGGGGGTGTTTTTCCTTTCCTTACAACTGTTGAAAACTTTTACATATTTCAAATAATTAACAATTCTTTTCTCCCCTGTTTGCTAAGACATTACTGGAGTTTTCATCACAGTCTCCCCCACTGGAGTCAGGCATCAATCATGTCCCACATTAACCTGCTTTCAGAAACCTTCACTAATAATATTGTTACAATACACATCCTTGCATTTTTTGAAAGCAGTTCACAAGGTAATAAAAACTACTGTGGGAGAGCTACACACTTTAACCACAAGGCTCCTGTGGCCAAGCAAATTCCAGTGTCTGCAAACCCAGCTCACTTGGCCATGTCTCGGGCCAGCTGCATGAAGCGCTCCCCGTCGGAGGGAGCCAGCAGGTTCAGGATGCGCCGGTAGCCATCCATGGCCATCTTCTGCTCCCCCAGCTGCTCGTACAGGCTGGATCTCTCCCACAGGAAACGCACGTTGGTCGGGTCGTACTTCAGAGCTGCAGAAGCAGCAGCATAGGAGGAGTTTAGGAAAAGGCAACAGTGGGTTTCACACTCATCTCCTTGACTCATGTCAATGGACATGCACAAGGTTTTTGCAAGCACATCTTATACTACAGATTCATTAATTTTTTATCAAAGTCCAGACAAAGGTATCAAAATCTTAGCACCCTGAGCAAAGTAAAGGAGAAGCAAACAAAATTATTTCCATTAGCACCTAGCATTAATTTTAAATTATTAAAATGTTTGCCACACTACCTTTCGTGTAGCAGAAAACAGCCTGCTTAATATTGTCCTGCTCCAGTGACATTTCTGCCAGTCTAACCCACTCCTCGGTATTGCTAGGATTTAAGTGAGCTGCAATCAGTCCAAACTGCAGTGACTTCTCCATATCACCCTGGTCTTCATAGATCATGGCAAGAGTGGAAAATGGCTCGTGAGCAAGAGGAGCTGTGAAAAGACAAAAAGAATGACTAGGATTTATGTGTTTAAAATCCACACTGGAAAAAAATAACTTGCCTTTTTCGAAGAACAGGTATCAGAATTTCAAGTTCCGATTCCTGTCTGCAAATTATTGAACAGCCTGAATCTAAAAACAAACATTTATAGTATTATTCTACACTGCAGGTCATGCTCATGCGTATACTTGTGTCCACAAAGACAATAAAAACAAACTGTGTAAAGCTAAGCCAAGACCTGGGCCTCTGCAGAATTGGGGTGCTAGTTTATTTCTATAAGTAAAAAAATAAAGGAAGTGCACAATATATTCGTAATTCTACTCCTTATACCCTGACTTTGCTTGCACTGTTTATTTTCATCTTCAGTGAATCCTCCTCCTGCACATGGAAATTTCACCCCACCCTCAAAGCCCAAAGGTTTGCCCATGCTCCCATACCTTGGCGAATGATTTCCATGCACATCAGAATGGCCTCCTCACGCTCTCCTCGAGCGAATCTGATGTTGGCCTCTCCCATCAGACCCCTCAAGGCACGAGGAAGTTTGCTGCGAGGTCTTTTCTCCTAAATGGAAAAGGGATGTTATTTCTGTCCAAGGTTCAGTGGTGCCCAAATTCAGGAGACAGCCTGTTGTGCTTAACACCACCCAACACCAAATTATTTAAGTATTAGCAATACTGAATGTCTGACCAAAAGACTTGCTAATGATCATGGTTTTCTGACACTGGGAAAACTGATTGCATGATTTCTGAAAGCTTTCAAACAGTAAACTAGTGTTTTTATAATAAACAAAGCATAACAAACACCAGCATGAGCAGGATTATCCTACATGGAGCAATATTCAGGCAAATTTCTCAGGAAGCAGCCAGAAGTCACACAAAGTGGCATTTTGCACTATGGTCAGGGGACACATGAAAATTATATGGAAGGTTAAATACTTGCTTTCATCATTTTCTTGGTCTCTCGATTAAGAACCATCTCCAAAACAAAAACATCTCCAGCCGTAGGCTGCTCCGTAGTTTCTTCTTCTTCTTCTTCTTGCTCCTCCTCTTCCTCCTCCTCCTCCTCTTCATCCTCCTCCTCCTCTTCATTTTCCCCAAGCATGGATGCAAAGACCCGCTGGACAGATTTACTGACCCCGTCTGCTGTTTCCCCTGGTTGAGAAAGAATAAAATAGATCTGTGCTATAACCAAGAGGACATGCTGCTTCTCTGGACAAGTGCAGAGAAAACAGTAGCCCACTTGAAGCAGCTAATCTGTATGAGTGCTGCCTGCAGAAATGCAAAAAACTTTTAACAGCCTCTTTGGTTTTAAAGCTCTGCATTATTCACCACCAATGCTTGGTAAGGCCCAGCCTGTAAAATCTTTCGGGTATCTGAAATGAAAGCAGGGAGGAACACAGAATGAAGCCACAGTTCAACTAACATTTTTCTCAATCCAGAAGAATATTAAGCAATTTTCAAGCACTTAGCTAGCTAGCTGCAACAAGCTTTTCAGCTGAAGAGGCTGTAAGTGAGCAGAGAATTCTCTACACAACAACCCAGCAACCATTTTTAGAAGTAATTGAAAACAAGATTTTGTAACTATTCCATCCAGGACAACAATTACCTTTTAATATGTGTAAATGCAAAATCCAGATTATTTGCACTTCTCTGGAAAAAGATCAGAATTCTTTAAAACAAGTAAGAAAATGATGCGAAGTACTCTGAATAAATATGCTTAAAGCATATATTTTTTAAAATTTACCACTTTTTATTTACAATTTCTCATTATGAAGTGAACTCAGGGTTATAACTGACCACAGATCTATATACAAAATATGTAAGGTTCAAAAGTTTGAGCTGGGGGATTGGACATCTGAAGATTTGATTAAAAAACAACCACAGTATCAAGGTGAGACTGAAAAACAAATCTATTCTGGATTACCTATATAGGGGAGGGATTTGGGGTCCACAACTGGGTTTATGGTTATTTTTTTCAACTTGGATATGTCTGGTTATTTTTATGCTGACTTGGATATTGAGCACCTAAACATAAAACTTTATTTCTCCCGCTCCCATCTGAAAAAAACCCATAATTATTAATTTAATTTCCCTTTTATTTCAGTCCCTTCAGAGACCAAAAGGAGAAAAATGGAGCCAGATTTTTATGAAGTCAGTTATAGAAGAGCAAATGCTTCCAGTGCCTTTTTAAAAACACCCACCATCAGTTTCATCCTGACTTTGGGATTTCCCAGATGCTTTTCTGGATGAAGATGGAGCCTCTACATCTTCCTCATTTTCCTCAGCAGATGCATTTTCACCATCCTACACACACCAAAAATACAAATTATTACCTTTATAGTATCACTCATTTTTATTTCTCCCATACATTTACAGTAACCATTTGGCTTTCCAGCCTTTGCACTGCCAGTGAAACAGGCAGGATAAGCACTGCATTTTTAAGTGAATAAAACCCAGGATTTCTTGCTTTCAAGACATTTATATTTCTATCAGTGTGGGGTGACTCAGATGGTGACTGTTCGCACTACTTCTGACTGAAGAGACCAATCCATTGCTTATTTGGCATTACAGTGAGGTGGGATGACATGGTTGACTGTACTCGAAAAAAAAAAAGTTCTGTGTGACAAATCCCTCCAGGAGCCTGTCAACATCAAAACAGCACTCATTAACCCGGTAAGCATGCTGCCCTAGGATAATACTTATCCTTCCATGACAGCTGATCTCTGCTGAATTTGCTCTCTGAAGACCAAAAAAATGCAAAAATTCAGTAGCACTTTTACACAATTATAGCAAAGTTAAAAAGAACTGCAACACTCCGACAAATCATCATATTCTATTTTAATCACACCGCCTACATAGTGTCGGACACAAAACTGTGCCTCCCTATATTTACTGCTGCCAAGAAGTCAAACGAGGAGCCGCACTGGCTCTCTCCCTCAGATCTCAGACGCTGGTGGGAGAGCTGTAGCAGCAAAATGTGGATGAGTTAATACCCAAAGCAGCTCCTTGCCGCGACCCCAAGCATCAATGACCCGCGGGGCGGGCGGTGCTGCAGAACAACAGAGCGACGGTGCCATTCTGCGTCCGGCACACGCCGTCGGGACCTTCTGCTGCTCCGTACACACAAATAATTCGCAATTACGCAGCAGTAGAGAGCGTGAGCCCCTCCACACACACGTTGCAGCGGTCACTGCCCTGCCAGGTGCTGCCATGAGGGTGGCGGCCCGGGCCGTGGCCAAGCGGGGCAGACTCACCTTTTCCCGGCTCTTGCGCTCCTCGCGGCGCTGCTCGAACTCCTCGAAGGAGATCTTCCCCTCTAGGTACTCGATGAGCTCCGGGCTGAAGCCCGACATGGCTCCGGCCCGGCCCGGCCCGGGGGAACGCTGTGAGGGAGGCACCGCGTCCGTCCCGCTATGGCGCCCGCCGCTGCCCGCGCCCGTCCGCGCGAGTTCCGGGCGGCGCCGCGCTGGAGGGCAGGGCGGGCCGAGCGCAGGGGCGGGGGCACAGCGGCTCTTTGGGCAGCTTTATGGCTTTTACCGCTTTTACGGGCAGCATTACCGCAGAGGGTTTAAAACGCCCTACACAGAGTGATGGTGCCATCCCGAGCAGCGCAGGGGCAGGAATGGGCGCGCGGGGCCGCGGTGGGGCACAGGCAGCCAGAGCGCCACCAAGAAAGGTGTTGTACCCAAAGAGGATCTGGAAACTTGTCACAGAACACTTGGGACATCTCGTTCTAATAAAGTGAAAGGGAGCATTTATTTACCGGCTTTGAACAAAGACACGTGGCAGAAGTTAAATGCACGCTGTTGCACTCCTCTTTTATTCACACTTAAGCACAATTCTGCTTACAAACTGCAGCAGCCGAAGAGCACACATTTGTCAAGAGACAGAATAATGCTCATTACAGCAGGACACCAGATTCCATTGGCAGAAAAGGTGACAGTGAAGAAAATTTTGAATTGTCAAGTAACAGTTAAAAAGTCAAAGCAGTAACATTTTGTTGTGAGGGTTTCCACTTGGTATGGAGTTCTGAAATTAACACCTGAAAAAGACCAAAAAAAAAAACAATACAAGTATGTGAGAGAAATACAGAAATAGCCATATCCAAACCAAGACAGGAAAATACTGGCTCAACCTCTGCTCCCACAAAACAGTTCTGAACACTGAAAAGAACTACCATGACCATCCTGAATTATGCAGGACAAAGAACTTCCACCAGTCATTTTCTCACTGCTGCTGACTTATAGTAGAGCAACCCTTCTGAATTCCCTTTTTTTTTCCATGCACGAAATACGCATTCTGTGGTGCTTCCTTTTTTTCTGACATAAAAATGCAGCACAAAAGAGAATTTATTATTAAAATTTGAGTGCAGTCTTTATTATGGTTCAGGATAATAAGAATAATGGAGCTTCAATTTTGATTTACAAAGAGAGAAGGGGTTAAGCAGGCTGAGAACAGGACAGAACTAAAAATCCTAAATTAAATATTGATTACAACTTAAGCACTTTAAGATACTGAGTAAATCACCAAAATTATTTAAATCTTATTGAAATTCTCAACTATTTGTAAACCAGAAGAAAAATTTACTGTGAATTAAAAACATAATGCATGCTTTTAGTGCAATAATTTATGTCTAAATTAATTTTCTTAATATACATATATGACAAGAAACCATTAATCTCAATTTAGAATCTTACTCTTTTCAATTCCTTACATAAAACCTGCATCCCCTATCACCTGTATGTTTTCAGACTTCTCCTCCATATGAAGGGAGAAAAAAACAATAAACAAAAAATCACAGTCTATATAGTTCTGCACAAGCACCATGTGTTATTTTATTTAAGTAGTAATCACCTCATAAATCTCTGCCTCAAGAGTTTTAAAACCCACTTCAGGCAAGGGTTAAGGTTCTACATTTTTAATTCCTGCTGAAAAGAAGTTGCTTTTATACCTCACAATCTTTCTTGGTTACATGTAACCATGTTACAGGACAAGGAATCCTCTTTTACCTTCATCAGCAGAATCATTCAGCCTTTGAAATAGTTCTGAAAAGATTTTTTCCTTTCCTCATAATCTGCAAATGCAGAAGCAACAGGATCTGAGTAGAACATGACAGGCCTTGGTCCTTCATTGTTCACAGTGAAAGTAGCAGGAAACTTCCTGAGATCGAGACCCCTGCCCGAGAAGTAAGCCTGGAGTGTTCTGAAAAACTGAACATATTGAGGATGTGAAAATAAATAGAGCATGACCAATGGAGATTAATTATTTCTACTGACACAAATTAGATGTAATATTTGTTCCTCTGTGGGATGAAATCCTCTATTCTGATCATAACCTGATACAGTGCAGGCAACTTAATTCAGACATGCCCACTCCATCCATGGCTTGTACATCTTATGTGAAGTCAGAAGACCAGCAACTGTTTCGTGCTCATTTATGCTCCCCACTGCACCACAGGGGCTGTGATATAAAGGGGGTGTGAACCCCTTGTAAAACAGGCACAGCCAAACCCCTGCTGAGAGCAAACAGGACAGTTCTGCAAACATCTTGGTAAGAGTAAGCAACAACGGGCTGGCTATTGATTTGAACTTACAACTGTACCCTTACAATCACTTCAAAGGAGAAACTAAAGGTTCTTAAAACACTGAGGAAAAATTACAGGAAACTAATTATTTTCCTTCATAAATGTTTTTTAAATTGTGCAAATGTACTCTGAGTGGTATTTTTGTAGCTGTCAGATGCAGACTTATTTGTACTTCCATGAGATGAAACAACATGCAATCAGAGCACACATTTGAAAGAAACACAGTAATCATTCCTCTTCTGTTTCATAAAACAAGTGGCTGTATAATCAAAATAATTTTTAAAAAATGAAAGCTGCTGGATGGATAAATAAGGAAATTTTATGCACTTCTGTGCTCTGAGAATGTCTCTTCAGTTAAGAGGTACATCTTGACTGAGAAACGGTTATTGACTATGCAAAGTGCACAGTTCCTGGCATTACATCTAATGGGACCCTCTTGTCTTTAAATTTAGATGATAAGGAGTCTCTTCATGAAAAACAAAAAACCACAGAACTTCAGCTCTCTTTTTTGAAACATTTCCTTACCAGGTCTCTGTTTCTGGGGTTATCAAGAGGCTTCCATTTCTCTTCTGGTTGGAAAGGAGCACCCTTTGCTAATCCTCTCACAGCCAATACTACATACAGACCCAGGAGCAGCACTTTCCTCATGCTGGAGATGAACAGACTGACTGTAAGAAGGACAAACAGACAGATTTCTTTGAATCCTACAGAGCTGTCACTGGGAACACACAGAGCACGTGAATCAAGTCTGCCCACTGCAGATTACACCCATGTGCTATCAACTCTGTTTTCATAGTACTAAGGTATTTGGAAGAACAAATTATTCTAAACAAGTGTTTCCCATACGAAATCTACTTCTAGACACTGGTCTCTCTTTTGAGGGACCACTAAAACACTCAACACAAAATATTACATTTTTAAGTTTACATTTATTAAATACAGCCACTTTCAGAGGCGAATACAGCACCAGAACTCTGTGTGTTCCAATGAGAATGCAAAAATATGGCTCAAGGTCCAGAGAGCTCAGTTTTTAAAACTGCATTAAATTTTAGAACATATAATAGTAAGTGCAATGGTATTTAATACAGCCTCATCTAACATACTAGAGATCCATTTCACAGCTTGACTCGGGGAGAAAAGGAATTCTCCCTCTCACATTCTTTAAAATAGAGCTTACCAGGGAATTTGGCTTTGGCTTGCCCCTTCTTGGTTGGTCTCCTCGTAATCTGTGAACAACCTGATCTCTGCACTTATATTTCTAGTAGACTGTAGGTGGGTGTCAATGACGTTAGCAGGAGTTCAAAAATACAGTAATGATTCCATTTCAAACCATGACATAAAGACCCTTGAGAATTTCATCCTTGCTACTCTTCAGACCTGTTGCTATTGAACAGTGCAGTACAAATTCCTCCCAAGCCGTATTGCAGAAAATTGGTAGTAGGCATGTAGGAAGTTTAAAACAATTCCCAGGAGAAACAGTACAGCTTTATCAAAATATTATTTTTAGTTAAAAGTAATTAGCTATATCTCTAGAATGGTGACTAATCATTTTCAAGCAAATAAGATATGGATCACTTTCTTGATGCTGGAAAAAGACAGGAAAAAGTAAGGTCTGCTTCAATATCCAAAACCGTAACATTTTAATGGAAGAACTGCTTTCCTACCCTGATTTTATCAGCAGTTAATATCCTCCTGTCACACTAGAAACTAAGACAAAGGCTGCAAGAAGTACTCTGCTAATTTACCTTGGCCCTAGTGCATAGCATTCCTCATATCAAAGCTGCTCATATTTTTTGTTTATTATTTCACCGCACTCTTCTCTCTACTATATAAATGATACATGATTTAGTATCACATCAAATATATCCCTAAATAGACACATTAAAATGAAAACTATTTGACCATCACCTTACTCCAGAGTATAGATATTTATATCTGACTACAAGCTTTACTTTTTTTTTTTTGTTTAAAATTTTGAAAGCAAAATAAAAACCACCACCACCCTTTGAGGAAGGTGAAGTTTTGGACATCCAAACATCATTAGCAATATAGTAAACAAAATCCTAGCAGTGTTATTTTCATTACTACAGTAGTGTATAAAAATTCAAGACAATTCATCCAGATTGTTTATTCATCCAGATTCTGCATATTTAGATTTAAAAAAAAAATCATACACAGAAGAGAAAATCCATCAAACTTCATTAATTATGTTTCATAACACTCAGCTTCCAGATAGTGGACTCATCAAGAACAAAGCAGTAGCACCAGAATAACTTGAAAAAGGCAGGTCCCAGCATAAGGAAACTGTCTTTGTTGATCTTCTAGGAAAGGTATTTATTTCAGCTAGAAGTAGAAATATGTTGCTGTGGAGAAAATGACAGAAAGGGGAAAAGGCAAGATTTACAGTTTGGGATTAGGTTTTAATTCCTTTATCTTTGGAAGGAAGAGGGGGAAAAAAGCCAAAAAAAATCCAGAAGAGCCGGCAGTTTTCTTCTACCTCTTTTTTCCCCCCCCCAATTAATTTATTTCTTTGATTTCTTTACAAAGAACTGGGGATATGCAGTATATTCAGCTAGTAGAACATACCAAAGTCATCCGCAAATATGAAACAAACTTTATTACTGGAGGAATGCAGGCAATTTGGGTGACTAATGAAGCATGCAGATATGCAAGAGATTCAATTAGCATATATTTTCTGTGAGCTGTCTAAAAAAAAAAACTTTACACATCCTTATTGTTGCTTCCCGAGCTAAAGCTTTGAGAAACTGTTGGAGCTAAAAAGTCTGTTTAGACCTAGTGCTCATTTTAATGAGTGGGCTGGTCTTTTTTTTTTAGTAATTTCAATTCTTTCCTTCAGAGGAAGTCAAATATAAGCAGAACACATTCATATTAAAATACTACTGGTATACTTACACTGACTGAATTAAATTACATCCTTATTTCTGAGGACAATAGCTAAGCTTAACAAATGCTGTCAAAGCCAGATCAGGGTGCTGCCTTTTTAATGTACCCAAATTTCAGCATCAGGTTTTCTTGATAACCATCTTCAATAAATCAAATATTTTCAAAGTGTCTATACTAATTATATAACCTTTCTGACACAGCAAGTTCATGTATGTTTGAATTCAATTGCCGTGAAGATGAAAATGCAATTGCTTGCTCAGTTCCATGCAATTCACCTCTAAAAGGTAAAAATTTAAAATATGCTAGTTTAGCTGAGAACAAGTTTTATACGTATGATGCTCTACATAAATTGTATTATTCAACAAGCACTTAGAATATTATTGCATTTCCCCTTCATGAAGCCCAAGGTGTTGGAGTTCAGATATTAAGCCAAGCTTCATTCTGTACTATCTTTACTGCATTCCACTTGAGGTGTGAAAGAAGCACCTGTTAAAACACTATTCCAACCACAAGGCTTTTGTTTACTACTTTTATTTTCTGCTTAGAATCCCAAGTATTACAAGTCAGAAGGAAAAGCACCAAACTGCTCCACATGAGTACCTGAGCCAAGACCAAGGGCAAACAGCTCACAACACTCATCAGCATGTTTATACAACAGCAGTACAGGTAACACAACACTCCACAGAGAAGCACTGGGAAGTGGCACTTTTTGTGAATTACAATGCAAGCACGTTGGAATACCATACAAAAATATATATAAGTGTTTCTTCAGCAGGGGATTTGCTATACAATGTACTTAAGTCATGCACGCTTAGGCAAAAAAAAAAAAAAAAAAAAAGACAAATGAATAAAACTGAAGTACACACTGCAGCCACGGGAACCACTAAACAAAATAGGAACATCCCAGAGTAGCTCCCAATCAAGTTGCCCTCAATTACAACAAAATCTGAAAATACCTCTTCTCCAAGGTTTCCTCAGCATCTCACAAGACAAGGACTTTGCCAAAGTTTATGATACATGGCATGATTTGTAAGAACTTAGTTATAAACATTTTTATAAGCACAATAATTTGCTATAGCGTTATTCAAACATTTATAGATAAGACCCTGCCAACATCTCTAAAAACCTGTAAATATTAAGAGCAAGATCCATGTACATCAGATTTACAGTAGCTATGTAAGAACTGAACATGGAGGAAGAGTTATTCTAAGACAGATTGTTTGAGAAGTGATAAGATTTTTCCCAGAATTACATATGTTTTCTTCAAAGTTTTAAGTCCTTTTACAGCCAACAAATCCTTCCCTCCCCACTAATCACCCAAGCCAGGTATTTTGGCCAACATTATTCTGTCTTTGTGCTTGAAAAAACAATTAAAAGGTCAGCAGGGAATCAAGTTACACAGTTTTTCTAGAGTTATCATCATACATAAAGGCCTTAAATGTAGTTCTACCTTCTTAATGGTTTCAATGCTAGAATATTCCAGTAGCTAGAAAATCACTAGTGGCCAGGATGGCTGAAACATCATCACAAAATAAAGTGAGGTGAGTGGAATGAGTTTTAGAAGTCCTAGGGCAGGACACTGAAGGAAGCAGCAGGGAAGACACAAAGACTGTGTTCTGTGTTGTGCCACAGCAGCAGCAGCACTGTGGCATCCAGACTGAAGGTGGTGCTCAGTGAAAGGAAGTTTTTTATAACTTTGCTTTGTATTGCTTCAAAGCAGCTCTGTGACCAGCTGATGTGCAGTCGTTTGTGTGCATGTCCAAATACCCACAGCACAAGAGTAAGCTCTAAGATGGCATCACTTGCCAAGGTTCAGTGCTATGTGGTCCTAATGTGGGAGAGGGGGAAAGTCAGAATTTGGGGGGTTGTTCAAAAAACACAAAGAATCCTCTAGAGACAAATAAGAAAAGCCAGGTGGCTTTTCCTGAGTTCTTTGTATTAAAAAATATACATAAGAAATCCTTTTACTATATTAAAACAAGACTTTAAGATTTTAAGTATTTCTAGTTTTCTTTAATAAACATGGGGGAAAAAAGTATAAACTTTTTTTCTCCAAAAAAGAGAATCGATATGTGAATTTTCAGAGATTTACATATGAATATTTTTCCTAAAAAGTAAAATTTAGTATTCAAAACTTCTGGAGCCTTAACGCAATCAATCCCGCTCCTGTATACTTTTCTTCTCACACTGGTGAAGACTCTGCTATTCAATGGCTTAAATACAGTATTTTGCTTAAACTATAATTAAGAGGATTTTTTTTTTTTTTTAAGAATAAAGATCAAAATGTTTAAAAATAATTTGACACACAGACTTCACAGCTGAGACAGATAATTGCGACTAGTTCTCCTTCCTTATTTTTCTTTTGGTGACAACAGAAAGGCTTGAAAAATTCAGGTTAGCTAAAGCTTTCTGACTTTGGTTGGTGTGATTCCAAAGAAAAAATATGTTGTACTCGTCATAAATCTTCATTTCCCTAAGTATAAAATGGGGTCAAAATAATTTTTAAAGCATTTTCCCCAAATCAAGTTTCAGTATGATCCACACAAGTATTTTTGGTCAACATAAAAATCAAATATAAGGCTATGGAAGTCCACAGGCCACAGTTAGAGTGTATTCATTTACTGGTTTAAGGCACAGTATATATTTCTTTTTCTCTTGAAAGCTACAAGTTTAAAGTCACAGTGAGGAATTTCACATTTCAGTTTTGGTCTGGCACTCAAATTATATGTGTCCTGTCTACTGCCTGTAGACTTTGCAAAATATTCCAGCTGTCAGGTGCTGCAGTCTCAAATCCTGTTTCCAAACTCAGAGTGAAGGAGGTGGAAAATACTGAAGCCTGAATTGATCCCAAAATAATGCACTTAGCCTTTTGTAAAAACAATCATCAACACACTTTTACATTTGATACTTAGATATACCCTGAAATTATTTAATTTGGAGGGGGAAAATAGTCTTGGCTGGTATTTCAACAAACAGAACAAGTCTATAGGACAGAGATGTTGCACTTCCCCTCAGGTCAGTGAGAGTTCCCACTGTTCTGGGAACATCCTGCTTGGCACTACAGGGCAGGGACACTGCCAGCCAAAGAGAGCTGCATGTGGAAGGAGGACCTGCAATGATGTGCCACAAATAACAAAAATTATGATGTCACCACTCCTGGATTTTTAGAGACAAACCCAGCTCTGACACCACACATTCCTACAGAATCCAGAGCACAGCTGGCCAGTAACTGCAGAGAGGCCATGCTTACAAGGTTTGTTTATGACAGCATGAGTAGCAAAATCTGTCTACATTTAAGAATGCAGAAAGAAACCTTAAGAAAATGAAAGTTAAAATATCACAGCTCAGGTTTTCCTCCTACAAGGCAATAAGCACATATTTGAGGCAGTTAGGTGCTTAGACACCTGAAAAATTGAGGGCTGGGCAGATTTGCTTAAGTAAGAGCTGTGGAATTTTCTCTCTAAATTCTTAAAATTAATTTTTAAAAGTAGCAGTGTCTATTAATAAGACAAAGTATATACTTTTTACTTGAGTTTGAGGATAGATAAGCCGATTAAAAGCTTTGAACACATTCTTCCATAAATAAAAATATGCATCAGAAAGTAAAGTCTTTTCAAAAGGTTTTCAAATTTTTAAAGACTTGATGGATTCTAATATTCTAGTTTAAAGTTCTGGCTCTTAAAAAAAGGTAGAAATTGTACTTTAAAATGAAAATTGGATTAATTCTTAATTGTCTGTCATTGCCACACATTTCCTAGAGGCTATATAACAGCAGTATGTAGCTTTGGTTTATGTCTCCCCTAAAGAAGCAGTGATGAAAATTTTACAGTACAGTGCTAAATGCTTACAACAGCTACACTGATTATCTCCCAGAGGAAAAAAAAGAGATGTGAAAAGGCCAAGCTGTAAATTAAGTGAGAAGCAAGCACCATTAAAACATTAATTAGAAAATAAGCATTAAGAATTCAGTCTACTTTACAACTAACTAAAAATTTTCTAGTAGCTAAGTGACTTAGAACAGCAGCACAATTCTGTACAGACTCTACAACCATTTCCAAAAACATTTTCAGAGCTCAAAGTATTAAAGAACAGTAAATGGCTGGTTTTAGCTCAGTATAAGTACAACAAAAGTCTGAACATATTCAACCCTGTATTGAAATAAACTTGATTCAAATGAAAGTTTCCCAAATGTTTATATTTATTAATAACTACATAACAGACTTTATTCTGTGCTGTCAGATGTATCAGATTAATCAGATTTCAGAAAAACACCAAGTGAGTTCATCACTTGTTACTGGCAAACACACAGAAAATGAGATGTATCAAACACTGACATATGCAATGCTTTTGAGATTCAATGTTAATACATTTTATTTAATTAATCACTGACTTTAAAGTTAGCCCAATTAGGTTATATAGATGAAAAATTCACTTAGATGAAGCAGCAGTCTCTATGCCTTCTACAGTGTATTACTTCTGCACTGCTTAGGATTTTGTTGTTATTCGTTTATTTGTTTTGAAATGTAGCAAATTAATATTAATGAATAATTTGCTACATTAATTAGCTCACTCAAAACCAAAATCAGGGCAGAACTCTAAATGTCAGAAATAATATTAACCTAAATTCCAGTTACTGCAATTCATGGAAATAAAACATACAAAGAAACCTCCCACCAAAACCCCCCCAAACCAATCCTCTTTCAACAGGATGCTGAAATGTGACCCACTCCAACCAAGTTTTAAATCACAACTAAAAAGATTAGCTTTGGACAACATTAATTCACTCAGTTTCAAGGTACATTTGGTAATTCCAGTGCAGATGTGAGTTTTTCCTTAGCAGACACCTAGAGACTTCCTGTGAAGTGTTAGCTACACATGTCATTGCAGCATGATGAGACTGTGAGCAATATGTTTGATGACATCAAGCAGAAAAGATTATAGACTTCAATAGTAATTTCAGGGTATGAAGCTATCACTAAAAGCTTCTCATTAAGTATCTCCCTGTCAAAGAAAGATTCTGCAGTACCAAAAGTTAGTGGCATTTAGTATTTTAAGTTCTTACCCTGTTTCCTCATTCTGTTTCTGATAGCATATAAAAAAAATTGTATTAGATCCACATAAATAGTTCTTATTTTGTATGCATCCTGAGGTCTAAACCCTTAAAATTTGTGCCTTGATCTCCACCCAGTCTAGATAATCTAAAATTGGAAGAATAAAGTGGAATTTTAACGTAATTAAAGGTAGTAAGAGACATTATAATGTATTTGCCAAAAGCTGTTTTATAAATGCAGCCCACTCATAATAGAGGATATTTCAGTAATATTTACATCTCCTTATATAACAGTATATATATAGGGTTATTCTGCATTTCTGCTGAAATGATAACTCTGAGCAGTGGCAGAACTACAAACAATCAACAATTACAAACAGTCATTGTATTTTACCTGAAAAACAATCTCAGACTGTTACAAAATCTAGTCCTTTTCAGAATGACAAATAGGATAATTCATTCTCTTAGAATGGGATGAATTCTAAGACTTGTTCTAATCCTATTACCTTCCACTGGTTATAAGGCAAATCTAATTGGGATTAGACTCCTAATCTGCCAAACAGCTGAAGTTGTCCAGTCCATGATCACTGCATAGTCCAGATGCACATCCCTGACAACACTTTAAATCTATTAAATGGCACACAATGCATTTAAATTCAAAATAGGAATAAGACTTCCTCTCCTTTCCCCAGTAAAGATAAAGCCTCTCTGAGAAAAGAGAGTGTTGAGGGAGATGTGAAACTTGTCATCTGAGATCTCAGACTCAGGATTATACCTATTCCTACCTCCAACTTGGAAATCAGGCAGGAATATACACAAGATACCGGAACTTGCTTTATGAAGAGTGCTAACAATCATCAATAGAACTCCAGCTAAAAAAAATATCATTAAATGAAAAAAAATAATTTGGTGTTATCCTATGTTGCTGCAATTCAGTCCTTTCACTTTATGACATATTTTGAAAGCTATCAAAGATACTAAATATCGAGTCTGTATGTTTCCAACAGCTCCAACAAAGGGATTAATGCAGAAAGAGCCTGTTAAGGAGACAAAACAAAACCAGAAGTAAAATAGAGTAAAATGGACCATGAAAGACAAGGAAAACTATCTTCCACAGAAATCAGACCCTGCACATCTAACAGCCCTTCACAAGCCTTAATGCCACCATCTTTCATTCACAGCCATTTGCAAGTACAATGCTATTCTTCTATGTCTGAACAGCTATTTCTAGTTAAACCAACTGATGCATTTAGCTACAGGTGTATTAAGTCACACAAATTATCTTGTATACATATACTGTAGCATACATTTGATTAGAAAATATCAACATATAATCTAGTCAAATAACTTTTCTGATTTATAAACACTATATATAATTCAACCTTCTTTTTAAAAAAGGTTAAGACTAGAACACCAGCACATAGATTACTGATAGCAGTGACAGTGGTTTGGCTAACTACAATACCCTTACTCAGTTACAGCACTTTTAATAACTTACTAATAACTTGAACTGCTGACTTGGATCTAAGCGAACAAAACACACATGACTTTCTTCACATTTGTCCTTCATTTTGGAAAGTCACTGTGTGAATTGAGTCTTTCCAGACAGCTCAAAGGAATTGACCCTAACAACACGTTAGAAATAACTGAGGCACTTTAGGCAAGATTATTAAGAGATGATGGAATTAATGGGTCAGGCTGGCTGTACTACGGTATCAAGAGTACACCTGATTGACTGTGAGCAGCAGATTTCCTCTTGGTATTCCTATAAGATGATTGAGCTGGTCTAGTATTTCCAGATGAAGATAACAGGTATCTCAGACACAGCAGAGACAGCTAACACAGAAGCAAATAGTAAGCTCATCTCTACACAGAATCAATACATCATTTAAATCTAAGGACTGCTGAGTTTTTTTTCTGTTGGCAAAACACATGCCAGGGGGACAGAATTCCTTACACATAGCTATTGAAGGCTTTATTATAAATGGCAGTCACTGTAGCATCTAGGCACTAAGATAAAATTTATACAGAGCTAATAATTATGGTCAGTATTTTCCACTATTACTGAGTTTGCCCACATGCAGAAGTTAGCACTGTATGGCAGGACAGGAGTTTGCAGGGTTGTAACTATTCCATATTCATTTTATGTATTGGCATTTATTAGAAGGTGGTTGATTCCCTGTTTAGGAAAAAAGCCTGCCTTGTCTACTTAGAAGGAGTGCAGCAACTGCACTGTTAACTCACACCGTATCTCAATGTTTGCTAGCTTCTACATATGGACAAAGTCCAAGGATTAATTTCAAAATTTCAGAGAAAACTGACAATGTTTTAAAACAACATTACAGCAAATTGTTTATGAATCTGCTGGTATCCTTCCTGAATAGAAAGCTACATAGAATACTGTTGTTTCTCACTCTCACAAAAAGTAAAATGTGTAAGACTTGCAATAATCTCACAAATGTTCAACTCACACTGATTGAACAAATGATTTGATAGAAGTAACAGTTCTATATAAGCAGTACATTCTAGTTTGTCTAGACACAAATGTGGCAGCTTTTGAATGTAACATAAAATAATTCAAAGTATACTTGGCTGTGTGGTTTTTGTGATAGTCACAGTGTGCTTGAAATGTTTTGAGTTTTAACCAGCATACTTTAGACCTGCAAGAGATGCAAGTTCAGAACACAGACACTGCATGGCACAGTGAGTAAAAAAGGTCTGTTTTCACAAAGCAGTATAGTGAAATACCAAAGTGTCTACAAGGCAGAGTATTGAGATATGCACTGATATGAGTCATGTGTTTACACACAGTTAAACCACTCCATTTTCAGAGACATGAAATAAACACCAGGAAAAGTTTTCTAACAACATGAATAAAACCATGAATTTTTTGTAAAGTATTCACAGTTCTGTCCTGTTTCCCACATAATGTAAACTACTGATCATATTAATTTAGGCATTTCTGTGTTGCAATTTTTCCCATCTCCATTGTTAAGTTTCTAGGGTGCATTGTCCTACGTAGAATGAACATTACACAAAACAGCACAGCACATGTAGAAGAAGAGAAAAGGTTACAAAGTGTGGGACTCTGTATAAATGCATTCGTCCAAAGGTCAGCATTGCAACAGACAAAGGGAGTGGAACTTTGGCTGCAATCTTCAAGAGTTTGCTGTAAGAATACAAAGAAAAAAACCATCATTTTGCAGCCAGATATGCAAAAAGTATGCAAATGCCATATTTTATTTTCCTTTGTAAAATAATTTATATTTCAAGGCTTTGTTAATCTTTAAACAACTAGATCTAATAGTCCATAAAAACTGCACTTTGCACACATTTTAGCTCATCTTTTAGACATAACCACATGAGTTCATGAATCTCTACGGAAGCTGAACAATTACAGCATAAATTAAGTTTTACCACACAAATGGTAATTCACAAAGAAGCAGGAAAGCAAAACTAGAGACTGGGCTACAGTACCTTGATTTCACTTCAGAAGTACTTGAATTCATTAGAATTTCTAAAATGCATACGAGGATAATAGCTGTGGATCTACAGGGATCAGGATCAAGTCTAACAGTGTACCTGCAAAGAAATGGTTTAAAAAGAACATCACTTCTAAACTAGGGTGTGAAATAACGTCCATGTGCTGATGACAAAAAATACACAGGAAATCTATATAGTATCCCAGCCTGATTTTAAATCCTTTCTGAAACATTACTTTCTTCAACATATCACTGATGCACTTAACACCTATTTACACCACAGTACAAACCAGACAGGATAGAGAAAACAATAATAATTAACATAAGTCTTTAAAAGTGTATGGTAACTAATAATGTAAAGAATCAAACATTTACAGTGTTTATTAGCTTCAAAGGTTCCTGTAACTTTCTTCCACATTAGAGTCAATTTAATTTTTTTTAAACTTACCTGAGATTTTTTAACCAATAAATTAAAGATGGCAAGTTGAGCAGCACAATCCACGTGAATAAATTAAGGATTGTAATGTGCATCTTAAGACTGTTCACAGCTTCAGCAAGTGTTTTACTGCTGGAAGGAGACTGTGTTGCTTCTGGAATGCTGTCCACTGAACTTTGAGCTTTGACTGTGTGTGTACTGGAGTTTTGTAAAGTTTCTTTTGAGTGGCCTGAATCCTGGAAATGAAAGACAGAAGTCAAAAAAAACTTGCACAGGCTTGTAAGAACTCTTGCAGGGAAAAGAGGAGGGGAAAAATATCCTAACAGCATCAGACCACCAGCTGTGATTTGAGAAGAAAATCTGCAATTTATTCCTCAAAAAGCCATCAAAAGCAAAGTTCAAGAGTTCAATTTTAAAGTATCTAAATTCAACTCATACACTAATAGTTTATATGTCTATGGAAGAAAAATAGTGGAGTGTAGATGCCCTGTAGGTGCCCTGACACCAATGAAATGAAAAGGAGGTCCTGGAATGGGAAAGAACAAAATAAAAGGAGTAATAAATCATAGGGGTAAAAAAATCACAGATGATCATTCACAGGAAAGACATAGTAATGCAACTGGGAGTAAAATATTATCTGTAGGAATTAATAGCAAAGATAAACGAATGAGTTGGCAGATACTAACTTCCAATCACAGAAAAAAACCCCACAAATGAAACAAAAAATTATATAGAGATTGAAGGAGAGGATTTTCAACTAAACACAAGCAATCCACCCAAAGAAACCCAAAGAAAACTTTGAACAACTTTTTCTGTCAGACTGCTTTGTTCTATGTTTGCAAAAAAGAGCAGGTAGTTATCATATGCTGTTATCCACACTTGCTTACATCTTTGATCCTATACCTTAAAGTAACCCAGAAAATAAATTTCACACTGCACAAACCCAACACTTACTTCTTCACTTTGTTTTAGATAGCTCTTTATTTACTGCACTCTCAGTCCATACTCATCTAATACATCCTATTTGTTATCTCTGGACTAAAAGTCCTTAAACTCCACATGCTGCCTCTCTAGAAAAAAACAGTTTTACCTGCAGTATAGATTATCACCTAGAATTTTTTTTTTCTTTAAGATAAGCCATACATAATCAAATACCAAAATTTAGACAAACCCTGTTATTCTGTGTGCATTCAGAGACAGAATTTTCTTCTTAGATGACAAGTTCACATTGCAGAAACTTCAAACAACAGTCAGGTGATGGAGCAGGCTGCTCATGACCTGGCTGTTCTTTAATAATACATGCAGCAAAGTGAACTACAGCTACCCAGTCTGAACTGCAGCATAACCTGAGAGTACCAAGGCAGAAGTTTGCCAGGCAATTTTTGGCCACAGTTTGGAACAGAAGCAGGAAACAGACTCACCCTGTTGTGCATGTTTTGCTCTGCTTTTACAGCCACATGCAGTTTTACAACCTGTAAGACAAGCAGTTGCTTGTTTAGTAAGGATTCTTCACACAAAAGCTGTAGTATAGGAAAAGAAATTGAGGACTCCTTACTATTCAAGGGAGCTATTAGTCTTTGTTTTTATAATATTGCCTAGCTAGAAGTTAAAATTTTCAATTATCTGCATTGTTGTAGTGCGCACATGGGACCACATATTTCTTTGTAAGAAGCATTAACAAAAGAAGAAGAAAAATTCTACAAATTACAGGATTATGACACTGATAAATTAAAAATACCTGTTTCAAGTATGAGAATAATAACATTTTTTTTTGTGTGAAAAAGGGTAATTTGGATTTTTGCTTTTAACCCGGGGTTAATTCAAAGCATTTAAAATTTTCAATTCAGTTACAAATACAAAATGTTTAGCCTTTCAGTACCTTGAACAAATACTGAAGATAAATAATGAGTACAGCAAATGCACCACAAGTGGTCCAGCTAACCAAAGCAAGAGATACCATCCCACAGAGTCTTCTGGGTGTAATCAACTTATCTTTCTGAAGTTCAGTAGGTCTAAAAAAAAAAAAAAAAAAACAACAAACAAACCAGAAACAAAACTCCTGTTATACTTCTTCCCAGACATCAATTTCTGCTTGCTTTAAAACCCAGATGTCTAAAATCATGTATAAATTCAATCTGCCCAGAATTCAATCTTGCCCAAGCATTCACACAGAAGCAAACAAACAAAAAAACCCAATTGCCAGGGTCAAAGTCATTTAGAAGAGCATAATTATATAGCATCACGTTGTTTTACCTAATCAGAGTTAACCATAATGAAGAGAAGAGTCTCAGAGATGTAGAGAAAAATACTCCACTCCAGTAGGCAATGCCTGTCCCAAAAAGAAATAGAATCAGGGACACAAGGGGGAACCATGCATCCTGACTACTCAGTACAGCAGCATCCACCTCTGGTAGTGACAGTGATTCCCATATCTCTCTAAACCAGTTAAACCTGCCAAAAACATGAAAGCAGTATTATTTATCACTTCCAATTGCTCTTACAGTTAGATACCTATCAACTATTCCCTCTATTACAGTCTTTCAAGCAAAATAACAGTCAGTGTTTACAGTGACTACAGATAAAATATATTCCTCCCCAGCAACAGTTTTACTGAAACTTCTGTTTTGGAAACTGCTTTAAACAAATAAATGATGCAAACTCACCCCTGCAGAAACACAACAATGCTTATAAGAGGTTCTACTTTGTAGGGCTTTGCTGTCCTAACTAGTTCAAGGGAGAAGTCTGAACACTGGCCTAAAATCAAGAACAGAGAGAATCTTTAGTTACTGTCATGTCATGAACTTTAACCAAGATTACCCACAACAGAATATAAATTCAGACAGTGGCAAGTTGACTTGAAAACAAGATAACCATGTCTTGTAAGAGTACTGCAAGGCTTCACAACACTTCACCACCCTTCTCCACTGGGTCACCCACATTAAGGTCATATGGCACATGAGCTTCTAGAGACATTATGGAGTTTGTTACAAACACCCTCTGAATTTTAATAAAAATGAATTTTGTCTGAAGACATGTCTCAAAGCCGTTATGCAAATCTCATCTCTTCCTGCAAGAAATAGTGTTTTCTGCACATTAACAATGTGTTTTAAACTTTTACATGTATTTTTTAAATAGACTTCTGGTAATTCTAAACTACTATGCAGCATCTATATTTCACAGAGAAGGGACTGCAATTTAAAATTATAAGGAAATATTTTGCTACAGTACAACCTTGAAGAACTACCAGCCAACAAAAAATGAAAATGAAGAGCACAGATCCAAGTATTTCCATAAGCTGAATGATATTTAGCTTTAAAATTTCACATCTAGCTAGTCTTTCATCAGTAAATCCAATAAGCAATTTCTCTAACAACACTTGTGACAGAGAAAAATATACAGGTTTTTAGAAAGCTACCTGTTGATCTCAGTGTGCTCAGTTGTCCTCCATAAGTAAGAAGAATATTAGAAACAATATAGACTGGAAAAGCACCAGCATGGAACCTTACTACCTGAAATACAAGGATAAAGGGATAATTTCACTTCTATCCATAAAAATATATTTTAAAAACACATACACAAATATCATGAAGCCAGAATGATAATGCGATTGGAAAAATATTTCTGGAAAAAATATTTCATATAAGATCCAGTTTCTCATGTTAATGCATACTTGATGATCTCCAATAGCAGTTAATGTTATAGATGGAAAATACTAGAATCTCTCATAAGTAGCTAACAAAACAGGTTTGGATAAATGATCAAATTAGAAACAAATGGGGTCTTTTTTTTCCTAGTCAAGACAAGTATGAAAAACATCAAGTATCACATTTCAGTAAAGTTTAAAGCAATTCAAAGGCCACTTTCCAAGCAAAATCTGCATATAGTTATATATGCTTTTAGGCACAAAACTTTTGGAAGCAATCACATGCATGTATTAATTGGCTTCCACTCTCCCAACTTATGATTTATATACCAATAGCCTATAAATTCTCGTAAAATAAAAACAAAATGAAAAATCTTTGCTCTAAATGCAACATTCACGTAGAGAACCTTGCCAGTTTTATTCCAGCACTGCACATAGGTGCTTGCAAATTAATTACTCTTTAGATTCAGAGAACTGCAGATGGCCAGTCTATTTTTACTGATCCCCATGTCGAAATGTATTCTTCATTGATAATCAAAGAAGATTTGTTGAAAAGGAGCATATGGACCTACTTTAGACTTTTTCCCCCGACTTAATTGATGCCAAATGTATTTTAAAGTTTTAACACCACTGACTCATCAGGCAAGAAAGTTAAAGTGACCTACAGATATTGAGCTCACCACAAAGCCACACGATCCATATTTACAGCAGCTCTTTAGAGCTAGAGAGCTTTTCTGCTCCTCTAAGCACCAGGGCCTGACATTCATCTGGGAGGGATCCTTGCCAAGGGACAATGGTACAAAATGACCACTGAATAGTGCTCCTCTTGGCATCAAGGAGGAATCTGAAGTGCCACAGTAAAGAAGGGAGGAAGCAAAAATTTCTATAGATGCTACTGTAATTAAAAAAACAATTTAGTATTAGGTTTTCTTACCTGCCCAAGAACCTGCAGAAGTGATGTCTTGAGAATTACCTTGAAAAAAATATATACTGTTTGATACAATGGTAAGCATAAGGACAAAATACTTTAATTTTTAAGAATGAAACTTAAGTTTTAGAATATAGCAATCCCACAACTAAAATGTACAACACCTTACTACTGACAATTAAAAGCAAATGCTTTAGAGTCCAGCTTTCAATACTAACCCAGCTGTTGCAAAATACTTGTAACACACACAACATGTCAAGAAGGCCAAACAGCCCACCTTTAGATTTGCTTAGTATTTATTTAGATCAATTAGTTACGGTTTAAAAGACTGAATTATGCAAAAATGATCCAGCAATGCAAACTAGCTATAAAATAAAACTGTTTACTCACTTCATACTGACAGTCTGGGGAAGAGTAGATGATTAACTCTGGAAGGCTGCTGTCATTGTGAGGCTGAGCAATGTGCAGCTTGGCAGAAACCTCAGAAAGAGATGGAACTCTGAAACAGCAAGTTACATGGTCACTGCTGTCCTTGTAACCAAGAAGAAAAACCAAACCTGTCTCAGTCTTCAACAGGTGCACACAAAGCAGATCTACCACACCAAGTGTCACCACAAGCTGTGAGCAAAATGGTGTAAGGAACTTGTTTATCGTGTCACAAAGAACTATGTAAGATTGGCAATTCTCTCTCCTCTGAACTATTGAGGGACATGGCATTAAGGAAAGAAGACAAGTTCAGTGAACACACTGCCTCATAGAGCATGTAAATATACTGAGTGCCAGGGTGGGAAGAACAGATCCTCAAGAATACAGATCTGTTTCCTGCAAGTATTACGCTGCTGGAAAACATGGGGATGGAAATTGTGAGGTACCCTTATGACTTCTAAAATAAACTAGAAATACAGTTTTCCTACCATCTAAAATACAGGCCAGTTGTTCAAATTCATAAGTGACAAATATATTTCAAGCTGTATCATTTGATTTTGTCAGGACTATGCAGCTGAAGCAAACATAGGGCTGGCTGTGTGATCCAAACCCTGGCTTCCTAGGAGGAAGCCAGCATCCAGAGCAGCCACTGTTCTCTACTCATGAAGGGGTCAATGGTTATCCTGAGAATTTCAGGTCAGCACATCAGACTTCCTTTTCAAGGAAATTGATGAGAATCATTAAGCAAACGATTAGTAGGTATTCTTATTCTCGAAAAAGTCAAAACAACTTGGTCAACAAGGGCAGAAAGGTAAATGAGGAAAAGCTGCAGAAGTCAAACACTTAAGACTGAAAAAATTGTCTTGCATCAGAAATATTAACACAACAGGATACAAATATTCTTCCAAAAACATATAAAAAAGTTATTAATTGTTAAATCCTTACTTCGCTACAGTTATTGAGTCTTCATATGACCAGGGGATATGAAGTCTGTAAACACTAGGTTTTCTTTCTGAAATGGAACAGCATTAAAAAATAAAAACTTAATTAAGAACCAGGTGTGCCAACTGTCTCTAATAGCTACAGGGCCAGTAAAACTAAAGTGGCACACAGATCACTATGCAGTACCACTGGGCTTGCAGTTACATTGCAATTGACATTGCAATGCAGATCAAAGCAGTTAGAAGCAAACAAAAATGACATTTTTAAACTCAGACTGTTACAGGACAAGACAGTGAGACATCAATGTTTAAAGGAAGAACAGTTATGAGAAGAGTTCTGCTTTTCAATATGAAGCAATACCTCAGTCTAATAAAATCTATCACTTTTTTTTTGAAACAGGGTCCTTTAGCAACCTATCCCATTTAAGCTTATGTAGCTCAACATTCAAATTTGAGTTCCATTATCAGCAAATAAAAATCCTAGCCAAATGTGCTTTTCTCAAGAAACACTTGCAATGTAAGGCAGAATCCTGGTATAAGGGAAATTCAACTTCCCTTGGCTGGGAAGTAAGAAAAACAAACATTAAGGGACTAATTCCTCATTTTTGTTGATCTATCCCTTTTAAAGTGGGAAGTGAGAGATGTCAGCAGATACATTTAAACAGATTACAACAGTGTTGCCTAAACTCCATTGCATGAAAGACTTTAGCTTCTACAAATTTTCAGCACTTTAGAAGACTTCTATTTACCTTTGAGCGGCTGGCAGTGGCTGTCTATATAAATTTTGAAAGCTTGATATATCTAGAACACAAAAAATCACAAGTCACTCACTTTTCTTCAGACAAACAGTGGTTACATTACCTTAAAAACTTTCATAGCATTCTTACTTGGTTGAAGTGCTGAAGCTGTACATTGTAAAGTAATCCACTTGAATTTAATAGAATTTTGCTTGAAGAAAGCCCTGTAAAGGATGTAATGTTTTCATTTATTAGATAAAATTATCTGAGAACTCACTACATTTTCAGATTATTTCTTTTCTAGGAGAATTACATATTTTCATATCTATTAGTCTAAACCCCGTATCTTATTTCTTTGTTACTAACAAAAGCAGTGTTAGCTTTAGCAAAAAACAACCCCCAAAAACCTCCTGACTTGACATTTTTAGGCAAATCTGTTATCCAAAAGTTAGGTATATTAGTTTTCCATTTCTTCCAAAAGCAATATGCTGTACTCACCAAATGAAAAAAGATGTGTTACAGGGAGCTGTACTGTTCTGGAATCCTCTTTGAAGAATTCACAGCCCAAAGCATACTGCAATTGAGGATATTAAAAAACATTAGAAACTCCAACAAGAACTCTAAGAACTGATTTGAGAATTGTGGCTTTGTACATGTTTCAAGTGTTATTCATACCTTGTTGTTTGGTATTTTATCAAAGTGTTCCTGAGCTTACAGAAGCTAACAAAAGCTACTTTCAAACCAAAACTACAGTGTGGGTCTATGGTTTCTCAAAGTAACTTGGCACATATTTAATATACTTGTTTTTCCTCCTGTCATAGCACCTGAAAGTTACAAATACACAAAGCAAGCAATATCTGAATGTCATATTTTTTTACCTTATTGCCAACTGCAGGTGGTACCTGAATGACAATGTGGGACAAAGAAGGATAGTCCAGAAGTTTCAGCATTACAACCTTGAAAAGGAAGGAAAAAAAAGAAAAAATAAGTAGAAAAGCCATTATGAACATACCCCTTAGTTTTCTCCTTGCCAGTTCCCAGTTGTCTACCTCTTATATGCTCTTCCTGTGGAATACAACCTGTTCCAATGCTCCAAACAGGACAGCTCCTTCCCCTCTGACTTGCAACCACCCCCTGAAGCACCTCTCCCTCCTGCAAGTTAGGTACACGCTTACCTTGGTGGTTGGAAGTAACTCAGCTCTCCAGGATAAATCAGCAGCTTCCAGGCTGTAAAAATTCATGCACATTAAAGGATGAGCATATTCATTATGCAGGTCCAGCATTATGGCAGTAGATTAATATACCAGCTTTTCTCTCTCTCTCTCTGAATTAACATTTTAAGTTGAGAAGAAATTAGGGTGTACTGCTACCACAGCAATTTATCAAACTACAGTAATTTCAGAGAGTGCAAATCTTGTTTGTGCAAAGCCAAGCCAAGCAAAGCTCCAACTCTCTCGTACAGAAAACCTGCAACACATATCAGCCAGGCAACTTCAGACACAAAATGAAAACTTTTCATGAGCTAAAACTGCACTAGCATTGAATTATCATGTGGTTTTATTAGCATCTGTTAAACCTCAAAAGCACAAATTTTCCCATGGAAATATCTAAAATAGACCATAGAAATAAAAAAATTTTCTTAGCTGTTAAAGAGTTTGAAGCAGTTCTAAAATGTGTCCACACACAGAACTGAAACACATCCATTTGGTCTCTCCAAGTTTTGATTTTTTTGAATGCCAGGATACTGCTGTTTTTCTAGATAGTGTTCATGACCTCAGGACACAGTCCACAGCAAACCAACTATTACTAGAAGAGGTTTAAGTAGCAGTCCTGAACTAGGCTAACCTGTATCAAAGGTTACACAAAGGAGTAACAGCCAACTTCTTGGATGAGGAAAAAGTAATTGTGACATCTGGCTATCTGCTGAAGGCAAGACTGGCTGTAAACCTCAGTGATCCCAGAAGAGATAAACACTCTGCTAATTCAATTTTGCCTGGAAGCTTTATCTAATTTGAAGAGTACTTTATTTTACAAATGTAAGCTAAGACAATGTTTTAAATCCATTTTTTAATGACTGTCATAACAAATAACCACTAAACCACCCACCCTTCTAAATATTTTTCATATGACAGTGCAATTTTGAAATAAGGAAAGAAGAGATGCTTTAATCCACTCTTTTGAAGGCTCTGTGTGACATTTGCTGTCTTTTGTCACAGGTTTCTAAAGAAACAGAATGACAGAGTTTGGGTTGAAAATGACATTAAAAACCATCTAGGTTCCAAGAGCTCTGCCATGGCCAGGGACATCCTCTACCAGATCAGGGTACTCAGGACCCCATCCAACCTGGCCTGGAACATCTCCAGGGATGGGACATCCACAGCCTCTATGGAGGAGCTGCTCACAGTGAACAACTTCTCCCTAATACAATCTACACCTGCCCTGTCAGTTCAAACCCACTTGCTGTCCCCTCATGCCCTTGTGAAAGGTCCCTCTCCAGCTCTTGCTGTGAAGGTCAAAAATACAGCTCCATGAAGAAGAATATCACCTATTTTAAGAAAAGCTATTCTTCCCTGCTTTCCTGGTCATATAGAAAGCATGAATTATTTACAATAACAATTTTACTTCCCAATCCCTTCCTACCAAGGATAATTTATATGCTTCAAATTCAAGCACAGTCTCACAAAACCCTTTTGAATAAAGAACAGGAACAGTTCATACTTACCACATTGATGAATTAGTGTTCATGCAGCCAAAAATCCAGCTACTTGTGTCCTGTAAAGTCAATACCATAAAATACTACCATTACCTATGTGTGATTGCATTTATAAATATATTAAAAATACTGATTACTTCAAACAATGCAGGGGTTAAATCTGATGATAATTAAAGGACTGATATCATAATCTTGCAATTATAAGAAAGGTGAAACTTTAGAGTAAATGATGGGGGTTTCTAGGAACCATTTAAAACAACTTCAATTTGTCACCCTTTGTATGAATAAATACAAGGTTAAGCAAAAAAGCTTTGATAATTTCTCTTTAAAAAATATCCACCTTACATATCATGCTTAATCTCTTCTAACTAAAAGAAACATCTCAAGGTACTTTTTTAAGCAGTAGAGGAATACTTTAGATATTTAATGTTTTACAGCTCTGTCCCTTGAGAATTTAAGTGTTCTGAAGAGATAGCAAGGCAGCTCTCAGACATTTCCTTTGTACCTCCCCCCACCTCTCAAGCCACACTAGGCCTGTGTTTCAGACATTATAAGAAGGGCAAAAGTCATCCTATCAAAGCACAGCTAAGATCACCACATACATATAAACACTGAAGGTGCTCTAAGAAGGACAATTAGAAAAGCTCCAAGCACAGACAGTTGATCACAACGGTGGTATGAATGCCATCTTTGGCAAGGGGAGGAGTGACAACAGGGACAGGCAGGATGAAACAGCCAAGCATCTCAATTTTCCTGCCACTAATGTAAAATACATGATTCTGAAAAGTGTATTTATCCATCTTCAGTTTGCCAAGAAATTAAATTCATTCTTGTATAAAAAACTGAAAAAAAATTTGGCTGAATGTATGTGTCTCAGGCTAAAAATACAAGAAATGCACATTATGGTGTTTCCTCTCCATAGGAGACAACTGAGATGGTGCTATCTCCTCATCTGTCTTCCATTCACTTTCCCTGCTTAGTGAAAGATCCCTGCAGTCTTTCAGGCTCACTTAAATTTTATTATGGGAAAGCAAACCTATAAACAGCTTTCCCAAATTAGAAGTATGGCAAAAACACAACAGCACTAAAAACAACTTCTTCCTTCAAAACCAGCAATACAGAACTGCACTGAATTGAAGGACACAGTAATGTAGAGCTAAGCAGAAGAGCCAGAAAGAAAACATCTGAGGTTTAGGTGGCATTGAAGGTTTCAGATCTTGAATACTTCAAGTGTGACATGCTAAAACAGGTAGTACCTCTGACATGCATTAGGCTGTGATTGTAAATGGATGGCAGCAATTTCAACAGTTGCTCATTAGCAGTCTTAAAACTGCAGCAAATGGAAATTTTAAAAACACATCTTTATAAACCAACTCTAGACATTAAAGAAGTTATTTTCTCACCAACATACTATTTTCACAGTAAACATGACTGTATGATTTTCTGTGGCTTGCAAGAGGAAATGCAAATATTTTCCATCAGAATCCTTAAAAAAAAAAAAAAAGCTCATTAGTTAAAAAAAAAAAACCAACAACACAAAACCATAAACATAAAAACACAATGGGGAAAAAAATTACTTACATTGTAAACTGAGTAGGTCCATTTTGAGCCTTTGACTGTAATCCACATGAAAGCTCCTAAAAATAAATATTTTAGTATGCTGCACTGCAGGAACGATTGCCCTTACATCCAAAATCTTGTATTTTACTGATCACCAAGGTCTATCTCCTATCTATACACAGATGTAAATTTTATGTGCTTTAATCAACACTTAGAATTGCTACAATTCTTCCATTTAAGGAAAGTAACAAGTTCATGACAGAAATTCAGCTAAATGTCAAGAGGACACCATGAATAGGATGACACAAACATGACATCCAATTTAAACCAATTTTTCTTATTTCTAAAAACTGACACAAAAAAAAATATCAGTTTCACAACTGAAAAATAAAGCAAAATAAAGCTGTGCCCTACAAAAGTTGTGTTCAGTTCTTAAGACTCCATGCAGTCAAAATCTCTAACTTTTAACTCTGCATCCTTCAGAAGGAACTTTACAAGGAAAGCCTTAGTGAATGGTTAATTTCACTCTGCCATGTCATGGGAAAAAGGAAGTGATTGATCTGAATATTCAGGATTTCCATGAGTAGCATGAAATACCACAATGGCTCTGCAACACTCATCCAATCCCTCTCGCAGCCACTGTAGGTAAGACTGACCTTTTGACATCCACCAATTCCCAGTTTCTGAGATCTTTTACTGGATAACCTGATGTAAATACAACTCCCCAGAATCCAAGCTATATAAAAGTGACAGTTTTGCACCTACCCCTGTTAACCACTTTAATATCAAAACCAAATAAAAGCAGATTGCTTAGGTCTATAACCTGTATATTCTTTTACTATGTCTGAAGGAGGATTAAAGTGTACTCTGAAACTTCGTTAGTGAGATTAACCATTAACAAAGGAGTATCACAGAATCCTATTCAAAAGAAAACTGTTGCACACCTGTGAGGTTTGTAAAAGGTTCAGGATTTTCCTCAAACATCTTTGCAGGATGTCTCACAAAGTGGTGATTCAGAACAGACATTCTCTTCTTTGGATCCTCAGTTATCTAAAACAAGAGCACATTATCAATTTTTTTACCAATATCTGTGATTTAAGATCATCTCATGATCACAGCTAGCAATACAGTTTTGTTGGTGAATTATTAGAAGTCATTGAGTCCTTTCTGTTCTGAATTTAATATTCTGAAGTGCCATCAATAGTCAATCACTGCAATACAGAAAATCTACACATTATAAAGCACAGCCAAAACTTTCAGGTGTTTTACATTCTCACCTACTCATAACACCAGGAAATCATTCCATTAAACTTTCTTTATAGACACACGTGTATTCTTCCTGAAATGACACTTAGACCAAAACTTAAGAAAAATTCTCACATCTAGGCTAATCTGGGTTCACATACCCAGCTGTATAGCTACTCTGGGATTCACTTTTGTTTGGGGGTTGGGATTTTGGTTTGTTTGATTGGCTTGGTTTTGCTTTTTCCAAATAAGCTTTCCAAGACCAGTTTTTATCTATTCCACTTCCCAGAACTGTGGCCATTACAACTGATTTTCGAAAAGTTTTACCCTCTAGCACAGTCAGTGCTGCAGAACAACTGTACTCCTCTTTTTGTCTCTCTGAATCACACATTAAAATGAGTACACATGAAAAGCTAGAGGAGTCTGTCCCAAACAGCCTCAGAAGGAACACCTGAAATCCTTCCTCTCCTATGTCTTGGGTTCTGCTCTTATGTACACACCAAGAGGTGAAATTCTGCTCTTATGTACACACCAAGAGGTCAAATCCACAGCTATAGATCTAACAAAACTTGCTTATCCTGGTGGAAGGTCACCTGAACCTGCTGCTTTATGAAGAAATGTTCAGTCCACAGCTCAGCTATAAAGCATCAAGCAGTCAATAATGAAAACTGAACTAATATGTTGTTATTTCTGACTCTCGTAAAAAAACACAAAGGGCTTTTTCAGTGACTGGTGCAAAATGGAAACTATTTTCTCAGCATGACTTAGAAGAATCAAAAAAGAGCTTTTATTAAAACAGGGAGATACCTCTCCTGATTAAACGTTCTGGGATGGAAGAAGAAAACATGATGGGAAAACATACAGAGATCATATATACAGACCTGCCTTGTGTTTTCATCTATGAGATCAAAAAAAGCTCTAATGGTAGCCAAGATCAGTTCTTTGCACCTAGAAGACAGAATAAGTAAAATTAAATCTAGAAAGGGAAGATCCAGAGTGATAACATTGATCAGAAGAGACTTCACATAGTGAAGTTAAACTGAAGTTAAATTATGGTAGAAAGTGATTACAGTAGAAAAGAGAGCTATGCACAGTCAGTCAATTAACCTTTGTTCCATTATCTTACCACACTATGGAGAGATGGTCAGTTGAGGCCCAAGCTTTAGGCACAGCTGAGCTCTGTTCAAGTGAAGAAAAAGGTTAAGCTTTTGTTAGTACTCAACATTCTAAAATTACATGAAAATCTTTCCCCTCCTTATTTAAACATACTTGCACAATTATTAAAAAGAACAGCCTTTATCTTAAAGAGTTTCAGGGCTTAGGGTACAATAGAATGATTTCTTCAGTCACCCATCTTGCAAGCGCTGAAGCTGCGCAAGATGGAAATTATAAAACAAAATTACCAAATTATCTATGTTAGATAGCAGAGACTAACGATAAAAGGGCAGAAAATGGAGTGGAGGAAACTTACCAAAAATTTCTTCAAAGACTGCTTCTATGACTAATCTTACTATTTGAATAACTGATCCTGGCACATGAGAATAGCAGCATGCCCATGAAAGCTGCTGTTGAGAAACCAAGGGCATCCTCAACAGAAAGAGCCATCAGAACACCACAGAAAAAACTGGACAGTCTGAAGCTATTGCTTGCTTTAAACGGATTTCATGTATTACATTTATGGGACTAACAATATCAAATGGAGCTCATCAACCTATTGCTCAACATGAATCAAATAAACTATGAACTATTAATGCATCATTGGGAAGAAAAAAACCAAACTGAACAATAACAACCACAACACAATCCCCAAAACAAAACAAAACCCAGAAATAACTGGTACCACTACTCAGGAAATCTCATGCAAAATTCTGGTCACCAACACTCAAGAGAAATGAAAGTGGAGCAGATGCAGAGAAGGGTTACTAGGACAAAGGGAATGCAGAGTTAATCCTCTTAGCCTAGCAGGATCTGAGCTGAGCCTATTTATAGACAGCTTTCTGTACAACACACAGGGAAGTAAACACCAAGGGAATGACAGCTATTTCATATAACATTTCAAGCAGATGTCAGAAGAAAGGCATTAAAAACTGGCTACTGCAGCACATGGAAGTTGGAAATTACAAATTTTCCCCCTTCTTGTGAGTGTTTTTCAGCTTCTCCATGTAGGGAACAAGTTGATGGAGAGGGGATGGAACAACAAATCTAAACACAACCTAAATACTTTCTGATGACCCTTGATTAATTTTGAAAGGACAGATGCCTCAAAAAGGAGAAAATTGGACTTGATGATCCTCTACATCCTTTCTATTCCTAAATTTTCTGAAAAACAACAAATAAAAAAGAAGGTGCCATGCCAGAGCTCTCTTTTGTAATAGAACACTCTACTTCTATACTGCACATTCACCTTTTTCCATATACACAACTATTGCAGAACCATGGGGAAATAAAATCTGAGTTCTGGAACTGAAGAAGTACAAGCAGGCGGTAAGAAGAAACAGTACCAAGTGATAGATGATTCCAATCAGTGCCACACATACTCCTCCAGTGGATGCTCATTTAGACTACATCAACTATTGATGATTTTATAACCCCACAGTATCCATTCAGTGTTTTAACATGCAGTATTTCCATATTTATTTACACCATGCTGCCCATACAGACACTGATACATGCATTGCATAAATAACTATCTAACACAGTTCCATGCAAAACCAAAAAAACAGCTTGCTTTTTTACCACAACAGATAAGGCACTGTCATGTTGACTCAATCTTGGTAGAAAAGCCAGTCCTGAACGAACTTGGTAATCTCTGAATCCTCCCGCCACAGAAAGGGTAGTTAAATTTCTTAAATCTTGGGCCTTTAGAATCCAATGATTGTTTACAGCTGCATAAAAATCTATAAAATATATTAAAATCAATCACAATTTTAAGCCTATTTGATATACCCAAAAAAAAAAAAAAAAAAAAAAGCTATATCAACATTAACTAAAAGTTTTTGTAAGCCCCCCTGGAGATACTTGAGCTCTGATTATCACTTGATTCATGTAAGAGAGGAAAATTATTGTTTTAACCCAAGGAGGTAGCAGTTAGGAAAGACAGATACATTTTCTGTATCAGCTGAGCACATATATTGTTAGAGTAGCAATCCATAGGTTTATTTGAAGGACAGACACAGATTTTCTTGAAGTCCAGAAAAAGTCAGTAAGGAAGAAGCATTGTACTGAAATCAACTGTAGGATGGAGAATTAATACAAGCACAATAAATCAAATCCAGCAGCTAAAGATAATCCATTCCTCTTGGGTGTCACAGAGAATAATGAAAATTAATGTCTGCTCCCTTTCCTTCACCAATTCCCTCAGTATCTACATGTAGCAGCACAATTATCACTAAACATACATTTTATCAGTATAGTTTAATCAAATCTAGCTTTTCAGGAAGTGTATAGTACATGTGTAATGATTATATTTATTTTTATGCCACAGTTATCTAGGTGAGGGAAAATACAATCTTTTTTGTAATTATTTAAAATATGTAATTACAACTATAGTTATATTCTCATCTCTATGACCTTTAGGTATGGAAAACTTTAAATTTAGCACCCTCTACAGAACTAATGCTATCTCATTCAATACAGATAAAAGTCATTACAGAGGTCAAGTTTTAAAAAAGGAGAAAAAAAAAGAAAGAAAATACATCATTCACTGGAAAGCTTACAAATTTAGTAACATGCCCTGCAACTTATTAAATTACAAATTATTGAGAACTCCAGGCCTCACACAGAAACTCAAGTCCACATAATCCATTTTATATGACACCTGACTTTCTCTGAGAATCCTGGCACTCTCAACTACCTGAGTAACAAAGGAACAGATTCATTAAATGTGAATAAAGCAGCACATTTTGCTGTTGATTTCCAAGGATCTCCCCACTAAAACTTGAAAGAATCAATAAAGAAATACAGTGGGATTAGACAAGTGCAATACTCACCAGTAAGATATCTGTCTAAAGGCATTACAGGTGCAATGTGAGGTGTGGCTTGTGTAATGAGCAGGTTTATAAGTTCAGGTTTAAAATTCTTCAGCGTGAGCAGCGCTCTTGCAACAAGACCACCCATGGAATGCCCAACTATTGCTACACTGCTCGGTGCAAATTCTTGATCCTTCAGCAAAGAGCAATCAGACAGATCAGAAACACATCTGACACCAAACTATTCTTATTAGCTGTAGATTTTTCCCCCCAAAATTAATTTATGGTCTTTCAAGGACAACATGAATTAGCATCTACTTAACAAGCTTACAAATTGAATAAAAATTTACTTGCAATCTCATTAAAATGTGCTTAATGTGAAGTATCAAGCTCAAAAGGAAATACTGTGTAGCCTGTGTTAATAAACTTACGCTTATTTTAATTTCTGAGACTTTTAGGAGCAGAGGACATCAAAGAAATTTCCCAGAGGAAACTGGATGCAAGGCAATGCTATATGAATATTTTATTAAGCTACAGATATCTACATCTCTACTAGGAAAAGGCATCCATTGTGCATGGAAGTATTTATTTAGAAACACAACCAGAATCTCACCAAAACTCTGGGATTGTCAGATCTAAAAATCTGTTAAAGAAAATTCTCTATTGCATTATTATCACCTTCAAATACTTACACACATTATAAAGTTTACCTCCCCTACTCATCACTCTTCAGTTTTGCAGCAGGAAAGGCAGCCCAGAATTCCATTCCCAAATGGAAGTACATTACTCAGCACATGTCACTACTTACCCTGTACAACTTAAGAATTACTTTTATGCATTCATGCACAAACTTGGTCTGTCGTTGCAGGCTACCACCATACAATGCAACCAACTCCTCATTAAAGTTGACACTGAAGAAGTTAAAATGATACTTGAAGTCAACATCTTCTGCTTTTCTAAGTGCAATGGAGCCAAGAGAACGTACTAGAAAAAGAAACCACATCAATTAGAACAGTCCAACAGCCACTGCTTAGCGCCATTTTAGCAGAAAAATGCATAAATATATAATTAATTAAGAAACTATTACATTAAATCCATTGTTCATTTATAAAAGACATTCAAAACCAAACCATCTCTTTTCAGCTTAGTGCTGATTACAGAGATATTTTATGTCAAGAACAAATTTTATACAAAGATCAAGGATTATGTTCCTCCACTTCAGGGTTGCTTTTCTCATCTCATTTGCACCTTCTTACTGCCACCAGGACAAGAAGGCATTCTTGATTTCAACTGTAGAGGCATTCCTACTGCTAGGCTTTCCTAAAACTCCTTTGAAGGCCATCAACTCTACAACATTCCCAAGTACCATAAGTATGGGGGATTGAACACTTGTCCATCTAAAACCTTGCATGAGAAAATGTTCACTTTCCAAGGTCTTGCTTTCTGACCTGTCTTCCCTGTCCAACCCTGGCTATTTAATACAGCCTTTTGTGGGCAGAATTGTCCCCAGGTTTCCATGGAGACAATGCAGGATGGGAACAATAACAGCTGCAAATAAGAAGGAATGGTAGCAGAAAAAGAAAATAAAAGTCCCAAAAGTGCCTATATAAAATAACAAATGATGGTCATAGAGGTCTGCCCAAATTCAGCACATAGGAACAAGTTTCTCCTATAGTACAACAGGCTGAGAGAACTGCAGAACCCTCCTTCTCAGAATCATCTTTTACTCAAAGTCTGAATTTTGTACATTTTACAAATTTCATTTTGGTGCCCATGAAAGATGGTGAATTAACATTTCAAAATTGCCTGTAACACATCAAAAATTCCTGAAGGCGGGTTGTGACTGAGCCTCTTCTTTCAAGTGAAAGGACAAGAGGAAATGGCCTCAAGTTGCAGCAGGGCATATTTATATTGGATCTTAGAAAATGTTTCTTCCCCAGAAGGGTGGTCAGACATTGGAACTTGCTGCCCAAGGTAGTGGTGGAGTTGCCATCCCTGGAAGCATTTAAAACCTGTCTAGATGTGGCACTCAGGGACATGGCTTAGTGGTGGACTTGGGAGTGCTGTGTTAATGCTTGCATTCCATAATGTTAAAGGTCCTTTCCAACATAAATGGTTCTATGAAAATAACAAGACCAGCAAAGGCAGCAGCAGCAGCCATCTTCATTGCTCAGCAAGTAGGAATGTATTTTAAACAACTATGAAAACTACAATAGCAACACTTTATCTGCTCATCTAGGCATCAGAATAAAATTGTGTTATTTCACAATAAATTCTGAACAAAGTATGAATTAATATTAATTAATTTTAACAAAACTTTTGCAAAATGCACAGATGATGTATCGCCAGTCTTCCTAAATCCAATACAAAAAGAACATTACTAAAATATTTATTGCTCCTATAGCATGTAGTACTTCTACTCACCTAGTTTGTTTGTTTTTCAGATATTTCCTTTTGATTCCTAAAAAGCCCTGAGAGTACCATTCTATTTCCTGCATAGTGATGTATTGCCGAGTGTTTAGGGACAGCATTAATTCACAGATTTGCAATATTTGATGCACAACCACAAAAGTCCATATGGCACCTCTCATAATCATTATGTTTGTAATCTTCTTTGGATGCTATTGTGCCTGGAAGTCTGTATGGGTTTTCTGAAAGTACTAATTGGTAAAATATTTTGTGCTGTTATAAGCTAAAAGCACGTTTTCAAAAAACCCCAGCTCTCTAAAGGTTCTCTGAAATCAGGTAATTTAATAATCAAGTTTAGTGTTAATATAAGGAAAAATTATCACAGTAAGACATCAGGGTTTAGACTGTACTGGTTTTCACCACATACACACATCCATTTTCTAACATCATGAGAGTGTTATTTATTTACTGTTTCAAAGCACATTTTAGGGAACAAAAATAACAGTCTGACAAACCCAGACTGAAAGGAATAGCAGGTACCAAAGTAAACATTGAAAAAATGTTTCATGTACCATTATAGCTTTGATATGTAGAATGAAAAATAAAAATGCTTTAAAACTATTGCTGCTTTTCATTTGGAGTCTAGAAATGCAAGAGGGAAAAAAAAACAGGCTGTGTGTAAAGTGGGAAGATGATGTTAAGGAAAAAACACCACTATATAAAGCTGTAGGGAATAATGAAATTAGAGGGCAAGCTTAGACAATGCTAATTTCCATAGCATCTAATTCCTTTACATCACAGATGACAGATGGTTCAGTTTCTCCCAACCAAATTCAGGTCGCGTTTTATTTGGCATTAACTGCACTAAACATTGCTCAAATTAAAATCCACTAGATGTTTGCAATCACAAGTACAGCAAGGGTGCAGTGCCAGAGCACAGCATAAACTGTACTGTTGCTGGTTTTCAAAAGGCTTGCTCCAGAGAAATATTACAGCTTAACCATTCAACTGATCTCAAACACAAATCATGTATCTTGACTGTTTGAAATTAATCAGACTAATATGATCAACCATTATGATTCTGTCTGGTATTACTTCAAACAAAAAACTACCTACTGCAAAAATCTCAGAGCTTTTTTATAATAAAGCTATAACTCACCTAAACACTTACCTTGTTTGTAACTGCCAGCATTCCCAGGAAGAAAGAGAACTGGAATTCCTGTCAATAGGAGATTTTTGTTTTCTTCAGCATAGCTCCCTTCCCCATAGAGATATAGCTCATATGCTGGGTATCGTCTGGCTGTTTTCTTAGGTAATTTTATTTTCTATTGCAAAAGTTAAAAAGAAAACATCTTGTTTATAGTGTTACAAACAGGAAAATACAGTGGCTATCCAGCCATTTAAATGATCTGGCTTATGTGGTTTTATTTTTATGGTTGCAAATTATAGCCTAAAGAATACAAAATGAAAAACTTGACTTGGCTTTAAAAAAAACCAACCCTAATTAAAAAAGGAATATTAAACAAACTGGTTAAGTAAGTATTATTGGGCATAATGATTGCTGCAGTTACTCACTCTAAACAGTGATTACCTTCAACTAGCTTTGAAACAAACTGCAAATGAATGCAATTATGTATCTATCAAAGCTGCACCTTCATTAAGTAAATCCAGCCTTATAATATAGGGGGTGGAAAGGGAAAAAAAGGCATGTAAAACCCCACCAATTCTCCCAGGAGAGGAGAAGCTGAGACCAGAAACTGGGGCATGTGAGTGATGCTAACTATTCCTGATGCACTGGAATGGCTCTGGAATCCTTTCCAACACCATGGGTCCCAAAACAAGGAAAGGACAGTCAAACCTCGAGAGCAGTGTGATGTGGGGACTGCCAGAGGACACCTGTTACCTCTGGGGAAACTACAGATGCAGTGGGAATTCTCTTAGCTTGTTTTTACAGAGATGTCACCTGCCGTGGGAGTTTGAACAGCAGTAACCACCTCAATATGGCTCAGCAGAAAAAACCCATGGTACTTGGAGGCTTTTCCTGTTTCATTTTCAGAGCTGGGTTTGTGGTCTGACAAACCACCTGGATCTGCAACAACTCCAGGTCTAACGTACATGTCACCTCTCACTTTAAAGAAGGCTGTATTTCTTGTGCTAAAGACAAAAGCATCTAACCCCCTAACCTAGCACACACCTGATTCATAGGATTAGGATTTATGAAGAGAAAAGAACAAGATCTCTTTGATCCCAAGGGCTAGGTGAGGATTAATCTTACACCAGTAAGTCAATCTCCTAGAGTCAGATGGTACTGTCTTAATTAAATGTGTTCTTGTTTACTCCTATTTTGGTTTAACAACAGCATAGAGGTTGGTTGGTTTGTAACTCTGAGTTTCTAAGATACAGATTTGTAAAACTTTGATGAGTGCAAATACACTTGTTCCCATGTTTGATTAATTATGTTACAACAATTGAGAGAAAAATAAGATAATACAAAAAGATATGTATTAAAGTATAACTTATATTTAAAGGAAACACTTACAGAATAAGGTCAAGACTAAACTCAGTTTTGTATCAGAAATCTCCAGTAAAGTCTCTCTTAATTGCTTCCCTGAAATAGAATCATTTTTAATTCAAATCATTTATTGTTTTCTCTAAGCTACATCTACCATAAAGGTGATTTAGCTTTAATTCTGTGCTCCTTCCCTTCCCCTGTTCTTCTCTATCTCTCCTCAGCTAATGACTATTTTATTTCCTCCTTGGCCTTCATTTTTTTTGGTATATTGGTTATTTGCAAACTGGTTTCATTATATCTATATCTATAGATATATTAAAAAATCTCTATTCTATTAGATATATCTATGTACATGTATTGTTTACAATTTTATATTTGTTTATATTTTAATTATCTTGATTCATTTATACAATAGAAAGTGGGAGTTAAATTCATGCACTGAGAATAAGAAAATGTAAGCTTCATTCACGGCTTTTATCTTCAGATCATCCTTTGTTCTTTTCCCTTTCTTCATCACCCTGCCTTGGCAGCTTCACTGGCCTCAGTGTCCCATTCTCATTCCTTTCTGCTGCTCCTCTTGCAAAGGATTTCAAAATTACATGAAGAAACCCTCAGCAGTTCCCATTACTAAACTAAGAGTGCCATCAAGGTGTGCTTATATGACTTCCTGACAGATCAAATCAACTCTTCATCCACAGAAACTTCCTGGTTCCTTGTCTTTTCAAAAACTTCTATGCAACGGAAAATTAACATGCTGTTCTTCCTTGGGGCAATGTCAAATACAAAAACCCACACAACCCATGAAAACTGTACTGTCAAAATACTGGGGGGTTGCAGGTTTTTGGTTTTGCTTTTTTTTTTTTTTTTTTTGTAAATCACAGTGTTTAAATATTATAACAAAATGGCAATATATTATTCCAAAGGAAAAGAGACATTCATGTTCCATGTGTGAATTACCAAGACATTGCTTATGTAATCAGTTGTAGCAAGCTACAGAAACTTTTTACAATGTCAGTGCAGTCATTGTTTTTCACCCTGGATCATAAGAAATTAGGTTTACGTGAACAAGTCCTCATTACTAACTTCTGAATCTCTTGCCAAGAACAGCTGAACAGGACAAGGGCAGGTTAAATTCAAACACTGCAATTCTAAAACTAGTGCAAAAAAAAGATTATCAACTACTAGGCTGACTGAGCTAACCCACACTGATAGACACAAAAGAAATTAAATTTCTTGTTCAATTGCTCAAGCAGTTATTTATTGTGTAATGTGATGCCAATCTGGATGCAAGGACAGGTACCTCCCACTGAAACTCCCACTTGGGCATTTCCTAGTGAAGGTAGCACTACACAGACAACAGACACCTCCACAATAAACAGCTACTTGTAAAGGACAATACCTCAGCAAACCCAAACGGATTCACAATTTGCTCCCCAGCCCAAAAAATGTTTTCTGCACGGTGAAAGTGATTACTGAGGAAACAGAAATTCCAGAGGGCAATACAGCCATCTGTGACTTGCATCTCCTGCATGGAACTACTGCTCAATTTTAAGCCTTGCATCCTGCCTAAATAAAGACGCTTGGAGTTTAAGCCTTACATAATGAATAAATACAAAAGATGTGTGGCAGACAAGAGTTTCAGGCACCCGCCAATACCATCACAAAAATTTTGCCAGTAACTTTCTGTTGGTTGGCTTCAGATTGAAGCTGAAGTAGGTTCTGGCTGTCAGGAGAGCTGAAAACTTGCTGCGTAGTATTTAAGTATTTATGACTGCTTAAACCAATTTGTTCTACAGCACTGACAAAACAATCCCTGTAGCCATACCAAGTTCCTCTTTTCTAGGCTAAGATGGCTATATTAAGGTTAGCAAATGAAGGTTAATAGATCCAAAAATTAACTTTCTGCTTCATTACAAATTGAGACACTCAAGTTTTGCTTTTAGATCTTCTTTACTGTGCAAGCCAGCTTGCAACCTCTGAACCTCTTGAACCTCTTGCAACTTCTGAACTGTTAGTTAGAATAATTCCTATTAGATCTCAGATAATGAGAAATGAATGTTCAGAAGTCAACCAATTATGCTTTTAATAAAAGAAAAAATGCTGTAGTAAGAACTACTATCAAAAAGAGAAACAGTTTTCTAATAACTGCATGGTGCAGCATTAGCAGTGAATTTACAAGTATGCATTTACATCCTTCCACTACTAAGCCAGAACAGCATGTGGAAAACATCAGTTCCAACAGCAGACCCCTCTCAAACTGCTCCCAGGTTTTCATAGAGACTTCTACAAGGCTCTGTTAGGAAAACAAGAGGTACCTCGGACGGATTTACAAGCTCTCCCGTGTACATTGTGGGACATGCCACCTCCAAAGTGCTCACCGAGAAAACTGCACCACTGTTCACCACCTTGAGCAATGCACTAATAGGCACAGCTCAGTTATGCGCTGTTTTGACACACACTGGTTACTTCACGCTACCAAGTCATGGAAAGGGCCGCGAAGGGCGAGGCTCGGCCTCCTGGGCACGGGCAGTGCTGGGAGCGCTGTCGGAGGAGCTGGCCCAGCCTCTTCCAGGGCCAACACCTGCGTGAGCTCCGGGGTTTCACACAGCCACAGGTAACTCCGGGCGCCGGCAGCTCCGACTGCGGGCAGGTTTTGCACCGGCTGGGCACGAACCGCCCCGCTGGGTTACAGGTGGGCAGCTCTTCACTGCCCTCTCTCTGAGGGGCACCGCCACACGACAGCAGCGCGTCCTGCCCGCCCCGGCCCCGCTCACGCCCCAGATGCCCATGCCCCATTTGCCGCTCTCCGCTCCCGCGGGCGGAACCCCGAGTGAGGGGCGGCGAACCCCCGCTGAGGGGCTGCTCTCCCTCCCCGGGGAAGCTGCGCCTCAGGCTCCCGGCTCCGGGCTCCAGCCGCGGCGGGGCGGGCGGCAACGCCCTGGGAGCGGCAGGTCCCACCTGTTACACCCCGCCGCACTCACCAGGTACTCGGGGTACTCGTACATGTAGGTCATGCTGCACCGGTTCTCCTCATAGACGAACATCACGTCCCGCACGCCCAGCAGCACCAGGGCCGCCAGCGCCCCGTAGAAGAGCGCTGCCAGCGCGGGCAGCCGGCGGCCCGCCCGCCCCATGGCGCCCCGCGGAGCGGAGCGCTGCTCCCCGCGGGCTCCCCGCGCACACGGGCGGCGGGGCGGGCGGGGCGGGGCGGGAGCGCCGCCGCCTGGGAGGCGGAGCGGGAGGGCGGCCGAGCTGGCGCCTCAACCTGGCCGGCGCCGGGGGTGGCCGCCATGTTGGGGAGGTCGGGCGGCCGCTGGGCCGAGGGGCCCGCCCGCCATGTCGCGGCTCGCGGGGGAGGCGTGTCCGCCATGATGGGGAGGGCGCCGTGAGGGAGCGCTCCGGCGGCAGGTCCAGCCTGCCCAAACAAACCCCCACAGCGCGCTGGGCACGGACCCTGCCCTACCTGTACCAGATAAACGTCCACAAAGCTGCAGCCACTCACCACCTAAAAAGCGCCGGTGGGGATTTGGTTCTGGTTTGTTTTGGTTTTTTTTTTTTTCTTTTTTTTTTTTCTTTTTGTTTGTTTGCTTTAATTCGGGTACTTTTAACACCTTACTGTCGCTATCTTCAAGCTCTCTGCTGTATTTGAGTCCCTGTGGCACTGCTGCCCCAGCCCACTGCAGGGCACACCCAGCAGTGCGGGTGGTGCTCACCAGGGAAAACACTAAAATATTTCATGACTGAGCAAAAACACCCCACTGTGGTGGCTTATATTGTTCCCCCACCTTCCCCGACTCTACAGAGAAAGCAAAATCAGCTTTCTAGGGCAAGGGGTATTTACATATATGAGGGAAGTACGAAATAGTTGCATTTTTATACTTAAGCCTCCCCGGCTCCCCCAAAAGAAACAAAATTTACTCAGTTTTCCACTGTATTTGTACCATTTTTATTTGTAAAAATAACCATCTGAATGCATTGCAATAGTAGTTTACAGTTAGGGTTCTTTATTACATTAATACAGCATTCAGTAGTTTAAAAAGTTACTAAACTGTGCTTGAGAAGATTCAGGTTGAATTCCAAGTCATTCAATGAATTATGGTTTTTTTCCTCATTTCATATGTGACATTTATCCAAGTCCTTAAACTTCAATTTACAAAAGCAAACAATACCGACAAAACCCCACTGAAACCATCAAACAATGTTTTATATAGTTTATTACAAATGTTATGCAAAATATAACACTGGCACCAGATGCGTATCACCATGGTTTGTAAAGATATATTGCACATGCTAAAGCATAAAATATAAGACAAAACCTACAAAACATAAGATATTGGCTTTAATATGTAGATCACTGCATAAGAAATGCATAAAATTACATTTTATACACACACTCAAGATTGTCACTAGTTTAAAACGCCCTTTCCTATAACACTGACCTAAGTTTACATTTTGTGTAATAAGAAAGCATTTTCAGCACTGCAAAAATTATACATTATTCCTATAGAAATTTAGCATATTAATTTTCATTTCAACGCAGGTAGAACATATGAAAGAAGAAACACTTTATACATTCAAAGAAGGTCTGAAATGAAAATTTACTGGTAATATATTGCTTTTATAACACTCAAATGAAAAAAAAAAAAGACAAGTTGCACAAAACATTTCCATTATACACAAATATAAAAAGGCACTCTAATATTTCTTACATGACTAAGAATAAAAATCACAATTTTTTTTAAAACCATCCTCAAATACATAACCAAGTTTCTCAACAGTACAATGGATAAACAATTCATTTCATGTGTTTGTTCTAATTCAATAACCTGGCAGTTGTTGATGCATAAAAGTACCAAACACATTATGGTGCCCTTTTAGTAGCGATGAACAGAAATCCCCTGAGCTATTTCACAGCAATTTCAGGCAGTCTGGAGGTTGTAACTCAGTATTTATGAGAGAGACTGGGGAGCCCATCCTGCTCTGGATGCCACCTGCAGCTGTGGTTAAAATACAGGATGAAATGATCCTGCCACTGCACCTGGGCAGGGAAGGGAGCTGCCCCTCCCCAGGGACCTTCTGCTGGGTGCACACAGACATGTTGGCCATATGCTCTAAGTTGTGGGATCCAGGGTTAAGTGCAACAATTCTGTATGATTACTCTTGTGAGAAGTCCACAGAAAGGCAAGGAGATTGTACAAGAGTAACATCACTCCCATGCCTAAATACCTGCCTAAACTACACATTTATTTCTACACGTGATAAATTACAGATTAATGTGCTAGCATACCAAAAAAAAGGGATTCTGGTAACTCACTCCAGGTGTGGGACAGGCCAACACACTGAGCACTTCCCAGTGTCTTGCTCGTGGCAGTTTTCCTCCAAAATCCAGCACCCTCAAAACACGACCTGTGCATTGTAGGGTTTTGTGGGTAAAGGTTAATTTGGCTCCTGGAAGGACCAGCATGACTCAGAAATAAATCACCTCTGCTGCTGGGATGCACTAAGAGGCAGCAGCTGTTGCACTGCACAATTACCAGTGCTACGAGGTATTTGGTCACTGTATGGTAACAGTGACCAAATACTGAAACAGTGAAAAATACTGAAACTTTTAAAATGGCTGCTTAAAATAATTTAACAACTTTTTATAAAGAGGGCTGGTTTTCTCTTAATGAAGCATTGCCATGTAGGATAGTGTAATTTGCTGCATTTCAGGGTGAGACTTACAACTAATCCTGCCAAGGAGCCTGCCTACATTTCTGCTTAAAATAAGATGAAAATGATGATTCTGCTGTTAGACAGGTGGCAGCTATTTCCCATACGTTTCTTTTCAATGCCATCCTTCCACATTAAAGAAACCCCAAAATTTGGGATTATTATTCATTTTGGAACAGGCACCACTGGAAATTTAAACAACTGTTCTCTCCTCTTATTTTCAGTGTTTTTAAGTATTCAAATCCTTACTTTTCCTTTACCCTGCCGAAGGCGAGCACCGAGGAAGCTGATCTCACCTCCCAGCACAGACACAGGCCTGAGACAAGCTGAGTGCGAACGACAGCAACAGGAACACCTGACTGAGCTCTGCCACCTTCTCTCCCCTCTCTGCCACAGCTGCGTGGGTTTTCTCACCTGTCTGGCAAGGGGCTGGATCCCTCTCTTAAGCTCTAAAACAAAGGAAGGTGTTTTGCTTTCTGCTTTTTCCCAACACAGCCAGTGGACCTTTGCATTCCATACAAGAGGGGCACTCTCCCAGAATGCATCCACCCTTCCTTTTGCTCCCCAGGCCCTAAGTCTTGCCAGATTCACATTTCATTTCAGTATGCATGAATGCTAACTAGGAGAACAAGCCATAGTTATTTTTCCTGGGCATTTGTTTCATTTAAAATAAATAGAAACACATTTACATTAAAAGTATATGAACATATTCTTAAGTCTGGAAAAAAAAACCCAGCTGTGGTCAACACATCATCAGTTAAAAATGTCAACTTGAAACCTGTGTCATAAAATGTAAAATTCAGCCAAGACTACTATTACCTCAAAAGTTTCTATTTTTATCACTTAGAAAAAACTACTTCATTATGTCACTCACATTTGAAGAAAAAAATAAAAGTAACAAAGTCTTCAATTTAATTACTGAAGCATTTTGGTCCTCTTGGTACGGCTGGTTAGTTCATGATAGTTTTTTGTTTGCGTTTTTTGTTTTTGTTTACAAAGTCTCATTCTTCCTTTTGTACATCTGTTGCAGAGGAGGGTCGGGGTCCATTTGACCTAGAAACTTTGGCAGAAGGAGTAAACATATTCACAAAGTTGACACTGCTTTAAAAGCTGGTGACAAAAGGCTTTTTATCATCTATCTGGTCCCCTGCATGGTACACTGCTATGTTTCTGGTGTTTGGTATTTCAACTTTTGGTGTTATGCTTTCATTGCTTTACCTTTGCTCTGTTAATCCAAACACTGGCAAAAGTATTTTAAAATTCAATACTTTTTACAGTAAAAATAAGTTATTTAACCATAGAAAAGGAAAACAGTGCCATTTAAGTTGGCAAATCATTATAAACTTTTACATACACCTTCGTCTACACCTGATTTCTCCCCTTCTCCCCATTTTTTTTTCTGGTACTGGATTCATGATTAATGGCTCAGGTGACAGAAACATCTAATGACCCTAATTCTGTAGTGCAAATAAACCATACACATTTGTGCTGAATCGAAAAAAAAAAAAAAGGGCCAAGTGATTAGCATTTTACAGAAGTGATGTTCATGGGAAAATATGGTGAGATGAGCAGAATTTGGCCTAAAAATTTAACAACTACATTTTTCTAATTGTGTACTGCAACTAAGAACTATAAAAAGTGCCTTCTGTACGTTTAAGTGCTTAATACAGGCAGAATGTAAAAGGTTTCATTTCCTGTAGAAAAGTAATACAGGCAGTTTTAAGATTACAACTTTACCTTTGGTTCATGTAAAAAAATTATCTAATTAACAGAGCCCCTGGAAGCAGGAAACAGACAAATGTAAGAAAGAGGTGATGCTCGAATCTGTGAAGGCTATGCTGGAAATAGGATTGTATTCTAAAGGTGCAGCTAAAACATGAAAGAACTCTTTACAAACAGTTCCCTGTTTATTTGTGCTGTCAAAAAGAAAAAAGGCATTTGTTTTTCTACTTAAAATAAGAGGTAGAGATTTTCCAAGGGGCACTTTGGGCCTAAAGAAAACATCAGGAAACTGAAAAGCCGCAGAACTCTAGTAGGAATATGTTCCAGTAAATCCCTCTAATTTTGTTATTTATAGGCTTGATTTTCATCAACACTACAAATCTTTCAATACCTACTTGTCAAGAATAATAGTTGAGAACATAACTGTGGGATTTAAGCTGTTTAAAAAGACAAAAATTAAAGCTGAAATGAAATAATAACAAAAAAAGTTTTCGAATACCAATGAGTCAGAATGTTTCAGAATCCGAATCATTTTCATTGTACCCATCCTCTGTTCCTATGTTATTACTCAAGGGCTTATTGTAAGAGTTAATGCTACCCATAGCGGAGCCATCGCAGAGGTGCGTCCTGCCCAAATTGTCTTTTTTAAAACAAGTGAAGTTGAAAGCCGTCACTGAACTGGAGGGAGAAAAAGGCATCATGGTAGCCAAAATGAGTGCCAGGCAGTCAGCCACGTCTTTGTTAGGAGCACAAGCCAGGGCTGGCGTATGACCTGGGCACAAACGCAGACAAGGCAATGGTTAGTACTGAGGGCACCTGGGGCACCCAGCATTCCTCAGGTACATCTCTAGGGACACCGTGGGGACACGGATGGGGTTACACATGCCAGGCAACGGGCGTGTTACTCACTCACACACGGGACATGCTGGGACAGACACTGGGGGCACTGCAGTCACCAGAACCACGAGGAGCACTGCTTTTGTGAAACCAGGCAGCAAACACTGCACCAGTTGGATCAAAGCACTTGCTAAACACGGTTCTACAGCACACACAGCACGGCCAGTACAGAACACAGGGAGTACAGCAACAGGGACAGAAACTGGCATCGGTTTCTGTGTGTATGAACGAGTCTCATTCTGAGAACAACTTTCATTAAACGTGAAAGATATTAATTTTTTTTTAATTTAATAAGCAAACAATTTTAAAGATCCATCAGTTGAGTATCTATTCAACTTGGCGAGCAGTTTATTTAGGAATTAAATTATAAAATAATTAGACCAGTGCAGGAGGTACATCAATAGCAGGTGTTACTACATGGATGTTTAGTCACCCAAATGTACATTGTGTTAGAAGAATAATAGCTGTATTCAGCAAGCATGGCATACACTTCAAATACAGAGCTAGAATGACTCCAATGTCAGTCAAAGGAAAGACTGGGGAGCTATTAGAAGCTTGTCTTTGCTGCAGTTTAACTTGGCTCCTATCCAAGCACTGCCCTAAAGCAGCTCTTCACCTACAGGAGCCCTGAAGCCAGTGTGCTCATTACACTCACGGTCTGTACATTTTACAGTCTGCTGTGCAGAACTCCAGCACTTTCCAACAAATCCTCCTTTTAATGCTAAGAGCTGAAAAATTCTTTTGCAGATGGTTAAATCTTAATTGCACTGCAGCAACAGTAATGTGAGGCGGTGGCCACTTCTGTTACCTACTGCCTCAAGTAAGCCAGGATCTGCAGCACAGATTAATTTGGTGGGCAAAAAGTGAATACAGTTTTGATGCAAAATGCCCACATTTAAGTACTGATTGCAGTCAGTGCTTTTCCTCTTCCATGTTAGTTCTCTGTTCCAAGTGTTAATATTCTGTAGATCTGTAAGTATGCTAAGATTCTACTTGGACTTGATTCTCTTTTAAACTGTTCCTAGAAAAACTAAATGTGTATAAAATTTAAACTTAATTGTCATTTGTTACATGCAAATTAGCTGGACCTGTGTGTACTATTTTAAGGATAAAATCTGTGGTTGGAAGCTAGTCTGATTCATTTTTCTGTCCCCTATCTCTAAGAGGTTAGGGTCAGATGACTTCTGTGGAACCCATTCATGCAAATATATAGCTAAGTAGCATTTGGCTTATAGTAAATACCACTCAGTTATGGGTGAGTAGTGACTTTATTTATTGTTACTTTATTTATTGTTACTTTATTTATTGTTACTTTACAGATAGGGAAAGATGGAGGTACCAAATTGTTACATTAATGCCATGAAGTTAGTATTGTAGGAAAGGCCAACTTATTTCAGAAAAATATTTCTAAAAGCTATAATTGTAGAATCACATCCCTCTATGGTTCCTTACAATTTTTAGGGAAGGACTTCATTGAAGTCTGAAACAAAATTATTTAATTTAGTAACCAATTATGTATTTTATGAAATAATAGTAATTTAATTGCATCTTGGATTGGGTCAGATAATTGGCAAGCACAAGGTTTGATCTCAGAATGAGCTGGGACACACTCAAACATATGTTGATGGTTTTCTTCCTACCCATTAAAACATGCGCTGATTGAATGCAAAATCCTTAATTCTTCTGCAAGGCGTCAGAATTATCCGGTGCCACTTGCATGTTTAGGAAATTCAAGTTACCACTGCACTCAGGCATTAAAAAAGACTAGCTGTTGACAGTACATGCAAAATGAACAGTAAAAGGGACCACTGTGATGTTTAAAGTAGATTTTTATATTAAAGAAAGTGTATTGTTTAATTTTTTTTTTCTTAACAGGTACTCACACAACTCATTGTCTGCTCTTGGAAGGATAAAAGCATGAGTGAAGTCTATCATCTCCTTTTAAGTCTATTGCCTCGGTCTGTTGTAAAATTACCTGTTGGGTCCTACTGAAGAGTGTCAAAGTGTATCACTTACTTACCATTTTCATCTACTGCCAGGACACAGGCCCCTTTTGCCAGCAACTCTTCAACCACCATCTTGAGGCCATTTCGTGCAGCAATATGAAGAGGTCTACAAAAACATAACAACTAAATTCAACTTCAGTTTACAATAGATTTTCTAAACAAAATTAGGCAATGCTTAAAGCATACCCAGCACCTGAAAGAGAATGGTTTCCTTCCTTGGATCATTAGAATTATATTGTAGACGCTAAATTTTGTTGCAATCTTTGAAATAATCATAATATTCCATGATGTATAAAACAATAATTTTTTTGTGCAAGCACACAAAGATCACTTAATACTTTCCAGCCTAAAGACTTTATTTGAAGGATTCTTATTTTTGCACTGTTTGCAGCACACAACTGATGTTTAAAAGGAAAAGGAATCCAAGACTAAAGAAATGCCTGTGTTCTGTCCTTAATTCTGGCTGCTACAGGCTGTTTGATATAATTGTATTGCCTTTTTATCCTTGAATACTCAATTGCTAATCTCTGTTACTGCAGAGCAGCTGGAAATTAAAAATAGCCATTGTTTTGCTCCTTTCTTGGCCCTACACCCAATACTCCGGTTTGGGGACAGCCAGCAGGACAGGAAAAACATTTTTATATTGGAAGAGGGGAAAAAAGAGCTAAGATGGAATGAATAATTCTGCAAGTTCTAAGTGATCTGAACTAGATCTAGGTGATCTGACCAACTGAACTCATGGTTGAATCTCCTATGGTGGAATTCCCCCATTCCAACAAACAGTTGCAGCTGATAACATATGCTATGGGCAGAAGTTGCTCATAAAACATCACCTAAAAAACCTTCTGAGAAATAAATGTGCCATCTTAAGTTTAAGTAAGTCTAAATAAATTATTTAAATTTAAGGTGAAGCTCAAAAAGCTAGAAAATGCCAGATGTATAGCTTACACATTCACACAATTAATAGACATTTTGTCTTCAAATAAATGACTTCATACAATTTTTCCACCAGATCATGCATAGAAATGGCATCAACACAATCAAAATTAAAAGTGAGAATGCAATACAATTTGGGTCTTTTACAAGGGAAAGCATTTCAAAGTATAAGAAATTAACTTTACTGTTCTATGAAGTAATCTGAGACAAGAATTTGAAATGGCAAACTGGAATATTCTGGTAAATCAACTGAACCTAAGAGGATCAGGCTATACTTACGTCTGCAATGCATTATTTTTTGCATTAATAAGGCTCTGTTCTTGGATCTTGTCAAGTATTAACAAGGCACATTTTTCATGACCCTGTAGTCAGGGAAAAAACCACAAGTGTTAATTTGCTGAGGAGTTTGAAATGGAGGCAAAAGGAAATGTTGCGCAATAAAAGTGAAATTTAAAAACTCAGCTTGAAATACAAAACATGCTGCTCAGTAAGACTGTAGAAGGTGAACTAAGTGAGTCTTAAAATACCATTTGTGAACCACACTGCTGGGATGTTTTAACACATTTAGAAATGTAGACATTCACCTGTCTTTCAACCCTGCATTCATAAAATATGAATTCACTTCCTCAGCTTTCAGAGAATGCTGTGTTTTCTCTTGAGTGAGTGTTCAGTGGATGATTTATCAGAACTACATAGTGACAGAAAGTGCTTTCATCTCAGAAATGAACACCACACTTTGTGGGTCTTTAAATGCCTTTCTGTATTATTGATAAGCTACTACAAAACCTCTTCAGTGTCAGAGAGTTCTAGCAATGGAACTTTGGGAATAATACAGATCCAGGCCTTATTTCTGATCCTGTTTCCACACAGTTGCAGATGCTGAGCCTACAGTCCTGGCAGGTGAACAGCTGCCTGAAGGACCTTGAGAATTCAGCAAGGCTCATGTGTCTGCAGAAACTGGAGTAATTTGATCACACTGGAATCCAATCTCTGGATAGGTGCAAAAGAAAAGGCCCAGAAGAGGGAATCCTGCGGGCATTTTTTCTTGCACAAATAGCAGTAGAAATTGGAATTAAGCAGAAGAAGAGTTAGGAAGAGACATCATCACCCATCTAATCAATACCTCTGGTTTCACTCCTGCTTCGTTAAGGGAAAATTCTAGGCTCCTTTGACAGGAATTGAAGATTAATAAGAAAATAATTCTGTTTTTCTTTGTTACTGAATCTGTTAAACTGTTTTACATTGAGATTCTCAGTAAAACCTTAAAGGGTTTCCTATACTTCTCTTAGTGTCACTTACTTATGTTTGATCTGCCATAAGAGCCATCCCTATTTCTCGAAGTACATTACTTTAAAACAGACTAGAGAAAAAGCTTGGAACAACTTTCCCTTCCTCACCACAACTTTGACCACCACATTTCCATTGCAGAAAAAAAAACCTGGGAGCATAAACACATGCATGTATTCATCCAGACTAATAAGAATAAAAGCACAAAGAGGTCTTCAACTTACTTTACTGCTAGCCAAGTGCAAAGATGTATTCAGCTCCTTATCTTTCAATGTCAGGTCAGCCTTGGCAATGTTCACCAAAAAGTCTGAGGTATAGAGTAGAAATCAATGAATAAACCCAATGGGCAGATGAATGTGTCAAAAGAGAGGAAAAAAAGACTATTTCAATATACATGTGCATAGATGCTAATCAATTAAGTCTTTATATGATGTTAAGCCTTATAATAATGAAATTAATGAATGAGAACAGACTAATATTGTGCAGTTAATCAGCAACCAAATGCAGAGCTACCAGCTTGTTTGTGATGCCATAAACTGTCAAACATATATCGATCCTAATTTATTTATGAACTTCCCTATTTGCAGATCAGCAATTTTTGCCTGAATCACCTCTCCCTGAGAACTGTAAATCCTGCTTTGGGAGGACTAAGGGGATATAAAGAGCTTGGGGTGCAGCCTGTGCTGTTGAAGCTAGACAAAAGGGAATGCTGCAAAGCCCGTAAGGTCCCCAATCTGTGTGCCTGTAGCACATAGCCTAGCCTGGAAAAAGCAGCTGCTGATTGCTGCCTTTTCAAGAATGAGGTTCCCTATAATACAGGAGAGAAAAAAGTCACATAATCTTTTTTACACATGCAGCTTACTGCTCCTCAAAATCACTGAAGTAAACAGGAGAACAGAATTACTACTGCCATCATGCTGTTTACAGTGTGCTCTTGGAAGGAAGTAAGACTCAAATTTGTTATTGCGGATGTTCACCAAGACTGCCGAGAAGAAGCAGCAGTATTTTTTAATGGGTGAAAAGCCACCTTAGTGCAGAAGGATATTATCCACATAATGTGTTTTCTTCGCTCAGACTGCCCCGCGGGCAGGGCTGCACTCACCGACGGCGCCCAGGTGCCCGCCGTGCGCTGCCATCATGAGCGGCGTTCTGCCCGCACCGTCGGCCGCGTTCACCTGCGCGCTGTGGCTCAGCAGCAGCTGCAGGCACTCCACGTGGTCGGCGAAGGCTGCGGCGTGCAGGGGTGTCCTGGGGGAGCGACACCCACACAGCTGCTGATAAAGAAGGCCAATATCCCCACCTCCCCAAAAACCTCAAAGTGCAAGAGATTTTTTATTTTTCCCCTGTCAAATTCAAGTTATCACCATAAGACGGTTGTATTAGCAGCTGCTGAAGTAAGTCAAATAATATTTCCAGTCTCCAAAGGTGGATATGATAGTATGGAGATGTGATACTGTGAAGAATCTTGTATTAGCAGCCTATTTATTTTAACAGAGCATATTATGTAACATGAAAAGCAGGACAATCCCTCGTCCTTAATAATCTGATTTCACTTTTTTTTTTAGCAAGCCTCAGTTGGGAAGAACCATCCGAAAAAACCAGAACCATTATTTTAAAAAATTAAAATATTTTGAATTGTAGTCAAAGATACTGCAGCAACAAGCCACAAGTAACTGCAGTACTAAAAAAAGCAGAAGGAATTCAATCCACTTTGAAGGTTATCAGTTTCTACCAGACATAGACACTGGAATTCATTCACTGTGGCTCTTTGGCATTTTGGCTCTGAAGGGTGACTACTAGAGATGAAAGATGGTAGGTACACAGCACAGCTCAGTGCTGCTTCTGTTTTGCTTATCAGCAAAGATGAGATGCTCTTACCCTCACAAAAAAAGTAATCACTGTTACTGAGGGTTTTAAATTTGTTTTAATCAAAGAAAACAATGAGTGTTCCGTTTTTAGAATTTGAGAAATTTTAATTTTATATATATATGTGTGTGTGTGTATATATATATATATATATATATATATATATGAGGAGATTCTAAATGTGATAAATGAAGGATTGGGCTGAATGCCCATCTCTTGCTCTAATAGTTTTATTTTGCTGCATAGATATTCTCAGTCATGTGCCCTAAAAATGAAAACTATTAATGAAATACTTTTCTGTATGTACATGGTATCATTCCATTTAGAAAAGATAAATGTCTTTAAACATTTAACAAAGAAGACAGATCTAGGGAAACAGCCCATAGCCATAGCTGTTCTAAACAAACAGAATACTATTTATTTTATGTTTTTTTCATATGTACTCTGACATTGAATACTTCATATTCTTGTTTCAAGTGAGACACCATTTAGCTGTGCTGCGGTGTAAACTGCTGTCTGAAAGAGTCAGCATGACAAGTCTTAGCTCAACCATAACAGATAAGGATTAGTGCCAAAGATTCAGAAAGAACTATGAAAAAAACTAAATGGAGTAGTGAAATACAATTTGTTCAAGGAGCTATTACCTTCCTTTGTCATCTTCACAATTGACAATGCTGGCGTCGATGGCTCCGATGAGTAGTGATGCACAGTTTTCATGATCATTGATTCTGCCAAAGAAAATACATTTTTAAAATGGTTGTGTCTACATATTTTTCCACTTTCCAATATTGGTTTACTTTACTTCCCCTCAATATTTCTTTTGGTTTTTTCCAAGTGGTTTCTAGTGTTTTTTTCTAAGTTACCCTAATATGCCTTTGTCTTAATGCCTTTAGTCACTTCTGCATATTCATCATCTCTCCATTTAACCAAACTGCATCTGCTACAATGGATTTCAATATCTAAAGCAAAGCTGATCCTTAATTCACTATGCACAAAGGTAATTTCAAAGTCCAGAACAAAGCTAGGATTAAAACCTTAATATCTTAAAATCCCTACTCTGTATGTTAAACACACCTGGGCCTGGAAAGCACTCAGCCATAGACACTTACATGAAGGGAGGTTTATTCTGATGTTTAAGGTACTGAAACCCACATCTCTTCCAACTCACACATTTAGTACTTTGTACTCACACACTTTAGTACTTTTTCTGGGTTTTGCTAATTTGTCTCATTTCTTTATGAAAATTAACAATATTTAGTAAAAGTAATGGATACACAGCATAGGTATCACACTTCCACATTGGATTAAAAACTATTTTCATTTTAAATTTGCACGTTTAAATTGCACACATTTTAATAGGCTTGAAAATTGCATTCTCTCTTAAAATAATATGTATACTGAATTTTTTTTCAAAGCCATTATTAGAAATTCTGATTTAAAATAATATGTTTCAGCCACAAAGAATTTTATTTCAAGTGATCAGCTTTAAAATCATTTGGTCATGCAAATAATTTCCAGAAAAGTTTGCTTTATTCTCATACTGCTGCTTTCTGCAGACATATCCTAAAGCAACATGCAGTTGTTACTGGGGATTTTTACTTACACAGCACAGTGCAATGGAGAGAAGCTATTACCATAGAACTTGTGGAAAAGTTTTTGTTCCAATAGTACCTCTATGCAGTTTTCATGACCTGTGGAAGAGCAGATATTTCACAGTGTTGCACAAAGCAGGTAGTTCACTTAATTCATATTAGGCTTACACAGGTTGGAATTTAATGCTTTTAAGTTCAAAGTTGAACATGATGTGTATATAAGCTCTTATGTGATAAATCAGGATTTTTTAAATTTTATGGCAGCAGCAAGAGAGATCTGGGCTAATATTAGCATTTACTGAGAAAAAAAGGAAAGAAAGAAAGCTCTTTTTAATGTGATATCATATACATTGCATTACATCCAAAGCTTTAATGTCAATACTGAGAAGCTTTATCCTTATATTAAGCAACGAGTTCAGATTATCCAGTTTAGAATAATCAGTTCAGTTCAGAATACCCATCTATTCACATAGTCTCTTGCACCAAGAGCTCAAAGGAGCACTCCTGGTCACACAGAAATTAATTTCAGCATAAAACAAGAATTTCATCCTGGCTCCTTGTGACTTGGAGCAAATGAGCTGCAAAGTCCCTGGGAGGTACTGCTGGAATTTCCCTGGCCTCTGAACTGAAGGGTGCACATAGCAAATGCTAACTGCAGACAGCAAGCAGGGGGAATTTGCCTCTTCATTTCAAGCTCCTCCACCATGTTTCCCCACAGCTGAGGCCAGCCTTGGCCCGGGCAGTAGCCCCAGGAGAGCCTTACCATTGTAAGAAGCCCAGTGCAGGGGTGTGTAGCCCTGGTTGTCCTTGAGGCTGCAGTCCTCCTCGGAAAGGGCCACCTGCAGTAACTCGCTCAGCCACGTGGCGTGACCCCGAGCTGCTGCGAAGTGCAGAGGTGTCCTGCCTCTGGCATCTTTACACAAAATAGACACTTCTTTCTCTAACAGCATCTGAACACATTCTTCATGTCCAGTCATGATCTGGTAACAAAGAAATGAGTAAAGAGGCTGACATAACAGATTCTTGCCCTGGAAATATGGAATGTGATTGATGCCTGTGAACATGAAATGGTGTGAATGGGATTCAGTAGGCAGAGGTGAGAGCCCCTTTGCTCACTGCAATTATCATAAAGTTCTGTATAAATCTGTATCTGTATAAATTCTGTATCATCCCTTGCATCAGCTCCACATTGGGTAAGAAACTACACTTAGCTAGGGAAGTCTAGCTTAGTCAAGCTGGACTGGAAAAGATTAGATCTCCCTCAAGTTTCACCGCCTCTAGAAAAAACTTACAGGACTTACTTGCATCATTTCAGGAAAAATGAAAGCAACTACTGGCCAGTTATTTAAAATGAATTATTTTCAGCTGCTCAGTTACAAGAATAATGATTGCTATTATAAAGTATCTAGAAACAAACAAACAAAAAAACCCAAAAAACCACAAAAAAGTGGCCTAATCATTATTTTGGCTATTTAATTAACACAAATGTGAAATAAAAGCAAAGCATTACTAAGAGCAGATCTGTCTTGCTTTGTATATCATTGATTATTCTTGGTCATGTTTTCTATCATTTACAGTACTCTTGAGATTTAAATATCCCTGTACTTATAAGTGAGTTGTAGTCACAGCAAAACAAATAATGAAGGAATATAAAAATTTAATCACCCCTCGATGTAAAGCTGTGCATCCCAGGAGATCAGCCGCATCTACAGATGCTTCTTTTTCAAGTAATAAAGAAACAGCATCAACGTGCCCATATGCCACTGCAAGCATTAGTGGAGTTCTAGGGAAAAAAAAGAAAACCAGAGCAGTCATAGCTATAAAATGGCATACTATTTGTCCCTGCTAACTTACACAGAGAAATCAGAAAGTCCTGCACTTCTTGCCACTCCAGCCCACAAACCTGGCTCTTTTCCCCATACTCATATATGACATCTGAGCAAAGACCTTTTGTATGAACTTATTAAGATGTTTAACAACCAAGTGCCATGACTTGTAAGCAATTTACAGAGCAACACTATTCAAGACAATCTGTTCTTTTATTAACCTACAATTACTGTCACCTCCAGTGACACATGAGTTTTACAATACCAAGTCTTATAAAGGCAAGTCCTGCCAATTACCAAGATGACAATGACCCAAAGTATTTCTTTTGCAAATGCAGCACAGTTGCTTATAGGGGATGAAGGAGCATGAGGAAAATATTCAAGCTAAAACTTGGATTAACATATCTTCAATTTGTTTCTGAAAGAGATCAATTCTCCATCTATTTTTAGGCAGACTAACATCATTTAAAATTAAATGTGCAGAAATTATACGTACAACATTGTATGTTCCAGACACCCCAAATGAATTTCTTAAACCATTCACATTTTCACTTTAAAAATATATCTTATTATCCCTCTATTACTGTCATTTAACAAGCAGTAAAGTTTTTGTAGGACCATCTCAGATGCATGTGTCATCTCAAATAAACAGTGTCCTACTGCACAGTCTAATGTAACAAATAAACCCTAGAATAACAATATTTTAGAAAGAGAAAGACTCTATAGAAACATCTCAGAAGCTTGTTCATTTTTTATTGAATCTGGCCCTCAACATCTATAAATGATTGTTTAAAGTATGAAGCAGAGGCTAAGATTAATGATTAGTCCTTTCCACATGGCTTACATCAACTGAATGTGCACTTTGTAATCTCTGCCAAATTCTATGAGGAGAAGTGCAGGAAATACAGTATTTCAAATAAGTTTGGGGTTTTTTTTGTGAGAAATATGAGATGCTATTTGAATTACAAAGCTGAAAAAAGCCCACAGAGAAAACTTACTGTCCTTTGGCATCTGTCACATCAGGGTTGTCTGCAACTTCCAGCAACAACCGTAAACAAGGTGTATGGCCATTAATGACTACAAAGGAAAAATAAAACTATCTTTAATTACAGATACTTTTCCACTGGAATGCTTTGGTATAAGAAATGTCCTTATAAACAAGGAAAATACTCCACCATATAAGAGATCAATTGTAGCGTTCGGGGCTACAAATCCGTTAGATACAAGTAAAACAGAAGTATTTATAGATTTCAGAGGGATTCAGAAAAGAACCAATTAAAACACTAGTTAAACTCAATATCTAATTATATTTCACTTAACACTCTAAAAGAAACCAATCACTGCACTAACTTGAACACTAATGAAACTCTAAAGTGATAAGAAGTTTTCAAGCACAAATTGTCTCATGTGAAAAGAGTTTTTCTTTGTTTCTCAAGAGAAAACTTCCCAAAAATATTTTTCTGAGAGTTTTGTGTCACCCACAATCAATATTCCCCCAATTTTCATTTAACTTGTGCCAGGGAAATGGTGAGCTGTTTTTTCCTTGACCTCACAAGGATGAGGACACAAAAATCCCAAATGAATAAAACAAATTTGTGATATTCACTACTGGGAAGATTTCTACTAAAGCAGACAGAACTTTCCCCCAGACTGAGCAGGCAGGCAAGGATTTCTGCACTCAGGATTGGAACACTTTAGGAAGTACATTGTCAAGGCTCCTTAACTTTATGTGCACTGTACAATGAGTACTTCAGCGCTGCTATGAAAAAAAATTTGCAAAGAATGACCAATGATACAAATGTCATATTCATAAAAGCATGTAACATCAGAGACTAAAATTCCCTTTGAGTTTATCAATTTTATCAAAAATAAGACTTAACAAAAACATTTGGCTTTGGTGGTATTTGGGTTTTTTTGCTGGGGAGGGGCATATTTTGGAGGTTTCTTGGGCTTTGTTATTTTGGGGTTTTTTTATGTAACCCACTGCTGCTAGGAAACAGCTCTGAGTTACTGCATTCTATAGGGCCTGACACTGTACCCCATCTGTGTGTCAGCTGGCTTTAAGGCTTCAGACTTTCATAGGATGAAGAGACAGATATTTTCTTCTTTGAAAACAATTCCTGTGCTCAGTAGATACACGCTGTGTTCTTATTACAGCAAGTCATGCATTCACACTGCCTACACCCTGTGGGCTGAGGCAAAACCCTTGGACACCACCTATGTCACATCATCCTGGCAGAGAAACCAGTGCACATCATCACATTTAAATTACTCGTCCAAAAATAATCTTAGTTGATTTATTCAAAAAATAAAAGGCATTTTTAGTTCTTTACCACTAAGTAATGACATATACATAACATGCAAACAGTTCTGCAGGGCTGATGATTCACTGGCTTGAGGCGGGGGGAAATAAAGGTCTTTTCTTTCCTCCCAGCAGGAGGAAGAGAAATCATAACTTGTTCACAAAGATGTGTCAAAATGATTTTGGTAAATAGGTTTTAGAACAGATACTGCAGAAATCCTAGGAGCTGACCCAGTGATTGCTAAGCATTACAGACCCTGCAGGGAATGTTAGTTTTGCCAACAGACTCACAACACTAACACTAGGGGAACATTTGCAGTGGATTCCCCAGGCTAGCCAGAGGACAGGCTGGTGGTAATAAAATTACACAGGGAACATATAATTTAGGCAAAGGAAATTCTCTGTGTTATGAGGTCAGAGGAAGTGTATTCTTTATGGGGACAGACAGAAAAAAGAAACATTTCATTAGGTGAGTTCTAAACTCGTCACAAATCCCTTTACTGATACAAATGTGCAGACTCCTATCATCCAATCCAGCACTTGAAGCCTCCTGAGCTCTGTGTTCAGCAGTTTTGCTGGTGTAATTAGAAGGAATGAGGGCACACATTGCCTTCTAGTTTCTTCCCAGTGCACAGTGCTGCATGTGCAAGTGCTCACTTTTGTGTGTGCAAATGCACACTGGCACTCAAGTGGATACTTCAGCAAGGACTCTGATTTCTCAATATACACCACTTGACCTCCCTCGCAGACTCCAGCACAAAGCCCGGGAATGTGCAGCAGCTGCAGGCTGAGTTCCCAGCAGGTGGCACCAGGACTTGCTGAAACACTGCTCACCAAAGCACTTCCCTATGGAACAGCTGCACGGAAACTGGCACATGGCAAGGGGCTCTCCAGAGGAGCTGCGGGTAGGAGCTTCACTCCAGAGATAATTTCCACAGAACTCTACAGAGCTCTTAAGTGCAAGGTTCTAGTCCTTGTCTTAATGGCTATTTACCCAAAGTGCACCTAACTCACATTTGAAAGCTTTCAAATTCATGACAGTTGTGAATTTGCTTTACTAAGGAGCTCAAATACTCAACCCATCTGTGCATTACTTTCCCTTCTGCTCAAGGTGTACGTTCCCTTTTGCATCTCATTCCTGGATGTAGGATTTTTTGCCTTTTTTCATGGTTGGGTTTCTGTATATGTGGTTTTTTTTCTTTGTTTTTAACACATATCTGACTTATTTTACTTCACTACAAATTTAAAGAACAATTTATTTGCATGCCTGGGAATGTTTTTTAGTCTGAGAATCAAAAAGCATCATGGACCAAAAAAGTGTGTAATGAATCTTCCTACTGGTTTCACATGGAAGGCACTCAATACTACATGGATGTGATGGAGGTGATTAAAAAACAAATTAAAAGGGGAAAGGAGAGAACACAGTCTGAATTTATATGAAGGTAAGAAAGGTGTGTATTAAAATAACATCTTCTGTTCAACAAATTTACTAAATTTACTGAACAGATTTATTCAACAGTTTCTGTTTTAAGTCAGAGCTGCTAACAAAAATATGGCTTTGTTACCATTCACTTCTCTCAATACTGAAAAACCTTTACAGTTCAGTTGTGACAGCTAGAAACTTACGTCACTGTAACCACATTTTAAAATAAATGCAAATCTTTGCTATAGTGATGACATACCAGACAAAGTCCCACCTCGTTCACATCAGATCCCAAGATATGTTTGAAGTAACTACAGGGAAAGCTCTTGACCAACATAGCTCAATTTTGTGGTAGCATTAATATTGATTTCAATTAATTAAACCATCAGTATTTATCATGGGGAGAAATGTGCTGACTTCTGATGCAATGTTTAAGCAGACAGGAAGCATTTTTAGTATGCAGTGTGGATCTAATACGAGCATTTCCTTCGTACTGCAGATAAAACTGATAAATCTATTTGACCTCTTGTTTCTAGGTTGCACTTACAGGATCACACACAGAGAATAAACTGATACTACAGAATATATATGCATTTCAGCAAGATTTAAAGATAAGCAGAAAGACAACTAAGTCTGGCTCTGAATTAATTATCCACGTGGTATTAACTTTCCTTCCCACTAGAGGCCACTGCTCCCCTGTACGGAGCCCCTCCTGGAACAGCAGATGAGACACATTCCCTTTGGCACCTCTGTACATTTACCTGACAGCTACATATCAAATTACCACCTTCAAATAAATGACAAAGTCTACATTTCCCAGCTAATTTTGCATGTTACATAATTAACACCCCACACATGAGGAAAGGAGCAGGCTGGCTAGGAGGAGGAGGCCTGAAACAGGGGGGTGAATTTCTGTGGTGTTGCCACTGCAAATGGTTGCAAGTTTTGAACACCAGAATAATTTCGTTGCCAATCAGAGCCCACATCTATTTTTCAATCTTTTTTCTAAAGGAGAAGCAGTGAGGCTCAGTGTTACCTGATTATTTGGCTGAAGAACCAGCAAGGGAAGGTGTCATGAAGGAAACATCACACCTCCTGAAGAATAGCTGCTAGCAGAGAGAGGCAAGCAGGTAAGGGAAGAGCAGTAGTGGTGTGCAAAACTATGGAATTCTGTATGAGGGAGGACTGAACCACAGGATAGAGGAAAAAAGATGAATGAAATGAAAGAAAAAGTGTTTAAATGTACAGTATCAGCAAACAAGTATCACTCCTCAGGACATGTGAGAATGTTCTTCCCTTTAGAAAAATGTGCATAGCAACAGCAGGTAAGTAAAGGTACATGCTCTGGTGTGGCAGGGTTTGTGCCACAAGGGTAGCACAGGATCACACTCACCTGAGGCGTGGAGAGGGGTCCTTTTGGTGACATTGTCCTTGACGGTGACAGAAGCACCCTGGCTGATGAGAGCTTCCACACACTCTGTGTGTCCTCTGAACGCAGCCAAGTCCAGAGCAGTGCGTCCCTTCTCATCCTTAATATCCAGATCGACCAGAGACTGGAGAAGTACCTCCAGAGCTTGATGGTGACCATTATAGGCCTGGAATTATGAAATGTGTCATGTAAAGAGCACAACTTAATAAATCCATCCCTTTCAGTGTCTCCTAAACACAACAGAAATCACAGTTTTCTTGATTCCTTATGACTCTCTCTTCAATCTGAAAGGATTTTTCCAAGTTACACTGTACCCAAGAAATTAAAAAACTCCTAGCGTTTAGGAAAATAAATTATTATTCTTGATTTGCTCTAACCTTCTAGTACAACCCAAAGTGAGGAAATTCCAGGCAATAATTTGCCAAGCCAGCACTGGTCAATTAGCAGTTAATTTTTTCACATGCTACAGTATCTGACAGGGAAATGTTTCCTTCAGAAACTAGACTCACTAGAGAGATCCATGGATCATCACCTAACTGCTGCTGAATTCAACACACATGCTGGTCTCCAACTAAACAAAAGCAATTCTCAAACCAGATTTTTGTGTAAGTACAAACATAAACTTGACCTGCTGTTTACTTCATTTACATCAAGCTGATACTTCATGGAGAATTTCTCACAGCAGGATCATTTGGTAGAACAGCTACAGTGGACAAGCAGATGCACTTCCAGACCTACAGCCACATTGGGGCCAGCAGCACAAACACAGGTGGCATTGCAAAAACCCAGTGGGCAGTGCCAGAAATTGGAAACGTTTTGTTCAGATTTGTAGGGCCTGCTCTACTCTCCTCACTGTCACCCTTTTTAATTACACACAGTTGTATGGTTAGTGTTATCAGAGTTGAAGCTGTGAACTCTCCATGCCTAAAGACATTCAAAATGTGATGGGGCACAGCCCTGAAAAAATCTGCTCTAGTCGATTCTGCTTTTACCAGAGAGGTGGGACTTGATCTCCAGAGGTCCATGTCAACCTCAGCTATTCTGTGACTCTGCACAAGAGTCCTAAATACAAGTGTGAATTTCCATTTAATTTCACTTCAGAGTCTGTGTCATATTCTAACTCAAGTGTTAGAGCAGGAAGAGCCAAGAGCTTCAACTGCCTAAAACTTAATTAACAATTCCAGCCCAGAACTTGGCTTTGTTACATTTAGGCCTACATCGCTTCCCATCTTTTTCAAAACAAGCCTACAGTTAAACTTGTTTCAAAGAGACAGAGATTAAGGAACTCTTCTAGGAGATACTGATCGAACACTCTACACATCTCATACTTACAGCTAAATGCAAAGGACTTTTTGTAGCTGCAGAATCAGATTCCTCAAACATATTGTTTGTTTTTTCCAGAAGCTGGGAAGAAAAAAAAATAAAATCTTAAAACATTTTTACATGATAAATTTTCATGGACTATAAATCTGTAAATCAGCAAAGAGGTATTTTGGCCACAGTAATAATTCAAGGATTGCAAAGTATTTTCAAGCTTTTCTGCACAGGGTAAAGCTATAAAACCAGTTTAAAAACTTGTCATGAACATCCTTACCCTGATTAATTTGTTTCCATTAAATCCTGGGGCCTGCTTGGGTGAGACAGGAGCCCTTAAAACAATGGATTTCTGGAATAGAGCCCTCAGTAAATTTACATTGGAGAAAGCTCAGTTTCATGATTACACAGCATATGCAAGCCATGTCTGATACAGTGTTTTGGGTAATTCTGACACATAATTAGCACTGGGAATAATTATAACTGAGCTGTGAATCACTGATAAATTATAAAATTGACAGAAAGAACAATCTGCTCCTACAATGACAGTCTTCCAAAATGCAACATGTCCCTGAACTCTTACAAGCATCCAGTAATATCTAGTCACAAATTTGTATAATCCTCTTCATTTTATGGCTTAAACCCAAGGACATTTCCATCCATCGAGAAGGAGGAGCTATGGAAAAGCACCACTCCACAACAGGACACGAACCCTGACAACTTATCCAGCTGAGGCTGCAGAGAAAATCGTACACAGTGTAGACAATGCTATTGACAATGCAACATTTGTTGAGTGGCACTGCTCATGTGCATGGCCTTCTGCTTAATAATGACTCAGAGTTAGCCTCCAAAAGCCTCTGGGACTGGAAATTAGCATTTTACAGAAAATCAGCAATGGGAGACTATATAAAAGGAAGAAAAGCATGACAGTCAACTAAAACTGACTTGCAATGTTTCTAAGGCTGCAAGTAAATTTTTCAGTCTTGGTTCTTTGGTTGGCTGGTTTGTTTGTTTAAGACAGTAAAGAATTAATTAAAAGACTGAAAAAGAAGAAAATAAGTAAGTCTTTGTGACAATCTGGACAATTGTAGGCTACGACAACATGGAAAATTCTCCAAAGAGACCATGAAAGGCTACAGGGGGCTTGCCTGTGCATATTCCTAAACACTGATGTAGGCATGAACTTTTAGTGTAACAACTTAGTCTGCAATAGATCTGTATCAATGGTAAATTTATCCAAAAATCAAACTGGAATACAAACTAGCCTTAATAATGCATAAGGTGTTACCAATCTCTTATTCAACAAGGACAGTTAGGCTGAATCCTACGGAAAAGCTAGAAAATTATACAGTAATTTAATTTACTTGTGTATTTTCTGCCTAACAATATGTCAAGACTATGTGTTGATAAAAATACCAGTCAAAAGCAAGTAGGTGTGTGTATTAACAGGTAATGCAAATTTTAACACTTCCCTAGAGCTAAGGGGAAGAAAAAAAATCAAGCCTCCCACCCGTTTCTTGGTAGGTTTGGAGCAGAGTTAAGAAACGCATTTGGTGTTGCCATGTGGAACCACCTCCAGTTAAAATACTGTTCTCTTATATAAGAGAGCTGTGAACAGGATGAAGCAGTAGCCAGCTCTGAATACACAAATGCATCTGATTTTCTCTAGTGAGTAAACAAGCTAAAAAAATCCTGCCAAACAAACCCAAGCACTAAGCCTATCCCCCTACCTTCCTGATACTGGCCTTTAGTCTGTGTCCATGAGGCCAGCACAGCAGACTCATTTAATCATTTTTAATTACATTTGTCATCACATGTTGAAATTCCAGGATCAAAATCACAACAAGTAAGTACTTCCCTTCACCTGTCAGAAGGCTCCAAAAGTCTCCTGGAACAAGGCAGAAAATTGCCTTTGGAACAGATGAAAAAAACCACACAGAAAATTGACAAAATTAAGGCTCTAAAGGCACAAATTGTGGGATTGGAGAGCCCCTCACAAAAGGCATCTCCATGGCTTAGAGTCAAAGCAGCTTAGGCCGGTGCAGACCAGGCTTAATGAGCTTATTAGTCATAAGGCTGAATATCTCCATCATAAAGTCAAGTGCAAACACGAATTTGATGGCAAACCCAGTAGCTCTCAGAAACAGAGCCATACACTGCAAGAGCAGAAATTATAAAGGAGAACAAGAAGAGGAAGATAAAAGACACAGCACTAATAAATTTTTTGCATTCCTTGTCAAGCATCATTTTCTAACAATTAAGTCACTTGAATGATAATGTACAAAGAGATAAAAAATACCAAGACTAAGTCACCAAGAAATTCTCCAGTTTTACCAGTGTTTCTATGGTTCTATGGATGCATTTATAGTAAATTACATGTACTTGCTAAATAACATAGAACAGTGTGTCCTTGGGGGACTCTAGTTCCATTATACTTATAAGAAGCCATCCATAGTTGCATCTGTTTTTAAAAAGGCAAATTTATCATACAGAATCATTTGTCCTGGTAGCCATGGAAGCTTAAACCCCACAGAGCTGTCCCAGTATGTCTGCTATGCTGCAATCCATACCTGCCTGTGAAGCTGCATTTCACCAAGGACAGACAAACAAGCATCAATTACCAACAGTTTATGGTTACTGGTGGCTGACTGGAGAATGTCCCAGCATATTGCATTTCTTACTTTTTGAGACTTTAAAAGTTTGCCTTTTAGCAGATTGCATTCCTCTGTATCAACTGCTGCAGATTTTAGGTGGATGTCAGAATTGTGCAAAGACCCTGCATGTGAAGCTGAGGGGCACTCCTCCCTGAGGGCAGGTCAGAACCCTTCTAAAGACAAGAGTACCCTTCTTCTCTTTCTGCCTCTTGGGAATGTCCAGTACAACCCTTTCACTTCCCATGACACCACCATTTAATACTGTATGTAATTATTTTGTGAAGTCTTCCTCAGACTCAGAAACAGGAATGTGAATGCTTTGGGAGATGCAGACTAAGATAAAGCATCAATTATTCAGTTCTAGTCTAACAAACTAACAGCACTGCAAGGTGACTATTATAAACTCTCTTCCCCAGTTCAGCTTGAAGATGAGTAATTTTTTTTTACAGTTCTCACCAGTTCATTTGTGCAGTAAAGGTATTTACAGGCATAAGAGGATTTACTGCATGATTTTATTCTGTGGTTATAATAAATGACTATATAGCAGGAGACAGTGTGGGTTCCCCCCTTCATTTCTGAGGCATTCAGATATGCCAGTTAATGAGTCAGGATACTTCCTATGATTGTCCTCATAGAATATAATATATTCTAAAATTCAGCTCTGGTTTAAAAAGAAAAAAGAAAAAAAGCAGCTTCATGGAGCGTGTCAGTAATTTTAAATTACCATTAAGCAGAAAAAGAGATAATACTTTCATCATGCATAAAAGGTTTCAGCTACGCTTTTCAAAGCAAGAGTCAGAAGAAACTTCAAACCATAGACAGTGAAACGATGGGCACTATCTCAAACCCTGAACGAGAACAGAACCTGTGATCCTGTCCAGGCACAGCCATTTCAGTGCACTCCCAATAGTTATGTCCCAGGTTTGTGCTAACTGGCACTGCAGTTAAAGGGACTTTTCTTTGAGAATTTTTTTACTGTTTTATTAAGTCAGCTTTGACATTCCAACACACACATTGGCAGTACTGCTGGTGAAACCCTGCAGTTTGGTGCTATTCATGCTAATTGTAAAATGGCAAAGCATTAGATTGCCTGTGTATATTCTAAAAATGGCCTTTGCTCTGAAAAGTTATCAATCTAACAGTGTTCAGAAATGTCCACACATGTGAAGAGCTGATCAAAAGGCAATAAAAGAAACAGTTGGACACTGCTCTTCTGCAACAATTATGCAGCGATGCTGCTGATCACTTACAAGGTCATTCAGAAGTGGCAATTAGTCATGATTTTTAATGTCACTTTCAGGACTGAATACAAATATATGAGCTAGGTGTCACTTTGCATCTCATATTTCCTGCTAAATTGCAACAGATAATTGTGTCTGCTCTGGGAAAACATGCCACCAGCAGCTTCTTTTAAATAAAGGCTTTTCCAGCAAGTAGCCAGCACAAGATTGAAAAAGCTCATCAGTTGTTTCTGATTATATAGAAAAGAGCAGTAAAATGAACCTCTGTACTGCTCTATCTCAATCAGGGAAACACATTTTAAAATCTTGGAATCATTCCAGATTGAAGAAAAATTCATAGGTGAAGTGGCACAAACATCTCCTCAGGGGAACAAGTAATCCTGTAAGCTCTCTCCATATTCGTAAATACACATGATCAAATTATTTTAATTTGATCAGGTTAAAACCAATATGCCTCTTAACCTAGTGCTGATGCTTTCCTAAGATCAGGCTTTAAGAATCCAATTCATCAGTATTGACATCAATTTCACTCACATGCACAGATATGGGTGAAGTTAAATTAACTTAAGCAAGAAGTATTTTCACAAGAGCTTAGGCTGACTGAGCCTGAAGAAATGTGTTAGTAGCTCCATGAAATTCCTCCAGTACAAAGATTAACATCCAACACCCACCAGTACAGTCACCACCATGCAAACAGGACACTTACCTGGCATGTAAGAGAACAATGTCCTTAAATGTATCTAAATCTGAAACTCGACCAAGCCCCAGGCTGTTCTCAGCTGGGGCACTGATCTGCTGGAGCTCTTCCACTCCATACAAAATCATTTCATGTTAAGACACAGGAGTGCCATACTCAGTGGGTCATAGGCACAGGTGATTGTCACCCAGTGAGTATTTAAACAATGCAGAACAGCTCCAAATGAGAGTGAGAGATCACCCCCAGTACCAGCCTGCATAATATGTTGGTTACTCCTTGGGATGTTGAAGTCCAATTCCTTTGTCAGTCAGAGCAGAGATTTGAACCTGGGACTTTCACACTCAAATCACATGTATCAGGATTCTTTCTGGCCAGAAATTCTACCTCAGAGGTTCTGTAAAACCTCAAACTTTGCTTTAAGGATCTCTTAGCCAAAGAAACTTTTGCAAATCATACAGGTGTGCAAAAGGTAGAGGAAGGCTTGTATTTAGAGAAATTATTATCCTTAAAAGTTTCCTCTTTAGACAGAAAAGTTGAGGACTGGTGAAATACAGTGACAGTCGATTTTTAAAATGTACATTTCAGTGTTATTTTTGCTACTCTCCTCTCATTTGAGCCTCTACTCTGAAACACACACAAGTACTTTTTAAATTCAAGCTCACTTGAAGCCACATAATTTACATTTCTTCTCCGAAACACTTTAAAATTGGCCACAAACTTTCAGAAAACAGACAAGTGTGGTTCCATTTCACACTACCAAACGCAAAGTTACTTTAACATCCAGGGAAGTGTCATGCCAGCCAGGTACGTGCACTGGACCCACAGCTCCTAAGACTGACTGAGGAGAAGCAACAGCCTTGAGCAAAGCTGGAGCCTGCAAGCAGCAGGAAGAAGGAATTCCAATGGAAGCAGAAGCAGCACACATGCAATTGCTTCAAGTACATGGCATGCTGGTTAAGAGTTGTGATTCTTCTTCCTCAGGCTTCATCAGAGTGAATACAAGGATTTGCAAAATACTAAGAAGTTTAAATAAAAATACACAACATGCAATCGCTTTTCATTTACTCACTATATCCAATGGAGTTTTGCTTCCAATCTAATTAAAAATGTCAATTAGAATAATTAAACACAGAGTAATCTGAAAATGTTTCTTGGTTTATTTTTCCTGTACAATTGCTGCATTGCAAGCACTGCATGAACAGAATCATGGACCTGATCCTGTGTACCCCATCCCTCCACTGTCCACACCCAGAGGAAATACTCCTGAAGCAATGACAGCACAGCCACTGCAGACAGATATCAGTTACATTACTTCATAGGGAGGAAGGAAGAGAGGAGAATAATGAGAATGTTTAAGATCAATCTCCTCAATTGACCAAACACAGATCAACAGATATGTAATACACACACACTGTGGGAGGCTTTGCTTAATGAAGTCAGATTGCTTTGTAAACCTACAAATACCAATAAACCAGTGACAGGTTTTTTTTAAGGTCTGCTCATGCAGGCAAACATCTTGCCTTGGATAAATAAACCTGACTGCACCCCTAAAATCCCAGTGACCACAGCTCCTTCTGAGAGCCTAATACTCTTAGTGCAATGGAATATGCTATGATCAAATGTCATTTTCTTTGGATTCAGTAGATTTAAGGGAGCCAGATATTCTTCACACATAACATTTAAACACCACACACACAGATACACAGAAAAGTATTAAGGCAACACAAGTCCATGATCTCTTTCCTAACTGAAGGAAAAATGTCTCCGAAGTTCTGCAGTGGCCTTGTCGTTCTCTGTCAGAAGAAAGCAGATTTAAGTGTCTTGCTTCTCCACCCCAGGAAAATAAAAATACAGACTAAAAAAGACAAGATGTGTCAGAGAGACAGAAAATAAACCCTGGAGATGCTAAGTAATACTCTATCCTACAAGGCAAAGTGCCAGCAGAGTGCCAGGGTAAAAGGTAAATTCCTGCCCTCATTGATTTCCTAAGCAGCATTAGCTTTTTAGAAAACATTTCCAGAATCCAAATTATCTAGTTTCCAAAACATAAAATCTAAGCCAAGTTTAACTTCTATAAACTAACTTACATCAGTATGGGCTCCTATTAATTATTTAAACAGTGGGTACATATTGCACAAATGCTGACATCAAAACTCAACCAATTAAATCTGTCCACCATGATTTGGGGGATTCTACAACTGACAAAACAAATTAGGTCTATTGAAGTTATTTTTGAGCATTAAGTTCCTAAGTTCTTCTCCTTTTTAGAACCACTTAAGTTAATGACTGTGCTTCTCTGCTCCATGTGGGAAAAGCTCTCATAGACACAGGTACACAGTAACTCATCACACAAGACACTGCTGCCCCTGGCTTCAAACAAAATGCTCCCTTTAGGAAAGGGGGTGTTGGTTGTGGACACAGGCAATTATGAAGGAGAAAATCCAGGTTGTACCCCCCAAATAAAGACATCTGGGTGAGACAGAGGCCTAAGGGCTGCCACTGGACAAGCATCCAAGCAGATCCCCATGTGGAAAAGAGATTTTTAACACCTATCCCAGCCACTGCTGCGATTCACTCCTCAGTGATTATCAGTGTCCTGCTCTCAGATGGATCAATGAACACATTTGTGTTGACAGGAGACAGGTAATTAGCAGCAGCCACATTGAAGATTTATGGAGTCTGTGATTCCAGTTTCTCCACAGGTTAAGGAACCAAGTGTTTGAAGGCTTGGCTTATCTGCCTTGCTGTGCAGAGCTGCTCTGACCAAAGGTGCTCTCCAGCCTCTCCATTCCCAGCTGGCCAGACACCTCCCTCTGGCCCTGCTCCTCAACACACACAAAGGGATTTGCCTTTTCTTCTGGGCACAGCTTTTGGTTAAACCATCCTCTCCTCCCTTCCTCAAATGATTAAGCCCCTGTGATCATTCAATTTCTGTCAGTCAAAGAGGGAATTACATTTGCTGATGGAATGAAGAGAGGAGCAGATTAAAAGAAAAAGTATCCATCAATTCTTACAGTCAGAGAAGAGATTTCACTAGTGGAGACAGGCATTTAATTCTGTTTGGCCCAGCATTGCAGAGAAACCTGTTTTTATCAGCACAAAGTGCTTGGCTGTCTCACCAGATAGAATTTTAATGTAAAATTACAATTTAAATTCCACTCTTTTCACACCAATAAAAATCTTTTGATAAGAAATCATTTCAATGAAAAAAAAATCCACAACATTTTGTTTTTTTTTTTTTTTCCAAAGGAGTCTGGTAATGTGATCAGCTCTAAAATACCAGGTAGCAGCCATGGCTGGTATCACTGACTACCAACAGCAAAGTCAGCCCCAGCCTAAACAAACTTGAAGAAGTGATTTCTAGAAGCAGGAAGGCAGGCAGGTGGGAGTTTCAGTGGCTTGCAAGCACACATGCCCACCATTCAGCCTCCATGAATGGCTCCCCACAGATGGAGAAACAACTGAGGAATCAGCTTCCACTCTTTCTCTTTTTAGCAACATCACATCATTCATTGCAGGGCAACTACCCCACTAATGTTCCAGACAACCTGAAGGTCCTCCAGGAAAAAAAGCTGCTCTTGTTGAGCTCTGTGGCTTAACACACAAAACATAAATTTTGTTTGGGTCAAAGATATGACCTTTTCACTCTTAATCCTTATTTCTCCTAATACCTCCCCACAAAGAAATGTAGCTAAGTTCCAGTCAAGGTATTGGGCTCACAGTAAACATAAAAGTCAAAGAATGAAAAGATGTTTCCATAGATAAACCAGCTTTTCCCTAAACTGCATTTAAACATAAATATTTTATAATGCTGAGAAACTGTGGTGTTTAAAGCACAGACCAAACTGCCCAGTGAAGGAAACCCCACTGGATACTGCATCTTTTTCTTTGGACTTAATTTTAAAGTGAACATTTATTTAGAAATAAGCTCCCTTAGACACCTTGTTAAAAAAACAGGGGGGGAAGGCAAATAAAAAGTAATCTTACAGGATCTTTTATAAACTTGGCATATTCTGGAACACAAAAATAATTCCCTAACATTTTGCTGAAGTCTGGTATTGTACACATAGGGAAATACTAGTATTCATAGAAAAATAAGATAATTGTTGCACCCATCTTGACTTAGTTTTGACCAGAATTAAAGCTCCATATTTCATATGAATTCTTCCCTCTAACAAGTTTTAGGCCCATAAAGAATTTGTTCTAGGTAAGATGATTCCTAGGTATTTTCATTTATCAGCTATCAATAATAAACAAAAAATATTTACCCAGGGGATAAAATAGTAAAATAACAGCTAATATATAACAGCTAATATGGCACTGAAAAATAATGGTTTATTTACATGATCTCGCCTGACTTTGCTTTCAGTCCTTTTGCCATCCTGAATCCCAGCATTGCAAAGAAATCAGTGTAATGGTGGTGCCTGTATCAACTCGATAGTTATCAAATGTGGAGCTGTTAAACTCAGGACTTTGTAACCCATGACAAAAATACTGAGTCAGCTTCTTCTGACTGTGGGTGCAAAGATGATCCTAGTCCCACTGTTGATGAGCACAAATGTTTTCTGACACATTTAGCCTTTGTATTCCAGAGAGAAAATGACAAGCCTACTACCCTCCAAGTGGAAAAATTCTGGTCCCCACAAAACTTCCAGGCTGGCACCCCAGCACACAACAGTGGTCCTGTGCCTGCAGAGGACTAAGACTCATGGCAGTTGTTTTTCACCACTGTACACAGAACAGCCATGTCACTCTGTAAATGATGCTTGACCTTGGGTTTCCATACTGCAGCTATAGTCACAAATACAGGAAGACTGACAGGGCAAAACATGGAGTTTTTCTGCCCAAATATAGACCCCTTACTGCACAGCTCTGGCTCACCAGTTTGCATTTCATCCCTCCAGATTAAAAGAAAACCCAACATCTCTGACATGCACTGCATTCCCAGCTCTTCTTTTTGTCTGCCCAGCCTAAGCAATGCCAGGATTTGACAGCAGGTCATTGCCTGCAACTGATATGTGCAGAAAATGTGCCCAGCAACAAGTAGAGAAAAGAGAGGGGACCTTGCTCTGTGCCCAGTCCATGGCTCACAGCACACAGGGACTAGGATATGGAGGCTGAAAGAGAATTCCCAGTGAAGATGCTCCCCCTCCATTCCCACGGGCAGAGTCACCAGAGATCAGTGCTAGGAAAAGGCAAGGCCAGACTCACTGCCACAAGCAGCAAAGGAGCAGTACTATTTTAACTGTCCTAAATATACATGCTTGCAGGTGGGAGCTAAAAAGGTTAACACCCCACCTGAAATTCTGCCCCAGGCCTGCCCTGGAGGAGTTACTGCCCCAGGTTTCCAAGCTACTGGAACCAGGCCAGCTGCAGCATTTTCCTGTGATGGCACATGTGGTGTGAAAACAGCATGTGCTGTGCAGAGCTCCTTCTCAATAACTAAATACTTGATTCTTCAACACAGAAAGAAAGAACCAAACAACATGTAACACTAAATAGCACACAGTGTTCTCACTAAAGCACGAATATCTGTACAAAGATGCAATTACTAATCACTCAGACCCAGAATATTAAAAAAGAAAAAAAAACCAAAAATTCTTAGCTGCTTTTCCTATAAGGTTGATCTTGATTATGGTAACTTTATCAATGCTGCTATTGTTTCGCCAGAGATAAAGAAGAAACTGCAGGTATGAAGCAAAAGTCAGATAAAGTGCCAGGTGGATCAGGTACATTCATTGTCATTTACCAGCAACAGTCTCTTACTCCTGGCACTTAGGCATACATTGGGAATATTTTGATGATGCTTAAAATTAATTTGTGCACACAAACTCCACTCAAAGACAACCCTTAAACACCAGGCTGTTGAATAAGGACTTGACTATCAAGATAAACATATTTTTAAGATACATCTGAGTGCAAATATTTACTGCCCTTTCTGCAGGTTTTCACAGATTATCCAAAGAAATCCAGTGGTAGCCATGAGGGGAGCTCATATTCATATTCCTGGCACATGCACATTCAATATCAGCAGGCAGAGACTCACCAGCTCCAAGCACTGGCGGTGCCCATAGGCAGCAGCGTAATGCACAGTGTTGTAGCCCTCCTTGTCCTGGATGGACGGGTTGGCATCGTTCTGAAGAAGGAACTCGAGACACCTGTGGACAATTCACTGGGGTAAATGTGGGCTCACAACATCCAATAGGCTCATTCCTCTCTGCAACTGGGAGTGGCACTGAAAACTGGCAGTGAATCCTGCATTTCAAGCAGCACCTCAAATCACTTTTCACCAATAGCTCCTCACATTCACTGTGTTCTTAAACAGAAAATCCCCACTTGTCTTTGAAGGTCAGCTTAATGAAAAAATCTTCAACCTAAGTCTTGTGACTGGTCTAGATTATAAAACTGATTTCCTATTACAAAGCCTGAACTGCTACTCCACACATACAAACTCAGATATCAAACCACTGGCCTCCAAACATGCACTAGAGGCAGGCTGGAGAAAAAAAAATTTAACTGAGTTACATTAATATAGTCTCTTCTTTGTTAGCTTTTTTTTTCAATCATGTTTTTCAAAAGATCCCTTTTGCTCTTTCTAGCTCTTGCCACTTTCTCTTATACCATCAAGATACCATCATTTTGTTGTTAGTACTTTCTAGCCTAGCCTGTAATTGAAGTGAATGTAAGGCCATTACATGATAAAGGGGATTTTTTAAAAAATCATTAAGCAGATAGATTAAAATGTTAATCCAAGTGAATGCATTGAGAAAGCCATTGGCTACTTCTTTTTGCAACGTACAGACTATGCTGTGCATGACACCAAAGACACTGCATGATATTAAAGCACATGACATAAAGAATTATAAAATTACTGAAGCTGTACATTTTCCATTAAGAAACAGCAACAAGCACAGAAACAAAAATATCAGGGAATATGTGCACACAGAAGAGTGTGGAGCTTTCTTCTTTAGGTTAGCCCTCATTGAAGCCAAGCATTGTTTTTAGCAGAGCAAAGAACAAGCAAGAGCAGAGTGTAAGGCTGCAAGCCAAAGCTGTGGCATTCTCCAGGAATGAAGTTTAACTGCTTTTGTGACACCAAACTTACAATGCAGCTTCTTTTTCCTTCATCTCAGTGGCTCTTTCAAGTTCTTCAGCATTTTCATGGGAGTTACCTAAAATATTCTTTCTTCTTAGCACAGAGGACAGAAAAATGCAACTTATTCTCAAAATACCACACTGGTGATTTTGATGCAGTCTGCTACCCACCCCCAATCTCCTCTTCCAAGAGCTGACTTCCTCTAGCCAACAGTGATGATAATAGAAGTTAACTGAGTGCACTGCATGGGTCTGCAGGTACTAAGTTTTGAAAGCTGTGGAGATAACCATAGTGTGGTAGTTTATTGGCCCACAAGTCAATGCCAGAAGAAAAAAAATAATTAAATTCTGTTTTCTTTTAGATACCTTTTGACCAACTTTCTGGAATCCTTCTGTTTCAACCATAGCAATGTTGTGCACTTTTTTCCTTTCCGGAGACTAACTCAGGATTGCTATACCTTTCTTCCTCCTGCAGTAAGCTGCTAGTTCTTCTAGCATTTAGGATTTAGAGCAATTTTAATCACTGATATGAAATCACTCTTTCTCAAGTCTGCATTAGCTGACTCGCCTCATTTTCTGTCAAATATCTTGGCAACACTGCGTGATCTCTTGGTCAGGTTCTTCTCCCTGCTCATTAACTATCCACATCCAGAGCTAATGATGAATATTCTTTGGAATGAGATTGCCTGACCTTGGAAGATTTTTGACATTAAGCAAGGAAAAAAATAATTTGCTGACCCATAAAATTATGGTCTGCAAATAGCATTTCATCTATGTAATAAGGCTTCTTCCAGAACATCTCAAATTGAAAAATTTAATGAGAAGACAGCATCACCACATTAGAATCAATTTAGGTTTGGATTGTGAGGACAAATAAAAGCCATATAGTTTTTCCAAAGTTCAGGGTGCGACTAAAATAAGCTTTTCTTTTTTTTTAATGAGGGATAAAAGTAGATACATCCTGAAGTTAACCAAGAGCTTGTTTAAATGCAGGAACTTCACCTACCAAGAACCAAAAGCTGAAAAACACACACTGAATCATCATTCTCAACCTCCCCCCAAGCAACACCTCACCCTGGTAAGACAGAATTAGAAACAGGCAGTGGTGAAAGCTGTCCTACAAGCCTACGCTGGTTTTCATGCCAAGCACAGACCTCTGATGACCCTGCCTCCTTCTTCCCAGCACTGTTCAGGTTTGAGGGTGATGGGGAACACATCCTTTATATCAGCATTATCATAGCAAATGATGAAGAAGCTCTCAAGGCTCTGATGTGGCATTCAGAACTCTGCCATAAAGCCAACTTCCCCCGCTGTAGCATTGAGGTGGTATTCTGCTGGTGTTCTGTACTTTTACCAGACTTCACTATACAAGAAATCAAAAACTAGATCCTTAATGTCTAGAGACACCATGAGACAGAAAAGCCTAGGATGACCTAAAATAAATACAGGTTGCTAACAGTTTCAAGAGAGAACTAACAGAATAAGTCTGGTTTATACAGTATGTTATAAGGAAGAGATTGCCACAATGTTCAGCTATCTGGGAATTAAAATTGCAGTCACTAACCACAGCATTTCTAAGTTTTGCAGCTGTTTTCTCCCTGTCTCACAAGAACAACACTGTATTTTGACAAAGGCTATTCCTCAGACCTCTCTCTAAAAAGGCAACCTGTTTGTACAGGGTGAGCATTTTTATCTGCTCTGACACTGGGGTGAGACTGATGGTTGGATCTATCCCACCTTTCCCACAAATCTGTCAAAGTGCCCAAATGTCTGTCACTGCAGCCCAGAAAACCTGTCCTTCTGCTTTCTCTTGCTCTATCTCTTCTGATGGACTTGCAAATCAAATGCAGAAAATTCTCTGAGCTTAATCTTATGAGGAAACCACACAGGGGGAAACAGAAGACATAACACTGTGAAAATAGTTCTGTAGGGCAGGGTGGCTGCAAAACTTTGTGTTCCTTCAGAGGTAAACCGTGGAGCTGAAATGCCACATCATCTGGGGGTCTGGCTTCCAGTCAGAGCAACCCACTGTGGAGCTGTGCATACATCTGAGAGGAATTCCTCTGCTAGTGGCATCGTTTTTTGGCTCAAATCATGAAGAGACTAAAATGACAGTGATTTAGCAGAACACCCAAAGCAGGAATTCCTCAGAGCTCTCTTACTTTCGGTCCATGTCAGAAGCAGCAGCATAGTGCAAAGGGGTGCGTCCCCAGTCATCTGTCTCATTGATATTGGCTCCTGTTGTCACCAGTGTCTCGATGCAGTGGAAATGACAGTTTGCAGCTGCATAGTGCAAAGGTGTCCTGGAACATAAGTGGCAATTTGTTACCTCATATTCCAACATGTACTGAGGAGGATAAAGATAAATCTTAATTGCTGCGTTCCTACAGATTTCCAGCAGTCAGTATCAGCACTTATTTGACAAAATATTGTGTGAATAGGAAGTTCTGGTGCTGCCACAAAGCCTGATAGGACACAGAGCATCAATCTGTGTCCTGCAAACAGCCCAATGCCTGTGAGAGCCTGTGCTGTGGCTCTGCAGACATGCTGCTTCTCCCAGCTGGGAGGCAGAGCAAGCACAGCGTCCATCACAGCATCTTGTTTAGCTGGCACAGCAACACCCATAGCAATGCTTCCTGTGGGGGAAAACCCTCCAGGGCACATGCAACAGCAGCTATCCTGCCATCACAACCCAGCTGTTGTCTTGGGCACACCAGCACAGGAACTTTGGCAGTAAGGAAAAAGAAAAGCTGTGATATTTTTAAAACAGAAAACTCAAGAGGGTGGGATGGCTTTGACGTATTTAATGAAGCCTGCACCTGTCTGGCTGGCAGGTAACTGCAGCAGCAGGGGTTCTGCAGAGAAGGCCAAGCTATCTGATTTTGCTGCCGTTTTTCATAGAACATATGATTTTCAGTCTGAGGTGGCCTTTCTTCCTTGCTTGATAGATTCTTTCTTTTTTAAAAGAGCTTAGTAATTTACCTACCTTCCACATTTGTCCTTCTTATTAAAATCTGCTCCGCTGCTTTGCAAGAGTTTTATACATTCTACATTACTGGAAAGAGAAGGAAAGAAAACAAAACATGAATGAAACAGAAGCTTACACCTGCATTGTCCCCTGTCCCCCAAAAGGAAAAAGTTAGTCCAGTTATTTTTGTATTATTTGCTGTGCAAAAACTGGGTACAGCCAGCTATGATGTGAAATTCAATCAAACAGAAAGTGAATCTGTAAAAATAAATTCTTTTTTTTTTTTTTAACTAAAAAACTTTAAACTTCTCTTCTGCAGAAGAAAAAAATATTAATTTTCCAAAGAAAGCACAGTAAATGGGATCAGTGTGTTTGGAGATTTTGAATGGCATCTGTGCTGTAGTCCTTCCCATTCTGACCTGGTATTTTATAAAGGAACTTTAAATGAAAGTTGTTGCTAGCTCATAAAATGCCAGTCTAATAATGAAGAGGTGACATTTAACGAAATCCACCCCCATTCAGCAAAGCATCCAACAGTAAGCACTTTGCTCAAATCCTGTTTATTTAATGAAATATAATCACAAGAGTCACTTTTAGCTTTATTCTGGTACGATTTGTTGACTATTGATAGATTTAAGCCCATCTACAAGTGTTTTGTTAAAAAAGGTGTGTGGCTATTATAGTGATTGTCACATCAAGACTGCATTTATAGAAGTGGACAAGAATTTACCACAGCCTGGCTGTTTCTTCATCTTGTTTAAAGCCAGGTAATTTTTAATAGAAAACAAACCAGCTGCATTCTGACATCTTTTGTAATTCAAGCAAATAAATGTAGGACTCCAAGCAAGAAAATGACATAAAGACATGCAACACTTTCCAGAACCACTTGTCATTCAGAGGGGCAATAAATCCATCACTTGTGCCCACAATCAGATGAGCAGACCTTGGAAATTCTTTTCCTAGCACCCATGCAAATCCCATTAATGTAATGGCAGTAACAGGCCTGTGTCAGGAACTAAACTGATAGATTTTGTAGATCTCCAGCTACAGAAAAAAAAAAAAAAAAAAAAAAGGGACTGGATGCAATAATGCAATATTTTGGTGTAAGTCAATCCCAACTCTAAATTGCTGCTGCATAAAATAACTACAGAACACTCACCACAATGCACTAAAAATGAAAACACTTGCTAGTGATGACAATCATAGTAAACCACTGGAAAAATATGGTTTATTTTCATGAGTCACTTTTGCTTCTTATTGAAGCCTCTCCTTCTCTTTAGGACTTCCAGGATGTTTTTATCCTCCTTCTGGGATGCAGCCTTATCAAAGAGTTGGCATCTGAACTATATTATAATAATCTCCATCCAAGCAACTGTCTCTTATATTAATGTGAGACAAGTACCAAGATTAATAATACCAAAACAATAATAATACCAATATTTAGATCAATTTTATTAGGGTTTGGGAGCTTTTTTACCCCAAGAACAAAAACTCTGTGATACAGACTTTGGTCCACTGAGAAGAAAAAGCAACTTCCAAAATGACTGCCAAGTATTTGCCGTAGATGAGCATTTCTGCTTGCTATAACCACAGAGAATCCAAGGGCTGTAGCCAAGGCTCCATTTCAGCTGTTTTCTGAGCCTTAAAGTACTCCAACAGAAGAGTCAAAACTCAATGCTTGCCAAATGTCGTGTCCCTTTGCTAGATTACCTTCACAGCACTTCACTGACAATTATCTGGAAATATTTAAAATAACTGGATGCTACATTAACATCTGAAATTGAAGCATTTCAATTTTCACTTCAATTTCCCTTTTCTGCCCTCCCACCACTTTCCAGGAATGCATCACCCTGAGAGAGGGGCAGCCTTCTCACTTTCTAATTTGGATGATGTGGGTTTGGTTTTGTTTGTTTTGTTGTTGCTGCTTTGGTTTGTTGGTTTTTCTTTTAGAAACCTAAAACTTTCACCTGAAAAAATCGGAGAGAGTGAGATGAACTACATTTGGACTCCAAGGCTGCAATGTGACAGGCATTGCTGCACAGCTGCATTTTCAGACAAGGACACGGTCCAGAGATGGAGGCCAGGAATAACTTCCCTGCCAGCAGTATCCCAAGAGCTCCTGCTCCTCACTGGGTGTACCCTAGGGATTGGTGATTTCCTGGAGACTGTTGTGGCCCTCAGGGAGGCCTGGGCAAGTGCAGACCCCTCTGAAAGCTGAAACAGCCTTCTCAGGGGCATGAAAAGGAACAGATTTCCCCTCTGCCTGAAACCCATGCTTCAAATCAACCCAGCTCACCCTACACAAGGGCAGCAGCAAAAGAGAGCCTAAAGTGACCCCAATGATGGCACCAGACTGCCCTGCACAGCAATACATTCCTCTGTGTCCAGCACAGCCAAGCTGGCTGGCCCCAGATGTGCCCAGGATGGCTGGGAGCAGCCCCAGGGCAGGTACTCACCCTCCAGCAGCAGCCGCGTGCAGGCACGTTCTCCCGAAGCTGTCGGGGGTGTCTATGTCAAAGCCTGCAGACAGCACGTGCTCATTACTAAACAAGGACACTATGCTATACTTTTGTCCTAGTTAAACCACAAGAAACATCGCAGAGACAGAAAAATCAGTTAGTCGGGGAAAAAAACAGAGCGCAAGCAGAACTACAGTCAGAGAGGTTGTCACGGGAACGGCGAGGAGCCGCGGCTCCGCTCTGGCAGCTCTATAAAAAGAGCGCCTGTTTCCACATCCAGCTCCTCCACAGCCCTGTCTGCAGCCATGTGACAGCATTCAGGAGGCAGAGACTTGTCAAGAGGACTGTGACAGCAGGACAGGAAGACAGAAAACACAGAGACATGAGGAAGAGCCACGGAGCCAGCCTAAACATGGATTGGGGCTGTTTTCATTGACTGTGGCTGTCAGATTGGGAAGAGGCTTCCAGCAGCATGTGGGGATATTCATCAAGATGCACAAGGCCAAAGGTAGCAGCTTGACAGTGCTGACTCTGATCCCCCAGAGTGTTTTCTCTTCCTACCTAGTGGCCCAGGCCAGAGAACACGAAGTTGTAATATAATAGGGTATGAAATTACCATTTTTTGTATTTCTTTTATACCCTACAGGGCTCCAAGGGAAAAAGTAGGTTAGGACATTTTACATGTTAAGTAACAAAGGAGTTTTCTAGAAAACTCATATGATCTGGGTCAGGATTTTTTAACCCACAGGAACACTTGCCTGGAAAAAGAAGAATTTGGGATTTGGCCACTGATTACTGACTCTCTTGAAATGGTTGCATAAGCAAGCTCTGGCTTCTGCTTTGGGCTCTGGTGAGGATCCCAAGCTTGTTCTCTTGACACTACACTTCCATTCATTTTCCCTCTCATGCCCCCAGAGCTTTGGCCAACCTAACTCCTTAAATACAGATTCAGAAACACACTTTAGCTGCATGTAAAATACATCATCATCATCATCATCATCAGTGAGATGTAAATAACTGTACCAGTGCAGACCCCAAGGAGATAATTCCAGAATTACTCCTTTGGTGGGCAGGGGGAGAATTCTCAAAACAAAATGGGATCTCACATTCCTACAGTTTGGAAAGGGGTTCTAAATTCTCTCCCTTCCCCAGTGAATTACTCTAAACTCTCTGAACCTGGTGGGAGAAAAGAGCTTTGGGCATAAACAATGCAGGAAGCACCAGCATGGCTTTGGGAAAGCCTTGTGTGCTCTGGTGCACTGCCCCACACAGCCCAACACAGTAGCACTTTCATCAGAATAATTCACAACAACAAAGAGTAGAAAGAGGCTGCAAACAGCAGAGACAAGCACTACTCAAGTTCCAGGGACACTGGGGGATTTACTCACCCGACGACAACAATTTCCTGCAGCAGTCTGAGTGGGCATTCAGTGCTGCCAAGTGTAAAGGGAACATGTTGTGGATCCCACACCTGAAAGGGACAACAGCCTTGTGAGCAAGTGCAGGTTACATACATACACAGCACATCAAAAGCTCCTTCCAGAAAAGCAGCATTTTCTCATGCTTTTCTAGGAAGATTCTTTCTTGGTGCCTGCCATTATTTTTATTGGTATTTCCTTAACAGTCTTCTTGAGAGTTAAAAATATTCTGATGCAGCAAAATCTTGGCATTATGCTTTGAACAGAATGTGGCAGGATGGTTTGCAAAAATTCCAGGCGAAGGCAAGGTAAGGGAGGAAGTAAGAGAGCAGATACTGCTTGGAGTCAATTGCCCAGTGAACCACAAATTTCTGCACCAGCTACACATATGGCAACTGCCATTCTGAGGGAAAGGTAAATGCCAAAATCTTCTCTGTATTATTTCTGAGTTGGTTTTTTTTTTTTTTCGCAGATGACTCTTCACACTTTCCTTTAGACTGCCATGTCACTGTTTCCTTCCACAGCCTAAGAACTAATAATCTAATTTTCCTATTTGCTCCATCTGCTCTCCTCACCTCCTGTTTTACTTTTTCCTCCCTTTAACACATTACCCTCTTTTCAATCACACAATGAACTTTCAGATCAGACATGATGGGTAAGAAAAGAAAGGTAGCCATTAGATTGAACCTATCTATCATTAGTCTAAATCTGTATTGGGCAAACATGTAATTTTTGAAGAAGCTGAGCACTCAGCAACTTTAATTAATATCACGAAATCATGCCAGTTCAGTCCCTAGGCATGCCAACTGCTTACTGTCTGAGAATACTTTGTGTCTGGACATCTTGGGGTCCTTTCATTCAACATTGTTTTGTGTAGAGCATCTTGTTATTCTAGAAATATTATTCTACTGGCAGTTGTCCAAGTGCATAAAAACACAGAGCCTCTGAAAGCAAGTACTTGAAAAGATTATCATCTACTGCCTGCTCCAGCAGATTTTTTTTTTTTAATTACAAACTCCAGAACAATAGCAGATGGATTCGTATCAGTCCTTCATTTCTGTGAGACAATTGGTGGATGGGAGAGTAGGATCATCTTCCAAGAAGATTTCAGATACAGACCCAAAGACAAAAGATCTTGTCTTCCTACCACCATAGATCACAATTACTTAGGAAGCTTAAGACAATTATTAATGTGGATGTTTATAAAGGCATCTTGCTCTCTCCAAGATTTATATATAAACGTATTTAACTAACTCGGGTTTGTTTTCAAAAAATTTATTCTTCCCAGAATCCAGAGGCTCATTCTTTCTCTGTCTTCACATTAAATGTGTCCTCCTTGCTGCTTCACTACACTGACATATGCTGCTGTACAGATTTTAATTTTGTTATTAGTAGCATCTATATCTTAGAGTAAATCTACTAAGAGATGATCTGACAGCCTGTTCTTTGAAGAAAACATTGCAAGCTCCACTGAGCTGCTGCATCTGTACAAACAGGTTGCATTTTCTGGCCATGGATTCATTTATTTAAGATAACATTGGATATTCTGTATCACTGTGCTTCTCCCTACACCCATTTCCCTCTGTCTCCTCCTCCCTCGTTATCTAACACAGTATTATTCATCTTTTTGGTCAAGATTTCCACCCAGCAGATGTTTTGGCTGATTTCCACCAAAACCAGCACATTTGCTAGCCAGTGTCCCACTTTCTACAGTGCTGTTCACACTGGTTCCTCCCATCACTTGCACACTTTCTCTTCCAGTGCATTGCCTCAAAGACTGGCTGAGTTGTCTGCACTTGTTGAGAACACTGCTGCAGAGTTTTCTTTCTTAAACCTGTTTGGGGATCTCACCTAGAGTTATTTACATGCAGCACATATTGAAAGCACATTTAGCAGAGGCAGTAGCATCATTTCCATCTGCTTGGTATCTCTGAGCCAACTTCTTCTTATTTCTGCTGCTGGAAGAAGTCTTTTATTTGATCAATGTTCCAGTCACCCAACTGTGAAATAGAAATTTCTAAGTGGATAACCCTGATTCCAAGAGTAGAGTGGGCTATCCCAGTGCATCTCATTTTCCCTTAAAACCTCAAGATAACAGACAGCGACTGACTGTACTGGAGAAAGAGAGAGGGAAAACCTATACCTCTATTAAAGTACCAAGATCTTCATGCTGGCTGTATTAATAAAATCCAGTGACACTGGCTGAAGCCTGTGGAATTGCATTATCCATGCCAATTGAAGATCTGTTCCACCTTCTGAGTTTGTAGGGTGGCAGTTGTACTCACAAAGGAGAATGGGCAAATGTGTCACTTGCATGAGCGCCATCAAGCAAATAAACAAAATACTGAAAGCTGCAATTCTCTCCCAAATTCAAACCAGCCATTTGCATTTGAAAGCAGAGTTTCCTTACTAAGTAAGTCAAGGTAAGTCCCTGATTTCTATGGCAGGTTCTACGTAGAAGACAAATTATATTTTGGAGACATGTGGAGGTAATTGCCAAAACCTTGCATTGATGAAATCAGATGCTGCTCTGAAACACCTGGTACAGATATCCCTCATAATACTGCATTAGCCTGATCTCACACCCCTGTGTTCATGTCCAGCTTTGCTATTTCCTTTTGACACACCCTAAGAACCTGATAACCAAACAATTGTATCTATTATATATAGATACACACACCCCTACTTCATGTACATTAACACCACTGTCCCCCATCAATGCTTCAGGGAAAAGAAGCAGTACTTGTACAACCTGTAGTCATGCAAGTGGGCAAACAGGAACTTCGCAGAGTTTGCTTCCCCTCCACATTTCCCAATTGGTCATATTTTAGTCTCATGTCACCCACTGAAGTACAGTACAATTATGCTTGTCAGTTGTAACCTTCCCACTTCAGAAGGTGAGGAGCAGCTGTGTTTGCAGGCATTGGACACAACACTTGATCCTTACAAACAGCTCCACTTGAGGCACCTACTTGGCAGTATCGGCTCCGCTGGTGATGAGGGTGTTGATCAAAAGCTCGTGTCCGTATCTTGCAGCCACGTGCAGAGGGGTGTTACCATCCTTATCAACACAGTCAATTTCCCCTCCTGCAGAAGAGATTTTCATACAGTTTAACACTGGGAAATTCAGCATGAACCAAGGACCACAAGTGCTATTTGTCTCTAGTGTCAGCACCACGAGCAGCCCAGAGCTGCTCTCCTAAGTCACAGGGACACTAAATTTCCCAGAGTAAGGACCAGCACACAGCAAGTTCTCAGCTGTCAGCCATGCTCTGGCAGCAGCACTTGTACCTCCCTCTCCACCTGCAATGGTGGGGGAGAGTGGTAGGAACAGGATTACATACAAGGGTCAAGTATACATGATTTGGATTTGCTGCCTATCTAAAGGTACAAATGGGTGCCCTGAAATAAACTACAAAATAATCTGCTGAAACTGTACCCTCATTTGTAAAGGCACTGCCACTCAGCCTTATCTGTACTACAATGTTAAACAGAATTCACTCCAGAGGCCATCAGGAACACACTGCAAACAAAAGTGTTGTGTGCTTTTTGCATGTCTTACCAAAGAACAGCCAAACAGTGCTTATGTAGAACTTTTCCTTTTGCAATTTAAACCTGGCATCTTGTGTTTTATTCACATAAGCAGGAAAACTTGATTATTTCTTTAGAGAGATTACAGACAAGTCCCTGTTTTCTCTTTGGACCAAGAACTGTAACTTTTTCAGTCTCTCCTTGCCAGTCAGGTTTACTGCACTCCAAGTATTCTCTCCTTCCCCCAGTCCTCTCCAGCTGGCCTGCATCCTTGTGGAAGTAAAAGCCAAAACCAGTACTACAGCTGACATCTCCCAGTGCTGAGCTGAGCAAACAGGATTACTTCATGCCTGCTGGCTACACTCCTATCTGTGCACTCCTGGACATTGCACAGCCCCATGGACATCCATGATCCATTTCTTTAAGCACCATAACACTGCTGACTTATGGTCAACAACCTTTTGATCTTCTACAAGTCCCAGATCCCTCCTTGAGGGACTGCCACCCAGCTGGCTGTTGCCATTCTGAACTTGTCCAGCTGATACTCCTGCCTCTGTGTGTGATTTTTCTTTTGCTTCACTTGCATTGTAACTTCTGTGTCCAGTTCTACAGGATCATTTTTCATTCTGACTCCACCTTCTGCCAACTACATTTTTTTTTCTCTAAATGTTAAAAACACATTTTCTATTCCACCATCCAAGCTTTTAATGAAAATACTGGATAGTTCCAGACCCAGAAGGGAAACTGAAAACTCCCTCACTACACCTTCCATTTCAACAACAATTCATTTATTAGTAATGTCTGAGTGTAGTTTTACAACCAGTTATGCACTAGCACTGTAGTATTTTAATACTCTGCTGGTTTGCTTTGAGAATGCTTCCTAAAAGCATATAAGTCTTGCTAACATCAGGATATGGTAATAGTTACTGCATGTCCACTATTCACAGGTGTTAACATGGCTTAATTCCAACAGATAGAGTTCTACTAAAGCACTAGACAACATGCCATGAGAAGTTGTGGATTCCCCATTCCTGGAAGTGTTCAAGGCCAAGCTGGATGAGGCTCTGAGAAACTTGATCTAGTGCAAGGCATGCCCTCCCTATGGCAGACTAAATGATATTTAAAGTCCCTTCAAACCTTTCTAAATTTTTAATGGTAAACAAAGGTCAGTGACATTCTTGAACAGGTTCCCTGGGGCAGAGCATCCACCAGTGGAGGTCTCCACAAAGAGAAAGTGCACATGGAAAAGTCAGAGGACTGTGCTGTGTTCACAAAGCCTATTAAACGTAGAAGAAATGATGTAGAAGAGAACTGTGATGTTCCAGCTTCTTTTACTCTTGAGAAATATATGCAAGACATTGCTCACTTTGGCTGACCTATGTAACATTTCCCAGCACTTCTTTTTCCTCACTTTTAAAGAAAGGTATCACACTTGTAGTTTTCCAGTTTTAAGGTAATCCATTCTTCCCCCTCAAGTTGCTAGAGACAGCAAACAGAAATGGAGACATCTTTAGCCAACTCATTAAGTACTACAAAATGAAACCCCATTGCTTTAAATCATTGACATTTCTCTCTTCCCCAAGATCCCGTGGCAATGAGGCATAAAGTCACTTGCAATGAGATCTGTGCACAACGCTAAAATTAGAGGGGCAGAAAACAAAGAAAGAAAGAAGTGAAACCCAAGTAAGTGGAAGAAGAGTAGAGCGGAGTGAAGGACAGATGAAGAACTGCCAGTCCTTTCTCACACAAATCCAACAGCAGCAAACAATGGCTCTAAGCCCAAGCATATTAGACTAAACAACTAAAAGTTGCAGTAAAGCACAGTTTCTTGCATTTTGCCCCGACTTCCTATTGTTATTACTATTTTATTTATCCCAGGAGAGAGATAACAATGATTTGCATGATGACCTGAAAGAAGCATGATCTACTGGAGAACTCCATTTAAAAACACAATCTTGTTTAAATGTTTAAGTGAGTCATTACATTTAAAGCACAATTGTTCATCTCCAACATTTCATACTTCAGTTCCAAGTTCGGGATTTTGGAAAACCAAAAACCCCAGCCAGTGAACAAAGCCCAGACCATCCCGTCTCGGGTAGTGGCCCAAACTGGGAAGCTTAAATAAAGAATCAGTAACAGCAACCTCAGTCATGCAGAAGCAGGCCTTTGCCAGATCTCCAACAGGAATAATTGCTATATTCCATAGTATTCTTGGACAAAAGAGATGTCTGAAAAATGACTGATAATCAGGAATCCTGGCTACAGAACAAACAAGGTAGTACTGCTCCTCTCTCTTGAGTACATACTCAACACTTCATTAAGACAGTGATAAGGGATGAGCTAAGAGAGGTGAGAAAAGCACAGCTGCTGAGTGCAGAGTGGAAAAAATGGTTTGAGCTATAAGAACACCAGGGCTCTCAAAGGAGGACAACTAGAAAATTGTGCACCCTTCCCAGCAGAAAAAAAGACCTAAATACACCTCTGAACTCTTGTTTTCAGGTTAAGAATCTGAAGAGATCATCTGGACCTCTGTCAGCTGGAAGATTATGGAATTTTGTTAACAACCAAAATCTCAGGTTGTGATGGCACGATGGAATGAGAGCTGTCAGCTCAGCTCAAAGCCAGAAGTTCATGGAGCTGCCCTCTGGGCCACCCAACTGCAAATTGTAACAGTGGGCATGCCTGATGTCTTGGAGAGCCACTCCAGAGGCACAGAAACTCACCGTTCTGGATGAGGGTCTGCGACCGCGTGAACCTCCCATGGACAGCTGTCATGTGCAGGGGGCTCTTCCCATCCTTACTCTGACAGGAATGAAACACAGCAGAGGTTTAACATGTGAAGGCTTAAGAAAGCAAAGGTACAATGAGTACAGAGCAATGTTTTGGGTTTTAGAGAAAGAAACAGAGACCAGGAGCAATGAGAAAATAGCATGGGAGTGGCACCAGCCTCTACTCACATCACTTCATGTTTATTGGCATGGGATTTCACCTTCATTGGCAAGCACAATCCCTAACTTCTTCTTAATAATTCTGAGTTTAAATAGTGCACTAACTGTTCACTGATCTGAAGGGACTTGCCAGAGGTGTTAAATGCTGGAAGTTAAATGCCAGTTTCACAGATGGGAAACTGAAACACATAGAGTTTTAACTAAAGTAGTCAAAATCTTATATGTACTCAGAAGACCTCAAATCTTCTTATACCAGTACCCTCTGTTGGATAACAGCAAGTTCCTTTCAGCTTCATCAAGACATGTAAGTTGTGCCTTCAAGGATACTCAGATATCCTAAGCAGAATCAGACTTTGTAAGCTGGGGCTCTAAAGCAGGTAACAAGCAACTCTGGAAAAGGAACTTTTTGGAATCAGGTTTAATTATATCCACATTATACTGGGAAGAAAAACACTTAAAACACTAATTAGCACCATTCCCTGAGATAACATTTTGACAGAGCTCCTGGGACTGTATTTTAGTACTTTTTCATGCCTTCATGAAAGTGGCAGGCCTAGAGTTTAGAGTTCTCATTGCATTTATCACTGTATTTAGCACTGAGAGCTCCCCTGCTGGGATGTAATCTCACCCAAACAGTTTCATGATCAACATTCTCAGCATCACTCCAATTCCGTCAAGGATTTAAAGCCATGCTGTACTTGTTGTTACAGTTTCCTCCTGAGATATGCAGAATAGGATAATGTAAAACTGTAAAGCTGGTATTCAAGTTTTACCTGAATATTAACATCTGCCCCATTATTCACTAGTAGTTCAAGACACAGTGCTCCATGAGTGGAGGCAGCAGCAAAATGCAAGGGGGTGAATCCATTGTTATTAGGCTGATTTACATTAGCACCATAGTCAATCAGCTCATTAACAACAGAATCCTGACCATTGTAACAGGCAATGTGAAGTGCAGTATTCCCATAGATGTTCATCTCATCAATCTAAAATGAGACAAGGAGACATAGTTAAAATCACAGATATCAGCTTAGCATTTTACGTAATGCATCACACACTGCAAATGGAAATAGCTGGAGGCCTGAACTGTCAGAGGGCACAGTTCTCACCAGCACATTTCATTGACAGATTATAGTCCCAGACAGCTCCACTTGGAATGCTTTACTTTTCCTATTATTAACTTTTTATCCTGCTGACGATTTCTACAATCAGTATGAAGCTTAAAGCTGATAGCAGGACTATGTAATGACAATAAGGATGACAAAAGTTCTAACAAGCTGGAAAGCTTTTCCATGTAAGTTGAAAAGCAGGATGAATAAAAACCCCACCATCTTTGTATTTAAAAAGATTACAACAGTGAGTATTGAGTTTTTGTGAACAGAACTAGGCACAAGCTGTTTCCAGTTTTATTTTGGATAGGGAGTGAAGGTTTCTGAGTGAAAGCAATGTGAAAGTGCACAGACATTTACACTTCAATAAGAAACCACTTTCAGTAGCTCAGTATTATAAAGATGCAATTAAGATTATGTTACTTCTTAATGACAAACTTAGTATTCAACTGCTGTTCTGTAAAACAGAACAACACAGACTGTACAAAAGGCTTGGGAATGGCATGAACAGCCTTCCATGGAACACAGGCATCTCAAAGATCATATCCCCAGTGATGGAGAAAGTGGAACTTAAAAGGAATAATTAGCATAGCACTGTTAATAACAGGAAACAGCTATTCCCCTTCAGTTTCACAGCCAACAGCCTGTGAACATGAACTTCTGACAATTTCTGGCAGGTCAAGTCAGCTGAAAATGCCATGGCAAAAGCAATGGCTTTATTTGACATCTCTGATTAACTGTCTGATTAGGCTCATCTGGTCATCTCACCACTGCTTTGAGGAGCTGACAATAACAAGAAGACTGTACCCTGAAAAAGTTATTTTCCAGAGTGAAAACAATCTATCAGCTGCAGAGGAAATACAGGTCTGTAAACTGAAACAGCCTGAACTGCTGTTCAGTAAAGTACACAGTGTATATGTTGAGAACAACCACTCATCATATCAAAGGAAATGCTGATCCAAAGAAAATTTCATTACTCCACCCTCTTCTGCAGGAACAGGATGTATCTCCTGATTCCTTCAGCAAGGTGGCCTGGAATTTACTGTCCATATCAGACTTTCTTTAACACAGAATGTGTCCTGACTCTTGAAGCAATAAACCACAGGAAGCATGAGTTGGTCTGGAAAATGGGACCTCTTTTCTTTAGAAGTCACTGTCTTTAGCAGTATCCATAAGAAAGAAGAAAAGACTATCTCTAAATAGAGAGAAATAAAGTGCAGATTACCACATACCTCCACTCCCAGGTTAAGGAGTTGTTTCACAATGTTAATCTGCCCATTGGATGCAGCTGCATGAAGTGGGGTGTAACCCTTCTTGTCTTTACAAGTCACTTCTGCACCATGATTAATCAGTAAGGCAACAACTTCCAGGTGACCTTCAAAAGATAAAAGACAGTTACCAATGAGTACAGCATCACTTCTCCCAGATTACTGCTTTTTTGCTAACACACTGCCCTATCACTGCTGTTTCAAAGTGCTCCCACAGTTTTACAAAAGAAGAAAAAGCATTTTCATAAATGTTTCTAATCCTAGCTCCAGGCCTTGTGAAGAAATCCATGCATTCACCTTCTCCAAATGTGTCAAATTTCTCTTTACTAAATTGATTTTCTACTTGCCAAAAGAACAAAACCACACCTCTTTTCTATTTATTTCTCTCAAGCTAACAGAGTGGTGTTTTATTCTCCCTCTTAGAGCAGATAGTGATATAGTGAGCATAGGAGCACAGCAATGCAAGTCTCCCAGAACAGCATCTTATTAATGTCACCTGCAAACATAACTGCTAACACTTCTTGGGTTTTGTTACAGATAAAAAAAAACCTTAATCAATTATAAAATGAAGAGGAACAGTCTTTTTGCTTCATGCTGAGACAGAACTGTCTTAGAATGAAACACCTTACAAAGTTGTGCTCCATCTGAGTTGCACAGCACTTTCATGTCAGGGGCAGCTCTGGTCATATGCAGGGCCTAGGAAACCATATGTACAAAGTCTACAGATAAGTAGTGTCCAAAAAGAATTAAATATTCCAGAAACTCTGTGAGGGTTTACAGCTCTCATTCATCTCATCTCATCATCTAACTTCTGTCTAAATTGCACTACAGACTCCATTGCTTATTTAGGCCTTAGATGTTATCTAAACACTTTTAAAAGTACGCCATGAATTTCTGAAAGCATTTAAGTGGAAAAGAGGCGTGGAATTGCACAGCACAATGTAAGAGCCTTTCAAATCTGGAGAATGAAGTTCAAAGCTCATTAGCTCAAAAGCCACATCACAGTTGCTGGCAAGAGCCTTTCCATCTGTGTCTGTGTATATAAAAAAACCCACAATATGCTTTTCTCACAGTTGGAAATCTCCTCTCTCATTTCTAGAAGTGCCAGGATTAAAATCAAGATTTCTGACAGGTCAAATGAGAGAGTTCCTGGCTGAGGGCACACAACTCCCCACAAATTGTAACCTGAAATATACAGCTTGGCCAACAAAAGCTCTTGAACAAGCATGACCACTATCATAAGCAACCTTGTATTTTTAAATTATAATGTCCCACTGTAAGAAATTTGCCTTTAATATAAAAGGAATGATAAGGCAAACTGAATTAAGCAGTTATTTTTTTGAACAGACATTCAGCTGGTCTTGTCCCCTCTGGAATAAAAGGTGAGAATTTGCTCCTAACAGGAAGGAAGTGCCTATTGTGCATTTCCTAAGAATATCATAACCTAGCTACTTATAAACCTCAATAAACTAAAATTTATGATCATAGTTACCTACATTTCATTGAAAGTACTTTTTAGCAAAAACTGAATATAACCTGTTTTTTTTTCTAGCACAAATATAGCTCAGGCTTGACTTAGAGTCAGGATAAAAAGACCAAAATGAAAAAGCAACACAAAAAGCCCACAATTACCTGTTTTAAAAAGGCAATCACAGGAAAGATCTCCCTAGCTGCCAACCCATAAATGGACAGTGTTTATTTGGATCAACTGAACCCTTCCGTCCTCAGTGTAATTGCAACACTCTCTTTGCATGTCCAGGTCCATTCTTGTCCATTTTAAGACATGCTATCTGTTTGTGAATAGGAAATTAAAAAGAAAGAGCAGCAGCCCAAGCCTTACCCATGTATGCCGCCCAGTGAAGAGCTCTTCTGTCCTTTTTGTCAAAAGCATTGATGTTTGCCCCCTTGGCTAAAAGCAAGTTCACCATCTAAAAGTAACAAGAGCAGGTAAACCAACCTTCCAGATCACACCCTCAAAGGTTTATAACAAATCAATCTTGCAATAAAGCTGGGATCACAAAATGCTGCATTTGAATGATCATTTCTGATATTCTCTATCAAAAAGATTTAGATTATAACAGAGTTAGACACAGGCCTTGCTATCTGTTTCCTTTGGAAAAGGAAAAAAGTCTAGTGTTTTAAAGGCCAAACACTATCACCATTTTACAGGAACTACCATTCCTCCTTCTACTTTTACATGAAATACAACTCATCAACTTTCATTGACAGAAGATTACTGTTCCAGTCGAAGTTTTAATTCCATATCTAGATCTTCAGGGGCACAATGGGAAAATGAAAATCCTTAAACCTGGGTCTAAAGACTAGCAAAATCCAGGAGGCAAAAATCTAGGGGCTTTATTTACATAGATTTTTTCATATAGTTAAATGATAATACTAGAAAGGTTTGCTTGTATAAGTAGGCAAAAACAGAAGCACATTCTCTAGAAGGCCAATTAGAAAAGCAGAGCAACTGGATCTTGCACAGCTGCACGTTTTTTCAGTATGGAATGAATCCATCAGTTTTCCCTTCTGAGAGGAATGCCACTCTTATTTTCACAGGCAGCCTGGCTCCAAAGAAGCAAGGAGACCCCGGAACTGCTGGAAGCAGAGGCACAGCCGGCTCTCCAGGAGTGCACGCACACCTCACTCTGGCTCTGCACAGGGCCCTTCCAGCCACTGCCATGGACACGGGGCTCAGCGCAGAGCCAGGCACGGCAGGCCAAGAGCAGCAAAGGAGACACGAGCCGAGCCAGCAGGGCAGGCAGGGGCGGCTGGGCTCACCTCGATGTGCCCGTTGAGGGCGGCGTGGTGCAGCGCCGTGCGCCCGCCACGGTCCGACACGTTGACGCTGCTCAGCAGCGGGATCAGGATCTCGGCGCACTTCACCGCCTTGTTGGCGGCCGCCACGTGCAGCGGCGTCTGCCAGTTCTTGTCGCGGGCGTTGACGTCGGCCGAGTGCTTGATGAGCACCTGCACGGCTTCCTGCAAGGGCAGCGCGGCCGCAGCCGTCAGCCAGCAGCTCCGGCAAACACGCGGACCGAGCTCCAGAGCCCAGAGCTGAGTCTCAGGGAGCAAACGCTCCCTCAGCCAACGCTGCCATTGCTGCTGGGCTCGGCCTTGCCCGGCAGCAGGACACTCCTGCTTCTGGAAGTTTCTCACAGAAAACACCCCCACCGCTAAACCCCTGCCACACCAGCCCAACACACACTGCTGCAGGAATCCCCTACAAAATGAAAAGCACGGCAAAGCGCTGCACGCTTTATTTATAAACAGGAAAAGGAAGAAAATAAAGAAGAATGTGTGAAAACAAAATTTTAACTTTGCAAAAACATGAGAATGCTGGCGTCCTCAGCTGAGCATTAGCATTCCTTTCCTCCCCAAGGCCTAAGCATAGGCCAAGGGTCTTAACTGCAATATCCATTCTGTCAGCCTGAGACCAAACAACATCTTTTAATGTTAATTTTGTTGGTTAAAAGTAAATATTTCCCAGTGAGAAAACGCACTGTTCTCTCTTGAGAGTCCCTCTTGCTGGAGAATTCACAATCAGTTCATTTCTACTTCTACTCATGCATCTGCCATTAAGCAAGTCAGATAAAAACTACTAATTTGTCTCAAAAATGCATTTCTTCTTCCTTTTTCAAACAAAATACAGAGGAACTACTGGGACACAGCACCATTCAAGCAGCCTTGTCTGATAAATACAACTCACATCTGGTATGTGGGAGAGCCCTTGTCCTACATAGTACCTTTTTCTGTAAACTGCAAAGTTTTGTTAAGCCCAGCCAAAATTTTATTAATGAATAACAAATGCATAAAGTATGTTTACATAGTACTTTTATATCTAGAATGGCCCAGGAGAGTGCCTGCAGTCTATATCAACACAACATACATACTAGGAGTTCTATGTCTTTGTCCTCAACTGATCTCAGCAGTTTCATTTTCTACATCCATCTCACAAACTGTCCTCTAACAGATTTGTTCAGTGAGTGACACTGCATCTCTTACAACACCAGTAATGATATATGATTGGTGATGTCTTAATAGGATTTTTTTAAAATTACAGGCCTACTATTTTAAGAGTCATTTAAATGTAATTCACTGGAAACCTACCCAGCTGGGACATGAAGTCAAGCAGGAAAATTTGTGCACTCTTAGTGAAAGAAAGAAAAAATTAGAGGAGAATTTTTAGAAGTAAATAATAAGGACTGAATACCCAAAGCTAAAAATACTTAGATTTTAAAAGAAAAATGTTTACACATTTATGTTTACATCTGCAGTCTGCAGCTCCTTCAGATTAGGGATCAAAAGTTAAAATCCTTATGGAAAAGCTTCAGTTCTACTATTTTTGAGAGCATGACCTCTATCCTTGTATTACAGTTTCTCCATATGCAGTGCCCAGCTGTGGTGTAAGCCTCTGCAGTCAGTGTCTCGAGCTATCCCAGGTTATCCTAGTGAAATCTCTTAACTTTTTCAAACTGTTTAGGGCGGGAAGGTGATACATCCATTAACAATCCTACACAGACACCCTAAAGGCTGCTGATTTGCATTTAAATCCCTAAAGCCCCTGAAAAAGCATTAAGACATAAATGCAGAATCATTTTAGTCAACATTTAAAAAGATTCAAAGAGATAACTTCTGAATCCTCTGAAATGTTCATAGTATAAGATTAATAATAAAACTTAAAATTTGTCAGTGATCATTCTAAAAAGAACTGTGCTAACAAAAACTTCCAAAACTACACTGAGTCCTACTGGTCAACTTCTGGTCCACTAATTCATCCTATTCTATCACTGGGAATTCTGAATTCACCTACTGCTCTCTATTTACTATCACCACCAAAGCTGCACATTTCTTCACTTGTGTAAGAATGTTAAAAAAGCAGCCTCAAAAATAATAAATCCTGTTTCCAAATTGTTATCAAAAGTAGCAATTATAGTATAAATATTGAAGAAAAAATGCCAGGACAAGAAAGCTGAATGTGTTTATGAAATCTACCATGGAAAGGGGTCAAAGGCTGGTGCCTTCCCCTGCTGCCTCACTAATGCATCCGAGAGGTACCAGAACTGTCAGCACACTTTCTCATTGTGCTTCAGCTGACAAAGAGTTAAAGATGAGACACAAAGCCACAGAAAGACATGCATTTTCTGTTAGGACTGTCACTGACGATAAAAATCACGTACTCTGACACAGCCAAAACCAGAAACCAAGCGCACTGCAATTCTCGCATCAGAAAGACTGTGGCTGTTTCTCAAGGTTTAAGTCTGATCTTTGTTTTCCAACATGGCTTTTTGTACTTTGCCTCATTACAGCATTCATGGTGTATCAGATATTCCTTTCAGAGGGTTTCAGAGGATGCCCGCAGCTGGGAAGCTCAGCCAGCAGCCAAACAATGCCCGAGTTCAGCAGCAAGCCCGGGATTCCTGCCTCCAGGCTTGGCAAGCATGGGACTGTTACAGAGGTGACTCGAGTCCATCAGGCTCTGGAAGACAGCCACCCTCTGTCTCTTTTTCAGCCCCTCCCCTCATCCCCAGCAGCCAATTCGGCCTGCAGTTGGTAAAAGTAGACAGGGAGGTCCACAGTGGAAAGCCAAGAATAATGGTGGAGTTGAAAATAGAGGAATGCCCAAGCTGCATTCCTGGTAGTTACTGCTGCTCCTTTTTAAGATAGCAATGGAAGAGGTACAACATGATGCCAGAAGATTTTTATTTGCCAAGTAGAAGAAATATGGGCAAACCCTCCCTTCTGCACTAATCAAATGCGTTAACAGGAAAGCTAACGGATGACTTGAAATATAATTAACCAAAACAAATTATGTGGTAATGCATGTTGGATCATATCCACATCCACATCCACTCCCTTCTGGCACACCCACAATATGCACACACCCACAGGGATTTATTCCTCTTTTTTCACCTCCTGAAGATGATGTGGGCACTGCAGACCACTGTGGAATCTATCCCATGTGAGTCCTGCTAACAACTCCCTGTGACTTGCTATGGTAATGCAAAGCAAGGTGGAAATCCAGCACATGAAGGCTCAAAAGCAGCTACAGATAATTGTAAACACTGGCCTCCAGCTGCAATGCCCTGCATGCAGGAAATGCCTTCCCTCTTTGCATGCCCATGCCACCTGCCACAGCTCTCCAGGGTTTGCTTTTCCCCCAGCATGTTGGTTATGTGTAGAAGCAGGCTAATCAAATCTTACTCACTTCACTTCTTGAAGCAACTGCTCGATGGAGAGGAGTCAGCCACATATTGTCCTTGGCATTGACACGAGCGCCTGCAAATAAACAGCAGAGGTTACATGCATGCCTTGGGTGTGACACTGAGAGCCTTGCCCAGCTGCTCCCCAGTAACCAGAGCTGAGTGCATGATACTCTCAGTGCTCCCCAGGACTCTCCTGGCACCATGTTCACCTTGAAAATGCACTTCCAGATGTCAGATAGATAAAGCGGGATTCGGAAAGAAAGGAACCCAACAGATAAGACTATTATTAGGAATTGCTTTATTACAGGACACAAAAGAAGCAAGATTTGTTGGAAGGAATTACATACATATGCATGTACATGTGTGTCTATGTAGATGAGTTTTTTTAGATGAGCTGATAGACCTGGGGGGAAGAAAAGCAGCCTTTGCTCAAAGCACTCTGCCATCTGCAGACGTAATGAAGGGAACTAGCCTGAGCAACCATCTCTTGTTTCCAGCTCCATCAGGCAGACCACCAAAAAACAACCACTTCCCTGCTTTGCAGATCCTGCTGGGATCAAAAAAACAGGGCCAGAAAATACTCAGGTTGGAAAAACTGGGCAGTTAGTACACCAGGTTCTGTGGGTGTTACTGGGCAAACAGCAGAAGAGCAGAAGAAGACCACTCATCTCCCTCCTCTGCAGTTCAGTGCTGACAGGTTCTCTGACAAGGGCAGCTGGGAAGAGGATGGATTTGGGCTGGCTTGCCAGAAAAAAACTATAAAGGAAGAATATTTGACAACTACGGTGGTTCTGGCTGACTGCAGACCCCCAAATTTTTTTTAAAAAAAGGTGTCCTGTACATTCATGTGATCAAAAAGATTTGTTTGCAAGAAATACTAAAGCTATTCATTGATGTGATACCTCAGGAAGGAAATCTAGAGATAAGAACTAGAGAAACTAATTTTTAAAACCTGAAAATATTGTACTTCACAGGTTTGCAGGTAGCACTGTTAGTCTGAGAAGAGTAGCACATGCAGAAAAAAAATGTAGAGAAGAACAAGTGTCATACACACAGCCTGGGTGAGCCTCTGAACTTCATGAACAAAGGGATGCTTAAGCTTCATTTTGCACCATAACTTAAGTGCATTCAGAAGGCTGTAATTAATAAATCCCACTCTCTGAATCACCAGTACTTTCTGAGAGCTGATTCTCAGGAATATTAAGATGCTTGCCTGTGAATCACAGTGGTTATTGGGAATCGTGCTAGATAATCAGTGAAGAAACAAGTTCTTGCATATTTCCACAAGTCAGGATGCAGTTTTTTGGCTGCAAGAAAAACAAGGCCACTTTCATAACTACTGCAATGATGAGAGGCAATCCTCCAAACTCACCTCAGAACCTGATACCTGGTGGTACAACCTGCCCTCTGGAAAAACACCCTTTAGAAAAGACAGTTTCAAAGAGGTTTTTCTCTTTGCAAAGCATCAGTTGAATATGTTTGTGATTTCTGTTTTTCAGGAGCTACACAATTCAGCTGTTTCCTGTTACAGGACCTGCTCTTGTCCATTTACTGAGATGCACATCTTCTAAAGAGATGTTTCAAAACATTTCCTCTTGTACTACCACTTCCTTCACCAAAATTCAGCTTCTAGGTTCCCAGCAGTTCCTTGCATGCAATGGTTAACAACAATGAAAAAACTTCACCAGCGCTGATGCACTTGTTTGGGGATATAAAACATCTGTCATTTTAAGGATGATCAAGCAGAGGCTCTGGGAGAGCAATGCTCACGTTTACAAAGGTGGCCTCTACACTCCAGGAACTTGGGGCCAATCCTGTGCCTGACAGAAAGGCTTAGCTGCAGGGATTTGCTTTCTGAGCCTGAATAGACAACATAACACATAGTGTTACAGATAAAACCAAAAGAGAGGAAACTTTCTGAATTCTACTTTCATTTGGCTGTTTTGTAATCTTTGCCATTTTTCACCCTCAAAGTTTCCTGCCAGTAGAGGAAATAAATCTGAAACTGCCTCTGTTCTTGCGAGATCTCAAATAAACCACTCGATGCTGGCTTTCAGGAATAAAGTTAACATCTCTTTATCATAACCAAAGTACAGTTTTCCATCCAGCTCATCTGCCAAATCCATATTCTAAATCTCCAATATTAGGGATAGTCAATGGAGAAAGAAAACTGTACTCTTTAGCCTATTAATGTCATTAGTTATATGCACCTTTCCATCTTCTCCTGTAAGACACAGCAACAGGCCCCCCAAAATGTAAGGACAGCTTCTTGGCAAGTAGCCCAGGACCTTCTGAAATAGTAAAGCAAGGTAATATTGCCAAGATGGCAAGGGCCTTGCTGGGGAACAAGGGGTAAGGGACTGAGCTCAAACATGGTGCTCTTAGGCTCAAAGCCCAGGATGGGGAGAGGCACAAGCACAAATGGGAATGCAGCTTGTATTTGCCCAAACAATTGTTCTTGCACATCCATGACTGTGGCATCATACGGAGACTCCTTCTGTGAGATGGTTACCTTGCTCCTTCTACTTTCTGACAGAAAGGAGGTGAAGTGCTCAAAACTCTCTACTGCTTTCATGTAGACTGGAAAAACAAAACCACTCAGCACCCTTCCCCAGTTTGGACCATATGATTATGGGTCAGACCGTGGAGCTGCTGTAAACCTATCTGGCTCTGACATTTAATGGGCCAGGGTGACTCACTCCAGCTGAGGGATCTGGCACTGTCTCTCCTGTATCAGTTCCAGACTCCATTTCAGTGGCTACCTAGAAAGCCATTCCTAGTCTGTCTCCAACCACCCGGGCAGACATTTCATTCATTAGACACCACATTTATTTGTGCCACCAGCAGTTTATGGACCACAAATCTCAGAAGGTGCATATTTAATTTAATTTCTCTCCTGAACACTGTACAAATGAAATGTGTTGATACTCCTCCTAGCTTCTACTCATGCTGAGAATATTGTTTGACACCAACAGCAAGTGTTTATGTGCTTTCTCTCTGTGAAAACATCATCTCATTTTAAGTCAGACAATGAAGTTTTTCTGCTCATGTAACTAAATGTTATGTTCGGATTAATATTTTTGACATATTTTTACTACTACCACTTGCTCCAGTTCATGGATAGATCACAGTCACAAAGAGGTGTTCATAACCAGTCATAAACCTGCTCCTCCAAGCCTCAGAAACCTCCAAGCCTGCTCTTGGATACAAGTACTCCTGCTCATTATGAGTAATGATACTTCAGAACAATTAATAAGTACAATCTACAAAATTAATTTTGACTCATGCTGAGCTAGTGGGGTAAGAGCCACACAGTTCCTGCAGACTAAACCCCAGCACAGTCCAACTGACATAAAGTTCAAATTTTAAAAGCCCACATTTTAAGTTATTCACACTCACTTGGATATATAAAAACTCCCCAAGATGGATTACCTACACTTCATGCTGTTGATCAGACAAACCCTATAACCCATGGAGGACATTTTGGCAGTGAGGTGCTGGAACTAACTGTCCCAGAAGAACTCTAGAAGCCTTCTTCCCTCATCAGGAATGTTCACTGGGACATTTCTGGATGCTGTTTCACCTTTCCCTTTGTGAGGATACTGCCCGTGCTGCTGCTTGCAAAACTTGAAAAAATACATTGCTCCTACAATCTCCTCACACCACAATGGAGCAACAGTGTGTGACAAACAACATACACTGCAAGAACACATGCACAGATTAAATTTATTAACTCCTTACTCCCAAGGACAAAAATCATGTTTGCATTTAGCACACTGAAAATCCACCCATGCATAACCTGTCAGCAGAGCAGTGTTCTTTTCAACCATTCTGCTGCCATCTGGGGTAGAGCAGGGTGATCTGATGTATCGTGTATGTCCAGCTACTTACCGTCACTAAGCAATTAAGCAACCCAAAATTCCCCCAAAATGAACAGAGGAAACACAGCTACAGCAAGCTGAGTTCTCATTTTCTGCCTTCTCCTGGTCTGGCTAGACTGGTGAGCCAAAGAAATATGATTGTGTGGTCTGCATGTACACATCAACAGCCTGATCTGACTTTGAAATTTGGCTTTAAGCAGGAGGCTGGATCAGGTAATCTCTAGAAATACCTGCCAGCCTGAATTATTCTAGGATTCAAGGCTGGAAATTAGAAGGTGCCTTGTAATCAAAGGGCTGAGAGTTCTGAAATAACTTTTAAAATACATGGAATTCATTTGAAGAAGCAATTCATGAAACCAACTGCATAGCAAGGTTGCTTGCAAGGGGTTAGAAGTTTGTACCATAAGGTTCCTCTCAGTCCCACATTCTTAAATCCCCATAAAATTTACTCTTACAGTTCTCCAGCTTAAAAAAACACTGCATTTGAAATCTGCAAGCACATCCAGGAGTTTCCCATGAATTACACTCCCTTTTTGAAAGATTACTGCTTTATGCTTTGTTCTGACATATTTTGATCATGTTTTCTGTCACTACAACAGTTGGGAAACAGTTTTTAAAATTTCTTTTGTTTAGATACTTCCTACTACACAGTTTCGAATATCCAAAAAAACTTCCTGACTCTTAGAAACATGTTTCTAAAGTAAATAGCACTTACAATTCATTTAAGCTAATTTATAATATTTTGCTATTATTCCATAGCTTTTGCTTAAGAGGAATTCTTGGATTGTACTCCAGGATGTGAAGCCATATTTTAAATACGTACTTCACCAAGTTTCTGAATCACAAATACTATCAGTTTGAAAGCTTTGTAAGTTGTTAAAAGCTAGTTACTTTGTTTATTAATTCTGCTCTGTCACAGGGTGCATTTTATGATTGTATCAACAAATTTAAATATTTTCTAAGCTTCCAAGAAATGCAATCAGCTCTGTGAAACTCAGAAATAAACAATGCCCAAAACTCCCTCATATACAATTTGCTGGGTATTCCCTGTAGCTTTAAAATGAGCTGATTTACCAGTTAATAGCAGTGGTGGACTATACCTTACCTGACAAAATGAGAAGCTCAATGATGTCTGCATCTCCCAGGAATGATGCAACATGAAGAGGAGTTCTCTTCTCAGCATCCTAGAAAACCACAGATTGTCCAGTTATAAAACACGGTCAATGAGTGCAGGCATTGGTGTTAAAGCGCAAAAGATTTGTATGCATTTATTTTTCTGTGTGCATTTCTGTTTGTAAGCAGAAATGCAATCTCAGCCAGTGAAAGAACAACATTCATGACCTCAAAAACACTTCCTCCCAAAAATCCTCTATTTTGTATCACTCATTTCCACCAGACCTTGCAGAGACATTGCCTTTACTCTGATATCCTGTTACAGGTAGATGAAATCAAAGCTAAAATGAGCAAAGACAGCACCTTTAGGTCTCTTTCAGAAACATTTTCCACTCTTAGGTATCACAGCAACATAATCCAGATGCTTCTGGATATCAGACTTTGTAATGCAGTTTGCATCAACAGTACAAAACCAGAGTCTCCAAAATGATAACTCAGTAGAATTATTTGGAACCACACACAAGATCAAGATGCAAACTCCCCTTGGTCTACAAAGGTTCCTGTACACCATAGCCTGGATATCTACAGCAGCCCAAGATGGGCATGTACATCTTGATTGACCCTTAAATATAGATATAGTATTATCAGACAAATCTGTCTTTAAACTTAGAAGAATTGCTAAGATATATAGAGATATAGAGATATATATATATATAAATATATATATATATACACATACAGATAACTTCTAAAGTTATATATATATAAATTCTGAAATATATCCAGGGTTTTTTTATTTCTGTAATTTTCTGAATTAAGGAGTCCATTTTAAAGATTTTTTTTTTTTTAATTTCAAGGGGTATAAATAGAGTGTTCACAGAACCTCTTTATTTTATTGCTTTATTCAGCTGATTCCAGAACACAGGCCTTTAAAAGAAACTGCTAAATATTAAAATGGGTAACAACAATCACAAGAACTGCTAATACTGCACATTGTGCTATTTGATCCCTGTTTCCAGTCATAAATGTATTTCATTTTGGTTTCTGAACCACAAAAATAAGTTCTAAGAGAACTTATCAATCAAACTTATTGAAACCTACTATCATCAAATATTTTAAACTGGAGACAAATTCAATACTTCCTGCACACAATACCAACAGAGAAACAGTACCAATATTTACACTCTGTTCCTGAAAAAGATCTCTGAGCCTGTCATGAAAAATATCATTTTCAACATGCCCAAGCAGTCATAAACCATAAGCTATTTTGGAATATCTTCAAAGTATGCTGTAAATGTGGACAAATCTGTGTAGCAGAACCATTTGTCATGGGAATGTTGAAAATTGTTTTCCAGCACTGAGAAGCACAGAGACACTGCTCACCAGAACAATTTAAGTTTAAATTTTGTGTTTGTAGGGTTCTTTTAAACATACAAAATGTATGTAGTCTTGAAATTCTGCTGCATTGGGTTTTGATCTTATGTATTGGGCATGCACATAAAACACTCAGAAGACTGGTTACACAAAACTCTGATTGTCACAGGCCAGAGGGGAAGATCTCTTACAGGCTTTCACTTTCTCACATGGTAGGCAAATTAAAAGAATATTAAGCAGTGTCCAGGCAGCAGTGTTCACTCAGGAACCAATATCACAAGTTACTCTCACATGCTTCAATCCTAACACCACAAAACAGCTTCTACAGGCTACATAAGTGCATGTGAGATCTTCCACAGTTCTCATATTCCCTGTCCCAAGGCTACCCATGGCAAAAAATATAAACATAAGCATAGATATAAATATAAATATAAATATAAATATAAATATAAATATAAATATAAATATAAATATAAATATAAATATAAATATAAATATAAATATAAATATAAATTTTATATATATAAATAAATATATATATACATATATAAAAATGTATGTGTATATATATAAATAAGTATATCTATAAATAAATAACAGAACCGGTTTTATTTTCTTTGTCTTAGTTTGTTGATATTAATGCATGAAGCTCTCTTTAGTACAACACAATACTTGTAACAGCCATTGTACCTGTCAGTGCAACACAGCCAAGTTTGGCAAGAGCAGAGCAGTTTGAAGTTCAATGTTAATGATACAAGACCAAGCAATTTTCTGTATCATGGAACCAAGGCTATCTAGTGCTTTGTTGATTATAAGTAATTTTCTGTACTAAACTGTAAATCTGATGCAAATTTGGTCACTGAGGGAGGAAGGCCATGAAACAGAAGATTTTACTCTTCCATAACAGCAATAACCAACTCTGTAAGCTTTCTAAGCTTTCAGTTTTTAAAATTAATACAAAGTCCTATCAAAATGAGTGCGAATCAAGTTTTCAGAGAAAGAGGAGTTAGTCACAAAACTGAATTTAAGCTTTATTTCTCCAAGAGAAAAAAGACCTAAAATTTCTCCATTTATCACAACCAGGCACAAATCAGCATTCACTTGCACACAGAGCCCTACTGGCAGCATTTTTAGGACTTTGGCAGGGAGAAATCCACACGTGACACCTGCAGCCAAGCATGTAGTTGAGCACTGGAGGAACATCCTCAAGTTCCTGTTCAGCCTGTGCACAGCACTGGTACCAAAGCAGAGGAACTGAGGCTTTTCTGCCTCTCTGTCCCACCAGAGTCACTGTGTCCCCTTCAGAGCTGTGATCCCTCACATCCACACCTCCTCACTCGCCAGTGTCCAGCCCACACCCCAATATTCATTCAGCTCCAGACACCCTTGTCCTGTGCTGCTGGTAACAGGAGCACAAAAGTAAATCAATAATGAGCTAAAGACTACAGGCTATATACAGAGAGAGGGAAAAAATTGCCATTTCAAGGAAAGGCTTGGCAGAACCCCAAACCTCAACATACATTATTGAGGCAAGGAAAGTAAGTGGGGGGAAGAGATGATAACAGGATTACAAAAAGCATTAAGATAAATAATCAGACCTGCTTCAAGTGCACTTCTCAGAAGAAGAAAAGGTCAGCAAGAGACAGTAGATAAGCTATAAACAATGGCTAGAAAATCATGCTGAGATGAGATAAACTCTCTTTCCTGTACCTAAAGGGGGCCTATAAGAGAGCTGGAGAGGGACTTTTCACAAAGGAGTGTTGGATAGGACAAGGGGAAATAGCTTCAATGAAAGAGGGCAAGTTTAGATTAGATATTGATAATAAATTCTTTACTGTGAAGATGGTGAGGTACTGACACAGGCTGTCCAGAGAAGTTGTGGATGCTCTGTCCCTGGAAGTGTTCAGGGCCAGGTTGGACAGAGCTTTGAGCAACCTGGTCTAGAGAAAGGCGAAAGGTGTCCCTTCACGGCAGGAATTTGGAATGAGATGATCTTTAAGGCCACTTCCAATCCCAAGCATTCTGTGATTCTGTGAAAACTGTAGTTGTGGCCTATATTAGTTCACAGAAAAGATGATGCTGGAGGTTAACATTATCTGTACACCTATTTTTTATTTTTTTTTAAATATAGATTAAAAAAACTAGGAATCTAAGAGCCAGGCCATCAGGAACAGAAGGTCTCAGCAAGCAAAACACTCAACACATGCTTAAACTGTTCAAGTGATCACAGTGGCCCTGATAAGGCCCTCACAGGCTTAAAGTTAGACTAGTCCTTAAGTGCTTTATTGGATCAGAGCCTGGGGTACATGAAGATTAGCAACACAGTGAGCTGAATGAATCATATCAGCACACGTAAAATTATCAGGCACATTAAGTAAAGGGCCTACATTTTCTCCTCAACATAGCCTACATGTCAAAGGAGATAATGGATATGAATTTTGATATTAACTGCAACAGCTCAGATCAGGTGATGCTTAGGACAGAGTTATTTACTACTAAAATGTAAGTGCAAGTGCTGCAGAAAATAAATGTATGTATCCCTTCTTTGTCACTAAACTGACTGAGCAGCTAACAGGAATATGTGCAGTTTACAGAAGGAGTTTAATCCACCACAGAAACAGAGTTACTGAAGCTTTTGGATTGCCACCACCTTCAAAATGTGCCTGGATGGCAGAAAAAAGCACATGAATGGCTATAACTTCCACTGATCAAGTCTAACCAAAATAATGACAGAAACAAACCACCTGCTCATTCACTCCATGTACAGTTTTTACATTTGAGTACACCTCATTTAAATAGCACAACCATTAAACAAATTAGATACAAGTTGGCTTCAGAAAAAATAAATATTGGGAACTGTTAGGAGCTACTGAAGAGGCTAAAAGCATATGAGCAGCTACTTCTTGGGCTATTTACAACTCTTCAGAGCCAAAAGCTGATGCTGTACCAAGAAAATCTCTGCTGCTTCAAGGATTTCCTCCTCCTCATGCATTTATTTATTAAAGCCTGTAATTCACAGAGTAAACCAAAATGTTTGACTGTGAGCACCACAGGTGAAGGTGAAAATCAAGCTGTGCAACTTATGCTTTGTGCTCTTTCTTCTGCATGGTAATAGAAATTCCCATCTGAAAATGCAGATCCTCATTCCAGCACCTCTCAACCCAGAGTCTTCAGTTTAGCCTCAGAAATAAAGATTTTTTGGGACTGAGTCTTAAATTGCCAAGTGCTCATGAAGCAGAAGAGCTAAATACTTCCATCTTCTAGAACAAGAAAAATTATCTTCTTTCTCTCCCCTCATCTAACAATTGTCTTCCATTAGGCTGACAGTGACTTTTATCCTAGAAAAGCATAACTTTAAGAATTATTACCAATTCCAGATTGAGACCATAGAAACTGTTATCCTAAAGAATGAAAATATTTTGATGCTTACAGGTATTCACTGTAAGACTCAAAAGATAGACTTAAACAACTTCTCCATTTTTATAAATACAACATTGATTTTGGATTATGGGAGCACAAATCACTCAGGATGGGAAAAGATTTAGAAAAGTCAAGTATTTCAGGCTGATATTGCTACCTTTGAAGACAAAATGCAGTTACAGCCAAACCTTGCCATGAGGCTCTAATGGTCTATACATCCTTAACTGCCTCAAGATGAGTCACCAGTACAGAGATATATATAACATAGTAACCATTACTACACTACCATGCTCTTGCAACATAATCCAGGGTATTTCAGACTCCCTGTCTCTTGAGCAGAATCTTCTTCTCAGTTAAAAAATTTTCTCTATAAAGTACTAAAAAAAAAAACTAAGCAAAAAGAAAAAATATCTAAACAGAAGTCATGCTAGCTACCTTGCATTGTGAACATCAGTGTAATTTTATATTCAATTTTGCTACATAATGGAGAATTGTTCATAATTTCTGTAGAAAAAAAAATTCTCCATCACTTCCCACTTAAATAAACAGCATATTAAACAGCACTAGTAGAGGCTAAATACCATTTCAGCTATCCCAAACGTGCAAAATCTTTTAGAACACACAACCCTAAATACGTGGCTATTTGTACCCTCCAGCACTCACAGCACCTCCAAAAACATCCTTGGCAATAGTACAGGAATACACAGAACTTGTGTGACTGTGGGAAGACCTGGTTGAACCCTGAATCCTCCTGACAAAGGCAGTCCTGCAAATCTATGCCTTCCCAAGAAGGATAATGAGGAAAAAGGTAATGAACTGCACAAATACATGTGTCTCCATAATGATTTACTTCCTGCCCTCCATATCTCATAATAAACCACCTCCTGAATACATAGTCCTGCATGTATGGCCCTGTAACCTCTGCTGGTGCTGCTGCCTGCTCCTCTGCAGACACTCTGCAGCTAGAAACAGGGTTCTATACAAGAGAAAACACAGCATTAGGGGATAAAAAATAAAAACACAGAGAATGAAATCACTTACAAACAACACATCAGTTATGAGGAAGAATACTGGAAGGTTTTTTGACCTTTTTTTTTCTTCGAATATTTTGAAGGGAAACTAAACTGGAAGACTGAGATGAAAACGGAAATTTCACGGGAAGGATTTTGGTTTGTAACATCACACACAACAACTGGACTTTGCAGACCTAAGGTGCTCCACAGCATGCGTATTACAAACCCCAAAAAAGAAGGGGTAACAAATGGATCCAGATTAGTCCCTAGATTCTGGGTCATTCTCTCCCACTCTTCCCTAAGTAAAAACAGCACCCCAAAATACCCCCACCCACATACACACAGCACAATCACTCTGCTGCTTCTGAATGTACCAAACAGCAAGTGTAGGAGAAGTCTACCTGCAACTCATCTGGCAGTCTGGATTGTCCCAATGACATCACAAATGTCCTGGGAAAACAGGCTGCTCAACGCTGACCACACTTCCCATGGATGCAGTGTGTATTCAGTACCCAGGGAAGGGAATTGCTCATTGCCAGTTAAATACAACAGGGTCCATGCCCTCAGGGTGCACAAGTGGCATCACGTGCCCCCAAAGCACAGGTAGGGACTGGAGAGGTCCAAGAGATGATCAGAGTGGCAAATTAATTACAACAACATTTGTAATATGAAGAGATTTCACTTTGTTGCAAAATAGAAGCCACAATTACAGCAGTATCCAGCATGCAGCCATTTCCATCAACAAACAAGTCCTTGGCTTGGGAAGTTACTAATTATTTTACCAGACAAAAAAAAAAAGTAATCTTCTAAACTTCTGATTTCCTCCAAACTCTTTCCTGAGATTAACTGTCTCTTGGGACGTCTGCACATGCATTCCTAATTTTGTGCTGTTTCTCCACGCACTTTTTCTTCTGTCTTCCAAATTCTTCACTTGATGGAGATTAAAAAAAAAAAAAACCCGATTTTTTTAAACTTCAGAAATTCCCAAAGCTTGCTGCAAAACCAGACTTCTACTTCGTATCCCTGTCCCACCTATATTTGAACTATTCTAGTGTTAACACAGCCAACCAAAATGATCAACAAAGGACAAATCTCTGCCAAGCAATGTCAGTTTCCTCTCAAGTGAGCAACCAAACGCTAACATGGAAGTAATTAAAAACACCCTTAAAATAGAAACAGAAGCATGCGATGCAAATTGCCAGCTCACAGCACAATGAGGGGGAAATCTTTTCATCTTTCTTCAGTGATATTTTAAACAATTGACACTTCCCTGCAGTCACTATTCAGAACACAACCTTCAGGGTTTGTGTTGACCAGTATCTTTCAAATTACCTCAAAGAACAGCTTTGAGTTTTGCTACTGATGAGGCAAAGCACTCATGGGTGGATTTTGAGCATTGTGAGCAGCATTCTGGGCAAAACCATTCAATGACTTTTTCTATTAAGTACTATGGGACTCATCTGCAAAACATGTATTCTCCTCTAATCTTGCACCTGACAGCTGAGAGCATCTCCCTAGCAACCATCACTAACACAACCTGCAGCCAAAGGATAGAAAAACACTGGAGAAACCCACAATAACCTCGTACAGGAAATGCTGTTTTGAAAATCCAGCGTGAAATTTTGGGACTATGGTCACCTACCTTGCTGAGGGGGTACTGTTTGGCTGGGTTTGTGTTTTTTTCTTTGGTTTATTAAGATCATCAGCAAAAACAAAGAAGGAGGAAACTGAAGGGAGATGATTCTTTAAGGAAACACTTTTAGGAATTTGCAGGGAAACAATCAGGTACTGATAATCACAGGGGAAGCTTAACATCAAGGTCCTGGATAAGAATTAAAGCAGTGGCATATCTTTCCTTCTACTGGACAGCAAATGGGGTGGAGTTCCCATAGGATCACCTGTCCAGCTCCTTTTGGCAGCTCTGAACCAGACAGTTGGACCCCACTACCTGCAAAAGCTGCAGTGCCAAGACCATACCAGACCAACTGCTGGAGTTAGCAATGAATAAACTGATGGTTTTACATCACAGAAAGGAAGGTTGATTCAAAAGTCCAGGAAACACCTGGAAATTATCATTCTGTTTCTGCTTTATATTCTTACCACTTTGAGAGGCCACAGATTGTAGTCAGGACTGGCAGGATTTGTTTCTAACAGTACAGATATAAGTTAAAATCAAAGAGGGGGAAAAAACCCCTTCCAGTTTCTGCAAAAAGGACCAAGTTGACTTGGAGATTTTTTTTTCACTGCCAAAGCACTCAACTACTACTTGTTTACAGCTGCTTACCATTCTGGCTAGAATAAGCCAATCTGCAGAACAGTAATTCCTTTGTGGGCAAATTGTGGCCAAGATTCTGCTTCCTTACTCTCATTGCTGAGAATTATAGTGAAGCTTTAGCTCAAGTAGAGTCAAATGCATAACAGCTCCTGATCTGCAAAGACTCTTCATAAAAGGAAACCCTACAGAGAGTAAAAATATGCAATTTTCAGCTGTTTTCATTCATTTTCTCAGTAAGAGAAAAAACAATGTCCCTGACTGACCTGCACGCTTGGAATAATTTCCATACACTTAGAAAATTTAAAGTCATCTGCTGGAGACAATTACATTGACTCCTACTTAGGATACCACTGAAGCCCCAAATCTCTTACTTCCCAATCATTTCCATTCTGTTATGTGTTAATTACTGAGGACACTTCTAATACTGTCATTGCCACTCTCCACAAGCATGGTGCACAACATGCCAAGTCACATACCAAGGCATTGACATCCTCAGTTTTGTAGATCAACATCCGTATCTCTTCTGGATCTCCACTGAAAATCGCCTGGACCAGTGGTGGCTGGAAAAAGAAAACAGAAACAGAAGCATTACAGGTTTATTTTGTTTGAACTGAGAGCATTTTACTCCTGCTAACAGTTGCTAAAGCTGCCCAGAAACATGGTGTGACCCCAGGACCAAATCACCAGGAGTAACTCATCAGTAAGAGCTTGAGGTTTGCTTGAGGATAAACTGAAATCATGAGCATGTTTGTACCTATAATGAGCGTGTGTGTGCACAAACAGGGACCCCCATTAGAATGGCAACTTTTGTCTCAACAACACACAATTAGCCCAGATGTTCTCCCTGGCATGTAAGGGGAAAACTAATTACATCAGATACTGCTGCATGCTTGCTCTTGGCACAGATTAATGGCCATGCAACACACATTTAGAAACAGAACATTATGCAGATAATGAATTTCTGGGCAATCACCAAACAACTTGTATTTTTTTACTGAATAAATACGCAATGAGCGCAGTTAATTTTAACCACCCAAGAAGCGAAATAACTATCTTATTGTCTCAAGCCTGTTATTATGCCATTATGAATCGGAATGCAGAAATAAATAACCAGGCCCACAGAAGAAACAATGTGCCATGCTTGCTCCTCTCCAGAGCTGGCACCACTGCTGGGCAGCGGGAGGGAGCTCTGCGTGCGCTCACCGCTCCGACACTCAGCCAGAGCTGGTGACTTCAGTGCTTCCGACCACCTTGGCAGAAATACCTGAGTGAGCAACCAAGCTGGCAGCACACTGAGCTCAAGGAAGATAAACCGTGCTGCTGGAGACTCGGGGAGAGAAGGGGACAATTCACAAAGATTCCCACCCCACAAAGCGTGTGAAACGTGCCCCGCTTTCACCAGCACACTCCTGAAGGCAGTGTGTGCCCCACAAGTCCCACTCCTGCTTGCCTCACGGTCCTACTGGCAAAAAGGAGTTGTGGTGCCATGCAATCACCAGAATGTAAAATAATCCTGTAAAATGGCAGCATGCATGACTGCTTAAGCACATAAAACCACAACGGTTCTTGAGATTCTACAGAATTTAACTGAGTTGTAAACAGGCCATCTCAAAATTCACAAAACAGGCTGAAATAACAAAGAAAACACCATTTCCTCCCTATCTTTTCTTATTCAAATGTGGAAAATACATTTCTAAGTTAATAGTGTCTATTTTAAGACATATTAATCCCTTATGTCCTTGAGAAACATTCATACTGGAATTTAATTCTTGCCACTCCTCCAAAAGTGAAAAGGACTAAAGCAACATCTTTCATCACAACTGTCTATGTCTTACATATTGCAGTGGATGCTTGAAAAAGAAAGGGGGAAAAATTGCATTTTACTTGAATCATTTAGCATGCTCCCTTCCCAGCTGTGTCAGAATGGGCAGAGAATATTCTCCCACAGAGGATGCAAACAAGTCTGTTCCCTTCTCTCCTGAAACTAACAGCTATGAAGAATCACTGAATGTTTATGAAACTATGATGCTCACACCAAAATATTTGCATTTCCTGTGCATTTATCATAATATTTAAATGAAAAAAAATTAACAGGAAAGCAGAGAACTCCTCAATTTCAAGCTGAATAGAAACATAATCCAGTAGCCATGAAACAAATACTCCCAGCATCTTTGATTATTTCGTGAACCCATTTGCAGGTGTGCCCAGCACCCAATGAAAAGTATCAGCCAGACTCTGGTGACATTTAAAGTGAGACCTCAGACAGAAGTAAGAGGAAAAAAAGCTCAGAATTCAAATCTATTAGAATAAAAAAAAAAAAAAAAACAACAACCAAGTTCAAGCACTGCTACAGGCAATGTTTTTCTTTTAAAAAAGGAGAGAGTACAGTACTGTGCATTACATCAAAAAAAAGAAAGGTCTATAATAAGACACTTTGACCCTTCTTCTCTCTGCCAGAAATCTGAATCAGACACTTGGTTTTACAGGAAATGTTTAGCCTTTCTAATTAGCATCAGCTACCTAACACAGAAAGCAGACTGAGAATAACATTGTGTTCTTTAGACTTCTAACATACAGAATATCCTCATCTCAATTTTTGTCCTCCATGCCATGGTCACATCCACCTGCAGCTCCCTAGATCAAAGCCCAGTGTTTATGATGCCTCTGAAGCAGGTTATAACTCCCACCACTGATACATATAACCTTTGCTGACAGGAGACAGTTCCCATATACCCATTTCAAAGGCCTCATCCTTCAGACCTTTTCCCTCTGTAAGATTTAATTTTTAAAAATTAATTACGATAAAATCTATATCTGCTAGTTGTAGCAGCAAGAGACAGAGATAATGGAGAATGATCAGAGCCTGCAAAACTGGAAAGAAGAGATAAAACCAGTACAGGTTAATAACCATCTTGTGTCACTGCTGTGCAGCCTGCTCCAGCTGGCCATTTTTCTAATTCACTCTGTCATTATTTTACTTTATTTTCAGTTTATTAGTTTTGAAATGAGAATGTATTATTGTTGAGGCAATTTTATTACCTACTGAGACCCATTTCTGTGTAAGATGTGTAGTGAAGTATAATGACCTGTCCAGGAAATACATGTCAGAACTGTGTTGCAGCATTCTTGCTTAGTTAGAGGTCAAAGCTGAGAAGATGCATCCACATCCATCAGCACAATGGAAAAAGGATTGCTCCATTCAGGAGCTGACAGGGATGGAACAGGGTTCATGCAGTTACATACACATTGATGATGGATGCCCAATGACCTGAACAGATTACTTTTTTGATCTTCAGTGATAACCATATTCATGCATCAATAACTTCAAACAACTTTTTTGTTTTTCAAATTTTAATTCCTGAAGGGTAGATAATGATCCTTCCTAATTATCAAAGAGGTAGTATATTTTTGGAAATAATTTCTAAAACTTATGACATCATTAACGGGTTATTTAAAAGAAATGTTTTGCTTTAGAAGTCTTCAAATTCAGAAGTTATTAGACTCTTATAATAAAGGGGAAAAAAGAACAAGTATAGAGCAGATTGTATATAACTATTATTAGAATTAAGCAAGGGTGCAGGGTTTTGGAATGTTAAACAACTGTTTCATCAGCTCGGCTCTCTGTAGCTTCCAATTTCTTAAAGAGAATTTCACTTGGGAGTGTTCACATTTTTTTCTGAAAATAAACTCCAGCAGCTAGCAAATACCTTTCCATGTTACTTTTTCTACAGAGTTACTATGACAAGTATGAAACTTACCAACAAGTTTTATTAGAGGGTTCTTTATTTTGTGCTGTAACAAGCATTTTAGTAAAAATAAAATTGTGTCTGCAGACACCTTCCAGTGTTGCAACATATTCTTATCTTTATTGAATGCAGGGTAATCATAAGCTGGACTTCAACCCACCAGGTAAATATAACTTGTTGAACTGAAGGCACAATGATTTTTTCAGCAACAAAATTTTAACCCATATGGAAGGATGTCCTGTGGCTCAGCTGGATTCCACAGAGCAAACAAGCCATTCCAAGAGAAAAAGTCCAACACTGGAAAATTCTCCTCCATAGATTTACCATCAAGGGGCATTGGCAAGTCTCTGACTCCAGAGGAGATGAAGCATTTAAGAGGACTGTCTCAAGTACCATTTTAATTACTATGTCCAAAGCACGTGCTGAACCTCCTAGCAAACCACTTACTATTTTTGTTGAGTAGCTACTAACTGTGACATATACTGAACATTTTGCCTTGATTTTAGACATCCTGACTCACTAACCAGGACTTATTTAAGCCAGATTTTTGTTTGACAGGAGGTAGAGGCAGATAGGGAAAGGATGATTGACTCATTTGATCTCACAGACTACCACTTGTTCCTGTGAGTGAAAAGAAGCTATATTGTGATCCTTTATTAGTTCTAATGGCATTACATCAAGTTCCTGGACTAAACACTTGGATATATCCATGTATTCATGTAACTAGCAAGGCAATGTAGCAAGACACAATCATTTCAGTGGTATTGAATCTGACAGTGTTTTGTCAAACAACTTTTTTTTTCTGAAGATGTGCCCACTAATCAAGATTACAAGGTTGTTTGCTATGTCACATCACATAAATCTATTTCCTTCCACTGGCCAGAGCAAAAAGGCTACTCCTCTTCCTAATTTTAGTTTAAGACTTTCTCTCTTTGTACATACAGCACATGAATATCTGAAAAGCTGTTTTAACTTACACGTCTGTATTAGTGAACAGGTATTAACTGGATTTCTCCTAATTCTTAGACTGAATTTCCCTGATGCTTAGTATTTATACAGTTCCATGTACAGAAATCATTTAATACAGGCTTTGTAGTCTATTTCCCTTGAATCAGGGGATTTTACTGTGTTTTAGGGTAAAAATTGCTGGGTAAATACAAAAAAAAAGTTTGCTTTTAATTTGTTAATTCAAAGGGTGCAATTCCTGTTGTAGGAATTTGCCCTTGGATGGCTGCTAAGAGGTGTTACATAGCAATTACAGATTTTTACTAAGCAACTCTTAAGGAATACTTGTCCAAGCTACTGAAAAGCCAGTGGAGAGAATCAAATCTGTAAATTGGGTGTACTGGTTCCCTGGAAGCACTGTGACAAACTAACAGCATTGTTAAGTGAGTAAATGTACTTAGGACATTTATACTGAGCAGATATAAATACCCTGTATGCTGCAACATTTCAAACAGAAAAAAAAATTCAATTAATTTAATTCTATCTTATTATGTCCTTCCATTTATTGAAGACTAGCTCAGTGATTTAAGGATTACACATGAATCCTCTGCAGCAAGGACAGCATGCATGCCCACACATTGCTATTTATTTCAATTTGTTCCACTGTGTTTGAATGCTCAAGGACCAACAAACTTATATGACACACAGAGGTATTCAAATAAACACAAGTCAACACTCTCAAAACTAAAAAAGAATCTCTGCATGACAGAGGCACTTCAAGCTGAGAGATTTCGTGTTGTTTTTAGGCCAACATTTAAAGGATGCAGCTGTGCTCTGACACTTTCCCTGGACCAATGGCTTTCTAACTCCCTGCCATGCTGTGCTCTAAGTTGCTAAGAGGGATGCAATGGGCATTTAAGTTTTATTGCAAGAAGTGTTGGGTTTTTCTGTAATGGCCCCCATTTCTATCGATGTCATTTATAACAGCTTCTCCAAAGCCTCAGGCTGTGTTTATCCTTCAGACCATAAAAAGGGCTTTACATCAATGGCACAGGGCACACAGGAGCAGTGGAGAATTGACCACTGCTTCATTTGCTGTTATGCTCTCCTGAGAATAGATAAAAAACTATATATAAACTCCAAATAGAATACATGTTTAGCTTCAAAAGCAAATTTTACCTAACTATTTAAAGAAAGAAGAGCTGGAGGGGGGTGTCTGCATTTGCCTGCACAACACAAACCCACAGCTAAAAGCCTCTCCCTCCAAGGCTTTCATCAAATCATGAATGGCAACTTCATCAAAACACTAAAAAATGCTAAGAGACAAAATGGAAAATACCCCAGTGCACACCTGTGGCTCCCAGTATGGCCTGGCCCTAAGAAGCACGTACTGAATGGCACCCAGGGCATCAGGAGAGGATGCCTGCAAGGACCATCAGTGTGGTACAGACAATGCTCAGAGTTCTCAGTGCTTTTTCCCCTCTCAGGAAGGCAGAAGTGGCTCCTAAGTAATTGTTCACAAATGTCTGAATAATTCATGCAATGCTGACATGGTCCATAGGTAATTCCATGTAGGCATGCACTCAGCCTTTCCCACAGTGGCTTCCCAAAGAAAGACTTGAACATTTACAGAAATATTTGGTGCAGAATTAGTTGGAATGCAGTGATTCTAACACGATCAGATATTGCCATTGCTGGTAACATTACAAAAACCTGAGATTAATCACTGGTGTACATTGCTAACTACATGGCAATCACAAACAGCTACAGAAACAGAGCAGCTCCAACCTTACTCTGCTGGACAGCCAGGCAGCTGGTGCAGCCTGCAAAGCCTCGGGGCAGCATGGCCCAGGGGAGGACCTGCACCCCACCCCTGCAGCCAAATCCAGATGGGTGCCTGGTATCCAGTATTGACCAGCTTCAGAGGCTGGAATTACAGCCTACCAAAACACCCTTCTGCATGGGAAAAAAATCACACCCTCAGCTTTAAGTGAACAAGTATATTTTCCAAAACTCCAAGTTCCCTAATGAAGTACAATAGCTGTAATGAAGGAGGAAGGGAAAAGCAGGATCACTGGAAAAGGGTTGAAGTAGTAGCAGTAGAGAGTCTGAAACAAGATTGTCTGATGATAATCTGACAAATACCTTCCATTAAGGATCTTATTTTGAACACTTCTTACACTAGATTTGGAAAAAAACAACCTGAATTGCTCACAGCATAGCTCAACCTGAAAAGGGAGCAGGACTGTCACAACACATCCTGCATCACCTGCTTTTAAATGACTTCCCCTGCAATACAGCTAAGCCTTTGCAAAAACAAACTGGGCTTGGGATTGGAAATCCAGGCTGTGCTCCCACAGGCTTCTGGCTCTCTGCTCCCACTCAGCAAGGCCCTGATGGTTTTTGCTTACACCCCACCCACAAAACTCCCTGTCTCCAGCCAGACAGAGGAAGACAATAGATCTGATTCTCTAATTAAACATAATCAGAAATAATCATTTAGTAAGTGATGTGCAAACCAGACTATACTTCACTACACTTTCCCAGAAGGACACATCTTATGAAGTAACAAGAATAAACCAGCTAAACCCCTGCCTCCCCACCACATGCACCCTGGTCGTCTCAGTGCTCAGCCTTTCCACTCTCCTGCTTGCCTTCCCCTAGAAATTTAAACCTCGCTCTCTCTCTCTGCTGTCTCATTTCCATGCTGCTGGAGCAGGGGAGCTGGAGTTCTTGGATGATGCACACTTGAACACTTTTAATCATGAAAACACACTATCAAATAAACACTTGTATTTTGAGCAAGTGAGAAAGAAAGAAAGAAAGAAAGAAAGAAAGAAAGAAAGAAAGAAAGAAAGAAAGAAAGAAAGAAAGAAAGAAAGAAAGAAAGAAAGAAAGAAAGAAAGAAAGAAAGAAAGAAAGAAAGAAAGAAAGAAAGAAAGAAAGAAAGAAAATAACATATTGAGACAGCTGAAACTTTAACACGACATTAATTTAGTCAATGATACTTAAAAAGGAAAATAGTCAGGATTGACCCTGCTTGAGTAATGCTGGACCCAGCCTGGTATTTCTGTTCTCACAATTTGTGATATGCCATTCTAGACAGTGCAAAACAAGCCTCTGGCAGATCTATTTCTGGTATTAGCTTGGCTCCGGATTTTGGCTGCCTCCCATTTTTCATTAGGAAGCCTATCAACTGCCCCAAGAATTGCTTATATTTCCAGGTGAAGTGAAGGTTACATCCTGCCATTCCTGGAATCCTGAAGTTCCTCTATGCACTGAAAAGTGCTGCAAGTTGCCTATGTCTCATTGAACTTATCAGTTAAAGGCACTAAAATAACTCTTGGCCTGTTAAATTTAGATCACTTCTAAAAAGGAAAGGAGCTCAGACTGTTTAATTCAGCTTGCCCAGTGTCCTTTCCTTCATTCTCATTACTGGAGGTTGCTCACCAGACTTGATTTAAATGCTAGGGTTTGGTTTTAATTTTGGCATTTGAGATTAGAGGTGGGTGGAGCTTTTTTAAGTGCCTCCAGATCAGATCAGAAAATGAGTTAATAAATACCGTACTGAAGTTACATTAATCAAGTGGAGACAAAGACTCAGCATGATACAGACTAGTTAAAATAAGAAATCTTTTTTAAAGGAGACAAAAATAAACATAGTAACATAACATTTGTCATATTCACCAGCATTTGTTACCCATTTTAGTAGAAAAAAGTCTGTCACAGACAGCATAATAAGGTTTGTTGGAATACCTACAAAGATTGAGGATAATCAATCTAATAGTACCCTGAATTTTTCTTGTTCTCCTGAATTTGTTTGTCCAAAGTTTCTTGGGATTTTGATTTGACACAAACTGTGTGTTGTGTAATATCTCACAACAGACATATCAGGGACACCATTAAATAACAGTCATGCAATTGCAATGGCAGTACCAAAAAAAAAAAGGATCCAATTTCTTTTATACATTCTTAGCAGCATATGCTGTACCACTTATCCACTGGAGCACTTCTTGTCATATCTAAATTTTGTTTCCCAGAGCTTTTGTCTTCTTTTTTTTTTTTCCCTCCTCCATAATCCATCAATCATTTAGTCAGAAGCAGGGAAGAAGTCCTGGCACCAAGGCAGTGTTTCTGAACAAGAGCATAGCAGAGAGTAAAATCTCTGGGGGCACGAACTGCAGCTGGTGTAAATCAGCTGAAGCCAGCTCCCAAGTGAGAGGCCATGTGCCATGTCACACCACCTGCTTTCCCAAGGGCCCTGCACGCTGTCCCCAGCAGAAGCACAGCAGAGAGGTGGCCAAGGCAGCACGAGGTTCTGAACCTCACGAGAAATGAAACCACCGGCAGCAGAACAGAGCAACAGCAACCCCAGTGACACGTCTGCTCCTTGCTAGAGATTTCAGAGAAAAGCAGCATGGGGAGAAACTCACTTGAAAAACATCAACCCTGCCAAAAGATTCATTTCCTGCTCAGTTGTCTTCAAACATTTAAAGCAGTTTTTTTTTAAACCAATTGTTTAAGTGTTAAATTCTACAAGAGAGAGGAAAAAAATAAAAAGACAATTAAAACCAAATCTGTGTGGAGGGGGGCATGCTCTGAGGGCTGAAGGGGTTCACGCAGCTGATCAATTCAACATCTCCTCCGTTCAGTGGCCCCACATCCTCTGGAGACCACTGATATCCTGCCCTCACCCAACTCTAGCAGCAGCAATTGCAACCAAGTAGAAAAAGGAAAAAAGAAACGGAAATGCTGCAAGTTTATCTTCCTTCGGTTTATCACTTAAGAAACCATGACTTACCCTCTTCCTTGCCAAGGCAAGCATGTGCAAGGGCTGCTACACACGCTGCAGCTGGCTCAAAAAAACCTTTCCATAGTCCTCTTTCAGTGCAGCAGCCCAGCAAGACCTGCCTTTCATCTGGCAGCCTGGACAAAGTAATAGCCCAGTCCATCTGTAATGAAGTGCTCTATCTGATATATGCAGCACGCATTGATACTCATCACACACGCTAATAAAAACCCTTTCATTTTTAGAAAATTAGTCCTGATTTAGAGAACTATAAAGTGGCATCTGATCCTGTAACATCTTACTTGGTGAGATCAGGACTTCCGCTGGCTAAGGGGTCTGGTTTATATTACTGTACACACAAAGAAAGCAGCTATGAAACAGAGAGTGCCATAATAAATCTGCAGATACTTCAGAACTACAAGAGACTACACAAGGACGTTGGAGGGCAAGATCAGAATTTATAACAACCTTGACAAATTATACAAACAGCCAGGCTGGAAGAAGAGTAAGACACTGCTAAGTATGGAGTATGCCTGCTGTTAGTGAGAAATCCAGGGCTGTTACACAGCAGTTCTGTATAAGAAGGAATTTGAGACTGTAGTTTACTAGCTGAACATAACTGAACAACGTTCTGAAAGAGGAAGAGACTTAAAATAGGATTATGACTTGCAAAGCACACAGTGGTCCTTCCACACTGCTCAGTACTGCTTAGGCTGGCTGGAGTAAGACATTTAGTCTAGGGCACCACTTGACTTGAAGACCAAAACAAAGCTCTAAAAATGATTTACAGGGAAAATCTAAACAGATCAGAGCTGGGCACAATATACAGAAGACAATTTAAAGGAAACATGAGAACTACAAAAAAGGTTGTTATTAAAAGAAATCATCTGTTTTCCACATCCAAGACACACAGAGCTTGAATGGCTGCACACAAGGAGGATGCATCCCTGCTCCATTACGGGCAACACAAACCAGGACACTGGTTACCAATTTGTACAAGTTACAAACTGTGAACTGCAGAAGACTGTATTTCAAAAATAGATCTAGTCCAACAATCACTGAAAGTCAAAGGTATTCTTTTCTGCAGGCTTCAGTAGGCAAAGGATTGAACATATGAAAGCAAAGGAGGCCAAACAAAATTCACACAACACTTACGTGAAGACAAAGGTTAATGCAAAAAGGGTAAGCTACAGCAGTAATCAATAAAAATATATATTTCTAGAAGTTCAAGGGGAGTCTAGTGCCTTTGGGTAGACACACTAACATATGGCATGACTCCAGCAGAATTTCAGATCTCATCTCGTTCACTCATCAGAAGGTAATTTCAGCTATGGGGTTTATTTCACATGAGCTCATGCACAGAGTTTCTGTTAAGGATAATACATTTTGCAATCACAACCTCATCCTGAACTCATCTTCCTCTTAACAGTGACCTGCAACACTTCCAAGGTCCTGCTGTCATGGGTATCTAAATCAAGCCTCAGACAACAGCAAACCTCCAGGATCATGAAAACAACATTAGGGAGAGAGAAGACATTTTAGGGACTGGAGTAAAACCTGAACTATCTGATTTGTTCAGTCTTACCACTATATCTCAGGTGGATCTTGCTCAGGTTCCCCTTCCACATCATACACACAGCCTCACCACTGCCTGTCTCCTACGCACTACAGTGCAGCTCATTCCTCTGGTCAGCAGCTGCCACCCCCACAGCCTCCCTCCTGCCAGCTCCAGAAAAACTCAGAAAATCTCCCCAACTCACCTTCTCCTACACATCCAGAGTCAAATATACTTTAAAAGACATTAAAGATTAACATTGATGCTTCCTGATTTCAATTAGAGGTCATGGAGCTCATGGTGCTCTTGAAGAGCACCACAGTTGGCTATTACTGTTTTCATAAAACACTAAAATCCTTTGCAGATTTTAATCATTGATATTTGCTTTCTGCATAGCTGATATAAAATTCAGATTAAAAATGTTTAACTACTGAGGCTGATGACAGTGTTATTTCCATTAATAGCAGAATAACTATGTGTGAACATGAAGATCAGTTCATAACACCACTTCATCTCTTTCTTTACATTAGGCATGCTACAGTTGGCATGGAGCTCTGCTCAACAACCAAAGCAGATGTTTTACCTCTATTTTGAATCTGGAACAGATTAGCAAAGTTAGTTTGATTCAACATATCCTGATAATATCCTTGTTTTCAATCTCAACCAAATTATTGAAGCTGACAGGGAAAAATGAAAAGGAAAAAAAACCCAAGCTTTGCTGATGAGTGCAATGTCAGATAGCCAAGCCAATGAAATTAAATGGAAATTTGAAAAGGTTTCAAAATTGTCTTCAGCTCAGAAAACAATTCACTGTCTTCAGAGCATGATGCATCTGACCGTGACAAATCCAGCAGTGTCAAAGTTACTTTGTACAGACACAAATTAAACAGAAAGATGAGCTGGAGAGTTATAATGAGCTATTACACTCTTTCTTCCAACAAGTTACCATTGCAAGTTATGAATAGCTTTGTCTGAATACCCTCTGAAAAGCCTGCAAGATGTCTCTGAGACCATTGTCACAGTTTTGAGACTCACTGTGAGCCTTCCCTTCATCTCAGTCACTCCCATGCATCAGACACATCTCCATGTCTGAGAAAAGCTGACCTTGCATGTGCAGCACCAGCCAGAAGGGTGTGTGCATTCTCATCAGCTGAGGAAGTGAGACGCAAATCTTCCTCACCTCATTTCTTCTCAAATAGCTTCCAGTCATAGTCACAGTCTCTTGCTGAAACTCTTCAGCATGGAGAAGGAAGGCAAGACAAGGGCTCAGCATCCCAGCTCCCAGACTAACTGATTTTGTACATGCAACTGTCTCTCCATGCTTACTTCCAGGTCCTGTCATACAAACCAAGAGGTGAGGTTGGCAGTCAGACACAGCCCAGCTATGTTAGAGACCCTGTCTCTGTCCATGTCACATCTAGACACATTGAACCCTCTGGTCTGGGATAACCATTTCCCAACTGGGGTTTCCTTTTCCAGAGAGAAAGGTTCAGTCTCATTAGAGCCTCTTTGCAGCAGAGAAGGGCAAAGAAACATCCAGTGAACAACAAAAGCAACACAAGAGAGGGACAGAGGGCCTCTCTTCAGATGGCCCTCTGCAAAACAAAGTGCTCAGAAATATCGGGGGAAGGACAATTTTTACAAATGTCTTTTTAAGCCCAAACTGTAGCTGTTATCTGTAATCCAAACCCTACTTTTAATTTTGCTAGAGAGGCCCTAGCTTATTAAAGCTGGAAGTTAATTAGACTTGCATAGCTTAACACTTCAGCCTCTCATTTATTTTCTGTGAACTATTCCACTTCAAAAGTGAAAAGCTTACTATTCCATGTTGTTGTCATGCATCATGAGTCTGATACCAAAAGAAACGCTTGCAAAAAAGAGCACCTAAGCTTGCTAAAAAATAATTACTTGGGGCTTTTTTTAAACAGTTTTTATATTAAAAACCAACAAATCTCTAACTTGAGTCCCTAAACACAGCCACTCAGTTCTTTCATGAATATTCATGTATTAATCTTGTCAAATTTAGCCCAGTAAATATGCAACCTTACTACAAAACACCCCTTAATCAGCTAACAGATGTAACTGCTGCTTGTCAAGGCAGTAGCAATGTGCTGAACACTCATTTTTGTCTGTGCTGTTAAGCAGGGCATTATTCTCTACCTCTCTAATGACAACAACAGAAAGAGCTGGTGACAGCTTGATCAACTGCCTAATGAGAACTGGAAAGCTGAATTACAGTAACCTAGTTAAACGATAAAGCCAAAACAAACCAGAGGATTTCCCAATCCAGTCTGACTTTACCATAATTTTGTGATTCCTTGACCACCCACTTTGGCCACACCACTGTGGATGCCTGTGGTATTTGAGCACTTCCTTCTGACAGGGAGCTCTTCAAGTGGTTTTGCCCATCAGAGAGGAGGATGTTTGAGGAAGAGCTCAGGGAACATGTCTATACTGTCACTGCATATCCCAGATGGCCTCTTGGAAAAGGGGATGTCTTTCTAGAATTGTGCTACTGGATATGAACCCCATACATGAACTCAAGAAGAAGCAGGTATATACCCTACAGTTTTAATTCTAAATCCCATGTACATTACAAAACAGAGCCTGCAGAACTAAATTAGTAACCATCTCCACTAATTTTCATAGATTTTTACAAGTGACTCAAGTAATGCATGAGAATCTGAAGCATCTAAGCCCAAGCTTAGCCTCTCACTTACTCAACCCTTTTGCAAGGAACTGGTTTGGTAAACCACTTTGCTGCATGGCTTAGCCACTCTCAGGCTACCCTGCCCCTCTGATCTGCTAAACAAAGCAAATCTATGTCTCACAGCCTCCTCCTCTTAGTCCTTCAGAAGCTCTCGCCTGTTTTTCATGGTGACAATCCTAATTCAAGACCTGCAGGTCTCCTTCCCTGATGTCATTTCACTGGTGGGTGCAGTTCTCTCCAACACTTCAGAAAAAAATATAGAAAAGCATAGTCTTGCTGTGTCACAGACCTTGGATTTTACAGAACAAGATAAACAAAATGCATTTAAGGGCCACCTAATACTGTTCACATCTAAGTTGAGGGCAGAAACTTTCAAACTAAGCTAAGAGACTGATAGCAATGCTTGGTGCTTTTAAAAATCCCAAACATGAAGCTGCATAATCTTTCCAAGGGATGGAAAAGTTTTCAGAGGGGTGGAAAAGGTTGTGCCATCTCACCGTCTTAAGTCACCATGATTGGAAGGAGTTAAAAAAAAAAAAACCTGAAGAAAGAAACTAAAAAAAGGAAGCAGGCTGTTCCTGAAAGCCTGCTGTACTGCTTTCACTGAGAGTTTTGCATGGGGAAGTCCAAGACTCTTCTGCTTGCAGTCACTTCATGTAGGGCTCAGAGTCTCTCCCACTCTGAGGTAAGATGACAGTTTCTTTATGTTGTCTACAGCCTCTCACAGACCAGCTGAAAGTACACCTTAAATGGGGCCTGCCCAAAGGGAACTCAGTCCCAGTGCATTCAGCTGAAACGATGGCTGACAGGGAGCTTTGAGCCATGGGGGAAATGGTGATGTTAACAAAAAAGAAGATATTCCTTTCTCCATCCCAGTCATATGCCTATACAAATTATCTCAGGTTCTTTAAGCACAGGGAGGATCTTGAGGAAGCAATCAGAGGGATGGGAGGGAAAAGCAGCAAATTCTTCCTGGTAAGGACAAGCCATCTCTGGCACTTGCCCTCCTGCTTCAGATTAGCCAGCTCTGTGGTCTGGACTTCAGATCTGACTGGGCCAAAACTGGGACTGCCCTGGTCCTGCCCCTCCAGGCTTCAACGGAAGAAGTTACCTGCATGCTTTGAGTAAGGTATGGATTTTCAGCAGTCTCATTTATAATCTAATTCCAACTTCTAACTTGTAAACTGGATATCTTTCAAAATTCAGAAGGTGAAATCCATACAGGCATAAGCAGCAGACAAAACACAGGAAATTTCTCATCCCTATTCATGCCATAGCAGTATGTAGACCAGGGGGGCAGACTGCATGTGTCTGAACTAGAATTCTCACCACTGAAACTCTTGGGATCCTAAAAACATTTTAAGTAAATTTATTTCTGTCTCTACAGGAAAAAAAAAAAAAAAACAACTCACAACATCTCTGAGTCATATTAAATATTTGAACAGAATTCTGCAAACCAAGAACAAGACATTTCTAATCTAGGTCATCTTATAAAGACATTAGTGTCACCATGCTAAATTTCTACTCTTCCGAGACAGAGCTGCCACTAGTTAACTTGCTGCACTGACACAGATTCTGAGAAAAGCCCCAGGAAATATTTTAGGCTGATTTCTGTGAAGAAAGAAAAACACAAATCACATTTTTAAATGGCTGCACCCAGCCCCACCAGCTTGCTCAGTTTCAGATAATGGAACCACACAACACAGCTTGCTCTTGTAGGAAGTAACAACTGATAATATGCCAGCCTTTTTGCAGTTTTTCACTGGAGTGCTATCTGACTCCAGCTCTCATTCAGCTTTCATATTAAGAGAGCATAAGTTGGCTGCAGTGCACTCAGAGTTTGCTAAGCAGTGTTTAACAGAGATAAGGGGGGAAGTAACTCAGGGGACATTGCTCACCAGCCTCCAGCCACACTCCACTCAGTCTGGATATGTGCAGTTACCTTCAATCCCAAGCCAAAACATCCTTTGCTGTGCAAATCCTATGTTTCTCCACCTCCACAAACTGCTATGTCATTCTTATTGACCAAGCTTATCTCTTTCTCTCCCAGCAATTAATACAGAACTATAGAATAATAGAATGGTTTGGATTGGACGGGACCTGAAAGATCATCTTGTTCCAACGCCCCTGCCAGGGACAGGGACACCTTTCACCAGACCAAGGTGCTCAGAGCAACATTCCACCTGGCCCTGAACAGGGGATGGGGCATCCACAGCTTCTCTGAGCAACCTGTGCCAGTGCCTCACCACCCTCATAGTGAAGAATTACTTTACTGAGTGTCAAACTCCTTCCTGCTAAGCTTCCTGAAGGCTAGGACAGCACAGGAGGGCAAGGGGCCCAAGAAGCTATGATTTTGTGGGAAAGAATCAATGTTGCTAAAGATAAGTCAGTAACAGACACTAGAAAGTAAAGAGGAACAAACAGTGTGTTCTCCCTCATTTGCTACAAGCACGAGCACTTGTAGCTATCCAAACACCCAAGCTCTCCAGCTGTGTCCTCTGCAGTTTCCCTCCTGGCTACAATGTCAGAGACCCAGGTTCCACCCTTCCAGAGCAATGCCACTTGAAAAAGATTCATCCTTTGCATATGATACAGCAGCTTAATGGGAAAAATGAAGGACAAACTACTGGCTCACTGCAACAAGCTCAGGTTTTTTAATTATGAAGAATTATATTTGGACAAAAGTAAAACAGTCAGGTTTAGGGCTACTGAAAACCAAGTCCTGAAGTGCAGAGTGTAAGGCAAGCTCACTGTGTGTACAGACTGAACTCACACTTGTCCTGCCTAGCAAATGTGCACCCAATAATTATTACTTGTGCCAGCAGCACCAATGCACTGTGACTCAGGACTCACAGTGAGATGCTCTCTTGCTGTTATCATGAAACATGACTCAGTTTGCATGGCTTTGTGAAGAGCTGTCGCATACCTCAGCTTAAAAAAATAAAATAATTCATGGCCTGTCATGAAGGTGAAGCAGATTTCCTAGAATAACAATAGTTCCCAGTACTGTGCCCACAAGCCTCAACTGGAAATTCAGGAACAACATAATGAAAAAGAGATTAAGAAATTTATATATCAAAGAATGCATAGCTTTAAAACATAAACAAATTCTTAGAGCTGTCAAGGATGAATTCACAAAAACAATGGTACCCAGCACTCAGAATTATCAATTCACTTCAAACTACTCCATAGTAATTTTAAAACTGTGCTTTAAAAAGTCAAGAATTACACACTGAATTACAGTCTTCAAGTAATGCCTGTAGCTTGCCCTATGATGGTGGTGTCTGCACACCTCTGCTTGGAGGTTATTTTAGATCCCTAGTTTGCGCTATTTTCTAAAGAAATTTCAGAAAATTTGGTAGGAAATTTTATTCTCTTAGTCAGAAAGCCAGTTCTCACATTCATTTCTTCTATTCATTTCTCACAGATACTGCTGCTCAAACACCCTAACATGTTTAAAATGTAATTAAAATGTTCTGGAGACATGAACAAATGCCAAGTCCATTTGCATGAGGGGAAAAACCTCCACTGAACAAGCTGGAGGTTCCTGAAGCCTACGAGGGGTAATTTTGCTGGTTTACAGCAAACTGAAATTGTATTACCTGAAGTCAATTAAAGCTGACAGGCAAGTGAAATGCTGCATTTACAAACTTCCACTAAGGTGACACTGATAACTACAATGAAATCCATAAATCAGAAGAAACAAGCAGATCCATGCTTCTGCTATTTTATTCTGCCAAAGCCCTTGCAGGTGTCTCAGACCATGTTTTATACGCAATATGTGCTACAGTAGCTGGGCAGAGCAGTTGAGAAGCATTTCCCCCCAAGCTGTCCATCCCCAAGACTTGGCTCATTGAGGCACAGACACATCCTGCTCTTACTTATCTCCACTGCTCATTTTGAAAAGTGACAGAAGTCATATTGGTGCTGGCAAACGTTTCTGGTAAATGTCTGTGCTGCTGCCTTCAAACTAAATAAAGCACTCACTGCCCTTCATGGGCAAGCTAGACAGGCAACAGAAAACTGTCAGGACAGTTGCACATGGCACAAAAATACATTTACAAGAATGGCAAATTTGCAGGTGCTCTAAACACACCTAACACCAAAAATGACCTATGACTTGTTTCCTCCAGGCACAAACCTTCCAGCCTGAGCTACTGAGTAGGTTTGAATACTTGCTGCATACTGAAGATCTCCCCTGTAATAGTTCAGCATCTCAGCGGAACCTGAACTCACCTGAACTGCCACATCTCCCTTTTCCAAACTGAGGTTCAGAGCCACCACACTTTGCAGCTGGAGATAAAAACATTTTTTCATCCCTCAAAGCACTTCATAAGGGTGGATCCCAAATTCACAGACCAAGAAGCAAGCACAGAGAAGCATGTATAAAATTGGCATTTATAGAAGAAATGGTGATAAGATCTGTAAATTAACTCCCAGCATCTTAATATATGGAATTACAAGAAGCTGGAAAAAAAAGAAAGTTTGTGCTCTCCTTATCATCCTGTTCCACCCACAAAAGGCATTACATAGAGAACCTAGCATTCATAAACCTATATGGGGTCACAGCAGCATTCCCACCATTCATTCAAAAAGCAAGAATTTCGAAATCCTTGTTTTGCTTGGTCTCTGTGATGACTTGCTCATTCTCACTCCCAGTTGTCTTCTTTCTCCTGTGGAAGCAAGGGTTGAGGCTGTGAACATCAGTCCCAGTCGCTTTCCAAGGCAGGTGCCATAAAATCAAGTCAAGGCTGTATGAAAAATGCCACCTAGCTCTGAATCTGGTTGCAAAAACAAAGATGTAGATGTACATACTTAAAACAGTTCTCCTCAAAGACTGAGGTGCCCATCATGGCACCAACTGGACACAAAGATTTCCAAAGGGAAAACACATCAGTGACTGAAAACCCCATCCATATCAATGAAGCAGAATCCACTACAGAGGAGTTTCACAGCTCAGACACTGTGGACAGGGTAGAAAAAGAGCATGAGGGACAGAGAATTCCAAGCTCTTCAGGCACCTCATCCTACACAGACACAGAACATCCCAGGTATATCAGAGGAACCTATGGGAGTTGAGAGCCCAGCTGGGTTAACCACAGCTAATCAAAAGCCAGCAGAGAAGACCTTGGCACTGAGGAAACAAAGATTAATTGTTTCAGGTAATCTTCATGCACACACAGTTTCTACTGCCAAGGTAACACTTTACTTCTGTTACTCTAATCTGGACTCCTTGGGCACCACTGCTTGTTCCCACACTGCCTGTGCTTTGAAAACCCAGCCTGAGGGAGAGATGAGTAGCCCAGGCACTTGTCTTCCCTTCCTTCCTAAGCAGCTGGTATTAATCATGAAATAGCCCCAGAAAAGAAACTGCATCAGTGATTGTTCCCTTTCTAGCACTGCTGTCTGATATCACACCAAAAATCCCACCAATGCCCTCAGTCACACAGATGGCACAATAATAATTAATATAGTGATGGGGAAAATTCTCCTCCCTGCCCTTCTCCCCATGGGACCGGTCCAGAAATAACAGCAGAGTGGTGAGGTGGTCTGCAGCCCCAGAACCCACACTTTATGGGGTCCATCATTCAGGTACCAAATGCCACATCTGTCAGCTGCCCAATATCCCTAGAGGAAAATACACATCTCACATCTAACCAGACAGCATCACATCTGAGACATAACCAGCCATTTTTCAGACCCAAAGAAGGAAGCAAGCCAGCAAGCAAGGAAGGAAGGAAGGAAAAGAATAGGCAACTTTACCATGCTATAGGTATAGAAGATGAAAAGCCCTTTGTGCGAAGTACAAAGCAAAGGAAACACATTCTGACTTTAATATCCAAACCTTTTGACCAGAAGTTGTTTTTTGCAATTGTATCTCACAGAGCCATGGATTCAGCAGTATTTCCAGGCTCAGAGTGCAGTTCTGGAAGCAGTACATTGTACACACACAGTTTGGTCACCAGCACACGTCCAACATGAGACTGGCTGTAAGCATCATTGCATTGCATTGCCACTGCCCATCCCTGAAAGACATCCCAAGCAGCAGCCTCCCTCTGACATGGGATTCACTGATAAAGTCCCTCTGTAGCAGAAGAAGGGTTAACCAATCTGTTTAAAGAACTATAATTAGTCCAACAGGAAAGTAAATTCTGTCTTCCTGATTCAGGGACAGTGAGTGCCAAGAAGTCTGAGCACACATGCAGAGAGGGAAGATACACACAGCTCCCAAAAGCAAGTCTGCTCTGACATCTGAATTTATATGAGGGACAAATGATGATTTGTCTTTAGTAATCTTGTTTATAAAGTATAATCCTTTACTGGTTTTTGTTTGTTTTGTTTTTAAAATCTGTCTAGGAAAACCAAACTATGCCATACCTGACTCTTCTGCATCAGTGCTGCTTGAATTTTAAAGGTAGATGATTCATTCTTTTTCCTTTTTCAAAGGCCAAGGAACTCTAGTATTACACAATTACAATAAGTGCATTCTAAGTAAGACCTTCAAAAATTAGCAGTTACTGTAGTTGATATATACAGCTTGCTTTGTAGATCTAGTTGACTAAAACATTAAAATGCAATACTGGATGAGTTTTACAATGTTTTTTTTCCTCCGATGTAAATTTAATTTCATTTATCAGTTCAGCCCCAAGTCAGGAGTTCAATATTTAGTTCCTATATTTAATTATGTTTCCTTTCATTATGGCCTTTCCCAGATAAATGTTTAATCAGGGTGCTCATGTAATATAAAAATTACTGAAGTGAAAAGAATGAAGTAGTAATGTTCTCATCCTTATACGCAACATCATATGTTAAATTCTAGAAGGTTGATTTAAAAAGGGCAACAATGTCACAGAATGAAGAACTCAACAATAAGTCCATACGGAGAAAATGTGCTAAACAGTGGTAAAATGAGAAAACAGAAAATTAAACCATCACACCTTTTAAAGAATATCAGGGAGGCATTCATGCTTTAATAAGATACAATAAAAGCAAAATAATAAGCTGAAGTTCAGTGCATGCCAACTTCACCCAGTGACTATCTAAATGTGCCGGGTTTGGAGGTGGAATCACTAGTCCACACAACAGCAGTATCAGAAACATTACCTGGCCCCGTCACTTGTACACCAGCTCAGAGACTAGAAGTCTAGTCTTTGTCATTCCAGCACAAAATCTGTAATTTATCATCACCCCAAACTCTTCTGTTCCACAAGAGTGCAAGGAAGGACTAAAACTTGTTTTAGTCTGTGTGCAAGCTGAGTGATAACAACCATTGCTCCTGTTGTCATCACTGCTAACCCATCTTTCACTTTGCCCACAGTGAATAACTTGGTTTTCCATGATTATTCAAAATAAAACTTGCTATGGACAAAACATCCTGGTTTCTAGAAAAGAGGCAATTTAACTGTGAAACTTGCTGCAAAAAATGATATATTTCCTATGTATTTCCAGGTTATAATTCCTGGCTATGGCTGTGTAACATATATATTCTCTCCATTAGTTTTTCTGGTTTGGAGTTCTGCTTTTTGCACCTCTTTTTCTTTGCTGTAGTCACTGGTGAGAGGCCATTTCTTCCTGCAGAAATTACTCATTTTTAATGGGCACCATCAGTCTTCTGTAACTGCCTTTGCTTATTGTGAGCAGACCAAACTTCTAATGCTCCTTTTTTCCTAGGTCGTGTAGAGACACGTTGTTCATCAAACCCTATCTACAGAGGAAGTTTCTTTTTAAACTAGGCAGGAGGTAGCTGCTTTGCTTCATAAAGCATGAGTTATTGCTCAGATATTTCACTTTTTTTTTTTCCAATTTACTGTCAAATAGTTTTTGGATGTTTGAACCTGATGCAGCCATATAAATCCTCTGAAAATATATAACATTAACTGCATTTTTAGATAAGGCTTCTCCAGGAAGCACTGCAAGCTTTTATTATCCGTCAGCATCCTCCACCTAGTAGCCTAAAGAATGCAAAGCTTCAATTCTTTCTACCTTGTCTTCTGTGCTTTCCAGAAATTAAAGCAGAGCGCCTTACCACCCTAAATTGGGAGCTGTCAGGTCAGTCACACAGACTGAGGCTGTTATCAGAGTTCAGTCACCTCAGCTTTCACAGACTTGAAAAGAAAGATTGAAACCTCCAATTTAGGAACTGCCTCTGTTCTGGAGATTTGAACTGCCAGAGTGTTTTGGCATTTTTTTTTCCCAGGTCAAAAATTCACTCTGTCTTAGGGCTCTGGCAAGCCATGGTAGGGGAGAGCTGTGACAGCCCAAGGTGCTGATTTCCCCAAGCACATCAGTGCACTGCTCATGTGAACCCTCACTGGGACCTCAGTCAGGCTGTGCCAGCAGGGACAAGCTTTGGCTACAGCGACAACAGCACTGGCAAGGCATCCCTTCTGTTCTCATTGGTCTTGGGGCAAAATCCACCAGGAAAAATGTTTAAGGCAAGTCATGAACCTGTAGCTGAAAGGGAGGAATTCCTTAGACTACAGTCAAATCTGCCAGAACTTGTCCATCACAGCCCTTACATGGGAAAAAAAATTTCCTCTCTTGTAAGGGTTCAATCCAGTTAAAATGAGTGTTGAGAAAAGCTGAAGAACATAGAGTGCTTCAAATGCCCCATGCTGGATTGCTGTTAATGCTTTCAAAATCAACACTCAGGTTCTCTGACAAGTTTGCATTCAGAGTATAGCTTTGAAAAAGGGGAAACACTTTAGCTGGGAACCTAAAATATTTTCAAGGACTAAGATCCAACAGAAAGTACATTTAAGAACTCTGCTTACTTAAAAAACACTTAAACAACAACATTTTGTTAGTTTGATTGCTTAAAAAATATCTTCCATATATGGATGCAAATTATATACAGATTTCTTGTCAAGATAACCTCAGGTACCTGGAGGAATTAAAGTCCTAAGGACGACTGATGACCTTGTTCAGGGCTGTCCGGAACAACTTTGGGACAACGTTTGTTTTTTATGATTATCTCATTTTCTTCCATGAAAGCAACTCCCTCAACTTTTTCTGAGATCTCCAAAAAGGTTCAGGGGAAAGAGATGGGGAGAAAGATATGCAAACAGGAAAAAAAAAGAAAGCAACCTTTCACAGTTTAACCCCAATGAGAAAATATCCAGCATATATGGCATGAAAGGCAAGAAAAGCCCTGAGTGGCAGTTTACATTCTCTTCTCCATGTAGGCATAAAGTCTGGACAAAATAGAGCACATGAAGCACATTTCTGTAAGTAGTAAAAATTAATTTTCACAGAGTAACTAGGAAGGCACAAGACAGATATTACAGGGCACTGAGCTCTTGCCTGTCAGAACATCCAGCTTGCATCCAGCCCTTATAAATGACAGACAAATCTATCACATGAGGGTTACCCAGTGATCTGGATCAGCATCCTATTCATGAAAATAACATCTCTTTGCAGATAATTCAAGCCAAAACAGAGCTTAATTTATTAGAAAAGCAAAACATGGAAAATGAAAAACCACCGTGGTGCTGTCTCTGCATGCTTTTGGCCAATATAAACCACGTCTAGATGCAAGTATTTCATGTTTAGGTGACTCTACAGCCCAAGACCCCACAGCTGGCATTGGTCCCAAGAATTAATCTCATTTTCAAGAAATGACAATTACTACACACTAATGCAATTCTCTAAGGTGGTAGCTAAATTTAACCAAATTTCCCCAATATGAAATAGCTGAATAAATAAAGCAGCAGAGAAGTAAGCAATAGAATGAGGAAAAAGTAAGTTTTATCTACAGAAAAGATGGTTCTTATTTACTCATCTATTACAAACACTCCAAGAATATGCTCTGCTGAGCATTAAAATGCTGTAAAGCACAGAAGACAATAATCTCTTACGTATGAACCATTCAGCTGAGGGAGAAGGAAAATTAGTTCTGCTGATGTGACTGCATAAACGAAAACATCCCAGTAAAGACTAGGGGGAATTGAAGAATTTTAAATTTTTTTTTGGCGTTTACTTTTGATTTTAGTTCAGTAACCGTGTGGAGCTCACTCTACAAACTAAAATACAGCAGCACTAAATGTGGGAGGCCAAAAAAGAAAGTTTAAAATCAGAAAATCTCCTCATGCCTTGGGCTGACACGTTAACAGAAATTTCTCATGGAAGCAGGATATCACATAAATATTGTATGTTGATGTTGGTATATGCATATGTGGATATGCACTGTGTATGTTCACCCCATTCCATAGAAGCATCCTAGGCCAGACAGCTGAGCTAAAGACAATAATGGAGCAGGACTGACTTACAGGAAATATCTTCACTTTTACTTCTACAGAAACATGTGATTCCTCCTCCAAAACTTACACTTCACTGCCCAGAACTGTGATTTACTGCTGGGCCAAGAACAACTCTTGTACTCACCAGCCCCTCAGGTCTTTAATGTTTTATTTGGATGCTTTTCAGAGCTGGAGGAAAACCCCTGGGATAACTGGTAGAAAAAGCAACTGAGACAAAGGAACTGTGCCCAGGAATGCCAGCAAACTGCAAGGGTACCAGAAGATGTGCACCAGGAGCCAGACACACCAAAACAGAGATCTCTGCTGTTCAGTCTCACACACTTACCCAGCACCTTTGTACTCCTTGCATGTGCTGGCTGTGTCAGGCATCCATCCTCAGGTAATCCACCTCTGCAGACAGCTCAGAATGCAACAACTTCTTCCAAACTTGCCAAGGACATGTCAGACGCCCAAGTTTCTCTGCAAATTACCCTTGTGAGCACCCAAGCAGAACAAGATTTCAGATCTGAACCAAAATTCTGCCCCTGAGAGCATTGTGCCAATAAACTGCTCAGCTCCTGGGCCTCAGGCTGCACATGTTGGTTGACTGAGGAAGATGAGATGAAAAGGCAATGCTGACAGAGGTGAGCACTCACCTCAGCCAAGGCAGTCCTGACAAAAACATCACAGGGCCAGAAAGAGCAAGTAATCCTCCCTCATCACACAAAATAAAAGATAATAGACACAGAGATCTTATATTTTTCAAAAGAGCACAAGACTGCCATATGGAAGCGTGATGCTAATTACTCTATTTCTAGAACCCTTCAGAGTAATGGACAGAAGGGAGACAGGAGAGAGACAGAGCATAATTAAGGATTCATAATTACTATTTTTAACCAAAAGAGCTCTCAGTTGCAGGTCTGAGCCTCTCCAGGGCTCCTCAGCAGGGATTGCTGGAGCCGGGCTCAGCATGGCCGTGCTGGCAGTGAGTGTCCAGGCCAGCCCACGGAGCAGGAACGGGAACAGGAACAGGAATGGGAACCTGGCACGTTCCACTACAGCCATTCTAACGCATCCCTGGCAAAGCTCCTGCAGCCACGGAGCGGCAGCAGGAAAATTAACTCAGCTTTAATAAACACTGTCGGGTAAACATGATTTCAGATAGACACCAAATATATATACCCAGCTTTTTTCTTAAAGACACAGTAAACTTCTAGGCAACAGCATTCAGATCTTAAAGCCGTGAGGTCTCCCACAGCTTTTCCTGATGTTTATCTAAGAGGTCTGAGGGGGAGGTTTTTTTTCCTCACAATGTCTCAGATGACACCAGAACAAAATGAAAATAGGGCTAGGTGTATTACTGAAGGCAGGTATCTGTTACAGCCCAGGCAGCGAGTATCCTTTGCACCAGATAACCTTTCAGTCAAGATAAACAGCATAACCAGGGCAAGCATTTGTAGGGTCAGGATACAACCAGAAACCCAAAAAGAGAGTTTGGAAAATGTCACCCCTCTGTAAAAGTCCTGCCAAGAGCACACAGCAATACAATGGGCCTCAACTGTACAAATCAGAAGGACAAACACATTTCCAAGTTGCATAGATGATGGATGATGAACAATTTCTACTGCTTTTGCTTGCTTGAAGCCTTGCTATTTTGGCATTGCAAAATACTCACAAAGACTCTCAGGCAGAAAAAAATTAATGTAACCAGAAGAGAAAAGCTTATCAGGACACCTAATTGTCACATAGTCTTTAGAGAATAAGAGACAGCCTCTTCCATATAGATAGCAAGAAATTATGAAAATGCAGCTTCTGAAGAAATAGCAAGGTAAACCTCAGCTTACAAGTTTGGCCCACATCCTAGATTTCATTAATATGTTATAGGAAAAGATATTCTGAGCTTTAAACCATGTCTCAAAATCATCAGCAATTTAATCTTTTGTGCAACACCATCAGGATTCTCCACTCATACAAGTGTCCCTCTCAGAAGGCAGCAATGTTAATCCCTTGATTTTGACAGTATGGCAGTAGAAAATTCCTGCTATAAATTACACTTGCTGTAACAGACAGTTTGTGCTGCTCCAGCCCAAAGTTTCACCCCAGAATGCTGTTGGCAAATTAATGAAAATGCATCCAGTACTCGGTTTCATGCTTCCTTTAGAGTGCCAGAATGAACTGCAAAAGGTAACATCTCAGAAGGTTTTGATGAAACAAGTATCAAAGAAAACAGCCAGACACACAATAAACTAACACAAACCATATCAAAAGACAGAAAGTAGTACAAAGGGAGAACCCCATCCACTTTGCTCCAAAGTCCTGTTTTGATGGGTGTGGATAAGATCTAGCAATCTATTTCATAGAATACTTTGGGTTGGAAGGGACTATTAAAAGTTTCAACCACAATCCTCCTGCAGGGACGCCCTCAACTACATCAGGTTGCTCAGAGCCCTGTTCAGCCTAACCTTGAATGTTACCAGGGATCAGATGTGTACCACCTTTCCAAGCAACCTGTGAGAGTGTTTCATCACCCTCATTACAAACAAACCTTCTTCCTTATACCTAATCGAAATTGACCCTCTTTCAGTTTAAAACCATTACCCTCTGTCCAACTGCAACAGGCCTCAAAGGGCCTTTTGGAGGGGAATTACAGTACAAGAGCCTGACATCCAAGTAAGTCTCATTTAAAGTAAGCCTAAACTCTAAAGACAAGGAAGGAATAAATCATCCGAGTAACTTCCAGCTAAAGATAAATGCCAGGACATTTCATAGGTCAAGACAGTCAAAATATATACAAATATTTATTAAAAAAAAAAAAAAAAAAGGTATGAATTGTCCGTGAAACAGAACAAGAGATAAAGGAGGGCACAGAAAATACTGGTCTTGCTTCCAAACAGCATGGACACAGGCTATGGCAGAATGGAACCAAAACATCCTCACACTCCTGGAATTCTGTATTAAGCAAAGGCGTAAGATGAAGACATTGCAGAGAGGAATCATGTGAACAACAAAGAGACCAGTTCTATAGTATCTGCTGACAAAATCACACCTACAGGACCTATTTACCTTGAGCTGGTGAATGAATCAGTGACAGACACAAACCATGTCCCCCTGAAACAGTCAAATTAACATCAGAAACTATGAATACCCTCCAGGGAATTTCCACTCTGCACATGCTTCCCAATTACTTTACAGCACCCATGCTTCAGCACACAGCAGTAAAAAGACAAGAGGGCTCTGTCCCAGCTTACATTCCTATTAACACATGACAAGCGTGATGATTTCAAATTCCTTTCAGGTGTTCATCCATGAATCCACCCACCTGCATTCCTACAAAAATATTCAAGAACATCTAGAGCATTTGCTGGCATCTGAACACTCCCATAAACACTGTGTCAAAATGAAAGCTTTTGCCTTGTTAGCTTTGGCCAAAATGATGTTAGCATAGCATATCACTCTTCAGTCTGAAAGTGAATCCATGACACTACCGTTAGGAGAACAAGCAGATCAGTTTTTCATATTCACAGATGCATAAAAAAATCTTAACAGGTTATAAGGAAGAGAAAAACTTTTTTTCTAAAAAGAAAGGTGACAAGATAAGATTGATCAGATCAGTGAAGGAAACTCACCAACCCATACAGCAACTGGTATTTGTTATCTGTCACAGTTATCAGACACCTTGACAATTGCTCTTTGCCACTAAGCAGCAAGACAGTATTTCAAGAAGGGAAAATGCTGACAATGAGGAGATCTTGCTGGGTGATGAATAAGTAAGCTGTGGCTGATGTGGCTGAGGCAGGGGTTCTCCAAGGGCACAGTGCTCAGCAAAGCCACCTTGCATTCCCATCTAGAGTACAGCCTTGCTGTTTCCCTGCCCTGAGATCCTTTCTGTCACACATGCTTCACCCAGTCCACATTCATTTTTCTCTTCCCACATCTTCCTGAAAGAAGAACCTAATCCTGTACTGGTAGAGACAGGTTGTTATTATCTACAGGAAAAAACAAAAGATACTCATCTTATCTGAGACTCAGTGTAAACAATGGGTAAGGAGAAGGGAAGCAGAGACCTCACCGCAGCATTCCCATTCTCTACAGCCCTTACAGATACCAAAGGTCTGAGGGCCTTGTCCCCTTTCTGCAGGCAGGGAAACAGAGGTGAGGGTGGGACACTGTCCCAGGAAGGGCAAAGGCACAGCAGGACCTGCAGGCAGCACTGCCTGTGCAACCAGGGTTATCTCATGCAGTGCTTCTGAGACACAGAGATCAGCATTGGAAGGAATCACAGCTTCCCTCGCATAACAAGGAGAAAACAAAAAATGTTTCCCATTCCACAGGCAAGCAACTTCAGCCACACGACACTCATATGATTTCAGCTACAGGGCTGCTGTGCAGCCAGATCCAGCCCAGCCCAGATCCAAGTTAATTCCACAGACGTGGCCAAGAGGAGCAGTGCTGTCAGGGATGTTCACAGCACCCTCAGGGACCTGCATTAGGACAGAAGCATTTGCCATGGCAGGCAACAGAGTGAGAGCTGTCTGCCACCCTGCCTGTCCCACACCCCACATGCCTCCCCAGGGAATAACCAGCATGTCCTGCTGGGAGAACCTCTTGTGGTGCTCTGTATTTGGATGCCAGCTGCACAGTAATAGCCTAATTCATGATGAGGGCATGATACAACAAACTGTCCATATTTGTTTGTTCTCCCTAAAAAAAAAAAAAGAAAAAAATCAGGCAAACTATGTTTCCACAGACTTTTAGAACTCTTTTGTGAAAGGCCACAGGGAAGAGCAATGTTAGTGTCAGGTTAGAATTCAATTAACAAATCTAACAAGGAATATGGGTCTCCAGAAGTTCAATTGCTCACTAAGCTTCAGCTGCATGAAGGAAATGTTCAAGATAAACAAAACACATCAATTTTCATAGTCAGGATCATGAGGTGGCTCCATTGCTTCATTATGCTGAAAAACAGTGGTAGGAAAGACACAGTCATTTCTAAATGCTTTGCCACCACTTCTTGCTTGACAGCACAGAATCACTTTTCACAGGCAGCCATTTCAGATCTGAAACAAAATTAGATGTGCTATAGCCAGGATTTTTATTTTCTTCTGAAGATCTTAAAGTTGCTTCCTTCCAGTGCAGCTTGGCTGGCATTAAAGGAAGGATATGCTGCAACATAGTCACATCTACTTGCAATTATCTGTTTGCTTCAAAATATTAGCAAAACATCTTGCTGGGTGGAGGAAGGAGGTGACAAATCATCTAAAGGGTGGCAAGAGGAGGATGAGAATTTCCATTACAAACTACTTGTTAGGTAGTCCCACCCCAAAAGCGTCATGATGCTATACTAGGATGTGAGAAAAGAAAGCTCATAGTTTGTATGTGTCAAATTGCAAGAGTAACATCCACATTATTTTGGGGCAGGCTCCCATGCAAAACCTGCATGAATACCATCAGTTCCTAAAATGCCTACAAGTGACCCTTGTATTTCAGTCCAGCTTGAACAGAACTCTAGATCAGAGCTTTCTTCAGACATTGGAAAAGTCTTTAACAAATATTTTCACACACCATAATCTTTCTTACTTTCAGTCCCAACTATAGAAATGAACCACAAAAACGTACAAAGTAGTTTTTCAAATATTTTTTTTTACTCTGGTAGATGCTATTAAAAACCCTCACAGTTCTAAGAAGGTCTAGAACAAATACATGACTTGACTTGCAGATTAGATAGCCATAAAATATTTAAGGATGAGAGACACTGACATTCATCAAGAGACTTAAGAGAATCAAGTCAGGCATTCTGCTTTAGAGAGGCCACCATTTGCTGTCTGGATCCCCAACCTAATTCAGACATGTGAAAAACGATCCTTCATTTTTCCAGATGAAGTAGTTTTTTGATAGAAGTTAACAATCACTATTTAGGAAAAACTTATGTTACACACAAAGTAACCTATATCTGAAATCTTGTTAAACTACTTTTTAATAAATTGAGGCCTACCACTACATCACCTGATCACATACATTTATTATTTTTCCCTTCAGAAACTGAAATCATAGGAGAATTTCAGACTCTGTCTATCTTCTAGTGTTCATGCATGAATTAAAAAAAAAAAAAAAAAAAAAAGAAGAAGAAAAAAAGCTGCTGTTAAACTGTTAAGTTTTAAAATTTCATCGAGTAATACCAGGGCAGATTCCAGCTCAGTAAACAGTTATCAGGGAATGTAAAAGACATATTCACAAATTCCCCCAGCAGATCCAGCATGCCAAATGTCTGCAGGTCTCCATTGACAAAGACAAAACAAAACAAAGTAAAAAAGTAGTAAATTAGGCTATGCTTAACTTGATTATATGTAGCAAAAAAGCATGAGTACTTCCTCTACCAAAAATATCAGGCATTCTGATAAACAGCAAGCAATGGCAACTAGCCAAAAAACATATCCTAAATAGCAAAAGCATTTTTCACTACCAAAAGACAGCAGTGAAATTAGTTTGACTCCAGGAATCCAGCTGGGAAGAGGTTTTTACAGAAGCACATTCATGTTTATAATTTTAATATTTTAAGTTTATAATTTCAAACACGTACATATGAAAAGGTTAAGGGAAGACCCTTTGGAGGTCATGAAGCAGGCAAAAATAAAGCACTCTTTGATAATATCACAGCCTACAAGAAGAGGCTATTTGACAGCATGAAGCTGACTGGAGAAAGACTAATTTTCTTTAGAGCAAATCCCAAAGTCTTCCATGAACTCTCCACATAATAATCTATTCCATGTTTTTAAAGATAAAATCTGAGGGAAAAAAATCATTGCTCCAAAGTTTGTAAATCCTCGAATTCCTGTGTTAAATAATAAGCATTAATCAAGTTAAACATGAAAAAACATTTTAAGAAAATGCAGCTTTGTAGCCTTTGCAGATGAATGTGCTTGGGTTTGTGCTCGGGTCTTTTCCCTCTCCCAACATACATATGAGAAATTACAGCCCAGCAGGAATTTTAAAGAAGTCTCTAAAACAACATCTTGTAATCTTGCAACGTGTTCTGGGAAAAATGGAAAAGTTTCAATACAATAAGAAACGATGTGTCAAGATGTAACTGTGGTTCCTACATTTCCCATAAAGTTTAAGCTTTTCCATAGCAAAATCTCAGTCTCCATAAAGTTTCCATCAGCTCCTGCTCTTAACACTGTCCGCAGACTCTCTCGATGACATCTCACCCACACTCATTCCTATCTATCCCAACTGCACAGCAGGGAAACCAAGGACCTGAAGGACAACTGCATGTCACAGGGGGACTGTGAAGCACTGAACTGTCAGACTGTTCCCCATCCTGTGGCAGAGCCAAAAATAATTCTGCATTTCACTGAGACATCACCGCGAGAAGAGAGAGCATCCGATTCCCCTGCAAGTTATCTAACAGGGTCAGTATTTCAAACTGGGGATTGCAAACACTCTGCTGGGTTGGTTTTTTCCACTTCCTCCCCCTTTTGTGGCTGACAGTGGCTGTGGGAAGTGTGTGCGCACACTGCACAGAGCACTGCCTCCACCCCAGGACAAGCCCAGCCTGAGAAGCAATGCCAGGACACATTGTGCCAGGCTGGCAGGACTGCTGAGCTCCTGCCATGTCACAAGTCAATGGCCCAGGGCTCATGACCATCCAAAGGTCATGGTCTCAGTTTCAGCTCTCCCAAACCACACCAGAAAGCATAGGAGAGCAAAACAAAGCTGGTGTCAGCTCTCTCAAATCACATCAGAAAACACAGGAGAGCAAAACAAAGACCAGAAGACATTCCCTCTCCAGGAGGCAGGCAGAACCCAAAATATGGCACAGGTTTGGGTTTTATCCCTTGCTTATTGAAACAAATTCCTCCCCACAGCCCTCTTCCTTCACCTCTAGTCCTTGGGCAGCTTCATTTAGTTGATGCCTGGGAACCAGGCTTCATTCAGCACCTTAAAATCTGCTTGCTCAGATTGCTCCTTCAGGCACTGGCAAACTTTTTAGGTAATGAGCACTTGCCTGTTAAGCTGAAGATGGAAATACTTATAAAATGAATTGCATATCTAATATCGCTGGTTGAGCTGGTTTTCGTTAACATCTGGAAGAAAGAATTGGCGTTTTTGCCTGTTTCTGTGCAGGCTGTGCAGCTCTGCTCAGAGAGCAGGGGAGGATTATCCACAGCCCTGGGCACCCACAGAGGCCACCTCTGGCCACCGGTGACCTTCACAGCGCAGGAGGAGAGATGGAGCCTGAGGAGAGCAGTGGAGTGTTCACCATGACAACCAGCACGAGAAGCTTTTTACCTGATGAAAGATTAATGCCATTGCAACTGTACTGGCCATTTACTTATCCCTGTGTTCTTACTCACTAGCACTTTAAAGGAAATGGGAATGAAGAGGGGAAGGGAGGAGAGAAGAAAAGAAGGGATGGAGAAAAGAAGTAAGAGCTCAAGGGTCTGCTTGCAGGAAAAAGAAAAAAACACAACTGTGCTCTGGTGAAAGAAAAAATTAGAGGAGTTATTGGAACTTCAGTGTGCATTCATCTCCACACAGCAAGCAAGGACTCCCAACAATTCCCTAGGCAATACAAGTCTGCAAATTGCATGTGTGCTTTGAAGCAAGCACTGAGTTTACGAAGGCAGACGGAAAACATCTTCACAGCCTTAAATGAAAGGCTTGAGTTTTCCAGAGTTAAAGGAAAGTAAACATGCAAGAAGAAGTCAACTTTTTTTTTTCTGGAAGTCATGCCTTTTCCTTCTGCAACTAAAAAAAGGATCAATGTTTTTTAAATAGGAATAAACTCTCACATAAGGCCTGTAATACTAGGATCACAACAACAACAATGACATTAATGGAGCTGGCATTTAAACAAGAATGGGCAGAACTCGTTTGTATTTTCTTGTATTTAAACCAAACAGCTGCAAGGGCAGCATTTCAGCCTAAAATACCGAAGTAAAACAGTAACAAAGTAGTCATTAACAACAAAGTAGCCTCAAGAATGACGACATAAGGTAATCACGACTAAGAAGATTGAACTGCAAAATTTGGAGCTGCATTATTTATTATTTTGGGGGATTTTAATTATTATTATAATTTTTTTCATCTTTGGCTAATTATTTTGAAGGCATTTGAAACTAGACAATTCTACTGAATGTTGCTGAGAGTTCATTGTCAATTGAACTCATATAGGAAGGAAACAATGAAGCATCTGTCTCTCAGGAAGTACGTTAACCTTTAACATCCACAGTATGACCCCCTCCTCCTCCTGGCACAAGGAAGGGGGATCAAAAAACTGGACAGGGCTTCTGAAGAGCAACAATTAACACAGCAGAGCAGAGAGCAGCTGTGCAAAGGCCAAATCCCACCTCGTCATTCCCATACACTTTCTGTGTCTGCTGTGCCTCGCCACAGACAGATCCTCTGCCCACACAGAGCCAATTATGAGTTTCTTAGTCACTAAGAAATTATCCCAAGCAGAATTTACCCTGTAACTTTCTGCTGGGATGGACAACTCAGCTTCTCTTTCAACATGAACAGAGGCAGACAGTTTTAAAAACTGCTAGCAATTACTGGGATCCTTTCACTAATCTTCCTCAGGTCAAGGAATTTGTTGCATCTAGAAAAAAAAAAACTTTACCAATAACACATGCAACACTTTATACATGTGCATATATTTTATACACACACATATGTGTGCTATATATACCACAAACATATTCCCAAAAATATCTCCAAAGCTAGATTTCAGCCTTAATCTAAACTCAAACAATAGGAACATATGAGAAAACTTAAGTGGATGGGAAGATGATCCATCTGTGTTCTTCCAGCATCCTTGCACTTTCTTGCAGTTTCAGAACTTGACACCAACTATGAGTGGAACAAAGGATTAGAAGTGGATCCAATGCCATCAGATGCTTCTTAAGCTCTTTAATCCATGAGGGTTTTTGCAAAGAAGAGCAGGGGCAGTTTGCTGGGGACAAGCTGTTTGGGGTTTCTTCTGCCAAGTCTCTTCTGGGACTTGCTGTCACACAAAAACGGTAAGGATGGCTGAAGGGAGAGTCTGAAGTTTAAAGCACTGCCATGTCCTGAGTGGTAGAAAAAGGCAATTGAACCAGAAAACTGTGGCTTTCTGATGAGAGAACTGTGATTCTGTTGAAACAAGCAAACTGTGTTTACCATACATATGGCATTGTTAAGGCTTTATTAACGCTCCAGGTATTCAAAGTTGATCAGTCAATAGATGAGATACATTTCAGCTGAGTATCTTACCCTTCTGATACTTAAACTGCAAAGACAACTGGAAAAGACAGCTGCAGTCAACTATTACAAATAAATGCCATAAAAATCATATACACCCTTTTCCTATGTAGAAAGTATGGTTTTGCAGAGATTTTGTTCTATCATAACATCCAGCAGTAGATTAGGGATCCCATCATTCAGCATGGCTACTGCATCACAACAGAGCAAGGACAGTATAGTACAGGGTATATGTAGTATACAGTATTCAGGGGAAAATTATATATTACATCACTGGCATAACATATCATGACCATGCCAGAAAAACTAGCTTGGGCTATGCCAGAATGTATCAGTGCTGCTGTTAAACAGGCAGGGAGGAGCAGCTCTGCCGGTGCTTTGGGCACTCAGGCTCCCTCCTCAGTCAAAGAGCAGCCAGTTCTGCACCAGACACTCCCAACCCTCACTGCCTACAGGGCAAGATCCACAGACTAGTCCTTAGGGTTGCCCTCCCCTAAGGGCAGACTCAGATTTTATGTGTATTTTTAAAGATGTCAAGGCTCCCTGACCAGTATTCCTTCTGAAGACACATAGTATTCAGTATTCTGAAGGTAATGCAGTGAAATTCAAACACTAACAAAATTCACTGCATTTCCATAAATCTCCCACTAAGGTGGTTTTTTGGGTTGTTTGGTTTTTTGTTGTTTTGTTTTTTTTTTTTTTTAAACTGTGAAAGTCAGGTACCACACAAAGCCACTGAAATGCACCTTCTATTAATGAGTGTTCCCAGAAACCCAAAGGCAGTTTTCACAATTACTCTTAAACAAGCCTAGCAGCATAACTAACTCATTTTATATCCTGTGCTGTTTAAACCTAAGGCTATTGGTAAAGGCCAAATTGCTACATCAGGAAAAAATTACAGAAGACACAGCACTTCTAACATCTATGCACCTGCTGAACTTCAATGACAAGTCAAGCCTTGCTTATACACATAGAAAGACTTAAGAGATTGGCATGAATGAATACATTCATTGGGATGCACCAGGAGAGAAAGAGGAACTGTGCTATTTTGTCTGGGATAGCTTTAATAACCAGCTTGCTCTGAAAAGCAGCGACAGAAATGCAAACCACCTGGTTTGGCTGGATGCCTGCTTTGCAGGGCACTTGACCCCAGGACTTCCTGAGCTCCCTGCCATACTGGATCTCCAACAACAGCCTGGATGAGTAACAACCCAGCAGCACTGACAGGCAGCACCAGGGTTACAAACAACTTCCTCTGCTGAGACATCTCCTGCTGTAATTACAGCCAAGGTGAGCAGCAGGGGCAGGGCACGCCAGCACCCTGTGTTCAGCACCACTTACCCTGTGTGCATCCATTAGCTGCCCCAGGCCAACCCCGCTCCTCTACCTTTCCCCTCAAGTAACCCCAAAAGTCTCTTGAGCACAAGGCCAAGCAAAGAAAAAAAAAATAGTGGGAAGTGGAGCAAAACAAAATCGTCTTACTGAGGTTTCTGGTTTATCTACACGCTTCTTGCTCATCCTTTAAGAACAGAAACCAGCAGAGCTTCCAGCCACAACAAACAGGCAGCTTAACAACAGCAACCTCCAAACAAGCAAGGTAAAATCAAATTAACAGCTTTGATGTCTGCAGCAGACCCTGCCCAAGCTTTTGGTCAGCAGCCTCCACCTTCCCCCATCGTGGCTCATCATGTCCTTTCTGCATCATCACCTTCACTGCTCCCAAGCTTCCAAAATTACCTGCTTGTACTAGTTGTGCTCTTGCTTGGCTCAAAAAGGACCAGATAAATAGGTTTGTGCAGAAGTGCATCACGAAAGTATCAAAAACAAGAAAGAGGTTTCCCCACGGCCTACAGCACAGGTACATAATAAGAAAGGGTGAAAAGGTAGCAGAACTTCAACCACCAATCCCATGATCCCACTGAAGTTAGTGGCCATGCAGGCATGAAATCCATCCAGGTACAGAAGAGACAGCCTTCTTAGGAGCCAGCTGGAGTCACTATCCCCAGGTAGAAGCAATCTGCAGACACACAAGCTGCTTTAGAAAATTAAAATACATTTGCAGCTATTATATTTGCAGCAATTTAGCTTTAATATCTCTTTAAAAGCCACCAAAAGCTGGTTGGGGCTTTTTATTTTGTATAGTTTTTTGGTGCTGGGTTTTTTTTAATCTCTATGCCTCATGAAAATGAACCTAAAAGCATACTTTAGTATAAGCAATAATTGGGCTGTATCATTGTTTAATGAGCCCTAATAAATCTGGAGAAGAGACTCACAAGGACAATATCTCTCTTGCTTCTGAAGGGTTCACCAGGTAATTCACAGTCACGGTCAGTAACTTCCATTATTTCTCATGCTAGAGATAGAATACCATTTTGCCAAATTTATTTGGGAGAAAGAAGGCAGAAGCAGCTTTAATCACATAATTGTTAGACTGTAGCATGGAACAGATTGACCTGCCAGACCTTCAATTATCCAACTAACCCTGCCAAGTTTAGAACTAGGTGTCTTCCAGTTTTTCTTGTGAAAGTCACGATTTTCTCCCATACTATTACAACCCCTTTTTTTAATATAGTGATATAATCAGAGCTCCATGCTCTTGCACAAATGTAGTCTATTTTGTTCAGCCGAGATCTTGAAATATAATTGAAGTTCTTGGGGTGGGTGCAGACAATTTGTTTTGATAATGTTTCCTGTTTATAACAATCCTAAATTTCACTGCATAGAGGAATGAGATCATTATTAAGGCATGGAAGTAGGATGTTTATAGCATTCAATTCATTCTACCTGAGCTTTGAGACTTCATCACTTGGCAAGAATTCAATCTGCAAGAGCACACAGAAAATGCAGACAGGACTGAAAAGTCTCTGCACAGATTAAAAGCATCACTCATTTTCCAAACCTCATGTTGTAAGCATCCTCTGAACATGCTACAGAACAAGGAAAAGAAGAGGAAGTTGAGAAGTTTTAGGAGGCAGAACTCACACTCTGAACACATTTGAAATTTGCTACAGGCAAAAGAAGTAGTTTCAAGAATTTATCTCAACAGAATACAACTGGAGTATTTGAAAGCTATGCTACACCATCACAATTTTATAGCAATGCCTGAAACCTAGATTGACTTCCATCCTCAATCCAGAAGACAGAGGTTAGCTTCTACCTGCCAAAATTAATCACATTCTCAGAGATCAGTTAGATCAAAGGTGGGATCTCACAATACTTTAGAACAGGGAAGACAGAGGACACAACAAAAAAAGCTCAACACTTGAATAGAGCATTCATGAATTGTCTGAATTGTGAAGTATTTTCCAGATAAAAAGCCTCAACTTGTGCAGCTTTGTTTGTGACTCCTGTCTGATTGACAGAAGAGGAGACAGCAGGAGACAGTAAAAGTAGTTTTCAATTCAACTGGAATAACAATGAGTAGGGTGAAGCAGAGAGTCTCACTCCCTTTCACCAACTTAATGTCAAATCCAGGCCAATGCTTCTGCTGCCAGACATTAGTCCACATTATATCATTCAGTTCTTTCATTTTTAATGAGGCACAGCAAAAGAAATCATGGCACAAACACTGCTACGCTGCCTTATCTCTGGGGCCCTGACTGCTGCCCACACGGTTTATTTGCCTTTGTATGGAAAATTTCCAAAACCTACCCACGTAAGCTATCTTGTAAGAAAGCACAGAAGTCAACCTTGCTCCTTGAACACAATCCCCTTCTGTCTTCCCAACACTGTTTGCTTTGAATTAAGGACACATTTGAGAATAAACGTCTGCAGCTTTTAACTTCACACATTGTTATTTCAGTGTGTGACCAGCAAGGTCTGCTCACTCCTGAGCTTCTTGGGCTGCTGATGGGAATGTCCCACTGACTGGAAATAATGGGATGGCTCTTCTCAAGAGAGGGCAGGGAGAAGTGGTGGCAGTGGGTAGGGAAGCAGGGCCTGGACCCACTCCTGGTCAGCAGTTTAGTGATGAACATATTCCACCAAGTCAGTCTAAGACTTTCCACTGCATTTTGTCGGGGCCTAAGGAAAGCAGTAAACCCTTCTCAATGTCACAGTTTAGGGAAGAAACAAAGGTTATACCAACATGCACAGAAGCAACAAGAACTAGTGAGCGCATATAAGAGTTGATTTAAGTGTAGCAACATTGTTTTCCAAACCAGAAACACAACACAACCTTCGAAGGAAGGCAAGCTTAAGCTTCTATTCGTACTTTGATGTGTGACAACTTGCTCACGCTATTGTTCCCTGTAGAAAATTTCCAGTCTCTGTTTCTCTGTTTTATCTTTTGTTGTACTAGTGCTGGCATTACTCCAGCTGTATTTTGACATACATAGTGTCATATTAAACACTGCATTTTGAAAGCAGCTTCAAAATCTTTCCATTTTCAGCAGAAGCACAACACAACATTACACTTGAGAGCTGTACCTCTCAAATTGGATCAGTTAGGAATGAGTTTACTCCCAGCTTACCAATATTTCATATAGGTACATATGTTTCATTCTTAAAGGTAACATTAGCTGTCACATGAGGTACTCATATGCTCTATTTCAAATGTGTACAGAGTACTACAAAACATAAAAAGATTACTGTTCAGTATATGTATAAATCTCCTTACAGTTGTTTTAAAATTACCTTGCTAAAACTACACAATCTAAACATGTACCTTTTCACCTCAATAATGTGGAAATACGTAGACAGGAATTCTCACTGTTCCTGCTCTTCTCATTCTTCTTTTGAATTAGTACCTGTTCATCTAGAAAACAGGCACCTGACACTTTATCATCTTTATTTGTACATCTAGGCAACCAGGACAGAATGCTGTGCAGCGTGTCAGGTTAACACATAATGAAGGTTATTTCCAGCTGAACAAAGGCAACCAAAACCCTCTACCATATTGTGTTCCCCAAGTTTGTCACAGAAAATTAGGTAATGCTAATACACCAGGAATAGCCACATAGATCTGATTTCATGGACCACTGATCCCCCAATATTAGAAATGATGGTGATACATAAAAACCTATCTATATAAAATTGTCTGTCACAGTGCAGAATACCTCAATTACAGAATGTCCTTGCTATTAAGTGCAGCAAACTGATATGCAGCCGACATGTAATTGAAGACAGCAGATTCATTTAAACTTGAAGCTAACTTCATGAGTGTGACATGAAGAAATTGTATTTTTCCTAATCACAAAATCAGTAAAACACTTCTTAGTGTCTAAAATAATACAGTTAACAAATAACTAGTTGGCAGCTATATTGTGTTCTCCCCTTTCTTACAATGTTTAGACTTAAATAATTTCATCTTCACATGACCAGAGCAGATTCTTGCAGGTACAAGCCTTGTTGGGAGGAAAAGAAATCCCTGAACTTAGTCACTAACAACAAATTAAGCTGAATCTTATTATCATATACAAAAAGGAACATCTCCTAGATTTGAATCAGGTATACAGAATAGAAAGAAGACTATGTGTCAGTTTCAGTCCTGTCCTTCAGGAAGGACTGGCCTTGTTTGTGACAACTGTCAAATATACTGGTGCCAGAATAAAGCTATTCACAGGGATTTTAGAGGGATATAAATTATTCTAAACATGGTTGGGTGCAAAAAGGCAACTGTGTAACAGTTGAAAACATCATTAAAGAGATCAGGACAGAAAGCAAGAACCGAGAAGTGCTTAGTCAGAAACTAATAGCACTGCCATTCCACAAAAGATTAGATGGAAAATAAGGATATTTCACACACATGATAAATGTTATTTGGCAAAGGAACACCCTTGATTCTCATGTCCTCCCAAATGCCCAATGCATGGAGTCACCAGGAGGATAACGAATGCAGCAAAGCTCATCACATTAAAGCAAGAGGTGCCAGACAATTCCTGAACCTGTGCCATGTGATACACCCCCATGATTTTCCATTCCATTCCTTCCAGCAACATCCTGAAAACCACTCCGGTTGCAGGCTGTTTCAGCAGCCACAAAAACAGACAGACTCAACCACAAGTGAAAGACTGTGTTCAGAGTTGGCTTTTTTCCTTCTGGCAAGGGTAAAAGCTGGTGCAATGGCCCAGCAGGAGCTGCTCGACACAGCAATGGAGGACACCTTGATCACAGCCATGGCACCAGCATGGAAATACCTGGTGCACAGGCAGCAAAACACCTGTGGCTTGGGAAGGAGAGGCAGCCCATCTAGATATAGGCACAGGGCAACACAGCAAGGCTGCACCTCTGAGTGTTGTGCCAAAAACTGCCCTCTGGCAGGGTGCCTACACAAGGTACCAAACACTTCTGAGAGCAGGAGCATCTCCTGAACATCCCACAACACAGCAGCCACCACAGCTGAGGCAGCTCACAGGACTGAGCCAGTGCTGCTGCCAGGACAAGAGCTCAGGGTACTTGGCCACCCCATGACTGTCACTATGTGCCCACTTAGGGGTGGAGGCCAAGTGCAGCCACCACAGTGAAGCACCTGAAGCACGTCCCAGGAGGAACCAGCTGAGAAGCAGAGCAATGTTTTATTTGCCACTAGAGCTCATTTCTGTATCTGTTCTCAGTATCACCCACCAAGTAAAAACTTACTGATCCTATCCCAAAAGGCACCCTGATCTTTTCAGGGGGTGAACTCTGAATGCCAACCTTCCACCAAATCTTCTCCACCCTCTCAAAGATGCCTCATGGGCAGCTGCCAGCACCAGGGTGCCTCCTCCAGCATGCTTTGTTAACATAAGGAAATTACCAGGCATTAAGTTAAAAGCAAGACCAAGATCTGTCTGCGATGTCACCATGCAGGCTCAAGACACATTCAATTTCAACAGTCTATTTCCACAATCCCAGCATTAACACCTAAATTAAAAACAAAGTTAGAAATAAGGAGTGATCTTCCAAAATTCTAAATACAATCTCTGTTAAATTACTCATCTGAATTAATAGTTCAGTACAAAACCTCCAAGAGATGTTCCACCAGCACAATGATTCCAGCCCAATGATCTCATGCCAACAGACACATATGAAATGCAAACAAGGCTGTCTCTTGAGCATTCCCAGCATCAGGAGCCAATATCCAAGGGGGAAATGCTAGGCTGCCCAAGGTAATGGCAACATGCCCATAAATTTTGGTGGACCCAAGCTTTTATGTCTGCACATCTAAAAGGTAGTTCCTGAATGGCAATAATATTTGCCATTATCGTTACAGACAACTAACATAAACCCAGTTGGGCTGGGAGTTAAAAATGCCAGGAAGGTTTCATTAAGGTATTTTGTGAGAGGTTAATTGTAAAAGCAAGTGACATTCAGAGAAATAGTTTAACAACTAGAGAAGAGATATTTCTAGTTATCCCACAAGCAAACAACTGTATTTTAAGTCAGTTCTGCAGGGCTGCTGTCTCTGCCAGCAGAAGATAAATGCATTTCTTCTGCTTGCTGCACATTTCTTCTGAACCTGAACATACTGTATAAACAGATTTTAGAGCAACAACACATATGCAGGGAATTAATACCAGGCCTGTAAAACAGATGGCCCCACAAGCCCCAGACAACCCTCCCAGCGATTACTTTGCCCTGCCATGTCATCTTCACCTTGAAAGGTGAGACAGGAATCAAAGAAAACGAGCAGTGAATGTCTTTCAGAAGATCAGTATTCCCCATGACTTGTTCCTCCAAATAAAAACGAGTCTCTGCATGCTCTGATAGCATGCCAGGCCAGCTGGTCTCTGAAATCACAGAACAGCACACGTTAAGGCACAGGTTATTCCATGGCACAGTTCAGACCACGTTGCTCAGAAGCAATCCAGGGTGCAGCACCACTGCTCAGGTGGGCACAGCCTTGGCCAAGGGACTGGCAGCAAGGGATCCAAGCTGCTCTGCAACTCATTTCCTTTGCTGGTTGTCAGGGTCACAATCAAACTTAAATTTACATACAAGTGTCCAAAGGTTGCAAGAGATACTGTGCAAACTAAAATATTGTCACCTTTTCAACACAGCCTTCAGGGGGAAAATAATTATGATTTAAAGGAGAGGAAAGACAGACATCAGAAGTAAAACAGATAGGACCAATTAAAGTGAAATCACAGCTTAAGGCATTTTGCTAGAGCAGCTATGTTGGAGCATCACTCAGTTTTGGAAGTTCCTTTGGCAGGCAATGCTTGAGCCAGCAGAGGGAACTGATCCTCACTCCCCTGGCTCCTAGGGACTAGAGAACAGGAGCCCTGACTGGTTTGGGACAGATAATCCACATCTTCTATAGCATTATTCACAGAAATTCCTGCAATGACATAATAAAAACTCACAGGCCTATTGCTATTTTAGTCCTAACTTCTTTTATTACAGCACTCAGGGATTGAATTTTTAATTTATATCTGTATATTGAACACATTCCTAAACATTCAATAACATTTACCTTTTAGAGACAGGATATGGCTTTATTGCTGTTTTAAGCCACACACCCAAATAAATTCTTTTTAATAAAATAGTCAACATTTTCAGAAACCAAACTGCAGCTATAAATGAAGGTGCCTTCTAATAGCATGACAGAGTGCTTCACACACAGATTTTAGCACCAGATACTTCAAAGCCAGACAGAACACAAAATACAAGGCAGTGTTTATGGCCCTGTGATAGAGAATGACTTTCAATGAAGAATTTCTTTGCTGAAACGGTTTCAACCGGGAAACAGGGGAAACTATCTCAAAGTTTCATTGTTCACAAAGTACTTGAGTGTAAAATCATTCCTGGCACATGTGCAGTCACACAAAGCATTCCTCATTTAACAAGAAATACCTGGCTCTGCCTTACCAGACCTTCTGTCTGGGTGATGATTTTAGGGACACATGTTGAGCTAATCCCCCTGGCCACAGCAACTTACCCACAGGCCATCTGCAGAGGCCTCCTCTCTCTACAGAAACCCTGCAAGGCAACAATGGTGCCAAGATCATTAGCCAAGCAAAATCACAGCTGGCAGAAAATGAAGCAAAAAATAGCTCTAGAAGACAAGAATACAGCAGGAGAAAAATTCAAAGAAGGTGAACAGATGAAAATAATTATAGGACAATTTCAGAGACAGTCTTTGGGTGGTTTAAAAGGAAGCAAGACAAAGTTCAGGAAGGGAAACGCAAAGGCAACCAAAGGGTCTCAGCTACTCTGATAACAAGGAGAGAAATGTCACAGGGGATCAACACACTGAATTTAATAACCATTTGGAGCCAGGATGAGGTGGGAAAGATGGTGTTAAGTTTTTTATGAAAGACTCAAGTGTTGGCAACACAAAGACAATGACTCCAAACAGTGAATACTGACTTTAACAAGCTCTGGAGGAATACAGTAAGAGGAAGAAACAGCACTGCTCCTTTTTGAACAGCGGGCTGACCTCAGCCATGCAGCCCCAGAACTACAAACACTGGTGTCACTGGTTGCAATGGAAGCTTGCAGGGAGGTCAGGGCCTCCTTGAATATCAGAGAAGTGTGGCTGCTTGTGCAAACCTGCACCTTTACAAAACCAGATGGTTTTGTAGAACCATTGGCTCTACATTCACGGGTAGAATGAAGAGCAATGCCAAAGACTGTGCTGGAGCAGCACAGTCGCTGAAAAGACAATTCCTAACATTTGTACAAGGGAATGCTGTAAGATTGCTTCTCCCCAATGGAAACAGTGCAGTGCATCACTCCTGTTCTCTACTCCAGTCAACCCCAGGAGATCCCTCTCTTTGGAACAAGCACCTGCAGTGGTTTCATTAGGAACTGACTGGAACGGGAAAGAGATCAACAAGCTTATATGCTTTCAAGAATGCATTAAAACTATCTGTGAGACACAGCCAACCCACTAAGGTAAAGGTAATGTTTACAATGTGGTTTCAGAGCATGGAGTTCAAAAAGAACTGGCATCAGCCACAGAGAGCTCCTGCCTTATCACAAAGGCTTCTCAAATCACAAAGAAACCCGTCCCAGGTATTTGAGGCATGCGGAAATCATGTTCCCTACTGCTCCTCTCCTCATCTAACATGTTTTCAAAATTACATTTAATTCTCTTCACCTTGAAGCCCTCTCAAGCAATCACAGTGTATATTCTACAGTCATGAGAAACAGGTAAATGTGCTCTGAAATCTGCTGTGTTTAGCTATCTGTTCTCTTAACTCTCCTAAATCACTATTCCTTTCAGATGGAATTTATTAGAAAGTTAGAAAGGAGCCAAATATATCAAACCTTTAAAATCCATATAAGCAGCAGAAATTCTGGTTTGTCTAGCTGAAGCCAGATGAATAAAATATTCAAAATTCCAAATATATAACAAACATTGTAAGAGGTCAACTCCTTCATCTGGCAAGCCATTAAGCAAAAGAGTCTTTTTCAAGGAGGAAATATGATACAAACACACCCATGTCACACCCTAATATTAAAACTATTCAATCATCCTTCAGCTATACCAACAGAATCAAAATGCCCACAACAGACAGCTCTTTGAGACCTCTTAAGAAGAAACCTTCTCATCAGAAAACATTACTTTATCTCTCTCCCTTCCATTTATTCATCTGTCTTGTAACATGATAGAAATATTTATACTGGAATGCAAGAAAACAACTTCAGTGCACCATTTAAGGATTAAAAATGCTTCTGAAGAGAAGAGTCACTATCTACAAGCCATTGCTACCTTATAACGCTGGGTAAATTCAGACACTAGCAAATTCCTTACATATTTTAGAGTACATTTATTTTCCTTCAGTTTTACAGCTTTCACTAAGCTAGACAATGGCATACTTTTCCCCTTTGCATGCTGAAACTGTGATTGCTTGCCTTGGCAACAAAATGCTGTAATTTTTATCCATGCCAAAAGAGTCTTGCTTCCTGTATTATTGATCAAGTCTGCTGCAGCTATGGCAAATGCTTGATCAGAAAGCTGCATCACTGGTAGAAAGTGAAGAGCTCCCTTCGGAGGGTCTGCAAAGAAGAATCAAGGGAAAGGAGGTGGTGAAGATACAGTGGGTTCTTTTATCAGCTTCCCAGTTTAGAACCAGTTGAGAATTGCCCAAGTGTCAGCCTCTATCATCACACTCATATGAGGAACAGGCCTTGCACTTACTGTTCCCAATTATTCCCCTCGTGGCTGGAGCAGCTCGCAAAAGACCAGGGCCTTCACAGGGTGGTTTCTGCTGGTGGTGCAAGTTTCAAAAAATGTGCACCAAGTCCCATTTCCCTGAACAGAGCAGAAAAACCAACAGCAGAGACTTCACTTCTCAGAAACCCCGAGATTCTAAGAATCTACAGAAATTCTGTCATGCCAGGGACTTCTGGGAACAAGACATTTTATGAATTTTTAACATCACAATCCTCCTCATATTATCAAAAAGGCTGGATGCCATTAACTACATGGAAGTTCAAACGCTGCTGAAATTTGGGGAATGAGGCTGCACCTCACCATACTTAGAGCTTTTTCAAAAAATCAACTGTAACAAATGGTATTGTAGTTCCAAATTCTGAAATAATACCAGCCTTCCCACCTCTCTGAATCTTCGTAAGAAAAAAGTAAAGATACAGCTTTTCTGTGGTTTTCTTTTTTTAATTACTTTAACATCATCCAGATATCTATAAATCTGTCCAACAACTTTGTTTACGTCACAGTACTGGTGTTTGTTACACTAATTCTGTGGCTTCTCACTTCCCATCTTTTAAAATAGGTAAAATATTTGCCTGTCTCCAGTCTTTTATCTTCCCTGTCCTTCACATACTCAAAAATAATCTAAAATTTCACACTGCTACTATGGCTATTGTACATTTCAATTTTTCATCTACATCACATAACCAACTGATCTTTAGTATCATTTATCATCTTCAACTTACATCTAACATATTCATAAAATTAATTGCATTTTGTTGTAAGAGAAAAAATACTGGCTGTTTATAAGACCAAAACAAATGGAGAAAAATCTCCTCATGAAACCATCAGATATTATGAACCACAAATGACATATGATACTTTATTAAATTAATGACTCTTGCTTGTACTGCCCCCAGCTCAGGTTTTTTGGTGGTGTCAGGAGAAAACGATCCTAGAACTTCTGAACGACCCTAGCTCCTCTGAAGCTAAGAATGAAGGGGATGATGAAATTTCAGCAGAGATCCAGGGGATTTCTACCAGCACAGCCAAGGGAAGGACTGCTGCAAAGGGAACTTTAACTGCTACCTTTCATCTGACTTCACAGCACTGAAGACACTCTGGCAGCTGGCAAAAAAAAAAAAGGAAGAGAGAGACTGTGCTGAAAACATAAAAGGGGGTAAAATCAAGGAGTAAAGTCCAGTACTTGGACTCTGTGACACAAGCTAGGCACAGGGGAAAGCACAGACCATCTTCCACCACGTTCTGAAAACACGAGAGGTATGAGGAAAGAATAACTGCACTAATACACAGGCAAGAGAGAAAGGGCTTCTCAAAAAAATCTCAAGGAATAACACGCATGGCTTAAAGAAAACCATGGTTGAAAGCAACCTAGAAATAAAAAAAATATGTAAAGGATCTATACATGTACTATGTAGTGCATATCTTAAAACATATGTGTGTGGGACCATGGGCCACAGCACTCAAAGGGAAGAGTTGTCATTCATACCAGCTTAGGGCAGTACTGCCCATTCACTGGACTGAGTCCCCTGCGGCTCTGAAGACCCAGGCCCAAGGCTGAATTTGAGAAAGTGTTACATAGCAAAGTGAAGCACTGAAGCAGCCTCTCTGAACGTGCTGTCTGCAGGGCAGCTGGAGCACAGGATGAGCCGCCAGAGTCAGCAAGAGCCACGCCAGCCGCTCAAGGGGGGAGCTGGATGGGAGGGCGGAAAAGTAGGGATGCCAGGCCATAACCACCAGCTAACTTTGGGACTAATAAGAAGAGGTGTCAGTTGACTTCTGTTTCCCAAAGTGAGCAGCAAAAAAGCAGAAGAAAAAAAAAAAGAACAGTGTTTTTTCTATCATTTAAGAGTTATTGCCTTCCTTTGTATCAAATACAGAAGCTGTGTGGCTGCAGCAGAAAAATCCCATTTGCAGAAGAGAGATTAGCTGAACCATCACTTTCCTCTGCCCTGAGATCTAAAGTGAAAATCTCTTCCTCTCTCCTTCCTTTCCCCACTCTCAGGCCCCTGTAATTAGTTGCATCATTTTAAATGGTTAAAAGCATTCCATTACACTTTCAGGTTTTGCTCATCTATTTCTGGCCCTATTTGGTTGCCATACCTGGTGGTAGTGTACTAAGCCCTTCTTGCATTAGCTATTTGCTAACCAGGCTCTAATTAGGACTAAGAGCCCAGGTGGCAGAGAGAGAAAAGAAGATGAAGGATCACACTTAACTGCACTTACCTAAAAAAAAAAAAAAAAAAAAGAAAGAAGACTGTTGGTGCTATGCCTCTTAGTTTAATTAACTTTAATTAACTTCAAGAATAAAAACAGGGCACATGAACTCAGGAGGCTTCACATCCCAGCAGCAAGAAAACAGTTGCTTTCTCTCACTTCTCTCTTATTGGAGTAACTCAAACTCTCCAAACTGGCTCTTAGTGAGAACTGCTCTCAGCAAGCTTAAAGCATTGCCATGGCTCAGACCTTTGAATCCTTCTGTGACAGTCCACAGTGACCCCAGATATGAAAGTGGTTCAAGGGACAGCAAAAAAGCAGATGATGTACAATGTAATAAAAATGTACATATAAAAATAAAAATATACATAAAAATGTACAATGCCAGGTTAGAAATCCATCCTTCACATTAATGTGCACACTGAGCCAACAAAAGGATGGCCACTCCAAAAGGCCAGGACAATTTCATACTTTTAAGTATCACATTACCAGGAAAATGACAAGATCTATTTGGAATGTGGAGGGGTGAGTGGTACAGAAATGGAATGCCTCTCTGAAGGTGTGATGAATCTTGTTCATTTTCCCATTTTTGGACTACATTTCAGATTACTAAAGAAACGCACAAGAAAAAAAAACCAGTCCTGTATAAAGTCTAAATTAGAGCTGATAAGTATAACTCTTAACTGATTCCTAATTTCCTGGTAGGCTTATAGGATTAACCTGAACAAAACAATTGATGAAAGAGCACTTTCCATTACCAGCATTGTGGCACTCATCCAAAGGCTTCCACTTTCTACAGAAAACCTAAGTGACACAGTGACCCATGTAAGATCTGCCAGAGTGTCAGAGACATGGAAGAAAATCACCTGCAGGACCAGTGTTCAGTCACCTGGAGGAAGTGTTGCTCCTTCTTCAGCATCAATTTTGAGGGAAATTTCTATGTAAACAAGGCAGGCATCAGACAAATCAAATATTTTCAGTCTGTAGCACTGCAGAGACTCAGACCATTCTGCACAGCATTTCCTAAGTAAGTAGCACAGTTAATTAACTCTGTGTTGATTAATGGTGCTCTCTCACATCAAGAATTTATTGAGTCTGTTATTATATACAAGGTCATAATTGCCAAACAGCCACAGCTAAATACCATTCCTTGCAGTCTACCCCTTAAGCATCATAATGTAAAATTAATTGGTACTCATTTGTTAATTAATATGAAATATTTTAAACCATGCAACATAAAACTTACCACTGCTCTTTTGTAAACAGACATGAATGAACAGAACTATTTAAATACCTTGGGAAGAACATCCTCTTTGGAATCAGGGTGGGATGGGGGTGTCTTTGTTCTTTGTAGTGGGCTTTTCTGTGCTCAGGCATTTACCAAAAGTGCTATTCTTAAATAATTAGTCAGCAGTTATTCTAGTTCCATGGTGCACAGACCAGCAAACTATGCTCTTATGCAAGAAAATGAGCGCCCACACCAAAATATCTCTTCAGAATAGTTATTTCAGAGTAGCTGTTTCAGTAAATTTCCAAGCACAACTGAAATCAGCTCATAGCAAAGGATCCAGCTTTGCCTCAGCAACAAAGACCAAAAAGACACTTGAACTCTGTTGTCCCTTCTGGGATCTTTAAATCCAGGGTTAGCAGCTTTTTAGGGAAAGGGCTGGCAGTGTAACAAAGCAGACCCTCACTGTGAAAGAAGCCCAGAGATTGGATCCTTAATCCTCAGGATGGGGAAACATAAGCTTTGCACAGGCATGGCCCCTTCCCAGAAGCAGGACCCAGGCAGTCACTGCCAATAAAACTGCTCTGGCTTTGCCCAACCTGTGGCAGTTCCCTCAAAACTCGAGGCAAGTCAGCATCCAGGCCTGTCTGGTTGTAGGGCAAGAAACCAGAGACAGCATCCCAAACCTGCCTCTGCCACGCACCTAAGGAGAGCACCAGGGAACAGATCCTAACCAAGTAAAGCCCCCTCTACTTATATTTCTGCAAGCAGTTTTACTACTCTCTAAGGGCTCACTGGAATACAAAGCTTGTCTTCAACCACATTTGTTTCCCAAAAACGGGGCATGGGCAGTATAAAGTAGGTCTGACTGGTTTTTCAGCTTGGTTAAGGCAGACCTCAGCAGAGAGATGGCTTTTACATTGATTCCACTTGACATGCTATGAACACCAGGGCTCAGCACAGCTCTGTGGGGCAATACAACATGCACGAATTTATGCAATAAATAAAAAAAGCAAGCAAGCTCTCCTCTGGCTGAGCAAACTGTTTATCCCTCTTTAGAGAGAATTACCTTACTGGTCAAACATCTACCGTGGCTTGAAAATATTACTGCACATGTTCAAGGTTCAATTAACATATCAGCTGAACACTTCGTTAAGAACAGGCAAAACTCGGAAGTGTTCTCTCCAAGCCTACTGCTTGAAAGCAAACAAAATACACCAACAGAAGCAGCATCAGGAATTAAACAAATGTAGCATTACGGTCGGAACTGTACCCACAGAGGTGAAGCAGTTATTCTCCCTGCACTTTTTTTTTTTATTTTATGTTACAATATCCCAGCAAGTAGCAGTGCAATTCAGTCTGGCAGACTCTGAACAGCTCAATAATCTCACAGGAAAAGAAAATGCATAAAGAGATTGTGTTACTGCTGTGGGTCAGAGCCTTCCCTATTTGCTTGGTCCTAGACAAGCAGCTGTACACAAGCCCTAGGAGAAAGTCTGCTCTATGCTAAAGCTTTTTGAATGCTTCAGGCACTGAATTACACCTGCTTGTCCACCTCCTCTTAATATTTTGTCCCTACCACAGAGCCAACTGAAGAATTCCCTAGACAACTGTCTGAAAGTGTGCAGGTCTTTAAAGGGTTGGAGACCATGTGTCGGCACAGAGTCATCCCTTAGGAGCCACACAAGGGTTTTCAGACATTTGTTTGGAGCTGTCTTCAGCCAGCCCTGAGGGAACAAGAAGTGCTGAAGATCATGTGCCTGCTCTGTGGTTTGCTGTCATTTGTCTCTCCTTTTCCAGACAGCTCTCTGGTGAATCACAAACCTGCCTTGGAGAGCAGGAAGCATGCATAAAAACCCATGAAAGATATGCAAACTCCACCCAGGAACAGGAACCAGGAGATCCCGAATGCAATCCCTGATTAATGTGAAAGCTGTGCCTACGCCTGGAGGAAGAGGATAAACACAAAGCTTCTGTAACCAGCTACCCCAGGGAACTGCACCTGCCAAGCTGCAGCATGCAGGTGCTCTGGGCTGTGTGATCTCCCCACCAACAGTGGGCACATCCTCAGAGAACCCAGGTCTGGATAATTCACTCTTGGAGCTACACAGGCTACGTGGCTGGTTTAGCTAGTCTTACCCTTCTCCGTGGAGGAGGGCAAATCTGTTTGGCTCCATTTGCTCCCATTTGCAGAAATAACGCTCCTCTGGGAAGCAGAGGATGCACCAATTTACCTGTCTCCTTGGAAATACTTCTGGAAGGAGGAACTTCTTCTAATTAGAAACTAGATTATGCATCTATAAATATTTACCTGTAATAAGCAGAGTTTAGTGAGAAGATATGGGTGGGGGTTCTGAATGGGTTTAAAATGCCTGCTTCATATGCAAGTGGATTATCTGTGTTAGAATTGAATTTAAATGTATTGATCCCTACTTAAGGAGATAGCTAAATGACTAGAACATGGTATGGGAATCAGCCAGCACTATGTTAAACCACAAACTTTTCTGCTGAAGGACCATGTTGTATCCTGATGAGGTTGCAGTGTGCCAGCTGTGATGGTTGTTTAATGGTGTTTTCAACAGCTGGACTCGATCTTAAGGGTATTTTCCTACCTAAATGATTTTATATTTCTAAGACTGCTGAGTTTGAGCCAGACATGAAATAGACCTTGTCTGAAATGTACCCAAAGGGCACCATCTAATCCACTGACAGTAAATTTTCAGATCTGAGAGGCTGATCTCCATTTATCTGAATGACCCAGCTTCACTGTATGTGTGTTCCATGGCAGAGACAGGCAGTCCTGGATTATTAGGACATTTAGGCTAAACAAGCAGTATTGATGCATAACAGGCTGATCTCACTTTTACCATTTGCACTGCCAGGACACAACCCTAAGCCCATGACACAGGATTAGTGACCAAAGACAGCCACCCACAGCAATCAGCCAGAATAAGTCTTTACCTACCAGGTGACCTAGAAACCATATCCTAACACAGCACTTGCTTTTAAGCAGCAGCAATGCTGATTTTACAGTTTACAGAACAAGTATCTAAAAAACCCAATATGTTCATAGAATTTAACACTGTACTAAGACAACACATGCCACCATTCATTTCTCACCTTGCAGTATCATGAGATTGGCATCAGCCCACATGATAAACAGTTTTAAAACCACCTGCAGGAAGGAAGGGCATCACTGTGAATCAGCCACTGAAAGAGGTAAATCAGGATTTGGCTCTTGCTCTGTCACTAGCCCCCTTCTCAGCCTGACTCAAGACACAGAGTTTCTCTGCAGCACAGTTCTCCAGCTGTGAAAAAGGTAACATGCACCTTCTCTTGGCAGTGCCATCAGGCAGCAGCACTGCACCTCCAGCTACACAGTGCCTGCCTTCTCCTCTGCATCCTCATATCATCCCTCCTGCTCTGTACCTCAGCTGCCCAGGGCAACTCTTCTCCTTCCACCTCCCTCGCTACGAACTCTAAAGCCTCCTTGGCAGCTTCTTAAGAAAAAAACTCTCAGATGCATGTACAGCCAAGGTTATTTGAGCCACAGGCTCCACTTGCAGAAAACCCCATTAGAAGTTGGGCCACATCTCCTGAAGAGCAGGATTATGCATATAGCTAAAAGGATCAAGGCTTGTTCACATTAAAAGAAAAAAAAAAAATTCCTCATACTAGGCTTGATTCATGCAAGCAGGGTGCAACAAGATCATTCACCTAAGCCTGCTCCTCTCAAACTGAGGCAATGGTTGCAGAACCTGGCACACCAAATTTACTTCACTGGTAGAACACTTTGGAAATGGTCCTGGAGTCAATGACTAAATAAGTCCCTCTCTTGATTTTAAACTGGAGATAAGTGCTGCATGTTGCACTGGCAACCATATTAAAACAGCTGGAAGCATAAAGACAATATGGGGTTTTTTAGGCCCATGTTCTTTAATTTTTTACCCTGGGCATGCTAAACAACTAAAGACCACACTGAGCAAATCAGTGTTTTACAAGATAATACCGTGGGATTCTAGCTTCAAGATGTCAGGCTCCCATGGCAAGAGGGCTGGCTCCAGCAGTGACACCAGCCCAGCCTGGTGACACCAGAGAGCTTGGTGTACCCATCTACTGCTGTCAGCAAGGCCCAACAGCACAGACACAGCTTTGCTGTGCTGCCTTATTGCACAGAAGACAAAAGAAGTAACCTTTATTACAAAAATCAAAGAAAACAAACACCTAGAGAGGCAAGAATAAAAACACCAGTGAAAAGGACATGATGTCCACCTTTATCTTTTAGAAGTATGGGAAAAATTAACTTTATGCATAGAAGCACAGCAAGGCAGGTGCTGCTACCAGTGTGTTACTATAAATACAAAGCAGTTTCCCCATATTCCTGCAAAGCTGGTCTAGATTTGATACAGCCAAAAGCAAAACTTCATTCAAGGATGAGATTTCAGAAGCAATCTGTGGTACTTTCACCTCGGAAAGGCAAGGAGCCTATCATGTTAAAATGATGCTGTGATAAAATGGGTTATGTTCTCCATCTGAACAGTATTATCTACATTATTAATGCCAAAGTGCATATAAAAGCTTATTAATGATCACATTCATTTCCTTTCCCAGAAATTATTTGATTGTATTTAAAATGTGAAAGCTTGTGCACCTAATGGTGCAGTTGACTGGTGCTTTCTCTTCAGCTGATACACTGCAGATACAATCCTTGATTTTTACATTTTTACTCTTAAATTTCTGTAAGCTACATGCTCTACTTCTGGCAATACTTCGTTGTATTTAGAGGTATGCAACCAAGTAAACACCAAACAACTGTTTTGCTAAAGCTTTTGCACAGACAAAAGACATTTGTTCAAGCAACAAATCTATAAAATTACAAAGGTTGCAAGATAGGGAAAGAAACAGGCCATATAACATGATCCAAAAAATTGACAGAATAAAAATCTTAACACTTAAGCAGAAAATTATTCATCACTAGAGATTATTTGGAGACTTTGTGTCATTAAGGATATCAACACATGGCCCTTGAAGCAATCCTACACGTACATAATTCAATAACACAAGGGTTTTCCATAAGAAACCAATTCCTTTATGGAAAGGAGCTGAATCCTTAGCTCAATAAATAGGTGTCATTGGGTACGTCAGTTAAGACCATATGCAGGAGTTAACTACTCTGGTTTTGCCTACTTCCACACAAAGATGCAGTAGCATGCAGCTGTGATGAGGAAGTGGGGCTTTGTGAGGGCATTCTCCCCAAGTACTCTTTTAAAAACAACAGAGCAAGCCTTGACAAATAATTGCAGCACAAAAGTGCACGTCTATATATAAAAACCAGCTCGTAACACGAAGACCAAACATCAAGCAGACAAGCCTGCTCAGCTAGGAGATTCAGCACCGCATGGAAGAAATTCATTCAACAGCCTCCATTTTTGGTTGTACATCTGCAGACAGGGAAGGTTTTTCTTCCCCCAAAAGCAAAACACATGCAAATGTCTGTCATCAAAAAGCACACACTCTTTCAGAATGTCACAATTACCTAGCCACAACTGAATGCTGTAATTTGTTGACCAACTCCTTGCAAACTTCCAAGAATGACCTCAAACCCTTGGTTGAAACTGCAAAATAATTTCTCCCCTTTAAATGTAATTTTGTAATGCTTTGATTCCCACCCATCCCCAGGCTGAAGGGTTCCAACATGCTGCTACATGTTTCTAGTGCAGCAAAGAAAAAAAGGCTGAAGCCACAGACAGCAGCTGTGGGAACTTGCCAGCCCAAGCTTTCCAGCAAACAAAAAAAAAAAGTGACAAATGACAGATATGTACTTCTGGAAACAAACAAAAAAAATGCTAATTTGAATATGGGAAGAGCCAAAGAAATGCACTAAAGGGTATTTAGAGAGGTAGTCTGTCAGCAATTTTAGCCCACCTGTATGTTCTGAAACATACACAGGCAGTATGTGAAGCAGAGCATTCAAGAAAAGCAGGAATTAGAACAGAGGAAATGGTCAATGCTATCAGAATATACTTTGAAACATTTGCCTAACAGGCTTACACCTACAATATCTGGCTCATGTAGGCATCTGTTGACACCACGTTAGTATTAGCACCTGTATTAGCACCACTGAAAGGAAAAAAATTCTGGAGATTAAAAGAAGTCCAAAAACATAATATGCTACTTGAAGCATTAGTTATTAGCCTAGAATTAACTCCAACAGTGGCTCCTAAAGAGTAAGCTGCTCACTCCACAAGCAAAGATCTGTAAATGGTGGGGCAGCTTCAGGAAGAGGAGAAGGCACTTGGCCTGGATCCTCCTGGAACAGACCACAAAGCCAGCGCAGGGCAACCCTTCCCATCACCAACACATCCCAGCCTCTGCCTCTCCTGGCAACAAACAAGCAGGATCAGCTATGACAGACCTCTAGAAACAAGGCTTAGAAGCTCTCTGTTTCCAGGGGCTTGTCCCCCAGCCCAGTGCTGTGTGGTGCTGCTGACAGAGCGGCACCGACCCAAAACTGTGCCCAGGGGAGGCACAGCACACGCAGCCACGGCGTCCAGCGACCTGGGACACTGCCACTGCCAGGTCACAGAAATCATCTGTCCACCCTCCAGCGAGGACCCAGGTAAAGACATCACCTTCCTGAAACCCAGCCATTACACAAGCACCCAGGCTGGGAGCAATGTTTATTTCTCCACTAAACGTAGCCATGACAACAACATCTTCATTTAAGAGATGAGCAGGAGGAGGTCATGAGGCACTTGTCAGGCATGGATAAAATACCACACCTCAAGAGAGCACAGGAGGGTAAACTCTGCTGGATGCCATCTGCAATTCAAGAAAACTAACACCTAACATGACAGGCACACCCCACTCAAAACAGCCTGGCATCTAGGCACAACCACTCCAAACCTTCCCAGCACTGCCAAAGAGCAAACCTCTGGAGGATTTCCCTGCTAAAGAAGTATCTGCGACACATCTGAGCACACTACACCACGCCAGAAATTCTCCGGATTCAAGTACTTCTTTTTTACCTTGAAACAAGTTACAAAATTATCAGGAAGTGAAACATTGCAGAAGCCATGACTAAAAAAAACAAAACCAAACCAACCAACCAAACGGCTTCCCTTTCAAGCCTGTATCTTGCTCTCTTTGGTGACCCAAAGCCACCTCCTCTGAACAGGACCATCCCTGGAAGCATTTAGAAGGAATGTAGGGGCATAGTTCAGTGGCAGTCTATACCAAAGGGCAGCAACCATCGCTCCTATGGGTCTGAACAAGACCAGGAATTCTGGCACATCCCAGTTTTTCCAAAGCTTTTATTTTATTTTAAAAAGCATGAAGCCATATCTCACAGTATGCCTGATACCTAGGAACACCATGGCTCTAGAGAGACAGTGGCAGCCCCAGTGGAGTTATTCTGGTGTAACCACATCTTCATTCCACACAAAATAATAGAGACATGCTCCTGTGGGCAAATTCCTCCTTCCTTCCCCACAATTACCTTAGTTTTGTGGCTGAGTATTTTGTACTGAAATGGATTATCTCCCCCTGGCTGAGAGCCCTTTCAAAACCACTTAGAAGACTGCAAATTAATATACACACCTTAATATTATCTAGTCATAATATGAGGAGGGGAGGAATCGTGGCATCTCATGCCACACCAAATTAACTCATGGGTTGCCTGTGGCCACAAGTTCATTACTCCTATTTTATGCAATAGATTCAGGGGCATTTCCTCAGATGTTTTCACACGGCAGAGAGAAAGAATACACAGGAAGACTTTGTTGTCAACTGAATGATTCTGAAATAAGTTAGACATGCCATAACTTGGAAATGTAATTGATTTTGTTAGGAGACTATTTGTTACTGTTGTATTCATTTTGGTTTTAAGTGTATTCAGACACAAGTTCAGCCTTTGCCCAGCAGATTTTTATGATCTTTGACATCTGTTTAAAATTATTTAAACATCTGTTTAATGCTGTTTCTCTGTGACCATAATAAAAAAAGATCCTGATGGTCAGCAAAGAACTGTCAAACACAGGAAAACATTTGGGAAAGGGAGAGAAATGGTCCTTTCAGTTCTAGTCACACTGCATTACCCTCAGCAATCAAGGACAACAGGCAAAATACCAGGAGACAGGATGAGGGCTTGCAGTTAAGAGCAGCTTAAGTACATACACCACCATTCATCTGGGCTCCATTACCCTTATTCATGCATATGCATGCTTGTGAGGGCAGCCTAAAAGTAATTTTGTTGTTTTGTACATACAGGGCCTGGGCTGGTGACACTGGAGTCACAGTAAACTATGACCCTCCAGGTGCACTGGCCCAAGGCTAGCTAGAGCCTGTGTCTGTCTCAGATTTACAGCAAGATTCTCACTGAATCTGGCAGTGCAGGCATGAAACCACCAAGCACATCTCTTAAAAGCAGCTACACAGGCTGCACTGACTAGGTAACTTCCTATTTTGTTTATAGAAAACCTTCTCAGTGTCTTTCAAATACAAAATGATACATTTCCTCTGCAAACATGCACAACTATAACCAACAACAGGCAGTGGAGAGCTTGCATCAGCCTCTGACAGGCATCAACGCATGTCCCACACACATCCCGCTCTGACGGGCACAATGGGCACATTTGTGCCACGGAGGTGAAGGCAGAGCTGGCATCCCAAATCAAACAGCCATGCACAGAGCCACTTTGTTGGCTTTAAACAGAAAGAAGATGACAGAGTTAGCTAAAGAGACAACCTGCAGGCCTGGGGGCAGAGCAGGCAACTCTGCAAGGAAGGCCCCAACTGGTAAGGCAAAATTGAAAATGAGATGGAGACACTACAGAAACTTTAGATTCTTCCAAGATAATTTTCCAAAAGCTGAATAACAGAAGTTGACATATAGAATTATTTTAAGATATTTTACCCTCTCGCACAGTGTTATCAGGAGCAATTGTCTGTTTGCTGCCCAGAACCAGCAGTGGAAACCCTGAAGATGAAAAGCACACTTGACTGGGACATCAGCTACCAGGCTTTCTCTGGAAAAGTCTGCAGGAGGCAAACAAACAGTTCTCAGGAAACCAGGTTACTTGGTGCAAGTATGAGGAATAAGCTGGGCAAAGAACTGCAAACAGCAGGCAGGGAGAGTGGCAGCAGGAAGAATCCTACATCTGCTGATTACTCAAAGGATAAGAGAGGTGGGCAACAACTGCTGCTCAAAAAGCAGCCACAAAAGTCACAAGCAGAGCAATATCTTCACCCTTTGAGAGTGTCACTCACACCTGAAAGCTTCTGGCTGCTCACTTCTTGGGGAATTTTTCTTCTGCTCCTTCTGAACTTCAGCTTAATTGCAACAGCTAGAGGCTTTTATCACAAACAACTGCACCCTCACACAATGTAAAATACTAATGCTTATTGAAATGGAAAAGGTACAACCAATGACTTGGATAGGGAACAATACAGCAATAACTTTTAAAACTGAAAAGAAAAAAAAAGTTTTTTCAGTCCTTAAAACAACTTTCACACTTGCTGTAATTAAAATTCACTGCAGAGATGGTAAAAAAAAAAAAGGACCAGATAAATGTGTTAAGATTTAGAGCAAGTTTGTATATGACAACAGAAATATTTAGAATATCAGAATGTTTACACATGCACAGACACCACTATGCACAAAGATTATAATCCTACGAATTAGTTGGAGTTTTATCAATTATTTGAGCTTGTTCTCTGCTTAACATTTAGTCATTCAAAAGTGACTAGTTACATGCCTGAAAGAAATTAATTTAGAAATGAACGATGGTAGAATACACTTCCTGTGGTTAAACTACTTACAGGTTTCTCCTGGCTCAACTGATGAGCTAATAATTACCATCACTGGAAGCAAATTCAAGTAAACCTACACTAATGCTAAACTTAAATTAAGCTCTCCTGCCTAACAAGTGAATGCAGCTAAAAGAACTGATAATCTCTTTTAAGGTTTAAGTGTAGCAATACTTTAGCACCTTTCAGCTGTATCAAGAAAGCAGCAACTATTTACATCTGTCTGTCTTCAAAGCTTTTATGAGACGTGGTGTGATTAATTTCTCATCTGTCTGAATACCACCTGTGCTGTCAGATACTCTTGGTAAGAAAAGTCAAGCATGGAGACAAGGAGAAACAGAAATCACTTAAGAGAAAGGCCTGTTCGAACTCCCAGCAGAGAGGTTCTCCAGTCATCTCCTACATGATGCTCTCCTAACTAGTCAAAATCCAGATCCAGAAGGAAGCTACACAAATCCCAATGACAGAGCTCTTGGTTTCAGAGTCAACCTTCCCTGAGCATCACAACTCAAACCTGAAGCACCCCACATTCAGTGCACAAAGAGCAACCCATGCTCACTCACAGCAGCGCAGGTCCTGACTGCTGCAGGGACATGTGGAGTGTCCCTCACACTCCAAATCTCACTGCAGGACACTGTGAGCTGTGGCCTCTGGTGTTTAAGGAAAAGGAAACCGTTTCCTGAATCGCTGCAAGTTATCACTGTCACAGCTGCCTCAATCTTCAAGAGCAGGAAGAAATGCAGAAGGAGCCTGCTCCCACAACCCCAGCGAGCCTGAGTACATGCAGGAGCTGTTACAGGAATGCAAATCTTCCCAGATACATCACTCTCCAGCAAAGATTCACCTCTCTTCTGACTGAGTCTATCTACAACCACTTGAGGCTGCTGCTACTGTGTCTCTCTCTGCTGAAGGTGGGCCAGCCTGGGGACAGCACTCCTCCAATCTGACAGAAGAGAAGTAGAGCTTGCACTGATGCACACAGAGCTGCTGCTGCGGTGCAGCCCCAGTGCCTTGGTGACACTGCTCAGGCTGCAGGTGGGAATGACTCCAGTAGCAACAGCTCCAAGCACACAGAAACAGGCTCATAAAAACTTCTGCTCTCGGTTTAAGAGGAAGCACCACAGCCTGCTTTGAATGTGTCCTCCCCCTCCTCCACTCTCTCATAAGTGAAAGAAAAAGATCTGTTGAAGAAAATTAAGGAAATGAAAAGAGATCCATCCAGCAGGATGGGTACAGGTAGACCAGCACGCCCCTCTAAAAACAACAGGAAACCTATGTCCACAAAGAAAAATTATCAGCCTGTCTTATCATGTCCCAGGCCACGAATAATGAGAAGCATTCACCAAAATTTTGAGCATTCTCAAACTAGGCACACTACAGGGTGTCACAGCAGCTCTGAGGAGCATTGTCTCTCTGCTTTGAGATTTTAAAGACAAAAAGGGAGAACCCTAAGACAATAGTCCGTCATTTTTCCATGGCTTCACTAAGATGTGATCTACCTGACTTAAATCTATTTTGACTTCTACTGCTGCAGCTGAAATTCTTGCTGTAAGATGTCAGCAAAGGTTTAAAAATGTTAAAGGCAGTAAATTCAAGGGCTTCCTTAAACATATAAAAAGCAATGAAATTGTACAATTTTGGTCCTTTGTAACACATGTATTTTTAATATTAATGCTTGCTGTTTTAACACACAGCTCCTACCTGAATCTCATTTATGAGACTCGGTCTGTGCACCATGAGGTAGTGAAGCCTCATGGTGTGAAACATTTTCTTTACCAGTCATAAGCATCAGATCTAAAGATGAGGAGGATATTCAAGGGACATGTCAGGAGGCAGCCCATAAATACTGCCTTCTTTTACACATGAAAATACATTATAGTCTGGTCTCACAGCATCACTTTCATTTTAGAAGCAGCTTTATCATTTGCTGCTTTCAAAACTCTTTCCAATGTGCTATGTGGTGGCTTTCTGCATGTGGAAGATTTTTTTGGAAAAGCATAAATAGACTGTGAGCAAGGCTTGTGATCTCCAGGTACAGGTATTTGGAGAGGGCTGGCTGCAGGCAGTCCTGAGCCCCACAGGAAGGGTCTGAGGCTTGCAGGACACCCACGCTGCAGATCACAGGCGGACCACGCTGAATTAAAAATAGCAGATTAAAGCACGCGAAGTGTGTAACAGTTGGTAGAGTATATGGATATATCAGGATGTGGGAGTCATAATATCAATTTACTAAACATTTATAAATGCTTCTAGCTACCAGTGATAAGAAACAGTTTAATACTGATAACAGCTGTTCTGCCCATTGCTAAATTTAACACGATCCAAGTACTAATACTACGGGTTTTCCTAGCAGCCTGTGAAGAAGGGCAACAGCTTATTCGAAGAGGCACTTCCTAAGTAAAAAGGAAAAATTACTTATACGTATGGCACGGCAATGAAACGATGGAGAAAGCCGAAGGAACGACAGGCAGAGCCGAGAGGCCTTTCGGAAGGAGCCAACATCCACCTCCATCCCAACCCGCCGACGGGAGATGTCAGGGCTTCACCGGGGAGCGCGGGGCGGCAGCTCGGCGGGGACGGGCGAGCGCCCGGTACCGGTACCGCTGCTGCCGCCGCCACCCCGGCGAGCTGCTCCCTGCTCCCTGCCCGGCCCCGAGCCCCCGGCCCGCCGCACACAGACAATGTCCGCCGGGAAGCGAGAGAAGCGCAGCGGCGGCGGCTCGGCGGGCAGCGGGAGCCGGCAGCACACGGCACCCCCGCGAAGGGGCTGCCACGGCCGCCCCCGGCAGGGGAAGGGCCTCCCCGGCCGCTCACACCGCCGCGAGGGCTGCGGCTGAGGCTGAGCCCGCCGCCCGCTCCCGCCCGCCCCGCGGCGCCCACCTGGTCGGCGAGCTTGAGCACGGCCATCCTCCGCCGCGGCTCCCGCGCACATGCAGCTCCCGCGACGGGCGGCGAGCGCGCCCCGCGACCGGCGCTGCTGCTGCGGCGGCGGCTCCGCTTCGCGGCGGGGCGGGGGCCGCCTCGCCTGGTCCGGCCCAGGAAGCAGGGGCGGGCGGGCTGCCGCGCACGGCCGCGCCGCCACCGCCGCCTGCCGCCGCCGCCTTTGTTCGCGCCGGCGGCCGCTGCCGGAGCGGAGCGGAGCGGAGCGAGGGCCGCCCGGGGCTCTCGGCGCCCCCGCCCCGCCGGGCAGCGCGGGGGCGGTGCCGCAGGACCGGGCGGGATCCGCACGGACCCGCCCCGGCCGGGGTCCCGAGCACCTGCTGCACGCCGGGGGTCCCGCTGCGGGAGCAGGCGCTGCCCTCGGGCCGGGTTCCCTGTCCCCCGCAGGGGCGGCCTCGAGGGCACCGCGCCGGCCTCACCCCGAGCGCGGAGCTCTGAGCTCCCGCCGCGCTGAGGGAAAGCAGCGAACGCGCTATCCCAAACCGAGGGACAAGGAGAACCCTTAACCTCTTCTCCCTTCCTTCCATGTGTGCGTGCAAACCCATTTGTCAAATCGTATCAGACAGATACTACTGTTCGACAGGAGTCTTTTGGGGATTTTTTTTACCTCTTTTTGTAGTAGCTATCTTGAAAAATCTGGTAACACCTAAAATCCAGTTCCAGTTATTTCATTTTTCAAAAACTAACATACTAAATAATAAGTACAGTTCAATAAGCAAACAAACTAGCCCCAGAGTCCTGGCCTCATGCTATAGAGGAAAATGAACATCATCCGCTGCTGAGTTGACCTGGGGGAAACTTCAGTTCCACCCTCAGAGGTGGCTGTCAGTGTGACTCGAGCACCAGTGCACAGCCAAGCATGCAAGGCCAGGGGATGGCAAAGGGGGGAAGAGAAAAAGAATTTTAAAAAACCATGAAGGGGTAAATTTACATTCTTTCTTACCCCTCAGAGTTGACAAACTAAATCCCAGAAGCATGTGACTTGATTAAAATCATTGGCACAATGCACAGCAACAGGAGTTACACGCATGCTGAAGGTAATGAGGGTAATTACATTTTTTCCAAGGACATGCAACTGAAGAGCAAAGGACTGAAGATTCCCTCTTCCCCTCCTCCAAGTCACACAAAGGCCAGGTATTTTCTCACAAGTGAGATTCTGCAGTGAAAAACTCCCATATGCTGCAACACATCCAATATGACAGTGATTTATGGCTTTTCAACCCTTAATTACAGAATGAGGTGATTCTAGTTAAAAAAAAAAAAAAAAAAAAAAAAAAAAAAAAAAACAAAATAACCAAAACAGGGAGACAAGCCAATACTTTCTGTGTCCCACCAACTCAGGCCAGAAATTCTGCTTTGACAGTCCACTCCCAGGCTCTGTTGAAAAATACACTCACCACACCAGGGTCAGAAGTAAGCAGAAGTTAGCTCTCAGCTGACAGCAAGCCAAAAAAAAGAAAAAACAATAAAGAGGGGGAAATGGAGGGAAATTTCAGTGTTACAAGGAAAGGTCTGTTTTGTTATGAAGGCCTATTTCCAATGACCTAGCAGTCACTATAGCCTTCTCCCTCCAGGTAAACTTGGTGGAAAGGAAACATAAGGAAAATTATTTTTTCAGATTTGTTCTTTGCTCCCCTCACTTTCTGATCCAAAAATCTGATACAAATCCTTGTACCTTCTTTGGGAACTCTGACACTTTCCTGTCAGGGAGATAAATCATCTGAATGGAAATCTGCTGATGCAGTAGGAGCCCAGCTGCTTGGGAGTCAATAACTGGGCTAGATGGGAGCTAGCGGTCATAGAGGAGATGGGTCATGCCATTGTTATAATATTTTTCTCAAGTTTTTTGTTCCTAACAGGCAGAGTCTGATGCCAGCTCCTCTTTCCCAGGCCCCACAAGATGGTGTCTAGGAGGACCAACCACCTTCAATGCCACTCCTTGGAAAGGCCCCCAGGGACACGCAGAACTGTTCACATCCCATATTAACTGGACAACTCTCAGTTTACAGAGATCCTTATAATTTAATTTACACTTTCCATTTAAAGGCTCATTTGCATGAACTGCCAAGAGTAGTCACAGTGTTACAGTCACTGTCCACACAGTAAAAGAGTTCAAGATTTCTTTGAAAGTACAATGTCCTCCTCTCCTGTTCACAAAATAGCACAAACCACTATGTTCCAATCATGCACTATCAACAAAAGTTTTTCTGAGCTATTTTACTCAACAACTTCTTAGCCCAGGCTGGTACATAACTAATTGCATGACACATTTTCATGTGAAATGATGCCATATGCTCAGCTGCCCTTTCTTTGAAGAAGAGCCACAAAGCCATTAGTTAGCTTTTCAAATAATGATTATACCTGCAACTCAAACCTGTAGCACTAATGTTCACGTTCCATACTGAGACATTAACAAGTACCATCAAAACAGCATGCAACATCCTTAATGAGAATACACTTGAGCTTGCCAGATACTGTCATCTTGGATTAAACCTGTATTTGGAAAGGAAAAAGCCCTAAGGCTGCACTGGGCCTCTGACAGAGAAGAGGAAAGAAACCCTCTAAGGACAGCAGATGCATTTGTTCCTTGCTGACCCATACCCAATCCTAAGAGTGTTCTGTACATCCAGTTGAAGTCTTCTGTGGAACACAACCCCCTATTGCATATTTTAAACAGCAAAATAGGAACATGAAAGTTTGAACCTTAGCACTTCAGCAATTCCTGTCCAACAGAAAGAAGAACAGAACAGAATGCGTTGCAGTTGCCCACACTTAGATTGCTTGTTCTTCTGGCCACAACACAATTACGTCCCGTAGTGTATGGGCCCAGTATCACAGATGTCTGCCTTTTTTTTTTTTCCACCTTGTCCGCAGAAAAACCAAAGTTCCTCCATTTCCATCTAAATGGGGTTGTTCAGCCATTTGCTATCAGCAGTCATACACATATAAGATACTTCCTCACTTAGATTTTGTGTCAGGAAAGCCTCTTAGCATTCTTATACCCAGTTGAGCTCAACAAAACTCCCAGGCACACTTAGATCTAGGCACATGACTTCAACAGAATTTTATCATCCTCATAAACGATCAGCTTTTGGTTAAGATCTCACATGTCATTTTCATATGGGGTAATAGTGCAAGTCTTCATTTGGGTATTGGCTTAGGACTTGAGAGACTCACCATTAATTTTCTCTCATGCCACAGTGTTCCTGCCTGGTGCTTGTTCCTCATGCTGCTTGGCTTGCTGCCTGTAAAAGGAAATTCTCTCACTTGGTGAGGAACACCCTCTGAAATGGCTGTGATGCCTTAAGTCTCAAGGCATCAGTTGGGGAAGGATTTCAGGTAAAGGCCACTGGCTACTGCTCTCAGCATTACTCTGGCAAGACTCAGTGTTAAGAGTTATGCACTTCCCATGTGGTATCAGGGAAGAAAGCAATCTCTTTGAAATAAATCCATTTTACTGTATATACATGCTGTAGGGAGCTGGGACATGGGTGGGAAATGGGTAAACAGCCTGCACAAAAGAGCAAGTTCAGTTCTTCCTGCACCCTGTTCCTCCTGCAGCCAATTATCTGCTGAATTCCTACAAACCCTCCTGCATCTCAAACAGAGATCTCTGCATTAGTCTGATGTTTCTGCAGCCTAACAGGATGTGGTCATTTTAAGGCAGCCAAAAGTCTGCACTGCCACCCTCCTCCCTGCTCCTGCTCTGCCTGCACTGTTGAGCAGCAGAGGCAGAGGAAGGGTTCTGCTCTGTTTTTCACTCCAGAGTCAGGTCTGCTGCTGTATTTAAGCATGATGATCACTCACAGATGGAGGGTGCAATTGTTCCTAGACATATGTTTGGCTCCTGCCTCATGAAGAAAATTAAGTACATACAGTCAGCATATTCCTCAGTAGTGTTTGTTCACCACTGTTGAGCACAGATAAAAGACAGAACTGATACCACAAGACATATTTGTTATCTCTAACCATTTCTAATAACCACCAGATACCTGGCATGCCGCTGGTCTCTACCTGTTGCCTATCCTCTAACAGCAGCATGTGAACATCTTGCTGCACATTCTTTCCCCTTACAGATCAGTGGGAGTCAGATTGGAGTGATGTATAAGCATCATTATGGGTGTCTGCTGTGGGGGAAACAAGCACAAACATACAGAGCTATGTGAATTTGAAATGGAAGGGCTGACTGGCCACAGCAGAAGACTGGCAAGCCGAACATCAGAGACAGTAACTAATCATTGCTGTCACCATCTCCCCTCCTGCACTGCTCCAGCACACAGGGTGACTGCAGGGTGGGAAGGGGGTGGTCATCTCAGATGTATCAAGCTGCTGTCATTGTCCTCTCCAAGTCTTCTTCCGTTTTAGTATGATTCTTTTTCACAAGGTGGAATTGATTCTATTATTTTTTTTCCCAAGGGTGATAGTTTTTATCCCATTAAGCTATTTTTCCTTCTAGATCTACTTGTTTAATATTTACATGGAAGAAGGGAACGAGGTGGGGACAGTCTGAAATGAAACGAAGTGAATAAATCCACTGATAAGGGCAGAGAGGGGCAAAGAGGAGACCTTGGAAGCACCTCCACTTGTCCAGACACAGGCCTCCTCCAAATTCAATTCATTATACTACTGCAGCCATGTAGTTAATGCACAGTAAAGCTTAGAAATATGATACAATAAGAAGCTGTGAATTTAAAGCTGGAATTATAATTATTACAGTCTTCTGCTGTGTTAATCAAAAAGGAATAAACACTCCCTCATACATTAAGGTGTCATTCCAGTTGGTCTGAGCTAGCACCTCTCTTGCAGATATCCATGTAATTAGTACTAGGTATTGAAAACAGGGGAGGAGTTAAGGCAGATGACAATTAGACAGGCTAAACAGGATCAACTCCTTTCTGGTTATGGCAGTCTAGAAATACATCTCTGCAAAAGAGAAAGATTTCACTGACAGTAGAAAGCATTAGCCTCACTTCAGTTTTTAAAGCAACATGTTAGTGGCCTGCCTGTGAAAATACATACCAAATTTTACTATTCCTGACAAGAGACTGCAACAAAATTTTCAGCAATTTGTCACATAAACCAGTGCTCAATCTAGAAACCAGGTAAGTCTACTGTCTTGTATCACATAAAAAGGGAAAGAGATCTGTGTTACTTTGCTGTTTGGTGTTTTTACTTTTCTCTCCTGTTCTTCTTCCCTGGAAAACACCAAGTTATCTGATTCTACTTTAAGCTTTCCAACAGAAAAAACCTGAAAAACATAAAAAATAAAACCAACAAATAACCCAAACACATTAGACACTCCACCACACTATGGAGCTGCAGGCTTGGCTGTGAAGTCTAGACTCAACCACAACAGACACTCTACCAACTCATACTGCACTACTAGGAAAAAAAAAAAAAAGGAGGAAAAAGAAATTAGGAAAAATAAAGATGAGCAAAACCAGATTAACAAGAGGGAAGCTCAGTATTCAAACTTTCTGTTCTCAGCCCTATTCCATTTATGTGTATATAAAATAATCTTCCATCTTCTATGTCATTAATCTTTTAGGGGAAACATGAAAATTTCCACTGATTTACATTGTGAAGTACGCCTGACCTTTAAAGAATTCAGCAAATAGTCTCCAGGGGGTAAGATTCCTGTAACATTGAAACATCCCCTGTACCCCTGTGAAACATCAGGTAATGGTCTAAGTTGTATTCATCTAATTAGTCACACTCACTAAAAAAATATAATTTAGAGTTCAAAAGGACACGACATCAACCTCTCTTTACACACCACTTTACTATACAAACTATAGTAATTAGTTACTTATAATCCCTAGTTCTGAAGTCTCTTTTTCACTTGCATCCTCAAGATTACATTTATTGAACTGTTGCACTAATATAAAATACCAATTTTTAATCTCAGTTGCATCAGGAAATCATTATTTTAATATATGAAGATTTCATGTCCTTGGTCTTTTCACAGTACCTGCATAATCTTAACTTCTGTCTAGTATTAGGGTAGCCAGTGGGTGATCAATGGATGCATGCCAGCAGTATTGAAATCCATCAACTGAAATAGATGAATTTGGAAAGAAACCACTGGGTCAGTTGTCCAAGGTTGCAGTCTTGAAAGTGAAGAACACTGCACAAGCAAAATTGGGAATCTATATTCATCCCTTCTCAATGTGCAGAGAGGAAGAAAGGGCCTGTGCCTGAGCAGCAAGAGTCCAATACCAGTTCTTAAAACCCAGGTAAGATTTGGGAATGTTATGACAGCAAATTCTTTCCCCAAACACAACTATATTTTTCACAAGGTCCAAAAGCAAGCAAAATAATTAATTTTTCATGTCACATAAAGAATGAAAAGCGATTGCTGAAATTGCATTCAATTAGAAGGAGTGTGGAAGCACACAGTGACCAATATACAGTTGCCATCAAAGAGGGAGCAGCACTGTTTGTGGTACTTTGTGTTTCTCTCTGGTATTTGGGTTTAGCTCATAATCCAAAGGGAGGGACTTTTTCCCTTGCATTAGAGAAATTATGTGGCTCAGAGCTCTATAGGGAGAACAGTGTGATAGAGGGTATCAGTAACATTATTTTTGGAGGAATGCTGAAACTCTGGAATAAGCTCAGATCTGCTGATCTGCAAGTTCAATGCAAGCTAATGGAAACAAATCAGCCCAACAGCCTGCAGTCCACATTGCTTTATGGCTAGATATAAAACATGCTTTGCACTACAGTACATTCCCTTACAACAAGGAAACTCTAGACTAGAACCTCACAGAATGAAGATCTGTGAGGGAAACCAATTTAAATACCTCAACACACTAAAATATAGATGAGAATTTATTATTTGTTTCCAGGAGAACAAAGGTACATAGACTATGGTACTGGCTTACCTCAAGCTAATTACATCCCCCCAAGCCATGCAACTGATATATATCCAAATTCTCCCTAGAAGGTAAATCAAACCCAACCATTATATACACTTCTGCTGTAGCAATACTTGGAAACAGGAGGAAACTAATATTCAAGGTCACAGGCCACAGCCTAGAAGCTTGTCTGCAAGCTGAAGAGGCTGATGGGGCTCAGCTCCATGTGCGTACAAAAGGCAGAAAACCAGCAAACAGCCAGCACAGCTCAGAAAATAAACAGAAACACCAAGCTCTTTGGGGCACAGAACCAATGGGAGGGGCAGACTTGGAAAGAGTTTGTTTTGCATTCAGAAACAAAACTATCTATACTCTCCTGCAGTTTAAAACCAGATAATGTGCTGTAGCTGATACACAGGGGTTTCTTGTTCTTCTATCAGAAAATACTTCTGCCAACTCCAAATTTCATCCTGCTACCCGCACAAACAAAGAAAATAGCGTTTCGCTTGTAATCTTTCTAGTGCCTGGTCCAACTGCAGTTTGTATCCCATTTCTTGGCCAACTGTATTAGCTGCTCACAGCTCGAGGACAAAGGTCTTCTCCTGAAGAGCACAAACCTTTGGAATACAAGGAATGAAAGAAATCCAGCAGCACAGTTAACTTAGTTTAGTTTTACTAAATTTTACCTTACATGCTTTGTAACCCCTATAGGGACTTGCATTTACAGGTTGTTCATTCTGAAGTGGGTAATGGTGGTTCTTCAGATGACACAGTTTGAGATGTTTTATTCCTTATGCTCGCTACTTCCTCACTAAAAACTAGGATTTGACTTTTACAATGGTTTATACTGTAAGCCCGAGGGAGGAAAAAATCCATTTTTCTTTCTCTGCTTCAGTTAAAGAAGGAAATAAGTAACATGAGCCATGAAAGGACTTTGATCCAGAACTAGAGAATGTAAATGCTTTACAGATGCCAAATAAGGATGTTTCCAAAGAAAAAGAAAACAAAGAATTCTCTACCCCAACTCCTTTTCATTTCCAAACAAGGTAATGGAAGAATTTTGTAAGGTTTTGATGGAAGCTCCATTTCTCCAAGAGGTTGTTCTGTTTTTAATAAGCACATACATTCATCAGAATAAACAACTGATTGTTTTGACAGGGGCTTATTGTGTTCCTGTGAGGGAAAAAAATAATTTCTTTAGATCATGACTGTCTTAAAGCCTTACAGCAACTGGAAAGAAAAGGTAGAGAGCCAGGAATCCATCCTTACTGCAATGACACTGGTGACATCCTAATGACCTGCCTGATGGCCATGCTGCCTGCACAATGCATCCTGGGGAAGAGCCCAGCATGTACTGACACTGGTGGAGAGCCCTTGGAGAAAGTGCCATGGATAGGAACATCCTGTAGTTGATCAGTTTTATTTCTACTGGATTTTTTGACAGCATATAATCTTGCTCTGGCTTACAAACATCAACATCAGTTCATCTTGCACATTCTTTATGAAAACCTGCCTCTGTGGGTAAGAACTGCTGAGAGTCTTCAATAAAAGAAAGATCCAACAGACTAAAATATGAAGCATTTCCAACTAAACTCTACCTTGCCTCTAAGAAATTAGGATTCTACCCTCTATTTATTTAAGTTGGAACAAGGTATCAGAGAGGAAAGTCATGACTCCAAGATTGAGTACCTCTGCTGCAGTCTATTCAAATCTCCTGTTAAATGGATTTGTCTTGACCGTAGAAGACTTTCAGAGCTCACACAATGTGAATAGCTGTTCTACGTTTCTAAAAACCAATGTGAATTACTCTTTATGTATGCAGAGTACAACAGCTAAAGTTCTTCTGGCATTGTGTGTTCTTATACATGTGTTTTGCACAGTGTTTTGACTTAGCAATGGATGGAAAAAATAACGCTCAGCATACATGCCTGGTCCCCAGATAAAAATCTATAGATTCAGCCCATACAGATGGGCCCTACACTCACACAAAGCCTGAAGCACATTTGTAAAATTCTGCATGAGCGCAGATGTCTTCCCTGATCCTCTTGCAAGATCAGAAGGTTGGGTCAATGGCTGTGCTCCAGATAATGTCACTATTAACATCTCCAGACATAGCCACAGATACAGCTACAAGAATAAAGCAGGTCAGAAATGAGCTTCTAAGCTTATGGCACAGCTGCCTTACTCCCCTCTAATTCCCTAAATCCCAGAGCACAGTGAGAATGAAAAAACACCTTGCTGGTAGAAAAACAGTGCCATAAAGCAGCCAGTGTTCAGATAGGGGAGATGAATGCTGGAGTTCAAAAATGTCAAACCTGTATGTCTGGGGAACAGCAAGGTGAGAGTTCATTCTGTTATTTCTCAAAGCAAAACTATGTGAGTGTATGAGGATATAGCTTTTTTGATTTATACTTCACATTAAGAACAATTTATGCTTGTATACTAGTACTAATGATTTAATAATGCATTAACATCTTAACTCTGCTGTCCAGCCACGGCAGAATTAGTGACTACTTATAATAAATAATGTTACAAATCATACTGCTATCACACAGCACTTCCTGGTAGGTTTTGCAGTTCCTTTAGCACAGGAAACATGTTTCAGTAGAATATTTAAGTGATTCCATGACTTTTTCTGCTGACTATGCAGGAAACTAATTTTCCAAACAGTATGTTACAGACTCAAACCCACTGATGTGGAAGAGGGGAGGAGAACCCAGTCAGAGAGGCAGGAAAAGCCATGTCTGTATTACTGGGATGCTCCCCACTAAACAACATCTTGAACCAGTATGCCAAGTAGGGCAGACTGGTTTAATCACCATGGTCTGCAATTCAGTGAGAGACTCCTTCCTAAGTCCCCCACGTCACACCACTGATTTGCCAGCAGCTTAAGATAGCTGACAGCAGGCTGTACTCTTCCTTTCCAGCATCAGGACAGATGGCCTCAGCTCACTCCAGCAACCCAGTTTAGCTGCTGTGAAAAAAGAAACACTAAGAAGCATTCTTATCTCAGCAATGAGACACAGCCAAGCCCTGGAAAGGGAAGGGAACCTGCCTCCTGAAGAGCAGAAAGCATTGTTCTGTCACAGTGAATAGCACCAACAGGGCTCTCAGAAGGCCTTCTACAGGCAGGCTGCTGGGAAGAATTCACACCATAAACATGCCTTGCAATAATTTACCCCAGATGCAAATAAGTGGTTAAATTTTCAACAGCTACTGAACTGCAGTATTTCTTAGTGTTCTTGAATGTGAAAGATAATAAAATAGATAAATCTGCATCAATATCTCTAGAAAGAAGAGGAAGGGATTGCAAGCATGGCTGGCGCAGCCTTCCCAACTGTGCAGAGCCCAGGTGCTCGAGCCCAGGGAGCAGTGTGGCCTCAAGTGACACTCTCAAGGTTTACAGGCGATTTACCAGCTCAATCATGGCTTGCAAATCTCCTGGTCTCCTCAGAGGTCAGATCCTGACACTCATCCCTGCAGGCCCTAAAACCAGCTCTAAGCCCATTGTTTCCAGAGGATAAATGTCTTCTTTCAACAGAAACATCCAAGTAGAAACTGGGCTAAAAGGTCAACTTTCAGTGATGTATCACAGTTAGAATGAAACAGAAAACCTCCCGAAGTACCAATATCCAATGTGTACATGACATACAAGAAAATAACAGATAAAACTAATCCTTCATGTGCTAAGTAAATTACACCTCTCAGAACAAAGTAACAAGTGTCTCTGATTTACTGAAAGACCCCCTTGACTCCCCTCAAGATGGTTACCCAAAACTAGTACTGTGACCATTTCTGCAATGAAGGTACAGCAAATACTCTGTCAGAGCAGGAAGTCCCAGTATCCACTACTGTGCTTTAATCACTATGTACTGCTCCTCCTTTACGCCCACACTTGCCCAATTTTAAGCACATAAATCAAACTTTTGACAACACTCAACGTGTGCAAGACATTTTAACTGTAAATTAAAAGAGCAAAACAAAACTATTCTCTTGTTAAGACCCTTGTACATAACACTGGGCCAAGACCTTAAATCACCATCCTCAAGAAAAATACTCTGGGGTAAAAAACAAAGCGCTTGAGCTAAACATAGTGGTAGCTGGTACTTGATTAAGATAACTGGAGTTTTATTCTGGCTTTAAACCATATAAAATGGATGGGATGTAACAAGAAAATGATCCAATTAAAGAAGAAAACTCTATGAGTAAAACAATATAAAAATTCAACAGACGAAATATGTTCAAAATAAAAAATTAAAAGTAATTGCTCATCAACCGGGGTGTTAAAAGAGGAACTGAACAGAGTTCAGGATTACTACTTTTATCAATGGGATGAGCTCACATTCCTGAAATAGGGCAGAATAAATAAAAGAATTGCTTGTGTTTACAGAGATGATTTGCAATGGTAACAGAAGTGTAAGAGTCAGAAGCACATTAATTCCTATAGGAGGAAAAATTACAATCCCCAGCAGCAAAACTCCAGAGGCAGGTAATAAGGCAGCATCAAGAACTTGAAAGGAGGCAAGAACAGAGGCAAAACCTTTAACAGATGTGTGAGGAAGTTCTTTGATACTTGAACTGCACAAGAAGTCTCAAAACATCTCCCAGATGGCAGTATCTGTATCACACAGGCATCCTGCAGTGGCAGCAAGGACCCAGACTGGAGGCCTCTGACAATGGAGAATTCTTTATAGGCCATGGTTGGAAAGTGATTAAAAATAACCCAATGAAAACGGATGCAATTCAAGCAACAGGTAATACATACTAAAATGTAAATGTGGTGGTGGTTGGACTTTGTGCTTCGGTTTGGTTTTGCCTTTTTTTTTTTTAATCACTGCATATCCTATACTACATGAAAAATTACTGTGGTACATGGTATTACACCAGCATGAAGGAAGCAGAGCTGGCAGTTGACAGGCTGTCATGAACAGCAGACTTGCTTTCCTAACACCAACAAAATAATCGTATGAAAACACAGTAACTCGAAGAAGTTTGTACTGCAGGTCTGTCTCCAGTGACTGAAATGCCCAAGAGCTGCCTCAACACATAGTACAAAAAGAAATTGAAATTGGCCATAAGAGAAAAAGCAACCTGCACCCAGGAGCATAGATGTGTTTTTTTACTTGCACATGGGCACATAAATGCATCTTAACATGGAAGACAAAATATCTGAGAAGTTATTCTCCCATCTTCAGACAGTGACTCAGAGAGATCTTAATATATATATAAGCCATATGAATGCTTGTGCAATTACTAACTGTAGCTTCTACAAAGAGTAAGTAGATGCTACGTATGTCAGCATTTGGTAACAAAACATCTGTTTCTGTAAACTCTGCAGAAGTGTCCCACCAAAATATTACACACAATACAGCAAAATAAAAAAAAACACAGGGTGGTGATGACTAGCAGGGGAGCACTTTGGAATAAGACAGACTTGCTTAGCAAAGCAAGGAGCCCACTTGCCTCTTCAGTAAAATACCAGAGTCAGCAAAAATACTAGAAAAGTAAGGTTGAGTTTCTTGTATGAATCTTGGCCCACTGCTGTCCCAGACCTATCATATTCTGTGTGGAGGTGGCAGAAAATTTCAAACATCATCTTGAAAAATAGAATAACATCAGTCAAGAAAAAAAGCTTTTGGAAACACACTACCTCATTAAGATATCCAGGCTTGGTATCAACTAGTTGAAAAAAGTATACTTTACCTTCACACCAACAAATTGTAGGTTGTGGTTAACAATGTGTTAGTTCACACAGGCACAATCACCCACACCAGCAGGCACCTCTAGCCTTAGTTTAGATACTAAGCAAAAAGCCCAGTTTCTAGAATGAAAAAGTTGCAAGAGAAGCTTCTCAGCAACCACCTGAGAGTCCTCCATGAGTCACATGTGAGTGACTCTTGCCACAGAAAAACAGGTGACAAAAGGGGCTGGTGCTGCAGACTCAGCAACAGAAGTAGCTTTACACCTGCATTCCAATGCACTGCTCCAGCATCACCCAGGCAAACAGCAAAGACAGCAATCTAGCCTCCTGCAGGAGACTCCAGCTGCACTAGAGTTTGGAGCTCTAATGGCAATTACAACTTTGCTGCTGCGTGGGTAGCTTAACAACCCTACAGCTTCCCATAAGAAAGTCATATTCATAATTTTCAAGAGGAAAAAACCCAAGCTGCTTTGCAACGTGTGCTATCTCCAATTTTATATGCTTAAATGAAGCCTGTACCTGAAAAAAACTGCACTTGTATTAAATGATGACTTGTCATTGTACTTTGTGGATACGTTATGCTAAGTTTAAGTTACCATGGTTGCATTTATCACAATAAATATAACACTAAACAGGAGGGAGTAAGAAACAATTATGGCTTTGATTTTGCTTTTTAAAAAATATCAGGTGTTTGTGATCTTTATTAAGGTACTGACACAAACTGGAGAGGGACTTTTAAGCTGCAGAAGGACTTTTTACAAGGGCATGGAGTGATAGGACAAGGGAGAATGGTTTTTAACTGAGAGCACCTATGAAGGTGGTGAGGCACTGGAACAGGTTTCCCAGAAATGTTGTAGATTCCCAACCCCTGGAAGTGTTCCAGGTTGGATGGAGCTTTGAGGAAGAGCCCTGTGGAAGATGTCCCTTCCTGTGGCAGGGGAACTAGATGATCTTTAAAGTCCCTTCCAACCCCAACCACTCTATGAGTCTATAGTACCCTATAACTGGCAATGGTATTACAGCAATATAAACATTAACATTTGTATACAGATGAATGGTTAATGTATATTGAAGTAAGTAAAAAACTGCCCGCACTCACTGAATATTACAACATTTCAATCTTGTCAAGATTAACTTAGGACATAATGCTACAGAAAGCTGTAGCTCTATCTCAGCAGGGTTTTTAAGTCTAATCTACACATCATTGTGCTAATTCTGTGGAAATACAAGAGACATGTACAGAAACATCTGCAAACTAATGTAAAGAATAATTAAATAATTTTGTATATATTTAACTTACTTTTATTGAGTGAGGAAACAGCTTCTTCTGAAGGTCATTTCTTTGGTCTTAAAAACTGAAATTCAAGCCACCTGGTTTTCATTTCCTGCCATATTCATTCTGTCTCAGCTGCATACTGTGCTAAAAACAAAGGCTCCATTCTTTAATTGTGAATATCAGACGCCTTTAACCTTCATTCTGTTGTTAGTGCCTTGGAATATGAAGAAGTTAATATACGATATCCTCTTTTATTAGCTAAAATAATAAATGGCCAGTTGCATTCCTTTTATCAGCTGGGCTCAAGACCTGCACATCCTTGGAGACTTGAGAGTTCAACAGAGACCAAAATGTATGGTTTTCAAAGTAAAATCACTATTTGAACACAGTTCTTCTACTGTTTTGGATGACAGGCAGGGATTGAAGATCACTGTTTCTAAAGCTACCTAAGTCTAGAAATAAGTCACCTCAGACCCTGTCACCCTATGGTGGTGAACAGCTGTCACATCTGGTCTCAATCAACAGCCAGGAACCAACAGTGAAGGGCGAGCCTATTTCCAGGCTTGGATCAGGGATGGTTTTAACAGAAACCACTGCTTCAGAGCAGAGGGACCAGTGAAAGATGGCATTCTTCAGCAAGAAACACAAGCCCCTCAGGGGAAATGGGGCACAAGGGGAACAACTTGCACAGCTCAGAATTTTATTGGCCAGCTCAGTGCAAAAGATGGTTGCTAACAAAACAAGGAAACATTTGTCTATCAAGATGACTAAAATGTCTCCTACACCTCTGAAAGGAAGAGATTTTGAGTGAAGAAACAAATGGGTACAGACTCTGGAGATGATTTTTAAAACAAACAAGCAAGCAAACAAAACCTCTTTCCATCAAGAAAGCCCAAAACTCTAATTATGACCACTAGTAATTGGCACTAAGTAAGTCACAGTAATTGCTTTGAGATCAATCTTGGGATAAATAGATCAGGTCCACTGATTTACTCCCTCTTCATTTATTCAGAATTTATAAAATACTTGCCGCTCTTTACCCTGCAAATAAAACAGCTTATTAAGAATTTCCAGAACGTTTGGCCTGGGGCTCATGTTAGGAGTGAAGAAGCAGCAGTCCTTATCCAGTGGTGTGCTGGATCCCTTAACCAAGATCCTGGGCAGCCTTTACCAGCCCTACCATGGTTTCCAGGGGTACAGCTGGGAGGAGAGTGCAGGGAGGGCTGCACTTCAAACCACACAAGTCAGAGGAACCACTGGAGGCCAGGGGGAACAAAAATCTTTCCATTACTACTGATGAGATTCAAGACATATGGCGTAACACTGATGTACACATTTATACTTTGGATCAGAGACTCTCACATTTACCTCTTCCATTTTTATTAAACTGACAAGAGTGAGATTTTGCAGTTGGTTCACAGATGTACATTAAGTAACAGGCAATCATTTTACTTGCACATCAACACTTCCTACATTTAGTGAAGAACCAAAATTTGAAAGCTGTTTCCCGTCCCACCCCAGTCTATTAGTAATGAGGGTATTCATTACAGCAGCTTAAACTGAGGGAAAATATGTTCCTTAGCTTGGAGAAAAATATGTAGAATTATCAGTGTGATGCAACATTGGCTGAAACTTGATTTCACAACAGTCATTGCACCAAAAGGTTTAAGAAAGTGGTCTTAAGAGACAAACTTGTAAAAAGTAACAGAAAAGGGAACTTGTGCTATGTAATCTCTGGGCATCACATGGCTGCAAAATTGGTAAGGAAAATACTTCGGTTTAGTTTGCCTATGAAGCCAGTAAACAGAATGTATGCCACAGTTGATAACAAATATTCCTAATGATTCCTAGCATTTATTGTTATGATCATTCTGTTTATTACAACCATATCAAGCTCCAAGCTCTTCTGTAACATGTCAGAAGCTACTTAACAATCAACCATTTTTCAGAGAGTGGAATTACTTCATTGACATGAACAAAATGCTGGGAGTCTGGCTAAAAACTCAGGACTCTTACATGCAATTTTACTTTAAAATTATCACATTCATACTTGGCTGCATAATTCTTTGGAATTCTGTCAAAAAAAATCTCAAAATTTTATTCTGGGCACCAAAATTCTGTTCTTCTGAAAACAACTGTCTTTCTTTAAGCTATCTCAGGATGTCTGAAAAAACATGAATTTAACTTGATCTTGTCTGCAACAACAACCAGCAAAACACAGGGTTATTTGCAAACCTTTGTGAATCTGAACTTGTTAACTCTGCCTCAAGCAGCAGCTCAGGCTGGAAGCTCTGCTGTGCTTGGAAATAAGCTTTGCATTGTTCCCTCTGGAGGTACACAGAAGAGACCACAGAAAACATAGTACTTCAGTAACTTAGCATCCCATTTTCTTGTCTGGACAGAACACTGTGACAAATTCAATCTGACTCCTAAAATGACTCCACTATAAGATCAAGAAGCTGAATGTAAAAAGCCACTGAACAGGCTCCATCTCCACTTTGCTTTGCAGAGGAAGAGCTCCTGTAGCTCAGGCTGGGCAAGAAAGACCAGACTGTATTTGAACACTGTACTCCCTAGTATTTTCCAAAACAATTAAAATTTGGAAGCTATATTCTTCCAGACCCCCTGGACCTGGTCCAGCCTGAGCAGCAGCATCAGTGAGACTTTTCCAGCAGGGAGTGACTCTCCACACACCCAGGAACTGCTGCAGTTGCAAGTGCAACCAGGTGGGTGGGAGGATTTCTCTTCAGTGCTCTCACTGCCACCAGTGCTACTGTGCCAAGACATGAAAGGTGAAAGAAAGTCGTACACAGGGGTAAGAGTGCAGCTTTCAGGGCAGCAAATGAGGTGAGAGATGCAGTTAGAGAGATCCATTGATAAATGAGGGACAAACAAAATGCGTACAACTGAATCAGAACAGTGGCAGTGAAGGAGGTGTATGTGAAATTAGATCAGAAGACACAGAAGTGTAAGCAATAAAATGCAAGTAAAACCAAACATAAAACTGAGGAAACTTTAGATCTTTATCTTCAGCTGCTCTCAGAAAGAAGTTTGGACAAACAAAAAAAGTTATCCCAAATTTTTAAGGTAAGCATGCCCTAAGGATAACTGCTAGCCTTGGCTAATTCTAGCTCCATCAGCTCAAGCTCTCAAGGGGCATGGCATCCTTTGATAGGAAAATTTAGACTGTAAGGAAATTTAGGTATATACAACCCTTGGCATCATTTTTTCCATTAAAAAGGACAAATGAAAAAAAAAAAAATCAGATGCAATCAGAACCCACATTAAGTGGTAAAATATAATACTCCAAACTAGTAAGAACCCAAAGAAGTATGGCTTACATTCTCTTAATTCACTGCCCCTATCCAAATGCATAACTGCAATTAATTTTAAAAATAGATTAAAATAAAAAAACACATACCTTTTTTCTTACAGGTGCCTTCTCCTTTTTCTGCATACAGGAGAGTCTGTTCAGGATAATCAACTGTCAGCGATGCTTCTATCCATAAAGCTTCTCTTGCAATTGACTGATTAAGTTAGGAGCTCTATGTAAATCCAGAAAGGGAGTTGGAGGACAACTGGAAAGGAACTTAGTTCCTTTAAAAGAAAACCTAATTAAAGAAGCTGAGGGATTGTCTGGACATGCCGATTTTATGCTCATTACTTATATTTATCAAATTTCACACTAATTCTGTGACTAGGTTAACTTCTCAGTTGCCAAGCCATGGCCTGTCTCACATTTTATAAACAAGTAGCAAAACAGCAGATGTTTTGATCACTTAGCCTGCTTTTCTGCATTCACAGCACAATCAATTATCCATTAAGGGAATTTAAACAGCAGTGATCCAAATCCTTCCATTCTTTGTTGTCCAGAACAAGAAGTCTCCAAGTAAATATCAGCCACTACCTCAGAGTAAAACCTTCCCATTTATTAATGGCTTTAGTTTGTACTGGAAAAGGCACATGTTTGTTTACAGGTGGACAGATGTCATACCTGCATAGTTACTTATTTCCCCCAAGTTTCCTCCTTAATCTTCCTGCGCTGAATAGAACTGTCTGGTTGCTAAACAACAAAAGCAAAATCCTTTACGAGCTGCTGTAGGCTCCCAGAAAATCCCAATCTACAATCCAGAGTGGCCTCTTTAGGTAAGAATTCCAGAGATCCAGTCTCAAGAAAGATAAAAATGCTTCCTGATGACTCTGCATATCAAGAACTGTACTTAAATACTGCCACTTCAAACATTATTTCATACCAGATACTCAGGATAGCAAAAAGCCCAAACATGAACATGACAGTTTTATGTAAAATTCTGTTTCATCAAACAGTTCTCCTTCCCCTTTCTGTCTTCCTCAGATAACAAGGGAAACATTGCCTCTTCCTCAAAAAGATTTATGAAAGTATTTCTGAGATTCAAAAGTGATGGGCTTCAAAAAATACAAAAATTAGAACAATTTGAAGTTTCTCCCCTCCACTTTGAGAAGATTTTTACAAGTTTACTTATTTCTAAGAATAATTAATTTCTAAGAATAATGAATTTGCTGAAGCATATCTAGGTGTCAGGAGCCATCATCCATTCCTACCTGTTTCAGATCTCTCTTTTGGCTCATCTCTCAAAACTCAGTGCTTTTTTTCAGCCCTCCTCCCTCTCTACTGGCACTTGCTTGGTTCTGTCTTGCAGAACTTCTGAGGCAATGAAGATGGCAGGCTCTCTGTAATACAAACAATACTATTCAGTGACAAAGCACTAGAAATAGACTAGAATGCACCTTATTCTCAGAGGAAACAATTCACCAACAAAGACTTCAAGAAGCTGCAGCTGGTATTTACTTAAGTTTTAGAATACAACTCACTGTTGAAAAAGCCACTTTCCTCCCCTTTCCTAACAAATTAGTACCCTTATTAACAAAAGGGTTCCAAGTTGCTTTTGTGCCATCTCAAACCCCGAACAAAAAATTAGACCTGAAAGGCAAGGTGAAATTTTCGTATATGCTGAACAGTTAAAGACTCTCACATTTATGTAAAACAGCAGAGAAGTCAGATAACACCACTGCACTGAACTTGCTACAATGGAAATGAATCACTCAAGCCAAGGACTCACAGAACAAGGTGTCTGATAGCCAGCTACCGCCTCCTGTTATCTTACAAACATGATATAATGTACACTACTACCAAAATTATTTATTCTTGGGTTTTATGTGGTTTAACTGATACCAAGACCTTTTTCTTTATAGTACACACACAAAAGGCAAAAAGCAAATGAGAAAATAGAATGCTTTTCCTAGAAACTGCCTCACCTAAGGTGCTGGAGACTTAACTTTCCTAGCTCTTTAACAGAACTATGGCACAGCCTATAAATATCTGGCTTTCTAAACATATGATCAGTACGCATAATTTTCACAAACAATTTTACAAATGCAATTTACAATAAAACTGCTAACTTCTGAAAATTTAATAAGCCATGTCCACCATGATACTGCATATGAAAGAGTAACAACAAGCAATTGAATACTACTTTTTCCACGAAAATAAACGGATACTACTACAACCATCAGCCAGGCTACAGCTACATTACTGAATGACAAAGATACACACATTAACTACAGTTAGTACATTTTTCTTATTTATTCAAAAGCTAGTGGATGACAAAAAGGGTTAAAATGTTTTGTACCACCTATTCATTACATGAACAAATACTTACTCAAAAGAGACTTATTTTACAAGCCCCTCTGTCCAAAAACCACACGCAAATTAGTTTTTATACACAAATGTTTATTTCTCAAATAAACTTCCCCTTTAAACACAAGGAATGAAATCTAAATCTTCATAAAGATGGATCCAAAACAAAATCCCTCCAGTACATTGTAATCACTGTTTTGTTGGTCACTACTGGCTTTTAACTGTTTAACATCAAAAAACAAGGACATATTTAAAAAATCATGCTACTGGATACCTAGCTCTGCCTCTGACCAGCTCTACACTGATCTCCAAAATTTTAAAATTTTACATCATGAAATCCGAAGCATTTAACTGAACAACAGCTGTGCATCAAACACAAACAACTGAACAAGAAGATTATAAGATGTAATCAAGTTCATAACGAATATACGTGTTCTTCTCATCATTATAGATTCTCGGATAATGTGCTATCAGAGCATCCTGTGATCCAATGTAGATTGAATTATAGATCTTCCAATAAACATCTCTGACTTTTCTGGCAGGGTGAAACAAACCCTAGAAAACAGAAAAGAACAAAATATAATCAAAGCTTGAAGTTCCAGTGTTCTTTTATTGAATTTAAACAAGTGTTGCAAAATAAGCATTTAATAAATGGGCAGAACATACAACCTCTAGGAAAAAACAGTTTTATGTAATAACAAAATACAAACAGTACTTGCAAGAACATACATCGCAAGAGACTTTCACCTTCCTACTGATGTCAGTATCTTCATGCTGACGTCCCCCACAGAAGTGTGAAATCTCCTATCTGCAAATTGTTACTAAAATGCTGTCACAACTTCTCTACACTGACCTGCATTACTTTAATCTTGCTTCCCACCTGTTAGGAGAGTTTTAAGTCCATAGCCAACACAGCCACTGTCACGTGCAATTACACGGAAAAGGAGCCTTCAGATTTTACCACCCCATGAACATTTACAGAAGCTGAACTGTCTTGTGTTGATCTAACAGTATCAAGTCTAATCAAAGCACTGTTTTAAAGTGCTGCACTCTTCTAAATGTCTGTTTTTCTTGGCTAACAACAAATCATGACTATTAATCCTATCCTCTCATTTATTTATCTCACTGATTACTTATCATAACCCCTCCCACAGCTAATTTATTACATACTCATTAGTTCACATCCTCAAAATTTGTGAGATGCTTCCAATTTAGAAATCAAAGTGCCAGGCAATTTTAGTCAACTGATATTCTAAGTTACCTGCTCTCTCTGCACGAGTTCTGTGATGTAATCAGCTATCTCCCTATACCAAACCCTCTGTTTACTGCCTATTTCAGCTATTCAAGTCCTTAGCACAGAATATTCTGTTTAAATAATACTTTGGAGAAAAAAAGTCAGTTTTTCCTTTGCTGGAAATCACTTTTTTGTCTCCTGGAAAGAAGCCCTGCCTGACAAGTGCTCTCTGCTGCCCCAGCACACATAAAGCCTTACCTGTAAACAGTACTGTAACATCCTGCAGGGCCCAATAGCGACTCTGAGGCCCTCCAGAGCCCCCATAACTGCCTGGATGACGTGAGGAGAGGTTTCAAACACATTGGGCCACACGTAATTTAACAAGTGATTAAGGGAATCTTCACAGCCGAACCCATAAACACCAAGGGACATGTGCTGCACCACAGCACTGGCAGTTTGTCTGTGTACAAGATCTCTGCAAAGAGAACAATGGGTATTAATCAATGAGACTTAGAAGCAACATGACTGGACAAGCACAGCATTTCTTTTCAATAACACTTTTCCTGAAAGCACTAGTAACACTTTTAAGCCATACTTACTGACAGCAAGAGGTTAAGTATAAAAAAGTCAGTGAAGTAAAAAAAGATGGGAGTTTTCTGGAGTGCAAATTACTGCACTCCAATTCCACAGAAGCACCAACAATAGAAATTATCAAAAGCAGTTTTAATGGAAGAAGTCTTGACACACTGAAGATGCTTTTGTAATTTTAATCTTCAGAATTATTAATAGAATTGGAGCATATATAATCCCAATTGTTTGCAAATAACGGCTTCTAAATTATGCTGGTCACTTAAAGCCTTTAGCAAACAAGAACAATGTGCACATTTGCTATAATTAATGGTCTTATATACTTAAAAATATGACTAAGGGTAACTGTACTACAGAAGTGCACTCACCTGTCCATTAAAGCATCTTCAAGCAATGGTGTAACAGCATAAATGTAATCTTTTCCCATCTCTCCAATGTATTCAAACAGGAAAGAAAGAGACTTTAACACACCATTCTGGACATTCAGTTCTGGAACTCTGTATTCATTCATGAGTGCAGGCAGCACTGTGAAAGGTGAGCATGTTTCAGCCACAATAGCAATTGCTACTGTAGTACATACTCTGTTCTGCCTTTCCTGTACTTTCAAGTTGTTTAGCAGTGTGGCCAATACATCATGAGGTCTGGAAGAGAGAACATGGGCATCCATGTCAATAGATTCAGTGAGGATTCAGATAAAATTAGTTAAGCTTCAAACAAGTGGCGGAGAAATATGGTTTAGCTCTCATAAAAAGTTTAGGGAACTGAGAAACAAACTGAACACTAAACATGAAACACTAAACTCTAGAACAGCTTAAGGATTTATTTCCACAGTCAACGTTTCTTACTTTATCTAGACTTTGCTTTTCCCCACGTTCTTTCTTCCTCCTGTGAACTCTGGAGGGTAGCAGAGCCTCCGCACTATTACTGTGATCCCAGAGAAAACTACAGACTTTCTAAAATCAGAAGCATTGGCCGAGATAGGTTATGTCCTACATGACAGGAACAGCCAGCACTCCTGGCTGCTTGCTCTATCTGTATTCAGTCAGTCATCAGCCACTCACAGAACATGCATAAAGGTGGCAACTGTACTTCATTCTAAAATGTGCTGACTTGTAGTATGACCTTAGTGGGAACAAACCTCTAAAAAGCAATAAAACTACTGATTTGGTAGGCGAAAGGGGGAAAAAAAGAGAGAGAAGATAAATTATTTAAAGGAAAGTTTATGAAATAATACAAAGAGGGTCTGAATGCACATCACAGCATCAAAAATTCAAGACAATAACTTTTACTCCCAAATAAGTTTCTAACCACATTAGTCCACGAATTTATTTTGGAAGTGCAACATCCTATGTTAACGAAGAATACGTGACTATATTCTTCAAAACGAGTAAAACCATGTCTGCACATAAAAAAATGTAGAGAAGTCTGAATATTTCCTACCAGAAAACTAACAATCATCACTATGTTTGGTAACTGTGTGAAATGAATAAGCATTAAGCTGACTTACCCAATAGCTTTTGCAATATAACCAAAAGTGTTCACTGTGGCTCTTCTGATAGCTTTCTTGTGAGCTTTTAATAATTCAAGCAGTTCAAAGCAGATCCTCATCCATTCTCTTGCAGAAACATACTCTGCACCTCTGAAAGAGAATAAAGTGAGTTATCTCTTCAGTGATCCAAGAAGTTTTTAAATAAATCACTTATTCATTTGCTATCCACAGAGGTAACAGCTAAAGCATTTCCTTTATTAGGTGTCTGCTAAATACTCCAAGTTTTATGCACAACTTTAGAAATATCAAGAGATATGACAATAAGTACCCAGATGCCAAACTTGAGCTTTTTCTACAATAATTGCCCAGAAAGAAGGTTAGATATTTTCTTGTTACTCGACTTACCTGTCTGCAATACGCCCAACAAGATCAATACAATTTTCCTGTACTTTTTCATGTCTGTTCTTCAAAATAGGTGTCAGCCGTGGCAGCAGGTCTTTGATTGGTGGTGTCATCTTGTGCATACCTATTGAATTCAAAGAGGCACGTTTAGTTTTACAGTGGTTTATTTTGCTCTTGAACAGCCAAGTAATCAACACAGAAACATACCTATAACATTGACAATAGCCTTAAGCGCTCCAAGTATGCTGCCCAGTACTTCAGGATATTCTTCACCCAAGTACTCATACAAAACAACACCCAAGTGTCCCATCAGTTTTTCCTACAACCAAGTAAAAAAAGAGTTAGATGACAATTTTCCCCTCCTCTCTCATTACTATGACCTGCTAGAGCAAATCTGGAAGAGAAGTCCATACCTCTTGACAAGTCTTCATGACCACCGCAGTACGAGAGATCAGGTCAGCAGCCTGCTGCCTGACTTTGGCGGATTTGTTGTTCAAACGCCACAAAACTGTACCACAGATCTGTGGCAGGTAGGGTTTCACTCTTTTGCCTAGAGCATTAACCACTGTACCAAAACCATTCAGCATCACAGAATCCTGAGGGTAAAAAGAATAAAGGAAAATCAGACAAACAGCAACACTGCATTTTACCTAAGCTTGTCAAAATTTAAAATTGCTTTTAAAATGCTAACATTTTCATTGGATGTCATTGATTAGAGAACTGACATCTAAAAAAGGATGCTAAAAATCTAACTTAGAAGCACATATTCCTGTATAACAGGCTTACAATTATAGCGAACCAAACACTCCAACACCTGGCTGTACCTCTGTGGTCTGTTCCTGAAAGGCGTACAAAATACCATCAATGAGCTGCTCTTCCAGTTTATGATCGATGTCTGCTGCCCCCAGATTTCCCATTATCTTCTCAATTGTTTCCATGACCATTTTTCTGTACTGCTCAGCCTCATCTTTCAGATCATCCACAATTCTAGAAATAATTTCTGCTGCTCCAACTTTATTTGCCAGCTCCACAGTCGTATCAACCAACTGAAATAGAGAAATGTTAAATCAGCAAACATTAAAAGTCGTTAAAAACTACTTTCTACATCTTGACAATAACTTCCCTAGCCTGAAGAAACATATTCAGACCACTATAAAAAACTAAGTTTTACCTTTAGAAATCATATAGTGTTTTTAAGAACATAAATGGGGTGAATCACCCCACCCTACAACTGATGAAGACATTCACAGATGTAAAATGCCATGATAATCCCCTAAGAACCTGAAAATGTTCTTAGATTTCTAATTTCTAAAATGCTAGTACAAACAAAAATGAAGTTTTAGGATACAGAAGAACAAACACTCACTGGCCTGAATTAACATTCTAGCTTTCTTCCACTGTAAATAATTTCCCAGCTAAAAATCCACCAAAAATACCTGTCTGTAATTTCTTCTGTCCAGTGCCATTCTGTGCTGCCAAAAATGTTTGAAGAAGGGTGGCAAGATTTCTGTTTTAATGTAGTTTGCTTCAACACCATCCGTACCACAACACTGCTTTACCACCTGACAGGAAATAAAAATCCAACAGTTTTAATCTGGTGTAGGGTGTGGGGTGGGTGATTTGGGTTGGGATTTTTTTGCTTTGGATTTTTGTAATACATACTCAATACCAATGCTAAACTATCATTCTGACGTACCTTCAACACAATTTTTTTCATCTCTTCATCAGGAGACTGGAATTCTCTGATAAGAATCAGCATGACTTCTCTGGTGTAGTAGTTTGCATACTCAGCATCCATGAGTGGAATCAGGTAACCAATCGCCTTCAAAAACGCAGCCAAACCCTATTTAAATGAAAAATATGTCTCTAATAAGTTACAGCAAGTACACATCCATCTCAGTTCAAACCAAAGAGAGTATTTTAGATTTACCTTTCCTCTGTGTTGACGTATACCCTTCCACAAGGGCTTCAGGACAGAATCAAATGACTCGATACCATAGGGAGTGGCTGCCTCAGCCAAAGCAGCAATGGCCAAAGCGCTGATGGTGCGAACTTTCTGCTGCTCATCCACCAGCCCTGCAAGACAGCAGGGTTTAGTACCAATTCTTGTACTCACAATTTAAGTTCAAAATAGCAAAATTAGAGGAAGAGAGTAAAAGGGATTAACTTATTTTCAGCAATACTGAACCATTATTAATCTTTATTCACCTTCCAGAGTCAGCTGAAATGTTTCTGTGTCACAGCAAAAACAAAACCAGGGCTTTAATGTCACTGTGCCTTACAGAGGTATGAAAATTTTTCCAGATATAAAGTGGGAAAAAACGTTGTCTGGGAAAGCAGAACTTACCATGTTCAATAATTTCAACCAAGCTCCTGAGATGAGGCAGGATAGCACAGCCCATAAGAATAGCAATCTGCTGTACAATCTTGATGCCAGTGTGTCTGGCCTGCCAGGACTTTTTGCTTTTACAGACAGCTTTCAGGAAGGGTAACAGAGAAGGAATGCCCAGAGCAGATGCAACAACAGCAAAGGCTCGAGCTGTTGTATTTCTGACATATTCATCCATGTTATCAATATCAGGTCGCATTGTAGAGATCATTGTTGCCAAACCCGCAGCCTGCAGGACAAAACACAAAACATACCAATTTCATTTATGCACAGCACAGTTAACTGCTCTGCCATGCCTATAATCATGCAGGTATATGTAAGCTAACTTGGTGCTTTAATAAAGGATGGAGTTTTACCTTAGCCAAGTTGGAAATAATTTCTCTGCCTTCCACTCTAGCATAGTAGTCTTCATCAATCAGCAGTGGTTCAATGACGACAAGGATCTGAAAAAGATAATCAAATTACTATTTCCTTATTAATACTTTCTATAGTATTTCTAGCCCTGTTAGAGCTCATGAAGCAGATGAATCCATTAATTCAAGCTTAAAGCCTTATCAGAAAAAAAATTAATCTATTACATTGTTTTTTTATAGCTCTTAAGTCTGTTAAGGATATGGTCAGGGGATACTACCTAGATCAGGTAAGGTCCTTCCCATCTCCAATATACATATATCATATTTACATCATGCCTCAATACTCTGAAGCCTACACTCCAATCACACTATAAAAACTTCCAAGTTTAGTTTAAGAAATATGAAAGCCAAATATGTTTTTAAAAAGTGGTATCATCCTCTTCTGATACGCGCATAAAACACAGAAAGAGCAAATCAGAGATGAAATAGCAAACTGCAACAGACCTTGTGCACGTATGGTCGGACCAAGTCATCCAATTTGTAAAGAATTCTGTCAATGACTTTGACAAGTAAGTGACGCTCCTGATCTTCGAGTGTTGGTGACATCAGCAGAGGCAGGATCTGATTGAACAGCGGCCCTGCTCCGAATTCCCGAGCTTTATCAGTAATCTGCCGCAACGCAGCCTGAACAAAACCAGAAAACCTTCCAGTTAAAATAAGGAAACAACCCTGAACAATCATAAAACAGGTATGAACCAAGCTAAAATGTAACTGACTACATCCACAGGCTTTTAAACACTTGCCCCAGCCACCACAAAACTATTTCAAGCAATTTTATGCTGATCTGTGAAAACACAAATGTGTGATGACAAACACTGTGTTTTCCATCTGCATCACTTGTTTTCCTGGGGTTTATTTTTCTTTTTGTTATTTTCTTTAACTACTATTATTAATAAATTCTTCTTATCTCAGTGCACAAATTTTCATTTTTACTCTTCTGATTCTCTCCTGATCCTACTAAGGAAAGTGGGGGGAGAAGCAAGCAGGTATGTGGGGCTTAGTTACCAGTTGGGTTTAAACCTCAATAGATAGCAAAGCTTAGGAGATCATCTATCTTCAAGAGAACCCCATGGACAACTGAAGCTAAACCTGAAAATAAATGCCAATTTTTAAACAATGAGGTTACATAAACCTATCTGACAATTCATCTTACCTTTCGCATGGGAGGTGTACCGTTCTTTATTTTCAGAAGTAATTTCATTATTTTTCTCTCCTTCTGCTCCTCAGGACTCAGAGTCGATTCATCAACATCAACCTACAAGAAATTCCAGAAAAATAAATGGGCATTGCTACATAACCAAAATCAACCAAGGAAGTTAAACCACCATGAGTGAAATCTCCTTTACCAGCAGCTTGTCGAAGTATTGGATATCATCTGGTTTCAGGAATGGCAGGTTGCCAGATGGCTGGTCATTAACACTCTTCATAGTGCGGTCCTCTGTCTGCATGTGGAATCCTGTCATCCCCCCCAGGGGCGTCGGAGTTGCTGTGAGCTTCCGAGCAGGAGTGCGGATGGGCACGTAACCAGCTGGGGGTGGGAGAACCTAAAGAAGAACAAAATTCATTTTAATTCCAACAGATATAAAAACAAGAAGCCACCAAATACAAAATATTTTTTGAAGTTATAGCTTTCACTTTATTTGTCTGGGGATTTGTGTGTTATTGCATACAACAGATCCTATGTTCCCAGCAATACAAACTCACCCTGACAGATTGTGTTTGCACTTATCCTGTACTGACAACATTTCAGAAGAAAGCTCACTCCCACTGCTGAGAGCTTAGATAATAAATTGTGAAGTCTCCAAGGATTAAAGAAGCACTCAAATAACTGAATCAACATAGTATACTTGCTGTCTCAGTATTTGCAACCCTCTTCCATGTTTGTCTACATCAGAACTTAACATTTCTATCACTCCATATAGAGTGCATTTCTGGCCTTGACAGGCATTTCCAGCACTGAGAAGCACAGTATAAATTTGCCTGTGAGATCACCTTTAAACCCTCCTTTCTAAGGGATTTACAATAAATCAGTAACCAAGTCAAACAAGTGTGTACAATCAATAATCAATACTTAATGTGAAACATTCTACTTCTCAGGGAAAAAAAAAAAAAAAAGCAGTAATCCCTGGTAGGAAAAAAACGTAATCACGGTCTGCTGCATTTTAATCCAGATTAATTACCTTATATCCTTCAGGAAACATAGCATCCAATTCCTCATCAGAAAGGGGTCTGTTTCTCTCATCAATTTCCCTCTCCCAGCGCCAAGCCTGCAGCTGTTCAGGAGTCATACTCATGATGTGACCTATACTCATATTTAAAAAGAAAAATATTTTTAAAATCATGTTGTATGCAGAAGTAGATTACTTGTTTACTTAACTTTTAAAATGCTCTCTAGTCTAAGTTACCCTAGCACCTGAACTCTGCAGCCAAGTAAGATATCAAACTTTTACAGAGCCTTTTATCAACTTTTTTACTAAACTAAACTATCTAGAGCATATTTAAATCCATAGATATGTAACCTTAGTCTCAATTCCCTTCCAGAAATGAGTTGCTGTGGACACTGCCACAAAAATAGTAAACTGAGCATACACTGACTGCTTTCATACAGGCAGGAGAGCACACTGCGCAGAAGCCTGTTTCAAAAGACAATACAAAAGGAAATGCATCATTCCCACAATACCAAGTAAAGCCTTAGACAAGGGACTGAGCTCACCTGGTGTAGGGGTTGCCATGTTCATAGCTGGTGTACCAATGGGTGTTTTGCCAGGTGTCAGAACAGGAGTGCTGCCACCCATCTGGCTGGCAGGTGTTTCATCCCAACGTGACTTCCTTTTGCTCGCTCCTGGGGTTGGTGTCTCACCAATGGAGTCACCACCTCTATCTGTACGAGGTGTCTCAGCCCAACCACTGCCATGGCCCGGAGTATCTAAGGAAAAACAAACCAGATTTTCTCAGAAAGCTGAACAGTATATACCCCAACTGTACTGTCAATATTCAAATCCATTTTCAGTATCAAATTAACAAACGGTAGGCAAAAGTAAAGACTACTTTCATAAATATTGAAAAATGCAGGCATTACCCTAAAAACATCCAATAAAGAACTTTGTTTTATGAAAAAAGTGTCATCTTCTTGCTGAACCTTTGCATAAAAAGATAGGATTCTAAAAAAAGAGAACTACTCAGATATTCTAGGAATTGAACAAAGTACTCCATGTACTTCCTGATAAAAGCATTAGGCAACAAATGTTTCACTGTTCTCTAACACAAGAGTCAAATTCAAATGAGGCAGGTGAGATGCTTCTCAAATTTGTTTTAATAACAATCTCTTAAAAAAAACCCAAAACAATTAAAAAACAACACACACAAACATATTATGAAAATTAATTCAACGTGTGCTTCTTTACTGTGTCCTTTATACATTACAATCTCAACCTGCAGCAGTCATTAGATATGACAAAACTGTGGTTCCATATTTGAGCCAAGATACTTTCATGGATGCCACTTAAGCACAGGCAGAACCCAATGCAGAGAACTCAGACAAGAACAACTCCCCACATCAACCACTAGATGTCAGAATGTAATTACATCTTGCCTGGCTTCTGAACTCACTGTTTACTTAGTGTGAAAAAACCCATTACAATTAACCACTCAAAACTTATTCTTCACCTCCCAGTTTGCCACAAATACCTCTTTCTGTTTTGGGGGTTTCATCCCATCGATTTTTCCGTGCACTGGAAGTGGCACCTCCATGGCCTGGCGTTGCATGACCAGGTGTGTCCCGGCCGGGTGTTGCAGCTCCTGCTGGTGTATGACTGGGAGTTGGATCCCAGATTTTTGAGCCTGGGGTTGCACCTGGAGTTTCACTACCCTTTGCACGGCCTGGAGTTTCATCCCATCGCAGAGATGGAGTGTGTCCAGGAGTCTACACAAGACAAAACCAAAAGTATCAGTATCTCATCCTATACAATAATAGACTGCTAGCTGTTTAGCACAGTAAGATGATTAACACTGATAATGTCTTCTGTAGCCAGATTATTTTAAACATGGTTTAAAACAAAACTAAGTCATTACCTCTGCTTGATCCCAGCTGGACAGTTTTTTAGGTGTAGCACCAGGAGTCTGATCAGCTGTCTGATCCCAACGCCGTTTGCGTTTTGAAGGTGGCTGAGAAGCAGCTCCATTGACGACTTTAAGCTCTCCAGCTTTAGCTTTTTCAGCTAGTTGTTGCCTAATTTCCCTCTAAGAGCACAAAAAGAAAAAATCATAAGAACTCCTCAAATGATAATTTTAAAAAAGTTTTTTCAAAATCTTTTTATGCTTTTTTTGAGGTTTTGCTCAAATAACCTGCAAATAGCTACTGCTTTCATTTCAAGGCCACTCTTTAAAAATTCTTCAATATTGACAGCAGCTGTGTTTGATGGGATGGTTTTAATTTTTCAATAAAAGCCATTCTTACAGCAAATGCAAATACACAGAGAATTTCTGAAGCTATCAGTTTCTGTCACTGGTAGATATGTCTTGAGACCATCACCCATCTGTTTCAAGTAAGTACCACTTCAGTAAATTAAAGGTGGATGACTTAGAAAATATATTCACAGGAGCTATGTCCCATTACATGAAAAAAGCCCTAAAATTCTTATTTTAAATCCTGAGATGATACTGCTAAAACACCACACTAACAGAGACAATTTTGCACTTATCAATGGATCCATAAGCAGTAAGACTGCCAAAATTATGAACTAATTCCTCACTTAAGACAAATCAATGTTAGAAGTCACTAGAACTACAAGGTCTCACTCCAACTAGCAAGATGCTACTGTAGGTATTATACAAGAAATCTGTTTATATTACCAATATCTTTTTAACTATTAAAATTAATTTTAAAGCATGCTTTTGGTTTTTGTCCTTTTTTTTTTTTCTTTTACTATTTAAAACCAAATGCCAATCTTATACCCAATGTTAGTACTGCAACATCTCTTGTAGGTACTTCATCAAAAGCCTTTTAAACCCCCCCTAGTTTTCCTAAACATAGAGCTCACAAAAACAAGCATTTCTCACACTGAGTAATTCTCAGTTACTGTTAGATTTTGTCTCTCCTCCTCTGAAATGAAATAAACAAGAAAAAAGTCCAAGTTCTACCAAAAAAAAAAATCCAGAATAAAATATATTGAGATTATTTTTCCCTGAATTGCTTAAGTATTACATAGAATAGATGTTTTCTAGAACTTTCATCTTTAAATTCTACAGACTTTCAATATATGAAGAACATGATTTTCCAAAGAAAGGGGCTCTCAAGTCAAGAGAATTTACATTCCCACTTTCTTAACATGCTTTCAAAGGCTGTAACATGAAACTCAGTCCAAGTGAAAAACCCTCCCCTCCACGCACCTCTTCTTTTGTTAAATGCTGTTCACGCATAACATCCATGTACGTTCTGGCATTCATTTTAGGGTCTGGAGTCTTCCCTCCTGCAGAAGAGAACAGCAACAGGAATGGAGCACAATGAGTACAGGATAAGCAGAAACTATGGACTTCTACTGTCCTGCTCTAGTATTATATTATTCCATGATCATTTAATTTTACTTTTTGATCGAAAATTTTTAAAATTACATGTATCTTACGTTTATTCAGTTTGCTGAGCAATTTAACCTGTTTGAACACAAACATAACTACTGCAGTTTCAAACAAATATTTTAAAGCCGATAAAAATGATAAAATGACAACACAGTTAAGAGTCTTCAGAAGTGATGGGTTCCTGGGTTGCTAATCCGGAATACGTACACTTTCGTGCCTTTGTCTCCATCAGCAGTTCTGACTTCAAGCAGCAGAATAGAAGCCTAGAAAATTATCTCTTTACCATTAGTAACACTTTGGAAAGATATTTATAATCAAAACATTACCTTGTGTAAGCTGTTAAATCCTACTTGTTCTCTGACTATAACTAACTATTGTATACCTAAGTAATGTTTAAATTGTTTTATCATAAAGACCCATTTATAAGTTTGACAAATCTGGACATGTCTCACAGACCTTCTAGTGTCATATTGTAACAGGGCTTCATTAAAAATAAAAATAAAACAAAATAAAAAACCCCAAAATACTGTTTGATGACATTTTCCCCCTCTTCTCTTCTCAAAGGACACTTGTGATTGGGAGCTGAATGCAATACAGTACATACACCACCACAACAATACTCACAGGTAATGGGTTTTGTACACCATATGTTGTTTTATGCTCTGTATCTTGCATTAATTGGATTTTTAAATACTTTAAAAGAAGCCCAACTTGATAGAAATGAGACTTGTCAAGAAAAACACTTTTCTTTAAGAAAAATGCACAGATTTGCTATACAAGTGGTATAGCTACTATACTTTAGGGAAAAAAATAAACCTCTTAAACATTTCTATGCTGAAGATCACTGCCCAATTGGCTGTGTCTTTCTGACACTAGCTTTGATAGGACTTTCCTTTGGAATACTTTTTCACCATAATCTACACAGGATGTGTTGAACTGCACCCTTAAGAATGCAGACAGGACTGGCATATAGCAGTACTGCTGTAGGAAAGAAATTAAGGACAGTTAGTATGGGCCTGTGAATTCTGACAATACATGTTTATATCAATTACAATTAAGCAAGTAAAATAATTAATATCCCTATTAATTCATGCAGGCTGAAATTCTCATTTGTAAAACCTGCAAAATAGCTACTAATTTAAAGCCAACAGGCACCTTATTGCCTCACTCACCTGAAGAAAATTTCAGACCCACTAACACCCCTTCTCCTGACTTCCATTCTAAAATTATCAGAACAGACTTGAACTATTAATAGTATCAAAGTCTTATATATGCTTTTGCTTCTTTTAGCTATACCACCTAAAATTTACATAGGATGGTAAGAATTAGGTGCTCTACTAGCATTTCAAAAGCAGTAACCCTGTAAATCTATAACTTGGAATGAAAACTATCAAGGTACTGAATGAATCTGAGCACTCAATACACAAGTTGTTCAAAGTACAACGCACAACCCAAAACGAAATGAAAAGAGAAACCTTTAACCCTTTGTGTTTCTATGGCAATGGCTCATTGACAATTTTCTTGTCCTTCTACCTGGAAAGAAAACTCGTATTATAAAGATGAAGAATATGGCATCTAAATTTTCAACCAAATCTCTATGAAAAGGGGATGTTTAAAACAAAACTAAGTTTATAAGCATGCCAACAGAAATCAAAGGGCTAAAGACAATTAAAGACAAAAATTTCATAAAGGGTATAGAAAAGCCAAAAAAAAATTACCATCTGCAAAAGGATCAAGACGCTCAGGTGAAATTATCATCATCCGCCTGTGCTTTTTGTACTCATCTTCCCGATCTGCAATCTTTTGAGGACGGTGTTCTGCAAAAGGATCATACTAAAAACCAAGAAAGCCTGTTAGTCACAGATTTATGAAGAATAATATGAACAGTGTCTGGTACTGTATTCATTTTCAGTATCATTAAAAAGACTTAAATTATTTTTTGCCTCAGCTATGCAGGAAATGTCAAAACACTATACAAACTTAAATTTTACTTCTGCAACTAGAATTTCAGTTTTTTAAACACAGAAATTATAATGAAATAATTTCTGATAAAAATTCAGCATTTTAAGAGTTTATTCACTTGCTACGAAAGCATTTCATGCTGTCAATCTCCCCCCTTCTTTTTATAGGGTGACTTATTGCTACTTTTTGTGCTTTTAAATTTTATGGAAAAATACTCCAGGAACATAAAACATAGGTGATTACATTTTCCTTAAAAAACGACAAGTATAAAGGATATTAAGATTCCCGGTTATTTTAATTTAATGAAGTATCTGATTTCAATTTTTTAAAATTTCAATAGTTTAGTTTCTATATTCATGTTGGCACAAGTGCCAATCTTTATCACCCTGTGGAATTCCAAACTAAAGCAGTAATAAGCTTACAGCAACATTTAAAAAAACGTAGCTGTTAACATATATCTTACATTTCCAGAAAGCAAAACCTGTTATTAACACTTCTTTTCCTCAATGCTTACAGGAGTATTTTATTGTGCCTTTAATTAAGACGTACCTGTTCAGTAGATTGGGGTATGTCATTAAGCAATGCCACTGGAGCATGGTATCCTGGCTTCTTCTGGCCAAGCAAACTTGTGGAAGGGTAGTCATCATCATCCTGTTAGTAAAGAATGGTGAATTTGTCATGCTGGTATTATATTTAGATAAACTAACATCAAATGAACATGCTGTGGTCATAGAAAAGATAAAAATGGACAAATAGAATAGGTAATCCAAAATTTTAGCAAGCTTTCTCATACAGCTTTTATCATTATTGCCAAACTGGTGAATAAGATAAACGTGCTCATATCACTAAGAAGGCTCAAGTATTCTTCTAAAGCTACATTTTTTAATCAAGTATGCCATCTACACTAACTAGACAAAAAGTATTTCTTATTAGCGCTCCCCTTACAGTTCCCTAGTTGGCCTGTGAGAACTGGTGCAGAGATATTAAAACTATTATTCTTACAAGTCAGCTAGACATATGTATGGAACAAGATTTAATAACCCTATAAAAAGCCTCATAAACTGAAAAATTCAGAGATAGATTCATATTAGTTTAGTTATACTTAATCACAATAGCAGTAACAAGCACCTGTTTTTGCTACTTCTTCACCAGTAGTCAGTTTCTACTCAATTATTTACAGCAACCCTAAATAAAAACTGCTCATAAAACTACCAAACTTTTTCAGTGAGCCCCAGAGTAATGGAAATTTTTAATAAGGCATTCTTACGAAGTCTGTAGATGATACATCACTAAAAAAACACCTCATATATCAACTAGTACTAAACAAAACCATCTTCCTCATTCTTAGAAATATAATTCTCTAAGTATGAGATGTCATTGCCAATGTACTTATGATAAGGCCTATAGATCTGACCATTCCTGCAACTGAAAATATGGTCCAATGTTTAACATTAGAAATTAACATAACGCAATCTTACAAGCAGGATACATAAGGAGAACACAATGAAAAAGCCAATTCTTAAAAACAGCTCTGAAATTGGAACCAGGAATCTTAAAATAGTCACTAAAGTTTGTTGGCCGAAGTTTTATAAAATTTTTTTAGAGTCATTTGTAATCCCAGCAGCAGCGGCAGAACAAAGTTAATTATTCCAGTCAAGCCTAACATTAAGTACCATGCCACAACTGTCTGCCTTCTGCTTGGGCCTACAAGGCTCTCAAAACAAAGTTTATTAGAACTGCAGCCCTGACAAGAAATACTTAGATGAGCTGTTGGAGGAGAGGCTGGACATGACCCACAGTTGGCACTCACAGCCCAGAAACCAAACATGTCCTGGGCTGCATCCAGAGCCCCGTGGGCAGCAGGGCAAGGCAGGGGATTCTGCCCCTCTGCTCTGCTCTGAGATCCCACCTGGGACACTGCATCCAGCTCTGGGGGCCCCAGCACAGGAGGGACAGGGACCTGGTGGAGTGAGTCCAGAGAAGTCCACCAAGGGTTTAGAGTAATGGAGCACCTCTCCTTTGAGGAAAGCTGAGAGTTGGGATTGTTCAGTCTGGAAAAGAGAAGGCTCCAGGGTAACCTAACTGCAGCCTTCCAGTACCTGAAGGGAGCCTACAAGAGACCTGGAAAAGGACTTTTTACACAGCCTGGTAGTGACAGGACAATGAGAAATGGCTTCTTACTGAAGAACAGTAGGTTTAGATCAGATATTAGAAAACAATTGTTTTCTGTGAGGGTGGTGAGGCCCTGGCACAGGTTACTCAGAGAAGTTATGGTTGCCCCATCCCTGGAAGTGTTCAGGACCAGGCTGGATGTTGCTTTGAGCAACCTGATCTACTGAATGGTGTCCCTGTCCATGGCAAAAAGGCTGGAACAAAATGATCTTCAAGGTCTCCTCCAACCCAAATCATTTCATGACTGTGCTTCCCAGATAAGATTTACTTGGTCCACTATGACTTTAATGAAAATTGCTTTTACTTCAAGCAACTGCTACTAAAAATTATTCAAAATCAATTCTGAAATAATTACATTGCATGCCCTAAAGAAAAAGAAAATAAACAAAATCACTTACATCTTCCAATTCAGTTGCTGCAATGGAAGTCACATATCCAGCAAATCTGCTGTCACTGCCACCATAAATTTCTTGATCATAATATCCTGTGGAATCAAGGCCTACTCCTTGTGCTTCATCAAGAGCAGGCTTTTTTCCTTGAATTTCTCGAATTTGTGCTTCGATATCTAGGGTAAAGACACACACACAAAAGTCTTGTTACACACACTTACAAAATGTAGTAGTCATATTACTATGTTCAGCAAACAGTTTTTTGTCCAATCTGAAAGATTATCATTAAAGAAATAAACATATGTGACACACAAAACTACAAAGTCATAATTCATAAGCTGATATTCATAAACAGTTTTCCTCACATTATAGTATGATGCAGCAGAGTACTTTAATTGTATGGCTTAATGCAAACTATTGAACTCACTGTTACCATATCTCATCTTCTGACAGAGGTAGCAGAGAAGGTAATTTACACCACAGCAGTATTTCTCAACACTACACTAACAAAACTCTTTCACAACAAATATAATCCTCTCATTTAAAAAAGCCTTTCATAATGTTATCACCAATTTTGCTAATTTAAACAACTCTTAAAAAGAATTACTGTACAAGATCTCAAAAGTGAGATTCAATAAAACAACACTGTATTGTGTTTTCTAACATATTGCAAAGCTATACTCTCTCTGAATAAGTAAATAAAAAAATCCAACTCTAATATGCCACTGGATAAGAAGTGAATTAAAAAACCCAAAACTTAGGACCAGTTTCTTTTTACTTTGGCAGCTCAAATGTTATTTACTCATCATCATTCTTTGCCTGCACCACCATCTTTGAAGACTACTATTCTTCTGGATAACAAAACACCCTTCAAACAAGACAAATGGGAGCTCTGTCATTCTTGTACTATATCAGGATTTGACTCTAATCAACTCTGGTGGCCATCTTTGACCCTAGAAATTTGGTACTTTCAGAAAGAACATTAACTTCTTAATCCAAATAACAAGAAACTAAATTAAACCCTGCCTGCCTTCCTCCCATCTGTTGTAATGTAACACAAAAAAAATTGCAGCAATCCAACTATCTTCAACAAATGTAACTGTAGGTATACTGAGGCACAGCTGTATAAAAATTGTTATTGTTTTCATGTGGATTTTGAGTTAATAGATATGGAAAGACAATTTTTCATACAACGCAAATTTTACTAGATCAAATAATTACTTTAATGGCCAAGAAAACCCCCAAGAGTGGCATTTAATAGCTGCAGGAATACAAAGGATCATGTTTGAGAGAAAGAATTGGATTACATGGTCTCAAAAGACCCTTTCATCAATAATTCTGGGATTCACACTCTTCCACCTGAAGTGGTATTGCCTGCTACATTAACTTACAGGAAATCTGTAAATTTACAAAAAAGCTACAGGAAATTCTGTTCACAAATAATCTTGAGTATTCAATAGTTGTTCACTACTTTTGCTCACTTCCCTTTTCAGGATGAATAAATTTGACACGCTTTTAGCATCAAGCCATCTTGCAAAAGACACTATAAAATGTTACACAACACCTGCTAGGAAACCTGACAAAAACATGAATACTTTTTTTTAAAGCTAAGATTATTACTAATGCAAATTATTGGATCACAATTGCTTAGTTTAAAAGTTTAAAATGCCAACACTGCAAACTTCAAGCCTTAACGTCACAGCTGGGTCCTTTTCTTATCAAAGGCTGCCACTAACCAAAAAAACCACTCCACCAAACAACAACCACAAACCCACTGTAAGCCAAATCATGCCTCCTGTACAAAGGCATGTTTTCTAGAGAGGCAACTTAGCAAATCTTTGTCATATAGCTATAAGTGAGAACAGCAGGACTAAGGGTTCACTTAGAAAGAAACACTGACTTCAGAGGAAGCACTGTAAACCTGGCAGCAAATAAGCAATTCCTCCACTGGTCTAGTGAGGAAAACTGCCAGAAATGTGTTTCTAAACTCATCAAGAGTCCCACAGACAGAAGATAAAACCCAAAGGCTGATAAAGAGGATCTTGTTCCAGCCACTTCAGGGCTTCCATTTAACTTCTGCAGCTTTCTAGAAAGAATAACTTCAGTCACCTGTGTTACAGAAACTTGTAATGCCTTAAGCTCCTGAGAAGCTGAAAGCTCACAAAAGCCTTGTACTGCTGGCCATGAGCACCTCCTGAACCCTGCCTGCAGATACATCCTGCTCCCTCTAAAATCCTGCACAGCCATGGGGATCCCTGTGAGTCCAGAACTTGGAACACATTGCTCCCCAATGTGTTAGTTCCTGGAGAAGCAGCAGAAAAAAACTACTGTCAAATTAGGGATCTTTCTCTTGCCCTCAGAGGCCTCTGATCACCTTTAGAGGCATTTACAGCATCCTCTTAAGGTATTCCACTTCTGTGGAATCATCCTATGACATGGCTATGGATCCAATGCAACTCAACACATTCTCCACAGATCTTTTTGCTATTTCTGTTTCACCCAGAGAGCAGATAAAGCTCCTGGTTCCTTTTGCAGCCTGGTGCAATGCAGCACTGGGGTGGAAGGGAATACCTGGAATACCTACAAGCACAGAGTGAGTGATGTGAGAGTACAACCCCATCGTTTCCCTTATTTCCAAGGAGCAGCTACTGGAATAAACACCCTCCCTCTCCAGTGGCACACTAAGGCCTGACTGAACATCCACAGCTGTAACCAACTTCAACACAAAAAAAGCCTATGGATCTTGCACACAGGATCATCATGCCTTACCATCACCTGTTCACCTGAAGCAATTCATCACCTGAATCAACCTGGCCATACAGCTCAAACACAGAACACACCACCGAGTCCCCTGCACTGCAGGACGGGCCAGAGATTTGCTCATGCATGGCATCCCACCTCTACTATTCCCAACAGAGTTAAGTAAAACAACTGAGGGATTTCTGCAGTAAAAGTGTCAATAAAAAAATATTTTCCTACTGATAGTTCTTACTAACACTTAACATACCAAGGCCTTCTCCTCTAACATTATTTTTAAAACAGCTGTATTTCATGTAGAGGGTAGAGGTTTCGTTCATTATTGAACTTTTCCTTTAAAGTACAGGGATTACATCTGTTGGCAAGGTAAGGACCATTCTCATTTTCCTACAGCAAAACCTGCTGGGTTATCTATACCAAAAAACAGTCTACACAGACTCAACAAACCTTACTGATAGCCATCCTAATTTTTAACTAATGCCATACAGCCTCCAGGTGCCAGTTTAAATGAAGTACTCTAGAGAGAACACCCCACAAAACCCCTTGAACCAGGAGGCCCGTAGCCACAGGTAGCCTGTGTTTGGAAAACACCACATATTTAGGTGGAAAACGTTATTTTGACATTCAAGATGTGCCAGGTAGCTTCCCTGAGCTAACTGGCACTTCCTTGCAAAAGCTCACACCATATTTAACAAAGCTCTTTAATAAAAATCAAATTAAGAAAGAGTAATCACAAAGCTTAAAGACACATTGTGCAAAGCAAACTACTTGTTTAATGGCTTAGTCAAGCAGGACATAGTGGGAAAAAAAAAAGAAGAGGAGGGGAATAATATTCTACTGATCATTCCTTTTCTGTATTATACTGTATTATTTATATATTTTGGTATTTTAGCAGAAGTAACTTTAACATGCAGTTGATTTAAAACACATCATAAACGCTGAATATTATTAAAGTCAACACACATGAATACAAAGTCTCTGAACATCTAGCTCACAGAGAGGCTTTCTCTAAGTATGTGCTCTGTTACCACACACACAGTTCTACTCTAAACATTGAAAAAAGAAAGAAGACCCTGTGCTGGAGAGGTATTTTACAGAGTAAACAGGTTCTATAATTTCATGTCTTATCATATATTTGCACATATAGCTTGCTCTTCTGTGGCTTTATTTTTAGCTGCTTTAGCACACTAACACGTTAGATCTACTATGTTTGAAGAGCTCTGATCTTTTATTTGCAAGAAAAAGAATTTATATTAAAAACGACCTTCAATAGCATTGAAAGCACAAGCATTTATTGAGGCTTTATAAGCTGCCACTTGAACATTTACTTTTCAGCCTCAAGCACGAGAGCTCCCCTTTAACTATGTAGCTGACACAACCTCCAACTATTTTGATGCCTCTTTCAAGCTGTATCTTGAACATATCAATCAATAAGTATTTAACAAACAGTACAAATACATTTAAAATATTTTAAGATGATTTAGTAACAAACAACTCCAAAGATTAGTGAGGAACTGAAAAAAGATAGAATAGAACTTGGAAGCAAAAGAATCAAGCTGCTCAGCTAATGCCTCCATGCTGGGAAAGACCCTTACATGATCATACCCTGCTATACATATTTTTTATTTAACTACTTCCCTTTTAAAACCTGTTCTGATACAACACTAATAACAACACATGCAACTGGAAGCATGTCAATGTTTTCACTGAAGTCAATGCATCACCATTTGCTCCAATAAATAAGCAATTTCAGCTCTTAAAAAAAAACCAAACCCAAAACCAAACAATCCTACTATTTTATGACAAAAATCTCTTTAGATAGTAGGAGAGGCAGAGCACTGTGATGGGTAATGCTATATTCGGTACTATCTCACACAACCTTCATGCATGTCACAGCATATAAATAAAGGACAAGACAATTTCTGTAATTATACCAAAGTACCCTAAAATTCTTTAAAAAAAAAAAATTTTTTTTTTTTTTTTAAAGTAAGGACAAGACGTATTCTTTTTCAGCTTTTCTAAAGCTTTTCTTCAGCCCTAAAATCAGATTAGGTCTGTAGTGCTAAAGACTACATTAACTCCACCTCAACGGGAGATGATGGCTTTCCATTTGAAAAGCTTTTTCAGTGCAAAACTGAAAAAAAAAAAAATCCTAGAAGATTATGAATACCTGGGCGCCCTGCCCACCACCCAACCACCACCCAGAGGTTGTTTTCGATTAGCGAGTTACGCATATAAATTGAGAAAAAATACAGCAGATCACCAATCGTACACAGAAACACAAGCGAAAAGCCCCAAAGCAAAAACACAGAAGCAGTGTAATTCTACAAATTATCCTCCGGAGCCTGAAAATACTTAAGCTCAGGGCAAGCCGCAGCCAATGCCCACAAAGAGAGCTTTGATTCACACTGAGAAGAGCTGGAAGCAGCAGCGCACACGGCACCTTCGAGAAGAACACAGCGCCTGGGAAAGCCCTCAGCCGCTAAATCGCTCAGAGAGCCGCTTTCCTACGTCAACACCCGGCCGCAGGAAGTCTGTGTAAAATGGCAGCTCAAATGCTCCAGCCCTCACGATCCTTCCCCTCCTTCGGGGCACTTTTCTCAGCAAGCGCCGCGGCGGCTCAGTATCAGCTGGGGCCGCGCCGGCATCCAGCAGGTAACACCCGTTCTCCCGCCCCCTCCAACCCGTTTACCGAGGCCAAAGGGCTCGGGCGGAGGAATAAGCGGGCGCTGTTGGCATTTCTGATGCGAAACTCGCATCAGCACCGCGGGGCTTTCACAGCGCACCGGCTGAGGCTCGATGGGCGGCAAGAGGCCGGGGCGGGGAGTTCAGCGACCGAGCTCCCCCGCACAGGCCTGGCCGCCGCTCCGTCCCCCGCCAGCACAGCGAGAGCTCCCCCTCATGCCCGCTCCCCGTCCGGCCCGGGCACGGTGCTGACGAGCGCAGCCGCCATTACACACAGGCCCGGTCCGCCCTGCCCCCGCCCGACGAGCCGCGCCAGACGCTGCTTGGAGCCGGGGAGAAACACAAGCAGCGGGCGATGTCCAAGCATGGCCCCAGCGGGCGCGGACATGGGGCTTTCTGGGTTATTTTTACCTTCGTGGGTCTTGGCGATCTTCGCCATTTTGTGCAGCGCCAACGACGCCGAGGCGGAACTGGCGCGGCCCCGCCGCTTCCGCCACACGGGGCCGCCAGAGCCAGTAGTGCGCAGGCGCGGCCGCCGTCCCGCGGGCCGGGGGCCAGGCCCCGCCCACCACTGATGGACGGCGCGCTCAGCCAATGGCCGCGAGGGGCGCGCGCTGAGCCCAGCCCGCCGTGAGGGAACTTCCGGTGAGGGTTCCGGGGGGAATGGGAGAGCCAAATATGGGACTGGTTCCTGGAAAGTTCCTTACCACAGCCCCTGAGGGCTGGCCCCACTGGAATTCGGGTGCCCAGCCCTGTTTGTTAAACTGCTTGAGGTGTGTTTCATCTGGTATGGGTAACTGGCCCAGTGCCAACAGGCGGATCGCTAGATATCAAAATAAAGCAGATATATGTTTATTGCTACGAGATGGGGCTTAACTGGAATGTCGCCCTTCAGGCAGGTCAAGTCTGTTCAATATTTTAGTGAGGGTTCGAAAGAGGGAAGGACAGCTGTGTTTACAACTTTGGCAGATGACACCAAACTGGCCAAAACCAGTGGCAGGTGGAAGAAGGAATTAGGAATCATTTTACATTGCCTCATACGTGAAATAATCTAAGATCACAGAGGTAAGCTTTAACAACAAAAAGCATAAGTTACTAAATATTGGAATTTTAAGTCACTATATGAATTCAAAGTGGCAAAAATAGTCAGAAACTGATGACACAGGAAAAGCGAATCAAAGCTATATGACTATCTGTAGCAATACACTGCTGCAGTGGAATTAAGTCTTACTCCAGGCCATTAAAAATTGTGTTGCATATGAAACTTGGAAAGCAATCATTTCACTTTATTTAGCTCAAAGTCACTGATGGCATTCAACAGAGGCTTGGGTAAACTCAATATAATCTAGAAGAAAGGAAGAACAATCAGATGTTTATGAACATGACCTAGGTGGGGATGTAAACAAATTATTTTGCTGTTCTACAATAACTGACTCACATCACTTCCACATTTCATTTGGGAATTACTAACTTTTTTCTCCAGTTCTGTTGATGTGATGTACACACATTTCAGCATTACTGTCTATTGTATGCCTAATAACTGAATAGGATTGATTCTGTCCACATGCAAAGCCCTGGGAACTCTCCTTTAGAGGCAAGTGTTGTGAACAAGCTATTTTTTAGTGTCTCAACTTTTAGTAGTAGTAAAACACCAAGGCTGGCTATGCAACCTTAGTACAAAATCCACAATTGCTTAATGATACAGCACATCAATGACATTTCATAACACGGTGTAATATGTAAACTTTCATAGTTTATTTACTATAACGTGGGTTTTATTGTATACCTGCTAAATCCCTAATCTCCTAAGAAGCCTTTGCAACAAGTGAGGTCAACTTGAGAATTTTTCATCAGGTAAAATGCATAAACTATTTCTAAAATGGGTGATAAATGCATGATGGCAAAACTCATATTGATTCTTCACTAATTACTCTTCCTATGAAAGTTGGTAGTTCACATTATGGCTTTTTGAAGATTGTCTCAAAGAAAATAATGTGAAGCTCATGTTTTTTATGTTAATATGTGTATTTGATTGACCAACTGATCTAAAGATCTGTCAGTCTTTGCTTTGTGTTGATTGGTTTGCAGGAGTTTGCTGAACAGTTCTGCTTTTAATAATTTACTAACTACGTGTACTCAAATGTTAAGAGTGACTGTCACTTGAAGGTGCAGAAAGTCTTCTGTTCTTTATTCTCAGTGTTATTAAACTCACATTCTGCATTTCTAGCAAGATGCACTTGCACATACTCATAGGCTACAAAAGGAGATATTTACCAAGCTGCCCAGGGACATGTGACAGTAAAGTTGAGGCAAACTAATTCCCTATGCAAGAATTTAATGCATGTAACTATTTTAAGTAAATGTCACATGCTCAGATTCACTAGGAAGATCAATTTGCAATAACTTTCTCTCATTTCTTCAGCCTGACTTCCAACTTATGTTAAGCAGAACAGTTGCAATGGTACATTTTTTCTGTTAATAAACAGACCTGAGCTAGGGATGAGGTCCCAAGGAACGCTTTTGTCATTTTGGAATGTGCCATTTCACACATAAAAGGGAGTTATGTGTTGTGAGTGCTAACAGAAATTGTGCTGTGATGAAACAATGAGAAAACTGCCTTTTGCTTGTGTCTCTTCGCTGCTTTTCCACCAAATTCTGTATGCTGCCCTGGGCTCTTTTTGTCTGCCTGTCAAATCCTTGAATCTGTACTTCTGCCTCCTGAACATGAACTCCATCACACAGCTTCCACAGGATATGGACAGGGCTGTTACTTAGTGGTTTACCAGCCCTACTGAGTTCCCATCCCTTTCCCACACGTACAAGTGTACACAGAGTTCACACTGATTCCTGTATGGTTTTGAAACAGATTGGATTTAAGAGCCCAAAAGCTTTGCAGATCTGGAATCATACCTAAGCAGGAGACCTTCGAGGTCCTGCTTTATGTAAGCTTCAGGTCCAATTTCACGAGCAGCTTAAGCTGTCACTAGCTGGCACTGCTGCTGTGAGAAGTATCCAGACTCCTTGCCTGTCCTTGGTTGGCCCCATCTATTGTGCAAGCAGAAGTTTCTGGCACTGGTTCACTCAAAGAAGGCAGCCTTTTAACTACATCCTCGTGCTACTTCTTCCAAAAATAACTTTTTATTTGTATGAATTTTTCTCCCTACCCAATGCTATAAAGAGCTGTACAATGAGCTGACATTATGCAAAAAGCTACAAACCTGATCTAAACTACTAGTCCTTCATTCTGCCCAGGTCTATTCTTAGCTTCATGTGTCAGGCACAGTTCACTGACATTCATGTGTCTCTTAAAGATAAGGGCAGAAGTTCTTAAAACAAAGAGAGGAAATATTTAACCAGCTGTGTTTCAACTCTGTAGAAACTTCTCAAACAATATGAGCAAGAAAAGAATAGTACAAAATAAAATCTCTTCCATTTTTGCTTCTGATGTCAAGGAGAAATAATGTAGAAAGGATCCTTTTAGTCACTGGAAAACCAGTGAGTTAAAAAACACACTTTGGAAGAGTCACTTTTTGGAGAACCTCCCCAAGCAGCAGTCCTCCCCCAGCCTGCCCGAGCTGAGCCCAAAACATGATTTAGTGCAGATCATGTTCTTCCTGAGCAGTTAAATAAATACAGACAGTACTGTTTTGGAAATGGGACAGAGTAAGAACAGTGCAGCTGGATTTCAAAACTAGCTGTGGGCAGATATGCACTGAGATTTAAACCATTTTTGGATTTTTTGGTCCACCGAAACCTTATGAAGATCTAGCAAGTCTAATCGTTTATACAACATGTTTTCAGCCAAATACTTCAATTATTGCTAACACCAAGTTCACTGGTGTTATATGAAATATGAGAAAATTTACATGATTTTATATACTGATTAATCATCCATGTTTGTAAATCATTTTTCCTGGCCTACATGTATAATTGTGAGATATTTTGAGATCTTTCAAAGGCAAATATTATTCAAAACTCATTTATAAACAGGAACACAATGGCTATATTTTTGCTTTCCTCAGCATATCTGTGGCTTCCTAAGGAACATACTACATCAGCTGCTCTTTTCACTCATCTGTAGGAACAGAGCTGAATAAAAAATTGCCTTTTTTTTTTACATGAGGATATGCTTTCTTCATTGAAGATTGACTCTTTGCCCAGTGAAAGGTGTTCCTTAAAATTCCTTACTGTTTTTAATAGTATAAACCTCATAATCAGAATTTAAACCTAGCTTTCTAATGATGGTAGTGTTATAAAAAAAGCATTTTAAAAAAAAACAAGCTGTGTGGTCCTGCACTACATCTTTTTCTAGTGTATCAGAAATGTTTTGCATCCCTCTGGTGTTACGGATTAATTTGGGCCACTCTTCCTATCAAAGTTAGTAAATGTAACACTCTCTTCCAGCAACAGGTATCAAGAAAGGTTTAAGAACTTTAATCCTGAGCCTACCAAGAGAAACAAAGAAGGCAAAAACCCCTCAAAGTCCTTTAGACATCCATCATCTTGGACTTCTCAACATCTGACACTCGAATTATTCTAAACACTGAAAGACATCAGTCTTTGTAAGAGGCAATTCCTGATCTAGGGAGCAAGCTAGAATGACAGACACAGAATCTAGCAAATAAAAGCAGCACTCGTGGCAGTTGCAAAATACAGATGAGGTTAGTAATAGGATGGGGGTTGTGTATTTCTGGCTTTGCAGTTTGTTTTTCATCTGCACTTTAGAACATGGGGTTTTACTGATTTCTGTTTTTCATCAAGTTAATAGAGATATACTGCAGGACAGCTTATCTAAAAAACACCATACCCTGAGGTGGTAAAGGAAAAGCTGCTCCACTGAGTCTCTGTCATCCAAATTGGTGGTGTGCTTATTTAATAATGAATGGTTTTGCGAATGGCAAGGACGCCAGGATAATTAAAAGGATCAATTTTCTGAAGAGGCTGTTGTTCTAGGCTTATATAATTGAACTGTTATTTTTGTCCAGAAATCTTCTCACTTCTTAATGCATTCAACAGCTTTAACTAAAATTGCTTCATTTGCATTGAGTAAAAAATTCTAGTTGTAGTTAAATAGGTGGGAATGGGTTCCTCCTGTAGCTGAAGGGGCATTGCTGGCAATGCATCCAGGCTGGTTTTCCAGTGCGTACAGGCCAGACACAAGGCAAGTTCAGGAAGTGAAAATACCAGTCTTAGTTCAAGATTCCCAATCAAGACTATACCTGGTAATGAATTAAAAAAAAAAAAAACCCAAAAACCAAAAAAACCCAAAAAACAAAAAAACAAAAAACAAATATTTTACGGAAATAGATTTTGCAGTCTTACCTTTTAACAATTTACGTGTAACATGTATTACATAAAATGTGAAAGGTGTGATGAGTTACATTTAAACAGTAGGTCTCCAATCGCAGAGTAATTGTAAAACATGCTTTCCTTGAGAGAGCCTGTATTGGAAGGGTGAGTTGCAAGAAAGCGTTAATTAATGACTTCCTTGACTCAGGCTGTGGTCAAACGGTACTCGGTGATTACAGCCAGGTCTGTGGCCGTACTGTTAAGCTGCTGCTGCTGCTGCCTGTAACCCTGAGCACGCACCGAGCAGGGCTGGGACGAGCACCAGCGACTCCTCCGGCGGACGGCCCGGGTCAGGCGCTCTGCGGGACACGGGAATGGACACGGGATGGACACGGGGATGGACACGAGGACGGAGCCGCTCCCGCCGCTCGCTGGGGGCGCCTCCTCCGCTCCAGCCCAATTATGGCCGCGCGCGGGGCTCGCGTGCCGCCGGGCCAATCAGGCGGAGCGGCGCGGGCGCGCGCGGTGTCCCGTGACCGCGCGCCCCGCAGCAGGCAGGGCGGGCCCACCCCGCGCCGCGGCTGAGGCGACAGGCGCGACAGCAGTGCGGCCGGGATGGCGCGGAGCGGCGCGGCGCTCTGCAGGGCGCTGGCCGGAGGGGCCGCCGCCAGGTACGCGGGGCGAGGCGCGGTGGCCGCGGGCATGACAGAGAGGGGCCGCTTTCCTGCTTAGAAACTCGCCTCCTCTTTGCCCGAGACAGTGGCAGAGTTCTGAGCACTCCCTCAAAGGAATTAAAAACTGAGGAAGAAGTTTCCCCTTCAGATAATACAACACGTTCCTTCTCACCTAAGCACGTGTAAGACTGGCTGCAACAGCTTGAGACAAACAATGTGCTTTGGGGAAGAGTTAACCTTGGAACTGAAAGGAAAAAAGCAAGCAGATGAGAGAGAGTGCGATTTGAAAATCTTAGTGTAAAAGGTTCACCTGTTGCCAGTGTTATGGCAGTGCTGCTGTGTTTCCTTATCAAACTCTGTCATCCTCATAAAAACTGTCAAAAAGTGGAATAGAGATTGGCTTATGATGTCAAATTTCATGGAATCATTTGACAAAACTTTTACTGTGCAGTGACGTAATGTAACGCTGGATCACATTTTTTACTGTATATCCTTTGTGGTATAATCTTAAGGTTGTGTTTGGAATATTAAATTCGTTCAGTCCTGGTAAATAAAATTGCTGTCTTAAAGAGTAATTTATTAGAGTCTCCAGTGCAAAATCAATTGCTGGAAGGGTTTTTGGTATAAGGACACGCATTAAGTAACTGATTACAAAGTAAGTTTAAAAACGTTTCTAGTGGAAACTGCAAGGATCTTGGCAGCTGGTTTTAAGGAAGCACAAGCTGGATCAAACCCAGTGCTGTTACTTGTAGCCTTGGAGCTGGGGACGCTTCACTCCTGCAGTTGTCCCCTGAATGCACTCTGTACCTGCTGCCAGCTCGGCAGAACCTCACTGTGCTCAGTAGCAGGCTTCAAGGGCTCAGGTGGTAAATTAGTCTCATGTGCATATTCAGACTGAGATGCTAATGAGGGCACTTGCTGGTACACTCATTTTTTTGGGATATGAACAGCTGTTGGCAGAGAATTTGAATTGGATCAACTCATGTCTCACAGACCATAAAATGAGATATCACTAACCTGCTGAAAGTATCAGTTGGGGTACAGCAAACACATTTGCCCAGGCATGCTTCTGGCACTAATTTCAGTCTTTACACTGATAAGTTAAGAGAACCGTTTTTTCAAAAAAGTTAATCTCCAGGCTTAAAAAAATTGTGTAGTTATTAAAAAAAAAAATAATCACAGAATATGAATCATTTACATGTGCGTGTCATACACTAGAAATGCTTCCTTTTCAGGTCATGGGAGTTGGGTGATCAGTCCTCAAGTGCTCAGGGAGAAAGCAGTGAGTGGCAGGAGTGGAGATGGTTCTGTCACTGGCAGAGGATAAATCCAGAGGTGGCAGGTGTGTCTGAATTCTAGAATGAGCTGGATTTTTCTTCCGTGGCCCAGGTCAGGTTCACAAAATGTGTGACAGTCCATGGAAGCCAAGGGATTTCTTAAAGAGATCTGCTTTCCTGACCTGGGATCCAGCCCAGCACATTCTCAAGGCATCTGTTCTTCAGATAAAACTGGGAGAGGGATGGAATCTCACTGCACTTGTTAGCATTATAACCTCTCAACCTTGCCTTCCTCGAATGGCTCTGTAATTGTAAAAAGGACATTGTCTTTCAGCTGCTGAGAGATTATTTGTAGGGATTGTTTTTCAGCCCTGTGGCTGAAACAAGTTTAGATAAAACTGCATGAAACAATAGACTGGCACAACATTACAATAAAAAACAAACCAAGAGACAAACCCTGGTGACTGGTTTGGGCTGTGTCCTGTACATAGCCCCAGATAATGGAATTTAAATCAGCTGTGCAGAATGAGGTCTGCTCCAAACATTTGAACACCTTCTGTGAATCTGGTTGAGGCAGCTACAAGCTACTGGCACCCTTCCAGCATTCCTGACAAAGCTTTTCCTTAACAGTCTTGTATGCTCTGCCTGGAAAAAAAACACTTTGTCCACATCCCTTGAGATACTTTTATGAACATTTGCAGAGTTGTCTAAAGGTTTTTAAAGTGGACCTATCTTTTCTTAATTTTGACACAATACTTCTGTCCCATTTTAGTTTCTTTTCAACTGCAGTGATTACAATGTGTTTTCGGGCATCATGCTTTATATCCCACTTGCACAGTTGGTTTTTAAAAAGTCTATACAGATTGTTTCTAACTAGCTGCTAATGATGATTATTTTCTTCTAAACTCTACCAGTTTATTATTTACCCAACTCCTAATACAGTGAACATATAAGTTGATGTGCTCATTCATGGGTAACTACTGTATTTCATTAGAATTCTAAATTATGCTGATTTTTAAAGAACATATTGCTAATTTAAATTTAATTTAATTTAATTCAAAATTGGTAACTATTTTGCTGACTAATTTGGTGCTTGGTGGAAAAAAAAAAAAAAAAAAAAAAAGGGCATTATGTAAAAGAGGTTGGCTCCATTTTTAACCACGTGAATCCAGAAGTAGAGTCCTGATTATACAGTTAGAGGAAAATCAGTAAAAGACCTGGGTTACTCGTTAGCTTATGTTTGCAGAGTCACCAAGGGCAAATAGTGGCATTTTTACTTTCCTGGTGCCAAAATTCAGAGCTTCTAAGGCAGCATTTTGCATCTTGACTGACCTGATCTGAGCAAAATTAGTAATTTATCAGAACTATTAAACATGATGAATATTTGTTAGATTTTAGTGTAGATGTTCACAAAGAACACTGATGTGCAATCTTAGAATTACTAGTACTTTTAAAGGTAATTTGTTAAGTTTTCCTTATGAAAACACTGCATTCAAGGTTCTGGTGATATTTTCTGGAGGAAATGTTGAAAGCTGGGTTAAAAATGCACCTTCTGAAAGGACTTTCAAAATGAAATTGTCCTTTTAGGATAAGGGTGGCAGCAGAGGGATTGTAGTTCAGCTTTCTGTCTCCAAGTGAAACCTTCTCTACTTTGTGTACTCCAAAAGGGTGAAGTATTGCAAATTATGCCTTGTTGTTGTTATTAAGAAAGCCTGTTCTGCAGACTGAATGCATGTGACACTTGAGTGAACTCAAGCTGCCATGCAGCCAGTGGTTAATGAGGCCCCTTGTGCTTCACTCTGCCAGTGACTTCTGTCATAACTGGAGGCTGTTTTTAGTTTCTTTTAGGGGGAAAAAAAAAGGTGCTCCTTGTGTTTTTGACAGCTTGTATATTGTTACAAGCCTTCATTTTTCCATCTGGCTGACATTTTCTTTAATGTTATACAAGAGTGTTTGTCTCACCTGAATACATTGTTATTTATTTTGCTGATATGAAACACATTTAAAAGCATTTTCCCTGTTTCAGGCACTTGGCTTCTTGTGGTATTCTGATGACCAGAACTTCTCCTTTGCAAGTACCTGTAATGAGCCATACTTTTTCAAGAAATTTCTTCAATGTTGCCACACCACTAATAAATAAAAGAAAAGAATATTCTGAAAGAAGAATAATAGGGTTGGTATAAAACTGCGGAAAGAGAATTTAAATGCTTATTGATTTTGTATTTGCTGCAATTAAGCCAAGACACTAGGAGTTCAAAAGACTGAGTATCCCTGAAGACACATGTCCCTAAGACTGGGAACCTAGAAAGGAGTTTTGACTTTCAGAATTTGTAGAGATCAGGTTTACTAGTCTGAAATTGTGTATAAAAAAAATGTAGGAAGTCAAAGCCCTTGGCCTGTAGCAAAAAACATCAGAAATAACTGTTCTATTCCATGACAAAACAAAACCAACCTTGAAATGGATTAATACATTAATGAACATTGGATTAACATTAATAATTTCATCTAGTAAAATGTGAATAAATCAACAGGTGTGAAAACTGTTCCATTCTCTCCCAAGTACATGCTAATGTTCACACTTACATTATATTACACTTCTCAAGATCTTATTTCTTTAAAAGAAGAAAAAAAATTAGTTCTGTGATGAAGAAACTTTGGACGAAAAAAGATTTTGTGTCTTGTTTGCCTTAGAGCTTGTGGGAAAACCTCAGTTCATTTAATGATGCTGGGATCTGCCCCAGTCTCTGGTGCTCAACAGCATGAACTATTTATTAGCTTTTTTTTTTTACTATACCTAATATTCCTTTTTGTGGTAGTTCTTGAACTGCAACAGATCTTGCCTAGTCACTTAAAAAGTGCCTTTGTCCAATAGTCCTCACTGCTGAGTACTGTTGAACATATGCTTCATTTTAAAGGAAATTAAGCACATGCTTAATCCCATCTGTTTCGGAGTCAGAATGAAGAATCAAAAACCATAGCTAGGTAATACTTCGCCATGTTACAGCAGAATCAGCTAAAAAGTTGCTTTAATATTGTTTCATCTGATTTCAATATCCTGCCTGGGCACAGTGTTGGACAAAATGAGGTCCAGAGGTCCCTTCCAACATCAGCCATTGTGTCATGCTGGAAGGCTTTTCCACTGCATCTGTGTTTTAATTAGGCTTTTTTATTTGGGCTAAAATAAGGAAGGTAGTGCTCCTCTGTTTAAACCTTATTAAATATAGTACTTGAGTTTTGGTACACCTTGTCTTGAGAGCCATGAAGTGTGGATTTTTTTTTTTTTCTTCTTTGTGGAATGTCCAAGATCTGCCAAAATGAAGTCACAGCTGTGCTTGAGAAAGTGTTTCCATTTGAAGTATATGCATGTTTACCTGATATTGCAGACAGTAGCAGCTAGATTCATTATTTACTAACATTACTGCTGGATGGTGTGTGAGATTTTGCTTATTTATGCAAAGGCAATTACCAGTGTATTACTTTTCTTTCCCTTTTAATTTGCAAAGCTGCATTTTCAATTTCCAAAATCAGTGGTAGTGACTGTCCACCTTTCATGCCTATGTCATGTATACCATCTTTGAAACTTTTTAATACTGAATTTGAAGTTAAAATACCTTGTAACTGTAATGTTCATGTGTCCATTTTCAGGTATTCCATGCAGGAGATGTATGAAGTTGTTGCTGTTGTGGAGAATTACAAACTCTTTGTTCCTTGGTGTAAAAAGTCAGACATACTCTCAAAGCGCTCTGGGTACTGCAAAGCACAGCTAGAAATAGGATTCCCTCCTGTAGTAGAGAGATACACATCAATTGTAACCCTAGTGAGACCACATTTAGTTAAGGTAATTGCATTTTTTTTTTCTCCTAAACATAATTTTCCTTAACTTTTGTTTGTTGAAATTTGAGTATTCCAGGAACATCTTGCTTCGATGCTAGAAGGTCTTTGTGTTGCTCAAAACTTGTGTTGCTTTTCTTTAAAGACATTTAGATAAACTGGGGACAATTTGAATATGTTTTAAAACATAACCTGCCACAAGAGGGAGGAGAGGGAATCACTTTTTAATTGGCTTTTATTGGCAAAGCTGGCATTAAATGAAACCATTAAATGAAGATACTTTTTTAAAAATTATTTTTAAATTTTGTCCAAGCCTCTCTGAATGCAATATAATACTCAGTTAAAAGTGTTCTGACAACTCTAGCTTCTGATGTCTTAATGAACTTGCTGTCATTACTTCTCACAGTTTTAACTAGTTAATATGAAAAGCCTAAAAAAACCAATGGCTAAGCTTCAGTACAATATGCTGAATAGATTGTTATTCAATGTATTGATGAGAAGACAGAAATGTGGATTTAAAGTCAACTTTTTTTATAATTAATTTTTTTATAAGAGAAGCAGTTATATTTCTCCTTTCAGCTTTTCAAGAACAATAATTAAGAGAAAAGTGGAAAAGTGTCAAGGAAATAATTTTAAATGATGCCTGGATCTTCTATTGTTTGCCTAAAATGTTCAAATCTGTTTTGGTAAAGAATGGCTCAGAACAGATTCCTTATAGCAAACCTGCCTCTCCCTTGGCAGATCCTGATTGGTTTGAAATAATTAGTGGAAATTATAGCAGCTGATTGCTGTTCAAAATAATTGTTTGAAAATCCTATTTCACTATTCTAGGCTTCCTAATAAGAGACACTTAACAGAAAATGAGTTTCTGAAGTACAGGGGAGATGTAAATTGAAAAATGAATATACAAAATGCCTTTATACAATATCCTTACTGATTCTGGAAAGAAAAGAGATTTTTCTCCTGTTATTAAAAACAGTTGAGCAGCTGTAATGGAAAATCTGTGATTTACATGCTGAGAGCTCTCCTTTTCTACTGCTCCCTGAGAAGACAGGTTTTTTTCTTTCACACAGCTATCAGATCGGTTTACCACCTCTTTTTTCCTCTTAATTCACTCAAAAGAAGCATTCTTGTCTCAAAAAAAAATCCCCACAAAAGTGTTGAGGAAAGCCATTTCTTCAGATTTCCTCCCCTGAGACTTATTAGCCTTTTCTCTGCTGCAATTACTTTTCCTAGAGGTTTACATTATGTCCACAGAACTGCAGGAACATTTCTAGGGAGGTGATTGTGTTCTTGGACTATTTGACTGTCCTCTCATGTAACTCCAGGCAAAACCTTGTGTGGTGCTCAGGCACAAAATGGGAATGGGTTTGTTGCTTAAGGTTTTCCCTTTTTTAGGGCTTAAACAATGGAAAAATCAGATTGGTAACAGCATTTTTTGCTGAGGGGGGAGGCATGGAGTGAGTTTGCTACTTTAAGAGTGTGAAAAGGGGGACACAGTGGCAGTTTTCCCATTTTTCCTGCTGTTTTGACAGCATTAGGGAAAAGCAGGCCCAGCTCTTTGTATATAATCTTCCCTCAACTTGTTCCCTTTCTGATGTAGAAGGTCGTGCATTATCTCATTCCTGGAAAGAGAAATGTAGGTGTTTTTGTGCAGGTGATTAGTCTTGCAGATGAGTCACCTTACCACAGCTTTCCAACCCAAGCAACACCTATTCCCTGGGGCCAGTCTGTTGGAGCAGAGCTCCTTGGGGTAACAATAAGAACTTGTAAAAAAAAAGACCCAAAAAATGTTGCAGAAATTTTCTCTACAAATTCCAAGCCAGTTGAGGTTATGTCTTTGGATGTCCTATGCATCATGCCACAGACCTGTTTTATGACACTCAGCATAGAATTTTTTCCTCTGCCTTGGAAGGACTTCAGTTATTTTGCCATAATTGACAACTGACAAAATAATTGTGCATATAGGATCGCATGCTGGCTGTGCTGTAAGAACAGTTTTATTTATGCTGTGACCATCACTATTTAGCAGTGATGGTCAAGCTGCAGTAATACCCATTGGTCACATTTGTAAAAGTCTAATTGTAGCTTGATTTTTAAAACTTTATTTTAGGCATCGTGCACAGATGGAAAACTCTTTAATCACTTGGAAACAGTGTGGCGTTTGAGCCCTGGTATTCCTGGTTATCCAAGGACGTGTACATTGGATTTTTCAGTAAGTATGGCAATTAAAACTACCACATGCTAGGAGCAGCACACAGAAACACTCATCTTCAACTGTGAGGGCCTTTCTAAATGCCTGTACTATTTCTTTAAGCACTTATACACAGAAAACAAGTTAGCTTTAGTCAATTCTGTTCAAAAAATATTTTGCAATCTTTACTGCTGGAAACCACTTCAGTATCCTTCAGAGACAGCAGCCTTCTGTGAGGTGTCCATGTAGCATGAAACAGTCTAGGACACCCCTCCTGTAGGCACCTCTCACCCTACAGTTCTAAACACTCTGAAGGTTTTAGACAGTCAAATGCAGGCGAAATGCCAAATATACTTTGCTATTTTCTTTAATCACTCTACAACCTAAATGCTTTTGGTACCAGAAAGTCAGTGTTCTGCCATCTGTCCTGTTTGGTCTGCAGTTTGGTCAGTTTAATTTCCTGTCTTCCAGTTTTACTCTTTCAGGTATTTTAAGCTTTACTCCTTCCTTCTCTAATAAAAGTGTAACAGATTTTTGCTGTCTCTAATCTATGATGGGCTATCACTGCAGCCCAAAACTATTACTCTTTAGATCTAGTACCTGATTTAGCCTGATTTCACTCAGAAAAGCTATTTCCATTTGAGTTACTACTTTTCCATGTTGCCTGTGTCTTCCATCACATTTTTTCTTACATTTTATAACAAAGTGTAGGTGTTGCATTGAGCTGAGGGTTGTAACAGGCTGCAAAAGTACACAGAGATGGGCTAATCCTGCTGCCATCTACTGGAATGCTCTGCTTTGAAAATTATCTTCAGTAAATAGGAAATAGCTTAGGCAGTATTTTTAAAGTAGCACATTAATCTCCTTGGGTTATTAACTTTCAGCTTGTTACTGTATTGCACTTAATACAGTTCAACAATAAAAATTAATTTACAGGTGCTCAAAGAAACACATTTTTAATGGTTTGCATGTTATGTGCTCATGTTATTTGTATTTCTTTAGGCAAATAAATGCCAGTTCTTTCTACTAACATATATAAGCTATCTTTTAACCCAGGCCATAAATCAGTTAAAAAATTTGAATTAAACAACTGTTTAAACCCTACAATCTAAATACAGGCTCTGTGAGAAAACAGCACCGTATCTTCACAAACCAAAGCCACATTTTGATGTTTCAGGTCAAGAATTTCAGTTAAAGGGAATCAAAACCGAACTGGATATGGACATTTTCATTTTCTTGGGGAACAGTATCAATACATCTTACTGCTTACCCTGTTTTGAGGCAGCAGAAGCCAGTGCAATTGACTGAACTTAACCCCTGCCAGTTACTGACCTGCTGCTCTTTGCCTCTGGGCACGTGCAGGCAAAGATGATAAGCATTTCACAACAAACTCCTCAAAAGAGGCCCTGCAATTACAGATATTAAAGAGAAAACTTTGATTTCAAGAATGTTTGTTTGCTTTATAAAACGTTATTTGAGTGCTGGTTCCCACTGTGCCAGCCTGATTCCAGGAGGCATCCACATAGAGGAGGGAACTTTCTTACTTTGGTTTCAGCTCTGAAATGATTTGGTTCATAGAATGAAGCACACCACCATTTTTACCACCTGCAAACTTCATTAACGTATACCATACCTCAAGACTGACATAATTGCTGAGCATGATGCCAAACTCATTATCCCCACTCTGCAGAACTCTGCCTGCCCTGAATGACAGCTCTCAGACTTGCAAGAGGCATGGTAATTTTACCCATGCTTGAGGTCAAGCAAATGTAAATGAAGCTACACTGGGCTAATGGGCCAGGCTGTTTAATTACTTCTTTGCTACTGCTTTGCAGTTAACATGCATTGCTCTTAAGGAATTGGGGAGAAGCTGTATTTGCTCCTTGTGGCATTAAATCTGATTTTTTAGGAATGACAAAAATTATTTAACTTCCAATCCATTTCATTGACTGCTGGTGTCACGTCAGGAATGGGAGCTGTTCAGGTGGGAGATGTGACACACAAACCAAATCAATTGTTTAAGTCATTAAACTGCTTGTTTAAATCTACAATAACTACTGCCACCAACAAGGAAAAACTGATTTAAAATATTGGCATTTAATAGGTAACTATTTCAAGGTGCTTTTAAATTTCTTGGGCATGTTCCAGTTTACCTGTTAGTGTGCTGTCTTGCCATGCAGGATTTTCTTTTTGTCCCCCAAGTGAATTCTGTGCACAAAGTAACAGTTACTGTTTATCAGTGGTTTTTCATTACCTCAAACCTCTTTTGTAATAAAACATTTCTTAAAGAAAAGACAGGTTAGGTAAATAACTACTTCAGAGAACTGAATGAGAGGATTCTTCTAATGGAAAAGCCCAGGGGTACAGTCCTCAGACCATTCACCTATTCCTCAGTTTTAACTGTCCTACAGCTTACCTGCAGCCTTCACTGGAGATTCTTTAATAGAGCTGTCTGTTTGTAACAGCATTTTCCAACAGTATATATAGGGAAATTAATTAGCTTTTATTTTCTTAAACAGATTTCTTTTGAATTTCGTTCACTTCTACACTCAAAACTCGCTACACTATTTTTTGATGAAGTTGTAAAGCAGATGGTTGCTGCCTTTGAAAGAAGAGCATCCAAACTCCACGGCCCAGAAACCAGCATCCCTCGGGAGCTGATGCTGCATGAAGTTCATCAGACGTAAAGGGAAACTGTAACAACCTCAGCTATAAACTTGTTTGTACACTTCATTTGTACAAAGTGCCATGCTCCCCCTTTGGGGCATCTATTTCTCATCTGAGCTGTGGGTGTGATCTTACACTGTGCCAAACACATCTGCTCAGCCAGACAGATGCAGAATGTTCAAAAGCTGCAATCAAGTGCAGCTTCAAGCCTTATCAGTAACAAGACACCTGGCAGCTCCTGTAATCCAGGCTATCTCAGGCTGCCGTTAAACGCCAAACGGCTCCTGGAATCAGGGCCCAAGATCTGCCTTAGCCAAGCTCCTGGGGTTTTTCAGCACTGTAACACATTAACTCAACTTGGTGGGAACCTAACTTCACAGCAGAACTCAGCCAGCTCTGCCCAAGCAGAGGCCAACTGACATACTGGCTTCCCAGAGAATGGAATTGAGGAGTGGTGCTTTGAATCTAAATGAATGGCAAAGGTAAGACAGGGCTGCTCTCACACTCCCACTCATTTTCAGGGACGAAATCCATAAGGAGTACTGTAATCTGAGTGCAGCAGTCTCAGCTATAGCCAGTGGGTCCCCGTGGCCCTGTCTGAAATTTGTAGTACAGTTGGCAGGCTGAACTTGTCCCTTGCCACTCCTTCCTGTTACACATTGCACTTTGGTTACCTCCCTCTCATCTAATGCAAACAGAACACTTTAAAACAAGTGTTACCTCTTTGAGAACCAGGTACCAGTGCTCCCTGGAAGCAGGAAACAAGAGGTCCTGCACTTCCCACAGGCAAGCACAGCCAAGGCCAGCTGTCACTATAAATCATACAAGAGAGCACCAAACCTTCATTCTTCAAGGGTTTTCAGTACCATGCTCCCACTGTGATAATGCCACCTTGATTAAATAAATGTTCAGTACTTCTATTCCTGAAATACCCTCTTCCCAGTCTCTGAAGAAACCAAGTGAATAGGTTTGAACAGATTCTAAATCCTTACTTTATGCTGCCTTGCATTACCGAATTTCCTTACTGAAATTAGGTGAAGCTTCAGGGCAGGTGCTGAAGCTGATCCTTTCTCTGCAGCATATGTAATCCATACAGTTACTAGAGAGTGGCATATTAAATAACATGGAAAGGTATGTTTCAAAATAAAGACAGCCCTGAAAGTTTCAGACCATTTTACTTAGAAATCAGAATGTCACACATCCCATCTCTGGAAACATAGTTCTTATTAAGGGCAGGAAGCTGGGGAAAGCGACAGCTGGATTAAGGTCATTTGTACAGAACTGAGAAGTTGTAAAGCAATCTCAATTGTTGAGGCAGTCAGAGATAAACATACACAAGTTTGGGCACACCATTATTCTGCAGGCTGGAAAGCAGAAAAGACTCTACATACACAATTTAGGTGGTGGTGTCAGGTCAAAGAACACAGAAAGGGGCAAAGCAATATTTCTAGCACAAAATAACTAAATCCTTACCCCTGACCAGAGAGGAGGAAGGTAAGAATGGAAGGCTCAAGGTGAGGAGGTAACCAGGTACTATAACTGAGCAAACCCTTTCTTAGCAAAGACTTACCTGTGTGATGGCCTCAGGGCACTTCCCTTCCCCTGGGACTGTGAAAGGTACACTGGGCCTGTTCCAGCATGTGAGACAACCAGATAGGGCAAAATAAAGTCAGTGCACATGCCTTGTTTTCAGAGCATTGTTTAATATTTCAGAGAACTGTAGTGCAGTTCAACTTAGATATTTCTTACCAAAATTAAAGCACTTGCATTTCTGAGAAACATTCTAGACAAAGGAATGTTTCTGGGAGTGAAATGCCCTGTCATTTTTTTCAAGCATAAGTGCCAATTTCTACTAAAACTTAGAAGCAGCAGCAGGCTGTCCAGGCTCTCCCATAACTATGGCTTTGTGTGCAGATGAAGAAGGTGATACATTTTGTAACTTTTGAGCAGTTTATTACATAAAGGTCACATAACTCTATTTGCCTACTTTGTACACAATTGTCTAGTCTCACGCACAGTGGCTTCCAAGTTCTTCTGAGTACTGGTAAGCACCAAGAAATTCTGAAATAGAATATCAAGTGCCTTAATTAAGTTCAAATCAGGACCTTGGTAGATGGATCTTGCACCCAGTTATCAGGAATGTACAAATGTCTTTATTCAAAAAATACAAAATAAATTATCTGTAGGCATGGACAATGACTGTAAACAATTACAAGTGTGTTAAATGAAATCCGGTAACTGATGGTTACAGTGATTCTTTTCAACACCAGCCTCATTTCAGTCACTATCCATCCTCTCACACTGATAGCTCAAGTTTTTGAAGTCAGAACTGTCAGTCTTCAACAGCACAGCTCATGATGCATCCCTACCCCAGGAATTAGAACATGCCACCTCCCATTCCTCCGCCCATCCCACCCATTCCTCCCATTGCCGGCTCCTTTTCTTCTTTAGGAACTTCAGTCACCACTGCTTCTGCTGTTGATAGGAGAGATGCAACACCTGCGGCATCCATCAGAGCAGTTCTCACAACCTAAAAATATGCAAGAAACAACTTAAAACCTGCTGACCATTGCAGGAGGTGGGAGGAAGCAAAGCTGAGAATTAAGACCTTTAGGTTACCTTTGTTGGGTCTATGATTCCTTTTTCTACCATATTTACAAAGTCCCCAAGCATTGCATCGTAGCCGACTTCTGATGGGCTCTGCAGGATTTTTTCAACTATCAATGATCCTTCGACACCAGCATTCTTTGCAATAGTCATTGCTGGGATTCTCAGTGTTCTCTTGATTATTTCAATGCCTGCAAGAGACAGGATAGTTGGAGCTCCATATATCAACACCACTCCCACTGCCAAGGAAAGCCCTCATGCTAGAGATCAATACAAAGAGAAAACCCTCCAAGCAAAAAACATAAGCTATTTTTATCATGATGTCCCATGAGGAAAGGTTCTCTGCTACTTGACACCTGCCAACAAATGAAATCTCTGCAGGATATTCATGCACATTTCAGTTTTACTTCTACAAAAAGTAGTAATGAGTAGTATTATTCTTTATGTGTAACATGACACAAAGCTTTTTTTCCCCTTGATTTGCCACACAGTCTCTTGAGCATTATTAGATTTTGTCTGTCTGCAAAGACTTTAACAGCCAGCTCCCAACTCTGAACATTTGTCACTCTGTGCTGCTTTACTGCTACTGGGTCTTACACATTCCAGTCAGCAATGCAGTGAAAAAGCCCCTTCCCACTTAAAAGCAGAGACCACCACACCAAAGAAATGTGATGTTCCTAAGATCAAGTATATAAAACCTGGCTGAAAGCCACCTGATAAAGCCTCAGGACAAGAGAAAGCCTGTTTGTGTCCCTTCCATGTATCTCTTCAAGTCATCTGCTTACCGATTTTCTGATCCTCGTTGGCTGGAGTTAAGGCATCTAAGGCTGGGATGCAGCGGAGCAGCGCGCAGCCCCCGCCCGGGACGATGCCTTCCTCCACGGCCGCACGCGTGGCGTTCAGGGCGTCGGTGACCCTGTCCTTCTTCTCGTTCACCTCAACGTCGCTTGTGCCACCCACCTGCGAGCAGCAAGCCACACGTCAAGGGCCGCACAAGAGCCCAGCTGGGACAGCACTGCTGCCACCAAATTAAGCAGCCAATGCCTAAAAGTGCCAGAAAGCCAACCCACCCTCTCCCATACTGGCAGTCTTCTTCTGTACCTCAGCACTCAAGAAGCCTAAGCTTTAGTTCATCATTTCATCAAGTTCTTAATACCTTCAATACTGCTACTCCATCAGAGAGTTTGGCCAATCGCTCATTCAGTTTCTCTTTTTCATATTCACTGGTGGTAACCTCTAGCTGTTCGATTATTTCTTGAATGCGTTTTTCAATCTGAGCCTTTTCACCCTTCCCCTTAAGGAGCATGGTGTCATCTTTTGTCACAATGACCTCTCCAACTTTACCAAAGTCATGAGGCTGAATATCTTCAACATTTAGGTTCAAACCCTCTTCTCCGAACACCTGAAAGAAATTATGTGAAAAGTTGGAATTCCCAGGTTCCCCACACATCAGGTTTTTTAATCTACAAGTACATGAACACATACAGCAGGCTAATGGTGCAAAGTAAGCACATTACTGCAGTTGCACACTCTGGGTGAAAAACCTCTTCCTGATATGCAAACTAAACCTCCCTAGAACAGTTTCAATGGTGTTTCCTTGGGTCCTGTCACTGCTCATCTCCTATTATTTTGAGGAGTTGCAGATACTGATATGTCACTGACTTTAGAACAATTTGCTGGTTTGTTGCTTTCTGCTGCCATTACCTTAAACAGTAAGTTCTATTCCAGCAGCCTCCTCTGGGTCCCAATATCATGCTATGATTTTGAAGAGCATGTTAAAAAAAGGGCAGCTAAAGGGATATTAATCAATATGTCAACTATAGGCAAAGTTTAATAGTAAGAAAATTCATTCAGTCCATCCAAACATTTTAAACAATTGTATTTGCCACATCCGAGTCCAGGCAATTGTGAAACGATTGGTTTTATAAAGGCAGCAATTGCCTTGGAGTTCCTCCTTTGCCTTAAAAACCTAAATCCTGCAAGGAAATCTCATGTGACTTCAGTCAGTTACAAGAACATATCACTTATGCTTGACCAGGACTGTATTACACAGCAATTATCAGTGTCTGCATTTTGAAAAAACAGGAAGATTCAAACATCAGTTACTGTTACATTTTTGAAAGAACAAAACACAGCCTGCAACCCAACAAATACAAGCCAAGGACCTGAAAATACAGAGTCTTTTCCTCCTTAAAAAGCATTAATATTCCTTGGACCAAAAAGTTACTTAAAACATTACTTACAGCACCACCAGTAGCAATTGCCATGTCCTTAAGTTGGTTTTTCCTGTTGTCACCAAAACCTGGTGCTTTCACAGCAACAACCTGAAGGCCAACCTTCAGTCTGAAAAGAAAAATTCAGAGAATGAGTCTAATTACTAAGCCAAATTGTTTCAATGCAGCTCTAACAGTCAAGCAAACAAAGAGACCATCGTGAACTGACGTGGTTTGTCCTAAAAGGTAGTTAGGACACAACTGAAGTTCTGTCTGAGTTGATACAAAGCATGATGATGTTAGAAGCTGCTGTTTCTTTGCCACAGGTAAGAAAACAAACAGCATTACACCATAGGAAAAAAAATGGATTTTAAGCCTCACCTGTTCAAGACTAGAGTGCTGAGGGCTTCTCCATCAACATCTTCAGCAATGATGACCAAAGGTTTGCGGTTGGCATTGGCAATTTCAAGAGCTGGAACTATGGACTGTACACTAGAAATTTTCTTTTCACTAATTAAAACATAAGCGTCCTGGAATTCACATTTCTGCCCTGCAGAAACAATATGCATTATCTGAACAATTCAATTACAAAAACATTCCAAACATTCTTTTAACTTAAGCAGCTGTTTTGAAGCAACAGTTGCACTTTCCAACTGCATTAAAAAAAAGAAACAACTTGTTTTCTCCAAGACTACTCTCAATTCTACGTTGTTCTGCTGTGTTGCAACGCCAGCCTGATGTTCACAGGAACACTTTGCAGGGAAGTAGAAAGAACCCCCAAAACTCCAAGCTTTTACCAAGTTCAAGTTCTCTGAGGGAAAGGACCGGCTGTTCTGTTTGCTGTGCTGCACAGCACAAGGGACTGCAAAGCCTTTAATGGGTGCCATTAGTTCTGACATGAGCCACTCTAAGGTGTTTGACATGGCTTATCGTTAACTCACCTTTAGTTGTGTTAATAAAATACGGAGAGATGTAGCCTCTGTCAAATTTCATACCCTCAATGATTTCCAGTTCATCGTTTAGAGTTTTTCCATCCTGTTTAGATGCACGAAAGTCTGCATTAAAATCTCTATTTGCTACCAAAAGCAGAAATACAGTTTTAGCACATTGTGCACAACAGACTGAAAGGCTCTGGATACCCCATCAGTTTCATGTGCTTCTCTCCAAAAACAGAAGGAATGTAAGAGAGAAGAGTGATCAAACTCTGATCCTAAAGGAGCTAGGGAGGAATTATGCTGGGAATTATGGAACGTGAGCTGCAACAGCAGCATCAATGTGTCAAAACCCAGCACTAACAGGAGACAGTCACTTGTCAACTTTGTATGCTGGCCAGTTCTTACCTTGACAGTGATCACACCCTTTCGTCCAACTTTTTTCATTGCATCAGAGATTATATTGCCAATTTCCTGATCTCCATTTGCTGATATTGTGGCAACCTGAAAGAGTAAGACATTAAATCTCATTTCCCAATGCAAGGTATTTTCTCACAATAAAAACAATTAGAATAACCATTTGCAATATTCACATTTCTGACAAGGCAGGGCAGCTGACTGCAGCACACTCACAGCAGGAGCCAGGAACTCTGTCAGAAGGACTCAGGCTCTTGGGCAGCTGCAGCACAGAGCCAGATTCCCTGCACTGGGCTCACACTCAGGCCATCTCCAGGCACAGGAATAAATAACCCAGGACCACCAGCACACGTGAACCTGATCTCACACAGCAGATCAACCACACCCTCAGTACTCTGCCATCTCTTCCATTCTCAGCAGAGCTTTGCTCCCATCAGTTCTTCCCAAGTACACACATTTATGTTTTAAGACCACACTTTGGAATGAAACCTAAGATGAAAAAAATCTGCCCACTTCTGAACTAGCTTCTAGCAGTGCCATTGAAGGCTACTTCTGATAAAGTACTCAGTGTCAGATGCACACAACCTAACTTCATTAAACCTGTCCTCACAAAACTTTTTCTGAGAAACAGCTGCCTAAACTTGGGATGCATTTTACTGTGTGTTTTTTCTTACCTGTGCAATTTCTTCTGGAGTTGTAACAGGTTTCGACAGCTTCTTCAGCTCACCTATGATGGCATCCACTGCCAGCATCACCCCTGAAGATGAACAGAGCACTTGTGAGCAAACAAAACAAGGTGCACAGCACAGAAAACACAAGCAAAGCACCAGACCACCACAAGGAGCAGGTTTCCTTTCAAACAAAAGTCCACCCTGCAAAAACGCTGTGTCTGCATGTTCAAAACCAGACAGTTCTTGTTCCATGCTGTCATTTATATATGTAGCAATAGGTGTTTTGAAATTGGTGTGAGATTCTGTCACAATCAAAATTTGCCACAGATTTGTTTACATGGCTATTGTATTAATTAAATGCAGAAATGGCTTTCACTGGAGTTCACTTTAAACAAATTAAATAAGCTGACTGCAGGTAAAGTAGTACAATGATTAGAAAAATTAATGATTGCTCAGAGTCCACAGTATAAGAATAAATTGTGTTTTCTAAACATCACTTCATATAACCCTTTATGGTGACTCCTCAAACAGAAAACAAATCAAATTCAGAATATGAAAAATAAAACACAGCAATCAAATACTAAAAGCAACAGAAAAAAGTTACCCCTCCTGATTTCTACTGGATTGGCTCCTTTGCTGATCTTCTCAAAGCCCTCCTTGGCAATAGCACGTGCCAGGACTGTTGCAGTAGTGGTACCATCTCCTGCTTCTTCATTGGTATTGTTGGCAACATCTTGAACTAACTTGGCTCCAATGTTTTTGTATTTGTCTTTCAAGTCAATTGCCTTTGCTACTGTCACACCATCTTTTGTCACTTTGGGACTTCCCCAGCTTTGTTCAATAATAACTGTTCTTCCCTACGGGGACAAACAGCAAATTTTAAATCCAAGCCAAGTCACATCATGTTGCTCTCAAGAGCTCAACTGAAACTTTTTAACAGCCACAGCTGAACACCTTACACAGGCATTCACCTGGGACTTCTCAAGCACACACTTGAATACCAAAGTTGTCCAAAACCAGAAAAATGGCTCAAAGGCTTTATGCTTTCACAGAGTGAGGCATCATTCTTCAGCCATAATGCTTAATACCACAGTCTGCAATTAAGTAAGACTGACCTTACAGACAAAAACTAAGGTATTTCCTCCAATGTTAATATTTTACCTCAAAATTAAAATACAGCAACTCAAATAAACAATTTCCAAAATTTTCATCAGATCACAAGAAACATTTTTTGTGACTGGAAAACAAGTAATACAAAACTCAATTTGTTGCATGGGCTGGAAGGAAAAAAAAAGCTTGCAAAGACTTGCAAACCTCATTAGAGACTAACAGAACTGAGAATACCTCAAATAATTTCTCAAACAGTGCAAGTTACCAAGCTTTTCTCATCTCAGTTCGCACTTGGATCCAACTGAAAAACTGCACTATTCTATCCAACAGACACAGCTAACATGGGAAGCTGTGAACCATACAGGGACCACAAGGCAAACGCACCTGCACAAGGACATTTCCTGTTCATGGATTAATTCAACAGCCAACAGCTGCCCCAAGCAATCATATTCCAGTTTGAGCTGGAAGCAGCAGAAACACAAGGAGCCACCTCTGGCCTACTGCTGCTCTCAAACTCCTCCACCATCCTGACAGCTGGAGCTGCTGAAAGAGGGAAGAGAGCAACTGCCCCAGCTCAGCACTGTCTCTCCCAGCCAGCCCTGCACAAGTCCCCTCACCTGCTCTGCCAGGTCCTGCCAGAGCCCTCCCAGCCCAGGGTGGGGATCATGTGCCAGGCCAGCAATCCAGGCAAGGATTCCCATGCTGCTGCCCTGTGCCCCTCCCCAGAGCCCATCCACATCTGCCTCAGTGCCTGAACCAGCTCTGGCTGCCTGCAAAGGATGAGGCCACACTGCTCCTGAAGCACAACCACCGGAGCAGATACATCAAAGGTTCTGCTTCAGTTACTCAGGCTAAACCTGGAGAAGAGCTTATGGAAATTTACCTCTGTGTCATGGAACATTTATGCCAAAACGATGCATTCCCTATCACTATCTTATTTGACCCACCCTTATAAATATAAGTGAATCAAGAATAAGCAAACTTCTCTCTGGAAGAACATGCTACCAGTATGTTTTTTATATAATGTCTCCTAGTTTGTTTGATTTTATTTTGTATTTTGACACGGCCTTATTCTAAATGTTTGGTTTGCAGCTCTGAGGAGTACAACAAAACCTACACATAACTAATCACATGGAAGGGCTTGCTCTCAGCAAAACCACACCTGTGTTCCTGAAGAAGGACACAAACATCACCAGTAACTGCACAAGCGTTTAGAACAGTCCTGCATACTGAGAAGCTGAGCTCCCACACAAACCAGTTCTGTTCCACGTGCTGGAACAGTACCAAAAGATTGTGTGAGACTGCAAACTGGGTTCCTTAAAATGTAGTGCCAAAGGAAGTTTCCTCACAGACTGATGTTTCTTAACAATGCCAGAAGCAGAATCAGGCACTGCAATACAACCTCTCATTTTAACAAATACGTGGAGAGCAGTAAAACAAAGAAAAATCCCCTCAGGTTACACGAAGTTGCATCAGCAGCTGCCCTTTAGCCAGTGGATTAGAACTATGCTTTGGCATTCACAAAGCAGCCTGATCAAAAAAAAAAAAACAACCCAAGAGTTAAATTAACCAACCCAATTTAAACTTTGTTCCTCTATGGAAGTAGCCACAGCTTCCTGACATAATTGTTCCTTAACCTTCATCTGCTCAGTTTAGGGCATTTTTGTCTTCGAATAAAGATGATAGAGCACTAAAAATGTGCAGTAAATAAATGAAATAATGTTACAGAGGCCAAGCAGCCCTTAGAAGAATTATCAAGCACATGCTATTGCAGGCACAGGTATCTGCATGAGCCCCAAGAAAATCAGTGGCTCTTCCTCAAAAAGAGGAATCTCATTTCAAGCCATACTGCACGTTGCATGACTATGCAGAATACCATAGCTGGTCTTCCAAGAGAACCACATCTCCCTTACAGGACAGACTATAGGGTTACACAAAAGAATGCCATTTCCACGAAATTTCACTTAGGCTGGTAACATTTACCAGCCAACTAAAAACTCAGTATTACACTTTGAATGTTTTTTAAAACTTGGTAATAATAAAAGGTAAACTAATATAAAATTGCAATTTGTAAAAAACAATTTATGAACAAAACAAACACCACTAAAAAATCCCAACCAAGCCACCCACATGCTAATTTAACCCCATGACACAGACAGTTACATTACCTACTGCACTGTTACAGGTTATCAATCCAGCTGGTAACAAATTATGCACATCTCCTTAACATTCAAACTGTTCAAATGAATATATTGTACCTTTCACAAGAATCTGAATAATTTTACTTTGTTACTATGAAAAGCATACGCACTACTGTCCCACTTTCGGTGATAAATATGAGCTTACAGCTATTTGCAGGAGCCTGTCCATGCCCCTACCCCTTTGTGCTCCAGCTCTGCAAATCCAATCGTGCAGCTTCACCGAGAAAAACCTAACAACTGTTCTCTGTTACAGTATTTTCAGCCAGGTCTAACATAAAGGCCAAATCTTCCATTACCTTTGGCCCCATGGTGACAGCTACAGCGTCTGCTAAAAGATCTACGCCTTGTAGCATCAGAGCTCTCGCGTCTGCTCCGAACTTCACATCTTTTGCATAGGCTCGTGTTAGATGGGGGGCGAGGGCTCTGGACACTGGTCTTATCTGACGGAGTACTGTAGATAAACGGAGCATGTCTAAAATATTAAAAGAAACGTGGAAAAGAACAAAAGCGTTATAGTTTGGACAGCCTCTTCTACAGGAAAAGAGGGAGAAGAGATTCAGGAACTACAGCAGGCATGATGAATCTAATTTTTTTTAGCTACCTAAAATCAAGACATATAAGCAGCAGTAACTACTGGGGCTGGGTATCCCCGATCCTCAGTGCTAGACCCGCGCGGCAGCAGCGCCTCCCCGCGCGGCCTCCTGCAGCTCCGGGCTCCTCCCGCCGAGCTTCCCCCGGAGCTGCGCAGGACACGGCGAGGGCACCGCGGAGCGCCCGCGGCTCCATGTGCTCAGCGCGGGCGCCGCGCCCGCCCGCGGCTGCAGCAGCGGGGCCGTGATGAGGAGAACTCGGGTAAAGGTTCTCACAGCCCCCTACGCCATCAAGGGCGGAGAGAAAGGAGACAAGGCCGCGGCCGCCACCCCGGGCCCGCCGGAGCCCCCACGCCGGGCAGGGCCCCGCGGCCACATGGCCGCCGCACCAGGACACGCGCAGCAAGGTCAGCGCCGCCCGCCTCCCGCCGCCGCCCGCCCGCCGGGCCCGCCGCGCCACCACCACCGCAGGAGCCTGTGGGCCCCGCTCCCGCCTCCCGGGCGCAACACCCGCACCACGGCCGCCCCTCCCGCCGCTCGGGCCCAGCCGCTCCCGGCGCGCGGCCCCGCGGTAACCGCGGCCACAGGGCAGGGCCACCGTGCCCTTCCCAGGCCGGGCACAGCGGCGCGGGCCCGGCGCCCCAGCCGCGTTCCCGCTCACCTGCGGCAGCGCGGGAGCCAGCACCGCGGCTCTGCGGACTCGCGGGGCACGTCTGGCGCGGTGGCGGCGGGCGGCGCTCGGCACTCACCGCCTCAGCCCCGCCCCCGAGCCGCCGCCGGCCCATGTGCGGCTCCGGCCGCCCGGCCCCGGAACCAGCATGGCCTCCGCGCCCGCCCATAGCCCGCCTGCCGCGCTGGGCCGTGGGCCATACTACGCATGCGCTAAGGCCTGCAGCATGAACTATTCATGTTCCGGGGCTCACAGATTCCAGAACCTTCTGGAACGCTCATGCTCGCCGCGGGTCAGGGGTGAGCTGACCTCACTTCCGTGCGGGGCCCGGCCCAAGGCGCCGCGTACTCTGTGTAGAGGGTCCGCGGCGGGTCCGCGGTGCCACCGGGGCGCAGCCGCTCCCGAGAGCGGGACGGAGCCGCGGCGGTCGAAAAAAACTGGTGGCGCTGAAGGTGCCCGGGGCCGGGGGAAGGGGTCAGGTCTGCCCCGCCCCGGGGCGGGGCTCCGATCGCGCATGCGCACGTCTTGACCTTTCTCACGTGTGTGCTGGCGGCGGCGCGGTCACTCGGTGCGGGCGGCGCGGGAGCATCATGGTGAGTGCCGGGGCCGCCGCTGCCGCGCCATCTCCATATCGCTCCTGCGGCCCGCTCCTGGGCTGTCCCGCCCAGCGTGTCTAGCGCTGCGGGGACGGACGCCCGAGGGCCTGGCGGCGCCCCTACTCCTCCCTGCGGTTGGGTCGCTGCAGGGGCCCCCGAGCAGGCGCGGCTGCGCCGCCGCGCACGGGTGTGCTCAGTCCGTGCCGTGCCCGCGGGCAGCGCTGGGGCGCGGGAGGGACGGGGGGAAGGCGGAGGCGGGGGGCTGGCAGCGCCGCAAGGTCACGCAGTCCGTGGGGCAGAAGCGACTCCTCCGGCAGGCGCGGGGGCTGCGGCGCAGGACGTGGCCGGAGCTTTGCAGAGGCTGCTTTTGGCTGCGCAGACGCTCGATCTCAGGGTTCATCCCCCCGCAGTAACGGGAGCAGCTCCGCGGCAGCAGCGCTGCAGGGCAGGGCCGCACAGGCCACGGCGGGTCTCTGCAGAGATAGAAAAGACACCTCTGCCACCCTCTGGAGCGCTCCTTCTATAAGTTTTGTAGATTTTTTTTTTTTACAGAGAAGGAAGACAGTTTGAGTTGCCCTTTTCTTGCAGTGATATTTAATTCTTATGATAATAATAACGTGAAGAATTTAAACTTAGTGTAAAATGTTCATGGTCATTAGTCGGGCAGCTTTTTTTCTGGTAGACGTAGAACAGCTCTTAAAAAAGACAGCAGCGATATTATCTTGACAGGATGAAAACGTACACAACTGGCAGCCTTTCCCCTTGGTGATCTTCCATCCGTGTGCTGCTGACAGCAGTCGAACACAGCATCTTCCGTGTGCTGCCTTTTGTTCATGCTCTGCCTGTGACTTTGTTTTCTGCCACTTCTCAAGTGTGTGCAGATATCGATGAGTGCCGGGAAAGGGCACACAGGTGCCAGGCCCTTCTGGCTCTTTCTGTGAGTGTGGGCTCTGCGTACCTGTCTAGTGGAGCACTATCTCCATGTGACTTGGCAAGTTGCCATGTGTTTCCTTCTAAATCAAAGCCAGTTCCTTCTGCCTGACCCCTTCCTGTTGGGATGAATGCATATGCTTGCGTTTATCTGGCCTATGGGAATTAGACTGCCAGTTCTGAAATGCAGACGGGTAGCAATAACTGGTTGCAATAAAGCCCCAAACTTTAAGCCAAATGTGAGGGAAAAACAACTTAACAAAAACCTCTCCCCTTGACTGTGCTTAAGCAGAAGCAAATACCAAAGCAGTTGAGGTAGAAGGGTGCCTACCTTATTTTCAGGGCTTGGCCTAAGGTGTCTTATTTTTTTCTGAATCTGTTTGTAGAAGTTGATATAAGTAGCAGCACTGCGGCTCAGGCTGTAGATTCTCACCTGTTTTTTTTTGTGAAAGGGTAATGCTTGAAAGCACCTGAGAAAGACTGACAATGGGCAGTGGGCTAGACTTGTGCTTCTTTAATGTAAACCTCTTCACGAGTACAAATGCAGCTGTCCCAAGGAGTTCTTAATCTTCATTAGATGTGGTTGTGAACTGAAGAAGTAGCGTTCATATAATCAATAATTATGCTCACCAAGCTATAGGGACTAAGGGTTTGGTGTTAAAAGCCTAGAGGCCGTTCCAGAGAGAGGAGTCTGCTCCATCTGTGGTGGTTTATTCCTCAGCTGGAGTACATCTTCCTACGGCCCAGTTGTCAGGATTACCCAGCATCTGCCTGTGCCTTCGGGAGCTTCTGATGCAATCCGAGGTGGTATTTGTTTGCTGATACTAAATAAGTGCTCAGCAGTTGTCTTACACTATTCATCTCTCTCGAAAGAGAAATCAGTATGTATTGGGGTTTTTTAAAACTCCTTTTAATTGCAGTTTTTGTTGTAATGGCTCTCTTGTTACAATGCACAATTACTTCCACAGGCAGGAAAAGCATTTAGGAAATTTCTCCCCCTCTTTGATCGTGTGCTGGTTGAGCGATGTGCAGCTGAGACGGTAACCAAAGGAGGAATCATGATACCAGAAAAATCCCAAGGGAAGGTACTACAAGCAACAGTAGTAGCAGTTGGATCTGGAGCCAGAGGAAAGGTAATTACCCTGAAGCATTCCAGTTGGGTAGAACCAGTAGTGGTGTGGTGGTAGCTGGAATATTGCCATAGGAGTGGGACAGTTACAGTGCAAAAGTGGTGACAGCTCGCAAAATTGGATAACTGTGATGGCTGAAATTGCAACTGGAGATTCAAAAAGCAGGTAGAAATCTCAAGTTTTCCTGAAATGAATTTTCCAGCATTCTTTTCATTGTTTGTAAAATGGAGTGGGGTTTCTTTTTTTTACTGTTTGACTTTTGTGGAGTTTATTTGCTTGTTTGGTGGTGGGGAGTTTTTTTGGGGAGGTATTGCTTGTTTGTTTATTTTAAATATGTAGACAGTGCTCTACATGATACCATGTTTCATCATTTCTCAGCCAAAACCTTGAGGGACCAACGGACTTCTTTGTTAAAATTATTACGTGCCCAAATGTCTGACTCATGAACATGGTGGAACCCCCGAATGTGGTATTGGCTGTTTTGTGCTGTGCTAAGATGTCTTTGTCCATGAGGATTAAGCTTATTGGACTAAGGAAAGTCAGCAATCCAAAGAAATACGTGTTGAGTAACTGCTTGTTAATTTTGCACATTGGATATGTATATGGAAATAAAAGAGGACAGTTCACAAAAATGCCAGTGCTGGGGGGCTTCCACATGGGAAGGGCTGGTTCCCCACCAGAGCACTGTTCAGTCAGTAGCAACAATGGCAAACAGGTTAAATTTCAACTCGGGCATGTGGCCTTGGCCCTTCTTTACCATGAGTCGCTCTATATGTCCCAGGCTGATTTCTCTCAGGATCTGATTTTAAAAGGTTTATTTTGTGAAAGGGTGATAATGTTTGACTAACATGTTAATGTTTTATCTATAATACAAAAATTTAATTAACCTTTATCAGTTATTTCTAAGCAAGTGATTGGATGGCAACAGTGATGACTTGATCAAAGTTACAGAAATGGGAAGGTACTTTTTTAACTAGCACTTAGGAAAATTGTCCTTGGCTACAGAATATGGGAATGGACTTTGTCCCTTGATTTTCCAAGGGGGTTTCATGGTTCTTTAAGTGAAGTCCTGTTCAGTGTGATTAGCAGAGACCTCACACTTCTATTTACAGTCAAAACTAAATGCAGAGTTGTGATTTCCTGAATGTTTCTGTACATGGATGGATTGTTGTTGTTTGCAGAAATTCTGTTACATCTGTTTATATTATGGAAAGGTAAGGATATTTTTTATTTTTTCAGAATGGCGAGATTCAGCCAGTGAGTGTGAAAGTTGGTGAAAAGGTTTTGCTCCCAGAATATGGTGGTACTAAGATCGTACTAGAAGATAAGGTAGGTTTCCCAACTTTGTGAGTGCAAGTGAGAATGGTTCCTGAAATGCCCGTGGTAGACACTGTGGTTACTTTTGGAATGGTGTTAGCACCGTTCAGGAAAAGGAGCAGCTGGATCCAGCCACCTTCGGGTAGCTGTGCTACTGCTACTTCTGCCCCTGCATAAACGGAACCGACCACGGGAACCTCTGAGCTGACCTTTGCTGGGTGGGCAAAATGTTCAGGATGTCGAGCACATATTAGAGGGAATCCAAAAAGCCTTAGAAATTCCTGGGGGCATCCTTGCTTTTGGCAGGGAAAGCCTACAGAATTGTTTTCTAACAGTTCTTGCGCTTCCCACTGCTAGAAGTAGTAACTTAATAGCTCTCCAAAGAATATCTTAGGAACAAAAGGAATTTTTTCAAGACTGGCTCTACATGCTGACTTCTTGGTTAGCTTGCTTTTGATTTTGTACTTAATGACTACAATAATGCTGACTCAGAACAAGACAGTTTTTGCAAAACAAGAAAAATCACATGACAGAAGCTAACATTTCTTTTCTTTGCAGGACTACTACTTGTTTAGAGATGGTGACATTCTTGGGAAGTATGTGGACTAAACCTGTTGCAGTATCAGTCATCCATTCCACTAAAATGCTGAAATTTTTCTTTCATCATGTAAATAATGTCCTTTATTTTATAATAAACAGGCATTGAGTCTTTGAAATAATTTGTGATATCACTGTAATGGTGGAACACAAATAAAAATATGTACAGTCAGAAATCAGTTGCTCTTGCTTGAGTTCCATTGAACAGTGAAATTTGGATGACCACCAACCAGCCTTAATTATTCCAAACAGCATCATTTTATACCTTATCTCTGTACTGAGATTGTAAAGGTCTTTACAATAAACTTATAAAACTATTCTGCTTCTGTCTCAGTTTCTGCTGTTGCTCAGTGAAACTGAGTCTCAATTGTGTAGTGAGCTCTCTGTAATATTCAATGGTAGTAATATGTTATTTTCCCCAAGTTTGTATGAAATGAGCTTAAAATGATTACCAGACAGATGCAATCTTGCTGAGGACTTCTATTCAGCTCCCTTGCCCATTGGGCTCCTGAGATAGCATGGGTTCTTTTAACTTTTGACTGAAGACCCTGGAACACTGAAAGGCTGAGGCACACAAACCACCCTGCCACAAACAGCCTGTCCCCCAGCAGCTGGAAGGAGCTTAGTATTAGTCATGTCTGTGCTGGAACAAAATCATCCAGTTCCCAGATGAAGCAGATAAGAATTAACGGTTATTCCCGCTTATTGCTGGCAGAATTTTGCCAATAGAAAATAAAAAAACTGCCCCCAACAGTTAATCAGGCAGAAGTGGGGCTGATGCTGATCTTGGATGAAGTTTCTTTACTGATTACCACACTATCACACTCAGATCTTGAGCTTTCCTTGCTTTGACAAATTACATTTCCTTCATCCTTAACACATCATTCTTAAATCGCAAGACATTAACTTAGGTAATGCTGAAGCAATTAAATTTGCATATTTCTGGCCACCTTCTCCTGCCTTGAAAAGGATTCAGGTCCTTGTACATACAGTAGCACCCAAATCTGCACAGTTCCTGGGGAGGCTTTCAGAGCAGGGGTGCACAGGGGTATCTAGTGCAGCCTAAGAACAGACAAGGCTTTAAAGTGCTTTTGGGGTAGTCTTAGTGAAGTCAGTCAGTAATGACTTACAGCTGCTGAAAGTTCATAGGCTGCAATTAAACCGCACTCCTTTCCCATTCCAGTTGTGCTGATAAGAACTTAGCACTGCAGATACATTATAATCCTTATTCCAGAGGTAACAGTAAAGAACTGTAACAAAATATTTTCAGACCTCCATTTAGCTGCTGCAGTGTGGGACTCAAGCTCTGACACAGTTTAAAACACAATGTATTTTCTGCCAGCAGAAAGTCCCTCCCATCAGCACAGCACAGAGGTGCGCTGGAGCCACGTTTTTCCCTAGGTTCCATTGATCATGCAGCCATTCCAGCAGGAGCTGCAGTTGCCATGCTTGGCTGCAATGCCTTTTACTCCCCTTAGCTCTGGGGTGGTGGCTCTTGGCTGGTTACCTCTGCTTGCTCTGGAGCTAAAGACAAACCAGGCACTGCTCCAGGGGTTAGATTTGCACTGAGCTATGGACAGACAGGAAAGACACTGAATTAATAAAAATACACTTTTCAGTATAAAAGGCCTACTTCTTGAAATCTGCCCTACTGCAGTTTTACTTTAGTAGTTGCAGCACTGCACTTTCAAGCTGAAACTTAAGATAATCACGCCCCAAGGACCTTGCAAGACAATTGATTGTGCAATGAAACACAAACTCCCTGGGAAGCATTATCTCCCACTGCAGCCAGCATGCCTTTATCTCCCAGGATAAGGCAGTCTGCTGCAGTCACAAAACAGAGAGGGAAAGGAATTTTAAATATTTACAAACTGCTTACAGACACTATACCTCATCTCAAGACGAAATAGGAATTAGCTGCCAACAGAGAAATGTTTAGGCCTAAAATGTCAGCATTTTTCCCCATAATGTCTCTAAAAGACGTGACCTGCATAGGATCACTCTGAGCTCTCACTGCACAACCTGGCTGCCCCCAGCTCCACCTTCAGCCCATGCTTCCAGCCCAGCAGGTTTTCAGCAGCTTGATACAACACTCATTTATTAAAATATTTAGCATGGCTGTATCTACTACTGTTCACATAAGTGATTGAAACAGAAGTCACACTTCATGGGAATAAGTAATTTACGGATATTGGGGGAAAATAGCATTCCTAGGCCTAATCAAATGGAGGACACTGACTGGAACATCTGCTGGATTGACAGGAACATTCTATCCTTGCACAAGGCCCTCACTGCAAGCAAGGACAAGGCAACTGCCACACAGCCAAGGTGATCCATCTGCTGTTACTGCCTCTCAGGCCATGACTGTGTGCCAAATACTATATCCCTCGGGTTCTGCAGGGAAGGACAGGCTATCAACCACAAACCCTCTTTCTTTGCTGTGTTCTTCCTGAAGGAAATTAGGTTTCTTTCCACTGTTTTCTAGATGGTTTCAAAACTTCAGTTTTGGTGTAAATGCTGCATATTGCCCCACTTGCTTTTTACAGGGGATCCAGTCCTCATTCTTTCTTCAGTCTGTCTGAATCACAAGGAAACCAGGTAGACTCCATCTTTTGTGACTTTCTTTTCTTAACACTTCAGAATAGCTTCCATCAGCAGCAGCTGGAGGGTTTTCAGAAAGCATTTCTCACCCTGCTTATGTTATCCTGCCACAGGAAGAAAAGAATGGAACATTTATATGCCAATGGAGAAGAAAGGACAGCCAGGTCCCTAACAGCACATTAATGGTTGGTAAAATTTCAGACAAATATTCATATTTTCATTATTGAAGGCCATAGGATAATGAGGATGAGCTGAAACTCAAAAACTAGAATTACTGTTGTTCAGATTTTGTTCAAAAACAGCTTGAAATGTAATGAAATAAAAATAATAAGCATCTTCCAGGAATATAGGGTTAATTATCAAGGCAAAACACAAGATATCCTACAGAATTCAAGATCTTAATAAACGAGGCAGATTTCTTTCCTTTTTTCTCTTCAAATGCATGAACCCTCTTCAGACCGAACTAACAGACATATTTTTCTCTGAGAGGTGTTTCTTCACAGTCAGATTTGTTTCCATGTTAAAAGCAAGATGACCATGAAATGAAAGTCAGGGACAAATGGAAATGTCAAGTCTCCAATTTTTCTGTGCTTTAAAATTAAACCTTGAATATGGTGACAGGAAAAAAAAATCCAAAAATAAAACCAACCCCAAAACAAACAATCTGAAGGACTCAAGCAGCTAGAACTGCTTGTGTTTTGAAACTGACTAAAAATAATATCAAATCTCATTAAAAAAAAAAAAAAGTTGGAATGCAGCTGGTCTGAAGAGGTAATAGGATATTTCTACTCCTCATTCCAGTACACCAATTTCTCACAGCATTTTAAACCCTTTGATGGCTTCTTACACAAGCTGAGTTTCGCCACACCACCCGAATAGCTGACATCCGTGGGGCAGGAATGCTGGCCAGGAGTAAAAAAGTAACTACTGCAAACCGCACAGAGGTGCCTGGAGCCAGGAATGCTCCGCGTTACAGTGTAACGTGAGAGGAGCTGCCTCTCTGGCCACGGCAGCCGCGGCTCGCTGGGGCGGGCGCTGACCCCGTCCCCCATTCCCGCTCCCTCGCACATTGCCCGGCTCTCGGCTCCGAGCTGGGCTCCGGAACGAGGCAGGCTCCTGCTCACGGCCCTGCCCAAGCACAGCCAGGATTCAAAGCGCATTTCCCTCTCTGACGGGAATGCCCAATTAGAGATTTTCAGTGTTTTCGAGCTAAAAATGTTTCACAAACTGTAACTCTCACTGGGTAGAAGGAAGGGGTATTTAACATGTTGTTTAAACCAAAATAATTGGGTGAAGGGGGACACCAGGTAGCACCTTCTCCACTTGGCAGGAAACACCACACAACTGTAACCATTTATCCTTGATTGTTTGAGGGAGCTGTCCCAGCTGTGCCTCGCTGCTCCATCGTTCTCACACACAGACAGAAGCAGTTCACCCCTCCTTATTCTGCACTCATTTCTACCATGTATTTTCGAGAAACAGAACAGCTTTCAAATAATTTTCTTCTCACTTACCCTAGAGACAGAGTCACTCTGGTCTTCCAAATGTTTACTTGCTTGTAAGACAGACGCATTTATCACCCAGCTATGAGGTAACAGTGTATTTTTTTCTGTTTTCTTCCCAAATAGAGTCAACACTCGAGTCAGTAAACCTTGAAATCTCAGCTAACTCTGTTTGCCGTTAGCCCAGCCGTTTGTGCCCTCTGCACTCCAAGCTCACAGTGTCTCAGTCCTGCATTTGCAGACCTGGAAATATTTCCTGCCTACTTTAAAATTATTTTGCCCCAAACAACTGTTGCTGAGGTGGGCTTTTTACTCATAATTTTTAGAGCTAACAACTATAAATCTTGAATATAAAACTCTGAATATTTTTTAAATCCGCACCCTTATGGTTTGTATTGTACAGAACACCAGGGACTCGGTTTTACAGAGACAAGCGAGGACTAACCTTGCACAGCCAGGGGCTGGCGGGGGGGATGCTGATGAAACAGGGTGAAATGTGAAGGATGGATTTCCTCAAGAACTACTCAGCCCGTCAATCTCTGGCGCGAGGCTTCGCTCACAAACCGGGTCACCCGCGGCGACACCGAGCGGCCGCCCCAAAACTCCCGGCTCTGTGTGTTTGAAGTGGGGGTGGGGGGTTGTTGTCCCTCAGGAATACAAAGCTCTGCTCTGGTGCCACAGGGCACCTCCCATGGCCTCCAGCGCCGCTCGGAGGACGGCTCGTCGGCGCTGCCCCGCGGCCGGCCGGAGGCAGGCGGGAAGGGGCAGGAACGGGAACTGGGAGGCCTCGCCCGCTCCTCCCCTCACGGCCGCCCCCGCGCGCCACCTCCCGCCTTCTCTCGCGAGAAGCTCTTCCCGCCCCAGCCTCGCGCGGCGGCTGTTCTGGCGGCGCCGCCCTCCTCCGCGGGCCCGCTCCCGCCCCGCCCCGCGGCTGTTCCCGCCCCGCCCCGCGCGGCCCCGCGGCACATCCGGGCCCCGCGGTCGCTATGGTCATGGCGGAGGGCACGGCCGTGCTCCGGCGGAACCGCCCGGGCACCAAGGCCCAGGTGAGTCGCCGCAGCTACCGCCGCTCTCCCTGCGGCTGCCGGGCGGACGGGCACGGGCAGCGCCGCCGCCGGGGCCCGGCGGGTGGCGCCGAGGGCCGCGCCGGGCCTACCGGGGCAGGGCGGCGGCGGCCCCGGCCCCGCTGCGGGGATCGCTTTGTTGCCGCGGCCGGGCGCGGGGCAGCGGGCGAGACCTGGGGCCGCCGGGGGCGGGCCGGGAACGGCAGCTCCTTTCCTGCGGGCTCGGCGGAAAGGGCGCTACGGCAGCGGCCCCGCGGCGGGGAGCGCCGAGCGCCGCCCGGCTTCCAGGCTGCGGCTTGGGAGCGGAGATCACGTCGGGCCCGGCTGGCCGAGGGAGGGGCCGCGTCCGGCAGTGCGGGGGCCTCGGCCGGGCCGGGGAGCACCTGTGACAGGCACCGGCAGGGCGGCTCCCCGGTGCTGTCAGGCACTGCTGTTGTTGGTGCTCGGGAAATACCGAGAGCACGCTCCGGGAGCGGGCCTGTGATCCTGCACAGGGCTCCGGCTGGAAGCTCGGCGCCGTCAGAGCCACCGTACCTGGCTGCCCATCCCAGAGGGAAGCCATCCTTCCCTTACGTAACTGCGCACAGGGAAATGCTGGTGTCACTTCGCTTCTCTCAGTCAAAATTGAATTCATTTGTTTCTGGGCTTCCACGGTCAGCTGGAAAAGGTACACCTCAAATACGGCAAATGCATTTTTTAGATTATTTCAGAGAGGTGATCTGTCAGACCTTTTTGTGAGACTTTCCCCTCTGCTTTTGTGAGGCGAACACATGGTGGGAAAGGAGCAGTGTATGACATGTCTCCTGTTCTTTGTCATAACATAGAGATAAAATTGTTGCACAATCCTGTAAATCAGGTCATTCTATGCATGTTTCATCAATGAAGGAGACCGAATATTGTGTGCCTTTGATTTGGGGTATTCTGAAAAACAGCTGGACATAGACCTAGGTTTGGTCAAATATTAAGTTCACATAGATTGAATAGTTTTGTATATAGTGATGATAATTTCTCTCCATATACATGATTTTTCTTTGTGTGTGGCTGTATTTAATGTTTTATTTTGGATGACACTGTATAGCAATTCAGCATGCAAGTACAGATAGGTAGTGATATTTCAACCGTGGATATGCACTTGAGGTATTTTTTCTAGAGCTGACTTACTCTCAGGAATAGAATGCTGAGCTTTGCAGTTGGGACATTTTCATTGAGTCATTGCACCTACTGGGATGACTGTGGCAAGCTGATGTGCAGCATCTCTGCATGATACGAGGGAATAGCACCAAATTCTAGATGTGAAAAATGCACAGTAAGAAAATGCCTATGGTTGGGATGATCATGGGTGCAGCACATCATCTGGATTGCTGCAGAACACAGGTGACGCTGGATTTGAGGTGAAACTTCAGGAAGGCTTTATCATTAACAAAGCTGATAAGCATTCAGGTAAATTAATGAAGGCATACTGACCTTACCAAGGGTAAGGTGGGAATGTGGTACCAGGTTAGGCCAGCACAGTGTTGCATGATCTCAGCTCAGAGATGTTTTTCTTGCTGTGTCACCACTGGGAGGTTTAGTTTCATAACCAGTGTGTGCTGCTGCTCTCTTCTTCCCCACTGCTACCTGGTCTAACACCTGCAGTGAGTGCTGTGTGCTGTATTTAATGTAAAAAATAGATTACAGTGCTACAGCAGGGTGTGGGGCAGCGGGGGTGTTCACCTGCTGAGTCATGCAGAGCTTTTTATTTCAAGGTATGCTGCTGTTGGAGTGCTGGGAGTGTAAATCTCGTCTCACCCTCTTCCTGCCAGGACTGTGCTGCTTCTGTTCAGATGCAGCTTCCTGGAATTGTATAAATTCCATCTATCTTCCTGCATGCTCAGGCTTACTGTAGGCTATGTGCCTTTCTTCCTCCCCCTCTGGTTTTGTTACATTGCATTAAACTCTCTTTTTTCAAAACAGGATTTCTACAACTGGCCTGATGAATCCTTTGAAGAAATGGATAGTACATTAGCTGTCCAGCAGGTATTCCTACTTCCATGAAATGTTATTAATGAGTGCAGTTTCCCAGGTTTTCTGTTCTGGTATATAAAATGGAACAGGGCGTGTTATTTATCAGCTTAGGGTGTTGCTGCACAGCAGTGAATTTCCTAAGCACCTGTGTATAGTAACAAATTAATGGTTAATTTTATTCGCAGAAAAACTTACATTCCCATGTCTGGTTTAAACAAATCAGATTTAAGAAAATGGTGGGGGCTTCTCCATTCTTTTACCTTCTTTAATTGAAGAAAGGCATTTTTCAGATCTGGCATTTCTAATACCAGTTTCTGTACCTTGCTCATCTACTTTTGAACATTTTAGCCTGTCAATCATTTAAGTAAAAACTAAACCCCTTTCAAGATGTAATGTCCTAAATATACCATCTTTTTGTAATTATAACAAGATCTAGTTTTATTTCTACTCCCCCCCCCAGTATATTCAACAAAACATAAGGGCAGACTGTTCCAACATTGATAAGATCCTTGAACCTCCTGAAGGCCAGGATGAAGGTGTATGGAAGTATGAACATTTAAGGTAAAAATCCATCTTTTGTTAACACTCTTGTCTTGGTTCTAAGTTTTGTTCATTGATGCTGCTAGTGAATCTGTTTGAATGTGATACAGCAAAACTAACTGAAATGAAACTTGGATTTTTTCCACTGTTAAATATTGGTACTATTTTCTGAATTTCCTGTTATTTCTAAAGATTTAGAATGTGCTCTGATCTTTGTACCTCACTTCTTGAATATGAAGATATAGTGATGAATTTCCATAGCACTTTCTCACAGTATTGTGAGTTCTTCATCTCCACTAATGGGTAATGTGATTTCCAGATGCTTCCAGTGTTTTTTCTGAAACTTGCAGGCATACAGGCAGGGACAGCAAGAGTACCTGTGTCTTACAGTTCTTTTTCTGCTTGTAAAGAAACAAACCTTTTTGTCCACCTCTGTGTTTTTTTAAATTGCAGTACAATACATACGCTCAGCCTTGGAAGGTTGTGCCTTAAAATATTTTTCCGTTGTAGTGTAGTTATTAATACATATGTAGTAATCCTTTTCTCCTGATTTTTATTTTTTATTTTTCTTATAAGTATCTCTTCTCACTTTATTGAGTATACTCTGGAATAAGAACAATTCTAAGCTTCTTCTAGATTCAGACACCTTTGGTGTTCTGCCTCACATTTTCTCTCCTCTGGTCTGCAATAGTTCCAACAGACAACAGGGAATCCTTAAGAAAGGAAAAAGTATCTACATACAGTTGCAAAGTCATATTTTAATAATTCCCAGTCCTTTCATATACCCCCCAAAATTTTTAAGATTCATAAAAGTGACTTGTCATTTGTGAGTTTTGGAAAATGTATTCAGATTTTCTGAATGGGGATGGGGGGCTGAGTTCTGTAAAGTTCAAGAATGCACTTTCAGATACTTTCCAGTGAAAGCAGTATTTCAGAGGTCCCACTCTGTAACTAACCTGAGATGGGACTTTAGCCCCTTAATTGATTGCAAGTACATCTTAGAAGGATGGAACAATCCAACTACATGAGTTTAACACACTGTTAAATTAATTTTAAGTGTTCTTTTAATTTCTTTTAATTTTTTAAAATCTTTATTTGTGAAATAGCACCTTCTTTCATAACAAAGTTGGTATCTTAAACACTTCCATTAGACAATATGTTAAACTCAGCCTCTGCTGTCAGTGAAGAATTAAAATATAGTTGTTTAGCTGAGTAAAAAAACCATCTGCTAGTTTGAAGATCAGAATGTCTAACCTGTTTTTTATGAGATACTTGCAGTGAGGAAAAAATAGCTGATTTTGATGCTGCTGTATTTAATTTCTTTTAGACAATTCTGCCTTGAGCTCAATGGACTAGCTGTCAAGCTTCAGGTAATTCTTTTCTTGAGACTTATATTTTGTCAGGGAGGAGACTTTTTTATTTTATGTAAATTGCAGAGCTTTCTTCTAAATATATACACACAGGGCTAAGCAGTGGTTGGAAGTTTTGTAAGATTTTAAGGGCTTATAGCAATTAAGTCTTCTGGGGGGGTGGACAGGGCAAGGAAGTGACTTGAAAAGATCAGCTCCTTTTTGCTGCTGGTTTCTTAACTGAACAATTGTTTTAACAGAGTGAATGTCACCCTGACACATGTACTCAGATGACAGCAACTGAACAGTGGATTTTTCTTTGTGCAGCTCATAAAACTCCCAAAGAGGTATGGATGTATTTCCGAAAACTGACTGCAGTGATGCAGGAATTTTCCTACACAGTTCATATGTTCATGGGGAGCCTGTTAGAGGTGGTTTCTAGTCAAACTGAGAGCTTATGTGGGTTAAGAATATCACTTGAGCTATTCTTCTTTGCCATTGTGAAGTGGTGTACAGAGGAACAGGATGAGGTAAAAGGAACTGCTTTTCTACCTCAGTATTAGTGGCTTGGAACATTGCCCTTTTCTCTCAGGGTTGGTGTTGAGCCTGCCTGAAACTCAGTGGAAAAACGCTCTTCATTTAACTGATAGAAGAGTCCATGCTGAGAATAGGCTGTCATCTTCAAACATTGGCCTTGAACCACAGTTAGGCCTGGCACTCCAAACATGACTGCATGTGCTCATTCTTAGGGCAGTTACTCCAAAAAGGTTGTGGAATCATAAAAATGTTCCTAGTCAAATGGGTTTATCAGCATGGCATTAGCCTGTCTTCCTCTGTGTCCAGTTAGTTTAAACTTTGGTCAGATCTTCTCTTGAACCACTTGATATATCTTTTTTTTTTTTTTTTTTTTGCCTTGAGAATGTCTTTGTTGCTTTTGGTTATGATGGTAATGCAGTTTGTCATATTTATCTTTCTATTTCACCTTCCAGAATAAGGCATTAGTTCTTTTTAACCTTATCTTTTCTGTCCTGTAAGGGTTTTTTTCTTGTTTTGTTTTGCTTTTACTTTCCTGAGATGTTTTGATTTAGCCAACTTCCCACTCTAACCCCTGTCCCTACTTAGCATCTTGGCAGTGTTGTCCTCAGCTAGACTGGAGAACTTCTGGCTTCATTTTATCTCTGAGCATGCAGCCTTCATCTCCTGTTTTCCATGGCAGCAGCTCCTAACTCATGGTCTGATGGGGGGGATGGAACCTTGAACTGCTGACAGAAATGGACTGCTGACAAGTCTTTTTCCTGAAACTGGTGAATGGACAATGGACAGACATTCCTTCTCTCAGTCTGGCTCAGGCTCAGTTCATCTTTCTTTCTTTCTTTAGGTGTACTCGATTGCAGAACCAGGGAGGGCTTGTTACGCACTTAGTTACAGTGTGATTTTAGTTTTCTTTGCCAAAGCAAAAAGCACTGATATATTAGGTGCAGGTTTGGTTTCAGAGCCTATAAAAGAGCAAGTCTGGCAACTTGACTGTGTGGGAAACCAAATGAGCTGTGAGGTAACAATCACCTTTCCTTTCAGTGTACTCCTAGCGTGTATTTTTATTATACAGCTTTGCTCAAGGACAGGCATCAAATTCACTACTCACGTGCATAATGGCATTGCCATAGTAACTTTTTTTCTTGAAATAATAAATGGGTTGTGAAGCACAGAAAAGAAATTTCTCACTTAAGGAGGAAATGTAGTTACACCTTTAGCAAGCTCTGTGACTCCTGGGAATAAAAATGACCAGTGAAGTTCAAAGCATCAAGAAATAGAATAAAATGTTTATTTTTAAACAAGTTCTGACAATATCATGCATGTGCTTACTCACTGTTTCTGTAGTGTCCTGCTATAGACTACACCAGGCACACACTTGATGGAGCTGCATGTCTTCTGAATAGCAATAAATATTTCCCCAGCAGGTAAAAACATTTTCTCTTGGGAGGGGGGAGAGAAGGAGGGAGGAGGTTGGAACTTAAGATAGTGACAAAGCTCAGGGAGAGGTGAAATGCATTTTTCATGGACTACTATTGGAACTATGAAAAATCCTGCAGCTTTTAGGAGTTGGGAGGCCTATTGCCACTTCTAAGCCAAGGAAGAATTCTGGCTTATTCAAATAGTTTGGCATTTACTGGAGCCAAGGGATGCTTTTTAGATAAAAACTGTTTTAGTGATCTGTTAGTGGTACGAGGCTTCCATTGGAGTAGTACCCACATAAACAAGAGGATGGCCTTTGGACAGGTGCTGCACCTTTCTACAGGACAGCACCAAAACCCTTCAGAAACCAACACCAACCTACTGTGGGACATGGAAATCACAAAAGACAGACAGGCTACTGAATGGGCAGGTTACCTCAGAGAAAACTCCCTGCTGTGCTGCTCTAGGAATTCAGTATAGACAAGGAGGTGCAACTGCAAGTATCTAGAAACCAGAAATCCAGCCTTTATAGAATAATTGATGATGATTAATTACAGTCAGAACATTTTGTAGTCAAGAGTACAATTTGTAAATGTGGAGCTTGCATCAACAAGTCTAAATTTTGTATGCAATCATACAGAACAGTTTCAACAATCAAAATTTATGTCAATATATGTCTCAGTAGTTATTTCATTAGAGCAGTTGTGTAACCTTTCTCCTGCTGCTTTACAGGGTTAGCATAAAGGAATCCTCTGTAGCCAAATTAGGATCAGTGTGCCGAAGGATTTACAGAATATTTTCACACGCTTATTTTCACCACCGGCAGATATTTGATGAATATGAAGTAAGTAGATTGAAATTACATCTTGAAAGCAGGGCATTTACTGAAGTTACAGCTGTGATGGAGTTGTATAAAATATTTTAGTCCTACTACAAGATCTGTATTCAAGTGAATGATGGATTATAGTAAATTCCAGGTTTACAAGAACTGAAAAGCTGTTATACTTACCTCTACACATAAAAAATAATTTATGTGATTAGTTATGGTTTCCCTTCATTTAGATAAAATGCCAGAATTTGAGGGTTTTTTACAGACAACTCACATTCATCTTGTATTTAAGAATCCTGAATGTATTCAAGCACTGAGTGCAGTTAATACTGCTTATATATATATGTACTTCCTGTTTGTGTACATTGCACAACAGTTAAAGATTTGGAATTGTGTAACTGTAAAAGATCAGAGCAATTGAGGGCAACTTCTGCACCACCAGTAACTTTTTTTTTAATGAGAAAAAAGAAAGATAGAAAGGAGATAAGAGGTACAGTTATATATAAAAGGAAACCTCTGCTAAATCCCACTTAAGGTTCCTGGAACAGCTGTCAAATGATTGTGCCCTGTTGTGTTGGAAATAGTGCAGGTAGGAAATTCAGAACCATACTTTGAAATATTTAAATATATTATTGTCTAAGTGCTGTTAAATTGAGCTGTGACTGAAGCCTCAATTTCAGTAGGTTTCTTAGTAATTGTAGTAACTATAAGCAACCAGTAAAGATATAAAAGAAGTAATATAAATTTACTATTTAAGTGTGACTAAGACATGTAAATCTTACAATTACATAGCAGCATGTTCCTCATAATGGTTTAAAATAATCCTTCTGTACATACTTTTTTTCCCCTTTTTTCACCTCCAGAATGAAACTTTCTTGTGTCACCGGTTCACTAAGTTTGTGATGAAGTATAATCTGATGTCCAAGGATAACCTGATTGTACCAATTTTGGAAGAAGAAGTGCAAAATTCAGTGTCAGGGGAGAGTGAGGCATAATGGGAAGAGCAGTACAGAATTCTGTACTGAATATAAACAAAACATTAATTATGTACTGTATATATCACTTTAGACACTTCAATCACGTATCCTCATAGCTTTGTTTAGTATACTTTTTGTATGCTGTGTGCATTGCCTTTTAATATGGGAAATACTTCTAAGTTATTCATGAGCTGTATATTCATCAATGTGGCACTCATGGTTTTTAAATAAAGGTAGTAGTATCTGTTTATAATGGCTGTTAATAAAAGAATTTACAGTTCTCTAAAAATGCTGCTAAACAATCATTGAATCACAATCCTGAAGATATGTCTGATTGGGTGGGGAGAAAGTGAGATTACTATTTCACAGCAAGCCATTTTGTAATGCAATAGCTATATTAAGTCTTAGTTCAAAGATTATCACCTTAAATATGTAATTCTGCAGGAAGCTTCTTGCAATGTAGCTTATTCCTAATTTACCTTTTATTTTTTTAAAATGGCTTTGAAGATTTACTTCTGGATGTGCATATTGCTGTATGTGTATATCCAAATACTAACAGGATCTGTAGTATTAACCAAAAGGACAATTTCAGTATGGTATTGAACATAGATATTCTTGATATCTGTCTAACAGACTTTCTGGACTTTTTTTGGAGTGGAGAGCATGGAGGTTTGTGTACAGCAGGGGACAGGCGCTGTCCTGTTAAGGCAGACTTGTGCTGTTCTCCAGTCCACAACCTCTCTAATGAATACCTGTGCATATTTATGGCAACTGCTTACAGATAATACCTCAGCTGCTCATGTTACACTACATAACATACTGGCACAGTCTCTGCTTGTATTCCTAGTCAAAACATGCTAAATACCTGAAATATAAAACACGATTCTTTGCAAGAGTTAATTGTTTTCAACATACATTTGTTTCTCTTCATTTATGTTAACCATATTGACAAAGATCTGGATTCATGCTTCTGGTTCCCTATCAGGTGTCTATTTCAAGTTGTGTTTGCAGATTTGCAATAACTGAATTTCCATGAGTGCTGCTTGTGTTTTGTCTAGAAGGATAGAATTAAATGTTTTAGAGATGCAGATAAGAGAAATACTGCTAAGTGTACATGAATGCAGGGTCTAAAAGCAGTTAGCTGTGTTCTTGAATGAATTTTGCTTTGCTGTTTAAGAAGTTAGCTTGTTTCTCTGAGGTTGACACGCACCTTCTTAATTTCTTTCAGCAGGTCAGAATGAGCTAGCTCAGCTGGTTTCAGTAATTTACACTTTGTTTTCTACATTGTATTTACATGGAAAGAAGGGAGTCCACATTTTTACTAGCTGTTTTTTCATAATATACTAAACATGCCTTAAATTCTATTTTTCTTTATATGAATCAAGCACACCTCAAGCAACTGTTATCACCTGGATGTAAAGGGAATATAAACAATGAGAAAATTGAGAGACTAAGCTTAAGTACTTCAACAGCTGTGTTCTTCAGCAGCTTCTTGTCTCATGTTTATCATTGTATTTAACTGTCAGCAGGGTAATTGCATGAGATGTTGTCAGAGTGAAGTAGCTTTAGTTACTGTCTATACACTTAGCTGTAACTTGCCTTGTATAGACCAGGTTACCTGACTTTGATAGATACCTTGGAGTTAGTACTACAGGTAGGAGGATGTTTTCTGGAGGTAGTAAAATGTATTTAGCTCATTGCTGTCTGCTCTAGGACCATCCATGGTGTGGCTCCTTTGTACAGTCACCCTGCATGCGTATATTGGCCGTGGTGACTGGGACAGGCAAAAACATGGGACTGGTGTTGCTAATTACATTTCCTCTACAAAATTGAAGAAAATGATGTGGTGCTCAGGACTGCATTAAAATTTTAAACCTCTTCCTCTTATGCTTTAAGAGTTTAACTTCAAAATAGAACTCGGAAGTTTGAATCCTGTTTATTCTCATTCAGATTTGCACTGTAAAGTTGACTTGCTATACTAAGCTGATTTTATATAAGGCCTAAGTGAGACACTGCTTGTATTTTCCCTTGCTATTGTTTACATGAGTACTGTGTACACACACGTGCCTGGATGGTACCATAAAACTTCAATTAGCCTAAGCAAACCATTGATCTGTCTAATAAATATTAACAGGTTTAATTTAGACTTTACATCATAGGGAAACCGAGACTGTCTTTGAATTATATTGTAAAAAAAGGATAAAATTAAACTGTTTCTTTATCCATACCACTATATTTTGAGAAGTTATTCTCTTTTTTCATGTTGTCCGAGAACACAGCAACTGTTTCCAATAGGCCCTTGGGTGCTCCCCATCTCTGCTACAAGTTGTGCTCAAATCAAGTTGTCTTTCTAATTTCCCAAGTAGAGAAATAAAATACTCAATAGGAACTTGCAAGTCAGACCTCAAATTTGTACACCCCTCCAATCAGAACATGATGGTTCCACAGTTAAAATATGGGAGGTCTAAAGAACCCTCTAGATTGAGAATAAGCACATTTATGACTGCATGTCACAGACACAGAGGTTGTAAGCAAAAACTCACTGTCAGATTATTTCTTCCTTCACCACTGCGGTTTTTTCCTCACCTTTGGCTTAGCACATCTTCCAGAACATCAGCCATGGTGTTAATCCACAGGGAACTGTCAAGACAGCAATCTATTTTTTGCCTTCAAAAGATGAATATACTAAGAACAGGGAAAACCTAATGAGCTTTTACTACATGGCATTAATTCTATCAGGCTCTGCTGTTCAGACGAGACTGCAAAAAGGTAATTTTAGCTTGAGGCAAGGTATACATGAATCTAACCCAGTTAATGTCAGTGTGAGACAAACATCATAAACTGGTAACTGATTTGGCAAGTATTTCTAATGGTGAGAACCTATATGAACTATAGTAAAGATCTGAACCTATACAAAAAATTACAGACCAGAAACAAGTGAAGCAGCCATTTATTGCAGTTGACCAAGTATGTAAATAAACTGTTCTGACAGTTATAAGCAAAGTACGTAATTTAACTGTGGACAGTTTTTTCCTGTTTGTAAACACTGGAAAACTATTTCCTCTCCAAACAATTTAAGCATTAGAAAGTATAAACAGTCTTTTGCAGAGGTTCATGAACACTATTGGCTACCTTCTGTTCTAATAGTTGCAGAGCATTTCTATTGTCACAATCAGCAAAGGGGTTTCCCTACTACATTTCAAATACTGGCTGAAGTCTTGTTGCTGACTACTAAAAGTGTACTTACTATTTTTTCCAGAGAATCTTTCTGATTTACAAAGCTGCTTTACTTAATGGACAGTGCTGGTCACCACACAAGTAAAGGCAAACCTTAATGCTCTGGTTTGTGCCAGACAGGTGATGGGGATCTGAAATCAAATCTACCCAAAATTCATCCTCCTTTTTTCACTCATCCAAGCGAGACAGAGTTGTCTTTCAGAATTTCTTATTACAAGGAACAAACCAGAAGATTTTCCATAATTTGTTTTAGAAGCATTTTCAATTTTCTCAGTTTCAGCATCCAAGCCTTAGGAAGATGAGTGGTCAAGTGCATGAAGATAATTCTTGCACTGTCTTCACACAGGCTGAGGAAACAACTTGCCCTGACTGCCAAAAACAAACAATTCAGATGAATATTTCTACCACATAGGCTGATACTATGAGACAAATAACATTAAAAAACCCAGCTGTCATTAACAATCCAGGAATTGCTGAGTGGGTTCAGAGGAAACAATTTAGCATAGTTATACTGCATTAAAAAGACAGAAATTCAGAAGTTTGCAGCATTGTCAATATCTGTGAGATTCATGAGTAAGGAATAAAGCACAGTTAAAACTGGGGGCTACTGAAAAAGAATATGGTTTTACTTTATTAAAAAAAAAAAACAAAAAGAACCAAAAAAACCAAACCTTTCTTGATTTTCTAGTGTACCTGTGGACATCCAGGACATACTGAATTTCCACCCTCGTTCCAAAACAGTCTCTCTTGTGTACATCTCATTAATTGTAAGGAGAATATTTCTCTTAGATACTATTTTATTTTAATTTTCTGACTTTCAACAGGTGATATGGAAAGATCTCAGTTAAAAGTTAAGTAATTTTTATCCAATGAATGCATTCTAGAAAGAGGAACTACATTAAATTTACTACTTTATACCTTGTAACTTACTTAAATACCTATAGTTCTGTTTTGGTTTAGGGTTCACTAATGTTAATATCTTAAGCAAGGATCTTGCTTTATAAAAGGTTATTTCTTTGATATATTTTAAGAGCTCTAACTCGAAATATTCAGAACAGGAGTTTTGGACCAATTTTTGCCCATTTTACAGATTTTACTTGTATGGAAAATGACCAATGGTTAAAATTACACAAGTTTTGGATAAGTAATTAAAAAATACTTCTGCAAGTAGAGCAACATATTCCAGGTTGCATGAGACCAGCTGTTACTCATTTTTAATATGCTAGAGTTACCTGGCTTTCTGCCAGAGATGGCTGTAATTTGCATTTTCATATTTCTTCCCCATCTGTGTCCCATGGAGGAGACCCCTGCTGTGACCAGGACCAGTACTCCCCGAGAAGTGCCACAAGAGAAAGCAGCACTTGAGGCAGGCTCTGTAGGGACACCCAGCCCAGCACTTTGCCCCCCACAGCAGGGGGATCATCCTCCCTACAGTGCCCCAGGCAGGGAATGAACACAAGGCTCATGCCCCACATCCCTGACTTCCAGATGCTGGTGGGAAAGCTGGAAAAGAGCCTTTGCCAGAAGGGGTTTCTTACTGTGCCTCCTATATGAGGTGCCCCTATCACTCCCCACAGCATCCAGTGGAAAAAAGAAGTTGAAGCTAAACCTCCAGAGCTGTAGATGTTTTTGGAAGAAAACTCCCAACCCGCTACAAACAGCTAAGAGTTGCTCTTCCAAAGAAAAACAATCAAAGAAAAACAATCCTGCCAGTAAGAATTTCACAAGTAAATCAGGAAGCAGCTCCAAAGCAATATTGTTTCAAGCTCCCCCAATGCTAATTATGTCAGTAGAATGGGTTTTCCCCCTACCCCCTGCCCTATAAAATTAAACTATTTTTCTGCACAGCTCTGAGACTGCAGCTGAACCTCCACTACTATCCTGGCCATCTCCTGGGGTGCTTATTTGGAGTTTATTGTTGGTGTTCCCATCACTGCATTAATCTGCCCACTGCATTCAGTGCCAGCATCTACCACTGTGGATTAGGCAGAGTCCCACAGCAGCTGGTGGGATGCCATCCATGGGGAACAGGGTATTGTAGGTAAATCATTCATGATATCTATGTATGCACCTCAACACACAAAGACAGGTGCCAAAATCCCTGGGTGATGTGGGTGCTGTACTGAGAGTGGAGTTATAAATACATTTGCTCAGTTCTGTTCTGACTTATTTTGACCAAATTATTTTGCACCAGCTTAAAGATGATGAGCATTTTTTTTTCTTCTAAAACTACATGAAAAATATGTATTTTAGTTATAATCACATTTACCTTCTGGTGATGCATTTTTATTCAGCTTCTCCTTTGTAAAATACACTTCCCAGGCAGCAGCATAAAAGCAATTGCTGTTTGTTTCCCTCTCCACAGCACCTTGCCAGCATTAATTAACCTCCCTTAACACAAGCAGCTCCTCCCTACAGTAAGGATGGAAGCACAGCAACTTAATCCTTTCCTCTGAACATCAAGTCTGGTATTGGATGCAGCTCAATACACTTTATCCAGTGTGATACATTTAGCTGAGACATTTTTATATATACATCCATCTAATACTGCCTATGAAGTTTAGCCTACATCCTCTTCCTATGCATTAGCAGCATAGTGCAATGTGCACATTGCCCTCAATGTTTCCTAGGGAGCTTCTCAAACTACTTGTTTACAGACTGCAAGTTATCTTTCAAGGGATGAGCAGTTCTTAATTTCCACTCACAAGTATATTATAAACACATCATTATAATACAAGCTATAAGCTCCTGGCTTACATGTACAAGGAACCCTGTGAAAACTGCCTAAGTGAAGTTGTATTCCAGGAGCAAGCTACCTACCTACAGCCTCCTGAGTTTTTCTGTCCATACCAAGTCTGAATGTAGCTTAAATTATTAACACTCTACTGTAAGACTTGACATTTCTCTAGGCTTTTGAACTTATGCAAGGCAAATTAAGTGAAAATTCCATTAAAACTTAACAACAGCCAGACAGTTCATTTTTCCCCACCAGTATTTACAACATCCTTAAAAAAACCCCGAACAACGAAACAACCAAACCAACCCAAAAACATTCCTCCAGCTTGTGGAAAATTCTAAACATCCTCATTCCTTTCTCTCTCACACAATTCAAACTGTCACTGTTTTGCAGCTTTTGCTTCCTTGCTTGTCAAAAGCATTAACAACTTCGCAGAGCACCCAAGTCATGTAGTTATACTATTTAAGACAGACAAAAAAATTATTTTGCAGTAGTATTATTACTACAGTAGGATTAACACAACAAGGAAAATGACAAAAATACAAAAGGAGTTTGGGAAGTCATAGGATTATACCAATGTGTTTAAAGTAGTGTAATTTTTTTAAAAAATCCATTTGTGTAATTTATGTACATGTCCATTTGAAGCAGTTACTTACTTATCACATACATGTGACCTGAGTGACTCCATCTTCCTGGTCAAATTGTCCATCATCCAGTTCCCTTAATACTCCATCACTGCTACTGAATCCTGGAAAGCCTCCATAATGGGAGGATCCCTCCTTGATCCAATATTGTTTAGAAGGAGATAGGTGAAACTCATCAGGTGGTTGTCCAGTTTCTACAGGGCAAGAAGTAGCTGTGTCTGATCCAACACTTCTGCTGGATACTCTGCCTTTTTCTTCCCCAGTCACTTGTCTTAAGGATTTCCTCTGAAAAACAAGAGGATATTGAAATGATAGCTTATTTGGGGAAAACCAATCCAGCCAAACACTTTGCAATGAATCATGGATAGATTTAGTGCAGCTGCATTTTAATACTGAGTGCAATTCTCAAGAAACATGCCATTATCTGAGGAGGCAATTACAATTCCCATGGTAAATCTATGCAGATAGAAGTCAGTGGCTGCTCTATACAGTCATTTAAAATGGGATCTACAGAGTCCTTGCACAGGAGGACCTTAGTATAAATAGTCTGACATTAGTACTGGGACTGCCTGACATCTTTGCTGTTGAACTGATGGTTGCCAATGCCAAAAAGAAAAGTAAGCAGATCATGACTTCTGCAAACAATAGACCTAGCAGACTATGCTAAGGGTTGTCTGAGGCACAACAATAAATAAAAGGTTTATCTCAGTTCAGCATCAGGAGCTACCCGAGTCCCTGAGATCTGTGATGATGTAGCACCTCCAGAGACAATGTCAGTGCCTTGAGTCACACAGAGGAGCAGGGTCAGCAAGGACGGAGTGCCCTGAGCAGCTGCCTGGAGCCCTGCTCTCAGCAGGAGCACAACTACACCAGGAGATGTTGGCCAGGGGACACTGCCCTGCCCACAGAAGGAGAACATGCAGCTAAGAGGGAATCTAGCCTCAGCACAGAGCTGCACAGAGCATTTCACTGCATAAAGGACATAGTGCAGACACTTAAAAAAACCCAAAACACTCAACAGACTTTTACTATGCTTTGGCAAGTTTGTGTCCCCCTTCTGTACATTGCTAAGCTTTTTCTCAAATCCTTTTGAATCAGAAAAAAACAATGGCCCATGTGGCTAAAGGAAACATATTTAGGAAAGCTATTACAGGGGACATTGGGAAATTTGACAAGGGGAAACAGCATTCCCTCAGGAGAAACAGAAGGAAGTTTAAGTTTTGCCTCACTGCCACAGTGAAAGAGAGAAGAAAAAAACAATCCCCTCAAACATTTCATGGTTCCATCTTGCATCTTATCCTCTGAACTCCTTCTTAGAAAAGCAAATGGTATGTGACAAACAAAAAGTCCACTGAGACAGGATACAGCCCTTATAACACAAGAAGCTTCTGTACTATCACACAGGTCATAAACCAGGCCATAACACACTACCTCACAAATATACAAGGCAGAGAGATGAGCTGTGAGGACATAACACATTCTATCCTCAGAAAAGACACCCTGTGAGATTAAAAGACCAAGTAATGGGAGGTTCCCCTCAATTCTTACTGAAGCAAAACTTACTTTAGAAATGGCAATGCTAAATTCAATCCAACAATAAAAAAACCGAACTCTGAATACAGAATACACCCCATACCCTGTGCTGCCATTGTCCAGAATGGAAGTGACAGAGGTCCAACAGCTGGACATGCCTAAGGAGCACAGCTCCTTCCACAGCCAGACCCTGCTGCACTGTGGGGATCTGGAAAGTGATGTGACCAGGGATTGATATTTAAGGGATGAGAAGGCCTGGATGAGGCTGCTTTCTTATTTCAGTACTGAAAGAGCCTTGTTAGCAGCATTCTTCTTAAGGTATCTAAGTTGTGAACGTGTGTGTGTGCTTAAATAATCATAAGTTGTAATGCAGTCTTTTTTTTTTAAATTTTAGGTACCTGAAATATTTCAGTGTTTCAAAAACATCCTAAGCTGTGGATGTGAAAATTTTTTTTAACATCAGCTTTAATGTAATATGAACATCAGTGAACAGATAAAGAGTACAAATGAAGATGTCATGACCAACAACATACAATCACAGGAATTAAATGTTTTTACAAAAATGTTTGCAACAGTTTGATAAAGTCATACAACTGTGTCAGTGTCCAGGGGACATTTCAAATAAAAGTTACAGAAAACAAAAAATCCTCCACAAAATCAAAACAACCAAAGTAAAAACCTCAACCTTCCCCAAGCATTAAAGTTTCTAGAGCAAAAAATGCTTTGAAATTTCAATGGCTTGTTTTACACCTGAAACCTAGGCACTCAAAGCAAAGTTAGCAAAGATTTTGGTAAACAAAGCAATAAAATAAATATTTTAAAATTATCAGGAAAACCAATGTAATTGGCAAAACAGAAGGAAAATGTAACTCTGCTAAATATTTCAGCTTCAGTCCCAGTTACCTATTTATCCCAAGTTAAATGACCTCAGCATACTGAAATTTCCTGGTAGAAAAGCAAAACACTCACTGGTATTGAAAAAGCACATTTTGTTCAGATTTCAAACACAGAAATCCTGATATAAATGGCTACAAATCAGCTATCTGATGTTTACTTTGAGTACATTTAATGCTTAAGTCAAACATTTCCCATTCCAACAAACTAAAACAACAACTACAAAACACATTTTATTTGTATAACCCAAGGCTACTCATCACCCCACAATGGGGTGAAAGAATTTAAACAGTGAGTATAATGCTTATTTTTAATTTAAGCCATGTCTCAAAGCTTCATCAGTTCCTCAGACTGAATGTTTTTACAGAACTAGTTTGCATTACATCTTATGGCAGAATCCAACTTGTAACAGACAGTTACACTGCCTTTTAAGAGACACATTATGCCTCACCAAGGGAAAAATATCAGGAAATGCATTATTTTATGACTGACTTGATATTGCTTTATATATTTACCATGTTGCTATAAAAAATCGTGGTCCAAAACATACTTTCAGAAATGTATTAGGGAAAAAAAGTAAAGGCTATAATGTCAGGCATGTGAGAGAAGTCAGAAGGTTTTAAAGATAAAAGCTGGAGATACTTTCAACACAGAGGGTGGTTAGGGAAAAAATTCCACTGGCAGAACTTAGAAGAGGGTATGAATGGAGAGAAATTAAGTCACTGTCAAAGGAGACTACATAGAACACTGAAGAGCAAAAAAGCAAAAGCTCCAATTCTGAAAATGAAGAAATAAATGATAGCATACAAGAACTGTTTGGGAATTGAGACAGTGGCAGAGACAAAAACAATAAACAGGACTTGAACTGTGCATGTTGAAGGCATGGAAGTACTAACTATCAGGGGACACACTGAAGGAAGTTAGGCTGGAGATAAGCAGAAGCCTGAAGAAGAACAAAAAAAGGAAGAGTATATTTTAGAAACACTAAACAAAGGAAAACACAGATGATGGCCACACACTGAACAGACAGTAAAAACCAGAAAGATCAAATACAAATGCAAGAAATCTAGAGACTTTATGAAAGTATTCATACAAATAGAGAAAGATGCAGCTAGGTATCACTGCCATATAATTATATACCATGAATAAGTTTGTAAAGTTACTACTCCACTGCTGGACATGAGTGAAAACATTCATAGCTTTCCTAACTGCTTAAGATATCACAGGAAAGGCATGTTGAATAGAGAAAGGCTGACCAGCCACTGAAAACAAGAAAGAACCACAAATGGAAACCCATCACAGTACATCAAAAGACCTGGGAAAGAAAAGCCCACCAGGAATTCACCTTTCTGTGGGCACAGCAAGATTTACTGCAGGACTTTGCAGGTGCAGTAATTGTGACACTGATTTTGAGCAGAATGTGGAGACTGTCAGGCACTGAATCCTCAAAGCACTTGACACAACCACTGTTATGGGAGCCCCACTCAAAAGGGACAAGGAGTTGTTGAGATTGAGCTGCAAGAATTTTAAAGCCTCTACCTGTCACACATTTTCATGCAACAACAGCCCTTCACCCTGATATCCTGCAGATGACAGCATCCCTTACAGTACAGCTTAACAGAGCTTTCTTCTAAAAATACGGGTAGACATTTTGAAGGTCAAAACAGTCTTCTGTTTCATGCAAAAGAGATGCAGGATTTTGATCAGAATTTTTAAGACTCCCTAAAGACTCCCAAGGAAATATAACATAGCCAACCTCACTCACCTGAGACACAGTAATTCCTCAGCACAAAACAGGTTTTTAGCATGCTTATGCTTTTCTCCACGGCTTAAAAAATAACTGCTGAGGAAAAAAATAACATGTCCAGCTGCAAAAAACATCCACAAACTTGAACTTGTTTGAGGGGAACCCTATTCTGCCACTTTTCCCCCCTGCTAATCCCAAGTCTAGTTTGTTTCTGTATCTTACCATTATGTGAAGTACTATTTTTTTTTAATACTAATAGCACAAATATGTTACTCACCTCTGGTGTCTGGACAGCAGAACTCCACATAACAGGTCTCTGAAGAAAAATTACTTGCTTTGTGGCCAGATTTCCTTCACTAAAATGTAAACAAAATAGTTTCCATGTTTTAAATGCAATAATTGTCACTAACATATTTCAAAGTTAACTTTAAGGTAGGTGTAAGTCCACGAGTGAGAAGAGGACAGACTACAGAGTATTGTCCAGTTTATTAATTCCTCAATGGTTCTATAATGATATTTTTTAAAAAACAGAAGCATAGAACTGGGTTAAGGTGATGCACATGAAAATATGGACAGACCAGTAACTTGTATTACCATGACTGGAACTACTTAACATGTGTGCTCCTGAAAGTTTAAGAATCAGAGCTCCTAATTTAATCCAAGTCTGCACATTTGTGTCTGAAGCAAAACTCTGTAAGTCTTTTTTTAAACTTAATCTTCACTGTTATATACACAGTGACATATTATGATGTCACAACAACCAGGCCCAATCTTAATAGATCCACAGCTTCAACAAATCTCTCAATACTTGTGGTATGAAACTTGGGATTAACATTCTTTACTGCTAAATAGAAGTTGTAAAACTGTCATCTAACTGGCACAGCAGGATAAGCTTGCTGCCTCACCACCTATGGATAAAGGGCTTCAGCTCAGTTTTAATAAGCTTTATATCAAGAATGAGATGAATGACACCAGGTGTTTTGAATAAGGGAGGTACTGGCATAGGCAGGACAAGAGACTAATTTAGTAAGAAAAACAAAGAAGGAAAAAATAAAAAGCAATTTCAGTCCTGGAACTTTTACAGATGCTAATACTGTTGTGGTAGACAAAGCAAAGGTTTTTGTTTTTGTTTTTTTTTTTCCCAAAGGGAATACTTGTAGAAAGATTAACATGACAAGAAAAGTTGCTCCCCAGAGCAGATATTACTGATGTTTCATAAGCATTATACCCTTCAGTAGTGGTGATAAATATATCCTCTAAGTTTTATTTCCATCACCTTTCCACCAGACATACATGTCACCCCATTGACAGGATATATCATACAAACCCCAACTCCATGTCACTGAAAGTGACACGATTTCAAGATGAGAACTCTAGAATGAGAAGATTTCAAAAATTCCTGTGCTCTTCAAAATATCAAATACTACATTTTAATAAGCTCTTCTCCCTCCAACTGCTTCTGGGCAGTATTCAGTAAGATCTTTAAGCATATAAAGGCAAAACACTGAAATTGCTTGGCAAAAGGGTGAGTACAGATTTAAGGGTGCACCTAAATATGTCGCAAAATAGAAAAACCAAAGAGATGGGAGTTCATTTGAAGTATTTATGATTCTACCTATTCTATCAATCATAAAACTGTTACTAAGCATAACATTATAGAAAGAACTACTAAAACAATGTTAGCTTTTACTTCATTATGGGTATGTCACAAGGTTAACAACCACACACATGAAGTTAAGGTAACTTAATGCATATTTCACACCTGAAAATTATTTGTATTTAACATCAGGGACTTGCTCCAAGAAAAAACAGAGATTTAAACTGTTCTTATGAGCTCAGAAGAGCTTGTAAACAGCCTGCCCTAGTACAGCTTCTGGAAGTAGGCTCTGAGAAAGTACACAAACCAGTACTATCCTCTGCATAGACAGCCACTCAGATCAACACTTAGTGATGATGGATTTGTGACTGTGTTTGGCCCCTCACAATCTTCTTACAGTTTGGCTGAACTCAGGTCATGGCATATCTTTGCATGTCTTTCTTGGATGAGAACACAGAACTAATAACTCCAGCTTGTGGGAAAAACAAAAATGGAGGAGAACAAGTTAATTCATTTCCTTAAACAAGGTTTCCTGTTCCAAGAGTACATACCTCACTATTTGCATTCATGAAAAGAAAAAGTGTTTAGATTTTATGTCCTTACTAGGAAATCTACAATCCTGCAACCTTATTCCACTTGGCTAGGTATTTCTCTGTGCCTCAGTTATGTCTCTTTTGATCAACTGAAAAATGTCTCTTCCAAGCAGCAAGGCTGAGCACAATCCCTGGCAGGGGAAGAGTCTAAGGCTTATTTTGTAACAGTGTCTGCATTCCTTCAGAGAAAAGAAAAAAACCCAAACATTAAGCTACAGCTTGTACAAATTCTACTAGAACAGAAAAAGGACATGATGGTGAGTAGACAAGAAGTAAATTAACAAATTTCTAAGTCTGACCTTATTAAAATGCCGCACACGACAAAGCTGCTATGAGCTTAATTCACAAAGAACTGAATGACAGTGGCATTTCCACAGAATTTAAATGAGAAAAAGTGCTTAGAGCAAGGGAAGTCCCATGGTTTCCTCACATTTCTACATTCCCTCTTTGTCTCATAAGTCAGGGCATTTTGAAAACACCAATTAAGTAGTGAGCTAGGATAAATTAATAACCATAAAATCAGTGTTTTTGCACTGCATTGCCCATAGTCTGCCCTGCCCATTTTCAGGGACTAGAGGAATCAGTGAAGGGAAATAAAGGTCACTGCAGAGTAAGGCTGCTGAAGCCTTTTTCCTGTCTCTTCTTTCAAGAGTGATGAAGAGCAACAGAGACTCTTTTGTTGAAACACCAGCAATTTGTTTGTCTGCTTATGCTGTATAGGCAAAAAACTGTGTCCTCTTACACGTCTATATTTATGTCATCCAAAACAACCATGAGGCTACAAGTGCAGCAGTACTGCCAATGGCTCTGGTTTTCACAGATCCATTTTTTTCAATGCATGAATATTTGATATACAAAGTATTTAGAACAGATGTTAGACAAGATTTTCTGAAAATTAACAAAGGGAATAAGAAATTATTATAATGTATTCAGGTTTTTTTTTTTTTTTAAATTTGTTTGGGGTCTTTCTTTTTTTTTTTTTTTCATTTCTCAAAATAAAACTTTGCACTCCTTTAGAACTGGATAGCATCTAGACTTTCAGTTTTGACACCAGCCTGGGATATTAAGTGTCCTGGCTTAAAGGATCTATTATTCAATGAAAAATTTAAAAAGCCTTAAAAATAATCCTAATTTCAACCACAAACATGTAGGGACTTCTACAAATCCATGGTAATACCATACTAAAAGCTGCATTAGCACTAATTTACAAGCAAAGCATTTTCTAGATACTCACAAAATATCTGAGATGAGGGAAATTTTTGCCATAAACTAGGAGAAAAGGAAGACAGAATAAAGGAAAGTAGTACAGAGAGTAAAAATGAGGATAATGGATAATTTTTTTAAAAATACTATACACAAATTTTATTTTGAAAATAAACACGAAAACATAATTTTGTCAGATCATTCCAAATTGTTGCTTATTTTCTTTTTTCAGTTTTTCTGAAGCCTCTTAATATTCAGGCTGGGTTTTGAGCTCAGAGTTTCAAGTCTGGGAAAAAAAAAAACAGCTGTTGAGCAGCATAAAGTGTCCTTCTTTATTAGGACTTTTGCATTCCTAGAATAACCCAACACCACCACAGTAATGGCATCTTTCATAGCAGACACACAGTAACCATCCAGGAATTCCTTCTCCTCTTTAAATACCAACATCAATGTCTAAAAATAGTAGTTATCAATCACTACTCAGCCTATGAGAACAGAAAGACAGTCATTTTCTGATTCTCATGAATTCTCAATCCCCAATTAGGAATTCTTGTTCACAAGCTTTTTTCCTTTTTTTAAAGCAAATTGAATTGCTGTATATGAGAGATGCTACAGGCACACAAAACATGATTCATCCTATTTCTTCCAAGAGTAACTCACAGGCTACAATGGGATACCAAGCATTTGACAATTCATACAGACTCATACTCAACCATTTAGGCCAGAAAACAAATGGTTTTTATTAGGCTGAGTTACTCTAGTGTGGATTCAAAATGGATCCAGTTTCAGATTTGGCCAGGATACAACCCCTTTAGCATGAGCACTGCTATTCATGCTCTGACTGTTTCACATCTGGGATACAGTACTATTTGAGACCTAAATATTCCTGGTATATTCTCACTAATTCAAGGAACAGCTCCAGTCTAATCAATCTGCTAATGCTTCCTACAGCACTGCATCCTATTTTTTTTTTTTTTTCTTACAGCACTTTGCCTCTTTTAGTTGGCCCTGCCTTGGCTCTGTGATCTCTGTGGTACAAACCGGCAGCATTTGATGTGCTGCAAGCACAGGCTGACACTCCCACAGTGTCACTCAGCACCTGCTCAGGACATTCCTGACCCTGCTGTCCAAACCCTGTGGGGATGGGTTCAGTTACACTGCTTGTGGGACACAAAAGACTAGAAGTTAAATATTCTCTCATCCTATGACTCAGGACACACCATGACTACTAAAATCTCCCTCCCATTCTTCACTGGCATTCTTCAAAGATTATACTCAGATTCTGAAGACTTACCCTCAAGCTCTAAGATTTGGCCAAAATTTCACCTGCTTATAAAAACCATCTTCAGTAGTTTATATAGCCTATAAGTCACCATGTTCAAAGCTAATACACTCAGGCAACAAAATTATTGATGAAATTAAATAATAATTATTTTTTTCATTTTCTGGAAACAGCTTCTTCTTCCAGAGGAAAACAAAAACAGAAACCCTTAAAAAAAATAAAACAGAGTATGCCATATTTTACCATGCCATATTTGTCTTTGCATTTACCCAGCTGGTTAAAATCAACTATTAGAAAACCACTGCCAAAAAAACCCAACACCTGCTTCCTGATCACAAAAGCCTCCTTCTTAAATGGGGTGAGTTGATTTAATTCTGTCAACTCAGTTGACCAGAACTCCACTTTCTTGCAGCAGTTTTTTTAGAAGCTTCCATTCACATCTTTTTCATGCTGTCTTGATTTAACACAGTGAGGTCTGGGATCCAAAGACTACTCAAGTCATCCACTCTTTCCACAGCTGTTAATGAGCCCTAAGCTCTGCCTCAGTACATTTGTTTGTTTTTGAAGCATGGCAATCTTAATCTAATGGGTGGAGAGCTTTAAAAAAAAAAAAAAACAAAATATGAGAGAAGAGAGGCATTAAGAAAGCTTGGTCTAGTGTTTCATTTGCCATTTTTCAGCTTGATGCTGTGATCAAATCTGGAGTACCTTTTTCTTTGGGGAAGGGGTGTTGGGGAAAAAAAAAAAAAAAAAAGCCTGGAATCTTACAGGGAATCCAGATCTGCAATTTAGCTCTTCCTGTGTAGAAAACAGTCCCATCAATGCTCTAAATAAACATTACTGCTAGAGACCTGATATCCAGTAGTCTGATACTACATTTGAGGTGAACCATAATGTCCATATTAGAGAAGAGAAACAGCTCAACAACTTGCTGGATTAGCACATTCTCTGCCCTAATTTGCAACAAATACTCTATGACTGTCTTGTGACAACATGACTTTTTCCATAGTCTAAATCAGTCATCCACCAAGGTCGTAAACTAGTGAAATATTTCAACATTTGTTTCTAGTTGAAGCATGAGTAAGTAACCCCATTGCTGTGGACTGGATATGTGATAAAAAGTCTCCTAAATAAAATCTTTCATGTTTAGATTTACACAATGTATTTTAAATTTAGAATTAGACACACTAAAATCAGTAGTCCTAAGCATACGCGGCAAAGCACTCCATAAAAATGCTACTCACATCTCAAGCTTTACACACATTTAAAATCATCAGCATTTTTCTTCCTTTTACATTTAAGTATGCAAGTAATTATTTGGTAATTCTCAGAGACACACCAAAAACACTGTAATCAATAGTCTGGGTACCTGTCGTGTCGTACAATTGGTGTAGGCAGGACACAGGTCAGGAGCCATCCAAACTCAGCCAGCGTGTGCAGTAAAGGTCCATAATCTGTTTTAATTTCACACCCCTACATTAATAATTATAAAAAGTAGTAAAGAGACTCTGTACAGGTTTTATTTGCATTTCTACACAATTACAACACCTGCCCTCTCACTTTTAATGAGACAATCCTTTGAAATGACATCAAGATGTTGTTTGATGGAGATTCATTATTCCAAACTGAAAACAACTTGAAAAGTTCAAGACTACAAAATCACGAAAAACAGAATTTATTAACATTAGCTATGAGCCCTGACTCATTAAGACAGAATTCAAAGTGCACCTCACTCATTAAACTTGTCACTTTGCTAAATTAGTGCCTAAAACTTTTAAAGCACCATAACTAGGTGTCTCAATTGAAATCTTGACAGTTTTTACTCGACATGTGAAAAATAAGCATCTCACTTAGCTACATACTTAAGGTTTTGGTGGTCTTTTTTTTAATATAAAAGTTTTTAGTTTGATGTTGATGTTTTCACATCAGGAAATGTATCTATCATTGGATAATTCAAAAATAAGACCTTAATCCAATAACAACACCTGCTTTCAGACATCATTCATACCAATAATCATAAAAGATTAGAATATTTCTAAAGAGTAATTTAAGTTATTTTATTGCTGTAACCTACTACAGCAGTAGATGTAAATTTATTAGGAAACCCAGGTCTTTCATATTCAGGAGTAAAATCTTCATAAAAATACATATCTGAATATCTTACTGAATTAATTCACTACCAATTTTCTCTTGTTTTTCTAGTTCTAGCTATTTTCTCCCCCTTTTTTAAAAAGTACTTCACACTATCAATGTGACCTGTACTTGCTGAAATCACACTTAAATTGGTCTGAAACACACACAAAAACCCCCAAAGATGTTTTCTTTTGTAGCTGTATTTGTTGGTATGAACATTTACAAATATCAGGCCAGAATTCTGCTGGCATATTTCTTTTATGCACATTTACCAATGCCCAATCACAAATCTGATTTCATTTTTATCATTTGAGGCTTTAGTTAAGCCTATGCAGGTGATTTCAGGAAACCATCCTGAATGTTTATGGAACACTGGTACAAGCATCCTAAAGGAAAAAACAAATCAAAATACAAGTAGGAAATAGCACTGCTAAATCATCACCTATTTACCTCAATGACTGTCCATTGTTCAACAACTATTGCATCATTTCCTTTCCTGTTAGAACCTGGAACCCCAGCACCTTCTTCTTCATAGATAAATAATCCTTCTAAAGATTTTGGCAAATAATCCCCTGTGAATATAAACATAAGCATTAAGTTTTAGGTTAATAGATTTCTAAGATGTACACAAGATGTTTCTTTCTCTGAAACTGAACAGTCCTCTAAAATAAAATTAAATTACTCAGCAAACTCAAATTTGTGGTTATTTATGGTTATTTGTGGCAATTCAACTTACTACTAAAATCCCTTTTTTCTATACAAATTGAACTATAAACTACTTTCTCAAAAGCATTAACCCCTTCCATACTCCAGTATGAATTCCAGTTTCCTATATTCAGCATATCCATTGCAGATGATGGGCACAACCCTTTTTTTCTCAACTACAATATTATTCTGACAAGACGTGGCTTTTGGTGTGGTGGGAGAAAGCACAAAAATGAGTGAACTATGAAATGTAAAGCTCAACTACAGCTACTTAAATGGCCACAGGAAGAGCCTGAAACAAGTAACTGTAGGAGGATTCCTGATGGGAAGGAAGTTTCAGAGCACAACTCCCTGATTCACATGTCAAAGACCGATAGCATCCGTTTGGCCCAAACTAAAGCTGTACATTAAATATTGGCTCATTTTCTGGTTTTGCTTCTCCTATCAGCCTTTGGGAAGCCTTTTGTGGAGATTTACCTTGACAGCTGACCAACAAACTAAATTGGTACAGCAAAATTATGTAATCCTCAGAATAATATCAGCATTAAATCCCCTCCAATACTGGATGAGGTATGTTATTACCTGGGTATTAAAGATGGTGAGTTATTCATGCAGAGAAGAGCAGACAGCTCTCTCTGTGGGAAATGGGAAGACTGTAAAACTGTTGTTGGACAACAGCTGCAAAGATTAATTTCAACAGCTGCCAAAACCACCCTTCAGTGAACTGTAACAGATCTCCAGAGAGTTCTTTTCCAGCTCTAAAAAAACTCTATATTGAAAACTACAAGTCTGAATTCTCACCTCTCCTTCACTGAAAGAAATCTGGCTCTTCCACTGACTTAAAAAAATAGAAATAACAGTTTCAGAGTAAAAAAGATGCCTGCTACAAACTGTGGCATTAAACTGTTCATGTGCACAAAATATGCAGTTTGAGAAGGACTAGCTGCCAAATTTCATCAGGAGTAAATCTACGTTAATGAGCTTATGTGCCTCTGAGTCACTAAATTTACTGCAGAGCTACAGAAACACAGTGATTCACACTCAAAACCGTAGAGAGCAATGAAAACTGAACAGTTGTCATTAGAGTTAGGCTTTTGTTTCTGAAGAACCATAATTTAACTTGCAAAGATATTATGTTTTGCAGGTTTTTTTTTTTTTTTTTTTTAATTTAAGGCCTTCAATAATCCAAGCCTTGCAAAGGGGATGATGAGTCCATATTGTTTTAAATCAAAATTATCAAAAAAAAGCATAAGGCATAGTAAATATAACAACTACTCAAATTGACAGTAATTTCACCCTCCTCATATAACTAATGCAAAAAAAGCAGACAAAATGACTTATGAAAACCACTTTAATGCATTATTAATTATCTTTTGCACTGTTAATCATCCAGAGCATTGCAAAAAACTGTTTGTTTAAGCTCTCTGAAACCTTTTCAACAAACATTTGACAGGACTTTTCTTTACTGCAACCCTGTATTTTGCTTGCTTACACTGCAAGAATTAATTCTGAAGGAACATCAACAACTTTCAACTTTGTGGAAGCAAGACAGGTACAAACGCAACAAAAGCATCCCCTTAGTGAAGCATAAAGCGTAGGTTTGCTATCAAACAACACTTGTGAAAACGGCTAATTGTTTTGGAATTTATTAATGCCAATTTGTCTTGGTCTGTACCCCTAACACAAAGCTACTGCCATTTCCTTCACTTTTTTTTTTTTTTCAAGTAATTGTACAACAGCAGCTACCTACTATTTTTTGCACACTTCTAATTTCTGGCTTTCAGACAAATCCAGTTCAAATGGAAATTAATCTCTCAATTGCATATTTTACCAGCAATAGAGTTTGAGAGTCCTAAACAATTTTCATCCCATTGTCTTTTCCTTGAAAAAGCACAAACCAAACCAGAAGAATGTCACAAAAGGCTTATTTTGTTATAAAGCTACTCTAGTTTGCTGCTTTGGAAAATGTCAGTTTGATAAAACAAAGCAAAAAATTCCATTACTTAGTCTATTATAAATTTGTGGAATCTGATACCTAAAAAGGAGTAATTTATTTTCTGGACATGTTTACATAAATACCATCCCATCAAGTAGCAAAATATAATAATAATAATTTTTTTCAAGTTACGTAGTTCTGTATAAGCAAGCAAAAACTTCATGATATCCTGGGGCAATACTCACCTTTAGAAGTTTCCCAGTGTACAAAAGAATCAACTAAGGCCAATCCTTGTTTATAATAAAATGTAGTTAATTCTAGCCAGTCTGCTTCCAGTGTACTGACAACTGGCCCCTTTCTTGTTACTTTCATAGACAAAACACCTTCATGGTAGGTCCAGCAGGTAGAATCATCATCAAAAACATTGAAGACTGTATAGAGCTTATCTAAGGAGAAAAAAGGAAGAATGAACCTCAAAGACAGTGCTCCAAAATTAGTAATATTACTAATCTCATTTTTTAACATCATTTTCTAATTCTAAGCAAAAGTTTTAATAAGTGTTTCTTAATGTGGCTCTACTTAAGACCTAAACACACTCAGGACAAGTGGAGGTTCACTTTGGGATATGAGGAAAATGTGAACTTACTAGAGCTGGGCTGTCACCGAATTCTTCAGGTAGTTGGGTTTGCATAAAGAAAACATACAAGGACTAAGAAAAACCCAGTGGAAACAGCCTTCATTGCTGCCACTTGTTTTGTACGAATACAAATATTTGTATTGCAAATATTTGTAGCCACTTGCCACTGGCTACAAATATTTGCAATTATAAAAACAAAAGACAATTTTCTAAGCTTGCAAATATAAAGAATGCCTTGTACTGAATTTTACCCATTATTTTCTGAAGTTATGTACCAGTCTAATTAGCTGCTTACAGAAACAGAGAAGTTTCCCATAGTAACTGATGATCAGTGGAAGTTAAGGATACAAACCCAACATATCCTCAAATTGTTTTTCTGTCTGTCTATTAATACGGCACTGTAACAAAGCCAGTCACAAGCAAGCACTCATTAAAAACTAACATATCCATAGCATTTTAGGAAATCACTGGTGCAAGTTATGAAATCCTAACCATGTGAGTTCTACAAACACACTTGTGTGTCACTGGTGTAGAGAAGTAAGATAAAGCAGTTGCACAGAAATCTTCTCAGATGGCCTAATACAGCTGGGGAGACTAAATCAATGCAAACCAACATCTAAATATCAAAGTTTTCAAAATAAAAGTATTTGCTAATATGACCTCAGTTAAGAAGTCAATCTCTCTAGGTTCCAGAAACAGAAATATTTCCAAAATAGGATTTGTATTCTAAGTAACCTGCAGTATCTGGAAGAATCCCTCTCTGCTTTGAGAAGTGTTACTACACCCACTGCAGGTGATATCAGGTGCCTAGAATAAGGCAAATTCAGAACAAAATGTTGAACTTTCAGTTAGAGACGACTCTTTTTATACAGTTTTATCACGGGTGCTTACATCAGAATAGATATGTTTATCCTGACAAACCTTAATTCCTTTCCCTGTATAGTGAAATGAATTCTTCTGAAAAAAAATTGTTTCACAATACAGCAATTCAATTCCTCACATCTACCAAAAATTCACCTCTGCAAGCAATGCATTATAGTAAATATCCAACTGAATAGTGCAAAAAGCAACATAACAGTAAATATTCTTACTTACAATTCCTAAATCTATAACTTGAACACAGTTTTGCCTCTTTTGGGCAGAGGTAAATGGAAGTGGCACACTGGCATATCAGTTTATACCTACACACATGTAAAACTGCCTTGAAAATTTACATCAGTATTTTTCAAAATGATGGTTACATAAAACATAGACCAAGAAAGATGGTTAAGTTTCCAGAAGTTTTATCTTATGAACTCAGTGATTTTCTATTTGACTACTGTAAAGAAGCCTAGTGTACCCCTGAGAACACTGCATGTAGGGGATGCACTGGCTGCTGATCTACCTGGTCACACCAGCCTGCACAAACAATGCTCCTTGAACAGAACCAAGAGTTTTCCACTTCTTCCTTACAGGGCTTCTATTCTGCTATACATCGTAAATCCACTATTTCAAGCTGTAAGAAAAGAGTTAAGCTTCAACAGATTATGCTATAAAAGCTCACTTATAGAAAAACTGCTTTTACTCAAGTGTTAAAACAAGAGGGACATTGATTATCTCTGTGCTTAGAGTCACTATTCTCACAGCCTACAAACTGGATAGACTGCTTTAACAGGAAAGTGAAAAGGTTGCTTTAGAGAGCAATTAAAACATGTCTGGCTCATCAGAGAATGCAGCCTGACATGAAAGTTTCGTGTTGCCTGCCTTCCATACAATATTGTCCTGCATTAGTTCTCTTAGATTACTTCCTTTTAGCTTCTCCTCTTAGCAGCCAGGAGTTTCAGTACCAGAAATCAATTTTTCAGGTCATTTTTTACACAGACTACCAAGCACCTCATTCTTCTACAACTAAGTTGTCTATCACAGCACCAGCATTTTTTAAATTATGCTTTTCCTTCCTATACTTCTAATGCTTACTTTCCTCTAAGAAATTCATTTTGTAACAATTATTGTCTTCGATTTCATGGTCAATGCATTAATTTCAGTGATCTCTTTCAGGACACTTCTTGAAGGCACGTTAGCCAGAAATAATCCATTATGAACGGATTTATTTGCTGTACATTATGTGAGTTGCCTGGAAGCATGTAAAATTATGGCTCTAGCTGCAAGGCACTCTCTTTGTTGTCAGCTTTGAAACAGGCACAACTGGAATCACAACATAGACTTGGAAATTATTATGTGTTTATAATGTTGAGTAAAACTACATGTGCATTGCAGAAAAAATTTCATAAAAATTGCACTCTTCTAATAGGAAGGACTTTTACTGCCACATGTTATACACATATTGAGCAAAAAAACCTTTACACCACATTTCAAGCCACCATGGGCAATTTTGGGGGTTTTGTTTGTGGTTTTCCTTTTTTCTTTAAATTGCAAACTGGAATTCTCACAGTACATCTATAACAGTCTATACGAAAACTGAAATATCATTTTAATATATTACCACAGCTCACACACATAAAGCAGAAGGTAAGTATTCCTTCTGCTTCTTTTACTGGCAACTCTTTTAGAAATATGTATGTATTTACATATGCATGTGTAGAGGCATCTTCCAAAACCAGTATTTGATGCAACAGAACACACTGTTCTTCTATTTTTTTCCAACACCTCAACAACTCAATAAAATACCTTATTTTTGCAACAAACAAGCAGCATTTATTACCATCTCCTTTTCGTGGTTTAGAGGGGCTGACTTCTTTTCCAAACTGGAAATCTGAATCCTCTAACAGTCTGCTTTCTCCATGCATTTCTTCCTCTATCCCACTCTCAGATGAGTGACCGCTCAATGTCCCTTCATTCCAGTTTTTATAGTTTTCATCAAAGTTTTCTCTTCTGTGTTCCCTATTTCTTCTGCCCAGTGTTGATTCCAGCTCTGCACCTCCATCTGCACTTGTTCCATTACAGGCTTTAGGTTGAGGAAGAATGTTGTGTTACAAATCCCACAAACTTCTTTCCTCTTTTAGCAGCTTCATTAACCTGCAAGACAACATAAACTTAGCTGCAAAGTCATTTAGAATTACATGGATCTTTCTCTTTAAAACTTGTACATACATGAACCACTTTACTAAACTGCTGAGGACATAAAGGCATAACACTATTTACAGAAGGGTGACTTGTCTTTGATGCTGCCCCAGCTCCAAAGTAAATGGAAGTTTTCCAGCATGTCTTTGGAGTCAGGCCAGGAGAGGTGGCCAACACTGGTACTGACTTCGGACTACACAAAACCTTTCATGTAGAACAAATCCAAAGTATTTTATTTACTGTGTTGTACTGATAAGCAGTATAGTAGAGCAATAAATAGTATTTCCCTAAATATGTGATTCCAGTCAAACATACTGACCTCCAATACAATAGTAAGTATCTCTGTCATGAGCCATGAGTCATTAACCCCTGGTTCCCTTGGAGGCTAGTCAGCTTTATTATTACTGAGGATAGTAGAGGAGCAGAGAAAGGAGAAAGCTAGAAGCAAATGAAAACCCTCTTACTTCAGCCAGTGGTGGCTTCTCTACACTGAAGTCTCAAGACACAACTCTAATATCTGTACCACCTGTGGGATGTGTCTGCTCTTGGAGGTACTTTTTTTCCTGGGTTGAGGAGTGCTGCCATTTAGGAAGGTGACCCTACTGACATCTTGTACTACAAGCTTCCCTGTAAAGTCAAGTCCTCAGAGGTAAATACAGAAGATTCAGCTCAGAAAGAAGACATCACAGGGGAAGTACTGGATTAAGTGTGGGCAGAGGGGGAAGGATTTTTATCCAGTTTACTCACATAAACTATTAATCCCCAGAGTGAGAAAAAATCAAATGACTGATGGTACTACAATCCCTTTTTAGTATCATGATAGTGACACTTCAGTCTATCCACTGCCATTACTTATACAGCAGTGATACAATATGCCAATCACTGTGGTTATATATACAGAGCTGCTGCTTCAAGGACAATCAAAATAGTTTTAAATTCAACAAGCAACAGAAAATACAGACAATATGATAATCTTTTTGCTGAAACACCACAAAGTCTTATTGCTTCAGATCTTTAAAAAGAAAAAAAAAAAAAGTACTAAGACTTGACTGGATTAATGGGCCTGTCTTTTAAAAAGTGAGAGCATTTTGAGATCAAATTATTCTCACACACTACTTCTGTAACAGATATGCTTCCAAGACTCCATCACTGCTCATTTCAAGTATGTTTTTCCTTCTAATCTTTGTCTGGTACACTACACCACCAACCTGGAACAGGTATATATATTACAAATGCATAATGTAATCACATTTTATCAATTTGAAACATGTGACAAAGTCAAAACAAACCATTTAGAAAATATAAACAACTCTTGAAACTTCAAAGATCATTAAAGATTTCTAGCATGCTTTTTCTTCTACTACCCTCCTTGGCAACTAATGTAAAAGATATCACTAACTCTTGTAACAACAATAGCTTCCTGTTTCAGCAAGTCTTCAATTTTGGAGAGGAAGTTAAAAACAAAAAGAACCAGAACTATAACTTAACATTCCAGTAGAAGTTTACTGTAACTATACAATCTTTTCAAAAGCTGTGCCAAGTAAATATTTGTTATAGTTTCTATACACACTGCATTTTTTGTTAAAGAATGAACATTGCTTCTGGAGTACTTAACTCAGAAAAACATAAAACTTCACATATCATACAAGTATTTTATAAAGAGTGACTCAGCTTGAGCCTGATTCTGCTTTCAGTGAAGACTTCCAAAGCTTTACAGGGATATTTAGTCCTACATACCAAAAAGTAATTCTTTTCTCAGTTTGAGAAAAGTTTTGTAGCTTCTATAAAATAAACAGAAAACTAAAAATACCACCTCTAAATGTAACTTACATGTATGACAGAAACAAAAATCTGAAGAGAAGTTGGGATAAACCTCCATTACCTTTTCTAGCAGTTCTTTCACTACTTCATTTGTCAGTGTTTCATATGTTAAAGGACATTCCTCAATCACCAGCCTGGGGTGCCTTTGTCCTCTGGGTGCTGCGTGCTTCTGGCTGCAACACAGAAAGAAAGCAGTCTTTGTGAGGAGTTTGCTGCTAACTTGAGCAAATGCTTGCATATAGAATTCTTTTCTTTTGGAATAGTTATGAATGAAACCCTGACAATGCCTCTTCATAGTTTTTAGAGCTCAGTGGGTTTTGGTGTTTCGTTCTTACACAAAGTGGCAGGTACTATGTGTTTCAGTGTCAGAATAAGAATATTAGTATTTAACAGGAATTTAATCTGAAGATCATGCAGAGAGATATTCTGGAAATTGAGCCTTACTGAAAAACAGCTCTGCCTTTGTAATGAGTAAATCTCAAAAAAAATCTCAAAAAAACATAAAACACACAAATTTAAACTATAAATTTAGGAAGCACAAAGCAGGTTCAGTTTTGTAGAAAACACATCACGAACAGAAATGGTCCTTTTACACTGTTAACATCCTGCTGCTTAGTTTTTGTAACTAAAGTAGAGCTGCAGCTGTTAAATGAAACAATATAGGCAAATACTAGGAATACAATGCAAAAACAGTTACTGAGGGGTAAATAACGTTTAAATCTCTCATATTTAAGCTGACAAACTCTAACTTCCATTTAAAGTTATAGAATAGTACTCATGTTCCATCTAAAGCCAGCTGTGTTATTAGTCAGACAATACTTAGTGTATGCCAATAATATAATGGAATTTTATTTGATGCTTCCTTTGTATAATAATTCCAATATAAAAGTTTACTTTCCAGACAGTAGGTGGAAAAGGTGTATTCACCTACAGCAAAGCCAGCCTTGGTACATATGGCACCTGGGAAGGAAACTGGAACCTAGATCAGTTACATACGTAGGCTACAGAGTCTCATCCTTCACCCATTCAAGGGCCCAAAGGTTCAAACAACAACTTCCAAAGGGATGCCACATCTACAGGGATAAGGCAAATTGTGGGAGCTGGCAGCGTCAGTTTTTAGAAGCCTCAGCTCCAGGGCAAGCACTTTGCTTTCTTATTCAACTTTTTGCCTACAGGAACAGCATTCACCTTGTTTGCAGACAAATTGATAAAGGTTAGGTTGTATGAGCAGCAAATACTTTGGACAGTGCTTGTTTATCAAAAGGTTTGAGAATTTCTCTCAAATGCATGTTTTACGAAAGCATTACTGGAGTAGCAGTGAGGCAGCTTCCAATTCACCCAGACAACAAATAAAGGCAAGAACCTTTGTGCATCACACAAGGACTCAGGAGAGAAGGGGAAGCTTGACAGCTTTTAATGCTGTAAGAAATCCACTTTTCTAGTTATTCAAAATAGGAACAAGAGGTTATCTTCTTTACATTCAAAGGAATTACTGAATAGTAACATTGCTTTGTATGTGTTCCTTGGTGATTACAATGCAGTAAAAACAGGAGTAATAAACAAGACCATGGATGTGGAACATAAACAATCTCTTGCCTCTCCCTCAGTGTCAAAATGAAGCTTTTGTATGACCTCTGATCCAGAATGGTGATTTCCTTCTTAATAAGGAAAAAACTGAAACTATCCCTGACAAATTACTTTTCTCTAAGACAGGACAAAAGTTTTGAAAACCAAGAAAAAGCAGGTATGAGGTAGTTTAAAGCAGCTTATGACTCTCCTAGTATTTTGGCTAATCTTTTATTTGCTGCAAGTTTTAAGACAGATGACATTACACTTTGGATTTTTGTTAGGATATTTACTAAGGCAAAAGAAACATTAGCTTACTGTGTGCTTATCATTATTTAAAAATGTTACTAAATAGCTAATCCGAGGTGCTCACTTCAAGATAATAAGTTATGAATGTTGAGCAGTCCACTTACAAATAAACGATTAGTGTATTCAAGTTATTTCACTGTTACCTTGGTTTTAGTCGTGAGAGTACCACTCGATACATGTGACTTGCAGGGAAATTCCTCCTCCGTCCAATTGGCAGCATGATGGGATGAAGAGCTCCCACAACATAGCCTTTGCTGTAATATTCTTCCACCCGCGATGCTATATCCAACACAGAACTGATCTTGATAACTTCTGGATTTGAGGAAGCTAAAAAGCATTGAAAGCAGAAGAGAAGCACATGATACTGTGTACTCTATAAACATTTTGGGTGAGTTCCTTTTATGTAAACCACATAAACCCTATCCCCAGGCATTTATTAAAAAACTACAGCTCTATTTATACAAGAAGAAGCAGATTCATGAATGATTCAACACTATTCAACTACTTCAAGTACCTATTTTTACAACTTAATATGATCTATTTTTAACATACTTGGCAACATTTTCTGTTTGATCAAGGTCTGCCAAGCTGATTTAAAAGCCGTATTAACATCTAAACACATAATAGGGCTGAACAAAGCAACTATTTTTCCTAGTCAAAGCCTTAAACATCCCGATGCAGTACCCCTCAAGTCTAGTTTTGAGGTAAATTCACACATAACAGATTTAAGGCTACAACAATTGATTTGTTTCCATTTTCATTAAAAAAGGAAACTTTTTTTTCCTTAGAAATTATCTAAGTATCAGTGTCAATTGACATTTTGACAGTCCCAGTTCCTTTTTTCAACAGACTTACATATCACCTAAGTAAGCCTGTGCTATCACTGATTTCTAAGGAGAGCCCCTCTCAGTGTGTGCAGGCATTTTGCATCAATAGGCAGCATTATTGCGTATTATTGGACATTATTGTTAGGGAAAACTACAGAGATAAAGGAAAAACTTCTTGGAGAACCTTTTTTGAAAGGTCCACAGCTTTCACAGAGAGAAAAGAAAGATTCCACATTAGTAACAGAATGACATTCTGTTACAGTCAGTCCGATGGGTCAGTAATTCCTGTTTGTCTCAAGTACAGCTGGAATTCTAGATGCTCTCAGAAAGCAGGAAATCAATACTCATACACAAACAGAGTAATTACGCCAGCACAGATTTGCCAAAGCTTTCATCCTCTGCACTTAGGAGCTCTGATAACGAAACAGCCTGGCTGGAATCTGCTGGTCTATTGGTGACCCTTATTCCAAGCAGCCTATTTGTCTGGATTCTGATGGGTCCCTCTTTGCAGGATTTTTCTATGCATTAAGACCAGTGCCCCTCTGTATTAAAGGATGTCTCAAACTAAGACTTTGCAACACTTTTTCCAAGATTCAAATAACTTTACCGTACTGGCCAGAACATTCCTTTTCAAACCATACAACTGAAAATAATTAAATACATTAACTCTCCTTTGATTCTGTAATTAAAAAAAAATGTATAAAATAAAATAAATGCAATTATATAAATCTCTCATCACTTTGTTAATTTATTGTTCCCACCTTCTCTTGTCTATCTGCATTACAGTGTAGGTTTGCCATAGTAAGGAATTTAAGGACCTAAGACACAGCAAGTCACAAAGTTTGTCTCTCCTACTGTTTTAAACTATCATAAACCAGAGATATGACTCCTTAGTTTGCAGGAATATTTTAGTCTAGTAAACTGAATGAGAACCCTGCTGATTCACGAGTAGTGTTCGGTAAAGCCTCTCTATATTGCTTTCCCACTAAAAAATGAGGATAATATTGACATACATACACTTATGGAAGGCTTTATAAAGACTACAAAAAAACCACAAACTATGAGACAACTAGTATTTTACAACACTCAAATGCTTTTTAATACCAGTTTCTACTAATGGGACAAAGGAATAGTGGCCTACTTTGCTTGTCACTACCAAAAATTATCCCCAACATACATATTGATGGCTCACTGCTGATAACCAGCAAATTCAATCTATTAAATTAAGTTTCAAGATATTCTCAGTCATTAGGACAGGACTAGTACACTTTTTCTTTAAGCAGTGTATCACAGCTCTCCTTTTGTAAAGTGTATTTTGTCATTAGCAATACCTCCATCCCATGATTGCACTCATTGTAAATCCAGAAGACACATGTATTGAGAAATAACTGCTCCATAGCCCACAGGCCAAAAAAACCAGGAATGATGCAATATGATCATCACTTCCCTGATTTTATAAATGTCTTAACCCCTTCTTCATCAGAAAATTTTCCTCCCTGATGTGCTGTCAAGAGGTAGCCAAAATACTGTAGCAATAACAACTTCAGTTAACTTTCTAGCTGCATAGCAAGCCTCAGATGCAGAATACTGAAGAAAACAGCTATATCATACATATTCATGCTGGTATTCAGAGTGACAAGGACTTAACAGCATGTCATCTTAGTAGGTTGCATCAATACTTCTTTGCCCTAACAGAAGGGTAGTGGAAAAAGCATAAGCATTCTGCTTAGTAGAAATACATAAATTATTCCTACTTTCTGGTTAAACTGACTTCAAAAAATAGCAGCTGTTTGGTGATTGGGATATGCCCCATGACTGAGACCTTGGAATTTACAGTCACTGACCGACATTTAAAATTACACTTCAGAGTCTACTGCTCCCTTTTCTTTGTGCTATTCAGTTCTACTAAAATAAAAGATTGGCTGTAATTTTCTTGTCTGGGATTCCCCTGATGGACATCATCCTCCACGGAACTCAAAGTTAATTTTTACAGTAGAGATGGGAGTATTTTGGGGACCAGCAAGGGAGAAGCCAAGGTTCAGTGCACAGCTAATAACTAGTTAAGATGCACAGGGACTGCAGCCAGCAAACCCAGACTACAGCATGGTTGACCTAATCTGCATCATGGCCTGGGAGAAGATCAGGGACTGCTAAAAGTTTCCACAGCAGGCTCATTTCGACTTCACATTGTATATACCTGATAGAGCACAGAATAAGGCATACTGAATTAAAATAACACATTTATGTGTGCTATGCTTTTATCTTGATGCAGGACATGGTTTACTGAAAGATATTAAAATATGATTAAGTGCAGATTTTCTGTTTTACTTGGTGCAAGATCCAGTGGCAAGAAATCACTCAGGCACACAGAAATCTCCTATGCAGGGCAAGACTTTGCTCTGGAAGTAGGCAAAGCAGGATGAGAACCATAAATACACAACTTGACAGCAGAGCAAAAACTTTGGTCTGAAGTGATAAAGAGCTCTCACTTAGTTTAATTCAGCTAAAGGATATTCAAATAGCAACAAGTACATGAGCAAGCTGACTGAAGTAGAAGAAATAAAGAAAAAAGCTCAATATATTCTCCACAGTACTTGAGCCAATCCCCTCATTTCAGAAACACTCAGAATAGAAAACTGCCTCCAAGACAGTGTATAGATACACATCATGTTTACCTTCTGTATTCATCTTGGCTCTAAAGAACAGGGACTTAAAAAAATATATATTTTAAGGTTATATACATGCATAGCTAGAACCATTCAACAGAAAGACACTCGTGTTTACAAATCCCCTTATTTCCAGTGAGAAACCTAATGAAGAGTGAGGCCACTATCTGAAACTGGTCTCAGTTATTTAACATTCGTAATTCCACTGAAGCAAAGCAATTCTGATAATCAGACAAAACAACAGAAAACTAATCTTTACAGCTGTACTGCCAGGTTATTAAAACAGAGATACACTTTTAATTGCACTTGTTTGATGGGCTTTTACTTAAAAAGCCACAATGACTTTTACAACAAATAATTTATACAACACTACTAGAAACTGAAATTGCTGTGTAACTTGAAAACACAGCAAAACTATCTGGAACAGAGACTATTTAAGAAGACTGAATGCTATTCAGTTTCCAAAAAATTTATCTTTTCTGTCAGTAGACTAGTAGGTAATCCATGTACGCATTAGGCAGCCTAGCTTTATTTCTAACATCTTACCACTACTTTCTCAACAGCTTTGTTTCTTCAAAAGGAAAAAGCCAGTGAGAAACTTTTAGTGTAAATAAACAGAACAGAGTTAGATTTCCAGTACTATAACCTAGCAGAATATATCTGCTATTAGTATCTTTTTACTGAAAAGACTCCTGTATTATAAATGAAAGTATTATAACAGTTAAAAACTATTCAGAAGCCAAGTTTTGTTTAAAAAAGTTCCTGTAATTGCAGTAAGACCTGCACTTACACTGTTTCCCTTTATCCAACCCTTTTAGCAACAGCATTTACTTCAAATCCTTGTTATTAAGCATTTCCAGTAGATTGGGTTGCTGCAAAATGCAAGTTACTATAGAGTGACTGTAAAACTGAGCTGTCTGTTCTCTGAGGGCAGCCATCTGGGCTTGTTTATGTTTTCAACTTTGTGGAACAGGGAGTTGCTCTGTTAGAGATGGGACACCCTCGGGAAGGAAGTATCCCACAGAGCACTGTCTGCCTCTAGCTATGCATACAGATTTTGTTTCATTTCAGTCACAATTTCAAAAGACTATTCAACAACTACAAGTTGGGAAAAAAAGACGAAACTCAGACTTTTACAGAAACATCTACCAAGAGACTGCGGTGGGCGTAAGAGGGGAAGTTACTCCTGGTATACAACTAAGGAACACACTTACTTCTGCATAAAGTAACAAGGACAATGACAGCCTGTTTTCGGAAGTGGAGTGCATTTAAAAAATTGTTATTCAATTAAGGCTCAGGCACAGTGTATTTTCTGAACCGTCACATTGAATTCAGACAACCACTATTCAAAATGAGTATGGATGGCAGTATCTGACTCACAGGAAACTAAGAAAAATCTTTTAACAGTTTTTAGCCAGCTTCCTTAATGAGGACAGTTGTATAATTCAGAGGGTAAAAATACTTCAGCAGTTTCCATTGTAATTTTATACAAGTAAGAACCTTCGTCATGACTTGTGTTTCAAAATAAAAGTCTTATATTTTGGCTAGCTTTGATAGAAGTGCCTAAGATTTACTGTAAGTCAAACAAGACAAAACTAAGTTAAATCCCGTTCCTTCTTATTTCAAAATAGTAAAGATATAGCATTAAAAAAAATACCTTCTAAAGTAAAATCCAGCAATACATATTCATAAGCAGAATCCGTCTTTGTTTCAACTTGTGGTCTCTTCAGTGTAGAGAAGATTTTTCCAGGGCTGCTATCATCTGGGTCTTCCAGCTTTCTCAGTCCGCACCCCATGGCAAGATCTGCAAATGATTAAGTCGCAGGAAAAGGTGGGGGGAGCAGCAAGATCTGTCGCTCTTACTACAGGAAAAAAAAGGAACCAAGTAATTCCCCTTGATTTTTTTTTTCTATTAGCTGTAAATCCAAACAGAGAAAAAGTCCAGTTCCCAGACCAAAAAGCAAAGGTACTTTCCATTCATTTTTAATATAGAAGCAGTAAGCGCATGATGATTTCAAGCTACAAACTTGGTTAAGAGTCGGCTTGATTTCGCAGCAACATTAGAGCTGCTCCAAACTAGCAGAGATTTTCCATGCCACGTCAATTTACAGCCAGCCCCTATCAGTGCTCTCTTGCAGAGGATACCAATAGTGCTTTGTTTGTCCTTCTAGACTGACCGGGTGAGGGGGGGGCAAAGGGGGAAGAAGAACTGAAAAAGAAAGTTAGAGAGAAACTTGTCTGTCATTACTTACCTCCAGAAGTTCCCAACTGCAGTAGAAAATCAGACAGGAAAAAAGCAAGTTAGTCAGAATGAAAGAATGAGAAAAGAGCCTCAACATGGTTGGAGACGAAAATCACTTCCAGAAAGGAAGTCAGCTTCAAGAGGAAATTGCTTCTGGCATCTCAAAGGGTAGAAAGGCAAATGAAAAGCTGTTTAGTCCTTATTTTAGATTTCAGAGTTGGCTTCTATTTCCTTTCTACAGGGACTTTCTTCCAGAGGAAAAAAACCAACATGAACACAGCATAATAGTGTAAAAATATGTAGTAATTTCTTGTCCAGAAAAATCAATATGAGTGTTCAACATGAAAATTAACTTATGTAACTGGCTTTGAAAAATACAAAAAAAATTACACTGAAACATTCCTCATTTCAAATGGCAAAGACTTTTTCAAGACTACATATAAGAAAAGTTACAAAACCTTGTTTTCCATTACTCCTGGGTATTGTTCTCCTCTGTTAAACTCACCTTAGTTAGTACAGCCACAGACTTTAAACACTGTAAAAAGTTTCCTATGTAAACTTTTCTTTAGGTTCTAAAAATTCAGTATAATGTTAAGGGCTCTCATTACTCATCCATTAAGTACTGCAGGTCAGTTGTAACTGCTTACACCTGATGTAGACCACAATGATGCATGGGAGGGAAAGGAACACTGAGTTATTTTCAATGCTGCTGGCAGGATGAACTGTTAGAAATTGGCCTTTTTATTTTTAGAAAAAAGAAATTAAGAGTCATCTAGAGAAAACCAAAGATTGATAACACCATTGCAGATTATAGGAACTGCATATTTAAATTCAAAAGGCTTTTCTGCTTTTGTCAGTGAAATATATATACCTTATTAAAAATGCTAATAATTTCTAGAAAAAAATAACACCAGGTTAAGCATTAACTATTTGTTTCTGTCCTACTGCAAGCAAAGCGATCTAAGTTTTTATTCGAGTAACTTACCAGGAATGATAAATCTAGAAACGACAACCCTTTGAAGTACACATTATAGACTGAAGTCACTTAATTCTGGAAAAAATTTAAAAATCACTTAGTGCAGAGCCTAGAACTGAAGCTGTAATTATTGCAGCCTTTAAAACAGTATTTAAAACAATATCCCAGGTGCTGAAACAGAAAGGAAATCCTCAAGTATTGTCTTCTCAATTAAAACTTAGGAAAACATATGAAATATGCATAATTCTTCATCTTCCTGCGAGTCTTCTCACACAGAAATTACTTCTCGACACTACTTTTTTTTTCAGTAAAGGTTATCCCTGAATGGTTGCCATATCAGCCATACATGTAAACTGTCTACTCAACCTTGAGAATCCTGCTGCTTCATTCTATACACACCCCTTAAGATTCATTGTAACTGCTTGTATGAGTAAGATAGCTGCAAGTAAAACAACTTTTTGCAGCACTGATCCAGTTGCCAGCAGGCTGCTTTTTCATTTATATTTAACTTAAAATAGCTACATTTTTAGTGAGGCTATTTTGAAAACATGTTTTGAACTCTTTGTGACAAGGCTTACACAATATTACAACCCTCTCACCAAGATAGGATTTTCCATAGTATAAACAAACTCTTACAACACCACAAAGAATCACAGTTAGAGATAAATGCAATGGTCCATATTTTGTGCAACCCTAGATAAGTTGTTATAAGCTTCCAAGTTGGAAGTCAGTCAACAATTCTCATTGCAGACTTGACTCAAGTCGCTAAACTGCACCAATGAAACCAAAAGTCCCACAGACCAAAATAAAGAAAATTAAACAAAAATCAGCAGAATGAGCAACATCCTCCACAGGAGTTCAAAACTCCATCAAAACACTTGAATGACTCAGGAGAAACACAGGATCACAAGATTCTTAAGATTCAAGAGCTGATTAAGGAGCCGCAATTTCCTGTTGCAAAGTGGCTACAAACTACAAAACCATCTTTTTCAGTGACCCAAAATGCAAAGGCTCTGGGAACTCTTATGAGAGAAGAGCAAATCCCTAAAACTAGACTGTGATTCCCCAGAATGTTGTATTTACAGCAACCCCTCTGAAAGGGCATGTGATGCCTTCATTGAAGCTTGATATAATTTTTAGACTTTAAAGAAGGCAAAGACAGCCAGACAAAGCATGAATGAATCCAAAGGAACTTTGCCTCCATGGAAAGCTTTCAGAATCCCCCTACAGTTTTTATTCTGATTAAATTAAAAATTATACAAAGACAGCAAGAGTAGTACATCAGTAGGGATGTGGGTCCCATGCTGGATTACTGACTGCCTGTTGGCAACACAGAATGAGAAGCAGAAGCACTGCACAGCAGCTTTGACCAGACCGTGAGACAAACAAGCCTTGCTGTCTACGCACACCTCAGGGCTGTTCCTCCCCTTTGCTCGTGATCTGCTTTGTTCCCTCTTCTCTGGGGAAGGCTTGAAAAGGTCTATGTGGGAGGCATTGTTTTCCTTGTTACACTACTAGGCTTACACCAGCCCATGCTCGAAACTGCAGTTTGGAAATTGATGTCCCCCATTCCCAACTCTGTGCTAAGCTGCAATCAGTATGACAGCCAGGGCAGGCGCTGTCTATGGCCTTGGTGCCAAACAAGTGGTACTGGCACCCCTTTCTGAGGAAATCTCTTACTAGAATTGTAAACACAACCCTTCTTGAGGTTTGGAACATCTATAACAAACCCACCTGAACACAAAGCCTAATTACAGGAATAAAGCTATTGACTTCTCCAAAACCCAATATGATCTGCATAAGCCATTTAATAATGCAGTTTGAACATTTCCTCTCCCATTACCTTATCAAGAATGGGAAATGGTACTGATCAGAGTTTCCTCTTAATTAAAGTCGTGAAATGCGAAGAAAATTACAAAAACAACACAGGTACACAAAAGATGTTCCTTGTCAGTATTAACAATATCTAAACCAAAACTCAAGGAAGATCCTAAATTACTGAATCTGCAGTTCAGTCTGCTATACCAGCATCCATATCAAATACTACCTTAGAGACAACTGGTTAAGACACTGGCTAGTGAATTAAAAGCAACAGGAAACATATTGCTTTAATGCTACATTAACTTCAAAAATCAGCAAAAGCAGCAGTATTGTAATTTCACATTTCAAAATATAAATCACAGATTTTGTGAGAGGGCTATAGAATTTAAGGCGTATCACAATCATGACAGGACTCCTGCTCAATCCCATGATTTACAACTGGATGAAGACTCCAAGAGGAGAACATCTCCCATCTTCCAGCCTGTTAGGCTACCACTGGGACAAAACCATTAGTCTGGGGAGCTTGTATCAGTGAATTTATTCCAGGTAAGCTCACCAGTGGAAAAATTTTGAGAGAATAACCTTCTCACAGACGTACTATCAGTAAAGATCCATTCCTATTCTCAAGTCTGATGTAGTGAGCAGTAGAAATGCAAATACTTAAACCTCTACCACTCACCTAAAACATTATTATTAATAAAGATTTCACTAGGAGCAAAACTGACTCCATGAAAAACAGAAGGGATAACTCCCACTGACAAAGTGAAAATGCAAAATATTTGGACCAAGAGAATTTCCTATTCGGGCTGGAATGTATGCTTGTAAAGGATATATGGAAAAAAATAGCATTATTATTGGCTATAGATCAGTCATCACTGACAAAATGTAAATAAAGGACACAGACATAAGATAAAAGACAACTAATTGCAAACACAAGATCAATTAGTCAGATTTCTTTGGAACCTGAGGGTAGTTGAACAGCTACCTCAAATTGCAACATTTTTGAACTTTAGTTTCTCTTTGAACCTTTTTCCAGGCTTATTTCCATTGTTTTATGACTTAAAGCAAATGTGAAGTTTTTGCTTGAGAGAGGATAATGACAGAATAAGCAAAAAAGCTTCCATCAGAAGAATTCTGCAACTCAGTTGTCAAATATTTTCCATAGCCCCATTCCCAAGAGCAATTACTTTAACTAAAACACTGACATTTCTTTCTTTTTTCTCTAGAATGACTAGATTTAAAGATACTAACAAAGTAGCAGGGTTCCATCCTGAAGGCTCTGAGATTTGGAAATCTGGTTTTTTTCTTCAGCCTAAATGTTTTTCCTTTGAAGGAAGAGTTTTGTGAATGTGACAGGAACAGTCTTGTTAAACATGTTAACTTGAGCAGAAAAGCCAGCTTTTCTGCTCCAAGTTTTAACTTAAATGTTCTAAAAATAATGAACAGAGATGACAACAATAGTTTGCTTTTGAAGTCATTAAAACATAGTTTAATGATCAAAGTTTAATTTCATTTTTTCATGTTTTTCTAAACCCATATTAAAACTTTGATACTACAATAAACAAAAGTTACAATCCAAACAGTAAATATATACCAGTTGGAATTAAACTTTTAGCTATCAACTCAGAACTTTACTAGAAACCCGAAACTACAGAAGCTTGTTTACTATTGCTGTATCACAAGCAGTTTCAATAAAAAGAGCTTTTAATTTCTAAAATTGTTAACAGTTCTCTAAAATGAGATCTGCAAATTTATTAAACTTTTCTCTCTGTGCATCCACAGTGTCTCACTTATCAAGGCAGCAGCAAGTGTATCATCTGGATCTCCAATACCAGATCAAACACTACAGCCATATGTTAGCCACCAGCAAAACCCATGGATTCTAGAAGAAAACTGGATGGTCTAGATCTGGATTTTCTGTATAACAGCTATATAAGGATTAGTGTGCAGGACTGCACACATGGCACTGTATTCTGGATCCTCAAAATAAGGACTTAAGCTGAATATTTTTTATTTCAATAGGAACTTAGGAAGTTTTTATAGTAGGTGAACTGAACCTACTGTTGTACTTCAACACTACAAAGGCACAAACCTATTTTACAAAAAAAAAAAAAAAAAAAAAAAAAAAAAAGTATTTTGCAGCCATACAATTTTTCACATTTTATAACTATGTTAAACAGAGAAAAAACATTTCAAGAGAGCCATGTGTTCTGCTAGTTTCTGCTCAGTTACTACTGGAATGCAGTTTACTCAATGACTTATTAGCTATTTTGGAAAAATCAGTTTCAGAACATAAAGAATTGCCAATTAAAAATGAAAACTGTAACAGTTTTCCAGGGATAATAAATGGACTTCTGACACAAAAGATCTGAAGTAGCAGGAACCAAAAATGCTACTGAACCAGAGAATTCTACATTTTATAAAAAAATAAGTCAACCAGATATATAAAAATACATGAGAGACAACTTCAGTAACTTTCTGCCTGTCCAAGGTTTTTATCCAGAGTTTATAAAATAAAAAATACTAGAACTAACCTTCTGGAAATGTAACATTAAGCAGACAGCAGCTGCTAGAAATACTGTAACAGCTAGTTCAGTAGAAAACAGAAGATACCAACCAATTCTCCTAAATTCTAAGGGGTGGAAGTCAGAAAATTAATTTTGCTAATATGGGAATGTGACAGCCAATGCATAAAGGTGATTTGCTATCAATTACTGCATGGCCTCAGGGCAGATGGAGATACATTCCCTCCTAGCATGAGTGTGGAGCCTCACAATTATCAGTGGGAAAGAACAGAGGGCCAAAGAGAATGTGACCCTTTCTCCAACCCCCAAAATCCTCACCTGAAGATCTGTGTTACTTCTGTTTAACAGCATGGCTATCTCCCCATCCTGAAAAGCTGAACTAGCAGAATAGAACTGTGCAGTGTAAAGGAACAAGTCATAAATGCTAGAACATCAAAATAGCACAACTGCAGGCACTGAGGAAATGTAGTTCTTCCTCAGCACATATTTAATTCAACTACAGGTCAGTCAGTTACATCTCAAAGGTGCCTACAGAGAGATTCAACTGTCTGATGTCATACCATCACTCTTGGCAAGCATTCTGAAGAAAGATGAGCTACAATATAAATGAAAAGGCCTCAGTATTTCAACAGTGACTGCCAGTTACTAGAGGAAAACCAATATTCAGAGCTACTTGGTTTCTTCTCTGTCTCTCAAATCAAAACAAAGCTTTGTTAAGACCTGAAGATACAATCCTAACTAACAGCACCTCCAGACTGATGTTACACACCCCACAGGGGAACACTGCAGGGAGAGTTAAGTGCCTGACACTGAATATCCTTACAAACAATCAAGTTCACATGCAAATAAAAAGAAAGTGAGTGATCTCTGAAGCAAAGGCCATGGGATCATCTCATTATCAACAATCTAACATCTGCACCAATTAAAGAGAAAATAAACTACATTTTGTGATGTCTGGAATAGAGCCACTATCTGATGACATGTGACAGCACAGTATTTGTACACTTTCAAGCAATTAGTTCAAGAGACTTCCCTCTAAGAACTCTTACTTTAAGTTAGTACTCACTGTAAAATTTACTTCTTGAATCTCTGAAGCATTATTAAAACAGGCAAGTCACATTTGGTAAACAAAGTGCAGATTGCAAAAATAAGGGCTTGGGACTAAATCTCCAGAATCCTGGGTCAAATGTGTGTTTCTGACACAAGTAGTAAGGCTCTACCAGAACACAATCTTTCTCTGGTATCTTCAGAGACAAAACTTCATTAAAAGATATTTACTATGTAGAAACTCTTCCATGGAAATGAATTATGGCTTTGATGAGCCAAGATTTTTGTGATATATTGCTGAGTTCTAAGATGTGAAAATTAAAGAACTGGATAGATGTGTTTAATGGTACAGACTTACTCAGAAACATGAGAACCTAAAGTGAATACTTCCCCCTTCAAAAATAGGCTGAGCTCTACATATCTCCAAAAAAATGTATACTTCTTTTGATACTCAGTGGTAAAACAATCCACTACAGCTGCTACAGCAATAAATGGTTAAAAAGAAAAACTATTAAAATTACATTGGTGTAGATTTTTCTACCTAGCAGAAGGTGCAAAGTCACTTGAGGAAACTTGCAACCAAGACCTAGTACATGGCATCTCCTTTCCTAACAATCTCAAAACAGCATAAAACCAGAACTGGACTCCAGCTCTCTTCCTGGACAAGACCATAAAGCACTACTGAACACCAGAATAATTTTTAAAGAGATTTACATACCATACATGGATTATTCACTGACTACAACATCCGTTTGGCAAGATCTCTTAATAATTAAAAAGAAAAAAGTACCAACAAAACAAATCCACACAAAAAAGAAAACACCCAAATTACTACAAAACAGATAAAATTGAACAGCTCAAGGATATTTTACACATAAAAAACTTCAGTGCTACAGAAGCAATAAGCCATACTTTGCACTCCTGTAAATACAGAGGCTGCATTTTCAACCTTTGGGGAATCTGACTTTTGTAATGAATAAGAGAGCGAGGGGAGAAACAAAAACAGAACGAACAAAACCCACCACCACCAAAAACCAATTATTTTCCTGAAATCAAGGAAAAAATTGTATTTCATTTCAATTTGTGATAGTGCCAGGGAGTACCTTATTTTCATACAGACAAGAGAAAATGCTTAAGAAGCAAAGAGAAATTTTCTATGTTTTTTCTAATTCAAGTAGTCAATTCTTGCCTTTTTCTATAGCTAAAAACATAAGATAAAACCAAATGTATATGCAAGAAAAATATTAGGATGAGAACAATTCATTATTAAACTAAGGGTCCAAATTTTATTTTAAAAAGTTATTACTGCAAACACTAAAATGACACGCAAGTAAAAAACCTTATAAAAGCAGACAATACTGATAACAAGAAAAATTAAGCTAGACAAATTGTTTTGGAATGAAAATAAAATTCACACAGGTTTAAATAACCAGATTTTATCCACAGCACAAAAATTCTGTATGTGGTAAAATGGCTTCAATTGTGAAACTAACGTATCTTTAAAGTTTATGTAACCCAGAAATTAAAGGTGACATTACCCCTTTAGTACAAGCATGCTAGCTTTCAATCTGGGTTAATATCTGGAATACATACAGCAGGCTGTGTTTCAGGAATCAACCTTTTCTCCTGTAACAGGATTTCTATTAGGAAAAGAAGTGCAAAAATAAAATTATTTTTTCACATGGTTTTACCTGACCAATCAATAATGTTATTACTTAACAAAAAGTGGTGGTATTTTAACTGGGGAACCTACAGGGAAATGTCAGAAGTAAGAAAGAACATACCCTCCCTGTGATGGGTATTTTAGTAAAATACATGGCTAAAAACCCCACTGTTTTACAGCATCTGTAGAAGGTAGTGTAAAATTTTATCTTCCATCCTGTAATCTTTTCTAGGATGAAACTGATGACTTCGTGCATACTGGGGTTTCAGACTCACAGACGGATGATGCACAACATTTCTTCTCACAGAATGCGACCTCAATTCCTAAAGAGAGAGGAAAATGCTGTGTTGTTTCTTCCATTCCTAAGTGTGTCCCATTTACTGCATTAATAATGCTTCAATAAATAGTTACAGTCCACTATTGCGTCAGCTGGACTGACTTGGTTAAAAAAGGAAAAACAGATTTTCATTGTGCACCTAGGCCAGCCCACAGTGGCAGGAAATACCTTCCTTTATTTACAAGCATGGAATCTTAGAATGAGTTCAGAATTCTTTTACTAACAAAAAATAACCCAGTTTTGTTCATTGATTATACAGTCTTACTAAAGCATGTCAAGTTATTAAAGCAATTGTATCTTCTTTATAATTAGAGGGTGCAAATTCATTTTTACAAAGTGTATAGTGAAAAACTATGTAACCCGTTCTATTTTTTTTTACTGTAGCATTATCTGTAATGTATATTAGAGCAATGCTTTACTGTGGGTACTTATAATAATGCTTACATTAAGATTTTAGTAGCTGACACATAGAACCTGAGCTAAAGAACTGAAAGCTGTTTTATTTGTAAACTGAGAGGCAATGGGAGTGTGCTTACATAATTTGTCAGTGGATGCCACTAGCTGCTGACAAAAGGACGGCAAGATGCAGAAAATACAGCTACCATTTTAGATGCTGGCACAAACAGATTTTAGGATACTTGTACTATTCTGTTTCTTCTTCCAAAGATCAAATGCTCTTACAGTCCCCCTATCTCAGCTGCTCTATATCCCAAATGTGCACTGTCCATCTCTCTTACTCTTTACTTAACTACGTCATATGGCAGACTCAAACTGTCCTTTTTGTCTAACCTTTTTTCTTATCCCAGGCCTTTTCAGCACTAACTTCTTTTTTGTTTTGTTAAATTTAACTTTTTACCCTCCCTTCTGGCTCTGACAGTTTGCTAATTCAACCAGGTGCAGTTCATACACCTCTATGAGGATATCCAACCCACTATAATCTCAAGATATCAGACTCTTTCCATCATCTACTAACCCTCCACCATGCTGTGCACTGTTTTTCAAAACTTCCAAGGTTCCATGCTCTTTAGTTTTCATATCAACTTTACAGGATTTCAACCCCAATGTATTTGTCTAATTTTTTTTTTTTAGTTTAACTCCTCTTAGTATAGGTAGTACACAAACACATTCTCTTCATCTACTCAGAAAATTATCCTCAGTTTTACACTGGCAGGCTTTTAATATTTGTTTAAAAGCCCCAGCTGGGGCTAAATCATACAGGCACATATGCAGATGAGAAGTCACATCTTAACATGTAGCAAGGCTCTGCTCCAAATCAGTGAGCTGTTTAAAGACTATCAAATAAGGAATTGACACTAATTTTGTATGAAACATACATTCTTCCCTAGGCCTCCTTTCACCAAAATCCTAATTTTTTAAAAAGTGCAAGCAACAAAAACAGGCCTCATTTTCACTGTAAAACCATGCTTGAGCATCTGCCAGAGTATAGCTCCATAAACACAAGCTACTGTAAATTGCACAAAATGGGAGAAAAAGGGAAGAAAGTTGCCAAAAAGGAATTACAATAGTTTCCAGAAACAAAAAACATACATTGGAAGTACCGAAAATTTCACTCTTCTTGAAAGAAAACAATCCAAACCCATATAAAATTCAGGCAGTTAAACTAAAATGATCATGGAGTTTACATACACATTACAATCCCAGGAATGAATGACACTGATTATAAAGAGTTTGTTTTATGAAGAGAATTATTAGCAAGTGTCAAACTGCAGGAAGCAGTTAAGCGATGCTGCAGACTGTGCTAGATCTGAGCACATTTTATTATTCACTAATTCATAAATAGCAAGCATTGCAATGAAACAACTGACCCCAAATTCCACAATTGGCAGCTGCTAGCTGTTATGCTGATGATGGATCTCAGCCACACAGGAAGGACTGGACACAAAAAAAAAAAAAAAAAAATTTCATCAGTAAAGACAGACTAGAGTGGCCGAAATGCTTTAATAGTGAATGCTCCACAGGGTCTTCAAGTAATGAGAAAGCAAAAGAAAAAAACCCACTGAACTGAAATAAGAGCAAACCAACAGAAAAAGTTTGTAAAGAGAACAAAAACTAAACAACATGAGAAAAAGCATGCATCCCCTGTACCTTTCCATGTTAATATCAAATTAACAAGTGGAGTTCAAAATAGCCATTTTAGAGGCAACAGACCTAGCTGCAGCTGGTGATAAGTCACTTGGCAATCATATAACTACAAGTTTACATTCATGGTCCTTAGACTAACATATATAAACAAATGGCTTAGCTTCTTCCAATTTCACTTACCTATACAGAAAATATGCAGCAATATTTTTTGTTTCGGATAGAATATCAGACAACAACATGCAGTACAAGTATAAAATAACTAAACTTTTCCCCAAATGATTACACCAATGATTACATGTTACAAAAGACACGATTTATGTAAATCTACTTGCATGTGTATCTACACAAACATTTACAAACACATATATTTATATGTATTGTACACACTGAACACAAATCTTCCCTTATTACTCTTAACTGCAGAGAAAAACAGTGTGCTGTGTTCAATTAAATTTACAGAACACTCACAACCCAAAGGTCATCATGCACCATTATAATCTGAATGCAAACATCCATGAACTGTAGCACAAATGACACTTTATTGTCTGGTACTGTTGATGCCACCCAAATCACTGCTTGACACAAACTATGGGAAAGCAGTAACTGTGACAGACTAGAACCATGCCTAGCCCCAAAGGGGACACTGCAGCTCAAAAAGGTAGATAATCATAATAATAAAAAAAAGCTAAAAGCATGAAATAAAATAAACTCTACCCACCCACTCCATCCCTGTGCCAGGAACCTTTTACATTTTACTCATTCTCTGTAGACTACAATTGCGTGCTCAGCTCCTCAAGGGTCTCCCTCATATACACACAGAACATAAAGCAAACATTTACCAGGCCAGTGCCTCAGAACCTAAGATAACCACTTAATAAAACCAAAACTTAATTCACAGATATTTATCCTGGGCCTGAAATCAAAGAACACAAATTTCAATACTCCCTCAAGTTTCCACTGTTACTATAGCCCAGGTCACTTTTACTACTAGACACTATTTAACATATATCCTTTGGAAGTATCCAAATATTCACCTCAATATTAGAAGATGATATAGGATCTGAAACATCCAGGAGAGATAAGAAGTCTTCTCACTTTGTAAAAAAAAAAAGTGCTACCTGGCAGCCTTTGAGAATGAATGTTAGCCTTACCCATTCATACAGATGTAAACATCTGAAGTGATTTCCACATGCTCATCAACAGAACATGCTCTTAACTGCCAAAAGAATTAAGTTTAAAGTAAATATATTCAATGTCATAAGCTAACATACGATCATAGGGAGGGGGCTAGTATTTTGTATTAAAACTTGAACTTAAATACGAAATTTGGATCTCAAAATAGTTTCCACTTGGAAGTTTGGAGAATGTCGTCTTCAAAAATAGTGCTAATTTTCATTCAGCACTATTAAAACCAGCATTTTGTTGATGTATCTTAGAAGTTACTACTGGTTCTACTGATGGCATTACAGAGAGAATGATGTGCTGTGAGCTGTATTCGAAAGCTGTAAGAAGTCTACAACTGTCAAAAATATCTGAACACCAGCTGTAGCATCATACTCTCACCACCTGACTTACAGCTCCTACGACAAAGCCCAGGAATTGCACTGGGAATACACAGTGCAATAGAGACAATTAGCAGATTACCTCCAAGGTACAGTCATTACTTCAGGCACCTGCTTTCTCTTACTTGGCCACTGCTTGGCAGTTTTTGAGCAGCAGATATATTTGTTGGGGTATTTTAAGAAGACTACACCCACCAGGCAGTGGCCTTCTGCAGCCGGGGAGCAGGTGGTAATACCACAGCCACTTGCCTAACACATAGCAGTGTGCTGACAACATTTGCCTTTTTCAATCATTGATGAGAGCTCAGCCACACTGACAGACACAATGCAAGCTGATCATATTCATTACCTGGGAAACATATTCAAGTGGGCATGTGAAAAGGCAATATGACAATTTAAAAGGGAGAGCTCTATTTTAGAACTACTAATTACTAGTAAATGAAGCTAACTAAATAAATAAAACTTAAAACCTGAGGACTATTCAGCATTAAAGTGTAATGAACAAAATTATCAGAGTTCAGTATGCCTTTGGAAGGGTTTGACTGTCTGTGAATCTACTCGAGCCCAGAACAGAGCAGGGTTTCAATTCCAGGCAACAAGATTTCTGAGAAAACAGGAAAGAATGGGCAAGAAATACGGTGGAATTTCTTCCAAGACAACACTTAGGTTACAGCCCCCTCTGCTGGAAATATCGAGTACACATTGTTACACAAGAGTCCGGAAAAATGCTAAGAAACGTAAAAGAAATTAAAAATAGGTAGGAAATAGAGCTTATAACATGGCTTTTATTCACTTATGTTGAATCTTCCACTTGCAGCTGAGTAAGCACCTTTCACAGAAGAGTCAGTGCTGTAATATCAAGTATAATTACTGACAGCTTTAGATTTCTTATCAGGAAAATCAGTTTTGACATTATTCCACGTATGGTGTGAACCGCCTTATTAATTTAGGCAAGAGGACCTTAAACTGGAAACCAAAACATTTCAACGACTTGCATCAGGTGACATAATAATATTCCAATAATAATAATATTCATAATAATATTCATGTCATTTGAATAATATTCAAATGGCCTTTCTAAATCAGAACTGTACAGGAAAACACCCAGAGGTGACTGACTGGGACAGTTTTTGCTCTCCATGTTTCAAAACCTCAACTCTCCACAGCATGAGGTGCTCTTCTAAGGCTGAAATAATAAATACAAGGTCAAGACCCAGAGAAAGAAACAAGGATTTGTAACCATCACCTCAAAGTACTGAATAAGGTTCACTATTTCCTCTCAAAATGTTTCTTATTTGCAGTTTACTTTGTAGCACAAGCTTAAAATAACTAGTCCTGTTTTGACTTCTTAGTTTTCCCAAAAACGTTTGTCCCTCTGTAACAAAACTTCAGTTGAAGAAAAATCTCAGTTTCTCTCCAACACTTCCAATTTCCTTATTTACCAATTCATTATTAAAAGATGTTTTCATCTATTCCCCTCTTGCCTTACTTGCTGTAACTATCTTGGTCAGGATACTCACAGCTGCAGGCATGGCTATGTGACTCTGCACATAGGGCTGGTGATGCAGAGTTTGAACTCCATGATCAGAATACAGCTAGTATTAAAAAAAAGTATCAAAAATTAGCACAAAAGATGGTTTCACAAGGTTAAGTTTTTAAGCCTTTCATATGAGTCAAAAATCGTTAAAACTTGAAATTGTGGGCTACAATTATCTAAACTACTGACTTTTAAAAACACCATTTCAATATTTAAACCTATGTTTTTCCAACTGATTAGTAAAGTTTAGTAAACTTAGTTTATTTTAAATCAGTGTCATAAATTGCTTTCCTTAACAGAAGTAGCAGTTTCTCTATTACAAATCCATTTCACTAAGCTCTAATAGTAAAAGTGCATAAATGTGTAGATTAGTACATTGAAAATGTAATTCTCAGCAGTATCAGACTCAAAAAAGTATTCCATACAAGTATTACAGACTATTCTTGGAATTTTACACCATTCTTCTGAAATTTGACACACTGCTTCCTTTAACATGAACAAATTGCCTACCTGTAAACCAAGAGCACGTTATATCCAAATATTTCCTAAATAATTTCATCTATTTTCTTAGTGGTCACAGAGTTCAGATCTCTGTACACCTTCATATCAAAATCATGAAATATAGTACTGTTAATAGGATTATGATTATAAAATAAATATCAAGATTTATGCACTTTCAAAAAGGAAGAAAAACCCCCATAACCCAAGCCTTGTATTATTCCCTATCTTTGTAGGGAAATTAAATTCTTCCATTACTACAGCATGTCAGAATTTTCCACTTGAGATGTCTAAAATGTCAGTTTTGGAATTTCTACTGTAGCAATAAAATACCCATTTACTTTTGGAAGAATACTTGATTACTACTGTTAATAATTAGATGTCTAATTTAACATCTATTTTGACCTCCATGAAGAATGAATATTTGAGAAGTACCAATTAATACCAAATTGAAAATGTAATTCAGTTTTTCTGTAGCCATTTACAATCATTTTTAATATCCAATTATGAAGAGATTGATTAAAAGACTAAAGATTTTTTGCTTACAGTTTTTTGATTCTCTATCAGTAACATTTCTAAAGTTTAAGAGATTTTTAAAGTACAATAAAGCACAATTAATTCAGATCATTAGAATATTTAGAAACAAGCTTCTACTCACAGAATAATTACTTCAGGAAACTATAGTAGTTTAGGGATATTAAAGGCCATTCCAAAGAATGAACTCCCATTTTACTTAAACATTACTAGCATACAAAACCAATTGACAAGTCCTTATACTGCTGCCTATAATAGATTTGTGCCTCTCTAAAATATTTCAGAATCAAAGCAATCTCCTAGACAGGAATAGAAATTTTAACTTGAAGACACCTGAAATTTTTTAACATCAACATAAGCACTGGAACAGTTGACCTAACTACTCTAGCAGCAGTTATGAAAATAAAAGATTGTATTTTTCAATTGCAAATAAGCACTTGGATTTTCAGTATGCTTTTTTTACATTTTTAAAAATACCTCAGGAACTGCAGCTTCCATTAGGAGAGGTGGAGATATACATCCACCTTCCTGGTTAATTCCTATTGGCTGATAAAAGACTTCAGATGGTTGCAGGTACAGGAGTGGAGGTGAAGAGGTAGGAGACTGGAATAAAACACATTATTCTACTAAATGTTATGATTTAAGCAGGATAAAGAGAACAGCTTATTTTACAGTCTTCTTTGTTATATATATAAAAAAAAAATAGCCTTAAAATAAAGTGTCAAATTAATATTTGATAACCTAAAGAAATTAAGTGAGAGGGAAGTAGATAGAAAGGTTAGGTAGTAGGAGAAAAAAAAGTCCTTAAAATTTATGTTTTCATATTTTATTTTATGTTTTCATATTTTAACATTTTGGAGAGCATTGCAAAATCTAAAACTTTTAAAATTCACACTTAATTTCAAGATCACAGAAACATAGTACAGTTAAATTTTCCCTTGCAACACTGTTACACTAGCAAAACCAGTTTTTTGTTTTAAAGTAATTCAAGTATTTCTAATTCAGCACCCTGATTTCAAAGCAGTGGATTGATCTGTTAGAGTGGAACAGGCCCTAACTGGCCAAGGCTGGCTGTTATTAAAGTAATGACTCTGCACTGTAACAGTTCAAGCTTAAGGGATTTGATCCTCCTTCCAGGTTCAAACTCTTTGAGTTCCTCAAGTGTCAAGATTTCCATATTAAGCTGCTCTTTCACAAAACAGATAAACTCTCCCCCCAGAATAACTAAGTGAACATTATCTTCTTCCTACTTCAAGGGCCTGGGTCTAATTTCACCCCGTGTGTGTCCACGTGCTTCTGCTAACTCTACTCCTATGAAATGTCTCAGTTATTACCAGTTAATTGGTAAGTTAATATCCATTTCTTTAATCAGGTAAAATTTGGCAGTTTTTACCTGCTTTTAAGGAATTTGTTAGGTAATTTGCTACAAATACTTTGCTAAATGGAAGGAGAGGGGAAGATGGTTTTTTACATCAGATTTGTATTTAATGTTTCAACAAATGCTATTTTATGCCTTCTGCTGTAGCAGTAAATGTTTTAAATATATTGCTAAAATACAGCAATTAATACTAATTTCAACCAAGTTGTGAATAGCGGGAAATATCACTCTTAGATAAGCACAGCACACCTTTAAACTAAGTGAGAAGTAATGGTAAAATGCTGCAACTATGAACTGTATTTACCTGTGGAACAGACCACTGCCACTGACTTGAAAGACACTGTGTCGGTGCCTAAAATTGAACAAGCAGATGTCACTAATGTGGTAAAGAATAAATACACATAGAATACTATTATTCTCAAATTCGTAATTAATTCTCAACTAAAAAGAGGAAATACGATTGTCATTAAGCTCCAAATTACTCATGAACATGTTTTGTCTACTTCCACTCAGCGTCCAACTTGACCATTTCATAAACCTCAAAAACATTTAAGTCAGATTTTCAACAGAGGACATTAGAGCACAAGAATCAATGGAACCAAGCTGGACAACAAAAAAACATCATAGCTTTAAGGGAAAAGTCTTTTACGATGAGAAGGGTCAAGTATAGGAAGAGGCTCTCCAGTAATGTTGTGTGAAACCTCCATCACTGGAGCTACTTAAAACTCAACCGGACAAGTACCCAAGAAACCTGATCTAACCATCCCCACTCTGAGCAGGAGGTTGGCTTAGATAAGCCAGTTGTCCTGCAACACGGAAAAAAATGTAATTTATTAAACTTTCATGTAGTTACATAAACAAAATAAACTGTATTCTAGTGAAAAGTCTTCAGTAAAGTTAAAATATGTTTCACACTACTATTATGAACGGTATTTTTATTTCCTAAGAATAAGCAGACCTGGGACAGTGCTGCAAACAGTATGGCATGGCTGGAGGATTAGTGATGATCTGAAAATCATTTTCAAACAGACACCTACCTGATAATGGTATGTAGGAGACTGATAAACAGGTGGAGCAACCATCACAGGTGAACTGGAAACAGAGCGAGACTTCAAAAGAAAAGAAGTTACAAATCTTAATGCAGCAATTTCATAAACTGTCACTTCTATTACACACAGCTCTGGAGCACTACAATACTGAACCATCCCCCTCCCTTCTGAAAATGATTCACAAAGTTTTAACCTATACTTAAGCTGCTTCAAATCCAGTGTCTCTAATGGCTTATGTTAGATCAAACAAAAATCTCTGGCATATTCACCTACACCATTTTAGAAAGCACTAGGCCATCACTACCTGGAGACTTATTCCTGGGGCAAGGCCCAGACTGATTATGAACTATCCTGTTCAATAGGTCACACCAAAGGAAAAGTCCTCTGCAGAAGCAAAATAAACTGATGCGTCATTAAAAAAAACACAAAACAACACAAAATAAACAATCTAATATATGGAAGCCATTTTAACATCTAGCATGAGGCACTGCTGAAGAAACTGAAGCAGAAGGACTTGAAAACACTGCAGTTATCCTGGTCCATAGAAAAGCATAAATACTAAAATAAATTCCTTACTGGCCATGGCTGCTGAACAGGGGAGACTTCAGATGTATGAAAATAAGCCACTCCATTATGGTAAACATATGGATATCCACTCGAAGTGGTCAAGTACATTGTACCAGCTTCTGGCGATACGGCAGTAGTTGCATACATTGTACCAGCTTGTGGTGTTACAGCAGAACCTGGAATAAATATTTAAAAACCTATTTGCAAATAACTTTTTTTCAGTAGTGTACACAATGAAAAAAAAGATGATCACGTCTGATCTTCAGAGAAAGAAAACATTCAAAGGAAAGAACATGGAGCAGTGTGTCTAATGCCATCTCAATTCCTTCTCAAACAAATAAATAAATGAATAACAATGCAACTAATCAGCAGAGTCTGCTTTATCCTGTGGAACCTGTGAGGACACACTAAACACTTAGATTTAAGGTTCTGCCAGGAAACTTGAATTTCCATTCAGTTAATTCCTAGATAGGTAACTCACTCCAATACAGCAAAGGAAACATATTGAGAGACGAAAGAACCAAGAGACTATAAATCTATTTATTTCAATACTCCCACTCGTATTGCTTCCACTGCAAACCAGTTGAGCATGTCACACACTGCATTAGTGCAGTGCAAGACCAGGCATATCTTGGTTAAAAACTGACATTCACACTGAAAATACACAAATGCAATTAAAAATACATACGTGCATTAGGACTCCGCACTTGTTTTCTTATTGCTGGTCCAATATTCAATTTCTTATCTTTATAGTTGAGTTTTTTAGCCTAGATTTAAAGAAAGATGACTTTATTATTTTCTACACAGACCTAGGCATCTGAGAAGTGAAAAATAACTTAGTAAGTTAGATACATTGAGCATGAGACCAATTATGCTGAAAGCAGACCTTAGGATACGTGTCTGAAACTCCAAGGTCTGTTTTTAACACTAACATATAGTTAGTAAACTGCAACATAAAAGGAATTCTGGAGACATTACTCAAAGTAGAAGGGTAGGACAAAAAAAATCAGAGGATGATCAGAGTTTGATAAAAAAATTTCAAGAGTATAAAACAAAATATCATTAATTTAATACATAAATTGAAGCCTAGAAACTCAGCTTAAGATGGAGAAAGGCCTAGATGCTACATGAGCTTAAGATGAATATGAAATAGTACAAATGTGCAAAGATTATAAAGGAGGAATTGTAGGATATCTAAATTAAAGAACTTACAGCAGGCAAAGCAAGACATCAGTAAGACTCCACACGGAGCAGCCTTTCCAGTTACAGAAGTGGCAAAATGGCACAAAAACGGTACCATTTATTAAATGGTATTCAGTACCACTGGTGTTTAGCTCACAGAAATAAAGCAACTTAAAAACCACAAGGGCAAAAAGCCAGCTGACTCAAGAAGTTGCTGCATGTATACTTCTTTAGCTCCATTAACTTCAAACAAAGGTTTGGAATTTCCAACATTTTAACCAGCCTTCTAATTGTGACAAGGCAATTCACATGTCTCAGATGCCCTTTTCTTGGTTTTTTTTCCTTGCACCTTGATAACCCTCATGTGAATGACTAACTCCTGACTGACAGATGTCTCCAATAAATTCTAACCAAAATACAAGAGCACACATTTCACAAAACCAAACGAACCAAAGAGCTGACCATATCTCAAGGGAGGCCTACAAGGAGCATCAAGACAGAAACATAGCTAAGAGAAGCAAAAATAAAATGACTTGAGCTTCATCATTAAAGGCTTCAAGGGAACCCAACAGTTACTAAAAAGAACTAAATCAGATCTGACAAACAAACACGACAGAATAAAAAGGCAGCAGTTATCTTTCTGATTTCCACACAAAAATCCTGACAGCAGTGGAATGTGAAGGATAAAGTTCTCATAACTCTACAACTACTGTAGACTAAGGAAATAAAGACCAATATCAAAGTCAAAAACAGTACTATGAACTAGAACTTTCTTCCTTAGTTCCTGAGTATCTTAATATAAATCTTAGCTTAGATCTCCACATCTTATCTTAGATGTCTTTGAATTATTTTATTAACTATCAGACCAACTCATCTTCAAATGCAACTTGGCTAACAGAAGACCAGACTACTCAGGCCTAGTTTGAAATTAATTAATTCGTTTAAGAGACAAACACAATGGGGACTGTCACTCACATCTTGTAAAATCTTCTGTGCCTCTTCTTGGGTTTCAAATGTAACAAAGCCATACCTAAACAAAAATACAGAAGCTAAGCCTCTAAAATTTGTATTTACAAACACAGCACGTAGTTACTTGATGTACAGTTCAAGTGACAATTCAAGGTAAATTAATGGGTATAAAACAACCCTAGAAGTAACGATTAAATTAATAACTGTATTCTCAGCATCTTCCTTATTACATTCAAGTGTGTGGCAATATATTACCATGAATGAACAGCTGCTCTTGTTACTTAGCCTATATCTTAAATTCCTTCATTGCTATTAAACAAAGATTTTGATCTAAACCTTTAATTTGTTGTGGTGGCTAAAGATGAGACACTTGGGATTTTTTCAAGTTAGTATTATACTGTAACTCATAGTACAGCTCCCACCTACTTCAGCAACAATTGCAAATGCTCCCCACTGCCACAAGCATAACCCACAATTTTAAACTGAGTTCTCAGAAAAAGCAGTGATACAGCCATTATATGCAATTCTTAACAGGATTAGCATTAAAAGAATTCTGTGGAGATCAAGGATGAAGCAATTCTCATACTTTATGACATAGTGTGTCTTTACCGTATCCCTTCTAACTGCTGCAATAAATCAAACAGGTTTTCCACACAGAACTCCTGCTTTTCCAAACCCCTCAATTCATTCCCAGAGTAATCTTGGTGGCACTGCCAGTGCAAAGTAAGAATCTGAACGTATACAACACATACATAACTTTAGAAGTGAACTCTCATGCACATTCCTTTTTGCTTCAGCCCTCTTTCCCCCCTTCTCTGGCAGTGCACTTTCCCACCTTATTCACATCACCATCCTTTGGGATGCAGCAATAATTTTATTATGCAATCTTAATCTTTATTCATATTTGTTCTTTGTCATTTCTCCTACTGGTGACTTCCAGTCTCAGTCTCCGTTTTATGTAATCATGATTTAGTATCAGATTTGTCTCCTATGCAGCTGTTCCAAAAATCTTCACACAAAAATCTGTTACTGCCATGCACTCCAGCACAATTAGGCATATCTCAGCTCTTCTTCTATTTTAGGCTCCTTTCCTTACTGGCTTCCAGTAATAGAAATAAATATATTTAATAACTAAATAACCCTGCTAGGATAATCTACTTAAGTAATAGTCACTACGAAAACCTGAAAAAATGGAAACTATTGATTTTGTCCTAGCTGCACACAGCTTCATCTTATAACATGACTAACAGAGTTTTAGTTATGCAAATTGGAGCCATTTATATAGAGATATTAAAGGGCAAGAACAGATTTTTGCACACATGGAATAACTGAAACATCAATGATAAAATATTATGAGCTATAAACATCAATCAAATTTACTATAGTCAGCTTTCTGTTATTTTTTATTTCCACAATACACTTGTTTTATGATACCAACCCCTTTGATACTCCAGCTCTGTCATTTATTATTTTCACTTCTGTCACACTGCCATACTGAGCAAAAAACTTCTTCAGGTCATTTTCATTAGTCTAGTACAGTAAATCAAGAGGGGAACAAAAAAAAGGAGAAGTTGGTTTGCATAGTTTTTCAATTAATTCATTAATTAATTCAATGTTTACCATAAGACTATTAACAGACATATTTTGGATGAAGTTTGCTACAAACTAATTATAAGTCTGCATATGAAGACACATGAATGAGCAAGTATGAGCCTCAGGGCCCATTTAACTACTGCATTAATTACTCAGAAATAATTCTAGAAACTTCTCATTAGTAAATTTATTTAACAACTGTCCTTTTACAGTTAAGATCACTGAAGCAGGTGTACTACATCTGAATTTCAGCTTCTGTTAAGTACATGCTAGAGCAGTTTACAGTTTGAAAAATCACTGCCATACTTTCAACTGCAACACAGCAGAGCATATAGACATACACAGGTCACATGAAAAAAATATCCCCCTAAACCACAGTGATTTAGTTGTCAAATCCATTGAATATAGCATGATCTCTCTTTCTGAAGTGGTTTTAACATGAGAGTCTGCAAATACATACAGACACACTATAGGAACTCCTCACTGTAAATATGAAAATGTTATTTCAATGGAGAGTGGTCTAAGTCAACTTGGAAGGAAGTGCCCCCTTCCAAGTATACAGGTAATAAAACAACATTCTAATATAAACGCTCACCTCAGCTTTGTGAACATTTTTCTTTCTATGTGTATTTTTAAACAATGTAAGCATATAACACATATGATGCTGTAAACACCACATTTGAGTTTTAAGTTTTGTTCTACGTAGCCCTCAGTTAATGCTACATTTAACACTGGGAAAAGCACAGTTATATGCACACATCATTCATCTATACTTTTCCTTAACCTAAAGCATACTGTTTTACTTCTAAGTGAATGACTTTGATTGCTTGTATACAATTTAGGGAATCCTCTCAGCACATCAAAGGATTATGTGACTCATCCAAGTCTGAAATTGATTGGTGCTCCAAGTATTATGCAAGGACATAAGGGCTTGCTACACAAGACTATGAATCTGGAAAGACAAAGGTTCATGTGCAGAGCAGTGCATTGATCTGGAATAAGAAGGAAATGCTGCTCTAGGATGCAGAATGAAATCTGCAAGCATCTATGCAAACATGGTACTTAGAAACTTAGGAGAAATACATCCAGGACTTGTCCTTTTAATGCTTATGGTAAGACAAAGGCACGTGTCAGATTCTTACAGAAGGTAAAGGCTTAGCATTAGCCTATGTCAATGACACATGGCCTGCACCACTAAAGAAAGAGCTATTCAGACCAAGATGAAAATGTTCTCAACTCTAACTTCCCTTGCTGAATTGTTTCTCTAAATTTGAGATACTAGGTGTTTCCTCTCACAAATAGGAATCGCTGCCATGGTAACAGACAAAATGGCAAAATCATAGAAGAACTTGATAGAAAGCAAGTAACTGATTTATTAACTGACTGATTAACTGTCTCCCTTTTTCACAAAAATAAAGTCAATGCCTTTTGTATCACCCTAGGTGACTTGAGTAAGACCTTTGGTTTGAAAAAAATACTCCAAAAAACCCAATATTTTTTGCCAAGAGACTGCCAATAGAAAACAATTCAAGACTGACATATAAACCCTATGAGGATTAGATCAGAAATTTAAGGCTGCATTTGATATAAAGAACCACACCAAATGGAAGAGCAACTAAAATGGCTATAGAGGTTTCATTCCTTCTATTTCCTCTCCCCTCTCCAAAAAATTCCATCTTCCTTATGACTACAAACATGCTTAAACTGCTTTTAAAAATACAATTTCATAATAAATATTGAAGTATCAGCAATTGAACCAAGACAAGAGACCATTTAAAATGAACAATAAGTACAGTAATTAATAAAAATATTGATGTTAGACAGAAAAGTATTTTAACCTTTGAAATTGCAGTGAAGACAGAAGAGAGTGAGAAAGGTCTTTTTATAGCTGCTGTAATTTGCTTACTATTGGTGCAAAAAGCTACTGTGCCACTTTATCAAAGTCCAAATATACTGAAGGTCTTGTACACCCTAATAATTGCACACCTGAGATAATTCTATTTGAATTATCTCAGCCAAATAAACTAGAAAATTCTGGAATTTCTTGCACTTGTTATGCAAGATAGCCTGAGTGAATTGTCAATTCTTGTTCCTCTTCAAATGAGTCAGTACTCAGAAGGTCTCAGCCTAGGAGGATTAAGGCAGGGAAGATACTCTGGTGGAAACAAAACAACAAGCTAAGCAGACCAAACACGTTTTGCAAAAGTCAATGGCTTAATTAATTACCTAAAGCACAAAGAGAGAAAAAAAACCTTAACCTTGTCACAAACCTTTAAAGCAATTGAACACGGTAAGAGTGGCCCAATGTTCGCTACTATTTAAAGATTTGAGGGAATACACAAAGGCAGGAGCCTTCTAAGAATTAAGATGAATACTGCAAATTACCCAAAGAAGCTTACATACTCCTTTTAAAAACAAACTCTTGCCTTTAAGAAAATTACTATGGCAAGGAATACAAACACTAATTCTTTGTGTGAACCAGAAGTGTTAGAGGAACAAAAGCCACTGAAGTTTGCTCCACTGGCCATATGAGAAACATTGTGACAGTTTATTAAATTACCCTTAGTGGTATACATGAACAAAACTTTCCACATGCTTTTCCCCCATCAGCTCCGCTGATGACAAAAGCTATCTTCTTTCAAAAAAGAAAACTCTGAACAAGTGGTGTGTCAAAAGCTTCTAGCAGCTAGGTGTACAGAGGCAACTTTGTAAGACAGTTATGTAAATCAAGGCTTAAGGCTTTATTCTCTATTGCAGGTTTGGCTACTGAAGTGGACTTACCAAATAAACACATACACGACCGTGTCTCTCTTTTTTCCCTGTTGATTTTTATACAATTATACAATTATAAATCATAATTTAGCAGCAAAAAGAGGGAAGAATACCTTAAAATCAATTCCTCCAACAAAGACACGATTTGGAGTAACCGTTCCAAACCTTGGAGAACCGATCAGATTATTTAACCTCACCGGTGACACAGTGTTGGGACACGAAGGTAAAGATTCTGTTTGCATCTGATCAGTGGCCTGCTGATTGAAAGAAAACATGCTCAAAATCTTACACATTATTTGTCAGAAATGAAACAACTCTCAACAGATAATACGTACAGAATTTTTTGGAAGGCACAGCAAATACTGAACATTAACCATGTATTTTTATTCAAAATGCAGCTCAGTGTTTAAACATAAGCTCAATCGTGATCAATTCAGTAACCTGGTGAATACACTATGGTCTGAAGTCCAACGTTAAACACTCCTCCAAACTGGACACCAATCTTGGTTCAACTTGCAAAGCACCCTGCTGCATAAATTTCAGGTAATGAATTCTATCAAATATCTTCTATCTACTAGAAACCCTTATTTTAAACCTATATAGAATGGACATTGTAAATTCAATCTGAGCTCTCGCACACATCTACACAACTCTATTCTTTGCAACAGCCTTCATTTTCCAAGTGCCAAGCACCCATAATTCCACCACACAAAACTAACAAACTCCACACACCCGATGAGAACAGGCCTTGAAAACTTGGGCATGCTTTAATTTAACACCCTCTTGTCCTACAAACACAGCACACAGAAATTCCCACTGCAGAACAACCAGACTGCACTCACCCCAGCAAAGGAACATAACACAATAAGGTATCATGGAAACCATTATTTGGTGAAGCTTGACTGATGTTCTAACTTCCAGTATGCTTACATTTGTGAAGTGTGAAAGAATTTTATTGTAAACTCTTTTCAAAACAAAATAATACTACCTTACAAAGTCAACCCTAACTGTGAAGATGACAGCATGAAAGCAGCCACATAATATTGTCACTAACTTCTACAACAGGAGTATTTGATGCTTCTTTAGCTACCTAAGAGTTACTCCTACTAATTTTAAGTAATGAGTTAATGCTATTATTGTGGCTATCCTAAAGACAATAAACCCAGTTTAGTCCACACAATTTTAGTTTTAGAGAAGACACAAGTCCTTTCTGAATGTACACACACACTTGGGGCAGAGGAAAATCTGAAGTTGTTAACCTGATCCGATCAACAGAATCTAGTACACATCTCTCCTACCAGGAATATCACCCCGGAGTGCTAACCCGAACAAACCTCAGCTCTAGTAGGCAAGGAACCAACACAGTCACTGCAGTCCCTAAGAAGACTCGTTTTTGCAGTAAAAACTCCTGAGGGACAAAACAGGGTACATTGTCCATCTCTCACGCCAAAGACAACATTCCAACTGCACAATCATCTGGCAATCGTGTTCAGCATGAAAACTCCTGGATTCAATTATAACAATTAACAGCACAGCAAAATGTATTCTTACCTCAAAGAGCCCAAACTGCATTTTCTCCGTACACGTTTTAACAGCTGATATATTAAAATAAGCCACAAAAGTAAAAACCCCAACGGACAAAATGAGGAATTAAATACACCACTTATTAACTCAATAGTAAATTCATTAAATCCCAGTGAGTTTTAAGTGTTACGTGTTAAAATTTGTATTGTGATAACCACCTCATCAGTGTGGCAATAAGAGAACAGTATTAAAAAAAAAAAGCATGTGCCATCAGCACACCACTTGCCCAAATATTTATTTCTACTGTTTTGTAAACTTCCTTTTTATCAATTTTCCCAAATAATGGGAAATATAGCGGATATATGCTCATTAATATTTTTATGGATTACTTAGTGCGCCTGGTCAGCAGAATCGCTATTTTCACTTTTACACTGAACACACTCCTGGTCATACAACCTAACTCCACGAAGGCCTGGTGACTAAGCACTTCTCTCCCTAAACACCTCCACTTTCCTCAGCCCGTGGGCTGTGAGGTGCGAGCCAGACCCCGTTGCCACGGCACCGTGTCCCGCACACCGGGGCCGCCAGCGGCTTCGCCACAGCCTGAGGCCGCCACAGACAAAATGGCGGCCCCGCGCGGGCGGCGCGAGCCGAGGCGCCCCAGCGGAACGGCCCCGCTGCCCGCCCGCCCTCCCGCCCTCCGGGCGGCCGCCCGGCCCGCGGCCCCGCCGGCCTCCTCACCGCGCCTTCGGGATCCATCGGTCCTCGCAGCCGCCTCGGCCCCGGCACGTTCCCGGCACGCGTCGCGCGCCCTCCAGCCCCGCCTCGCGCCCGGCTGACGCGCAGCCGCGGGGACGGGCCTGCAACGGGCGGGGGAGGCCCAGCCTGGCGGCGGCGCTGGGATCAGCGAAAGGATGGGAACGGAGCGGCCCTTCTTCGTCCCAGCGCCCCGCCGGGTGCCCTTCCTCACACGTCTCAGCCCGCCTTCCCCGGAGAAATCACCACTTTCGCAAATGCCTCTCTCCGCAGCCTTCGAGTACTTTCACGGGATCACTGCGGCGCGTGCTTCTGCCCGGCACCTCCCGCCTCAAGGCCCTGCGGCTGCCGGTCCAGCCGCGCCTCCTGGAGCGGGCAGCTCGCGGCCGCCGCAGTGCCCGGAGTCCCGGCCGCTTGTGCCGATGCCCCGGCGGGTGTCGTGCGGCCCAGCTGCTCCGCGCTCCCCTCCCCGCCGGTACCGCGGCACCGGCAGCCTCCGCGCAGCAACAGCCCCGGGGTGGATGGTCCTGGCTGGCTCCCCGCGGTGGTGGCTTTGAGCATGGCACCGGTACCACCCTTCGGAACCGTGCTTTGAGGCTCTGAGTCAGCCCAGGAACCTCCCTCCTGCAATTTCCTTATCACCTGGGGAGGGCAGGAGGCAAATCCCAGCTGGGTTTTTATCCTCCCAACTAGGGCTTGAAGCGGAGGAAAACAGGGTGGCGCATTTCATCTGGCCTCTGGAAAAATACAAAAATGCCCAGGGAAGCAGTTACCTGTGTCTGGTTTACCAGGCCATACTTGATCGGGGTCAAAACATAGTTTAGACTTAACAGCTGTCAACGTGAAGTAAAAGTCCTTATTTCAACTCAAATAATCTTTCTAAGGTTCCCAAAAGACTCTGGAGTAGGCAGGCTAGCTGTGGGTCTGGGATGACCTTAGAGATAATATTTGGGGTCTACTCAAGAGAGCTAGAAAACATTCACCTTAATGACAACTCCCCAAAATACTCCAACTCAAAATACTCTTTTTTACGTCCTTACTGAACTGGAGGAGAAGCACCAATAGGAATGCTTGTGTCAAGTGAACTTCTGTGGTCATTTACTGAACAGCACTACAACCTGCTCTCCTGCTCCATAATTTCATCCTGTCTGCGAATGCATTTTGCCCTTAGAATATCTCTGGTATTAAACAGATCTGGAAAAAAGAGTGATTCAAATGCCAAACTCATACTCAATGCAGCTACGAAGGTACAGCCTGACAAAAATCCTTGATCTGTTGACAGCAGGAGCTGGTATGCAGACAAGTGTGTGCTGAGAGAACCATGCCAATGGGAAAACTGTTTTTCAAAGTGATCAAACACGCACAGGCTAAGTCACTGCAGCTCAACTCCAAGAATCAATGTCAGGATCACTACTATTACTAGTTACTCTCATGGTTTGTGCTTTTTCAGTGCTTTAAAATAAACACTTCAAGGAAGAGTATCTTGACAATGTGTACATTATGTTTTAGTTGAATTCAAATTTTGCTTTATGCAGATTACACCCATCCCACCTAAACCAAACAGCCCTTCACATCATTTAACTCTCCCTGAGGCACAGTATAGACCTGCAGTCCTTATGGGACCCTACATTGCTCCCGAATTTTTTGGTGTTGCTTCAACACCTATCAGCTTCTGCAATATTACTCTTATCACACAGAATAAAAAACCACAATCCTAGAAAAGTTTCTAATAATTCTGTGCCTGTAATATATAACAATATAATGCTTAACTCTTACTATTGATTTTGGGTATTTTTTTAGCTGAGAAAACTAGCACAGCTGATAGGATTTTTTTAGAACTTACTTTGTGAGATTACAGAACTCTGCTGAATTGCATTCACTGACTTTTATGAATATTTATCAGACAGCAACAAAGCTTATCCTGAGAACAGCACTACATTTTAATGATGTGAAGGGCAGAATAGCCCAAGCCTTTCATGTGCCTCATATCTTGATATGGGGAATTTAAAGTGAGAACAACTGAAAGAATAAACAAACATTCAAAGACATGAAAGTGTATCGTACATAGTTTTAATTATTGTATCTTCTACATTATACCTCCTCCTTTAGTTAAGAAACCCAAATCTGGGACAATTACATTTAAAATAAGACTTGTGACAAAAATGGGACTTTTGCAAATAAATGAGAAAGACTGAGCTATTTTTTGCTGTGATGATTAAAAACCTGAAAATTCAACACACCTATAAATGTAGCAAGATTACAAGTAGAGCTGGTAAAAAATACTGCCATGCATACAAGATTTGAATATCACAACAAAGGCTGCTGGGCTGTCCTGGTACTGCGTGGCTGCTTCATTAAGGGATTGTTTCCTGGCTGAGGGGGCCACTCTCAAAGGAAGTCAGGAGTGCAACTGTTTTTCCTGATTCCACATGCAGCATGAAATTATCTCCCCTGCTGTTCTCTCCCACAAATTGAAAGGCAGTGTGGATGGTAAAAAGGCAGTAAAAGACAAAAGTCTGACTGTACTGGTTCCTTTAGGCTTTTGCCTTTTGTCCTTTTTTTAGCATGAGAGAAAGTCAGAGGTTAAGTGAGGAAAAATAAACTGAAGAAAAAGCAAGAGAGAAAAATAGGGAGAAAATTGAATTGGGAGGAGGAAAAGAATTCTCCAGGCAGAAAAATACAAGTATATTTTATGAGTAATACATGGGCTTTAGAACCAATTGCTATTTCACTGATTCACTGACCTTGAAAAGACGTGCTACCTTTTTTGCTTCTATTATTTTTATCTGTGCACAGCAATGCTAGTTTTCCCACCAGCCTGTTAAGATTCTGTCACAGAAATATAAGCATTAATATATCCTTGTCAGAAAGCGTACCTGATGAAAGATTACTTACTTCCTGCTCTGAAGTTCATAAAAATGTCTCTTAGGATGCTACTAGAAGATTGGCTTCTGTCTCTGTTGCATACACAACTGTATTAAAAGAAAAAATAAAAATATGTGTTTATGAAGATGTACACACTGATTTCCCTTACAAGCTTGTGAATGGATTCTCTACACCCTGAGCTCAAACTGGAAAACCCAAGAATTCTCAGGTATTCAAGGACTTGGAGGAGACCTCTCAAGGGAGTTAACAGTGCTTAAAAGCACAGATAGTGCTTACCTAAAAAGTTCCTCTGTGATAAAATTATGGTCAGTGCTATGTGAAAAATGCAGAAGTTGTAAGTTTTCCATTTATGCAAATGAGTGTATTTCTCTTATATGACTTTTCCATATTGCAGGCCCTTTTCCCACAACATTCCTTTTCTTAGGTTGGGCACACCTCTCTTCTCTATGAGCTGCAATTTCTCACTCCATCCGAGCTTCCACCATTCTCTCTAACCTTTGTCTCTAGCTCCTACTTTGTTTCCAGTTGCCCCAATAACACTTCTGCTCACCTCTTCTTGTCTCTGCCCCCCTTATTTAGAAACAATTATTAGATACATAGGAAAAACAAGAACTCAAAGCATTGATTTTTAAAAAGGATTGCTAACCTTTCCGTACTTAACACTGAATTTCAAAAGGTTTTTCCATATTAATGTTTCAGTTAGAATCCAGCTTTATGAGATCATTTATCTTGCCTGTGTGAGTGATTTCAGGATTTTTAGTTCTATTTTGCTAAATTGGCAATTCACTCTTTTCCCTTCATTTTGTAGAATACAGTCTCAGAGCATCTGTGAGCTCTGAAATATTTTTGACCTTTTGCTTTCCATTCAGATCAAGGGGGTTCAAGTGTTTCAATTTAAAATCAATTTGTTTTATTTGTAGTGGCTCATAGGAAATAATCCAGTGTAAGTTTTGGCCCACACTATGGACCTCAGGATTTACAAAACAAGAGACATAATTCTTCCATTCTTCCTTAGTTTTTTCCTATCCTCCCTCAAATCACAAACCTTTGAAAAGTGCTGTGTTCAAGTATGACTCACTGAGGCTCATTGTATATAATATCTGCTCATAAAACCATTTCTTGGCGTCTTTGAACATCAAAATTGCAGAACATATATGAGAAAAGCTCTGTTGCCTTTTGACATTTGCATAGCCTAAAGAGTTAATACACCTGAATCTCCCAAATCTTGCTACCAGGTCTGACTGTATGTCTAAGATGAAATGAAAAGAGGCTAACTGGTTAGAATTAGAGGATTCTTCCAAACCACAAAGTAAACATGTGACTTTCTAAGTTTGCCCAACAGATTTTATTATTGATTAGTCTGTAAATCTCTGTATTTGGGAGTAAAACACTTCTGGGTTTGTATTTTCAGAATGCTTCAGTTTTGCTAATCCTGCTGTAAGGTACAGTGGGATACAGTTAGGATGGGGTATAGATTTTAACCACTAGCTGATTTAACTCCACTCAGAAAAGACACAGATAAACAGTGGTTAAAAATTCTTCCAATTTATGCATGTTATACTCCCACAGTGGCAAATTTCAGGAAAATAAGCTTACTTAGGTTAGTCATTAGGCTTTTTTTTCCACGTCCTTCTAAACTGACATTAAGGAACGTGAGATTTTGCAATCAAATGTTTAATACACTTCATCCCTGATGGAAAATATGTTTAATCTTCTTAATAACTTGTTCAATTAGTACCAGAGGAATTTAAGTTATTTTGAGGATTACATTGTGATCATAATCAAATTGCTTGTTGTTTTTGGTATTTTACGTGACTTTTTCTAATGAATTGAGAGAGAGGGGCCAAATTTACACACATGGAAAAGAACCAAACATAAATGTTTTTAGCAGTTTTCAAATTCATGTAACCCTGTGCTTAGAAGTGGTATCAAGGACTAGACCAGCCTGTGTATAACTTTAGTTCCAGTTTAAAAATTAAGACTATACAGGGTATTTGTTCTCTGTTTGCAGATACAATCACTTTAAGTCAGTGTAGAAGCTGTCAGAGATATTTCTGGGAAACATTGTCTTGACTTTTTTTTACAGGAAACCACTTTCTTTGAAATGAGGCAAATGTGAGTATAGCCCTTTGTACTCCTTCCTTGTGAGGCCAGTCAGGCACAGGCAACCTAAAGACAGTAATGTACTTTTAACACTTGCTTGCTTTGGGTGCATCTGGTTTAGCATTTTTGTTTGGATCAAGGGGCAGTTTTGAAGCAAATCTCCTGAACATCCTTACTTAATTACTTGGTTCACAACACAGAGTAGATTCTGAGTACAAACTGACCTCTCAGTTGAAACCATGAGCTATTGTTCTCTTCCCCAATGTGCAGCTCTTTTATCCATGGGACTGGACCTGTGCCTCCACCAGAACTGCACTGGAATGGATTTCAGGCTCTCATCACCAATGATCTCTCCATACAGACCCTCTCCTACTGGGTTGTTTGATACTTTCCTTCACAAAATTGTCAGGACTCCTCAAAAAGAATTTAATTATTTTCTCCTGGTGTTTGGGCTACTGCATAGCACCACAGTGCCTGATGATTAATAGGTCCAAAACTAGTTAAAAAATGCAGAAATCTTTCAGAGAGCACATACCAGGAAGAAGGTTGTATGATTGACAGGCAAAAGCACAGCCTAAATTCCATTCTTGGTATACTGACCAGATTTTCTCAAAGCTCTTTAACTACAAAGTAGATATATGACTCCTGCTGATGTTGCTAGCAATTTCCTTCTGAGGTGGCAAGATTAGAGACTGTAAGGGTAGCTTTTGAACTAGAATATTATCAGAATACTTTCTATCCTCAGTAAGAAGAATTCCTGGCTAATAGGTATCATTTAAAACTAATGCTGCTTCCCCAGCAACTGTGCAGTTCATGATAAGCCAAATGATCCCAAAAAGTTGCAGGTAAGTGTGTGGGAGCCATGTACATTTCTAACACTGAATATATCAATTGAGCTAGCAAGGTACACAGTACACTTGAATAATTACTCCTAAGTAATTACCAAAGAAGAGAGGAAATTAAATACATCATACTCTTCACAGTAGTTAACAAATTCACATAGCCTGAAAGTTAGCATCAACTACAACTAAATTTCTATGTATATGTCACAGCTGAAGAAATGCTAAAATCAATGATCAGAGAGGAGTTAAAAAGAACTCCGTGAAACACAGTCATTCATAAATGTTCTCATTAAGTGGAATTACCACCTACCTTAAACAAGTCATTATTATTATTATACTTGAATAAGAATTGATCTTTAAGTCTCCCTCAAGTCCCTAAGGCAATTTCTCTTATAATGTATATGACATGCCTTCTCTTTCCTCGATAAAAACTAAGCAACTAGCAACTAAAAAACATGGGCAACTTGAGAAAGCTTAACTGATTGCACAAATGAATAATCTCTGTTTTAACCAGATTGTAGCATGACTTCTGGGATTATCTCAGGCCGTCCATTAAAAGCCTTATTTTCAGTTACTTGTTAACTTCTTGAACTTCAACCACTTTGGCAAAAACCTGAAGATGGCTGTGGTTTATGATGTGAATCTTTATCTAAAGTGAAATAAATTCTTGGCAAACATCTACCCTTGAAAATCAGATTGGAAAAAAATGTTTCATTATTTACAAAACTAAATAACACATTTTACCATTCTCCCTTAAAATTTTTCTAATGTCACTTCCAGCTTTATACCTGGTGCCAAATTTGGTGGAAGAATCACTTTCTCATCAGGAATCTACCCTTTCCTGTCTACAAAATTTGGTTCAATTGTTGCTACATGTTATGATTTGTTTACAGAATTTTATCTCAGATTTTACCCCCCCCACCCGCCTTTTTATTCCAGGCTTTACCTAATCTGGGCTCCACTCAGTCTTGGGCCTGTGTCTATATAGTAAGCAGAGGCTGTGAAATAGGATTAAATATGATCTAATTTGAGGTCCTGATTTTACCATTTCTCAGACTTAAATGGCATACCTTTAGGGGAAACAATACTCCTAAAATAAAGGATTATTCCTCAGAACTAGGAATTTGCAGGAATCTTCCATAACCACAGCATTTTAATTATTAAAAACACTGGATTTGCCTGAAAGAATCAGCAGTGAAAAGAATTAATCAGTGACTTCAGTTAGAACAAGAACATCATTACGATAAAGGCATATCACAAAAGTTCCTCTTGTTAAGTTAGAGAAGACACAACATTTATAATACCTAGAAAAAACATGATGTGTAAGTATAGTGAGGTTTTTTCAAATACATAGGAGGCAAGACAAAACAAAAATTAACAAAAAAGGAGGCATTGAATCAATGCCTGTAAATATATTTTTAAAATAAAAATTTGAAACATATGCAGTATGTTTTGAAATCAAGATGTAACTATATTTGCTTTATGCTGCATTTTGCAGTTGCATTTTTTTTACATTACATTTTTTCCCAGTCCAAAAGCTTAATTTTAGTTTTAAAGGCAAAATATGACTCAGGGTTACTTTGCCAAAATGAGAGTGAAACTTAGCAACAAGTACATATTTGTATAAATAAATTACATCCTTTTTAAAAATAGCTTTATAATATGACATTCACGATGTAACAGCACAGTCACAACAATCACTAAGCCTTTTTAAAAATCACTTCTTTAAGAAATACCTAGCAAAACATTTTGTCATCAATAGCTTTGCCTAAGTGTCATCAATGCTAAAATTAGGTACGATTTGCTATCAGTGTGAATGCACACTTGAAGAAATTAAAACTTTTTCCCCATTGCTCTCCCTGCCTTGTGAATTAGATGCTCATCATATGTCAGTTTTCACACCTCATCAGCCCTGTTCCATTGGTACAGGTGAACCCCTTTTGGCTCCCAGCAGGACACATAATTTTAAGAGCTTCTCAAAATGCAATGTTTAGGTGCAAGTACTGGTTTATGTAAGCTATGCTTCAGCACAGCTCCAAGACAACTGTATTTTCAGCCAGTTTATGATACAAACTACGCCCACTGAGGAACAATTGTGTGCCTTAAAGATGGAGATGGAGTAAGATGAGTGTAAAAAAATTAACATTAAAATATATATTGCAGGCACTTGCTGATGTATATTCAGACAAACATATGGATGTTTTTGTCCATCTTACCTTTCTTAGTTTGAGTGAACTCTTGACTGTTCTTAAAAAATCTGTTCCTATCTGAAGTAGGTGTAGACAACACAGCAGTGTCTTTGTGCAAGGGACTGCATCAGACCTTGAAACAACACAGAACTTGTTACATACACTTATCACCAACCAATCTTGCTTTTTAAAAACTTCCTGTGCAAGCATTTTTACTGTAAAGTTTCCTTTTGTCAACTCTTTTTTATTAGACATCAAGAAGTATCAAAATAAATTGCTATTTTCCTTCATAATTCATGGTACTCCACAAAGTAAAGCAGATAGATACAGATGCCTCAGAAGCATCTAGAGATGTACAGCCAGAAAAATAGACAACCTTTTATTCTCTTCTAGAGAACAATTTAACTAAGTCCTCACTTAGCTGTACCATACATAATTCTAAAACATCTGCATCTTGTGGACAAACATTTCAAAACCACAATTTATTCAGTGTTCCCTTTAGGTCTGATGTTTATGAAACTTAAAATCTAGATTCCCCATGGACTTTTTCCAGTTAAAGACTTCATGTGTCAAAGGTTGTAATATAAGGGGAGAATTAAAAGATTTTAAATCTTTAATGTCAGAAGACAATAAATCTCTCTAATATTAAATATGTAAAACATATCCTAGAAAGGATAAAGTTCTTTATTATGTTATATGCATCTGTCTGTGCAACATACTGCAGAGTTTCAGGTAGATGCAGACTTCAGCTATGACAGCACTGTGTTGTGCCCAGATAATTAAACCAATGGTTAAACTTCACCAAATTGAATGATTTCACAAAATACAGGAAAGATCTGCAACATAGTTCTACCTGAAGCAATAATTCCCTCTATTAAAACACTGCATGGTAATTACTTTCTCTGTTGTCTTGAAATTAGTCTTCTTATGTCAGTTTGTGTGGCAGTATGTGGATATGTAATAAGTTTTTTAGTTGGTTTGGGGTTTATTTATCCCCTCTTGTTGCAGTGACTTGGTATGATGTTCTCTCTCTTGTACAGTGCAGGCTGGGGTTAAGTCCTTCATTCCCTCACATTCTCTTCTCTCCAGTATTGCTTAACATACATGTTTCTTCAATGTGAATATTTTCTATCTTCTTTTAGTGTTACTTATTTGGTGACATTTTTCACTGAAACAAAGAAAAAAAAAAGTGGTATACATGTATTTTGACATTTTAAAAATAAAATTTAGAAGGAAGCTAATGAAAAAAAAGTTGAGTGGTATCTAGATCTGTCCCTCAATTAGCATTTCTTTGTGTTGAATATGATAAATGACTCAACACCTTTGACAGAAGTTCTAGACCTTTTAAAACATCGAACTCTAAATTTATATATGTTGTGTGTATATAAATGTCACATCCTTTAAGTAGCAATTATGCCCTGTAGTCAGGCATTTGCTAATAGCTAATGACTGGTTAAGGTAAGGAGGTTCTTTCATTTTCTTCCTTTATCAGTGAATGCCAACAGGTGCCAAACACATTCATTGGGGAATTACTTTAGGAACCAGAGAGAAATTATTATTCCCACAGAGTCTTACTGCCTTTAAAGGTGGTGAGTGTAATTTTGAATAGTCTTACATCCCCAGAGACTACCAGCTTGCCAGCCCTACCCGTTCTATTTTCCATCTCACTGTATAATCTCTTCCTCACCTCTTTCCTGTGCTTTCACCCTTGCTGCACTCCACCCCACCTCTGCTGAGGTCTCCACGTGGATAATCTCATTATAACTAAATACCCCCTGAAGAATTACAGGGGACAGCAGCGCGCTCGCACGAGCTCTGGCAGAGGCTGCCCGCGGCTGCTGCCTTTCCCGGGAGGCTCCGCTCCCGCTGCCCGCCGGAGCCCGCGCCGGCACCGAGCGGGGCTCGGCCGCCAGGGGGCGCTGCCGGCCCTGCCAGCGCGCGCCGCGCCGGGGCTCTGAGGGGCAGGGCGGGAGCGGGACCGCCCCGGGCCGGCGGCGGGGAGCGGAGCGAGCGGGCGGCCCCGCACAGCCTGCTTCGCTTCTGGCTCGCTTTTGACACACGGAGGAATCCCAACGTGAGTCTTCGCCGTCTTTTGCGAGCTCTCCCTTACGCCTCGCACCCACTGTGCTGGCCCGCCGTCCGCAGCCTTAAAGTGCTCCTTAGACCCGCAGCCCGGCGCTGGCAGCATCCCACGGTGCCTCCACTTGAGGGCAACGCGGGCTGCGGGGTGTTTAACTTAAGTCACCTCTTCCACACGCTGCTTTTACCCTGGCACAGAAGCAGCCCAAACCTGCCTAAAACGCGTGTAGGGAAGCATTCGCACAGCCACCCCGGCACACGAACGCTCTCAACAGGCAGCACAGTCCTGCTCAGGCCCTCCTCGTCAAGGTCGTGGAGGGGGCGACCAGGTGTTACCAGTCCTCCTACACCGCCCCGGCCGCCCCCCGCGCACCGCCCCGGCCGCCCGTCCAGGAGTCCCGCGGGCACGCCCCTCCCCAAGCCCATTGGCTGTCGCTGCGCCGCCGGGGGGCGGCCGCGCCGGCGATTGGCCGAGCCTGCCGTCCGTCAGCGCCGCCCGTCAACACGAGCCAGGCTCCTGTCACAACAGAGCGGGGCTGTGGCTGCACTTCCTGCGCTCTCTCCGTGTCCCCCGCCCTGCTCCTCTGGCACCGCGGAGTCCTGCGCGGGCATCTTCTGCCTGAAGGAGGGACATGGCTCCTCTGGGGAAAGCTGGCGCTGGCGCCGTGCCGTGAGAGAAGCACCGCGGGACGCCGTCCGTTCCTCCGTCCGTGTGACTCCCCCGCCCTTTTCCGCGCCCCGGAGAAGTTGACACCGCTCGGCGGGGCGATGGCAGAGGCTGCCGGCGGCAGAGAGCAGCCGGCGGCGGGCCGTGCTCCTCCCGACGCCGCTTACCGTGCCGAAGAGGACCCCGAGCCGGCATCGCTGGACGCTCCGGCGGCAGCCGGGGGCAGGAGGCGGGAGCGCCGCAGCGGCGTTTCGGCCGTGGGTACCGCGGAGCGCTTCCCCGGCGGCAGCCTGGGGCCAGCGGCAGCGCCCGACCCCGACGCGTGCCTGCTGGAGGCGGCCAAGGCCACCCCGCGGAGGAGCAGCATCATCAAGGTAAGGCGTGCCGCGCCGCCGGGAAGTTTGCGCAGGTCCCATCGCCGGGTTACCCAGGCTGAAGCCGCCCTCCCTGCGCCCCTGCCCGTGGGATGAAGCCAGGGTGGTGGGAGTCCTTCGGGGACGGGCTGCGCGCACCCTCCGCGCAGGTGGAACGGCCGCGTCTCCGCGCAGCGCTGCTGCCCTGCCTGCGGCGATCGAGGGCGGCGGGGCCGCCTCCCGGAGCCCCCGGGGCAAGGTGCGCGCCCGGACCGAGCGGCTCTCCGCGCTCTGTGCTGGGCTGCTTCTCCGCGCCGCTCAGAGGGGTCGGGGTCCCGTGGTGACCCGTGGGGCAGCTTCCCGCCGAGTTGTAAAGTTTTTGTGTAGCAGCCCGTATCTGTTCTTATTTAATATTTATGAAGCTCCTGGAAGGCAGAATAAATAGCTTCCACGGCGCTGGCTTTCTTAGTTCTTGAGCAGCAAAATATGCAGTGTCACAAATTAACAGAAGGTGTGTTTGGAGACGGGCTGTAGTACAGGTTGTTGCGGAGCAGCACCGGGTGTTTAGCACCTTTAATATGGAATTAACAGGTCGGGCGTGATTTTAGAGCCTCTGCCTTTGTTATAGCCTGGTAAGGAAAATGATTTTTTGATTATGTTAATTCTTTTTTTTTTTTTTTTAAATTCTGTGGTTTTGAATTAAATGGCATCTCCTTGCAAGTGTGTAGGCTTAATCGGCAGTTTCTGGGGAACAGATGAATGAAATCTCCTGGGCGAACTTAATTTAGCATATGGTCACACGTGATTCTCTTGTTAGTGATTTGCACTTGGAAGGCATCGGGAGAGCAGCGGAAAAGACTTCTCATCTGTAAATGTGTGAAGGCACTGGGAAGAGCTCTATCTAAATTCTGGATGCTTAGGTCTTGCAGCTTAGTATGTCTACTCAAAGGAAGAACAGATACTCGAAATAGTTGCTTTTTGCATTTTGAAGCTTTAAACGTTCAGAGGAGACTGAGGTAGTTAATTTCAAAAGAGCCTCGAGGGTCCTTTGCAAGTTTCACGTTGAAATATTAACTCGTGAAATCCAGCAAAGTGTTAAGGGTGGTAAAGACGTCCACTGAATGTGATGGGAATGCTTCCAGTCTGAAGTTGTATATACGTATAAATGCTTTCCTGAATCAGGACCAAAGTTCTGTAACTGTACTGGTATGGAGATGATGTTTTCTCTTAAAATTGTGTGAAGCTTTCGGAAATTGAAAATACGCAATCTTGTGTTTCAGTTAAAAATATATCATTATTTATACAGACTGTACCAGTTCCACGTGGTAGATATGTTTTAATGTCATAAATGGTGTATAGTTCTTAATGACTGAGCAGCATTTTCACCACAGGTTGATAGCTTGATATTGATAACTTAGCACATCTGATAATGATCAGCACATTAGCACACAGTGGCAGTGATCACTCTTCCAACTGGAGGAAATTTCTTGAGACATATCCTAGGATGGTGTTTATAAGGAGAAAGATTTCTGACAGAGGTAAGGAAGTAATAATGTTCTTATACAAGGACCTGCTAAGGCCTCACCTGAAATGCTGTCTAAACTCAGTTTCCTGTGCACATAGGAATGGTGCATTCAAACTGGAGCAGGTGCATAGCTAGGATGGGCTGATAAGGTCTCTGGATTGAATACTGTATGTGGGGGAAAAAAGATTCTTGGACAAAAGCAAGGGATTCTTGTGCATACCTCCAGTTTGGAAACTAATAATTTATTCTGGGCCCTGTAAGGGTTTGGAATGGTCTTATGATAGGAGTGGAATGAAAAATATCGTCATTAATCTTAAATTTAATTGTTAAATAGATGGAGTAAATTAGATAATGTGGCTGTGTCTGATAGCAGGTGTCTAAACTTGAGAATTCACAGGCTATGCATCTCTAAGGCACAATGTTGGGACCCCATACAGAACATTGCATTTCTTTCCCCACAAGATTGTCCCAGTGGTATATAAAAGTGTAAATCACAGTTTTCTTCTGGCACTATACTAGGAAATACTATTAACTTGGGGTAGAAATTAAATTATGTGTTTGCCTGCTTTTTCAGAAATTTCTAATGTCCTAGGACATATTCATCAGGTGTTAAATGCAAATTTTAGTTGGAATTAAGATAAAACTCTCCAACTTACTTTACATTTTTTTCTTTTTTTTCCCAAGACTTCAACATGCAGCCTTTCTGCTCAAGCATTGAATGTTTACAGGGAAATTAATTTTCTAATGCTTTATTATATCTATTTTGCTCTAAAAAGTCCATAAGTTCATATAAATCTATAGTCAAAATAGTATTCTATTGCTTCCTCTAAGCTGATCTTATCTGCTGAAAAATATGACTTACAAAAGCAAAGAAAGTTGCACAGTAAGGACAAGCTCTTACTCTGCAGGAGTTGAACATGCTTTGTTTTCCCATTTCTCTCCCAACTATTTAAAGGTGTACTTTAAACACGAGTGGTCTTGCTCAATTAAGCAAAAAGTTAAATTTCTGTAAATTTAGATGGTCAGAGTACACTTCTACCAGCATTTTTTGTCCCCAGCTGTCTTTTGGAACTCTGCAAGTCTCAAGGTTAGCATCTGAGAGTTCAATTCCAGTGGAAGCCAGACTTGCTTTCATTGGAGTGATCTAGCACCCATAGGATAACTGTGAAGTACAAAGACTGAACAGAGACTTGCTTTAGAAACCTTCCCTGCAGCAAATTCCACTTGGCATATATTGCAAGTAAAATATGAATCCTTCTAAATAATCTCCAGTGCGTTCATGTGCTCTATATTTGGCTTCAGAAACAAGATAACTCATTTTTATAAAAAGAATAAAGTGTAGCCAGAATATTTTTATTTCCATTTTGCTTTGCTGATGTTCACAGATTGAGGTAAATGTAAAATAAAATTAATGAGAAATAGTTGTAGCTGTTCTTGTGCATTAGGTTGCTTCACTAATGTGCATTAGTCTGTTTTAGATTTTGTGTTTTGGTTTTGTGGTGTTTTGTTGTTTGTTTGTTTGTTTTTTTCCTAAAGCAAGGAAGAGGTAGGTGGTCTTACTACAGAACTGAAACAAGAGAGGGAGTTTGCCATGAGGAACCTGAAATCAGCAGACAAGAATGCTTGGAGATAAAACTAGAGGAATGGCAGGAGATCACCTGTTTTCTATGAAGCCTAGAGATGGAGTATGCATTGACTAAATTATTTGCCGAATGTTCTTTTTTTTTTTTTTTTTTTTTTTTTTTGCCTATGAATAATCCAGGGCCAGTTGTTTGCAAATAAAATAATAATTGCTATCACTCTTAGGCCGGGAGAGCAGAAGACAGTGCTTGGAGAGCAGAAGACAGTGCTTGGAGAACTGGATTTTTGCTTTCTTTACATGTAATGCTTTGCAAGCCTTCCTGTGTGGGGGCCTCTAAACAGAGTTAACGGATGTTGTTTTCCTTCTGGCATGTTCCTTCTGCTATTGCCATGTATGAGCACTTTAATAAATGAGTAGGAAGGCTGTGTAATTTGTTATGTAATGCTGCTGAAATACTTTGTAACTTTCTACCAAAATATTTCTCTATCAATTCTTATCAGGCTTCTCTCTCTGGTTTGTTTGCATGCAAGACAAACTTTTGGGATCATGTGTTTGTTTTCTTCCTGAATCTTTGTTTTAAGATACCATAGCAGATAACGCACTAGACTGTGCCCATGAAATGAACTTGAAGTAGCAGCTGCAGACTCTCTGACTCAAGAGACTTGAACTTCAGTCACAGCAGAGCTGTGAGACCTTTCACTGAAGTTCTTCCAAAGGCTATTTACCTGCTTCATGCAGGGATTTTTTTTTCCTTTAAAAGCCAGTTGAGTTGTCCTTGCTCATAATAATACACTACTAGCCTAAGAACTGCAAGTCTTAGGGTTTTGCAATTGACTTGATCAGTGGAAGCATATCGAGATAGCCAGCTGCCTTATTTCAAGATTTATATTTATGCTTGTGACATCATCAGCTTCAAAAAACAAACCTGCAGTAAAAGCAGTGAGGCTTAGTTTCTTTCAGTTTGTTCTGATGTGTGGTGGCAGAATTTAAATATTTTAAATACATGCCATGTCTGTCTATGCAATGTAACTATTTAAAACTGTTTTCAGAAGACAGTTTTTCAGGACTGTAATGATTCTCCAGTAGCTTTTACATAGCCTATTGTTGTGTAAACTTGCATTTAGGCACTTGCTGCTTAATAATCTAAAACTATGACTATGTAAGATTCATTGAAGCTGATTAACTACTTGGTAGTCCAGTGCTGATTTTATCATGACTGCATTCTTCAACGTATATGTACCAGAGCAAAAATTGAGAATATTTAGGTTGAGATTACAGGAAATAATGTGGTAGAGCCGAAGAAGGTATTCAGTAGGGTAAGAATGACGTGTCTAGCCATGTCAAGACTGCTACAAAGCGGGAAATTCACCATACAAATCTGGAAAAAGGTAACTGGTGGGTGATATTTTGTGTTTGTAAATTTCCAAACATTGTGGGAAACAGGGAATTGATACTTGTTCTCTTTCACAGAATGAAGTCAGGGAACAAACCAGTGATAGTTCTTTAGCAGGAGATTGAATATAAAGGATAATATTTCCTGGTGCAGCATGTGAGTAAATCATGGACTTTACAGCCCCAGAAATCTGTGCAGTCAGACATGTAAATGGGTTTGAGCAGGCTTGAAATGACAAATTGATGAAGAGAGCTTAACAATGCACCAAAAGCATCTGGCTTACAAAGTTCCTAAGCTACAAGTGCTTGAACTCTGAGAAGCCACAAGAGAGAATCGATCACTTTGTACTTCCTTGCTGCTTATGTGTCTGCCCAGGCATATACTTGTCTTGGGATACCAGCCTGGTAGATCCCAGTATCTGTTTGTTAAAAAAACTTAAACGAATTGTTAAGAGACCAGGAAACTTGTTTCCATTATTGCTAGTATATAATTTTCTTAGAAATTTAAGAATCTTCTTTGTTAATTAATTTATTATTTGGAATTAATGTTTGCCAGCTTTACAGAAGAGAAGCAGTTTGAAGATACTTTTTGGATTGCTGTGGCATAGCTGTTTGTATTGTCATAACACTGCACCTATATTCCATACACCACTGTTGTTCCTTAAACTGTTTTCCTTTCCTATTCAAGACAATTTTGAACAGAACAAACACTGGTTGTCGACCTGCTTTTGTGAAATGAGTTATATCCAGTAGTTAGTATGAGTGAAGATGGACAGTTTTTCTTTGAACTGTTGCATTTATCACTGAGATAGATTCTCGTGGGGGGCAGTAGAGTTTCAGACTAGGCCTTAACCTCTGTCTCTTTCCTCTTTGTTCTTAAAGCAACATCAATACATGTGGTATGGCTGTGTTGGTAATGCTGTAGTGAGAAGGATTTAGGTCTTGTGGAATTCGTGTCAAACTTATCAATAATATTTATCATAGCAATGGAAACCACTTTATATAAAATGATTCAGGTGCAGGATTTGGGCCTATGGGTCTTGTGAACCTGTCCTAAAGGCTCATCTGGCTAAAAGTCTCCCAGAACCTAATGGGTGCCTTTATACTGACTTGTCTAAACTTTACTACTTGAAAAATTTTAAACAGACCCAAACAACCTACATCCAGGCCACACTGCTTCCTTAGAAGTTTATAGCAAACTTGTCTGCTAAATACTCTAGAGTTAGTAGTCTGTGTTTCTTATCCTTTGGTTCCACTTGGCACATAATGCAACATATGACCAGTGATCTCAGTAAACATGTGGGTACAGATAGATAAAGTCTTGTGTTTGGGATGTCTTTCCATACCAGTTCGTAGTAGTCAAGGTGATTTGAGTGTCTTGCACTGAAATTACTGCAAGGTCACCTTTCTGTTGGATAAAAGCAAGTCCAGTGATCTGCAAACACAAGTTCTGGCAGGTCTTTTCAGGAAGTTGTTTGATAGGTTTTCTAGGCAAGAGGTAGGATCTGTTAAGGTTGGGAATGAGATGAAGTTGGTGATACTGGTTGATTTGTTTTTAAATTATATGCATAAAGATTTTTGTGCAGAAGTAATAAATAATGATTAAAAATAATATTCTGTTGAAGTAATGGGGCTGATGGACAGAGCAGTGGTGGAGCTTCTATTACTTTCCAAACATGTTAAGCAACTGGTAATAAAACAGAGTTTTTGTATCTGTATGGAGATGTGAATCCTGCTTCTCATGCTAGTATTTTATTAATTTTGTTGCTCTGCTGAGGTCATCATCATCTGTAACAAAAATGTTTTAATTGAGTTAATAGTATTTTTTTTTCTGTTCTTCCTTTCAGTAGATGTGAAAATGTAGGCAGTTAGAACCAATAATACATTTGCTGGGGTAAAACATTTAGCTGGTTGTTCTAGTAAACTTAACATATAAGTCTTACGTCCAAAGTGTGCATTTTTAAGTGATTATTAACCCTCTTCCTGAAATGTGTTCAAATTGCTGAGATTATTGTAATACCTTAATTTAGTTGTGGTTCACTGTTTAATGTGTATTTATTAAGTTGAAAATCTCTGATCATTAAGACTTTGTTCAGGCCCTAACTGAAATGAACTGGAATCAAACTGAGGTAACAATATTTTTCCTCTTCCAGAGCCACTTACAAAAACGAAATTAGCCTTGAGATTATTATTTGGGACAGCATGCATCAGGTAATGTTATTGTGGCATGCCTGTTTAAAGGTGCATCACAGTTTAAAGGTAACTGACGCCAAAGTATTACTGTACTGAGGGGTTTTTAAAAAATATATTCTAGCTGTAAATGTATACTGTGAAGATTTGATTCTCCTCCTGAGTTGCCTGTTCAGAGGAGTACTGACACACCATGTCTTAGATAATCCCAGTAGAAACAGCTTCAAAAGTATTCATTAGAGTAATATTGAATTTTCCACAGAGGCTCTCCATCTTCTGGATCCTGGTTGACCTTCAGGTTGACCTGTATTATGCTGCTTTAGTACTTCTTGAAGGGGTAAAAGGAGCATGTGTTTTCTGCCCAGTTCCATGTTCAGAGATTTGTTTAAAGTGGAAATGTGTTTGAATACTTCAAAGTTGTCATACATTGATTTGTGTGGGTGTAAATGGCTATAGAAGCAGCAGAGTGATCGGTAATTAGGACTCAAATCATCATTGTTCACTAGATGTTTGTTTTGGTAACTGGGATACAACTTTTCAATGGGCAATAAGAATCTCAGTTGGACATCTGTTCAGTATGAAGCTGGCTGCTCAGTTGCATACCTTTCAAGTAAGTCTAGAATCAGGTAAAATGCAGTACTCAGCATTTTTTATTTTATGGACCCTAAGTTTGTTAAGCTAATGTTGAATGATGATTCTTTCAGAGTAATTTTGACCTAATTACCTGTATTGTACTACAGATGGACTCAGCATGTTTTTAATTCATTAGATGGATTTGATGGATTACTAATTTGTTTTGATTGTAGGCTATGAAAAATTTTTGCTATTTCAGGTATTTTGGAGGGTAAATGCAAGAGAAAAGGGAGTACCTTAGTAAAATGCAGGGCGCACTTGTGATATGAGATGCCTGCTTCTCGTGGAAATGTGTCAATATCCATCTTGCTCTTTTGTATACTGGTGGACTTTTCTCCATTTTGTGCTGATGTATCTCTTAAAGAGTGTGTCTGCTTAAAAACCAAACCAGAAGAACAAGCTTGACAAGAACTTCTGCCAACAGTATTGATGAAGAAGATTCCATGAATTTAAGAAACTTGTTATATTGGATCCTACTGCAGTCAATGCATTTTGAGGATTGTTGTGCTTTGGAGACTACCTGAAAATGACAGCTTATACCATGCTTACAAGAGAAATTTAGGAAGTAAATAGCAGTAGGAGGTAAAACTCCTTGATCAGGAATCCGATGCTAGTGCTTGAGTACACCAGGAAAGCCACAGGACAGAGCAGGGTGAGAGCATGTCTAGAAGCTTGAGTGAAATTCAGAAAATTGGATTATATGTAATCAGAGTGCTGCTGAGAGCAGAGGCTGTCATGGGGAGCAAACAAGGCTAAAATAAAACCAAGGAGCCTGGCTGGGAAGTTGGGCACTGGAGTTAGGAGTTGGCCAAGAGTGCACATGAAGGGCAGGGGTGAGGTGAAGGACCAGGCAGGACTTGAGGAAGAATTTTGATCACAGCACACATGGGGATCACATTTGCAGATGCGGCGCTGAGCTCCCCTGCAGGGAAAGTCACACAGGACAAAAAAATCACAGTTTGTTGGCTGAGTTGGATTGCTCTGGTTTTGTGGTCTTTTGGGCATGTACTGTCCTAGAGGTGTGTAGGTGTTCAAGGGGACTGGCAGCTGCGTCATGTCATGTTTGGGGATGGAATGGAGAATCTGGAAAAGGGCACAAGGTGGCTGGCTGCCAGAAGGCCAGAGGACTTTTTTGCCACAAACATTTGTGGCAACTCTGGTTGAAAGAACAGTGGGAAGATGATTGAGGGCTTGGTCCTGCTCCTGTCAGCTTGGTGGTGATTCCTTGCATCTCTTTTCTTAAGTGAAGATTGCTGCCTGTTTGGGCATCACTGTTTTCCATACCCCTGTAGCGTTTAGGCAAATTTACCATTGTATATTAATATCACAGTGATTTTTTTTTTTTTTTTTTTTTTTTTTTGTTTTCATTGCTGGGATGATTTTTTGAGAAAACAGATGTTCTTGGTAGATTCTGTCAGTTTTAGCCTATTTGCATAGAAGAATGAAAAGCATTATTTTTACTTAATGTTTTCTCTTAGAACACAAAATACGTTATGGACAACACTTATAAATGTAGGTGAGTTCTGGGTTCTTGCATTTAACTTTTTTATAAGCTGTAGTTTTGCTTGGAAGACCCACATAATTTTTGTTGTTGTTGTTCTTTTAATTTGATTTTATAACAACTTCTGTGAATATCTGATTAGAAGTTGCATTTGCTCACCTTGAGGGACTGCTGAACTCTTTAAGTGAGAGCTGTCAGGAGAAAGCACTGTGGATGAATTACTGTAAGATCCTTCCTCTTTTTTAAATGAGATTATGTAGGAGTTTATTACATTAATATAGCAAATGTAATAGTTTAATAAAAGTGCTATGTTCCATTGGATTATGACATAGCTCCAGGCTACCTCATGTAAATACTGTAATAAAAAATTCTCTGAGCACTGACTAAAAAATAGATGTTGGAATTAATGAAACATAAGAAAAATACTTTCTGCAAGAAACATTTTGTGTTCAGTGGTAGATGGAACCCAGCCCCCCAGACTGCCTGGAGGCTGCACAGCCTTCATTGGGAATGGAGCCTTCATCTGCTGGAGCTGGCCTTACTGTGTGGGTGACACCCAAGCCTTGGCATGGGGATGAGGACAGGTTTGTTCTGGACCATACACATGGATGTATCCTGAAGGAAGGCTTGTCATCTAGTGTTATGTAAAATCGGTTGTATATGTGTATGATTTGGAAATGCAAGTCATGGTATTCACGTAGCTTGTGAATTTCTTGCTCAACGTTATGATTCACAGTGGCAGTTGCTCCCTAAAGCAATTCAGATTTTCAGTATAAACATAGTTTCTGCAGTCTGAAATCAGTGGCAATTTTCCCATTGCCATCAATGGAGGAGGGATTGGATTGAACACATATACCCAATCACTAAACCCTGTTATTTTACCTCACAATTTTCTTTTTCAGATTCTTAAAATGTGATTGTTGTGCTGATTCTACTTTGAGCTAGGCAAGGTTTGTTTGGCAACATACAGTTTGTATGACTTTAAGTATCAGCACTAATACTGCTGGAGAATTAATTTTGGGGATTATTCCTAGATAAATTGTTCTTATTAGAAGCACAAAAAAGACTAAGTGTTATTGGAACTGAGAAAAAATTAGAGATTACTTAACTCACAGCAAATACATTTGTTTATTGTTTGCTTGGCAGTGCTGCTTCGACATCTGTGTGCTGAATGCAGATTTACAATTCTGTTCATATTCAGTGCTTTTTTTGCTACCTGCTTATGGATGAAAGGGAGGTACTGTCATACATAGTAGTGAGATACACTACTCTGATCGACAGGGCTAGTTCTTAGAAGTGGGTGATTTCAATGGACTGATCCAAATCTCTGTTTGATGTTGATACCAAACTGGAGCCTGTTTGTGGACTTCAGAACATTTTCCTGCTACCCTTGCTTGCCAAAGGTTACATTGGTTCTGTTCCCTGCAGCAGTACCTTCCAACTTTGAAGACATTAAAAAAAAAATTAACCGTTATAACTACTTAAATTATTTTACATTCTCATGCTAAGCACAGATCGTGGTATCTTTCTGCAGAAGAAGCTGGGCTGCAGCAGTACATGGGGGGGATAAGTAAATTGTTTGGCTTTGGAGAGTGAAATCTGAGGTAAGCATCAGGCTTTGCTTAGTCTCAGCAGCTCTGCTGGGAGGGGCATGGGTTTCGGGAGAAGGTAAAGCTCAAGTGATAGGAAAAAAGGGTGATTTAATGAGATGAGGTTAACATACTCATTTACATTGACCAGGGTAAAGAGTGTAACGAAGTCAGTCCCATGAGCTGTGAAATGCTGGCATACAAGTACTTGCGATAAAATCTTGTGACTGCCCAAAGAGCTCACCTTTCTGAGTGCTAATGGGCAGTATCATGTTTAGATGTGAGCTGGGGCTGGCTGGATGATCCCGTTTACCAAGAAGAGATGAGACTGAGAGGAACAGGGAGCATGTTAAACGGGGCAATGCAGAGCAGAGAACTGAGATGCTGGGAAGCTGCACCTTGTACCTGCTAGTGGCAGTGCCTGTCATGTCTGGAGAGGAGAGCAATTCTGTTCCTTTTGAAATTATCAAGACTTAAATCATGACAAATAAAAAACGCCGGAGCTTAAGAGTATGCTCTTATCCTGTATAGCAGTACCCTTGCCTTCCAAATATGGAGGACTACAAATTTTTCTTAGCTTACTTAATAAAAGTGGTGTAAAGCTGGTGCCTGGCTTCCACATAGCCCTGGTCTGCAAAGAAGAAACTGTATCTTCTTTCAGACCAGCTTTTAACTTCTCCACTGACATACAGCTCTCAGCTTGAATAAACAGCTAACTATATCCTACTGCAATTGCATTTGGCATAGTTTTTAGAAATTTGAGGATTTGAAAGGAACAGTGTGGGCACAGTGTTCTGTTCCTCAGAGAAGAAATACCAGCTTTCTAACCTAAGAAGGTTGCAGGATTTTGAACAGTTGTGAGGCAGAAGATACAGCCCTGCTGAAATCCACAATTGATGGGCTGTAGTCTCGAACTTTACATTTCATTTGAAGTACCGTTTTGTTTATTTGTTTATCTGTACACCTACTCAAGGATCGCACAATGTCTCTAGCTTGTGTTGTGCCATATTGCAGCCAGGAGCACATACTGCACAGTTCTCCAAATACTACTCAAGGAAAACACTCAAGTGTTTGTGTCTGGATAGCTGTATATTTTAAAGAACATAGTTCCCACTTGCTCAGTTTATCATCTTCCCCTTCATCTGTGTATATAAGTATTGTATATACTTTGCATAGTAATAGAAATTCACAGAACGTGTTATATTGACTTTTTATGCACTAAATTTTGCATTATTGCATAATTTTAGCAGTGGGAAATTATAATATTTTTTTCCTTGCATGAATCCAAGAACTGAATGTGGTCGTTATTGGAACATACAACTTCTTTTCAAAAGGAAGAAAAGGCTGTTTTAATTCAGTATAGCATCAAAAGTATATGAATAAGAAGGTCAAGTATGGTTTACCCCGCTAAATAACTTGCATATATTGGAAATATTTCTTTTCATCTACTGCTTTTTTTGGTATACTGTAAATACAAGTTGGAATGGCTTATTTGGAAGGTTTTAAAAAAAAATTGTATGGACAAGTCTCAAGTTTTTAACTGAGGGTCATCGGGGGTAGCTAAAACTAAATCTGGTAGTAGAGTGCCTATATAGTGATCTGCATTAGGCCTTAAATATAGGGTTATATTTAATTAATAGGATTTTTTGTGGCTGGTTGTTATGCCTACATGTGCTTTAGTAGTTGTTCAAAATGCGTTTTCTTTTCATGAACTTTGCATGTTTTTAATTAGGAACTGACATCTGAATCCATTGGGAGCATTTGGGTATAACCTTATATTGCCCCTTTGGGTTTATTATGCTCCAATAAAGTAATTAATGGATGAATGCAAATACAAAATTAAATTATATGAAAAAGTAATGTTGTAGAAAAGATGTAAACATGCTGTGAGTTTGTATAACTCAATATCATTGGTTGCATCTCAGGTCATTTGGCTACTCATTAATCTCTACACCAGATTTTGTTGAGGTACGAATGTTGAAGATTTCCTCCATCTTTCATGTTCTTGAAAATACAATGGGTTTTGTTTTTCATTCGGTTTGGTGCTTTTTTGTTTTATTTTGGTTGGTTGTGGTTTGTTTTGTTTTAGTTTAGCTCTTCTGCTTTTACTGTTTTACCACTGCATATGTGATATGTGTTTTGGTTGCTGTATGAAAGATATTGCTACATCAGGAAGATGTCTGGGGTACCTGTCATGCTTGGCTGTAGTGGCAGTTCCATTGCAATTATAATTTTAAATGCCTTTTAAAAAAGGCTGGAGAGGCTAACTTGAGGAGCATTCAAGACTCAAGACATCAGGGAGGTATTTAGCATCCTTCTGGAAAGACCTGAGATGGCTGGACACATACCAGCTGTTAAATGAGCTTCTAATGGTGTCAGATGAGCCACTAAGAACCACAGAATGCCAGGCTTCTCTCTTTTCTGTGATGATTTAGTGCTCAATAGCAGTAAAATAATCCAGGCAATGCATCAGGGAGAATTGCTGCTTTTCTCAAGTGGTTCTTTAACTTTTAAGATAAGCTTCATGGTGTTTCCAGTGATAATAATGATTAATGCTTCCTTTGCTGTTGGCTGCTCTTGGGTTTGTTTCTTGGTAGTTTATATACTATACGTGAAGTTTAGCACTGTCTCTCCCAGCAGGTCACTTCAAGCCATGCCTAGCTGCTTAATTAATTGAGTCATTATGATAATGGATTTGTAGTTGGTTTTACAAATCTGTCTGAGTGCCTTCTTCCCTGAGGACACCACTGTACTTTGTTCTGAGAGGTGTGAAAACCAAGAAGAAAAGTTTAACTGCCAAATAACTGCACATAGGAGCGCTCAGAGACTTGGAAGAGAGCAGCTCAGGAAATAATTCCATGCTCCTGCTCACTTTAAATTATGTTTTGTCTTTGTGAAATGGTTGCTTTTAGGGGAAGGAGTGTTTGGCCAAAAGAGAAAGCAAAGCTTGCAGAATGTTAGTGGCAGGACCCTTCTCCTGTATATGTAACCCTATATAAAAAATCTGCTGGAGAAATTGTTTTTTTTTTTAAATTAATTACTGTTTGCGTAGAGTCAAAGCACAGGGATGTTCAGGATGGTGTTGGAGTATCTGTTACTGGCAAAATACAGCAAGATATAGGATAGTATGGAAGTATGTATTTATACTGACAACAAAGGCTGTTATGGACCTACAAAATCCTTCCCTTGGACTGGGGCAAGCAAGGGGGAAAAATCTCATTAATCCAGTTAAAATCTTTTCATAACATTTCTCCTGTAATTTTTTTTTTTTTCTGTAAGCAAGAGTAGTTGATGTGTGAAAGCTTCATCCTGGCTAACTGTACTTTGTCCATCCAATGAAACCAGTGCCTGGTGTTGAAAATCAGGAACACAGGAGCTTTGCATGTCTGAATGTGTCTGGCAGCTTGGGGGAATAAGCTGGCTGTGTGGAGCAGGGGAGCAGTGCAGAACACTTGCAGAGGGATGTAATGGGGCCTTGGCTTAAGTATTTCTAGCCTTTGCCAGAGACTGCTAGCCATTTTTAAATAGCTGGGTATTTTTTATTTTATGGCCAAATACCTTTGCTCTCTCCTGTTTTTTGTTTTTTTTTTTTTTTTTTTTTCCTCCAGTCTTAGCTTGTCACTTAAAAATAGAACATTTTATTTTACTGCAAAGCAGCTGGTCATCAGTTAATGGTGAAGATCGTTAATTACACTGTCAAGTTAAAAACTGTACATGTGCAATATTTTTTCCACATAATCATGGTATTTGCCCTGTATGTTAGATTAAAATGTATTCTGCTCTGAAACAATTTGCAGTGTGATCACTGTTTTCCAAATGGCTGGAAGAGCCACAGCCATGGTGTTCAACCTCTGAATATTTGCTCAGATTTTTGTTTTTGCCCCCACTCACTCTCTACCATAACTGCATTACTGTCAACTTAAAAATCTGCTCCTTGATCTTGGTCTGTGTCCTTCCCTGTACTGGGAAATGGAAGACGTTTCGACTAAAGATGTAAAACTACACATAGAAGTCCAGATTATCAGAAAAAAAATTTAGTCCACAGTCACTGTGATTCCCTGCCAAGTGTGGGTTCAACTCTGAGACATGTTTTGACCTGATGCATTTATCTAGTCACTCTTGTTTGTATCTGTGCTGTCCCTGAGCAGATCAAAGCTAAGTATTGACCCAGTTCTTTCAGTGTATTTGGGGTTCTGCCCAAGATCACCTTGCAGCACCTTTATAACAGTAGGATTTGCCAAGATTTGCAGGAGTGTTGCACTGTGATTCCAGCACTGAACTACTAAAAGTGACAATATCATGTTGTCAGCAGACTTGTTGCATCCCAGTAAGTTCTTTTTTATCATGCTTTTAAAAAAATTTGCTATATTTAGCAAAAGTGCGGTGCTGTGATTATTACTTTTTGTACTCTCCCAGTGTCCCAAGACTTCAGAATATAGAATAAGCTAGATAGTTTTTGCTTGAAAACTAACTTTGGATCATGTAGGAGTTACTGTGTTTATTTTTTTTCCTCCACAATATTGTTGAAAACGTTATTATTTTTGTTGCCATGATAATGTAGTAGTCATTCATGTGCCTGACTATAGTTCCAGAGATTAAAACCCCATCCTTCATTTTGAACTTTAAGATTGATAAGAGAAAGGCAGGCAGACACTCCCTAAGGATACTATGCTGCAGAATAAAAGATTGTTTGTTTTATTAAATAAGCTTCTTCCCCAAAAGAAGTATGTCTACAATGCTGATTAAAAAGAATATGCTGGAGAGACAAATGAGAAAGCACAGCCAAGAGATTATTTTATTGAATATGAGAGGAGTCTTTGTGATTGCTCTGTAGAAGGGTGAAACTTTTAAACCACTGTATTAAAACAGAAATTACTTAATTTTCTTCTTCATTGAGCTTAGAGGATGTCAGATGCCTCTTTTGTGTTTGCTATCAGTGAGGTTGAAGAGGACACAATGTCCCTTGTGCTGGGCTGTTTGGCTGCAGCCCCAGCCTGGACAGCCAGTGTCCCTGCTACCACACCTGTACAGGTGGGGAAATCACTGTTCCCTTTGGAACAGCTTTTACTGACATAGACACCTTTGTCTCAAATATGATAAGTACTGCTTTGTGTGACGAGTTGTTAGGTACTCTTCCTGCAGCAGTTGGCTTTAAACCTTAGTATATTTGCCATGTTCTCTTTCTGCAAGTGGCTCTTCCTTTTTGCATAGGAGGAGAGAGGTTGTGTACATTACTCTCCCAAGCAGCATGAAAAGGTGAAGATTGTTGGACGATGATCCTAGTTAGTATTCAGCATTCACCTTTTGTTGTAATGTGTCCTGAAGCTATTTAGGCTTCGTATTTCTCCAGACTGATGGAGTCTCTTTAGTCCCAGAATTTTTCTTTTCAGTGCAATAATGACACTCTCTTGGCTTATTGTTCTCTCCCACTTTTCTGAATTTTTCAATGCTCGAGGCAATTTCACCTTGGTATTTGATTGCTCTCTTGCAGTCTGTGTGTTCTCACAGGTTGGATCCTTTCCCTTTGGACTTGCTCTCCCCTCCTGGAGCTGCTGTGGCAGTGTGCTGGTATGGTAATTCAAGCAGGTCATAAATAACTCTTGACAGACACCTTACTGTAAACTAAATTTTTTGACTATTTGGGAATCCTTCAGTCAGAGAACCAATTCTTGATTGCCAGTTCCTGATATCAAGACCTCCTACCATGGTGTAGGGAATCAGAACTGTCCAGTATTTAATTCTTTCCTGCTCTGTCCTGTAGAGTTGTCTCAAAGATGAACTCAGTTGTCTTCCTACATGGCCTTTGGAATTTGCCAGCACTGTTAAAACTCCTTTATTTTGGAAAGAAGCCCCCAAATGTTGTTATATTCTATGGGTCTTAAAAATGATAAGTTTTTACTATGAAGAAAAATACTATCTTGAAATTATTTTCAGAATGAAATTATCTGTGCTTCAGTGGACAAAGAAAATAATTGAAGGATGCAAGTAGTTTTATGCTGATTAGTTTCATAGGAAGCAACAGCAAGAGCTGCATCAATGGAACAGTGTAATGAGTTACTTCAGTCATGTCTTTGAGAGGAAAATAATCTCAACCTGCAGTTTTTAGGAGGGGGACATAAACTTTCCTAAGATGTTTATTTTGGATACAAACTGAAAGGGATTTCAGAATGGTGGCTTCTCTAGCCAAGCAAAACTAGAGACTACTGTTACCAGAAGTTAGCAGTTATTATTTTACTTAAAATCTGTGTAGTTCTGCTTTATTTTTCAAATATATCTTGATTTATAAGTTATAACCATGGGAATGGAAATCTACTGTCTATGAAATATCTACTTCTGCTGCTGCTTTTGCAAAATACTTTGACAAACATAGTTCTATAGAAAAGGTGGATTGCTTTCTCAAAGCTCCTTGGTCTACAGGGTGGTAAAATCTCCTTCTCCCACAAGAGAGACCACCAGAAGAAATGTGCTTGGTGTTAGGCACCAAATAGCTGTTATTCTGGCTCCTGCTCATTATGTATTGGACATAAATATATATAGATATATTTTGCCAGAATGTACAGATTCTGAACTGGTAACCTTTTTATTCTTCCAAAATTCTTTTATCCATGAGAGGGTCTGCTCAACAGAAAAACCTTTATATTAATGAGTTGTCAAATCTAAATAAGATCTTATTGAAAAATCAGCTTATTAAAAGGTGTAACTGCAAAGGATATGAAAAGCACTGGGAAGAATCTACATACTGTAACCATGTCTAGGAGGTGCAGTTTAGGTGTGGGTATTGGTGACAATTGAAAATTCTGCAGTTGAGTCTGGTTTAATTTCTTCCTGATGCTTGTTCTTTTGAATGTTTTTGCATATAAAAACTAATTTTTTTTCCCAAAGATGGAGAAATATCAGCTAAAACCACCACCTGCACAGAAAAGCTCCTCCAAGTCTATTCTAGTAATGGCATATAACTAGTAAAAATACAAATAGAGTTCTCAGTTCTTTCTTCCTTTGAAGAAGCAAATGGTGGAGGTATGAGCTTTAGAGCATAAAAAAACCGATTTGACTGTTACTTTGAGTGAGAGAGGCGTAACTGTGGTACTTCTTATGAAAATGTGTTATTCATAACTAACTTCCTATTACTAATTTTTGCTACTAGAATGTTATTTAAGGCCATGAAATTCTCAGGTCCTATCTGCAATTTCTGGTAACCAACTGATTTTTTTTTTTTCAAGTGGCCATTACAACTATTCAGGTAATCTATGGGATGTATTTTTTTGGAGGAGCTGTTTTCTTGTTTCTAATTACCATACTTGGTTTGTGTGAGGAAGAGCTCTGCAAGATGCACATTGCAAAATATTCTAAGCAGTATTTTCTTGCCAAGGTCCAGTTGCTAATGCTGCTTGTGACCATCCTTTTGAACTTTCTGCCAGCACTGACAGGGAAGGGGGTGCTGTGGAGTTCCTGACTCCTGGCAGAGTCCCTGCAGCTCCCTGTTTGGGTGGGGAGACTGTCTAGGGATCTCTGTTGGTGCTCTGCCTTCTGCAGTGGGATAGTCAGCCCTGCTCAGTCTGAGGGGATGTGCTGGGGAGTTTAGGGCTGTGTGAGGAGCAGCCTCAGGCTCTCACGGGTAGGGAATTACAGTTGTAAGCAAAGAAGGCTGCAGAGGCTGAGGATGTTGCTGTGCAGCTGAGGGGATATGGGACAAGGCATATAGAACATTATTCTGCCTCTAATTTTCAGAGGATGTTTGTTCAGAAGTGTCATTTCTTATCTTATGTTAATTTATTTTGCAGTGGCTTATAATGACTATCCCAACTGCCTTGATTTTCTCCTCACTGAAGTTACTATGTTTGGCCTTGCCACAGAGTTCATGCACTGAAGTGTCCTTTTGCTCACTGTTCCTCCAGATGCTTTGTTTTATGATAGCTATTTTCTGATGATCCAAGCCTTGTAATAGTTGAATCTGTAAATATTTTTATTTCATCTTTGTTAAGCAACATTACTGCAGAGCATGTTGTGACAGTCCTTCAGTTCCAAGTAAAGGAAGTTGGTATGCTTTCTTTTTTTTTCCCTGGGAGCTACAAAATTTTGCATGTCGAACGTAGTTCCTACATTAAAGCAGCATGGTAAACCAATGCACTGACTAACATGACCATTAAATTAACAGAATGCGATGGTTTAGAACAAACACCCTCCCTTAGGTTAGTTTATTGGTAATTTTTTGTCCTGTGGAAACTATTGGGTCAAAATAGGTCCAGATGCAATTTAGATGTAATGTAGCTCTTATGCAGTTATGATTTGAGCAAGATGCATTTTAGCTTATTATTTCATATTGAGATATTTCAAAGATCCAATTAACCAAAAACATGAAGAAAATTATTTATTTCTTGGTTTATCTTATAATTATAAATGGAAACGGATTTCTTTTTTTTTTTTTTTTTTAGCTCTGTTTTTAGAGAGGCTGACAAGGCCAACTTTTCTTGTGCTGGGTGGGACCTTCCTCTAAATACTGTCTTGGTGATTCTTCCAAGGCCTAGAAAGGTTTCAAAGCTGATAGATGAATTATTATTTCCTCTTCCTGTCTTCATTATTTCAATTTTGTTAAAGTAGGAAGCAGAGAACTGCAGGCTTGGTTATAAATTAAATCCTTCAAGCTTTTCATGGATGTTTTTTGTACTAATATGTTCTTATTTAGCAAAACCTTGTTTTTTGGCTGTTAATCCAAGGAAGATCTTTAAATGATTAGTTAGGCCTTGTGAGAGTGTTTTTACAAAATGTTTATGTATGTTGGTCAAGATGAATTAGATTATGTTTAAAGGGTAAGTTTTTCTGGCATCAGTGAGAGATAATTGCTGCTGTGCTGAAGCAACCTCAGGAAGCCTCGCTGCTTAAACTGCTGCATGTACCCATTGTGATATGGTTCTGATTGCCTTCTGGTCTCCTCAGCAGCCTCTCGATAATGATAAACCTGACAGCTTTACAAATGTGTGAAACAAAACAGTCCAGGGTAGCAAAGTCCTCATTGCTTTGGCAGATGACTGTAGGAGCTGCTGTAGTAGCAGCGTCTACCCTTGGAAAGAAAATTAAGCTTGGGCTATTAAATTGTGTTGTTCTTACCTAAGTTTCTATAGAAATAAATTTAAAAGATAAATTTGGGCTAGACAAACCTTTTTGAGGACAGAACTATATTAGAAAAAGGTGATGATCTAATTCTCCTAAGTGATACTGCTCTACTGAAAAATGTTGGTACTACATAGCTTCAGAATTTGTCACAGCTGTGCATCAGAGATAGGTGAAGAAGAAAACATGGTCACTGAGACAGAGGTGTTAGTCTAAATACTAAAGTAACTCATAAGTTTTTTTTATTCCTACCCCAGCAATTCACATAATGTAAACAGAAGCTTGGTATGTTCTGCTGCAGAGTGATACTGTACGGACTAGAGTAGTTGGAGAAATGAGAGGCTTATCTCTTGGATTATTCATTTTAATCATGGCAGTGGACTTGTAAAGCACCACTTATATATGCCTGGCTCTGTTCTTTGCCCTCTGTGTCAGCCAGACAACCTCCCACTGAATTTGTGATGTAAATCACTACAAAAGTAGACTAAGCCAGATACTGCCTTTTAAAATCCACTCCAGACTTGTAGATGGGACTTTGTAGATAATAATGAAGGCAGTTTTGAAAATAAGACTGAGACAGGGCATTGAAGCAATTTGCCCACATGCACACTAAATATCACCTTTAGGTTGCTTACATCTCAAGTGTCTTTGGGCAGTTTTACTGACAATTCTAATGTTGGTTTAGAAGCATCTGGCAAGCTTGTGGCTCACCAGTGTTGGTTAGTGATGAAGGACGAATGTTCTCAGTGTCCTGGTGAATGTCTGAAGTAGATATATCTTTGCAATCTTCACACTCAACATTTGAATACAGATCTCACTCTTGGGTGCTGCATCTTCTGTTACTGTGTGCAAAAATCCTGGTTTGGATATGTCATCTTTGTAAGATCTTTTGTTGCTTACTGTTACTAGAAGCAAGTAAAATCAGCTCTCATGTTTGCCATGAGCAACAGATAAATCTATGGATTCAGTAAAATAATTTCATTGCTGGTCCGTAGGGGGTGTTCCCTGTGATCAAAAGGCAGGGAGTAAAAGGACCCCCAACTTTGTTGCAGTTCCTTTCAGGAGCAGGAAGAAAGCTGAGGTGGAGTAAAGTTTTCTTTATTTGTCCATAGTGAAAATGATAAATTTATAAAACAAGCATAAACATTTATATTGTAATGCCAGTGTGTTGTTACAGTTTGACTGGATTGTGTTTTCCAACCTAAATAGAACCTAAGGTTCCACTTAGGCCTCTCTTTCTGACATTCATTTCCTGAGTTGGCAATTTTCTTGAGTGGTGAAAGTCATTGTGTGTGGACAAATATATCCAGAGAATACCAGATAAGTATAAAAACACACATTCTTCCTCACCACTTGATAAACTTAATCTTGCATTTATTTGGCCCGTTTTTCTAGAGTTAAGAAGTGAATTACATGCTCTAGTCAAAACTGATTTGAGTGAGTTAATACTGTCAGGATAAACCCCACAACACTATGTGAATTTAGCTACATGGAGCACATACTCAGCACTAAAACTGTTCTTATAGATGTGATGACTATTTGAGATGTGCAGTAATAAAGAAAGGATGTGAGACTGATTTTTGCCTGACACAGCTATTCATTTAAACTCACTGTATATAGATATAAAAACAAGCACTTGCATTTGTTTGTCCCTTTTCTGATATCAACAAGGGATTTGGCAGAAACTAGAAATATGAAATGTTGAATGATCTAAAAGCGTCTTTGACAGGGTCAAGGCTTTGCTGGGAACGTGTCCATTGTGAGCCCACGTGTAGCAGATCATCTGTTTGACTCTTGACACATTCGAAGTCCAGGGGCTTGGTATGAGACTGCATGGGTGTGAAGAGTACAGACTTCATCAGCTAGGCCAATAAATAGAGTTTACTGGCACTCTGGGTACACAGATTGCACAAGTACTTTTGCCCAGCTCCAAGCTGTGCTTTGTCTTCTCACTCTTCTGCTGAACAAAAATACAAGTAAGACATGTTGAGTGTCACTTGGGGTGGGGCTTCTGTAGGGATTGGTGTCATCCTTAAACTTTTAACCGTTAGAGGTAGCCTTTTCTTTATTAATAAAAACAAACTGAATGATTGCTTCCGTCTTTGCTGTTTTCCAGTGTCCTAAATGGTCTCAAGTGTCAGAGTGGTCTTTAGTGGCTTGGTAAGGAAATTAAGGCTTATGCAAAGTTACTTTGGTCTTTTAAAAAACCTTTTAAATTTATTTCACTGTGTACTCTCGAGCCTGCAGACAACTCTTAAGCTCACAATTTAGTATTGCATTTGAAAAATTCAGGGTCAGTTGGGGTAAAAGAGTGTGACTTTTGTGGCTCTGTGGACAATGACTTGATTTTGTGACCAAGTGGCATAGCTTTTTGGAATAAGCGGCAGGGTAGAGCTTGAACTATAGAAAATCTATTTGGGGACTGAACTATTTGACTTCTCTCCATACCAACTGCTGTTACATGTCTTTGTCCAGTATTTATACAGATAAGATAAAAAAGGTGAAGTACTGCAAGAGGAGCAGTTTTGCAGCTCATAAGGAAATTGAGTGCCAGGCAGATGTCAGTGTTTTCACAAAGTAGAATATTTTTCAGTCTCAAATCAGGGAGTTAATCACATACAGAATTTGTACCTGGGTTCATGTTTCAGCTGATCCTTGACCTGTAATTTTGGAGGTCACTGACTGGTATAGATGTAGAAACCTGAATGGGAAACTGCAACAGATGCACTGCTAATAGGGATGTTGCAAATACTTGGAGAAAATAATTTTAATCAACAGAAATTATTTAAATATAATAGCAGGATAATTGTGAGCTAGAGTTTAGCAGCAACTGTCAGCAAACAGGATTTGGAGATCCCTCTCCATTTGTGAGCATTGTAGAAGTAAACCGATTCATATGTGAGACTCATGGTTCAGTGCTAGCAGGGAAGACCTCCTAAAAGCTGCCAGAGTTCTTAGCAAACTCAAGGTTTCACATATGTTGCACAGCTAGGGAGGAATGCCCATAAAATTTTTTATTATGGAACACCCAATTAATCTTAATAGTTCTGTTCCTCAGGCTGTCTTCCAGCCTTACCAGCAGAGAAGTGAATCATCCTGGTCTCTTGATGGGCCAGGAGGAAAACATGCTGTCACTGAAAAAAATTTGTCGCTTTTCTTTGTTATCCTCCAACTCAGTCTGTAGTGCTCTGAAAGAAAAGTCAGTGAAGCAGAGGACTCCCCCAAAGAGAGCCATGTCCAAAGGTAAGAAAAATCCTGGACTTTGCTCATGCAATTTTTGGTACCCTCAGTTCCTTTTGCTGGACTTTGCAGTTCTGGAGGTGGTCCTGCAGCTCTCCTAATGCTACTGCTCCTGCTCTAGTATGTACTTGATCTAGAACAAGACCTGAAGGACTGACCATAGTATTGACAGTGAGTAACCTTGTCTGTCTGCTGCATATATATTTTCAAATACACCACTTCTGCAGCAATGTTTGGATAGGCAGAAAGAGACTGTGTTTTTAACAACGTAATACAAGGGATTTAACAGTTTTTGCAGTTATTGAAGCTTTAAGTCTGCAATCAATTATTGAATATTTATTTGTCATTTTAGCAAAGTGACAATTAGATTTAGAGTTTATGCAGTATATCCCACTCTGTGACAAGCTTGCAGAATTCCACTTTCCTCTTCAGCTAGAATGAGTAATGGGTTTTGATGGTGTGCAATATATCATTAGGGATTTTCTCCCCCTTTACTATTTATGTAGGGATGTATTCTGAGCTTGGATCAGTGAGTTTTCCTACCTTTCATTAAATGTTGCTTTACTGTTAGTTACAATTCTAACAAACTTATGAGAGCCTGCTTTTTGTGCTCTCCCTCTGGTTCTGTTAGTACAGGTGGTGCACAGATGAGAACAATCTGCTTACTGCTTCATCCTGACGTATTGGTGAACTGTGTCTTTATCTACAAGGTCAAAGGAGTTCATTGACTGCCACGCCAACCTGAGGTTTGATAGAAGCAAATTCTTACCGTACTGGATTTTTGCAGAGGTTCTGCTGCAGTGCTTCTATTGCTGTAGGCAGATAGTTATGGTTTGCAGGTGTAGGACAAGACTGCTGTGGATGTCCTTGACTGCAGTGATGTCTGGTCTTGAAGGAAGCCTGCTGAGGTGGGCCCAAGGCTGGCAGGGGCACAGTTTGGCGAAGTCCTCCGCTCTGCTCATTTTACTGGGGACCATATGCCATGTGCTGCCCTCCTTTTTGCTTCTCTCCTGCTCACTTGGGTATAGATATTGTCTCACATTTGACCCCTTTCTCTCTGATTAAGCTACTTGATGTGTATTGCTGAGGTAGCCAGGGGGTAGGGTGGGTGAGACTCTGCCATGGCAGGGGTCAGAGAGGAGGGGGGTTTTACCAGTGCTGTCATTCCTCCTGGGGCTATGGCAAGTGATTTTTCATCTACTACAATAAGGAGCCCTTCTTTGGGTTCTGTATGTTACAATGACGCTATCTTGAGAATAGCATTTTGCTAATTCTGTTGCGTTTACAGGACATCCCGAAGGTTAAGTAACTGGAGTGATGGAATGTGGTTATTTCAACATAGTGCTGTGCTTTAATGAGGAGTCAGAAGGATATTGTTCTAATAGAGGCTACAATTGTGATTAAGAGCCTACAGAAACCTCTTTAATTACACTGTCAGCAGTCCACTGCTGTTGTTGGATGAATGCTTAGTGCAAACTGCATAGTGAAGGAAAGATGGTAGGGGGTTGCATCTCGTTTCTTTTGATCCATCCAGCCAAAAAACCTTTTACTGTTTTTTAGGTCTGGAACTAAATGTAACAGCAACAGATTTCATACAAAGGCCTTTTCTGTCATTATGGTTTTGTGCAATATTTCCTTTTACATGTGTATGTACAGACTGTTTCATTGAACAGCATGGTAAAAGTTTGGAAATCAAAATTTATAGTACAAATGAAATACATTTTGGGAAGCTGACACTTAAAATGGAAATAGTGGAGGAAAATGAACATATTGAACCACCCACTTGACTGCTTACTCATTCTGTTTCTTGACACACTCAGCTTCTGCTGGGTTTGCTACGGCACCAAGATGGCAAGAGATGATTCTTCATTTCCTTGTCCCTTGCATTGCTGTTCATGCTTGATGTAAGTATTGTTAAATGATCCTGATGATCTTGGAAGGCTGCAGGGAAGAGCAGGCATCAGGTATGGACTCTGCTTTGTTTCCTGGTAAAGGGTAGATATCAGCTGTGTAATGGAAGTAACTAAGGAGTTCTTTAACTCTTTGGCTATATGTGCAGTAATTTTTTTTTATTTATTTTTAAAAATAGATTCCAGAAAGCAAAGACAACTGTTCCAGGGCCTGATTCTTAAAGCTTTCTACAAGCAATTGCCCCATCTCTGCCTTCTTGGGAAAGCACAACTTCCAACGACAGCATCATATGCTTTTCACTACATATATTTTAAACTACAAATTGAGGTGAGCTCAACTGGTATGACTCCTCATCTAATAGTACATGACATACAAAAAACTCTTTCAGATAGTCTTAGAGTAAGGTCACAAAGTCAGGCATTCGACGTGTAGATGCTTGTGTGCAATTACGCCTTTGAAACTTGCTCCTGACCTTTCTCCAAATGTTGGCAAGGCAACTTCTTTTTCCTAGCTTTCCTGCTGAATTATTTTTGTATTTTTAATTTTTTTTGTTCTTTAAAGGCAGCTACCATATAGGGAAAATACCAGCTCAGAGTTGAAAGCTGGCAAATATAAAAGCAGCTGAAAAAGGCAAGCTTTTGCTAGTGAGCAGAATTATCAATAGATGGCTTCATTGGCTTGGCCTTTACTATGAATGACTTCTGAACATACGGTTCAAAGATAGCTCAAAATATTTTCTCAACACTATCTAGTCAGGGTTTATCTAACAGCAGCCTAATCTGCTGAAAAAAAATCTTGAAGACAATCACAAGAAAGTCAGCATCAGTTTTGCTTTTTCAGTTTGCTCACAGCCTGTGTAGGTGACACTGATACCCTCGGATTCAGTTTCACGAGTAATGGGTTTGCATTAACATTATAAAGCTGTTCTGGGGTGTGAATAAGGTGAAAGAAAAAGCATCTATGCTCAAATGCAAAAAGCCCATCCTATCTTCCCCGCATTAGGAGAGTATTTGTGGCTCCTATTGTCCCTGAAAAATTCTGTTTTCTACTGAAGTTTTCAGGTGAGCAAGACTGTAATTTTGCTTACATGCACACAAAGCTTTGCTATTTGATTACTATTCTCTAGGCAGCAAACTGCATACAAGTCTCAACTGTGAAAATTTCAAACAAAGCATTCTGCTGAGCTGGTAAAGTCATCTTGGTCTTCCAGCCCTTTTCTGGGAGCCATGGCTGTCACCAACAACTGTGGTTTACTGGATGAAGGGAATGTGGTCCCTTAAAGGTAGCATCACAGGGCTAAGCTGGGCAGCTCTGGTGGCAGGGTGTTGGGAATCAGATGATGTGTAAGGCACGGCTCAGTTCTTTGTCCACAGCAGAGAATGTCGTGCTTTAAATGATGCCTGTCTTCCCCTTAAGGAGAAAAAGCTGTAGACCTGTTTCTTTTTAATTGTTTGTGAGAAAAAAATAGCATGTACAATACCTTGTCATTACCCACTCGGCCTACTCCAGGGGTGTAGTGTGTTTTCACAAGCATGTTTTGTTTAGGTGAAATAGAGGTATTGCTCATTCTTACTGAATTTTTCATAGTCTGGAGCAAAGATAATTAACACAGAGATAATACATCATCTTAGTGCTAATGCCTTGTTACAAATATAAGCAATTGGATTAAGAAATGAGGGAGAATGCATTTACTTCTTCCCAAAGCCCTAATGGTTTGGTTAAACCTCCCTGACAACTGATCAATATTTCTTCACTTAGACGTACTTAGTTTGTTGTACTCTGGTGAAACAATTAACAGCCTCTTCTGGGTGCATTTGTCTCCGCCTTTCAGTTGAGAGGAGAGCATACCCTTGAATCGAGCTCCTGATTGTTCCCTGTTACTGAGCCTTCCATCTCAATGCAGAGGGGTTTGGGGGAGAGCATGGGCAGGCTCTGTGGAGAACAGGGACGTGAGGATGCTCTGCTTCCTATTGAGTGTCCAGCCTGGAGCCAGGTTGGAGCCAATCCCAACCAAGCCGTTGATGTGAGGGGGAAATGGGAGAAGGGGACAGTGCAAGGATGCAGTGCCAGCTGTTTTGTATTTCCAGTGGCCATGCTGCTTTGCTGATGGACAGACAGCTTGTGTTTGTTTGTATGTTGAAAGGGTTTTAAAGATGGGCAGAACCAAGATAGAGTTGTGTTGCATAATAAATATAGCAAAATGTTCAAATGGTGTTTGTAGTAGGGTTTTGGTCACGTGTGCATGATTATTTGCAAGAGGTGATTATTATTTTTCAGCATAGATACTCTGTAACAATCACTAACATTAAAAAAATTAACTCTTTTTGCTCGCAATGAAAATCTGAGGCAATTCTTACAGAGTGCTGCTGGACAGCCCATTTTTCAAACTGAGTTGTCTGAGTCTAATTTCTTCAATTATGTTCAAGTTTTATAAAGTAACCTAATAAGTTATACAAAGTTTAAAATAGTATCAGTTAATATATTTACTATCTCTCTTTGACTTAATACAACTAATTAAACAGTTATTAAGCTGCTAACACAGAAAACAAAACTATCCTGGAGTGCAGTGTTGTGTGAGGATATCTTGGTCAAGCTGTGTATATGAAGTTAAGGGTACCTTGGGACTCTAATGCATTACAGGGTGTGGCTGTTTTGTGTTAGTGTCTTGAAAAGCAGCAACACAAGGAAAGCCCAAATACCAGTCAGTAGGGAAAGGATAATCAAATGCTCTATTTCCCTGGTTTGAGTTTTGATCCGTGGGTCCTGGACAGTCACCAATGTCTGAATTTGAGCAACTTGGTGTGCTGAACTTGACAACAAGTGCTTACGCATCCAAAATGTGATCTTGTTTACTGTTCTCACTGCTGGGGCTCTGGGCAAATAGGTGCCACCTCCTCTGCTGAGGTGTAATAGGATTTTGCATGGTCAGTTGTGACAATACTAGGCTGTCTTGCTGACAGTGAGGCTGGGCAGCTGGATATGCCAAAACATGCTGAGTCAGCACTTCAGCTGTTCATCCTGCTCCCAAGCTGTGCCCTGCCAGGCAGCTGGGAGCACAGACAGCCTCCCTTTTTGCAGCCTGTAGCTCTGCCTGCCCCTGTGAGCCCTGAAGACAGAAAGAGGAGTAGGGTGTCAGTGTTGTTGTGACTGAGTCAATTTGCCAAAGAGAGCAAAGAGATGGGTGGTGAAGTGAGCAAAACTGTAACAAAGAGAACTTGATTTTGTTGTGTGTAAGGGGAGAAGATAGCTCACTGCTGTGGTGCAGATATCAGTTGGTCTATTACATACATGTATTTGCTCTGTGATGCTTAACAATCACACTAGAATTGAAATAAAAATTTCTTACAGTGGCTTAAACAGTAATGTGGCATAAAGGCTCTTTTTGTGTTGAGTATTTGTATTGCATACATGGGCAAGTAAGCTATTCAGTCAAGTCCTTTCAGAGAATCTTTGATGGAAAAAAAGCCTTTAAAAGACCTCTGAAATAGTACTTTGATTGTTATTGGCCTGTTTTCTTATCCTTTAGAAATACTGGGATAGAAGTAAATTGGTATACAGGAGTGTATTTTCAGGGGTTTCTTTCCTAATACTAGGCAAAAAACAAATAAACAGGCAAGACCTGTAAGTCATTCCCTTTGATTTTTGTGGGTTTTATTGCAATCACTTTATCTCACTTGAAAATATTTTTTCTGCCCGCAAACTGTGTGAAAAATGCATATGCAGCAAAAGAAATTGATTAATGCTCCTCAAGGGGGTAGTTCTGGCTATCAATAAAGCGTTGTCAATGTAGAATGCAAACAAACTGAATTTAGTATTTCCACCTGCCTAATCACATTTTGATGGTAACATTGGAAGAAAACCCATATAATAGCGAGAGCTTTCCCCAGAGAGGCAGGAATTTAAAGCCAATACAGCATTGTCTCCTAGTGCTGAACTAGCATCCTGTCTTTTATTTTCTTACTCTTCCAATCCTCACCTTAAGGTTGATAGGAGGCAGCATGATCTGTGAGGATTTACTCAGGAAATTTGCTCAGGGGCTGCTTTCCCCTCTGGACAGCAGAGTTCAGCTCTTCCTTCCTGATGTAGTGCTTTCTTTTGTGAGACAAGAGTGTCCTCATGTTGCCATACGGCTTTGGTTGTGGTTAGTAGGCTGTGCATAGACCAGGGACCCAGAATGCTGTTTAGGCAGATTATAGGCAATTTTTTCCTTTTTTTTCCCTTCCACCTCCTTTTGGTGTTTTCCTTTTTCAAGGTAGGAGGAGACAATTATACTGAAGAGAGGCAGAGATCTTTGCTTCTTTGCAGCCATGGGGAGTTGTGGCCACCATGAATCTGTGCAAATGTGTTCCTCTGCCCTTGATGCTGGGTTTGACAGCTCTTGGGACCTGGTGAGACCCTCCTGTCAGAGCAGCATACATGCTGTGATTTGGTTTTTGGACCCTTCTTGGCTGTGGAGACTGTAGTCTTAGTATTTTGTTTGTTTGTAGTCTAGCACAGGGAGTTTGTATATCAAAGTATAGTGGATTAGGATTGCCTCCAAAACTGAGTGCAATAACTATGCTAAATATTTATTGTGGCTCTGCTCAGGATAATCTGAGGTAAAACTATGTTTAAACCCAGCTGAAGATCATAGAAAGCGTTTCCAGCTTTTTTTGTTAAATCAATTCTGTTCCTTTACAATTTTAGTGGTCCCTTGATGGCAGCAAATATGGCAGTCATTGACCAAATGACTGATATTTGTGTATGTACTTTGGAGCCACCAAGGCTTGGGACGCTTAGGCAGCTGTGAGATCATGGCTTTTTTGTGCTTCTGCCTACCTGGCTGGGTACCCCAGGCTGCACATTAGTGTTAGCATAAAGATCACCTTGCAGTGTGTGGTGTTGTGTGGGGTGTTGGTGGAAGCACCAGAGGATTTGCAGGTACCAGATGAAAACACAGAATGTACTTCTGGGGTGGCACTGTGTGAACCTGTACAGTCATAGACGTCCTGTTTACTAAAATAGCTCGTAAAATAACTCTTAAGATCAAGTCTCATCTAAAGAAGCATCATCTGTGGCTATTGCATATTGATATTCCTAAGGAAAAAAGCAATTCCTGGATACCTTATTGGTTGCTGTTTGTTTCTGCAATTTAACTTGAATCATGATGGACAGAAAAAGCTTTTTGGGTTTTGTTTTGTACTTTTTTTCTTTTCGTCTTGAGTAAATAAAACAGCATTTGTAAACACTTTTTTCTTTTTTATCTGTGGCTTTTAATGAAACAAATCACATGGTACTGTCACCTCTGCAGTCCCTGCAGTCCTTCATCCTGTGCATACAAAGGACAATATTCAAACCTGTACTGTGCTGTAAATTGCTGCAGAAGCAGTCAGCAGGCAGTGACCCAGACAGTTCCTGGTGGTGAGGGAGATGAATGGAAAACTGAGAATCCTTTTGTGGTTATGTTGTTTGCTTCTTGAAATTGGAGGGACTATTTCAATACTGCATGCTTCCTTATTTCTGCCCTCCCTCCCCTTCCCCCAGGATTTAAAATATTTAACCTGCTAAAAGACTTTGGTTTGAAATCCCCTAAGTGGGAAAGTGCTGATTGTTGGCAAGTTCAAGTGTAAAATTGGTTGTAAGTACTTGTGGGGGAACAGTGCAATGGAGCCAAACAGTACACTGAAAATGAGAGTACTCTAAATCAAAACACGTTTGTTAATTAATGTTCATTGCTGGTTTCTGAGAGCACAGCTAGTAAACATGCAATCCAAAGTCCATTTAAGTCAATCAGCAAAATCTTACTGAAATTAATTTGGGCTGGATTTTTAATTAATTCCTTCTTCCAAGATACTTTACCTTTAATTTCTGTTATAAGGTGTAGATCTCTTTTCCTTGGATGTTTCATGAACATGATTATATAGTGGTTTTATGTGACTGAGGCGAACCAGATAAATATCTTAGCCATTAATTAATATGGAAATCTATAATTAACAAATTTTCATTCTCAGGAAGGAACAGACAAATGTGGATTCTCTTCTTTGCATTTTTATATATTTAAAATAACCAAAGCATTAAAAAAGGGGAATTAAAGGCAGTATTTGGGGAAAACCTAAAGTAAGTTAATACTGCTGCTTAAGGCTTGCTTTTACCTTGTCAGAATTGCGAGATGCTCAGATTAATTTCATTTATTTTCTAAGCTTAGTCTGGCCCATCTGTAGAGATGAGGGTTAATCCACTGAAAAATTGCTCTGCTCTGTTCTGCATTGTGTGCTGTTAAATCTTGCAGGATGGGTTTGGTAGTTGATTATATTCCATCATTCTTGTAGTGGTCTGTAGGTCTGATGCTGTGCCCTGACATCAGACCATATAGTGTCGACACATTTTTCGATTTACCCAGAGCTATGCTGGTACTGCTGTCTTGCAGTACTGGAAGCTTGTGCCAGAGCTGTTTGGCATCCTTCTTTCCAGCTTTCCACATAGTGCACTCTCTCTCTCAAGCTCTTCTCCCACTTGTTTTGGAAGAACATGCTGGATATTTCTCTCTTCACTATTTCCACATAATTTCTATTTCTTGTGAGGGCCAGGGGAGAAGTGCTGCTCTTTCATCCAGCCTGTAAGGAGGCTCACTGCCTGGCCTCTGGGGTCCTCCAAGGCTGCTCTGTCTTTGGAGCCAGCTGGGTTATAGCTCCTGTTTGCTTGAGGAGGCAGTTCTCATCCTTGTGAGGGCTTGGACATATGGGGCATTTTGCCATGTGTGGTGTTTCTCTTTAAAACTCACCTAAATAATTGAGCAGGGATGTGTTTTCTTTTTTCTCCCATAAACAAACAGCTTTTCCTACATTAAAAGATCATCAGTGTGGTGGTGAAGTCAGCTCTTGGAAGGGATAATATGGCAGATTATTGCCTGGGTGGTCATGCCATGGTTTACCACATGTATATGTTTTAATGCTCTCCTTTGTGGTTACATTGGCCACACAGAATGTTTTCTCTGAGGCTTCCATTTAACCAGCACACAGAAGTGGCTCTTTTCCTAATGATCATCTCTTACTTGTTTTTGTCATTGTTGTGTGTGTACCCCAGACTGTATTTCCTATGTGCTGTTGAAGTGATGTTTTCAGGATAGGATTATTAACTAACTCATGAGCTTTCCCTTGGTTCTCATGAGTATAATAGCTTAGTGTTTCTCAGGCAATAATTACTTGGGCCTGCAAACTGAGGGCATATCTTTAATTTTATAAGCATAGTAACCAAGACATGGAGAAAAGAGCATTACTTAGAACCCAATTTAAAAGGCTTTTGTTTTGAAGAGTCCTTAGTATTATATATCTGCAAGAATGGATCAAAGAAGGGGGGGTCATCATATTTTTCTGACACATGAAGACAAGGAAGAAGAGCTGGGTTTTTTCCCTCTAATGACCTTCTTGTAAATTGCAGAGCTGTCTGATTTGAAATTCAGCTGATGAAAGACAGCACTTAATTTGCACAAGGTGGAGAGTGTTAAGTAACCTTAGCAGTAATCAGACCCATCAACAATTAAGTCTCTGTTTTATCAGGAAGATGCCTGCTCTTTCCCTGCTGTTCATCTGCTTCAAGCTAGTGATGGTTGCACGCTCACTTGTGGCAGTGACAGATGGCTGCTACCTCCTCCATACCAGCTACAATCCTTGCTGCTCTGAAGTCTAACAGGTGGCATCAGGCTGCTGCCCCCTTTTCCTCCTCTGAATGTTGTCTGCTGGAGCTGCCAGGGCATTTTGGATGCATTGCACCAAGCAAGGCTGGCTAACCTGTGCTGTGGGAGTGGGTGCCCAGGGCAGCTCTTGGGCAGCCTTGGGAATCTTTGCATGTGATGCAGAATGGCACCATGGCCTGGTGTTCCTGTGAACTGCATTGCAGGAGAAATCCACTTACCATCTTATTCAATGGGATCTGGTACTAACTTCTCAGTTCAGTCAACCAATCAGCATTTTTGCATTGTTGTCCTGGGACCCAGAGTAAAATGGTAATAATTACATTTAGCCGTGGGCTTTTTCCCTTATGAAGTTACTTGTTTTGCTTTTTAAGGAGCCTAGGGACTCAGTGGAGGGTTGTATCTCAATCCAGCTTTGTGTCTGTGACTGTGTGAAAACGGATGTTTGCATATTGATACAAAGCAGTTAAATGGGGACCAGTTAGATTCATAGTTGCTTTTTTTTTTTTTTTTTTCCTTTTTTTGATGCCAGAAGAATGTAAAGGGCGATAATGTAAGGAGAGTGATGGCTGGCTCATCTGGTTGTAAATGCTTCCTTACTAAAATATAATACACATCCAGTGTAGAAACATACATCATGGTTCACAGTGAATCATGTTGTGAAGGCCAGTGGAAATGATATGGCTGTATTAGCATGTGTTCTTTGGGAATAAATTGAGATGTGTATTGCAGTAACACAGAGAATGTGGGGTCTTGGCGGGGTTTTGTATGTATGTGTTAATTTTTCATGTAGGCTGGGCAGGTAAGGAGGACTGTTCACCGAGCAAAAGAAATTCAGTATATGTGTTTTGTTTCATCAGTTTCCTGGCTTTATATGCTTGAGTCAAAATTTCGCAGCACCCATGACTGTGTAACAGTGTTGGATGTGTACTTAGCATATATTTATTCAGTACCATTTTTTATAACTCGCTGACATTTATTCTTTCTGTTCCTTTGTAAGCTCTCTGTTGGTTGCAGCATGGTGTAACTTCTCTTAGCAGGCAGGATTGAAACCCTTCTGAGTCAAGCCACTCATTTGCATTAACACATCTCCTCTTGCTGATCGCAAGACACATAAATATGGAACAAAATGAACCAAAACACATAAATAGACTCCTGCAGCTACTGATGTTAATAGTAATTTACAGTTGTTTTTTATTCTAACTCCTCATTCTACCTGCCCAATCATCAGGGTTTCAGTTCCCTCATGGCCCTGGTTCAAGAAAGCACTTTAATATTAGTCTTAAGGATATTGTTATTCAAGACAAGCCTTTTAATGTTTTCCTGGTGTTAAACCCTGTAAGAGCTGGATTTAATCCCTTGTTTGAATTTCTGCATGTCCTTTTCTATTCTGAATATGGATGCTTTTTAAATTGAAGCCTGATGGGTAACTGTCGGGAAAGAATACTTCTTTAGACCTCATTTGATATTTTGTTACATAAAGAGGGAAAAAACAACCCTTACCGAGGAGGCAATTTTTCCCATTTCCCAGTTTTACTTTTTATTACTTACTGTGTTGTTGGTAAGGCCAGAGATCTCTGCAGTGCAGGTGGTGGTTCCAGTGCTGAAACAAAGCACACACAGATGAGTGCTTTGTCCTTCACCCAGGTAATCCCTTCTGAAATGCCACAGCCTGGGAAGGGCAGGGAGGCAGTGGGGCTGGCTGGGTGGGCACAGAGGGAGCCAGGCACCAGGAGCTGCTGTCCTGTGCCTGCCATGCACCCAGCCAGTCGTTCCTTCCTTCTACCAAGCTCCTCAGGGCTGCTGTCCCTTCAGGGGAAGGCTGCTGTAGGCCAAAATGACCTTGTTTCCCACTGCCTCTACATCCATTTTGCCCTGTTGGTGTTCAAGTCATTAGATTTTCTGACTGCTTTTCTGATTTAGATCAAAACCCTCTGTAAATTAAGTGGAGACCCTTGTTTTCCAGTTTGGCTTGAGCTGGACTTGTTTTTAAAGTGTCCTCTACTGGTATATGGGGAGGGTGTTCAGTTGTACTAACTGGTTCTTAATTAACTCTGTGTTAATTAGGTGGGTCAACAGTTTGTCCTGTTGCTGGCTGTTCTGGTGTTGTTCTTGAAATAAAGATAAAAGTGTTTGCAGTAATTTTTTCTTCAGAAGTTACTTTTTATGCAATGGAGATGCAGACTATTCTGATTTTGCTTTTATAAATAAGAAATAATACACCTCAAGTTCTTAGTATTTTGTGCACTCAGTCAAGTGATCCAAAAAGCATGTAGCTGTGCCATTTATTACCTTCATTCATTGCTCTATTACCCTTTGTTCATTGCTGTTAAGCTTTGTAGATGTTGCATACAGGTAAGTGATTGCTGTGCAGTTACATTTTGATTAATGTGCTTATCTGGCCAGAGTGATTTTGCTTCCTTGTTTTTCCACTGCTTCCATTTTATTTTATACTCAAATACCCAAATCACAAAAGATACACACTGTGGTGCAGAAGCCTGAAATTCCTGAGACTGCCGTACCATGTGTCATGTTTTCAGTGTGGGAAAGCAGTGAGGATGGGCAGTGTGTTTTGCCCTACTGCTGTCACCTGCCCAGGCATGCTGGGTGGGCACAAGGCAAGTGTCTTCACAAATCTTAGAGTACCCTTTGTTTAATTTGGATTTATTTTTTTTTCCTCAGAAGAAGGGGCAAAAAAGAAAAGGAAAGGAAGGGATGAGAGGGTGTTGGAGAAGCAGAGGAATGGAGGTAAACGGACCAAGAGTTTGTTTCATTAATGTACTGAGAAGCTCAACTGGAGTGGCACATACAACTTTTGGAGAACTTGTTCTCTTAGTGTAGACATGTGTCTTCTGAAATATGGAGATGCTCAGCTGGAAGGGAAAAACTGCTTGCAATATGGAGTCAATGTGACAGAGGAGATTTGGAGAGAGATCTGAGTATTAGGGTAAAAAGGCAAAATCCTGGAAAATAGGTGTTGCTGTCCAAAAAAAAAACCCAAAGAACCAAAGTCTTCTACCTAGAAAGGGGTATGCAGGAAGATACATAGCAAGAAAGACAGTCTGGACAGATGGAGCTAACAGGAGAAAGCTACAGGAGTGAAGGCTTTTGGTGGTTTGGAATATAGGAGAAGAAAAGCACTACAGAATTAAAAAGTTTGATTCACAAGTTTTTTGCCTCATGACCCTTTAAGTTATACAAGTCTTGCAAAATGGAAATCCAGAGGCAAATTGATTCATAAGGGAGAGCATGAATAAATGCACATCACATTCTCTAAACAATTTGCAGAGGGACAAATGCAAGATGCATTTGGTTTATAATCTTCAGAGAAGACAGTTGGCAGTGAAGACCTTAATAATGCCTCACTAGTGTAATAGGGAAAATATGTATTCATCATCTAGGGAATCAGTGCCTAATGATTAATAGCAGTATCAATGTGTGTATATATACTGCTGTAATAGAATTCACTGGCTGAAGATAAAATTGGTTGTTTCCTGTTAAATATCAAGTTATTGCTAGTTTAGTCAGAGTTGTATTTGTAAGTAGACAGCACTGTTTACTTGTAAAAACAACATGACACTAATTTTGTGAAATGCATTTATGGCAGTTTCTCAAAGCCAGATAAATAGAGCTGAAAGAGAACCTGGAATTTTTGTCTTGTCTCCTTCAGTTATTTGTACGTGAATTCAGTTTGTACAAATGTTTTTCTTAGCCTTATCATGAAAATGAGCATGCAGAAAGTTCAGGAAGAGGGAAAACCACTTTTAAGTCACATTCCCAAGTGTTTTGCTGATCTGTAGTGAAGAAAGACAGACAAACACTCTGATCTGTGTTTTGTTGGCCCCTGCAATAGCATGTTAGTTGCTTTCATGTAATTTAAACTCTGGGTTTGCTACTTCTTTATTTTATTTGAATGTGCAACAGAAAATGAATGAAATTGAACATGTTTTGAGCTGATATTCTCAAGTTGTCATTTCAGTAATCAAAATTGGGTTGCTTGCCCTAAGGGGCCCTGAATATTTATTTAAATTAAATTACCAAAGCAGCACAGTTCTGTGCAAGAGAAGGAAGTGCCTTAATGAATACAATATCATTTTTGGATGTTTGTTAGCTTCTCAAAAAAGTGTCTCCAGGAATGTCTGCCTGGTTTAGCTTGGAAGGGCAGGATTTATATTACAGACACTCTGAAAACTAGACAGACAAATTACCTTTTTGTTGTTTAGGTTTGAGAGTTTGGGTGGCATTTAACCATCTAGGATTTGAGTGTTACAGTGGGTTTAAGACTGCAGAGGAAGCTTCTGTATAGAGACTATTCTTGGTTGTTGTTAACTTTTTTGAGCTGTGGAAGGTATCCTGGCACCTCTGCCATTGCTTCACCTTGCTGGAAGCTGGAAGTCCCACCAGCAGTGCTGGTTGACTTATTTTTCTCTGTATTTCTTATATGTAGTTTTTGCATCTGGCATGTTTCTTCCAGACCAGCTTCCCAGAGAAGCTTTTAGGCTCAGTATGAGCTGGTGCATGGGCAGTACAACCCACAGGGTTTATCATGGGCTCTTCTCTTCCAGTAAGTTCAGGTGGCCTTGAGCGAGTTATTTAATATCTTCATGCTTTTGTTTCCTCTCCTACTCTTTGCCCTTGTCTTTTGTTAGTTGGGATGGTATCTTTTACTGAGCACAATGGAAAGCTTGTGTTAGATGGGTCATCCAAGTATTATTGTAATTCAAAGAAAAAAGAGAGGGATTTTTTTTCCTCTCTATTTGAAGAACTTTGACCATGAAAAGCACTAATATTGTGTTTCTACTGTTACTTTACTGCTGATATTCTTTTTGTTCAGCTTTTCTCTTTATTTTGGATCAGAAAAACATCTACTTTATGCAAATGCCTGATGCTTCCAGTTGTTGACCAGATTGGGAGGACGGAGGAAAGAATAAGTAATTCAAACATTATTTTTACTGAATTAAAGGAAAATGGGATTTTTAATTTTGGGTCAAATACAGTGGTTTTGATGTCAAAATAATTGATTCCGATGTATGTGAACCTAATTGTGTTGACATTTTCAAAAGTGTGTTGGTTTCCCCTTGCAGAGGAAAGTGACGTTCTCAAATCGGGGGCAGAAGTTACATTCCCCCCTTTGTGCAAGCTTGAACTAAGGGCAGCGTGCAGGGTTTTCATTCCTGTTGGAGGGACTGTGGAGCCAATTCCCAGCACTCCAATGGCAGGCCATGAACAGCCACCAAGATCCTTTAGCAGGTTCAGAGTGGGAATGGAAGCTGGCATTTCCACAAGTCCTCATGCAGGACGAGAGTAGTGCAAACAGGATCATGTAGATCCTCTGCAGCTGGGGAGGGCTGGGGTTGAAGGGTAAAAGGGAACAGTGGTTTGCAAATCTAACATTAATTTGTTAATGGGCAGGTGTTTGTTACACGTGCTTGAAAATTTATTGTTGTGGAAATATTTATAGTTTATTTGTTTATTCTGGAATATTATTCTGGAATAGATTGTTAAGAGGGTTGTTTTTTTTTTTTTTTTTTTTTTTTTTTGTGTACTGTTTTGCTGAATCTGATAAGCCAAACATATTCAAAACATTTTTTCTGTTGTGTGTTTCAAAGTGTTTGGGAAAATTCACCCTGTTATTTCAGTTACTCCGAAGTACAGATTTTGACAAAGTGAACTGTGTAAAACAAAAGTTGAAAAATATTAAGTCTGGTTCTCATTTTACAGAAAAATGCCAGGTGTCTTTTCTACTGGCTGTGCATTTAATAAATTAAGTCAGTGGTTACATGAATTAAAAATAAGACTGTTAGCATAAGACTTTGTGATAATGTGAAAAAACTTTTTCATTTCCATTGCATTTCCTTGTTTGTAGTACATGCAGCACAATAGTCATAGAACAGTAACAGTAGTGAACTGATTATCATTCACAAAGTAGCTGAGACTGAGGAGGTAGAAATATGGACTGGGAATGACATTTATAGTGTTGGTGTGAAATACTCATGGAAATCCACTTCTTCCATAAATATTAATTTGACATTGCTTTAGGATTTAATAAGTGGAATGACTCAAGATGATAAAGATGCTTTATTACATCTGGATAGCCTTAGGAAATAGTTCTGTCTGCTAATAAAAAAAGATATGAAACAGATATGAAAAGATTATAAGTTATGAAAAGTAAAAAGAGGGTTGAATGTAAAGGTAATTGGTATTTAGAGTATATAAAGTGAAGTCACATTTTTCTTTTTAACTTACATAAATGGAGTCAAAGCCTATTCTAAATGACAAGAGAATACATCTTGATTTCTTTCCATATTTTCCTCATGTTTTCAAGGCACCTGTGCTCTGAGTTTAAAAATGCTTTAACTGAGGAACCAAAATAACTCAGAGGTGACATTTTGCTTCAAGACCTGACTGCTTTAAAGGCAGTTTATAGAATCATAGAATTCTTTAGGTTGGAAAAGACCTTTAAGATCATTGAGTCTAATAATTGATTCCAATCATTATCCCAACACTGCCAAGTCCACCATTAAACCATATCCCTGGGTGCCACATCTATACATTTTAAATACCTCCAGGAATGGCAACTCCGCTCCTTCATTGGGAAACCTGTTTCACTGCTTGACACCCTTTTGGTGAAGATATGTTTTGTAATATCCAGTCTGAAACTCCTCTGACACAACTTGGCCCATCACTTGTTACTTGGGAGAAGAGAGCATTCCTTATTAAGTGGACCGACTTGCAGATTTCCTGAAGTGAGTTTGCTGCAAAAGGGAAGTTCCCAGAGAGAGGAATGCTTCCAAAACTGTTCTTTGGTCTTTTGTTTCCTTTTGTTGATTTTTCTTGCCACGTTGTTTCATGGCATCCTCCAGGTCATAGGTTTGTTGTCATAGTGATGATACTCATCTTGTAAAACAATAAAATTTAATTTTTTGACAGCAGGAAGAGAAAGTAGATCAAGTTGTTGATAGGCAGTATCATGATCATTCTTCTTGGCAGGAAACTTGTACACATGATAAGTCCTCAAACAAAAACTAGATTTTTATCTTCTTAGGGAGATTTTAATTGAGTTTTTTATCAAAAGGCTAAGACTGTTTCAAGTTGTTTATTTTTCTCTTCTACAGCCATGAGTCCTTTTTTTAAAGGCACATGGTCCTACGTGTCCTTTAAAAAGAAAAGAAGCAAAAGAAAACCCCAAAAAACGAAAAACACAAGCCAACCCAAACTGCTAAAAATATGAAGTTAAAATGTTCCTGCCGTGTTCCTTGGTAGCTATTTTGGTTTGAGATTAATTATAGTCCAAAGGCCTCAACATCCCTTTACACCTGGTATTTATATAAAGCAGAGAATTGTCTTTATTCTCAAAAGCTTGTAGTCCAAGAGAATGGATAAAGTAGATATTTGAAGCAAGCACAGGGACTGGGGGCACTTCAGCTGAACCTGCACACTCAGTTCTGCCAGCATTAGCATGTACCCTAACCTCTTACTAGTGCAAGGTGCAGTTGCTCCTGTGGCTGTAGATAAATGGTTTGAACTTGTTTCCATATGAGGAGTTTGTTCATTGTAAAGGCAGACAAAGCTGCTTCCACCAGGACATCAGTTTGTCTGAAAATTCACTATTTGCTTATTGTGCTTTTGTTGTATAGATTTTATTTTTTATTTCTGGACTTCTGTCCCTGGGGTTCAAATTCTTCTTGCTGGGCTAAAGACATTTAAGAAAAGATTTTATTGCAAGTCCCAATTAAAATAGCTCAACCTTGTGGGAAAGTGGGAGAGGTAACAGCTGCAAGATCCCTCCATGAGAAAGATCCTTCCAGCTATCCAAGGACAATTCTAATACAATAGGAATGCCTGGAGGGGTATTCTACAAAGACAGTCCTTTTTAGCTTGTGAATTTATAATAATTTTTGACATCTGATACATAAGAATTGGGAAAAGTTTATTTGCTTAAAATCTTGGGGAGGTTCCTTTAAAAAGGTAAGAAATGTAATGATAGGGACTTCACTGTGAAACTGCAGTTAAAGGCAAACCATTTATATACTCTTGAAGGCAGCTAACTAGCTAGTTCTGAACATTCCCCTTTTTTTAGTTTACTTTGAAATAAAACTAATGTGACTCATCTACACAAACACCACCTTCCCGGAAACATACCTTTGTTGCCAGTGAGGAGCAGTGGTCAGTTCCTCTGTTGCAGAGTGCAGGGCATGATGTACTTCAACACCCAGGTCATTGCATTTCCAGGTGCTGTTGCCCTTCACCCCTGAGGGTGGTATTTTTAGTTATCAGTGTGGGAGAAAGGCTTAGATGGTTTCCATTTTATTATGAAACTTAATGATGTTTTCATTTAGGGGAGAAAAAAAGTTTTAGAATTAGCTTGGTTTTGTTTTGAGGAAAAAAATGAGTCTGACATATGCTCCTCGCAGCTATGAAATGTAGTTGGCTGGTCCCCTGTGCATATCCTGGCAGTGAGAGCTAATGATCTCTGAAAACACCAAGGAGCAAAAGTTACTGCAGGATCACAAATCAGTGCCTACTTTGGTCCTTGACAGGTCATTACAAAAAACAACTTCGTAGAAATGTGAAAAGGCTCTGCTACAGCAAACCATTTGTTGCATTTCTCTATCCCATGCTTTGAATGAATGCTGAGCTTTTTTGTTTAGCATATTAGGTGTTTTACTGGTTTTGCTCCCCCTTCTACCTCCACTGAAATTTAGATGCAGATGTATTTGAATATAGCTGTTTAGATAACTTCTTTCTCTCAGAACACCACCTTAGCACAAAAATGGAAGCCGGGTAGAGGTAAATGTGAATAAACTATAGTCCAGCACGTGATAATCCCTACTTTGAACAAGGTATAAAAATAGCCATAGCTACTTGTTCTTTTGGTTTAATACACTGTTAAGTGATTTCATGATCCACTTATGATATGCATGACTGAATTATTTCAAGGAGGAAAACCTAGGGACCTAGCTCAGAAGTGAGTCTTTTATCTCTAGGCTGAAAGTTCAACCAGTTTGTAAGGCTGTTATGGCATTTGATGAACTGGGTAGTCAATGCTGTCATTTGGCTAAAGCTTAGACATATCAGGGTTCTCAGGCATCCAGGAGAGGGCTGAGGATGGCTGAGGCACTGAACACTTTACTCCTCTTTCTGTTTGGGATATATTGCCTTGGAAATAGGACTGAGGTGGTATTTTGAACAATTCCTATTGCTGTAGTCGTGTGACTTGGCAATCAGTTCAGTCAGAGCACAGCAGCTGGAGGAGAAGGAGAGGCTCTGCCATCACATACACCAATCCTTGTTTTGATGAAGTAGGAAAATGGTATTTTAAATATAACTGAAGGTGGCTTTTACTTCCCAGTTATACTGCTCTACTTTTCAGCCTGCAGATTAATTTTAGGTTTTTCAAAGTATTTGTCAAGTAAAGTCTGAATATGAAATCTTATTTTAAGGGCCTCCTCCTTCAAATTAATTGGTTGAGTATAATGTTCATACATGATGCTTTTAGTTTTTCCCCAGATAAAGCTTTTTTTTTGTGTGTGTGTGGTGGTCATGCTCATATTTGGATTTTTTTGGTATCAATTTTATATATTAATCTTTGTGGAAGCAAGGAGTATTTTTAGAGGTGGCAGAAAATCACTGTTAGTATTCATCTTCTTGTTAATAGTTAAAACAGTGGGGAGAGGCAGTTAAAATAAACACTTGTTTTATTTCAAATCATGACAAAATAAAACTTTAAGCAGTATCAAGCCATGGAGAAGACTACAGCATTCAGACCTTAAACTGTGGTAAAGAAAAGGCTTTGTTATTTCTCAGAATGATTTGCCATCTAGTAGATTTTAATCTAGGTCTCTCATGTACGAGAGCCATCAAAAATTTAGCTACACATTTGTGATTGCAGGGTTCAGTATAATTTTTTCCCCTTGCAAATGATCTCCTTCAAAATAAAACTTAATTAATGTAATGCTGAGATACCAGTCCAGTAATGCCCTGTGCCTCTTCTCTACCAGTTTATATGTAGTAATGAATTAATTAAATTCTTCAGATTTTATAGCCAATACAACACATACTGGTTTCCATTCATGCATGCTTTATGCATGTCATGCTATGGGTATTAATGAGTTTATTATATATATAATATGTAATAAGATATATATTATATATCTTGTGGAAATCAGGCACGCTAGGATTTACTATGTGACAGAACTGCTTTAAAAGTAAGACCACACAATCACAATTTGTTTAAAAACAAAAAAAAACCACAACCAAAACACATTATACTTGTACTTATATTAAACTTTAAAAATGCGAAGTGCCACACTAATAAACTGTTTATTCTTCATGTTCAATATTTATGGAAAATAAGCAAGACAGACTAAAACATTCACTCAATTCTTAAAACCCAAATAAACCCCCCAAAATGAAGAAAAACCCCAAAAAAGTTTCTGGAGACTACTGCTGTTTGTGGGTGGAGACCAGAGAAAAGGAAAGCAGCTGGTAACACTCTAAGAAGACCCATATCTTGAACATGAAATGAAAATGTTAGCCTTACATCTTGTGCTTTTTTAAAAACCAGATTAGAGAAAAGAAGATGTGGCTTGAGCCATACATGCAATTTGTAGTCTTGGATGCTTTAGAATTGCATGTACCTATTAAAATAACTGAGAATGAAAAAGGCAGGGATTTACACAGATCAAGAGGCCTGTTAAGTAGAAAAGCTCTATGGCTTTCTGTATTGTAGATAAGAAAAATGGTAGTGTTGAGATGAAAGGAGTTTACCTACTGCTGGTTTTGCAATGAAAGGTTTATTGACTTTTCACAGACATCACATAAGTGTTCACTTGTTTTTTAATTTATTGCCTTGCTGATGAGCTTCTGAAGGGGCTTCTGTCTCAGTGCAGAGCCCAAGCAAGCTGTCCAAGTGCTGGTCTCAGTCAGCAGCCCCCCACAGCCTGGCACAATGCCTTATTATTTGAAGTACAGCAATGGGCCTGGGCCATCAGCATCCCTTGGATAAGTCTGCTTTAGCAAAAAATCATATTAGGAAGGTATTGTTTCTGAGATGCCTTTGCCTGTTTGAAAGGAAGCAAGTGGAGGCAAAGGCAGTCAAATCTACTTTATGGGATGAGAGCCTTGCTTTTGCAACTACAGCTCTCTGGCCCCATGAGCTGCCTCTGCAGGAGGAGGTACATGCCCTGCTGATGCTGCCCCAGCACTCTGAAATATTAACCCACCTAGGAGAAGGCCTTAGAACAGAAGTGTTGCAAGGAATCCTATTGCTGTGCTTTATTTGCTAACTTGTGTGTGAGACTGGTCCTGGTGGTTCTGGGAGAAGATAAAACCGAGATGTTTCTCAGAAATGTGTGTGCACTCACTTGTGTATACAGAGACCTGCATCAAATGGTTTTTCCATGTTTGGTGATGGAGTTTCTGCCAGGGCATTTGGCACGCATTTAATCAGGGATTAAAAGAGAAAGGAAATGTCCTTGTAAAAACTTCAGCAGTTAGGAAACACTTTGAAGTTCCATTGCTGTTGCTTTCTTCTTTGATCTCCAGATGTACTAGTCATTTTTATTCCCATGTATGTGCTTATTAATTGCTTTTATATTTAATGTTTTAAGGGGGAACACTGTTTTACCTTTAATCAGCAATGAAGGTGCTGTGATCCCATCAGTTCACTCCAGAGCAATAGAACTTACTCAGGAAATATGATAGCAAGTTTTAGATTTTTTTTTTTTCTTAGAGAATACTGACCCTGTAGCTGTCCTTGTAATAGTGAATCCACACCTTACATCCAGTTCCTTCTCCAAGGTTTTAACCTTGACATTGTTCATTACAGTACCTCATTGTAAAGTATTACAATTTGTATTTATTTTATCAATGACAGGGACTTCCCTACAGTGAGAGAACTATGGAAATATCCAAATTTCTCATGTTTGGTTAAAAAGAAGTGGGGGAGGAAGATGTTACTAATGCCTTCTGCTACAGTGATTGTTTTTTTTTTTTTTCCCTGGATCTGTCACGCTTGCAGTGTAATTCTGAAATACTTGCAGTGTAAAAGGGTTTACACAGCTTAGCACAAAGGCCCAACTTTGTGACAAGGCCCAACTTTCTACAGCTGTAGAAACCAGAACAGAAGGGGAGGAAATGGAGGTACAATCCAACCCAGTTAAGTTTTGGCTTATTAAAAAAAAAAGTGCTAATGTTTTTTGAGAGTTCCCCCCACTGTCACCAAAACTACAGACTTAAAGAAGTACAAATACACAATGCCCTTCCCTCTATTTGGAACAACTTCAAAGTGACTGTGGACTTGAACTAATAATTGAGTAGAGATTTCACATAGTTCACACTTTCAAATCTCCTGCTTTGAGGGCTACAACTTTATTTTTCTAAAAATTTTTCTATTAGCTAAACTCTGGGATTATACAGGTGGTAAGGTACTGAAACAAGTTGCCCAGAGAAGTTGTGGATGCCCCATCCCTGGAAATGTTCAAGGTCAGGTTGGATAGGGATTTAAGCAACCTGGTTTAGTGGGAGGTGTCCCTATCTGTGGCAGGGAGGTTGGGATTAGATGATCTTTAAAGCCTCTTTCAGACCAAACCTTTCTGTGACTCTTATGATTATTTTTTAAAAATCATTGCATCACTTAATGAGCTGTGCTTAGATCTGGTCATCCTAATTTGTGTTTATCATTCTTTGAGGTGACTTCTTTCCTATTTGGAATAAAAGGACAATAGTTTAAAAATATTTCTGTAACATTTTTTTATGCATGCAATGCAGTTCACTTTGTGGTGCTTGAAAGCCAATAAATAGTCCTGGCTGTTCTTTGCAACAGCAGTGTGCAGCAGTTGGGGCTGTTTGCCCTGAATTATAACACAGACTGTGGGACTTGATAAGTAGACACTGTGTGGGAGCTAGATAAAATTATATCCTTGGGATTATGCTAAAAATACATGTGTGAAAATGGTGTTTTCTTGGCACAGTTTGATTTAACCTGTCCTTGAAGATACCACACCTCTTATAGCCTGGTACTGTTTTATCTGGCTTCACAGATGACATATGGGGAAAATAAAGCACAGTGATAATGGCCAGTGTCCTGTGTATCTGAAGCTTTGCAAGCAGCAGTTGCACACTGTGTTTATAACCTCAGGCACTGCATGATTTTTGTACTTATCCCTGCTTGTCAGACCACGATTCCCACTGGGCCTAAGAGCTTGTTCGACTTCCTCTCTTAGGAGCAATAGAGGAAATGTCTGTTTTTCAGAGCATATTGCTGGAGCATTGCCCCTGTACCTGTTTTCTGCAGACTGTGTTTGGTTGGCTCAAAGTTGAAATAATGTTATGCAAACAAATAGGCACAGGAACACTCCAAAATAAACACAGCTTTTGTTTTGCATTTAAAAAAAAAAAGTTAATTGGAATATTTGCTGCTTGGAGATTGATGTATACCAATCAGTATGAAGTAAGAAAGATTTGACTCCTCATCATAAATCAACATGTACAGGTTGTTTACTCTCTTGTAATCACCATTATACTCAGATACTGTGTATCTTAAGTCTTTCCTAGGGTCTTGAGGCATGTGTGAATTTTCTTATAAAGACTGAGCCATCACCTAGGATCCATTTAGTCTTGGAGAGAGAGGAAAAATCTGCGCATTTCAGTCTGGCTTTACATCTCTGGAATATCTTTTATATCTACATTACATTGATGGTTTTTTGGTTAAAAACTAATAGTCTCACTATTTAGGGCAAGCACTACTTAAGTCAGCTCATAAAATCATAGAATATGCTGAATTGGAAGGGACCCATTCTTGAAGGACTTTTTAACAATCTTACGATATGCTTTCACGTTATTTCTTGTTTGTCCTTCCTGTAAGGGAAGCTCTGTTTCTCTTTAAATACTTCTGCTAATAGGAAAGAATACGATTTGCTAGTGTATCTCTTTTCCAGTTAATTTTGAGTTACTCCCTATTCCTATTAATTCTCCTTCCTTCTCTGCCATAACCACAAAACAGTCAGTCTGCTATGAAACAAAAATTAAAGATTAGAAAGATTAGAAGGCAGCAATTATTCAAAGCCCTTCTACAAGAGCTGTAATAAAAATTGAAATCCTTTATGTAATGTGCTGTATCCACTGAAGTTCTTTCATATAAGGAAACAGGCTTTTGCTGTCAGCATTTGTTGTGCATGGTGAGATGCTGTGAATTTGGATGAGTCCAAAAGGGTCAGGTCTGTGATGCAGCACGCCCAGGGCTATGAAACTTATGAGAACTATACAGAACATGTTTCTAAATGTTATCCCAGAATCAGTAGAGCACATATTCATTAGGTGGAGATGAATTAGGCTTTTCAAATTTCTCATTCATTACTGAGCTATTTTATTTTGTCCTAGACAGTGGTTTTCTTGTCTCCTATGGACAAGAGGTGCTATAGTAGGGTCTGGTGGCAATCAGGAGTGAACTGTGTGAAATTACACTGGGGAGCAAGTGCTTGTTGGGCTTCACTGTTTAAAAACCTCATAATATATTTCAAGGGAGAAACAGTCAAACACTATGTATTTAGGGTAAAGCAAGTCTTCCTGGTTTCAGCACCTCCAAAGCATTCTGGGCTGCAGGTTGTGTTATGGCAGTAGCCCTATGGGACAAAAAGAGAACTGAGGGGTTGGCAGTGATGGATGCTGAGCAGGGCAGGGATTTGGAGAGCGAAGACCTGATTTCAACCTGGGTAGCATGTGAACACAGACACACAGTTCATGGACTTCTATGGAACTTGTTGAAAGAAAAGCAATTTTTTTGTTACACTTATACTTCAGACTGACACTAGAAGCAATACAGGAACTAGTTGTTAAAAGTTGTTAAAGTTGTTTTCAAACCATTTTTTATACACAGCTGTTTCACTATCACTGTCCAAAAATCATCATTTTATGCTTTCATGAAACGTCTGTTCGTCTGTGGGAGAGGAGTGGATAGGCCATTTCTGCTGCTCTCTCCTGCTCATCATCTGAATAAATCTCTTCTGAGGGTTGAGTAGGGCAAAGGCCAAGATGCCATCAAGTTTTGCTTAAGGAATAAGTAATCAGTCTGACTCAGCATTTTTGTTTCTAACGATGTGCTTGTGTTCTCCATCCTCTTCAGGCACCTGGCTTATGCTCTAAGCAATGCGACAGCTTGTATTTACACTCAATTTCTGTGCATTTAATTTAGTATTCAGGATGTTTTTAAAGACCCATGTCAAGCATTAATTTGTTCCACAGGCTTAGAATGACTGGATTGTGGATGTGGTTGTAGCTGCTGATACTGTCTTTACTTCCCTGCAGGACAGGAGAGGTCATTCAAATGCTGCAGTAAATGTTGAAAAGCCTGAAGCCTAATTCCTGGTAGATTTCCCTCTCCCACATTCTGTGCCCTTTGAGATTCCAGTTTTGCTAGAAGTCATAATTATTTGCCAACTACTTTCAGAGCTCTCATGATCTTCATGAAACATTCTGGCACAGCTTGTCACACTGGAGCTAGTGCCTGGCTTCTTATGCTGGCAGGTGGAAATTATCCAGGAGTTCTTAAGTGTGCAGTATTCCTGAGAAGCAGCTTGTTTGTCTGGAATCCTACTTCAAGTTTTTGAAATACCCTCTTGTCATGCTGAATAATGTTATTGAATCCCAAGGTCAAGTTGAATTTTCTTTAGTGTCTTCTCTGCATAGTACCTGAAGAGTTGAAGGTATCTGTAGCTGACCAATGGTTTTGTCTTTTGATTTTGGAGTGCTTTTTTTTCAGGGATGGGGAGGTGAGAAGCCAAACCTTTTCAGAGAAGGATCAAAATTAAATTAATTGAGGTGACTAGTTTATGGTACAGCTTGCAGCTTTTACTTTCTACTTATTTGTCTGACCTCGTCATCTTGCCAGTTTGGTTGCAGTCTTGATTTTGCAGTTTCAAAATACAGTGGAATGTGTTGTGTTATCCCATGCAATGTTTACTTGGTTATAGTAGCAGTTTGCCTTTGATTCTAAAATCCCCATTGTACCATAAAATGCAATAATGTCTGCAGAAGAATTAATCATGTGAAGGAGGAAGCAAAACCAAAAACCATGGAGAATGCAGTAGGCCAAATCAATAAATGATGTGTTTATTTGCTAATTTTTTTCTGCGTTTATTTCTTCTTTCCTTTATTATTGTCTCCTTGTGGTTTGACAGAAAATGCTAGGATGGGAAGGATCCAACTTTGACAGAGGTCTATCAGCTCCCTCTAAATTGTTGCAAGGCAGTTGTAAATGTAGTGTGGTCAGCACTTGTGGTATATTTATACAAACTGAGTGCCCACTATCTATTTTGTTAGTTTTAGTGTTTTTTTGCCAGTTTGCCTCTTTTGCTGGCACTGCTGATTTAATTTCACAGGCTGCATTAAATCCCTCTTTTTTGTTTAAAAATATCTTAAGGGGTTAAAATATTAATGTATTATTTTTCTGTTACACATCTTCTGAATAATGCTTCTGGACACAGGTTTGTCCAGGTTTGCCTACAGAAGCAATCAAAAAACCACATTTCTTCCTAAAGGCTGTTGTAGTCTAGTTCAAATGCAGTAGCAATTTGGCATTTCACTGAATTATATCCAGTCATGTAGGCAAAGCTGTATCTCTTGTGTGCATTTTCTGCAGCCCTCTGGATTTATTTTGCTTAGAAAATCTGCCGCACTGTTCATTTGCAATTGCAAATAGCTCCATTGCAATAGCACCCAGAGGTGCTTCAGTAGAGCAAATACAACTTATTAAAAGATGGCCATAAATCAGTAGGTCTCCAGAGTAGATTTAGTGGTTTGGCTGTATTCCAACTGAAATTAAAATCACAGAATTGCCATTAAGTTTATTAAAAAAAGTATGTTGTGGAGATGAGAAGCAAAAAAAAAAACCCCAAGAACCATAAAATGTAGCCAAGATATGAGAAACTGCTATTATTAAAATATATGTGTTTTACATTGGGAAGTAATTTTTGCCAAAAATAGAAATGCCAGAGGCTTCTGCCAATACATTGGGGATTTCCCTAGCATTGATTTTTACAGGAAGATACTGTGGTCGCTGAGTAAAGAGTGACAGTAGAAAAGAGGGAGAAAAAGTAATGCAGGTTATATTGTGTGACACATGGACTGCTAATTATTTAGAGCATGCCACAGTGTGTTTGGGATTTCTGGCCATGCTGAAAGAAGTGAGGAAGAGTGACGGTGGCAGACACAAGATTAGTGTTTGGCAAGAGATGCTAAACAAAGGCTCTGGAGATCTCTGTGCCTTTGCCTTTGCAGGGAGTGGATATGGGCTCTCTCCTTAAAGGTCTGAGCAAACACAGCTGTGTGCTGAGCTGCAATGAATTCCAGGCACCTGCTTCCCTGTTGCTCACTTGGCACTAGCAGAGCTACAGGAGTGATGGGTGCTGCTGGTGTGGGCTGAGATTCTCAACATGGATAAATGAGGAAGTCTGGAAAAGCACAGCAAAATGTCTGGGTGGGACTTCATGGTTTCTGTGAAGAATTCATCTGCTTGCACTTGTGCAGAGCTCTCTGTAGTAATACAAGAGCCTCATGGTGAGGGCAGAGCAATCCCAGTTGTTGGATAGCTACTTACTGTTCCTTGGTAAATCATACAGGTGGCATTGAGGAGGTGTTACTGTTGTACAGGACATGTGCAGACGTCAGTCAGCCTGGACTGGGGGTGACCTGCTAGAAGGGATAACAAGAGAAATGTTTTGAGTGGAGAATGGCTGTCAGCCTTCAGATGTGATGCTTGGTCTGTGTTGGAAGGAAATACAGACATCTGGAATGGGAGGGAGCTGTTGTGTACCTTGTCCAGGTCCTGATCTGGCTGAGGTTTCCACAGTCCCAGGCAAGCATGGAGACCTGGCTTTGAGGCTGGTACAACTTACAGATCATAGAATATTGACAGGAATTGCAAGTACATTTAAAGATGGGGAAAGTAGCCAAATATGACTGCTTGAGACAGAAGGAATGTGAATAAGAGACAACGAAATTCAGCCTTGAATGTAATCAAGTGTATTGTGTGGTTCTCTGTAGAAGAAATCTGAAGCAGACATTTCAGTGGGGCAAGATATTTGACAGGCAACAGTGGTGAAGGAGAGTTTGGTCAAAGTTAAATGAGAGCCTGCTTTTAACTTAAAGACCTGGTTTATAAAGCTGTGGTATCTGCATTTAAAATGCTGTTTTATTTCTGTGCTTTTTCAGTGTCAGAATGACATAGATTAACTGGAAGGAGTTTAGATAAGAAAGCAATAAATAATTAAAATGTTGTAGGAGAGTCTGAAGAATGAAGCAAGTACAGATTAGGTTTGGCTAAGTGTAGACTGTGGAAAGCTATAAATCTACACCCCTTTGAGTGTAATAGCAAGGGAGGGAGTGCAGCATTGCTGCTGGGTACGTTTGTGCACATTGTTCTGGCCATTGGTTGTGAAAGAGCCCTGTGGGCCTGGCTCTGCAGGGCTCTGCCTGAAGAAGTCAGACTGCAGGAGCAGGACCTGCACTAAGCCAGAGCGTTAATAGTCATGAAGGCAACAAACAAGATGCAAAGCTCGGGGAATACCAGCTGCTACAGACTGAAATGAGAGTAATTCTGCTGTTTAAATTAGTTTAGCTTTAGAATTAGGCTAGAGGAAGATGATAAAATACCAAATATAGAGATGAATCACATGGAGAAGATGAGGATTAAACATCCCCCAAAAACAGAAACTAGGAAATGCAGGAGATTAAACTTTAGCCTTTCTTTTTAGTCTTTTGCATGAAGGCATTAGTAGGTATTGCTCATGGGAATAGAGCAATAATAATAATAATACAGAAAATATTATTTGATGGTGTTTTAATTTTTCAAAGTTCTATCTTGTTTGTGGTTTTTTTGGGTTTTTTTGTTTGTATTTCTGTTTGTTGTTTCTTTACAAGATGGAAAATGGACAGAGTTAGATTGGATGTACAGAGCTGCAATTTCATTACTGAACTGAGCTGTGCTCTCATAGATTGAATGGGTTTTTCCTTAGGAAAGTAATTAAGGAACAAAGCAGACTTGATAAAATAGCACAGTGATTTAAATCTCTATTTTTTTTTAAAGTTTTATGTTGCAATGTGTCTTGATTTAAATTAGCCATGTAAGTAATCTTGATGTTAAAACTCCTTCTGCTGTGGAGACTGTGAGTCTTGAGGCAGTTCAAGAGATTTCCTCTGTTTTGCATCATTTGCCACTGGTAAGGTTTAATTTATTTCCTAACAAAACAAAGAATTAAGAAATCCAACTCCAGAGCAAACAAGCTTTTCTGCTTGCTCCAAAGACTGTGTTGGCCACACTGATGTTTATCTAGGATACAGCCAAGGGCTCCTGGTGCTGCATCTGGGGAATCCTGCAGGATCCTGCCTGCCACCACCCACCCTGAGACTGCCTGCCTTTTGTGGAGCTGGCTTACAGCCACATCATACATCCTTCCTCAAGGCACAGGGCTGGCAGAGCCCCTAATGTTGTACCCACATGGCAAAGGCATCTGCAGCTTCAGGTGGAGAAAGAGGAAGCAAGATCTCCATGATCCTCAGATAACCTGTGATTTATGGTACACAAGGCTCTTACTGATTATCTGCTTCTACAGAGAAACTAAACCGGTGCAGTAATCTTTGGTCTGGTAATGCTGCCTCACATGGAGACTCCTGTGATCCCCATCCCTACTCTGCTCTCCAGAAGGGTATTTGAAGCTCTGAGAAGTCATCTCTTGTCTGTAGTTGAGGTCAAGACAATGGTTGATTGAAAAAGTCTTTTAGGACAGCTGCAATGGAGCTGATGAAAGCAGAGCCTCAAGTGTGTTTTCCTACCAAAAGCAGTGCCTCTTGACTAAGCTTCTCTACAAGATAGGATTGAACAAAGCCATTCCATATTTGGAACAAACTGCAACACCTGTCTGTCTGTCTGCCACAGCCCCTGCATTTGTTATCATCTATAAAGAATAAAAGGAAACAAGAAAAAAGGTACTTTGGGAAAGCAGAGAAGCACTTCATGAATCTGAGCGCTCACACTGAGTATTCAGCTGCACATCCTGAGATTCTGTATGCACCTGCTGTCAGATTTATGTAGAAAAGAGACCTTATATGGTATATTTACCAGTTCAGCTAAATGTAGTACAATCAACTGCTGCCTGGACTTCTCTGGATATTTGGCTGTTCCACTGCTGTGGTTGTGAAGGAAACACTGGTTCTGGTCTTGTGGAAAACTTGACCTATACAAACTAAGTAGTGTTACCACTGAAAATAGGTGGTAGGATAACAGTAGTTTTGGGATTAATCTGGGGACAGTGCAAATGGGATCTTTAAAATTTATGGTGCCTCGAGACCCACCCTCTTTGAAAAGCTTCCCAGTGATTGTCATGACCTAAAATGCCCCTTCCTCAGATCATGAAAGTGGGGCTGCCCCGAGAACTCTGCATTGTTTTAAATGCCATTAACTACTGAGGACAGCTGACTGTGATTTGGATCTGGAGGATGTTTGCTGGGGAACTACCTGTGGGTAACCTGTGAATGTATTTTGTGTCTCTGAGTATAGTGAAGGGAAGGCCACTTTGAGGATATTGGGATGGAGCTTCTGTCAGTCTCATGTGTCTGCAGTCTACTTATGGAAACACTGGCAAAATCTTAAGAATGTGGCATTTACTGCCAGCATCTGATGATTCACAGCAGAGCCATAGCTTCTGAGTTAGGCTGGATTAGGTCCTTATAAACCAACAGAACTTCTGGATGTAGCATGATGTGTAGATCTAATAGTCCATAAAGTTTGCTGGAATATTACCTGTCCTGTATGCGTAGAGGAGAGCTCAGCTGGCCTTTTTTGCAAGTTGCTTGTTTTTTCTGACTTGCAGATCTAACACTACTTTGGCTTCTTTATTTGGAAGTAACAGTTGCAGTCCTGGTTACGTACACAGATTCAACAACTAGGAGCTTGCAGAACTGCATATCATTTATGCTGATTAAAGATGAACCATTAATGGCTCAGGCTAAAGGAGTTTATTTTATAGTTGCCATTGGTTTGGGTTGGGTTCCCCCCTCTCACTGCTTCTTTATTTTTAAGACAAGTAACATATGTGTGCTATACAGGAGGTATTCCTGTTGTTTGTTCATACATTTCCCTCACATTCCTCAAAAATGGAGCAGTTAGATGACCTCAGGATGTTCTTTCACCCTGAAAGACACTGTTGACACTTCCACTGTGTGTTGCTACTTGGCAATCTCTGACTTGTTTAGTGGGTGTAAAAAGTTCATACTGATGAAACTGCCAAGAGTAAACTCAAGAACCTGAACATTTTTGTTTGCTGCAGCTTCCCATATTAGGATAAGCATTATTCAGTTTGGTTTGGTGCATATTGCCAAGGGGTAATCTATGGATGTTGGAGTATGTGAAGTGTGTGTTTTGAGGGTTCTAGAAAGGTTTGGTATTTGTAACAGATGTGTGTATTTTAGAACACAAAAAATAGTGTGCTTTTCATTTAAATGCTTTGTTTAGTGGATTCAGAATAGAAAAGGAAGATAATGTTGGCAGAGACCAGAAATAAACAGGATTGTATCACATCAAATTATACCAAATCGGGATAGGCTGCCGAAACAAATATTTATAATGGAAAAAACCCAAACTTGTGCCTGTTGGAACTTGTTGGAACAGACTGTGTTCAGGTCTTTCTTGGACTTGCCAGGTGATTGAAGGGAAAGAGGAAGAAATGGTTTATGTACTTTATTTCACAGTTGCTTTTACTGTTTTAAGATAGCACAGGGCAAAAAAACCTTTCAATGCAAAGGCTTTGGAATTTTGCCCAAAGGAAGTACCACAGAAAATATTCAATCTGTGTAGAGGCACAGGTATAGACACTCATGCCTTGATCCAATAAATGAAGCATGTCCATAGTTTCAATGTTGTTGTAGCATGTTTTAAAATTAAGCATATGCTGAGGGAATCTGCTGGACTGGGGATTGCTGCCAACCCAGGAGATTTGAATATGGAGTGTAGCCCACCCACCACTCTGCATTTGTATAGGAGGGACTATGGTCCAAATGTTTGTATTTGAGGGCACAGACCTCCCAAAAGGCGAACAAGTTTGCCATGGCATTTGCAGGATCCAAGTACATTGCACTCTGTCAGGGCTTTCACTGTGGCTAAATGCCACTAAAGGCTCTGGAGCTCTTGGAAGCAGCCAAGACAACTCCAACATTTGCTTAAGGATTAGCCCTTCCCATCCTTCAGCTAAGGCTGTTAGCATTAAAAATCACAAAAAATCTCTTGCTTGCAGTGCCGGATTAGAAAGGATAATTTATTAGCACTTTTTCTTTAAAAAAGTGAATTTGTTAGCTCACATTTTGTATTTACTTATTTCAAACTATGCTTGTTCCTGAGATTTTTCTTACCATGTAGGTTTGCTTTAGTTAGTGGTATCAAGTCAGAGCTTAGTGGAATGAAGGCACGAGCAGTTACCTCATATTTATTATTTTGAAAATGCTAAGCAGAAATGATAGCTGTTTTACTTTGTGGGTGATTTTTTGTTTTCCTCTTTCTGAAGCAATAAAATGGTTGTAGGAATTTGCAGGGATAAATATGATTTCCTGTTAGTCCCATTAGAAGAGAGAGGTTACCAGATACTTTTCTTTTATACAGGCAGGTTGTCTCTTATGATGGAAAGAAGATTTTTTGAAAATAATAGTCATGGTGCTCTTAGGCTACTGGTAAATGAACAGTAATGCATTATTAAAAGAAAATCAAGTGTTACTTTCTCGGTGCACTTACAATTAGTTAACTTCGAGCCGTTTCGTGAGTTACTTACCGCTGAAAATACAATAAAGATGCTCATTAGCACTGATGAGCCTTTAAAAAGGTTGGAGTGATTAGAATTAATGCCTCTGCGATGGTTTACAGAGGTTCTTATCTTTGGTTGAGCCTTCAGAAAAGCTGTGTAGAGGGTAGTAAAGCTGTTGCAAGCATTAGAGCTTTCAGTGTGCTCAGGTGGCTCCTTCCACAAGATAGATATGAAATAAAAAGTTATTATTGAAAAGGAAATGTGACTTCAGTCACATAAAGGATTGCTGCTAAATAAATAGTTATTATGGCTGAAAACTCACTCAGCTGACAGGGAATAACTCAGCAAACGAATGTCCCTTTTCATCTAAGGCATTGCTATGGGTAGATGTAACTTTGTTAATGCCTTCATTAAAATTAACCTCTATCTTGGAGAAATCCCATCTTTGGAAGAAAAGGCTTAGTTTTTCAGCATGTTTGCAACTCCAAGCAAGCTATGGCACAGTGATGGAGTAGCTACTTCAAAGTGGAAACAGGTGCAGCTGAGCCCATTTGAGAGCTGCAGTTGTGTTGTTGAAGTTGTGCAGGGGAGCTGCAGTGCTGCACCCCAGGAGTGCTGGGCTCCTGACACTGCTGCTTGTCCTCTGGGTGCCCCCTGCTCCCTTAACAGAGAAAACCCAGTTGGGCTGCTTTCAGCATAGAACTTGATATGTTTACCAGTTTTTCACCCACAAAATTAGTATGAAGGAGAGTAATGCACAGCAATGAAACAGTTTTTTCTTAACTGCACAGGTTTGAGAGTGTGTTTGACAGTTTATATTGCAATTTGCTCTGGCACGCTTTCAAATATTTGGGTATGCCAATAAAAAAAAAATCAGCGCTGAGGCTTTAAATCAGGTTGCAACTTCCATGTTTAAATAAGTCACTCAAATTGTGTTTGCTTTAAAGTAAACACTGGTGTGAAAAGGAAACCCCCTTGCACCGTCCTATTTAATACTGCTCTTGACTATAGTAGAAAATCCTCTACACACAGAGCACATTTGGCACATCGCTTAAAAATGGTGCTAGAACATGCCTGTTTTGCTGATAGCACAATTCTCTTAGTGGCAGCTTAACCAGTGTGAAAGAAAGAAACATGTACTCACTACCCAGAATATTGTGGGAATGGGAACAGCAACAACTTTACAGGTTAAAAAAGTACAACATGGGAATGAGGCATTCTGATTCTCTAAGCTAAACACAACCTTTCCCATCATGTTTAATGTCTTTTGGTAGATACTTCTTCCATAAACTTGTCTGATCACTTTTGAACCCTTTTATGTTCAGGGGTTTATATCCAGGCAGTGTTGCAGAAAAGCAATTCAAGAGAAGAGCTCACTCCTCTCCTTCCAAGTAACTTATGACCAACAGGAGGCAGTCACAAGAAGTAATGCCACTGACAGGCAACTATCACTCTGGGATGGTGTTTTAATTCTCAGACAGTAATGGGTGAAAAATGCAAGCCTACATAAAGGAAGGAGGTAATGCTTAGATCCATCTGAGATGAGACCCCAGAAATACAGGGTAATAGATGACTTGGCTTATGTTTTTCCCTTGGAAAGGAGAATTTTTTAGGCTGCTTGGATAAAAGGTGGAATGTTACCTCTCTCATATTTCCATGTGTATGTTTACTCTTAAAAATGGAGGATAACAGGTCAGATTTTAGGAAAAATATTCCTACACCCCCCCACCCCAGGGCAACCCAAAAGTGGTGGGGGAGTTTTTGCTAGAAAGTGATGGTCCTTAAGGTTAGCTTTCTTGGACTTTCTCTAAAAAAAACTAAGTTATGTGATTTTCAGAAACTTACAGGAGTATTTAAAACCCACATATACTGAATGAACTTCATCCTGAAGTGTAGAGCTACTGTGGTGCTACCCAACATGCAAAGAACTCATCAAATTTTGAGAAGCATTATGTATCTTCACAACTGTCTTTTTTGTGGAATATTCCCTATAAACTCCCAGGTATGCACACTTGATTGTTAAGAAGTCTTTTTTTGTATGTTTTCAGATCCTTTTAAACAGCTAAGCAGCTCCATCCATGTAGTTATATTTGTTGAAGTTTATACAAGATATGCTGTTGATAGTTGGTGAATCCTGTATAGGGCTTAAATTACCAATGGGTTGAAGTCCTTCTGTGCCTCATGGTGCCTGCAGAGGGGTTGCAGTGTGTTGAATGGGGGGAGGTGTCTCCTTTGTGCCAGAGATGTACCTGTGCACCAGAACCCCCAGCAAGCTGCTACCCTGGCCCAGAGATCAAGCTGTGATGGCTGAGCTGCAGAGCTGCATTCCCTGGATTTGGCAGGGTTAGCAATCCTTCCTCTCTCTAATGCCCATTCTTTCTACTGGGCCTCTGGGGGATGAGGAGTAAAAAGAACAACGAGACATCATGAGTGACTAAGAGACATGCTGTCGGTGCTATTGCTTGCTGGATTTGAAAGCAAATTAATAAATACAATAGCAAGGCTGATACAATCACCGAATGTTTTCTACCCAGTTTATCTGACAAATGAAGTTTGAAGTGTTTGTCTAGTTATTCTTTCTAAGCAGTTATTTATGATGTACCACATAGAGCCATAATAAAGGCAAACTCACCCTTTGTTTTTGGCTTTATTAAAGCTACCAGACTGTGAGAGCTTATCAAAGCTGTGGGTGCAGAGAAGTGTCTGCTGACTCTACTTAGATGAATCCTAGAATAGAAAGCGCTGAGGAGCAAGGCCCCTGAAAATGATTTTGGGGTCTTCTCCTTCCTTATTTCTGCTTTACGCCAGATCACCCCTTTACTTCCTTTCCTGACTGTTGCCTCATCTTGCTGCATTGCAGCTGGCTATGACCTTTGTGGGAGTCACAAGAGACCTGCATACTGTGATAAAGCAAACACAGTCCTGTAGTTCAGAGTGGGGCCATGAATTTAGTACTTCACTATGTGGACTATCTGACTTGAGTCTCTCTTAGTTTGGGCATCCCCTGTAGATTTTTTTCAGTGAGAGCCTCTAAACTAGCAAAGCACTGGTTAATGCAACAGACATCCTTGACACTCCTTTACAAGCACCAAACCATGGCTCTTGCTGGGGTTCTCCAAGCATGTGCAAGTAGCTGACTATTCTTTCTCAGGACATTATTTTGCTCTCCTTTGAGCGTGAATTACATAAAACACAGGGGAAAATGCTCACCTGAGTAGTGTTTTTCTGAACAGTGTTTGAATTGAAATGCCATGAAGGTAAAATGATCAAGTTTGAAGAAGAGAATCCAGGTCAGCCTATGTGTGCTGAATGCATTGCTATAGCAATTTTGGCAGGGACTTGTATGGTGCGCTGGACCCTCAGCACAGACTATTCATCCAGTGCTGTTTCTGTATTTAAAATAATAAAAAACCCAATACTGTTGTAGTGCCATAAATAACTTCTACATCTTCTTTTGGCTTTTCATACAGTTAGCCTTTTTAAAAAAATGTTATATTCATGATGATGGTATTTAAAGGTGCATTTGAAAAAGAGCCTAATTACTTATATTTTTGTTACTTTGACCTTTGTGGTCCTTGAAGATACTCATGGATTTTTTTCTCTGTGCTCCCAGTGGTTTTGATTAATGTGTGAGACTGCGATTAAATACTTACATGAGTGCTTGGCAGAGGAGAGCTTGGCTTAGAGGAAAAGTACAAATATTAGCTCAATTTTATTTTTAAAGGCTTTCAGGATCATTTCTTCTTCAGGTCTCACACGTGTTAAGAATGGAATGTAGTCACTGAAAAAAGAACAATAGTTTCTTCTAGCTACAAAAGTGAGGCATGGGTTTTGGTTGCTCTGCCTTTACCCCACAGTTTTTACTTGTAGACTCTTATTTATCAACTTGATGTATGGTATTTCATTTCAGTGACATTGTTTAAAAATGTGCATTCTTGTTTACGGCATATTTCATTCTGATAGGAGTTTAGAGAGACTTCTGTAGATATTGGGTAGAAAATATTGACGTATATAGGTGCAATAGCTTTTGTCAGCAGTTCTTTGCTCCACTGGATGTTATGCATTGCTCTAATTGTTCCTTATAAAATTGTGTGCTCTGCTGTATCAGAAAGCACAGTACGTTTCTGAGGACTTCAGTTTGTGACTGTTCCCCTGAAAATAGGATTTTTCCTCATCTTCTTTTTTCCACATTATGTCAGGCTGTGTTGAGAGAGCTGAACTGGGGATGAGAGGCTATGGCCCTTTCTTTTCCCCTTACCTCCTGTGAAGATTACCCTGTCGCCTCTGGTGTGCTAACAGCTAATGACAAGCCCTGATGCTGACAGAAGCAATGTGATCCCCAGACTGCAGTGCCAGCTGCTTTGGAGGTGGGAAAAGATCCAAATTTTCAGAGCAGCTTGTTTTGCAACACCAGCACTAGTATTAGATTGTTTTGGGGTCTGTGTGTGAGGGCAGCTCTACTGTGTTACTTGTTTAATTGTAGATGTCTAGAGATAAGAGGCAAAACAAGCCCATTCCCATGTTTCATGTTTGCCAGCACTTGCTTGAATGTGTCACGTGGTCTTCAGATAACTGCACTTTGATCAAATCAAGTTTTTCACATTTTAGTTTTTGATTTTAAGCATTCAGAGTTTTCAGTTCTGTAGCCCCTGAAGAGATGATTCCACCTGGCCTACAGTGTCATGGGAGATGGGGGAGAATGAGATTCCCTGCTCAAGAAACAACTTTTTTCTGTCATCACCATTTCCATGCTTATTTTTGTTTGCTCTGGAAACATTTGGCTTGCCAGAAGCCACTGACTGACTTCAGGCAAGAACATGCTGTGCATCTTCTGTGAAAGAGACTGCCTGTATTCAGGCATTTGGAAGATCTAGTTACATCTTTGTTTCTGGAGTAAGAACTGCTCAGTAGGGTTGTCAGGTGGCAAGGTGTTGACAAGTTATGCTTTGTTATCTTGTGCTGACTCATGTCATGCGTATCATACCAAACTGCAGTAGTGAAGAGCATGGAGAGGGATGCTGTACATCATTGCTTTGTCTCCTGCACTGAACTGGATGCAAGTTCATTTTTGGTTGTCCAAAAGGTTCTTTAAAAATGGGACCAAATGTGCCCTTTTTTTTGGGGTGGGTAATGGAGTGGTGATGGGAGTAGCTGTGCAGCTCCATGTGTTTGATAACTGTGATATGATGATGTGGCTTTTTAGTGAAAAACAGAGATCACAGGTATACAGGTGGAGATTTCTGAATTCCAGGTGGATGTGGTATCCCTGAAACTGTCCTCTAGCTTTTCTATTTTTCCAAGAGTTGACATAATTTTATAACTCACCTTACTGCCAAGTGAAACAGTGGAGACTAACAAAATGATTGCATAATGCCATTGAGAATGTGCTGAAAAATATTCAGAATACATGCCAAAAAATGAGCAGTCCATTGTGACTAACACTTGGAGGCAAGAGCATTGGTTATTAAAAATAATAAAAACAAAAACCAGCCCCATAGAATTTTCCTTTGAATTATTAAAAAATAAACAAAAAATAATATGGAAACTAAACAAGTAAGAGATTAGGGAGGCTTTTGATAGCTGTACAACTTAGGCAACCTGCAAGACTGTGAAATAATAGGAGAAATTATGGTTGTAGCTCTGCTGAGAAGAGTATATACAAGATTAGACTTAAATCTGTTTAAGAGCAAACATGATTGCCATGACATTGGTATTGAGATGGAGAAGACCTGAACTGTAACTGCAAACAACACACTTGTTCAAGAGCTCCTGTTTGCTACCAGAACCCTGATCCTTCATGGAGATGAATTCAGATTGTGTATGTCAGTCTGTGTTTGCAAGGGCAGCCAGCGGCACTGAATGCTTCTGGGGCGAGTCAGAAGGGCAGAACCTGGAAGCATCTGGTTGGTAAAGGAATGGGGTTTGCTCTGCCAACCTGGCAGTGCTTTGGGAACAGACAGAATTACTGCCTCAGGCTTGCATTTTTCCAAGTAGGTCTTATCTTCTAGCAGAGCTGTGAGAAAGTTTAAAGGAGATCGCAGAGTGTTTAAATGGATCAGGAAAGAGCAGATCGTGGTTAACTGCTTCGTCTGCTTCATCCCCGTAGACGGGGTGAAGGGTGGGGGGGAGTAGCTGCTCTTGCAGCTCATAATTGTGACTTCTGGTTCCCTGCTCTGGAGGAGCCAAGCTGCTGCCAGCTCTGCTGAGTCATGGAAAGGAAAAAGAGGTTGCAAGTGACAAGAAGTGGCTCAGAGGCCGAAAAGTGGAAAAAGAGTTAAGGTAAAAAAAAACAAAGGGGGAAAAAAACCCACCAACTTAGCTGCTGTGCATGTGGTCATTGCATGTGGCCACACGCTTATTTGGAGTGATGTTTGATGTTGGGACAGGCATTTACGACAGCAGATTAAAGGATTTTTTTGAGTTTGCCTCAGTAGTTGCACTTACCCTCAGGGCAAAGGCGTGTGTGTTTGGTTTGGTTCCTTCCTTCTGAAAGCTGTTCTTGCTCCCTTGTCAGTAAGCTTGCTTGACAAGTTAAACAGATAGTAGGTGGAATGAATTTACGGATGGTTTACTGGGCATCTAAAAAGAGTAACTGGTCATGCGATCATTAGTAATTATACTGGCTTTGCTGAAATAATTCCTTTCCAAGTAACTGCTACCAGCAGGCATAAATTGTTAGATGGCATCTTGTGATTCATATATAAGCGTGAATTAGAAAAAGTTAATATTCTAGGGAAAAGATGGGAACAGCTGTATTTATATGGGAGTTGCAACATTTCACGGGATCCTCTTCACTGTATAGTATAAGCCAAGAAATGTAGTTTTCTCACATTTTTAGAAGAAAATTACCTTTACAGATGCTGCAGATTAGCTCAGAGAAAGCAACATGATCAATAGGGCTATGGGAGGGGATTGAGGAGATAGGGCATGTGATTCTTTTTAACAGTGGTAATGCATTTGTTCATCCTGTTATGATTAATCCAAAACAATACACTGACAAATGAAACATACAGCACAGCTAATGTGGGAATCTTAGTTGGAGTAAAGCTGTATAGCTCCATTGGCATTTACTGGGAAGATGCCAACTTTCTGCACTGGAATATGTGGCCAATAATTTCAGAAAAAAAGTAGAGCTCCTCTTAAAGATGACTATTTTATAAAGAAAATACATGTTTTGTATTAATTTTGGTCCTGAAAGCTGCTATAAGATAGCCATGGAAAGCAGTCCAGCTATTTGTTGAAATATTCCAGCTACTAGTTCAAATAACTTTCGTTTGAAATTACATTATCGTTTACTTAAACTGATAAATGAGTCTTGGCAAGAGGAGGCATTCAGGGCTGAGCTCAGACACATGCAAAAAAAAGCTCTTGTTTTCAACAGAGCTACAACCGACAAGGAAAGAATGGACTGGTGCTTCCTGTGGTTAACACAAGGTATTACTGACATTGAACAGTCTTTCTCAACTTTATTAGTCAGGAAAAATAAAAATGTGACATAACTATCATTCTAACCTGGCACTCAGAATTCTGAGACACAATTAGTGCTAAAGTTGTCTATTTTATAACATTATTCCTTAGGAGCTGTCCTTAGCAGTGTTCCTAATTTCTGTATTGACTTGGTGTTCTTTTTCATAAGAGCGCTTTTAACCCTCTAAACAAGGCCACTTTTTCTTTAAATATATGAATAAAATAACACTCATTATCATCAGAAGGATTTATGTGTATAGAGAGAACAGAGTTTGTAGAGTGTAAAACTTACATTTTAGTGACTTAAAAAAAAAATCCCCAGTGCAGTGGAACATAGTAAAAGTTATCACTGTCTCCAGATACAGCTACACTGTGATCTCAGAAAAACTCTAGGAAAAACTTGGTCTGTACCAGAAATCCCCCTTTTGCCAACAGTGTCCGAGTCTGTTTTTAAAGGTTGCACACTACTGTGAAGAGGGCTCTGGGCTATTTCAGTGGTAGTTCTACAGAAATTTAGACTAGCTGTGGAAAAATACCTACAAAAACCATTAGCTACCACAGGAGCCAGCAGCAGCTCAGAGCTGCCCTGCTTGGAGGCACAGGGATATGGTGGGGGAGGCATGGCTGGGGTCATTGCTTCCTTCTGGAGGGTCTGGTGGAGATAACCCCCCATCCTTCACTCTGCAGGCACCTCTTATGGGTCCCCACTGGGGTTGAAGGGCAGTCCTGGGAGTGAGGCATGGCCTGGCAATGGCTTAGCATAGGTAGCTTGAATGAGCTGTATTTTTAGTAACCTGCATTATAATAACCTCCCTTCTTCACACATACCTAGGTCAGTTTTGTCCTTTAAATGCAGGAGCTTCAAAATAGCTCTTGACAGGCCCTTAAATGATCTGTAATCCAATAATGCTAACAGACTAGGGAACCCTCCTTTCAGAAATCTGAAAAAAAAATTGCCTTATGCAGCCAAATTACAAAAATAAGTATAAACCACGCTTCCTATATACACAGCCAGATGAGCTGTGTAAGCCCACAGCCTTCTTTTCTGGGTGAAAAGAGGGAAGAGGTGCCCCAAAAAAAGAGGATCTGGGGAGGGAAAAAATAAAATCAACATGCCTCAAATTCACAAAATTATGTATAGCTGTGTAGCAAATGAGACAGTTTCTTGGCTCTGATCTAGAAAGGGAAGTCTGGAGAAGATCAAGGAGCTCTAAACAACATCAGGTTATAAAGGACAGATTCTGCCAGGCAGATTTGATCAAAACTTTAGATCAAATTACACAAGTAGGTGATGAAGTGCTTGCTCTATCTAGGGAAGGATGAAACTCCTTTGTAATGAAGGGATTAGTCTTGCAGAAGCTTCTTGCTGAGCCATGGGATGAACAGGGCAGCTCAGGAAAGGAGTGGTGAACAGCAGTATGCAGTACTGGGAGGAGTATCCAGGGATCAAGATTTGCATGAGGGCTCAGCTGAGAAGAATACAAGCAGATTTTTCACTGAGGCTGTCAGACATGTAGACTTAGGTCTTCTTCCCAGCCTGACTTGCTGGTGTTGTGTGCAGAGTCCTGACCCAGACTGAGGATGATTTCATAAAATGGCATGTGCTGTTAAACGTTGTTTCTCTATAAAGGCAGAAGTGAGCTGCAGAGGTGGTTGAACTCGACAGTGGAATTTATTTGCTCACGCTGCTTGGCAAGTCAGAGAAATAATGTAAATGGGAGAAAGTTTCTGGAAGCTTTAAAACATACTCAAGAAATAAAATGAAGTTTAAAGTGGAAAAATCCAAATTGGCACATTTTTGGGGAAATAATTAAAAATGCAGGTACTCTGTGGAAGAAGACCCTTGGAAAACAGTAGGGCTGGAAGGGACCTGGGGTTGATCATAGGAAGGGAGAGCAGCAGGAGCTTGGTGTGCAGCAGAAAAGACATGCCAGCATCTCTGTCACATTGCCTACAGGACTCTGGGTGACCCTTTTTCCAAAATTATCAAGGAGGTATGATTTTAAAATAAGGGCTTTGTATATTTCAAAGTTGTTTTTTTTTTTTAAGGAGTGAGCTGCTGTTAAAAAAAGTCAGTTGGCTCTGTTAAAAACACTTTGTTAAAAATGAAAAGTTTTGTTTTGGTTTTCTAGGTTGCAGAATCTAAACATCAGGAATGTGCTAAAACCAGGCAGACAGGCAACTGGAAATACAGATGTTTCTTTGGTACTGTAGTTGGTGCATGCCAGTAAAACTTTGGCATAGTCAAGTAAGTAGGTTTGAGGAGCTGTGTGGTTAAGGTCTTTAAAGTTCAGACACTGATCCATTAGCAAACTAAGTGCAGAACACTTTCTAGTTTTTTTTTTTTAAACTAGATCTTATTTGTTTTGGAGAGATGTATGGTTTACAGTCAAATATCTTAGGAGAGAAGTATCTCAGTAGGTTAAAAAGTGAATACTTGTGTTTCTGCACCCAAATTGCATACTATTTGATTAGTGTGAAACAGACATTAAAAGTATGAAGAAGTTAAAAACATCAGAAGTTTCTGCTTGAAAGATATTTGTTACTTTAGAGCTGTAGCATTCTAATTAGTAGACTTCCCTTCACAGAGAAGAATATATCCAAAGGGCATGGATGCAATCCAGCTGTAATTGTGAATGTTTCTCATATCCTGCAATCACAACTGTTGCCACTGGGAAGCAATGAATGTATTCACTGTTCAGGGAAGGATTATTTTTGTGGACCCAGTTCTTTAATGAGCACCTCACTGTGTAAGTGACTTTACAGCCCAGTGTTAAGCAGCATGTGTTTCCAAGATCAGGTGCTTAGCAGCAGGAGGCAGGGGTGGTGCTGATGTCCCAGCATCTCTGTGCAGAAAACACTGTTCTGCCTCAGTAGTCTCCTACAGTCTCATTCAGCTTATGAAGCGGGTTGTATCACTGGAGAATGGCTAATACCTGTATTCATTCATAATTTTGATAGTGTTTGGGGAGACTTCCTTCTCAACATGCTGGTATGATTGGTTCAAGTTTGATGTTGGTACTGACGAAGACTTCTGTTCAGCACCCTAAAGTCAAATATTTGCGCCAGTAGCTGCCTGGTGCTCTGCTGAGAGAATGTGGGGGAGTCTTCCTCACAGAGGTAATTCTTCCTAAGCACCCTCATTTGGGAATACAGAGGGATAGATAATCTTCCCCCCACGTTGCTTTCTCACAGGAAAGAATCTGTCTCCTCCCCATGATCTGTTTTTGGAAAAAGATCAGTTCAGCCCAAGCAGGATAATATCTCTGCGTTTTCTTGAATTGTCACTTAGAACAGTTTCATCATGTTCTGACAGCTTTTATGAGCGAGTATGCAGTCTGAGAGCATTTTTAGGGAAATGTTATGCAAACATTCAAGTTAAGGTATAAAACATATTCAGGCTAGATTTTTAGACATATCAATAAAGAAGAGTCTTTTTTTCTTTTTTTTGGGGAGGGGGTAAAGCAGACTTGAGAAAATAGAATAGGAAAGTCTGTTACCAGTATGGGGCAAAGCATTTCAGATTGATGCTTGTGCTCAAACTTAAGTTTTGCAGGGCTCTTGCACAAAGAAATTAATGATGAACGTAGGAAGTACTAAATGGAAAACGTTTATTATATTGGAGAGAGTCTGACATTTCCCATAAGCAGGGGAATAATCCTACCCAAGGTAACTGAATCAAACTCCTAAGGCAAGGCCTGTAGGAGCTTCTCAAAACATAGAGGAAATTGTAATGAAATAAAAGAGGAAATCCCCATACTTCTCTCCTACTCCAAAGTCTCAGTCTGTGTATTATAGGGAAACGTGTTTTACAAGTGATTCTTTTGAGACACAAATGTGTTACATCTGTTGTCTAGGGCTGATGGCCGAAACTATGTGAAAGGGAGAAAGAGTAATTCCATCTATTGACTGTGCAGCACTTTATCAGACTTACTGGAACTAGATTTGCCATCTGTGCCTTTCTGTCAGGGTCAATAATAGTTTTTCCTAAACTTTTTTTTTTTTTTTTGAGAGGGCTTGTTTTTTCCAGCAATGTAAATAACCTTGTGCCAATGTACATTTTGAACAAAATAATGGGGGTAGTTACTACATTTTTTAAAAACGCATGTTTGTAAGAAGTTAGAAACCTAATTTTTTCAATGGGCAAATCTAACCATCTTTTCTTTGCTTCTGTGCTGAGAGATTATTCCCAGAGCACCTTGTGCATTGTGAGGCTTTTTAGACACCTCTAATTGCAGCACCATGTCACACGTTTACGTTTGAAATAGGATACAGCTCCGTCGTGGAGTACTAGAAAAAACAACCTCAGATTATATGGTGCATGGATTTCCCTGAGCTGGAATTTGTCAGCCTTAGCCAAAGGCAATTATTGGTTTTGATCCCTTCCAAAATATCTCCCTGTGGTTTGAGCAGTGAGGTTAGCAATTAGCCCTGAGCGTACCTGTCAGTGTTGCACTCGCTGCCTCCTTTTAGAACTCTTCTTAATTTTAATATCTTTGGTGCATTTTCTTCCTGCTCCTTTTCCCACTTTTGAGAAAATTCTGGATCTCCTTGAGGAGCAGGTACTTCTGATGAACTTCAGGACAAAAGAATCTCTGCAGTCACAATACTGCTCCCCAGCTCCAGCCAGATCTGGCTGCTGCATTTGCTCATTAGAGCGAGGATGCAAACAGCAGCAGATGCCTGTTGGTGGTAATTAGATAAAAGAGTACTGCAAATGCTGCACTGAAGAGGGGAGGTGCTTCCCAGACAGGTTGGAGAGGGATCATTCATATTTTGAAGGGCTGCTCTTAGACTTCCCATAGCCCAGCTTTTCTGATTGTTTGCCAATTAAGGAAGTGCACCTCCTCTCCTGTGTCCTAGTTTCTTTCTCTTGCTGGCTCTTACATGTCCCTCCTTTTCCTATTTTCATGATACGACTGTATTAGTTGTTAGTTGGTTATGGTTAATCTGCCCCCCTGTGTAGGGACAGTTGTTTGGAAGCACTGGTCTCTGCCTTGCATTTTGCTGAGTGTGTCCCCAGCTGCCTGGGGACACAAAGCAGAAAGTGACCTTTATTGCAGCTTGGGCTCTGGTTGCTGTGTTTCAGGACAGTTCAGTGCTGAGTTTGTTGGCTCGCTCTGGCTTTTGAGACAGATCATCTTCTCCTGTGCTAGAAAGAGGTGGAAGGCTGTTACTCTGTGTGGAGTAGAGAGACAGGGAGGAAAAGTTCTTGGTTAAGAGGATGAGCTGCCATATGATAGCTAGTGTGTTGAGCTTAGTGCCTCTTTACATCCTCAGCCATATAAGTCATTCTTGCATGCAGAGGGGCTGTGAGCAAATGAACCTGGAAATAGGAAGGCCATGATGACATCTTCCTTTTTCAGGCCAGTGCTATGACTGACCTTAATGTAGGTAGTTATAAGTGGCAGGAAGACTGTTAGAGCAGGACTGCAGGGGAGGGATGCCACAGACACTGGGGAGCATCACAGGCATCCTCTTGTGCTTTATCCAAATTGACACTTAGTCTGTTGGCAAGTTTAAAGCCTGCTGCATTCCTATCTCAGGATGAAATGTGAATAGTTTGCATTTAATATGTGGGGGTTTTTAAACATAAGCTACAAGCAGGTGCTCTGTTGTGTAGCAATATTCACAGTTCTTTGAAAACTGTGAATATGGTGCAAACTCCTCTTAGGTTTAGTGGCAGTGTACAAAGTTCACTCCAGTTTGCTTGCTTTGTGTTTTCTATTGCTTTTGTAAGGTCTTTAGCTCTGAAGTGGACTTTATCAGCAGCCATGTGTAATTGCAAGTGCCTCAGTCCGGGTGTGGCAAGCTCTCCTAAAATGAACTTTTGTGTGGTACTCAATCTATGCTTTACCTCTTATGGTCTTGCTGTACAGATTGGCAATTCCTCATCTGCATGACCAGTCTTTTGTTTGTTTGACTGTTCAAAAGGCCTGCTCAGGGTGCAAGCACTCCCCTTCCCTCTGTATCAGGGTGTGCGCAGCCAACACAGCTCACCTGTGACTGTACCAGTACAGACCAGGAGCCAGTGTCACCCTGCTGGCAAGCGCAGCTTAGTCGAGGCTGTGAGCAGCTCTTCAGAGAACAGCATGCAAACTCTGAGGACTGAGAGGATACTTCAGCCCCAGTTTTAACTTCTACAAAGGCAGGGATAAACAAAAATGAGGAAGTCTGAACAAAGGTCCTGTAACCTACCTTTCTGTCTATTTGAGTTATCTTCATGGGCTTCTCATCTCAACAGCATGGGCAGGGCTTCCTGGTGGAGGCTTTTAGGTTCTTTATTTTCATTCAGGTGGTGTGCTTGCAGGAGGTGATCTGGATCTGGGGGACTGTGACTCCCTTCTAGGCTTCCAGCCCAGCTGTGGGTTTTTCAGATCCAAAACCTCCCCTTGGGAACTTTAATCCTTACTTGCATTGAGAAAATATTTTTGGTTAATTGGCAGGTGTTTTTTGCTTTGAAGAATTATGAAGTCCCTTGCATGTGGCTGTATAAGACTCTTCCTAGGCATTTCAGTGGAGTCCGTCCAGATTTTAGCCAAGCAGAAGAGCCCTTCTTAGCAAATGCAGCAGAATGACAAGAACTTTTTCTTTCCAGGCTAAAGGGTGATGCACTCTCAGTGCATATAGTTTTTGTGTTATGAATCCTATGGCCTCTATAAACACTTAAGTTGCTAATATTTTAGGCAGTTATGTAACTGAGGTATGTTGAAGGCAGCTTGCTTTGGGCTCTTACCCTAGGGAAGGTACACATTGCTATGTTGTGAGCCACAGCTCTCAGAAAATCAGTTAAATCTTTCAAGGAGACTAATCTAGAAACAATGTTAGGTAATTGATTGATCTGATGTATTTGATGTAAAATTAAGTAAATAAAGATGCTAAGTAAGATGGTGTGTCATTTTACACTGATGGTAATAAACCTGTCTTGGGGATTCTTTCTGTGTCTAATGCCATACTTAGTTTGCAATACCCTTACATTATATTCTTGCTTTTCACAATAAGCTGTAAGTGCTAGTTATCAGAGAGGAGTTGGATCTTCCCGCAAATTGGCTTAAGGGAATGTTTTAATGCATCTGTGCCTCTATCCTTGACTGTCTCTCCTGATCCTATAATTTAAAAGCAGATGACAGCTGCAGATCAAAATGTATGACACAGCTCATGATTCACATAGGAATTGAAGAGGAACCTCTGAGAAGTGTGTTCCCTTTGCAGAGAGAAACATCAGCATGTATGGCTGAGTATGGCTCTTAATGAGCTTCCTTAGTCTGCAGGTCAGACCTGACATTAACCAAAGTGACTTGGAATAATTTTGATCAGATGGCTTAAAAGGTCATATGTAAATTGAGTTTTGAGGTTGCAGATGACTTTCTAATGGATTACAAGCTTTTATCGTGAAAGCATCAGGTACAATCGGTTTATACTTATGAGGGGCTCTGACTAAGACTGCTTAGGTGAAATTAAAAAAAAAAAAAAAAGAAAGCCATGTTGAATTTCTCTTATGGTTCACAGGGCTTAATTTCTTACTAGACACTGAGACCTCTTCAGTTTTGGGATTATCTCCCAAGTAAAATAATCAAATTCCATTTAGGGACATATGAAACTAAACTGGATGAAGTACTGGAAAAAACCCTGTCAAGAGCAATCAAGCACTAGTAGTAAAATTGACTGAATAACCTCAGACTGTTTGAAAAGGCCATGTTTACTGTGTCAGCAGAGAGCACATTGCAAAGTCTGGCATATTGTAATTACTTTGCTCCTAGTGAACAAAAAGGCTGCAATGCCTCAGATATGCCCTGATAACAGCTGCTATGACTGTGCTGTATTTTCTCCCTTGTACCTCATTAAAATACAGGGAGACCATTTTCCTCCTGCATTTTTACCTTCTAGTGACCTCAGGACTGAGCTATTCTATCCAGCTGTACAGCTGATGAGGATATGGGGACTTGTTTTCTTGCCTCAGAAAATAAGACTCCCTTTTGCATGTTCGATACCCATCTTATCAGGACATGAATGAACCTTTTTCTTTCTTGACACTACTAAAATTAAGAAAAAAGGAATGTTGAGAGAGATGAATGCAGTATCAATGTAGCAAAGGACATGAAATAAAATGCTCTGGAAGGTTTGCAAAATCTGGGTAATGGTCATAAATATTTTGCATGATGTTAATCCTACTGATGCTGATGGCTGCTGAACTGCCCACATCTTTGAAATTGAGTGTTTGGAAGGACTTGCTGTGATGTGTTTGCAGGCAGTTTTTTTATGGAAGTTTGTTCATGGGAATGTGGCTGCTTTTGAGGATCCAGTCAATGTATTCTCACAGACCAGGGAATGAAAGTGTAGCATCAACTGGGGTGAAGAACTGTGTTCTTGAGAGTCAAACTTGAGTCTGGTTTCCTTTGAAGCTGATACAAATTTGTTTTTTTCAGATTCCAAAGTGGACAGGCCTTGTTCAGTAGCCTTATTGAGCCTGTAGGTCCTTCTGGGTTGGCAGGTGGTATAAAACCAGATGTTCATTCAGTTTTTAGTCTGCAGTTGGTGAAATAATAGCACAATCTATGTATTTCATGTAATTATTCAAATAAGTTTTTTTTTTTTTATTTATTTACTGTTCCTGAAGTCTTTAGATGATTTTATAATTAATTTGAACTACGAGGTAATGATGAGAAGCGGGGATAGCAGTATTTCAATCTAGAGAATATTTGGATAATGTTACTTCAGGAGCAACCAATTTGTCATCTCTCACTTTTTGGAACAAAAGAGCTAATTCATGTTCAATTGACAGCAATTTCCATTTATAGTGGTAGGTCATGCTGAAGTGTGTGTGGCAGTATGACTCAAGTTTTTAAAAATGATATCCATATAGTTGGCTTGTTTTGCAAAGCAGTTCGAAAAATAATAGAGGCCAAAACATAAGTGTCTGCTGTTCCTTTTCCATCTTAGTATACAGAGGAGAGCACTTGTTGTTGGAATGCCTTAATTGTTGTTTGAAACTGAAAGTGCAAAAGGTCGCATGGTGTTTAGATGTTGTAGTTTTAGGGGTCTTTTGTTTATTTCTTGGGAGTGGTACTGAGAAGAATGAGCCAAACATAGAAAGCAGGCTGTTTCTGTAGAGGCTGAGAATGATTGCTGAGGCATTCAACTAGAGATTAATTATGGGGTAGTCAGCAAATGTTCTAGGGAGAGCTGTCCATGGAGAGTGCTTGTAAGTCTGGCTGGTGGATACTTACTAAAAGACTTAAGGGTAATGAAACATAGTAAATGAGATGATTAATTAGTCAGAGGGTACAATGAAACTGTAAAATAATTAGCGTGAAAAAAGCAAACATCTTTCTAGTAAGCTATTTAAACTCAATAGACGGTTTTGACTCAGTAAACCATTGCTATCACTGAACTGAAGATCTGCAAAGCTGTCTGGGGAACAGACTAAGAAAGATGGTTGGCAATCTTTGGGTGAACATATTTAGAAGACAAATAACCTTTTGTTTGAGTAGATGGGAGAAAATGTTTGTTCATGGGAGAAAATTTCCATCTGTTACAAAGTATGGGGAATTTTTCGTCTTCCCCTTTGCTTCCCTGTGGTTTATTTTAAAAAGATGAAATCTTGTACTGTTTATGTTCTATTTTCTGGAAGCCTTCCAGGTGTTGGGAGTGCCAGCCCTGTCTTCCCAGGGCAGAGTGAAGGTCTGGACCCTTGGCATGCTGTAATGTAAAGTATGGGTCTTATCAAACTAACTGCTTTGGGCTTTAATTTAGAGTTGAAATGTGGAACTGTCTAGCACATTTCTGTTGCATGTAACTCTTAAAAGCAGGTTTTAAAATTTGTTTTCAATTTTCTGTTAAAAATAGAGGAGATTGCAACAGATATAAAGAATACAGTGGTGCCAGATGCCAGAACCTTGCTATAGGCAAAAATATTTGCTGCTCTGACCTTCATGTGCAGGATTCATTTATCACATCAGTGGAAGGTCTGGAGTCAGGTCATCTTGTGGGATCCTTCAGACATTCATGTTTCTGCAGGATGTGCAAGTCATATCAAATGCTTCTGGATTGCAAGTCCCATAATAATTGGTCATAACCTGCAAATGGCATGAAACTCCAGATGTCTTTTTGAGCTGACAAGCAGGGAGGGAAGAAACAGGGAGAGTGGTAAAGGCTGAATAGTGTCAGCAAGCACAAGCTGCAGGTCTGTGCAGGTGACTCCCCCATTGGGCTCCATGCCCACTTGATGTGTTGTAGGGATGGATCACAGCAGAGCGTATGGAGAACTGGTAGTCCGTCTTAGGCTGCAGTGCTGCCCATCTCCTGGGAGTCTTGTGGGAGAGACAGCACAGAAACAGCAGTGATCTAATGGAATGGTTATGAAGGTTGACATGCAGATTTTCTGTCACCTTAGAGTCACCTCTCTTACACACTGCAGTTTGTCCATCCATTGCCCTATGGTAGTCAGGCAAGATCCTCAGTTTGTTAGGCTGAACTCTGTGTAAATTGAAATCTGTGTTTATTACACAGAACAGCTGAAACAGACTGATAAGGTACAGGCTAGCTCCAGTAAAGCCTGCAACTTAATTTGATGACAGTGAACAGTGGAAAACAATTTCACTTTAATTACAAACTAAAGAAATATATGTATTTCTGGGTTTTGAATAATGTAAAACAGTTTCCAGATTTTTCTGTGGCTTTAAATACTAAAAGGAAGATGTGTTTGGTGGAAGCTTTCACAGATGTCACACAGTGTGGAAACTTGGAGTATTTTATGCATATAACAAGGCTGTTTTGTTTTATATGGAAAAAATACTTGCTGCTTCTTCAGTGGCAGTTTATATTCCTGCAAGATCTGCTGTCTAGATGAACAGTCTCAGTTTTGCTTGCAAGTAGAAGCAGGGGCTTAAACTGCTGGACCATCTTATTTGTGTTACTCTTTACTCTTACATTTAATTTATTTATAATACCACATGTAGTGATTTAGGCAGAATGTAGATCTATCAAGCATTTAATTAAGAATGTGGAGTCTAATCTATTAAGGCATCCTCGATATTTATGGTGTATCCATATATAGCAAGCAGAGAGGGATGAGAAAATTCTGGTCTGCTCACTGAGCAGTTCAGTTGCTTCCCCTCCTGCAGTGAGGCTCCTGTCTGCCAAGCCTGGAAGTGTCAGTGAGAATGGGTGTTGGTCTTCCTCCAACCTATTCCTCCCTGGAAAACAGGCAGGGCTCAGACTCTTTATACCTCGGCCTCTCTCACAGCTGGGCTGGGGAGCTGAAGCGAATGGTTGCTGGAGGGCTGGCTGACTTTTCTGCCTGGAAGGGTGGGGGACAGGTTAATTCCAATGTCATTCCGTAAAAGAAGGGATGTACTTCTACAAGCAAAGTTTGCCTTGTGCTGTCCAGAGGTAGTGCAAGCAGGCTGTCTCCTGTAGTGCATTTGCTAAGATTTTAAAGATGCTATTTCCCTTCCAAAATGCAATTAAAAAAAAAAAAAAAAAAAAGGAAGAGGGACCCAAACTGCCTTTGCAGAGATTACTCACTGACCCTTATAAAGCCTAATGTTCTGTGCTGTCTCTCAACAACTGGATTTACTATTAGCTGAGAGACAAGATGATCTTCAGTTTACTGTGTTTCACCAAGACTGAGGAGTGAAGTGGAGCTGATTTACAGTGGTGAGTTGTGCAGAGAAATCTTGTGCTCTGTATAAAACACTGCTGTGTGTGCAGAGAAGGTGCAAGGCCATAGTCTAACCCCTCTAAACACGGCTATGGTGTAAAAAAACTGTTAGTGTAGTTAAAAGCAAAATGTGATGGGAATATATTGGAGCTGGAAGTTGTATGCTGGATGTTTCCATCAGGATATGGATAAAGTCAAATTTCCCTTGAAACAAGTGTTACTTTCTCCTTCAATTTCAAAGTGCTATCTGCTGAAGACACTGCCATCAGCAAAAATGCTCTTCTCTCAAATAACTCTATCCCTTTAATGTTAGAGCATCTCCTTTCTGTTTGGTTTTTCTTTTTTTTTTTTCTCTCTCTAGCTGTGCACTGGATTGCACAGATGGCCTAGCATAAGGAAGAAGGAAAATAAGGATGATGCTTTTTGATGGATTTATTTGTATACAAATCCCAGTGGACCTAAGTATTAAATAGCTTCCATTTTTTAAAGTTGGCATGAGTATACAGAAGACTGGGCACACGTCACTAAAACTGGATTTTTTTTTTTTTGGTAGATAAAGTGTATTTTCGTCTTAGAGTGGATTTTTAGTAGAAGCTTGTAAATGACTGGATTTGAGTTTCTGAAAAGTGTAACATAATGGGGGAGAAACACAAATGGTGATTGAAAGGAAATAATATTTTAAAAGAAATCTTGAAGCTGGTGTTGGGTCTAGCAGATACAAATTGCCTCTATGTCTTTGTTTTTACATGCAAAAACGTTTAAACAGATGATATCAAGTACAGTTGGGCATAAAACCTGCTTGTCTGTCTTGTGAGACAGTGATGAAAGTTGATGTGCCAGAACCGTGTTGGTCAATACCTGCTGAAAAGCTGTTTTTCACTAATCCTTTATTAAAAGCTTTGGCTGCCTTCTAAATATCAGAAGGAAGGGACTGAATTCAAGGAGATTAAAGAGCTCACCTCTGTAATAACTTAGGTTATTGCACTTTGAATTTTTTCATTGTTTTTTTCTTTCTATTGGTGGCAGCTGCTCAGTTATCTGGGGGAGAGGGACGTATCTCCAGTTGCTTACAGCTCCTTTTAAAATGCAATCACTGTTTATATGCATTGTAATGCAAAAGAGTCTTGATTGAAAACTCAGCTGAAAGGATGAGGATGTTTGCATGCAAAGCATTGAAGATCTTAACCTTTAAATGTAAAGGGCTGCTCAATATTTTTGGCATTGTTAGAATTGATGAATAACCCCTGTTCATGAGTGGCAGTGCTTAGGATGCTGTGGAATTATAGCTCTAGGGAGGAATGGCATGTGGTAGCCAAGTGTGAACACCCTGGGATTACACTTCAGGCATTTCAGCTTCCTCTTTCACCTACTTGAGAGGAGGAGGAAATGATCCCTTTTTCTTCTGCTCTTACTCATCGACCTTGGAGACTCGCTCCATAGTTAGTTATTGTGTATTTGAGTTATTTCTGGCTCATTGTACAGTTACATAAATGCTTGTGCTGGAAGAGTGCAGGGAGTGGGAATATTCTGCTAGGGAGCTGGAGGCAAAGCAGAGATACTTTGCTTCTTCCCCTCCTGACATTGACAGCAGTGCCAGTTTCAGTGGGAGTGGGTTTAAAGTCCTAGGGTTTGGTAGAACATGCTACTCTTCTGCTCTTCCTAGTTTTTATTTTGCAGTGTTCCGTGTGTCTGCCCTCAGCTACTGCTGTGTGTTCTCACAAGTTGATGTGGTTCTTGTTCTTTCTGTGTGTCTTGTCCCACTTCAGTGCTGCTAGATCCTGCTTGATTGAATTGAAGGCATTCCAGTTTCACTCTGTTGACAGGGTGATAGCAGTGCTTGGAGATACCAGCAGTTTCTGGAAGAATCCCTGCATTTGATACAATTTGAAAACTGCCTGTCTTTTACCCACCCCAGATTATTAACTCATGTTTTGCAGGCAGAGTTTAAATTTTGCAGGAATAGAAAAAAAAAAGTAGGCTTTCCAAAGGATACTTCCCATGCATAGGTAATTGGGAAAAACGGGGTTTGTTTGGTTGGGCCAAAGGAGTGCTTCTGTTCCAGGGGAGCTTTCTTGAGCACATACCTTTGTTTGTAGTGCACTTATGCGTTTTGCAGTGTGAGATGTATTTGCAGTTTAACTGCAAACTGTTGCTTGGCAGTGAGTTACAGTAATTGAAATCACCTGTCAATAACTGTATTGATTGACCTTGTCTTTCTGGGCATCTTCATGAACTGAAACATGAAAGCATGATCTAGTGGTGCCTAAAGATAGAAAATAATTTCTTTAGAACTGCAAATACACATAGCCTCTAGAGATGTGCTTGCTTATTGTCAAGTTGTTCTGTGCATGTAGGAGCATGTAGGCAGCCTGGTTTCTGTACAGTGACTATATTTTCCTAGTTCAAGACAATTACACAGAGCAAGATGGAGACAGTGGTACAGAGAGATGTTTTGACTTCCAGTTGCATAAAAATGGTCTGATTTGCAGCAGGGAGAGTGAAAAGGCATTGTGAAAAAAATCAGTAGGTAGTACAGTATAGTATGTGTGGGAAATGAAGTTCTTTGAGCACAGAAGGGCAAGTTTTAAATGCCTAGTGACTCCCAGATTAAATGGAATTGGTCCCACAGCTTTGCAAATGGATCAGCATCTTTGATTATGAAGGCAAAGAGTTTGGTCAGCCCTTTAAGAAATGGGGAATAAGCAACTTGCTTGGTGGGACTGAAGGTAGAGTGTGCAAGAGGCAAACAAACAAGCCCAGTTCTGGGAAAGGAACCATGCGGGTTGAGTGCCTGTGAAGGCGGCTTTTGTGGTTTCCCTAATAATGAACTGTTAATTAAACCTTGCAGACCATTAAAGGATGGAAACAGTTGTAAAGAATGGGCTAGCTATTACTTACAAAGTACATTCTATTCAAGCTTTAAGAGATGCTAATAAAAGTGAATCATACGTGGAAAATACATTTATCTGCAACTGAATCTTTGCTTTATGATATGTGTTTCCACATGTGTGTGTCTCAAATACTGATAAGTGGGATCTGTTTGCATATATACATGATGCAATTTAAAATCACAACAACAAAAGATTTAACAAAAATAATATTGAAGGTGTGATTTGCTACATAAATAATCCTTTTTATCCTGGTAACTACTTTTTTCAAAAGGGTAGAGCTTTTTAAATAGAAATCTCAAACCAGAATGATCATTTTGCACAGCTAAGGTATAAATGTATGCTCAAACCTTGGCTAGTAATTAGCTTATTATCAGATGAGTAACTTGCCTGGGGACCTGAGACAGTAAACTGCCATAATTGCCTTGTGATATGGAGATGACTGTTTATTTTAACATAGACTTACCTTCAGTGTTGCTGAAAATAGATTATTGTTCCATTTCCCAAGAGAAAATAGTAGAAGGAGCAGAGAAATCAGGCAGTATGGGACTTTACAAACATTTAAAAATGCTCAGGTCAAAGAGTTTGAGCTCTAAATACTGTTTATTTTCATTCCCTAGCAGGGTTCACAATGCAGGTTGATGGCAGTGAAAATGCAGAATTGCAGGGATATGTTTGCATTTTATACAAGCAGAAATGAGCAGGGCTGCAAAACTGCAGTCTGGGGCCATTATGTTTTACTGAGCAGTGCCAAGCAGAGCTCTGGTGCAGAAGACTGTGAAATGATTACAGTTCTCACATGGTGGTTAATATGCTTCTTATCAGTATCCTTATTTGAGATTCATGACTGTACATCACAGAAGGCTGCGTCGTGATTAAACCCACTGCACTGGTTTTCTCTTCTGCATCAAGCAGGTGGAGACAAAAAGGCATGAAGGGACAGCTGGCTGAAAAACATAGCTGGCAAAGGGTGACAGTTTAAGAGTCAAACTTTTGGTTGATCTTAGCAGGCACAGAATTAGATTGTAGTTCTGGAAAAAGTCAAGTTAGATTGTTAGCATGGCTGAGTGCCAGATTTTCTTTTCTCCATGTTTCAAAAACCCCAGTGAAGTTGGAAACATGAGTGAAGTGTTAAGACCTATTAAAAAAATCGCATTCTGTCAGCCACTATGTAGCTGGTATTTCCGTTCTGGAATCAGAATGGATGGGTGAATGGTTATTAATATGTAATGAGATCTTATGGGAACAATAGCATTGCAAGCAAAGGAAAAAGGATTTAGAGAAGGGAATCATTCATGTGAAAGTTAGGCTTGCCATGCTGGCATGTTAGTGCTAGTAGGGCACAGTCCTGAAGGCTTGTGCCAGTGTTCTAAAAGCTAGAAACAGCAGGATGCTTGAACCATGGAAGCAGGCACCCTCCTGACACTATGCTGTGTCAAGTCTCTTGTTCCACTTCCCTGCTTTTTACCATATTTTCCTCTATCCACTGAAAACTGCTGGAGGCAGAGGTAATGCCTTTTATTTGGCTATAAGGTGCTGCTACTTATGAGGAACATATGTGCTGGTTACTAGAGGAACAAGAGTGTCGGCAACAGACCCTTGGATATAAAATTCTTTAAGTCTCTATAAAGATGCATTTTTCCCAATCTGTGTGGCAATCTCTAACTCTGGGATTTCTAAAAACTGAAAGTGTACACTAGAGAAAGGCTCAGTGTGTACTCAGACCAAGCTATGTGCTGCTGACTGTCCACATGTCTGGGCTGGATGGGCATTCAGTCTGACCCATTCATTGCTCTGGTGCTGTGTCACATGCCGCCCCAGTAGAGTTTGTGTTCCTCCTGAGAAAGGTAAATGCCAGAAAACCTTCTCCCTCCAAGGGATTTCCCTCTTTCAGTGACTACAGTGTTCATTGCAAGCTTTGTTATACTGTACTCTTTTAAAACAGCTTCATGACTTGGGCTTTGATCACCAAAGAATTTTGAGATTGGTCATTTCTGATGGAGCTCACCCTTACTGTAGCAACGTGCACCTTGCACTCCAGTGCACAAATAACCACATATTGTGGCTTCGTGTATTGGAAGATGGAGAATGAATATATTTTTAGTACTGTTATAAACACAATGTTTTCAAAGTTTTTATTACCCAATGACTGTATCATGATGGAACATAGACCTGCTCTTCCCAGACTTAAAATGATACTGTCTCTTATTAGCTAGGTATTAGGCATAGGATATAAACTGGATAGCATTATTTATTATTTGGCCAGTCTTGCTCAGATGATTTTGCCATAAAGCTTTTCTGGTACTGTTTCACAAGAAGCATCTGGGCTATTTGCAGGTTACGTTAAATTTGTTTCCCACCCAACTTCTGTTGTTCCATCATGGACACAAATAGACAGCTAATATGTACCTAGGAAGAAATGCTCATGGTGTTCTTAATTGCCTCTTGCAGTAAGTTGCTGCAATACTTATGTGATACCTAATTCTTCCAGCACGTTTGTGGGTGTCTGTCCCATTCCTTGTCTGTAAGGTGGCATTTCCCTTGCATGGCTGAACCTCTCTCTCTGTGTGAAAGAAAGGGCACTGGAGGCTGAGCAGAGTTGCACGTAGATAGGTGCTCTAAATCCATGCCCAAATAGAAAGGGTACACAACAGGTACAAATGCTCATTAAAAAGTTATTACTTTGATATAGCTGTCAGATTTCAACTTCCCTGCCCTCCATCCTTCGATGAATTACTTTTCAAGTTTGTGTGAGCTTCCAGGGTAATTTCTACTTCTAAGATCAAAAGGCTTTTCACAGTTGTGCAGGTGAAACTATGATGGATTTCAGATATTTCAGAAAAGCTTTATGGAAAGGAATTTCAAGAGCTGGATCATAAATATGTTTGAGTAAAAGAAATACAAAGATGGTAGGCTGGCACTTCTGTGCTGAAGTGTCTCACACCCAAACCAGCCAATGAACAGATTCAAGAATAAAAATGCATGATGTATACTCGGAAGCAGAGGAAATAGAGATTCATAGCTGTGTAATGAGGACCGCTTCTTGTAAATAGAGCGGCATGAGGGCATAAATGCTGATTAAACATACAAATTGAATTTGCAAGGATTTCTGAGCAGGGAAGGCATCTAAAAGCAGGCTTGATTTTTTCTAGAGGATAGCATGAATGATTTATTGTTTATCAGGGTGCCTCTAGAAGCTTTGATTTAGTAGTGTTCAGGGCTTTTTAGAATCAGGAAGGGAAGTGCCAGGGACAAAGTGACAGGCTCTTTGTCCTTTCAGAAATGGCAGATCTGTCCTCCTGGCTCAGGAGTTAAAAAGGGAAAAATAAAAAATGAGTTTTTTAAAAAAAGCTTAAACTTTTTCAAATTTAAATGAAATGTTCATGATTTAGTTGGTGATTGACCTTTTAGCTCTCTCATCATGACCAGTGCTTTGTTAGACTGTTAAAGGATTTTTTTCCTCTGAGTTACCTGCATGAAGCTGTAATCATGGTTTTAACTAGAGCGAGGTTTGCTGACACACCTTCCCTGTGGGTTAAAGAAATCACAGCATTTTATAACTTTCTGGAGGCCAGTGGCAGCTGGAAGAGTCTGAGCCACAGTGGTCTCTGTCACTGTCATTATCTTCCCATTCACAGAGCTGTGAGACAGGGCTATTAATCATTCTGCCTAAGACCTCGTAGCGTGTGGAAATGCAGAGAATTGTCACAGCTTCTGAACAGACAACACGGCAGGATCCCTTAGCTGCTGCCTGCTCTAGGTCTGAAATACTGGCAGATTTCATCAAAGTCTCTGTGAGGACCCCTTTTTCCTTCTGGGCCAGTGTCAGAGCTGCCACCTTATCTCCCCTGTTGGAGAAGGCAACAATTGGTTTCTTCTTGCCGAATCCCCTCCAGGAGCAGTTAACGTGGCACAAGAGTTGGTTTTGGCAGGAGAGACTAGAGGTATTTAGGTTTATTGTAGGTGTGGGCACTGAGGCAGCAGTGATGAGGGAAGAGTGAGAAAAGAACAGAAGCCCCTTTCTGTATCTTGAAGGAGCCACTGAGGTGGGATGAGAGCTGATGCTGGTGGATAAATGCACCTGTTTATCTTCAACGTGTCTTCTGGTAACCTGAGTACTTTCAGCCTGGAGTTAAAGTTTGCTGAGGTCAAGTTTTGAAAATATATGAGTGAGATTTTGTGTTTCTTGCTAAATATTCTGTGGGTCTCAGTTTAAGGATACAAGTTGAATTGAGAAGAATTGTGCTAAACTTTGCTGTGAAGTCAGCCACAATTCGTTGTTTGTGCATTTATTGCATTGATATTATTGTTAGGGTTTTGGAAAAACCCTCTATCACAATTACATCTGCAGACTTTCTGCACAGACCAAAGGTAGATCTTACTATCTCCCATACAGTGCAGCTTCTTATTTGCAAGCACGGCTCCTTCTCTTCTTCTTCCTACATTCCCCTGTAGAAATTTCCAAGTAGTTCTCCAGTAGCCTCAGGGTGAAATCTTGCCTCCACAAACATCAGTGGGGGATCTGTCACTGACTCCAATGGGATCATTATTTCATCCTGTTTTGGGAGGAATCTTTGCCTGAGTGAATGCTGCAGGACTTGGTCCAGCAAGAGCTAGTACTCTCTTGTCAGCAGCACAACCCCTCCTGTTACCTAATTTCCATAATAACTTGGAGACAACAGGGCTTTTTTTTTTTTTCCTTCCCTATTAAATCTAGTCATGATAGATGTCCAGTGGGAGCTGAACATTACTTCTGCAAAAGTCGGCAGTAACTGCAGAATTTAACGGTTTTACATTCCCCAAACAGGCTGTGTATACAACTGGCAGTGCTGCCAGCCCAGAAGTTGTTGGTATTCTGCTTTCTGTGGATATAAATTCCAGTTCTCTTCACCCTTCCCAGTTAAAAGCTTCTCTTCAGATAAAGGAACAGCTGATCAAAATGGTTCTAAGCAGTTCTAGCTTATTAATAATGACAACCCTAATATCACCATTACTTCCATGTGATTTCCATCTCAGTGGCTTCACACACTTCCACTCAATAAGCATTCTTACACCTGGGTAGTCAGCAAAATATTGATTATCTCCTCTACTTCATTTTGTCATTTATAATCTAGGAAATAATAATGAAATAACGTGATTTCCCTGCACCAAAGCAGAATTCAGAACTCACATATTTTCACCTTTGATATTATCCAGGCTCCTTCCAATCTCTAGTCACACACAGCTGTTTCCCTAATTTAAGCCATCTCTTGGTGTATCTTAAAAAGATACCGTAATTTAGGTAAAATATAATTTAGGAACACCTACAATAACCATTTCCATCAGTAGTGACACCAGCTGAAGAAATTCGATAAAGCAGTCACAAGCCTAGCATTTGTAACGCTGTAAGGGAATTTCAGTCCTTCAAATGGTTCATGTGCTCACAGTTTGCCTGCTAAATGTATTAGGAAATGTTAATCACTGTTCATTGTCAAATTCAAACAGACAATTGAAGTAAAATCTTCTATACCAGCCCCAGAAGACTGCTCAAATTTATAATTTGTATAGAAGGGTAGAAATTTAATTGTTATGACAAAGACCTTCCCAAGCTCGACGTCATTCCAACACCTCTGGCATTTTACAGTCATTCCCATTTTATTAACTCTCTTTCTATGGCTTCCAACACACTTGTTTTATAAGAAGCCAGATGTGGCAGTCAGATATGCCAATAGCTCATCTTACCTTTGAGAAGCAGACATCATTCGGGCACCATACATTGCAAAATCCACAGTCCTCTTTAAAAACAACCTAAAAACATACACACAGTAGTAGTGTATCTTCAGGAAGATACTTTACCCCCCCAGGTTTACAAACTTGGGAACTTAACAGCAGGCGCTCTGTGGAAGAGGACTTGCAATCAAAGAAGAGCTTAGAAAGAAGCGTCAGTTCACACTGTACTGTGTTAATGTGATCCCCAAATCCTAGACTGGTTTAACAAGAGAAGAAATGCTATTGTATACTTTATGGAACAAAAGCACTTTCCAAAGCTTCCTTTTCAACTTCTGACTGCCAATTACTGTTTTGGAGACTAATGATGAGCAAAAATGTGTTAGTACTTCTCTGGAATTAATGGGCAGGCTTTGCAGAATGGCACTGGGTACTGTGTGCACAGGGATGAATACCCACACCTTCCACCACAGAAAGCTGAAGCCTCTTTGCGAAAGCACCTACCCATAGCTTTCTTGCCCCTGTTACTTCATGCTGACCTTCAGGAGCTGCTGAATGAGCAGATGTTCATTTCCTGTCATTGCCTCAGCAGTAGCAGAGGAGTATAAAGGGTCCTGCTGGAGTTCACTCTACCCAGCAGACTGTCCAGCAGTGAAATCCAGCGTTCTGTTAGAAAAATGTTCTTCTGCCTTGACTGTGACAGGAGCAGATGCTTCTTTGGTTCTTTCATGTCACCTAAGACAAAAATTGAAACATGTCAACCAAAAATCCTGTGAAAGATCTGCCAGCAAGAGAATCGAATAGATTGCTTTGTGGCAGATGCAAAGCAATCCAATTTACCTCTCTGCAGTCATGGTCCAATCTGCTGTACAAATACATGTACACACCCACCTTTCCTGCTCTCCTGTTGCTGCACAGACCAACTTGAATACACAAAAGAGCCCATATGCCTGAGCATAAACCTTTGGCACTATATTTGCACTCTGCATGAACATGTGAACTTTCAACTCTGCAGCTGGAATCAGCCAGAAAGTCTCAGGCTTCACACATTTTGTGAAGATAAGTTATGATAATCTTTCTGCATTTTCAGCCAATGCTTGCATATCCCTTCACAATGACGATGCCAAAAGGCATGGCTTAGAGCCAGAGGAAAAACTGCCATCATTCTTAGCAGTTTTCAGATTCAATGCATAGATTTTTTACATTATAAAAAAGGTGCCAAAGGCTCTACAGAGACAAAGTCCCCCTTATTCTGCACTGTGCTGTGTATCGTGCTGGAAGACTGGAATGCTGAAAGGCCATTTCACATATTTACATTGTAAAGCAGACCAGGGTCTTGAGACTTACAAAACCACTTTGTGTGAGGGAAAGAAGGGAAAGAAAACTGTTGTTCTGGCAACCTTAAGTGAGACAAATGTTGTCCCTCCCTGTAGGAAAATGGCATAAGAATGTATAGGCATGTGCACGGGCAGGTTTCACTACAGCTTAGCTCAAGTAGGGTTTCTCATCATATGTGGGTTTCAGAACAACTTCCTGAGCACCCTGAGGAAGCGTGGGTGCTGCAGCTGAGTTCACCATAAAGCAGAGAATTCCCCAAATTGAGAACTCCCAGCTCATCAGGTTGGTAAGACACTTTTGAAACACTTGCCAAAAGCTATATATTTCTAATCTTTGGAGCTTAATTCATTTGCAGCAAATCAATACGAATTTAAAAAAAAAAAAAAGGAGAAGGAGACTAGTTGTCACCGAAGGACATAAAAGGTTAAGGGAAGGTCCAGCTGTTCTGTTTCTGCAACCATCCAGCATAATGGATATTGAATATCTTAGATGTTAAAGAAAGGGCCTTCAAACTAGACATTGGTCACATGGTACCTTCTGGAAATAAGACACCTTGTGCACCTAAATACCATATCCACATAAACAGAGCACAAGTCATTGTACAATAATGCTAAAAAAATCCGCTGTGTTTAAAAAACCCAGGATGAGTAATATATTTCATACTGGTGTAAAAGCAGTCCACAGTATTGCACTGAAAAGCTCATTCATTCATGCTTCAAGGTGTTTTTCAGGCTTTCATAAAAGTAAAATTAATGGATGCTTCTAAAACAATAGTGTGATTTGATTTTTATAATAATAGCTAAAAAGCCTTGTAAAACACAAGAACAAGCAGTAATGAGGCTGGGCCTAGAGAACTCAGGCTTTCTTTTATACTCAGTTAAATAGTTAATCATGCCATGTGCTCACTTTTTAATCACTTTAAACCAATACAGCAGTATGATAAGTAATGACTTTGTTTTTATGAGAAAGCTTCTGTTGTATCCTTAGCTGCCAGGAATGAGAACTTTTTTCATAAAAAGTAATTCATAGCAAGAATTTATGTGAAATATAGAGCTTCATGCATATCAGGCTGTATGAACAACAATTTAGGACTGACAGAAACATCAATATGCTAAAGTTTAATATTAATTCCTCAGTTCTGGGACCTTTAATCTGTAGTTTGTAAATCTTATATTACAGTTGCTACTCTTTCATAGAAGTTTGTATCTTTTCAGCTCTTCTAAAACTGATAAAATCCTATTCACAATGTGCAATAAACAGTGAGATTAGTATGGTTTAAAAATTGGGACTTCGCTATGGGCTCTGTTGCTTTGCCATTAAACAGGTGAAAGAAAACCCAGAAGAAAATGAACCTCATAATTTACATGACTTTCATGGAATCTTCTCCTAATCCTAAGCCTTACCCCAGCTGTCTCTGCTCAGTGCACAGCCAGCTGTCTCTGTTCAGTGCACAGCTCAAACCCAGCATAAGGTCTGTGTGCAGGCAAATGCAGCACTGCCAGCAGCACCCTCAAACCCAGCCCTGCAATCCATAAAAGTTTCCCCAGAAATGCAGACTTCACCTGACTTCTTTTATGACATCTTTTCTCTTATTTGAATCTTTCCTTCTGTATAGGTGCCACCAGCTTTAATTGACTCCAAATAGGCTTTGCTGTACTCCAGGGTTTATTTGTATTAATTGCAGCACATTTATTGCCCTGCAAGAGCTCTTATACAGCTACTGTTCTGTGCAGGCCAATGGGCTGGAATAACTTCCCAGTGCTCTCGCTTGTCCTTTAGTTTAGTTTATTTCAAGTGCAGCTTTTCTCTGGAAAATATCTCTGTCCAAATGGCATGGTAGCATACCAAGGCTGTGTCCTTGCTGCCAGCTGGATTCAAATACAGCATACAGACAGGTCACCTGCAACCTCTGCAGAATTCTAAGTCAGATCAGCCTTATATAATTTGTTGTAAATCATTCTTTGTACAACTTTTTCTGTCACGTGGAGGGATAAAAAATTGTGTTATGTGACTGTCCTTCCAGTAGCATCACGCTGTGTCCATTTTTAGGACTGACAACATGGGGAGTTAATTTTCTGGAGATACTTGGCACCTTGCACTATTGGCTTCTTTGGCTTGTGTCCTGTAACAGTCAGGATTTTCTTTACCCCTTGCACAGGACAAGCTGTATATTTTGGCTGTTTACCTTTCGGGATAGAGCTACCACTTCTGCAGATCCCTTTAGGTCATCTGGCAGCTTGTTTATACAGCTGGGACCACAAAGAGCAGTGGATTGCATTCAGAAGGATGGCAGAATGAAAACAGATACTCCCAAAGGCTGAAGTCTGTTTTTCTTTGCTGAAAGAAAGGGGCAATTTTTGGTGTTTTGTGACACCAGGTTATTCTTTAGAGTCATATTCCTAATGCTTGTTCTTACTTGCTGCACGGGGCTCAGCAGTGACCCCATGCATTTCATACAAGTTGATAAAGACCCAGATGAGTCCTTTTTTTTTTCCATAGGTATCTTATTCCCTTGATAGTGTCATGCACATCATACAGTTCCTGGTAAAACTGACTAAACTCTTGATTTTCATGGGAATATGATTAGGCCGAGATGACTGAAGTCCTTGTTCAAGACTCATACCACAGAACTCCAGGTATCTGGACAATTCCCATCATCCTGAATATGATCTCTGACATGAAGAAGGCTATTATCATGCTATGCCTACATATCGGCATCTTAGTATAGTTTTGTTGATTTTTTTTTTTTTTTTTAATCCAGCAAAAAACAAACATCCCAGTAAATTGAAATGTATGGGAATTAGTGGGTGATGCTGAAGGAGTGGAGGAAGCTGGGACTCCACCCTGAGGAGGTGATGGGCTGAAGGTGGTCAGCTCCACAGGGTCAGGCTGTAACTGAGCTGTAAACAGAACACAGTGCTTGTGTCAGTAGGAATTTCTGTTTTAAGTGTAGTGAGAGGGTTTTAATTAGGGAAATGAAATAGTTTTCTAAAAACCTGCTTGAAAAACTATTTGATGGAGAGCCTTGCTCTTTCAGCTGCTGAATTCAGTGGTGTAGAGCTTGCCTGGCTGGCTTAGATTTTCTTTAAACTTTTGGTTTAGAAGGGTTATTGTGCACTGTTAAATTCTACAGGATTTTTCCGTTATGGGGGAACTGCAGATTTTGATCCAGCCTTCATTAAAAGGAAATGTGTTAATTCATGGCTTGGAACTACTTTTGAATTTTTATAGAAATAAAAGGATCTAAACAGCATGCAACTAAAATGAAAAGCCATGGAAGGACAGTTTCAACCAATGTATTTTCCTGAACATATTTGGAAAATAAAGAGACAAGATCTGTGAATTTATAAATATGAAGCAATATAAAAAGAACCTTGAACTTTCAATCAAAGAGGCATGTAATTAAATTTCTCCCTGCTCTATGATTTTCCATTGTATACTTGTTACCTTTTTTGTCATATCTATTTGCAGCTTCATAAATCCAAAATATCTTAATTTGAATAAAACAAAAGCCTATTCATGCTTGTACTATTCATGTGGTTTAATTGGTTTACAAAATACAAATGTTCTTTGAAAGAAACTGATTTCATTTCAGGAGGTTGGTAGCTGTCCATCATACGTGGTCCCTCTGCTCACAAAAGGCAAAGGAACAGAACAAGACATAAATGGTTTTGCTTCAGCTTGCTTTGTTTTGGCTCCTGTTTGGGCTGAGCTCTCGCTGTTGCTCAGTGAATTCAGTAGGAAAACATTAGAGTTGTGGCTTATTGCATGAACAAAAATAGTTTTCCACATGTGAAGTTTAAATGGAGAATTGAAAATACTTTTCAAATGCTCCACTTTTCTGTTCTAGGTAATATCAGACTGCAAAATTCATTATTGCCCTTTGAACACCTGGGCAGATGATATTATGTGGCAGAGGTAATAGTGGTGCATACCAATATCACTTGGGTTTAGAGAGAGATTCCAGATTACTTTCATATTCCTTCTCTCAGTCTCTGCTCCCAGATGAGCAGTCCCTTTTTGGGGTACCTAGAAAAGGGAGGAAGGGGGGATGCAGCCCTGCAAGCTTTTCCATCAACCTTCTTGCAGTAGCTGTACAGTACCAATAAGGCACTACCGGCTAAACACCTCAGTGTGCGGGATGTCTGGAATAATTCAATACAAAAGGAGGGGTTAATGTAGGAAACTGTCAATCAAATCATTAAATTGATCCATGTGTATATCTGGAGAATTACCTATTCTGCACAAAGAACTGCATTTTATCATATGATTAGTTAGTAGTTTATTTAAATTTTTTAATATGTTCCCCAATGCAACCATGCAGGGACCATCAGCTGAATAATATTCATGTTGTCTTTGGGGTCCATCTTAGAGTGGGGGAATACATGCAGGGTATTTCAGGGAGGCTGCCTGCTGCTGAGGCATCTTCAGTGATGTCAGCCCCTCATCTCTCTGCCTTCATGAGACCATACCCAGCATGTATAGACTAAACTCTGAAAGGAACTGTCACAGGGCTGTCAGTCAAGTCTCTCTAGCTGCCAATATAGCTTATGTGTAAGCACAGACCAAAGGGCACAAGGAGATGCATAACTGACAAACTAAATCAAATCACAGTTGACAACAGGTTGCAGATGCAGGAGAGAACTAACAATGGATGGGCAATGGAATTATAAAGCAGAGGGAAGTCTCTGAAGGTTATGGAGATCATAAAAATGGAAAATACTGGTTACTGGCAGCAATAATCTGAGCCCACACTGTGTTACCTCAATGGGAAAGTATTTGCATGTTAAAAGAGAGCTTTATGCACAGCCTAATGTGGTGGTAATAGGAAAAAAGAAAAAAATCTGTTTGCACTGTCATTTGTTGCTCTGCATTTCCCTGAGTTCTGAGGCTACTTTAAAGAAAATATTAACTCTACTGAGCTGCAGATTAATTAGTCAAGCTAATGAATAATTCAAATCTTGAATTTACCCAAGGCATCTCTTTTCAGTTTATCTGCTTTGCTAATAGGAAAAGAGAAGAGCAGCTTCTTGTTGCAATTTTTTAAAAGCAAATCCTCGGTTTATCCTTCGCTAAAATGATCTGGATCAGGAGTTCACAGTAACGGATTTAGCAACCTGCTGAATAGGCAGTTGTTGTACCAGAGATTCATTAGCTCAATGTTGTTTCAGGTGTTTCTCTCTTGACTTGCACAGATAAAAAAAAGGTGTAACAACAGTTATTTTTTCACTTTTTATTTGCCATGTGAAGCATCTTGCTTCACGTTTTCTGTACAAAGCAGAAATCAGCCTGGAATATGTAATCAGTATAGGTTACAAAAATATTTTACAGTGATGGAAGTAGTAAACAAGTAAGCAGATCAATTTGCTTACTTGATGTTTACTGATGGTAGGAAGAGTTGATCACATCCAGTCATTTGTAGGAGTCTCATAAGTCCTGTGTTTGCCTATGGGAAAACTGGCAGGGAGCAGGTCTGTGCCCAGCCCAGTGCTGCTGAAAAGTCTCTGCATTATGCAGCTGCTGTAACCTTCTGGTAGTCTCTGAGCCCCTTTGTGGCCCTTCTCCTCCGTACACGAGCAGGAGCGGCAGGGCCCCACTCTCCTGCCCCCAACCTTGGGACAGGTGCCTCCTCCTGACACCAGCACACTGCAGTGGCTGCTGAAGTAAGGGCTCCAGCAGGTTTTCTTGTGGTTGTGATGAGGCTGCTGTGCCTTTTGGGGAGAAATGGGCCAACTTGGTAGGAAAAAGATCAGATTTAGCTCAAAAACCGTGACTGCTGAAGAGGAGTCAATACCATGTCTAGGACTTGAGCCACGGAGACTTTGATGACCAGAATCCCTTGCTGTATTTTGGGTAAAATTACTTTCTGAGGGAGGTCATGAGTATAATTAGTGATTCATTTAATCAAAAGGTGCTGTCCCTGGACTGCTTTTGTGCTATCCTGTCTGCTGAATGAGAACCTTCAGAGCCTGCTGTGTGGCTGGAGCCAGCTGCTGTACAAGTTTGTGCTACAAAATCATAGAGCAGTAGAGATGACTAGCTCACACTGGATGACTTGAGTTTTAGGTATTGATCTGGAAAGCTGAGTCCTGCTTCTGAAAAGCTGGTGACCATCCTGAGGTCATTGGTAGCTTGGTGAGTACTGCCTTTCTGAGCAGGAGGAAAGGGCATTATGGTGGTTGGAGTGGGCTGCTGAAAAGCTGTGTCTTTCTGCCACTTCTCTGAATGCAGCACGTACAGAGCAGTGCTCTGCAGAGCAGAGAGTAATAGGCTTTGCCATCTGAATTTGATTTGACCACTGCCAGTGAAGAATGGATAATAATTGTTACTGTTACTGCTCAGTCTTAAAATAAGACTATTCAGAGGCAGCTTTCAGACATCTCCTAAAAGCCTTTTTTCTGGTGTAGGCAGACTTGCAGGGACATAATATATTCTTGTTCCCTAAAGGTTTTCCTCCACCTGCTTAGGTATAGTCCTCTGATGTTATACAGTTGCTATGGAAATAAATGGTATCACTGTCTGGGGAACATGGCTTCATATGAGAAATCAATAAAGTAGAGCAAATGAATTGTCAGGCAGCTATGTTGTCTCCCTGTCTTACTAATATGGAAAGAAAGGCATGGATGAAAAAGTGATAAAAATATTTTTTTCCCAAGGAAGTGTTTTCTGAGCCAAATGTCTAGTCAGTCTTCAGACTTCAGTAGAACTACTGGTAATCCCCTTAAAGATGTATAGGGAATTCCAGTCAGTGAGTTGGTAATTTCCCACTAGCAGCATCATATCTTGTGTTCCAGATATTTCCACTTCATCTTCTGTTTTTGGTACCAGCTGGACAGTAGAATGCCATAAAAGGAGCTGGGAGAGATGTAAGTCAACTGATTGCAGAGATAATTGGAGCTCCTGCAGCTCCCCTCATTAGATGCCTGGGTCACTGCCTCTGCCTTCTGGAGGCAGCGTGGGCAGGGCGTGCACAGAAGCCTGCAGAAAGCTGGGTGCCACCGCCGCTCCCCTTGTCCAGGGAATTCGGTACAGCCCTGTGAGCCCAGCAGGTGGAGGTGTGTGACACTTGGCAGCCCCACTAGAGCCCAGCCCACTTCTTGTGGTGATTTTACACATAAGGTATCTCTTCCTAGGAATGCAAGGCTTTTCCCTGTTCCTCCCAGGGTTATTAGGGTGGATTGCTGAAGATGTATGGCTGCAGGTAAAAGATGCTGCTGCTTCTGCTGTTGCACTATCTTTTAAGTAGTGTCAGTGCAATAGTCCCCAAAAGAAACACAACCAAATTGAGGTCCTAACGTAAGGCGGTGTCCTAGATAGCTGTGACACAGTTCATCAGTTAAGGAAATTAAATTGAAAATGCTTTAATTACCAGAAAAAGTGACTCTAGAGTAAGTGTTAACTTCTTTCTTAGAAGAAAACTGTAAATGGTTTAAAAACCTAAATAAGGTCTATTTTATGTGTCATTTATGAAAACAGCTATTATTATCAGAAATAAAGCAGCTAATACTTTGCAGATTACAACATTTTTCATTTTAATGACACTGGTCCTTACTAGTCAATGTGTGATGGATAGTTTTAAAAGGATTAGCAACAGATTCACTCCTTCACAGCAAGACTGAGCACGAGACTGTGCTATTTGCTGTCACTTCGTGAGGAATTAGCCAGCTCTCTTCGTGACTGGAGTGCACTTGGATTCTGGGATAATTTCTGGATGAATCAGCCGTGCAAGAAAAGCATTTTCAGAGGTGAAATATACGTGTTGGATGGACCTATCTTGGCAGTAGTGGGTTGTTTTGCAATAGTTCTTTCTTTGCAATAGTTCTTTAAACAAAAAAGCCGGCTTGGACTTAAAATATACATAGAAAGGAATCCAGCTCTGACAGGATGTGTCATTACAGCTGAGATGTCAGTGTAGGACTCATGTAGTTAATGGCTAAATGGAGGACTTCAGCATTGCATACTCTGTTCCTAAGCATTATGTTTATCACCAGTTGTACAAATGCAAAGGAAGCAGTAATGATGTCACCCAAGCACGCCCATTACAGCAGCCTGAGCTGCCTGTAGGAAGATGTGTATGTGTAGCTTTAAACTGAGATATTTCAGAAACTGCCAGGTGTTACTTCTGTGCATGAAGTTCTGTATCTGCACAAGGGCACAATGGCAGGAGGGTTTGGTGTAAAACCTATTTTTGTAACAGCCTTCAAGACACTGCAGCTTTGCCAGCTGGTGTGATTTGGCTCACCTTAGTTTCCCTTTTGCAATAACTTTCCGCTCCATGTCCCAGCACAGCACAGTGATGACTAATTCCCTAATCCCCAAACTGGTATCAGAAACCCCACACAAAGAGGGTTGAGTTTGTAGCATTTTCCTATTTTAAGTGCTAGGGAGAAAAACAGTATTGGGAGAAATTTATCTATGTGAAACAGGCATTGAAATGTGATAGAAATATTTTGGTAAGAAAAAGGTCTTGCACTTTGTCTTCTCTCTTCTTTAGAGCTGCATATGATATCAGGAAGTTGTTTTCTTTAATGTCTTTCTGTTTAAACTACTGGTACTTTAAGACTTTGGGGTGCAAGATCACCGAAGTAGCAGAGGCAACCTTCAGGGACATGGTACACAGTTCTTGGCAGAGATTGGTCCTGTCTGCTTCATGCACATAGTTCTGTTGAAGTTGGTATAACTTTGTGTGTGGCCAAGGCAAGCAAGATTTGGCTCTCTTGGGAGATGGCTTTTAATAGCAGATGTTCACTAAGAAGCCCTGATCCTGTCCAGAAATGTCCTTCATAATAAAGAAGATAATAGAAACAGAGGAAAGGTCTCTAGGAGCAGAATAGCACATGAAGTGTATGTTTTTCATGAAATATCAATTTTTAATGAGAGTTTTTCCTATAGCATCCAGCTAGTCAAGATGAGGAGCACTCATGCAAATACAACCAGTGAGTTCACAGAAGCTGCCTAAATAAATAAAACAGGCACAGTTTTGCTTATTAAATAGTGACTGGTTTTCAGCTTTCCTTTAGCACATGAGGGAGTTTCAGTGTGCCTCTCCAAGTCAGAGGAAGGAAAATAATAGAGAGAACGGAAAGTGAGAAGTAGTAGAAGGCACAGATTTAGCTAATGATAACAGTAGGGGCAGACTGCTTGCCATCTTGAAAACGACAGATACAAATATCCTCAAGTTTTTGCTGCAAGTCTTCAAATTTATTGTAGACTCCTTGCTATTTTGGAGCATGGAAGAGGGACTGAAAGTTCTCTGGAGCCAGAAAGGAGTCTTGGTGTTTGCATAATGCAAAAGATGGGTCTGGAATATGGTACATTATTTACTATTTTTTCCCATTCCTCTGTAGAACAAACAAATGTCTGTTGCCCCTTCTAGCTGCCTTTAAAATTTTTTTTAGACCACAAATGACCATTAAAGGCATCAGGCAGCATCATCTGTGAGCATAGATTGCAGTAGCTGGTGCAGCCATACCCAGGGGAGGAGGCATAATCAGCTCAAAATAGTTGACCAGACAGCTCCCACTTGGCAGGGCAAGGTCCCCTGTCATACAGGGCACATCAGTCTCCTGCCCACACTGAGTCAGCTCTGCTCCGTGGGACCCTGGCCAAGAACCTGGCAAGCCAGCACAAAGAGACCACAGCTATGGGAGGGATCATCAGAGTGCAATGGTTCAGTGTCCTTTATCAAGCTCCCCAATAATGCATGCAAATTCTGCAGGATATGTGTACAAACAACACACACTCCAAGGTTAAAGCTCTCTTAGGCAGGGAGCAGCTTTCTGATGTGGTGGCAAGAGGAGGTGATGCATGGAAAAACATTAATTAAATGTCACATTTTGGGAAGATTAGGTGCCAGGTCATTGGATTAAAATACTAGTGCTGTGTAACACAGAAAGCATGAGTCTTGCAATAATTTCTAGAAACATTGTAATTTGCTTATATTATGGTTGTTGCTGGAAGCCCGGTGAGCAAACTGCATTATGCTAAGTGTGTTCATGAAGTACTTCAAAGCAGTCCCCTCCTTAACGAGCTCTGGATTTCTCTCTCTTCTTCCAAATTCATATGTGAGAAGCCACAATTGCCTGTTCATTTATGCACTGTGCCTACACAAGAAGATAATGTGCCAGTACACAAGTGGCTGTATCTCGAGGTAGTATTTATAAAAATTACATATTGAAAACTATTTTGTCTGCTGTATATTTAAGTAGATGCAAGATGGAGATGGGAATTTGTTATAAGCCATTCAGTCTCAGGAGAGAATGGGCTAAATGGTACTTTGCAGAGAGCTAATTACTGTCTAAGGAGAGATGCTTGGTGTGAGCCCCAGCCAGGCTGAAGGGCAGGATGTCTGTCCTTGTGCTGTGGGGGTGCAGGGAAAGGGATTCTCTGTGGGAGCAGAGGTGACAAGGCACTGTCTGCTCAGGTGTTTTGAAGTCCTTCAGTGCTGAGAAGTAATGCCCAGGAGAGCTTGGGAGGCTGGTTCCAGCAGTCTTTGAAACAATATTGATTCTTAACAAATCTGTAAAAAACTTGGAAGATTCCAAAGGCCTGTGGGACTCTTAGGCTCTTCTGCTGTTGAAAAAGGGCTGAAAAGCATAACCCTTGAGCACAGGTCAGTTGGCTTAATATTAGCTACAGGCTGAAGCTGAAAGGGGCCAGCTTGTTTGGAACTTTGTATTAATTTAATACTCCAAAGTATTAAAGGCTAAAAAAATAATTCCTACTTACTGTGGTTTAACCACTGGTAGATTTATCTTTTTTTTTTTTTTTTCCCCTGATTGGTTTATATGCTTTCACAATAAAAAAACAGCCTTTATATAATATGCTTGGATCTCTCTAAATCATTTGAACTATTCATATGTGTCTTTTTGATTAAAAGCAAAATCCAGAGACCTGACATCATATTGAATTAAACTGCTAAGTAGATTTAAAACTTGAGACTTTGGAAATTCATTTAGCATGTACATACGAACAATGAGACCTGTTTGTGTCTTCCCACAGCTGTTGTTGACAGTGCAGGTTTTGTAGGTAGAGCTTGCATATGGAAGTGCAAGCAAGTAGTGAGGACATCAGCTTACAGAATGATGTAAATCACTTTTGTTTTAATTGAACCAAAAGTAAGGTAATATAGAAAGGAACTAAGAGTCCCCACTTAACCAAATAAGGTACGATATTATGTATTTGTTAAATGGTAGTATTAACCAAGCTGATTTTAGCTATTACAACCAAGCCTGAGCTATTATAAAAATCTGCTCTAAGCAATCCAGCAAGTGAAGACTGAAGTGCAGCCTGAAATGCAGGGAGGGAGGTGCTGAGCTCGAAAAGGGATCATATCTCTACCAGAGCAAAATGAAATAGTGTAGAGAACCATGAAAGTAAATTCTAATGTGCAGATGGCTCCATTTGTACTGCCTTCTCAGAGCAGCTGCTGAATTGCAAAGGCTGCAGCAGCACAGGCAGCAGGGTCTCACAGTGGGCAGAAGTTAATGGTTGGCAGTGCAGTAGTGGCTGATGAGGTCCGGATCCTTCCCAGCCCCTCCACAGCTCCAAAGGCATGCTGACTAATATGTACATATTTTGTGAATAAAATAGATATGTGGGAGTGCAGAATTATTATAATATTATTTAGTTCAACAGATTCAGTGCCCATGGGTTGAACAGCTTCTTTTGTGCACAAACTCTGAGGAAGGTGTTTAAATAAGAGTTTCTCTTTTAGGTGGCCATTTCTGAGGCTCTGATAGCTGCACTCAGCTTCTTGGAAGAGCAGCATCCTTTTGTGCCAGCTCTTCCCCCATTTTCTCCTTCCTTTACGTGAGGGATTTTCAGCTTGCTGCCCTGGAACAAACTGGTCACAACTGTCTTGGATGTTTGGTGGGTTTTTTTGGGTTTTTTGTTTTGTTTTGTTTTGTTTTTTTTTTTTTTTTTTTTTTTTTTGGTAAATCTGTACTCCTCATTTGCTGGGGATGTTTGTGTAGGGGCTGTGTCAGCATCTGCTCCAGAACAGCTCCGTGTGCCAGTCAGCAGGGCAGTGGGGAGATGTTTTGCAGAGTCCTCCATTCCATCCTGCCCACCTGCTTTGACAGCTGGATGCCACCAGCAGCAGCAATGGGGCTTCATCATGTTTAACACTGCAAAGCCCTGCATGCTGCTGGGCTGCCATGGATGCAGTTGGAGCTCAGCAGGTGCCTCAGTGGCAAATTAAATTTTCCATTCTTGGACTCAGTACAGGCATAAAAATTAAAATTGAAAAAACAAAAAAAGAGCAAATTAAAAGAAGGATAATTTCACTCTCTTGTGACACCTGCATTGGGCACCGAAGGCCCGAGATGTGCAGATGCTCTGAGTGCACACTGTTTGCAGCAATGAAGCTTTAGTCAATACCCTTGTATGAAATCATTAAAAAGAACAAGCCAGGCTGTCAGGGGTGTGTCTTTATTAATTGAACTGGAACTTTAGATAGCGGATGTGGTCGGCAGGTGCTGGCAGATGCTGATTGCCTTCAGCTATTAGTAATAACCCCAAGGCATTTGCTAAACGTTGCTTTGAGATATGGTAAATGAGTTGTCACCTCTCACTGTGCTTTAAAATCTGCTGAAGCAGTGACTCAGTGAGCAGAGCTGCTCATCTCAGCCAGGTTGGACTTTTCTAAAGGGCACAGTGTGGGGTGACAGGGATGGTCCCAGGTATGGGTTGTCTTCTAAATGACTACAGACTTTCAGGATGAAGGTTGTTCATCCCAGAAAAAGACTACAGAAAGGAGATACAGACTCTACAACCTTGGAGCAATATGAAGAAAGTAGATTGGAAACAAATGCTTAGTTTTGCTCATAATAAAGCAAAGATACCTCAAGTGAAACTGTCAGGTGGCACTTTCAGGCCCAAAGAGCATACTTGTTTTCATAAAGGAAATATCTAAGCTTAACTACTCTGTCAGACATATTTTGGTGGCAATGTTATAAGCAGAGCTGATTTCAAAAAAGCAAAATCATAATGAAAAAATTGTTTGGGAATTATTAAAAATATCACTGCTGGCCCAGGAAGCCTCTTAGTCATAGATATCTAAAATTTGTCCGGGAACCTGTACTAGAAAAGTGTCACCACCTAATGCTCTTCTCTTAGTCTCCCATGTTCACAGCTGTCAAAGAAAGCATAGCAGGTTCTTGGTTCACCTATCTCAGGTGTGTTGTGATCATTCAGAGATTTCTGAGTGCTTGAGAGGTTGGGTAGGACTTCTTTTTCTTTGGTATTGACTTTTCCCTCCTGGATATGCACTGTCATTAGAAAAGGACATAGCCAATTTGCTTGTGTAGGCCTACATGGATATAAAAAATGAAATGTATCCTGAACAAGCATTCTTCTCTCTTGAGAGGCCCCCCATTGACTTTAGTGAGATGATCATCATGACTAATGGCTTATAAGCAAACTACGTGATGCACAGTACTGAAGATTGAAGAAGGTTCATGTTAACAAAACATTTATGTTTATGTCTTTCTGGCTGGGGTAGTACAAATGTTTTGGTCACTACAGGTGGCCTGAGAAAAGGCGCTCATCTAGGAGGTGAGCATTTGACCATTGAAGGAAGAAAACTGTGACACCAGAGAAAGTTGATATGGTGGTTCTTTTTTTAATATTACCTTTTTTTTTCTGTTCTGGCTGCATACTCTTAGAGGAATATTTTCTCCCCTGTTGTGGAGCTGTGTTAGTTTTTCAACAAAAGGCACAAGGGGCCTGACAAGGCACAGATAAAATCATACTGAGCTGTGCTTCCTGGAATGTGGCACATCAAACAGGCCTTTGTTGGGTGGTTAAAGAGCCTGTTTCGTTTAGATGCTATTGAGACAGAACGCATTGTTTTCACAGACCCTGGGAATTCTGCCCATAAAATGCATTCAGCAGTTACATTTATGAGACTCAATTCAGCAGTGCTGTGGTGTTGTCTGGGGACCTTTTTAAGACCAGACGTGAAAGCAGAACTGTAAAGCTCACGTTGAGTCTTATCTGTACTGGGCTGTCTCTTGGTGCAGTGCATCCAGCACTGTGCAGAGAGTGGGGGGGTGGTGTCCAAAATCCCCTTTGCCCCTTGGTGCCCAAGGAGACAGCTTGTGCTCTGTCTGCAGCTTGGCTGGGGGCTTCTAAGGGCAGTGGGTTGTGCTGGTCACCCATCCAGGGAGAGGCTGCTGTGCTGGAGAGGGCTTGAGGCTGTGGCTCCCTGAACAGAGCACAGCCAGCACAAGAGCACGTTGATGTGCAAGGCACCAGCCAAGATTGCAGCCCTCTGTTTGGGCTGCTGCTTCAGGCACAGTGCCCAGGACCTGTGGCTAAAGACAGCAGGTCCTTCCAAAAGCTTCCAGCCTGGCAGGGCTCAGCACTTCAGCCTCCAAGGCTTCTCTTGAGCTGGCTGTATGTCTTGTTGGGTGGATGGTGGTTGACCTGACCAACAGGGCCAGTTCTTGGGCACGAGAGAGAGGAGGAAAGAAATCAATATTTTATATCATTCAGAGTTGATTTTTTTTATGAAGGGTATTTTCCATATAGATTCTCCTTGTCTTCCTTGCCTCCTTCCCTAGCTTGTGTTAGGGTGTGGTTGAGGGTACCAATTACGCAATATTTCTATATAACCTTTTGTCACAGTATTTAATATATTACTATGTAATAGTTGTGCAGTGTGACATAAATACTGTATGGTGTTACACATATTCTGTGTAATAGTGTAAGTCCTTCCCCCTCTATTTTTTTACTGGTTCTACTGAAATGTGGGTCCCAGCTCAGAGTGTTATGCAGAATTGCTTTTATATTCCTTAGTGCTAATTATATTATAGTAGTAATTCCTAAATAATGACAATAACAATATTTGGTAATTTTAGGGAAGGGCTATCTGTTGATAAATACTGACAAGGTGTTTTATGACTATTAATATGTTGGAAGATAAATACAAACAAACAATTTCTGAAACTTCTAGAGAAGTTCTGTGTGTTTTGGGGGGTAAAGTGTCCCCTGATACTCATTCAGGAATGTTGCTGACTCTTAGGTACAGGTATGCACCATACATAATTGCATATATTTTAGCACCCACCTGGATCAGTTTCCTGCATTACTGTGTGATTTGAGGATTTGCACTACTGACACAGGAGTGAATGTGTGGAAATGTTTGGTTTGGGGCTTAGAACACACTCTGTGGGAGGAGTTTGGGTTTGGACACAATTTAAGCCACACATGGAATTGCACCTTCTGCCTCTACAGTGTGACCACTTCAGGCACCACCAGCTGTTTGGAGCCTGGGGAAAGCCTAGAACAGCTTTGGAGTTGAGAGCACCACAGGCCTCTGAGATTAATTGCCTTGCTCCTAGGTTAGGAGAGAAACAGAAAACTGGCAATATGTGCTGATATATTTCTTACGTGATTTTGACTACATGAATCTGGTTATACGAGATACAGATGTACAAACATAGGCTGTATTGGTTTGCTGTATTGCAGCTGTTGGTGGCATGTGATTATTTCAGTTTTAGTTTGAACATTTTTTGACTGGCAAAACTATCTAAAGAAAAAAAAAGTTTAGCTGGAATGGAGCTATACTTGCCAAGAAAAAAAATAAAGTTGTCTTGCTCCTGGCATAGCTTTCTCCATTATCTGAACTGGTATAATCGACTCTGCTTGTTTAGAGCTGTTCACTGTATCTTCAGCCAACACTGTTTATGGTGCCACTACCCAGACCTGCTTCCCTACTGTACATAAAATGTAGGTTTTTCTTATCTCTCTGTGTCTGTACAGTCTGCCCATGTGATTTGACTAAAGCTCATGTCTTCTTGCTTATGTTACATTTCTTTCTTGGGATTGTTTTGGGTTTGTGGGGATTTTTTTCTTTGTGTGTTTTTTTTTTTTTTTTTTGTCTTTTGTTGTTGTTTTGTTTGGGTGTTTTTGTTGTTCTTGTTTTCTTAGCTAGTTGATTTAGCATAAAACCTTAGGATTTCAAACCTATGCAGCCAATTCTTCTAGAAGCGTACACTCCTCGCAGGGTGAGTGCTCTTTGGGCTGGAGATGCAACACCAGGAGATGTGCTGTGTCAGGGCATGGATTTTCTTCAAGGTATTGGCTGTAAAAGGCTGCAGCCTGGAAAAGAAATGCCCTTTTGTGAACACTGAGGATTTAATGTCAGTGCTCCAGCAAAAAGCAGAGACCACTCTAAATGCCACACTCTGGAGCACAAGGTATATGTGTCATAGTGTACAGAGATTCAGTCTCCATGCTTTGGAGCAGACCCTTCAGAAGGAAACGAGTTGGCCAGGATTTGAAGGTGAGCGTTGGATCCATGTGGTGTTTGGCATAGTTCACCCTGGGCACTCCAGCATGACCTGCAGTTCTGCCTGGGTCTTCTGAGTCATGGCAGGAAGGGATCTCCAGGAGAGAGCATGAGTGATCTTCATGAAAATCAGGGTGTGGCAGGGGGGCTGTCTTGAAATAGAAGGCCCAAACTTGCCCATCGCTTTTGATGTTAAGGAATTTAATCAGTTTATATTAATTTGGACCCACTTCTTAAAATGTTTAAACATGTGCATAAATATATTGTTTCAAGAAGCCTTAACGCTAAAACTAGGCACAATGTTTGTACTGTTAACTGGTGAATGATAACCTGGAAGGGCTGTGTCACCAGGGCACATCTTAATTTTGGCTTTACAGTGGAGTCCCTTTCCTTTCCTAGTGGTAAACTTACTTTCTTCAGATAGTAAGAGAAAAATACTTCCTTCCCCCAACTGATGTAACAGTCTGATGAGTGGCCTTCTTTACGTAGAAATTCCCTAAAACAACCAGCTCCAAAATACATTGCAATTTCTCAGTCTCTTCACTACCTATGGCTACTACCAGCGCTCTTGTCTATCTGCTTGTTTTGAGCTGGGAAGTAAAAGGCTATTTAGTAAGATGGGATCTTATGATCTATAGAAAATAACTACAAGGGAGAAGGAGTGATGAAGTCTGTAAAATTCCTGGATGAAAACAGTGACAGAGTATATTTACCACTGAAGCTGTGCTGGATGAAACAGATTAAAAATCAGGACCTTTCCAGAGGACCTTGCTTGCAGAATTCTTGCTTGTTCATGGTTTTTGTTTCAGTGCCGTACTCAGATTTAGCGTTGTTTGATGTTAAGTGTGTAATTTTAGACCTGCTCAGCTGTTTGTCATGTCCTTTAAGATAAGAGAAACAAAATCAATCATCTTTATTTTGGCAATGCTTTCTGTATCTTAGCTAATGAGATTTCCAGGTAGATAATTCTTGGATTAGTTACCAGTGTTTACAAACCTCAGACCTGGACTCGGTACTTGAGAAGGTGATGAGACCAAAGTGGAAAAACAATGTACTGAGACAGATTAAACAGTTCAGTGTGTTTTGCAACATGTGCATAAAATGGTCTGGAAAAATGTTGGCACTGCTCAGCAAAGCATCCTGTGGGTAAGGAAGGCCTGTGTAAGTGGAGCTCACCACCTCTGCAGTTATGCAATAACTTTTGTTTCTTACACAGTTTTACTCTTTCTTTCAGAAGAAATCTCACTTTTTCAGTTTTTTAACCTTATATTTTATGTTGATTCCTGTTGCTTTAGTACTTTTCTGTCTGCTATGATACTAATGATAGTACAATCATTAATCTGGTGGCTTTGGATAAACAAATCCATTTGTCTCTGGCTCAGTTGATTTATCTGTAGGAGAAGTTAATCATGTTTGTCAGTGATGAGATGTAGCTTACTGGAAAGAGCTGTCTTGGAGGGATCACCACAAGTTTACTGTCACCTGTAAGTGGAACATGAACATTTGGAGCAGGATGATACAGCAAGCTATGCACAAAACCTCCCAGGTTTGTTGGGGGAAAGTGGGAGGTGCACTAAATTCTGATTTGTTTTGCTCGAGGATCTGAAATTGCCTAAGTAGATGATGACGCCTGGTGCCTGCATGCAAGAGACTCTTCTAATTAAAAGAAGAATCTATTAGCATAGGGATGCCAGGAGAAAGCAAAGTTATTTTTAAAGCTTCCTTTCATACAGAAACTATTTTTGAAATGCTAATGGTGGTATGTTTGCCTTGTGCTGCTGTATCATAACCAAAATTTGCAAATGTTTAAATGCTATCCTCTTTTGACGCTTGGCAACGTCCGCTCAAACTCTGCTGACATGTTTTTACAGCTTGTTACTACACGCAGTTGAAGCTCCAGCCTGGAGAAATACTTTGCATGGTGAATGTCCAGGCATTTAGTATATGCAGTGTCTCTTCAGAGTCCAGCAGAAGGTTCAGTGGTCACTGATGGAAGGTGTCTGTGATCTGGAGTTGGAGTTTTAGCAGAGGACCGTTGGACTTTGTCTTGTGGAGTTTGTTCAAAGAGCAATTAAAAGGCTTTAGGCTGTGTTTTAGCCTGGAAGGAGACATTTATAGAGTGATTATTTTCAGAGGTTTTTGTGCTTTGCTGATTCTGGGCAGAGTACAGAAACCACAGTGAACCAGGACCACCTGAGTCCCTGGGGACTTACACATGCTTTGCAGTGGGTTGTTCTGCACAGTGGTAACTTCTGCCCCAGGGCATAAGAAGTCCTCCAAAGGGCTTTTATCGTTGCTTGTTTTAGTGTCTTTATTGGAGACAATAAAGGCAAAACCAGGAAGTTTTTGGCCTCTGTGGAGCTGTGCAAACAGATTTTCTTCCCCTTTACTCTGTAAGTTAGGGGCTGTTTCTGGGGAAACACTAACTTTTGGGAGAGCAAGCAGCCCACTGAATCTCAAAATGCTGAGTGCACAAGTAGTTTATTGAGTTAGAATTTAAATAGCCCTGACTTGGAAACCAAGGTACATTGACTCTTATCTGTAGTTGCTGCAGTCTGCTGATTTTCAATTTGCACAGCTGATGCTTCCATTTGAATGGCAAGAAAATTGTGAGACCTTTCAGCACCCTATCAGTCTCTGAACAGTGGCACAGAAATGTCTTTTCTTTTGACCTGCCCTGGTAATTTTTTTGACGTTACAGCCAGCATTTAAGACTTTCTCACTGTGAAGATGTACAGACAGATCTGTCATAAGGTACTTCATGTTCTCTCAGCTCTCACAGCCTTCTCCTGCACTAAGGAAATGAAGTTTTGGGAAGAGGATGAGGGGAAGTGTAGCTAAAAATAAAGATAATTGGATGATAACAGTAAGGCAGTCTCTAGTTCAGTCTCACTTTGCAGTTCAGAGTTTCCCTAAGGAGGAATGTGGCCTAACCTGTCTAATATCAATGGGAAGCTTTTCCTTGAGGTCAGGGGCCTTGGGGACCAAGTTTGCCGTGCATATCGATCATGAATGGTGCAAGCATTCCAATGAGCAGAGATCTACCTGGGCTACAGTTCCACGTTTACTGACAACTCGGGTATCTGCCGTCTTTGGCTGTTGTTGGGCTGTGCTAGTTAATTCCATAACAGTAATTCAGAAAAGCTTGTGTGTGGAGCTGAGGAATGACATGGCAATGGGGAACTTGAGTGGCTTTTGAAGAACCCTCTTTTCATGGCTTAGCTGATAGGGCAGTGCTGTAGTTACAGGGGCTTTTTTTGTATTGACCGCATGGGTTGTCCTCATACCCTTTAAGGAGTAGCTGGTGAATGTATCTTGTGTCCCCTGGGGAGCTGATCTGCAGGGTGTTTGTATCCAATCTATGGGTCTTTCCAGCTCCCATTTCACTGGTAGCAGCTTAAAACTCTGACATGTTTTCCTGGGCAGTTCTTTTGGATATAAGCAATTGCCAAGCATTTTGCAGACGTGCAAACCTCAAGCAGGTGAGGACAATGGTCTGAGCATTCATTATTTGACATTGACAAGGACCCACAGGAGATTTTGTGTGTTAAGCTGTAGTCCTTTCTGTGAAATCCTGGGAGAGCCAGGCTGTGTAACTGTAGGCCAATGGACGTGGGAAAGGCAGAGGAGTACTGAGAGGCACGGATAGAAAGAACAAAGGGAATTAAGTGCTTGCTGATGTGTATCTCCTAATGATCTAGTGTAAGATCTATGGAAAAGGGTGGTACAAATCATGTGGTGGAGAGGAAAGGAAGATTAAAAAAAACCTATTAAGCTTTTCTTGTAATGATAGTGCTCTGTGGAAAATGAAAAGTTTCTTATCTTATTACTTAGCGAAATATGTAATTGTTCAAAATTCACACCACCACTGGAAGGTGAGTCATAAGATAATTGCAGCTGACTCGCAGGATAGCTAACATTTTCACAGAAGCAAAGGATCCTGACATCCTTAAAAAATACTGCTTTCAAAATACTGAAATGTACAACATTTACAGTCTGGCTGGCTTTCCACGTGTAAATAAGGAATATATACTTTTCATAGAAACATGTGTGGACCATCAAAAGGCGGCTGTCCTTTGGCACTGCATTTCCCCATGAGGGCTCCCTGCTATGAACAGGAGCAGTGCTGTTCTCCCAAAGAGCAAGGGGCAGAGAACAGCAAAAACAAAAAAAAAAAAAAAAAAAGGAGCAGCAATTTCACTTGTGTCGGCTTGTTCTGAGAAGCTTTTACTGCTCTTATGCTAAAATAAAAATAGCTTCCTCTTCTACTGAGCACAGTAGCATCTGCCTGCTGCAGGCAGACAGTGCCAGTGTCCAAATTACTGTGAACGCTCATTTGTTGGGCTGGAAGAATAACTAAAAATGTTCTTAATGTACATAATGTAAATATGGAGTAATATTCCTGGGAGATCAGGAGAGTGGCAGGGCAGCTTGGGATGACAGTTTGAAAAATGTGGCTTTGTGGGGGGGGTGAGGTGGAATTACTGAGGTTCTGGAGCCAAGCTCTGTTTGTAATAAATTGCAAAGTGAAAAGCTCAGGAAAAGATGAATGTGAAGGATTTAGCATCAGGACATTTTGTCAGTGATGAATGGAACTTGGCTACTTCTGCTGCTTGGCAGTTTTATCTCTGCGTGGTGCCTGTTACCCTCTGGGCCATCTATAGTCACACTGGCTGTGGCTGTTTGGATCCACAGCACAAACCAGGACAGAGCAAACACTTCTGATGTCCTCATGGTGGCACAGCTTTTTAATCAAGTACATTACATATCCACTGTGACAAGCAGATATTTTCAGGTTTTTGAAAATAATTTTAAAAGGGCTGGATTTGGAGGTACAACACCCTTTGGACTGTTATAAATTACTCTTGTTATCTTGGATTAAATAAATTTTGAAGTTCAGCTTCATCCCCCTGAAGGATACCATTTATTTGTTGTTATCCTGAAGCTTGCTTCAGTTTTTAGCCTGGTATCAGTCCTAATGTAAATAAGGGGAGCTGCAGTGGATTCATTGCAGATGGACAAACCTCCAGGCTGGGCTCTTGGGAAGGTGCAGGCTCACTGTGCCACGGGACCAGCTTTCCCTTGCTTCTGGAAGGGGAGGAGCAGCACTGGCTGTGAGCTGACTGGGAGGTTTAGGATGGAGCAGCAAGGAGCCTGACGGGAGCAACCATCAGCAGGACAGTGGTATTTGCCCAAACTTTATTTTCCTGAGGCATAGGGATTCTCCAGTGCTGATGACAGAGTAGTCATGTGCTTCACATCCCTGCTTGCTCCTGGGGGCTTTCCTGAGTTTATTCTTATTTAGGAGTTGGTTTTTTTGTGACCCTCATGGATCCCTTCCAACTCAGGATATCCTATGATTTAGTCTTTGCCAGTCATGACTCTTATGTACAGGTGAAGCCTGATTTTGCCATTGATTTTTGAGAAATCTTTCCAGGTCAAAAAAGAAATCATTCTTTTCTTGAAATTTCTGGCCTTGGTTACCCACAGTGACTGCATGTGCAAGACCAGCCAGATTTTGCAGTCCCGCCTGGAACAAAGCAGTGGGTTTAAAGGCGCACATCTGTGGAAACAGCTGTATTGATGTAGGAGAGGGCACTCGGCTCCTCCCAGCAGAGCTGTCTGCAGCTCTGCCAGCTTTTTGTGGAAGAGGAGTGGCAGCTGCCGGCAGGCTGCCAGGCAGACTGCCCGTGCTGCTTCCAGAGGCTGTGTGGGGATGCTCCTGCTGCCCCTGGGGAGCAGGAGGGTGGCTGAGAACCAAATCAGTCACTGGTGATTGTTCCTGATATGTGCCAGAGTAAGTCTCCCTTATAGTTTGTGGCTGCATGATTTCCATGGCTTTCAAAACTTAGCAGTTCCTCCAGACTACAGCAAATGTGCATAATAAGGAACACCAGAGGAGGAAAACTGGCTGCCTTCCATGCTACCTTGCAAGATGGTTCATCAGTCATGCCTCTTTAAAGAGAACACCTGGAATTGCAGAGATCAGGCAGCCACATCTGCCAAAATACCTCACTCAGCTGGGAACCAAAACAATCAGGATTTCATTGTCCCTGCCATACACCTGAGTTCTGTCCAGATGGTGCACATAGACAGCTGGTGTTTTGGGCATTACAGTCCTTTAGAGGAAGCTGTCTTGCACACCCATCCCATGTCTCTCTTACTTGCCTGGGGCTACATTTTTGCATTCTCCTTATTTGAGATGTACAATGACAGGCTTTAAACAGCGCATCACATAATTAGCTCTGAATGCATAATTTAACTCCACTGCTGTGAGTACGAGAAAGTGCCTTGCCCTTGCTTAATGTAACAGGTAAAATACAATGTATTAAACACAGCATGGTAAAATAGATGTCTTTAAGCAGGTCCGTATGAATGACCCTCAGAGTATGATCTGCTGTCACTTGCCAGTTTATACCATACTGGTTATAGTAGACTTTGCTAGAAAAGTTTTTGTTCAAAGAGAATAGCAGATCAAAGTTCCAGTTAGGGCTCAATGATTCCAGTTGTACTGACTGTAGTGAGTGGTTTGCATGGCAATAATGGCATTCACAGACGTTGAAGTTTATGTTCCATAAATTACAAAGAAGCATCATGCAGTATTGATTGATTTGTTCAAGAGTGGGTGCTGGCATAGTGTGAATGTGTGCTGTGTGTCTGCCTGGGGCACTGGTGTGGTGGAGCCCAAATGTGATGCTACAGGCTCTACTGATACAGTAAGGAGCAGCTTAGCAATATTTTCTTTCCATCAGCCTGGTGAATAGTTTCCTGTATCATCATTTATTTTGGGGTGAAGGTGTTACTGTTCAGTGATACAAGACTTTAAGAAAACACTCCTGTGTTTTGTTTCTAAGCTGATTAAAAATGTGTGGGAGAGGATATTCCATTCTGGGTTTGGCAGTTCCAGAAATAACTAGATCTGATTGAAATCTGCATGACTTACTGTTTTCTCTGAGGTTTGGTTGGTTCAAGCAATTGAGAGCAATAAAAATGGTGCCAGTCTATAATTCTGTCTGAATTTGATAGCTGTGCTTTTCAGCCTTGATGGCACACATCTCCTTTATGTGCTATTGCACAATGCAGTGATTCACTCAAGCTTTTTCACGCCAGGTTGATTTATATTTGCTCCTAAATCTCTGGACACGATAGGTCCTCTTGACTGTTCTACCAGCTTAGTGTGCCAGATTTTAATTTGCTCCCAGTTAAGCTAAAAGCTTTCCTCAGTGAGAAGAGCATCCTGTTCTGTACAGCTTTGCACTTCAGTAGAATAAGTGCTATGTTCAGGCATTTGCAGACCATACAAACCCCATCACTTTTCTTTGGGAATAAACAATATGCTGGCTCTTTTATTCAGGGCCAGAGTAGCTGAAATAGCATTTACTGTATTTACAAAGAAGCTCTGCTGTCTTTGTCAGCAATAACAAGTTACCATTGCTCTAGGCAGCGATTTTCTCATTAGGTATTTTAATGAACACAGAAAGGTTTGAATTTCTTCTTATTTCCACCTTCCTTGTGGTAAACACAGCTCCTAGATGTACAGGAACCATGGCTTCCAGAGCAGATCTTGGTTCTGAATGTAGGCTGCATTAATGAGTGTAGGAATTGCAATACTAAACCCATCCATTCAACTAAAATACCATGTAGATAAAGGGAAAAGGTATTTATTTTAAAATAAAGCTGTCCCCCCCCAACTTCCTCCCCCCCCAAAAAAAAAAAAAAAAAAAAAGAGAGCTTACATAGCAAAGAGTTGCCATAGGGATTTTTGGTTAACAGAGTAATTACAGTATTAGAACAGACTGGGCAGCAACTTTGCTGCCATGCTGGAAAACATACTGTTGCTTCACCGTGCCTGTTGAAGAGGTCCTTTGAGGATATGCTTTGGGTTGTAGGAAAGACCCCTTCCTGTTGTTATTTTCATAAGTTAAGCACCTTAGCTGTCTCTGATGTTTCTTTTTTTTTTAAATCTTCCTTCTTTTCCAAATTAATTTTTTCTGCATCTTCCATATTGAAGGTGAAAACAAAGGAGACATTTTTGTGGGACAAATTAACGGAAGTACTGTAAATTTTGAGCTTTAAAAAATTTAAAAAACAAAAACAAACAAACAAAAAACCCCAAAACAAAAACCCTGCTGTTTTCTAATCCTTTGGTATTTTCCACGTCTCTGATGCTGACAGAGGTGTCAGGCTTCCCCAGGTATCAGATGGAGCTATGGGGGGAACCTCCACAGCATTCATCCTTGAACTGCAGTTTACTTTTTGGTAACCTGGAGATTCTTGTGTGTTTTAATTGTTAGTGGCTGGTTGTCCTTTCCCCTTGCTCACTCTCCTTTTGCTGCAGCCCTTCAATGGCTCTCTGGTGTCACTGTGGTTCTCCTTCCAGTCTTCCAGTTCTGCCTTCACTTCTCTCCCTGCTGCTCCTTCACCTTCCTCCCACCAGTGTAGGACCTGGGTGCTGCTGGGTGGATGTGGAGGAGTGGAGGTGCAGTGGAGGTACCTGATGTGCTTATGTGCTGCAGCAGGGAATGGAATATCATGAACCAGTGGAACCTGTCGAGACCCTATGTTTTTAACTTCATCCAGTCTGTATGGAAAAATGCCCAAGAAAGTGCCTTGAAGATTATTTTCTTCAACCTGTACACAATATCTGTTAATCTGTTTTTTTGAGGTAAAACTTAAGCTATACCATGCTGCCCAGAAAGTAACTCTCATATTCTATGCTGGATGGTGCTAGTACAGTCTCCATTTGTAGCCTGATGTTCCAGCACTGCTCTCTGTGCTGCATCACACAATGGAATTAGTGATGTTTAATTATTTCAGTTCTCCCAACTGAAACACATGTACCCTTTCTTAATCTTTGTTTAAACACCTCAGTGCCTAATGCAACTCACTCTTAGTCAGCCAGCTTTCAGTTATTCTTAATCCAGCTCAGGTGCTTTTGTACACTATAATTTCACATAATTTCTTCAGGACATGGACAATTTGCCCTTATTACTTGTCACCTGGGTAAATTGAAAAGATAGATCACATTGACTCTCTAAGCTCCACTGAGGGCTTCCCTTGCCTGGTATCACGTCCAGTTTGTCATGGTTTCTAGGTGAATATGTGGCCTTTTTTCTGCTGCTGTCTGTGAATATGAAGCACAATAACTATTCATTTTCAGAGGATTTTTAGATTAGGTTAATTTTTCAGTCATGTACACGCTCAGTATATCTGAACTAGCATATTTATTGGCTATTCTCAAAGGTTTGGTTCAGGTGTTTTTCAAGACACTCAGAATTCTTCTCAATGACTCTGGATTTTTGCCCTATTTTAAGATGTCTATGCTCTGCTTTTAACCTGACAGAGAGAAAACAGTTTTTCACAGCTTCTGCTATGTAGCTGTCAGTTTTGGTATCAGAGAGGCTTGGAGGTTGCTGTACTGTGAGGGATGACTCCCACTATTTTTAAATGATGATGGGGAAAATTTAGGAATGCTGAAAGAAGCAAAGATATATTGGTAGTCTTTCCTCTGGCAAAAATTAGAAACCAGTCCGCTGGGATTGCAGAAATGTCAGCTTCATGTTGCAACCAGAACACTTTTTTTTCCCCCTTTTGTTTATGCTGAAAATCAGATATTTAACCTCAAATGAAATTTGGAAGAACTTCTTTACTCTAGCATCAGTCACCATGTTATTTCAGGTAAGGCTTATAAATTAGAAGAAAGGTTTTGTGCTGGAATGTAATAATTCAAGGTTTGTGGGTGAATTGGCCAAGGGATGCACAAATTCTGAATTGTTCCATAGTCTTAGGTATGTGAGCAGATTCTGAAGTCAAATCTAATCTTGGCTGAAACAACCGGTCTTTAAAAAAAATTCTCATGTGTCGTGTGAGTTTGGTAAACTGCTTTAAAAGGGATCTTAGAACATGGAAATTTGAATAAGTGACCTGATTTTCTAAGGCTTCAAGTATTTGCAGCACCAGCTGTAGTCTGTGGTTTTAATATGGAAATAAAACATGGACTAAGATGTATGGCTTTGGCTTTCCAAATGTGAAAATGTCTATGTTAACTTTTCCCCCTGCATTTGTGTAAAACCAAAGCAAAACTGAACTAATACTGATGTTTGTGTTGTTTGGGGTTGGCTTTTTTTTTTTTACCCCCAAAGCTGCAATGTTCTGTCTAACGAACTGCCAACTTACCTGCATATAAGTTCTGCAGAAGCAGAGTTAGGCAAGTCTTTGTGGTAAACCCTGTGGCTTTTCTTGTTAACTGAAACATGGGGTTTATTCCTTCCTATTTTTAAATGGATGGGGTTGAGAGTTTAATTTCCTGTCGGAAGGTCACATGAATAATGAGCATGGCAGAAAAAACTTACTTAAGTTGTCTTCCTGTGCCTGTGGGTTAATTTGTTTCAGCAGCAGCCCAATAATAGGCTGTTTTCTCCTCATCTGCTGAAGATACAAGTTGTAGCTGTCTGGGATGTCCCATCCATAGGGGAGCATGTGACTGGCAGGGCATTGGTTGGTGTTCCTGAAGACACCTTTTGCTCAGAGCTGCACTTCCCTCGTGTTCATTCCATGTGCTGCCATGTCCATGTTTGCCTGCATCCATCCTTGGCATATATTTCATAGCAAATGTATGGCTCATTTTACACAAATTTTTCCTATCCATTCGTTAGCCTCACATGATGTTCCTAAGGATCAAAACTAGAAAAAAAAAAAAAAAAAAGACTCTGCAAAATGAGTGGCATTTGGCTAATGAACACCTCCATGCAACATTTTACACCAAGCACATTTTCCTGAAAAGAGTACATTTGGCAAGCAGTGAAATTCTTGGAAAAAAGATACTAATGATGTACTAAGCAGGGGAAGGCTCTGTATCTGCCTGGGATTTGGAGAAGTGAGAACAGTCTGTGTAAGTCTTCATTTCTTGGGAAATTAAAAACATTTTAATGCTTCACAACTTGAGCTTAGGCAGAATTTAAGTAGGGGAGTGTGTCTCAGAGTCAGCAGTGGTGAGAAGGAATAAGAGAGCTGAATCTGTGAAGTGTAGTTGTGAGCAAGTGGTGGCATGAAGAGTAGATGCCAACCCTGTTAGCACAAAGAAAAGCTTTTGTCTCTCACTTCTGCAGGCATTTCCTGGAAGGCACTTCCCCCTGAACAGAAGGAACCTGCAGCATGAATAGCATGCAGAAGAGACTGTTCTGCACTAGGTAGTTACTGTTTGCTGTAAAAACTAAAAGAGATGGAGAACATGCCAGAGGAGTAGGGAGGACAAAGCCCGAACTAAGTTAAACTGTTCTCCCCCAGTAAAGGAGGAGGCCAGTGGGGCAAGTTCACTTTAATCACTGAACATCTGGAAAATGATCCCATGGATTGATAGTAGTATGGTGACATCTTGCATAGTAGATGTTGACAAGAATCAGGTAAAGTAATTCTAATAGTTTGCATTACTTGGATGGGGAAGGTTCTGATTGCTGTGGTATCTCTGTTGTCTGCCATATGGGTGTGGAGTGGCAGGACATGAACATGGTAGAAGATTTGGGGGTCCAGGTGACCTTTGCCTTCATCCTGCAGAGCCAGTATTCCAAGAGGAAGGGGAGCAGCAGCACCCTACTGAGTGGAAGCTCCCAGGGTGAGGACATGGTGCTTCCCTGCTGAGTGAGTGGGAGAAGGGGTCACTTTCCATGCAGCTGGAGGAGCAATGTGAGCGAGCTGAGCTCTGGAGGGAACTGTGGCTTCTTCTCTTTCTGGCTCCTAAGGTCTCTTTGACCTGAGGGCTGAAGATACACAAAGGAAAGGAAAATGTGATCCTAAGCAGAAATCTCTTGAATCTTTATTTTCCATGAGGTATTGAGGAAGGGTCAGAGGTTCTGGGAAGAAACATCCAGTATTTTGATCAGCAAATGAAATACAATTTATTTGTGGACTTTTGTTTCATTTCCTGTTTTTGAGATTACTAAGGGATTTGCAATAAGGAGATGAATATTCCAGCTCAGTTTGTGACTTCAGACCTTTGGTGCTGGAGGTATACTCTGTTTACAGAACTGCAGTTGACCTTCTTTAAGTAAACTGAAAGCACTGGAAATATATTTCTGGCTTGCAGAGTTCAGGACGTCCCATCTAGAACATGAATTTACTTGAATAGCCTAACAGTCACAGTAACTGCAGTTGTTTTTCAGCTTTCAGTGGTAGACATGTTCTTTTTAGAAAAGTTTTTGAGGGGAACTGGACCTACAGGACCTGCTTTTGCAACAAAAAACGCAACCAAAGAAGGAGCAAACCAGTACTTGCAAAGTTGATGCTCCGCACCTGAATGTCCCAGCACTGAAGTGGTTGGGGGCAAGTGTTAGTTTTGCATCCACCCTGTGCAGGTGTCTGGGACCTGCTGCTCTCAGCTGTGGGCCAACACCACCCTTCTCACAAGGTTGTGATGGCCTTTTCCAAGGAAATGCCGTGGGCTGGACGCAGTCTGGAGCATTTGCATGAGGAGGAAGCAGCTTATGGTCCTACTAACCAAAGCAGCCCCTTGGGCACAGCGGGGAATGGTGCGTGGGAAGCTGCAGGGTCATGATGGGGTGCTGGTGGCTCCTGTCTGGCAGCGAGTGCTGCCTTGGCTGTAGGATAAATGCACTGGGTGGTCCTCCTGCCAGGAGCCCTGGTTCACTGAGTGCTCTCAGGCCTTCCTTTTCCCAGTCCTAGGTGGAGCTTGAGGTAACACGCTCGTGTTTGATGTTGGAGCCTTGGTTTTCTCTTTTAGTGAAATCCTACTTAGGAAATTTGTCAGTGAAATCTTCCTACTTCATACCCTTTTCTTCAACAACCTATGTCAGAAACTCATTTGTGGTAAAGAAAACTTCCTGTTTGCTTGATGTTGTCTTGCTGAGTCTCATGTTACCTCCACGATGGCAGAGGTGCATAAAACTGTCCCATTTGAAAAGCGTTCAGAAAGTGAACTTCAGGTTTCTGTAACTGGTTGAAATGATCTCTTTAGCAGATTACCAAGAAATGGAAGTTCATTGATTATCTATTGAGTTGTCCCATCCCTTAAATGTTTCAAGGTGAAAAAATAAATTTGGACTGAATTGTAGAAACATCAATAAGTAACCTGACCAGAATTATTTGTTAGAAGAATGAGTGATGGATTTTGTTTTGATAGAAGCAAAACAGACAATCCTGATGAAATTTTACTGTCTTTGGCTTTCTGAAGCTGGTGCTGCCCTCATGCCTTGGTTTGGTTTTGGTTTTGTTTGTTTGTTTTTTTTAGCATAACTCCTGAGATATAGGTGTGATAAGAGTAATTCTCCCTCAACTTTTAAATAAAAGACTTGAACATATATTTTTAACTGATTTTTTTTCCACTTAAAAGTATTTTTGTTGTACTCCAGTCTGTTGAAATCAGAACTATGCAGATTTGCACCAGCTTGGAGACAGAACATTTTCTTGTTGTATTTTTAATTCCAGACTCTTAAACATTTATGTACTTTTTAAATAGAAAGAAACCTTTCATTTCAAGGTATGTGCAGAGAGTTTTTCTGGACAGTTAGATAATCTAAAGTCAGCTGGAATTTCTTTACTTGTGACATTTTACTTAAATTTCCACATTTTTGAGAAAAATGTGTTGCCTTCAGATGAACAATCTCTTTTTACTCCCATTAAATTGTACGTGGAGGTGTCAATTTATATAATTAGAGACCTGGGGACAGGCTGTGAAATAGAAAATGTGAGGGCAAGACTTCTCCATTTCTGAAGTCATCTCAGTGTCATCCACTAATTAAAGTGACCTTCTTGTGCCCAGGATATTGTGTGGCTGTGAGAGCACTGCAGTATCTCCAGACAAGCATGGGGCAGAGGGAGCTTAATGCAAAGCTTTTGGCTCTCACAGGAATGGAGTCCTGAAAGATGCACCATTTGGGAGGTGCTGTGTCTGACTTCAATGAGTCTGAAGCATATAAAGTACATTAAAAACACTGTGGCTCTTTCCAGAAGATGCAGCTGAATTAAGTGCATGCCAGAAGACTAAGGTGTTAGGCAGCTAAGTGTAAAGCAGACCAATTATTATTGTGGGGTGAGGCCAAATATATTGGCACACCTGTGCAGCTCAACAGGAGTTACTTTTTCTGACAGTATGTTTGTCTGCAAATTGTGTTGATCTTAATTTTAAAACAGCAGCAATATGCTTAACAGACTAAGTAAAACATGAATAGTGACTTGACAGATGAGGAAGGCTCTTCTGTCTTTTTTTTTGTTCACATAGGCTCCTGTTGAAAGCTGATGCTTTCTGTTATGTACGATTTTTAAATAGCTTTTAATAATCTGACTTTAAGCCTCAGATGTTGTTATTAAATGTCAATTAGTAGAAGCCTGAATCAGACTGAGAGATCAAAGTTTCTATACAGGGAGCAAAGTTCAGACTTACTATCTGTAAAGAACTTACGGTAAATGCAACCCCAGGTGTAAGAATGTTGAGGCACTGTGCCAGGTGTGGTAAGCAGCAGTTATAGCAGAGATGCTGTAGATAGGAGAATGTAGATTCTTTATCTTGCTCTTCTCTTGGGACTCTTGGTGCAGTAACAGAAACCTCAGCCTGTGCTAATGGGAGCAGGGGTTCTTGGGGACTGTGCAGCAGATATTTTCAGTGCAGAGGTATTAACCTGTCAAGTCAGTAAAGAACAAACTGAATGCTTTTGAAGAGAATTCTGTAATGCCATTTTTCAGGAGTACACTGCATTTCCCAGGAAACGTCAACTAATACTCACAGAACTTTGATTTATTAAGCAGTCAGTAACCTAGAAGAGTGTTGGTGTTTGTTCTGCTGTAATTCGTTACCTGGAAGGAAGCACTACATGAGTGTTAGGCACATGGAGATGAAAGTATGTGTATATATTCCTTTGTAGACCTTCATCTTTTAAAAATTGTTTGTGCAGTTCCATACCTGAGAGTTCATCAGTGAATTCCCTTCCCCAGATGTCCAAGTGCTTTTTGTTGATACAGACTTCAGTTGGGTGGTGCTCTGCAAATTTTATGGAAAAGAATAGCTCATATGACCTTCATTCATTAATTACTTTTTTTCTCTTTTATCCCTTATGATGGAGAGGTTTTTTAAGGGATATTGAGCCTTGGGGAGTTAGAGTTGCCGTTTTTGGGGAAGGTGGGAATGCTGACATCATAGAATACCATCCCCAGAGCTTGGGGATAGGTCATGGCTGTTGCTGAAGGAAAGCAGTATTGCTTTGGAAGAATATCCATCTGTTGTTTTCATACCTTAGCTGTGTATTTCCTTGTTGCATTATTGTTTAACAAGGCATGTCGCTAATGCTCGTCTTGTGATCCTTCATCAGGTAAAGCCACATTTGCAAGGAGCAGAGAGTACATCCCAGTCTGATGGACCATCCCAAACCTGTCAGTCTGGATGGACCTTCTAAATGCCATGGAAATAATTGTTTAGTTATCTGACAACCAAATGCTTTTAAAATAATTTTTGTAATGGTTTACTTATATTTGAATTGCATCTTATGGGTCTGTATTGCTGCTACAGCAGGAAGCACACTCATCCCATAGGAATGGTCCACTGCTTGGAGAGTAAGTGCAGAGGAGGAACACAGGGCCTCCTTCCCAGCTGTGCCCCTCTCTGTTCTGGTGTGCCTTTTACCTGCCTCCCACCTGTGCACCCTGGTGCCTCCACTGAGTGGAGGAAGGCAGAAATTAATCTGGAGAGGAAAAAGTTCTGCCTTAGTGGGCAAATAGAAGGAAACTCTCTCACTGAGTGTGATGCTTTAATCTTTTTTTATGAGCTACCTGGAGTGCAGAGCCCTTTATGTGAGCCACCATCAGAGCTGCCAGGGGCACAGCAGGATCTCTGCTTGTTTGAGCTGAAGGATTTACTGGCTTTTGCCAGCTGCCTTCCCCTTGGCAAGTCTCCCTGTGAGCAGAACCAAGAGCAGGGTGTCTTGGTGTATGCAGCTGGATGCAGCCCTGGGGAAGCCCAGCAGCAGCTGTTACCCGAGTGCTGCACTGTGGCAGGGCTGGGCTCCTGCTTCCCCTTCTGGTCTTGGAAGGGCCTGTGCCCTCCATGGCAGATGGGTGGGAGCCATGCCCGTGTTTCCCAAAGGTTCAATCCCTGCAGCCCTTGTGTGGGCCATGGGCTGCCTTCCTCTCACTGCACACTGGCACTGTGCCTGGAGAAACTCTGCTTTGCACGTGGGCTGCATTTAATCTGTACGAAGGGAAATGGTGCATCCTTGTTTACCCTTCACCTTCCTATGTCCTCCTGCAATTGCTCCCTCATCCTTGTTGAACTGCAGCCCTTAGGCAGCGACTTGCCATTGGCTTAGCAGGAGTGTTCCTGCTGCAGCATGGCAAGGACCAAGCTAGCAAGGACCTTCCCTTCCTTAGCCTCACTCGGCCCACAGGCTCCCTTCTCCTTCCCTTGTTTCCTCCAGGCAGGGGAGGAAGCTTGGATCTCCTTCCATAAAATATTCACCTTGTTGACCTTGACCATGACCACTTATTTATAGTGTGTGCCTAACCTCTGTCTGACCTCCCTGTGTGGCTGGGGGAAAACTTTGTCTGCCTGAGAGACTGAGTGTGGGCACAGTCAAGAGACTGAGGTTTTTGTCTTTAATGTAACAAGTGCATGAAAAGATTTAAATGGAAAATCAATGGCAGTGATCTGGCAATAGCCCCTGTTTTTCATATCTAGCAAATGAATATAAAAATTTGCAGTTTCAAGGGAGATCTTGAACAATGTAGTACAAGTGTTAAATTTAGGATGAATTTGAGGAGAATGGAGAGAGTGCCACATTTGGTCACGTTAAACACAGGAGCCAGGAGTGAGACAGGCCACTGTGTTCCCACAGCCACAGCACTGAGAATAGAGAGAGATTCATGGGGAAATGCACCCTTGAAATCCTGGTGGGTTGGTTACTCTTTCCACAGAAACCTTGAACTTTTTTGTTTAAAGTATGCTGCTCGCGTCAGTGGGAAGCTTAACAGCATTTGAAGCAGCTCCCCACCCACTTTCCATTTTTGTTGAGGGTGAAAAATGCAGATGAACGGAGCCTGATAAGGTCAGTTAATTTAATGCAAGTCTTGAGTCCATTTTGCGATTAAATATACTTTCATTTTTCACAAACTCTTTTCCACTTCAATTTTAAAATTACTCTTGTATAGCATGAGAAATACCTTAAACCCATCACCTCCTAGAACATATGTAGTAATATATAGAGAAGAAAATCACTGCTCTTATTAGACTCTATCTCAAGCTATGTAATTTATTGTTACTGCTCTGTGTAATTTCTCTTTATTGTTAATGCAGTATTTATTTTTAATTATTATTAACACACTTATTCTGTTTTAATTGCCTGACTGATGAGCCAGTATATTTTCTGAGTGTCTTTTAAATTAAATTTCCTTCTCAGATTATTTTTTTTAGAAATTAGAATAATGGAAGCAATATTAACAGTCAACCCTTCAGGCCAACTGTTGCCTCTTTTTTTCACACACCTACCAGTGCTGTGCAACATCCCAGTGCAACATCTGGTTGCTGCCATCACACAACTGTTTACTAACTATTAATTATAGCACTCAACAATAGAAAAGAAAATGTTGAGCATACTGTGTTGGTATTTTTAAGGGTAACTAGCTGGTTTTATTTCCTACTACTCTTGTAGTTGCATGTTAGCTAACTTGCACCCCAGTGTGTTCTGCTGAAGGTTGTTTATATCACCCATGCTGAGCTCTTGTCAGGCTGTGGTTGTTGTTATTATTTTAATGATGACAGGGCTATAAATTAATTTTGAATTGGATAGCTGTGGGAGACAAAACTCCCACGTGTAAAAAAAAATGGTCCATAAACAGATGAAAATTTGTGTTTGAACACCAACCATTGTTTGTGACTTTGGTTTTAATAAAAATATTTTAAATTTAATAAGAAAAGACAGAATAGGATTGAGCTTCACAGTGCTCAAAGGGAGCCAAGTTTCAGCATAGGTGCATTACTTGGGACACTGGAGGTTCATGACCCGAGTAAGCAAAATGTCTCAGATAGTCCTAAAACCGTTTGGGCCACCACTGAGGAGGGCTGGCAGTGCATAACTGGAAGGATATTGCAGTCTTGGTATCTTAAGAGCACTGGGTTTTGCTGTGTCTATCTCTTTCATCTTTCTTAATATATTTATAGAAGAGAAGTACTTCCAGACACATCTTCCTACAAAGAGAACTTGTGAGAAACATTATGGGCTTTCAAATAAAGAATAAAATGTACTTGCTGATCAATTTTCTGTCCTCATTAAGTCTCTCAGAGGTGAGTTCAAGGGAAGAAATAAAGATGGGAAAAGTTTGGAAATAGAGTCTATTTGCAATGAAAAAAGATAACTCAAGAATACTGAAAAAAAGGCTGAAACTCAATGGTTGGAGAGATGGAGAACAGACTCAATTATCCTAATGTTGTGCAGCTGCACTACCACATGTATGAGATATTTAATGCACGTGGGTAGCCAATGTTCCCCTTTTGTTTGTTCTAAATATTTCCTTTGTGTAATGCAGTAAAATATGTTGTTCTCAGTTGTTAGAAAAGAACAATTTGGTAAAGAAAAACTCATCAGTGTTTGCACACATTACATATTTAATGACAGAAGCACAATAATAATAGAAGGTTTATTCCTGTAATAAAGGGAAGGTGAAATAAAAAAGCAAGCAAACTCATACCTTGGATCGGGAATTTCAGTTTAAGGAAAAGAATCTTACTGTAGTGATTCACTTCAAGTAATTAGTTGCATGCACGCTTGGACCAAATGTGCATACAGTATGAAGGTGAATCATTCCCTCCTGTTCCTGGATGCACAAGTGAGATTATTTCTGTCTTGTGTTTCTGGAAATTCCAAAGGTGCACAAAAGACCATCTTTCTAGCTTCTAACAAGCAGGAATGTGTCTGTAGCCAGCAAGGTCCGAGAGGTTCAGATCTTCGGATCCAAAGCTCTGAAACTCAGTTTTTCACTATGTAGGCTACTTCAGTGGAGGAGGTGGGGGGAAGAAGGGGCAAGATGAGTTTTTGGGTCTTGAAGGGAAGTTAAACTTAATTGTTCCTTGTTTGAGTGAGGCTCATTTCTTGTATTCGAGCTCATGGTGAGACAGGCAAAAATAGTGTTAATGCATAGCTATGTATTACCAGTATTTTCCATTTATCTGACAGATGAAACAACACTGATGAAGTTTAATGAACAAATGAAGTAATTGTGCATTATCTTGTGATGCAGTCCTTGCAAGAAAGAAAAATATATAAATCTAAAGTCTGCATAAATGGGAAGATGAGGAAAAGCACTCAGATAATTCTGCTGGTTTTCTACAATGTTGCATGATTTGCTATTTTATTCTTATTATTTTTATTTATTATTTTATTCTTCTTATTCTGGTTAAATTTTGAGGTGCAAACTTCATTAAAACAATCCTCCTGCCATCATCAGTTTCTTATATTTGCTGGTGTTTCAGAAGATGTGAGCTAATAATTATTGAATTTAGGGAAGACCAGTTTGCTTTACTGGTCTTTTTTATTTGGCATTTATAATGCCGATATAATGCCATTTTTATTATGGCATTTATAATGCTATACATTATATTTTGATAGACATAGCATACATTTATTCCACTCTTGCTTCCCATTTTCATAGAGTGAGAGAGAAGGGGCTAAACATGTGAGGGGAAAAAAAGAAAATTGATAAACATCCTTGATAATCTTTGCTGTTGGGGAGAATAAAAGGATGATCCAGCATAAAAGGCCCCAATTAGGTACACATTAGTGAATGAGCAGTTTAGTTTTAGGAAATACCTTCTGTGTGAAGAGACTTCTCAGGTTTGCAGCAACGTGAAGCAGGATGTGAGGACCATGCTTTGCTCTCCACCTGCTATGCTGAGTGCGTGCAGGCATTTGGAGTCAAGGTTTCACATGACCCTGAGATTGTCTCAGTCACATATAAGGGATGAGAACAAGTCCTGACCACTCCAGGACCCAGGGGAAGATTTAAGAAAACACACTGTCTTATTTGGTTTTTTCCTTGCTCTTTATCAAGCTCAAGTCTCCCTAACCTTGACAATGGCACCTGAAATACGGGTTACAAGTTAGGCCTGTTCAGTGACAATACTTTCTCTTTGTCAGTCACCAGGAAGGTGAGGGGCATTAAATTGATCTTTAGTCTTTATGTGAAGTGGAAGTCTACATCTTCCCTTTTCTTTCTTGTTTCAGTAGACTGTGGAGGGACATCAGTGTCAGTATCAAGGAGGAGGGGACTTTGAGTAAGAGAGGAGTGGGAAGGTGAATGCCATCTTGTGCTAGCTCTTTGCTGCATGTCCTTCAGAGTCAGCAGTTTGGTGCATGGGATATTTGCATGCAGCTTACACTTTGGAATATGCATGTCAGAAGCCATTTGCATTGGGAAGACAATTACAGGTCAAATACATTCCATGTTTTTACATATGCTTCATTGTGAATACGTACAGAGTAACACTGCTTTTATATTGGCTGCTTTTTGACTGCAGTAAGTGTCTCAATGTTGGCTGAAGCTCAGGAATTAAGTTGTTTTAAACAGGGTTTAAAATCTGAGCTATTTTTAATATGAAGCTATTTTTTATATGTAGGTTGTGATTTGGCTTTCTGCAGTCTTTTCTTCTCAGTGTTATACATTGTAGTATGGCTGATAAAGAGCTGTTGTCTTGTGCTGTGCATTCTTTGTCTCAGCCATGAGGATGCTGACTTCCTCCCTTTTATTTCAGGAGGTCATTAGTGCTGATGAGATTAGAGGTTTATAACTTCAGGTCCAAGTCATTATTCCTAATTTAATCAATGCATTTGAAAATGTTTCCTCTAATAAAATTGTAATGACTTTGCATGATTTGTCATGCTTATCAAATACATGGTTTAAACATTTTTGTATTTTGAGGCACTGAGCTTCTGGAGAAGAGTAGACATTAGTACATCATTGCTGGGCCTATTTCCTGCCTCTCTGTCTGTCTCTGCTGTAAATCAGAATAACCTAGTCCATGTAATCACAGTGATGTACAGCCAGCACGGCACTGGAGTCAGGCCTTTGCAAACAGCATAAAACCCTGGGAGAGGTCCCTTGCACAAGCATGATTGCTTCTCTGCCGCCACCTTCATCATTCAGCTGGGTGCTGTGCCTGCCTATGAAAGAGACTATCAGCGGGCTCATGATAAAGGAAAAAATAACCATCTATAATGTAGAGGCTTGACTGGAGAAATGGTTTTTATGTTGCAAGGGGAACGAGATAAATAGCCTCCCACAGTCACTAAGGTAAGGGGAAAGCAGCAGTGTTACAGCTGAGCTAGGTGTTTGTTTAGAGGCTTTTGAAGAAAATTCATCCAAATGCTTGGTTTTCAGGAATGCTCCTGGAATGTGCTAGGACTACTGTTTAATTCAAATTAGCGCTCTCTTGAACAGTGTATATGCATTTGGGTTCAGGCAGGTGACATGAATTTACTGTATGCCAGGTGGGTGAGTCCCCTGTTTGAACACACAACTGCTGCTGCTCCATGTCCTGGTCCCCCAGGTCAGCTTCTGTGGGTTGGAGCAGGAATGGAAATCATGTGAGTGATTTTGATCTTGCAGGTGATGAACTGGTACAAGGGGCGAGGATTTGACTGTGTCTAAGGTCAAATGAAGGGTCTGTGGGAGGGCTGACAATTTAATTATTTCTTGGCATTGCTTAGTCCAAAAAGCCGGGCAGTGGAGTTGTAGGGGTGTGGGTGCTGTGATGGAGGGGCTGCTGTCAGGCAGTACAGTGCACTGGCAGCAGAGGGGTGTCAGCTCACTGGGGTTCCCAGCATGGACTTTGGGGGTGGTACTGCTTCTCACTGCTCCTGGAGCCTCCCTGCAGGGCAGTGCTTAGGGTATAAATGACCAAGTCCTTCTGCCCTCTGCTTCTAGCCCTGAGCCACTTGCTCCTTCTCAGGCAACAGTCTAAAAGCAGCGTGTGGGTAAGAACACCAAGAGGGGTTTTTGTCTGCGAGTTTTAGCAGCGCGGAGCTGTGGATACGGCAGCGGAACTGGCAAATCACATTAGGCAGATGGCAGGTCTCACACTAGAAGAGGATGTGTAAACGACCAAAGATAGGCTTTAACAGTCTTTTTCAAAGCCAGAAGTTTGTCACTGTATAAGCTCTCAGTCTAAACATCTCTGTGAAATCTCAAGCCTCAAGTCTACTGGCAGTTTATTAAACAGTTTTGGCAACTGAAATGGATGCTGAGTCACCATGTGCACACCCCAGTGTGGGGTGGGTCTTGCATGTCGCAGGCATTTGCTGCCTCTCTGCTGGCTGATGGGCTTACCCAGCTGGCCAGCTTGCCTCTGGTCTGCAAAGGATGGGCAGAAGGAAAACCAACCCTTTGAAACATGCACAAAACGCACAAAATGCTCGTGTTTGTTGACAAGTTAGGGCAGAGGCATTGCTGGTAAAGTGGTGGCATGTTGAATGTCTCTGGCTGCCTCTGGTGTATCTCTGCCTTTGGGCATTGACTGGAAGCACATGTCTCTGCTGCCACTGGAGGGTTAGTTCAGTATGACCTTTAATCTTAAGGATGAGAACTGCTGATTGCCTTCTGCATCCCCAGTCTGCTGTGCAGGGCTGTGTGGGCCTGTGCTGGTGCTCTGCAGGCAGCTGAAAAGATCAGGCTGGCTTTTCTGCCATTCTGACCTCTATTCTTTCTTTTTTTCCAGACTGATCTGTTTTAACAGCAAGACTCAGTTAAGGAGAAGAGTATTTCCTGTATAAATTGCCCTGTGCAAATATGTAATGTAATTCAGCTCTGTGAAACTGACATACTTTCTTCAAGCCTCAGTGCTGGCACTGCCCATTAGTAATACCCATTTTCTTTTTTCAGCTGTTTTAATGTTGCAGAGAAATCCTTTTCAGTTCTCAGGACCTCACAGGTATAGTGACATTAGACACCTCAGCAGCAAGGAACCTAAGGATTAATACAGTCAGATTACCACAAAATTAGGTTCAAACCATTAGCAGCTTGAGCAGCAGATCATCATCAAATCAGCAACCTAAAACTAACTCCAGTGATTAAACTACCCTCCTTTTACTGACGTCAATAGTGCAGCTCTCAGTAACATTTGTTGAGAAGGAAATGTGCTCCCAGGAGAACCAAGGTTTTCAGATGCTTTTTTAATGAGAATGGAAAGCTGAACTGAGCAAGGTGTCAAAAGCTCTAGCTTGTCCCCTTCTGAAATGTGCTGCTGATGCCTGACAGCCACTTCTACATGGGCCCTTGTTTATTACTTCTGTAATTTTTTCACCCTCTTTCTGTATTGCTATTCTCACTGGTATTTTTCCCTTTTTTCTTTGACTGGAACTCTATGACTCATGCCTTAATTTTTGTTTATGTTCCCACTCTCCTTAAGGGCTCCCCACTCACTGTTAGAACACATTGCAATATGCAACATTTTATTGTCTCTCTTATTTATTTCATAGCTAGAAAATGAAATTTAAGCCATGGAATGGGCTTTATTTGTGGAATCAGAGAAAAGTGTTTCAGCAAATGACTGGCAGCATCAGTAGAGCCTGGTTGCGTATGGTGCTGGGCCCAAAACGTGTGCACTTAGAAATTTAGGCTGAAGGTGGTGACTAGTTTGAGGAGGACAAAGTTTATTATTTTCACTTCTTTGAACCAGACAGATGAACCTTTGGAAATATCAGAAACCATAGCTTTGGAGAGAAGAGCTGCAGGTCTCACTTCATGACAGTGATCCTGTGGATCTTGGATATAAATTGAACAGTCTGATTAAAATTGTTGTGAGTTTGAAGTTAGGAGTAGGTCCAGACTGGACCTTGGGGAGTCCCCCTTGGGACCTGCTGGTAGATGAGTGCTGGTGTGTCAAGCCACGTTAGCTCATCTGAGGCCATTAGCAGTGGGAAGAAGTGGGGTTAGGCTTCACTAGAGCAGTGGCTCTGGAAAATGGGTATTGCACTGCAGGGCTCCCCTGTTTGCACTGCTCCCCTGGCTGAGTGTTTTTGGAGGGGTGGGAGATGTTCAGCCACTGCATTTGAGTCCCTCCCAAATGCTGGGGGAAGCTGAGAAAGATGAGCACACAGTGTGTGTGTGTGGGGAGGGTGTTACTGGAGTTCAAGACTTCTGTTATGCTAAGAGGCCATTTTTTTCCTGAAAAAGCTGTTTGGAGTTTGCTGAGACATGTATCATTACTGCCATACTGAATTTAGGAGCTATTGCTTTTGTTTTCCTGCTATTTGACTAATAGAGTTCAGCTGGGCAGTCCCTGATCCTACTGGCGTGTTACTGGCAGTGAAAGGTAAGTTAAGAAAGAAAATAGACCCCTGAAACTTAATTCAGTGGTGCCAGTCCCTGCTCCTGACTGAGCAGACTGTTGCTTGAAACTCTTGCTCTTCAGTGTTTCTTCTTATTTTTTGTTTTATTTGCATTAGAGAGAAGATAAATCTGTTCAGAAGCATCTGTGGATCACCACTGACAGTTTAATTTTCACTTAAAAGATTTTAATTAAAATCTGACATAATTTGGTATGAAAAATGAGATTGAATTGGTATTATACATGCAGACTGAACTAATGTCAATTTATGTATCAGTTTCAGGAACAGCTCTGTCTGATTAATCCAGGCAGTAGCAGTGTTTGCTGGAAGGGGCTCTAGTTGCTCTTTTTGTATAATTCTGCCATTATTCTACCAAGATAATTATAGAGAGAGAGAAGCTTTGTGCTGGTTTTCCCAGTTTCTCTCTAATGGAATTCTTTTCTTGTTCTGCTTCTCTGTCTCCTGGATGCTGTGTAATCATCCCTGCAAGTCATGATTGCCCTCTAGGCTTCAAGGAGAGATTTGTGTGGGGAAAATGTTTGCTCTTGCAATGCCTCAGAATGTACCAGGGTTTTTTTATTATTATGCCGGTTGCTTTTGGAAAAGTGGTGGTGGTGTGTGATGTGTTTTTACACAGCTGCACGCTGGTGCTTGTGTGCCTGTGTGCTCATGCCCATGTGTCCTTTCTCAAGCCACAGAACTTAGCACAGCTTTACTCTCAATTCCTTGTGTTAGTCACAAACAGAGTATAAACATGTCCAGGATGTGTATTTTAAATACATCTATTTGCCAAACATTGTCTCTTTGCAAAGGTTCAAATAGAAAACACAAGATGATTTTCCAGGCCTTAAGTCCCATTTTCCCCTGTAGAATAAACACCTGCATCTAATCAACTTGAGACATTTTCTGTCTGAAAATTCTGATCAAGCTGTGGGCAGCATGTAACTTTCTTGGTGAGGCTGTGCATATGGACTATTTCAGAACCTGGCTTTGGGTTTGTGCAGGGCAATGTCTGCTGAAAAACATTTTTTCATTTTCATCACTGTAAAAGTCTATAAAAAGGAAATGGCAGAGGTAATGGGGCACTTCTGTGAATGTTTTCTAGTATTACATGACTAAAAACTCTCAAATACAAGAAGGGAAAAACAATGAAACATTTAAGAAACCAGCAGATGGTATTATCCAAACTGAGCCATTTATGATACCTTAATTATTGGGGAACTTGTGGTGAAAGGGGTATGGTTTAGGTTGAGAGGCTTCAAGTCCATGTCTCCTGCCTGCCCTCAAATTATGTTTACAACCAGAAATGAAAAGGGTTGTTTTTCAGGTATGTAGTCTGTCTTTTTTTCTGGAAGATATTCCAGAATATTCTCGCAATCATGTTGAAAAAACACTTGGGAATGATGTGTGGTGTCTTTTCTGCACTCACAAAGAAACATTTTATTTTACCAAGACAACTGTTTGACTTATTTCTGCTGCATGGTGCTACATTCCTACCATGAAGATATGATTCACAAAACATGTAGGTTTGATACAAAGCTCGAGGAGTCTCTGAAAACAGAGGGGTGGTTTTGAGCTTAGTGTTAAAACATGTCAGCAGCATTCACAGCATGTGTGCCTTCTCTTCCCTGCATGATTTTGAGTGCCTCAGAGATCAGCAAAGCAATAAAATATCTCTTAAGTTTCACTGAATACTGTAGATCTATGTTTAAATGCTTTGTTGACTCAGCAGGAGCTGGGGATGTATCATAAGATCTGCGTTTCATGCGAAACAAAGTCATGGAACTTGTGCTTATGTGGGTATTGCTCTGGAGTCAGATCTGTAGCTTCAGTGGTTGACAGGTGAGTACCCCTGACTCTGTGTACAATATATGGGACATCTGTACTTGAGTTTTTCAGAAACAGGATACAAAGAAAACCTGCTTTATACACAGTCTTGTTTATTTGCCTATTGGATTTCAGAATTCAAATTCAGTCCCTGTGTTTTCAGGCAGCAGAGAAAGAGGAAACTCCAAGCTTAGCATAAAGGTGTCCAGAATGAGTGTGTTGCCAAAAGTAAACTCTAAACTGTGGAAGGTAACAGCCCAGCTCAGTTAATACTCTGAAAGTGTTCTACCCTTTTTCACAGGCTTAGTTACATCACTTCTCCCATTTCTGGTAGCCATGTTGACCCTGAAATCAAAGGATATATTCAGACCCCTTCAAAATTTGTCCTTTGTAATGTAGTATTTTGGGTGATTTCTGGATGGTGTCATTTTCATAGTTGCATACACTTTCCCAGTGTTGCATATGAGTTTATTCTGGGGCATGTTCCTGTTGACAGGAGAAAACAGTTTTCTGTGAGAGTTTATGAAGGAACCACAGATTGAGGTTGGGGTATGCCAACTTTACTACCAGAATCTGTGTCTTGGTGTGGTGGTGAACAGTGCAGTGTTAGTTGAATTACCACATTTCACTTGGAGCTCTGAAATCAGTGTATGAGTTTTAAAATGCCAGCAAATGGTTGCAGGGTGGAACATTCATTTTTCATGAGGGCAGTAATGCTATTTCAGTTTGCTGACCTGCAAGAGTGTGCTTTGATCAACAGAGTAATTTAGCAATTAGAGAGTATCTGATGTGCCTCAATTTACCTAGTAACTGAGGAACTCAATGGCAGACAATGTGTAATTTTTAATTGTGTTTGGAAAATGAGTTGGAAATGTATTATTTCCCAGAGTACATAGTTAAAAAAACACATTTGCCACTTTACTGCATACAAAGAGTTGATTATTTTTGTCTTAGTTACTAATGATCCCAGATGAAAACACCCTATGGGAAAAAGAAAGAAATTTATTTGGCTTATATATAGGCAAAAGGAGGAACATACTTTTAATAAGCTTCAATATTGATTCAAAGTGAGAAAAGAGCAGAGACAAAACTCACTGAAATTAATAAGGTATGGAGTTTAGTGTCTATGGTAGTTCTAAAAAGATCTAATTTTTGTTAATCTGTGTGTAAAATACCTGGTACAGTTAACGTGTTTTGTACTTTTCTCCTGACTCCAAACATGCCTTAAAATAGTATATCCAGAAAATACGGTACAGTTAAGAATGGGATCTCCACAAATCTCATACGTTGCTCCTGTGGGCTAGATTCCGTGTTCATTAAAGTGAGCAAAGTAAAGAACAATTGCCTTGTGTGAGCTAAAGGAATTCAGAGTGATTTGGATCAATGTGAGCATTAGGGCATTCATATTTTACTGCTGCTGAACTACAAGACAGAAGCACGTGCATACCATTTACCATATCCAGGGACATTGTCCAGGCTGTTTTCTATCTTTTCTATATTTTTGCTTTAGGAACCAAAATGACAGTGTTGGAAACTGTACTGCAAACAATGCATGCTGTATGCAGCAAGTAGAGCTCTTCTGCAATTACATAAGGTAGTTCAGATGAAAGAGCCTCTGTGTTGTGTGTCTGAGAGAAGAGACTTAATTAAGACAGACAAATTCTCCTGGGTATAACAAAGCACTTCTCTGGTTACAGCCCTGATTAGACTGTAGTTCTAAATGCATTACCAAAGTCTTCATTATTATAATTTAACACATATAAAATATGTTGGCGCTTCATTGCATAAAGCTTTGCTTTAGGGTTAAGACAAGAAATTGCATCGAGAGCTTTGAAATGGAAAGCTGACAAGCAAAGCAAATTATTTCTATAATTTTCCATAATTTTTGAATTGTTGTCCCTTTTAGTCTTCCATTTAAAGACAGACACTTAAAAATAAAAATCCTGAACGGTCTATTTACAGCAATATTATTTTCCTGAGGCAACCAGCTAGGAAAAACTAGTGTCATCTGTAAAAATGCTCAGAGAGCTCAGACATTGGCCTCTCCCAGGTATGCTAGGTTTGGAGCAATCCAGCCTGAGAATGGGTGTGCTCCCCTGTGTCAGGGAACTCACTGCTTCTGGCTTCTGCCTGGCTGCTTTCTTGCTTACCTCTGGCTCCTTCTTTCCAAGAGTTATTAAGTCCTGCAGCTGAATAGAGATCTGTTGCTCCAAGGTGAAAAAGGGGAAAAGTATATGTGTTTGGGAGCATGCATTGCTCATACATCCAGCTAAAGGAACTGATGAAAAATAACAAGAAAGAAGAGAGGAGGGAGTTAAGGTCCATTTCTGCTTGAAATATTTTCTCAACATTTGTGTTTTCACTGTATCCACTTATGTAAAAAACCACATCGTTAAATTAGAATCTGTTCCCTGGTGGGAGGGATTACCTTTAAAAGTCTTGGAAAGCCAGAGCACTGAGGTTTAAAAAGGACTTGAGGAGCTGTTGGATAAACAAATGCACAGTCACACCTATTTTAATCTAAATAGAATATTAACAAATGAACAGTGTGACCGTGGGGACTAAATGTCTGTGTTTGTAAAATTAAATCTTAAAATGAGCAACAACTGAACCACACAGTTGTTGCAAAGGCATAATCTATTTTAAGGGCCCATTGAATGAACTGTGAGTTCTGAGCTGATTTTTGTCCATGCAAAAGTGGTTTTCAGTGCTCACTAATGTCACTGTTCTGCTACCACTTGTTCACACTTGCAAAACTAAACGTGGCCAGTATTTAATGGCTCTTCAGTACCCTCTTGAATTGCTCTGGGCAGAGTGTGCTGGTATTAATGACAACTGTGTTAATGACAACTGTGCAAGATAAGACAAGCTTGTGGTTTAGCAGTGGGGCCTCTGGCTTTCTGTCTTCAAGAAGGCAAATACCAGACTTTGACCTCTTAAAACAAAAAGCTTCTCCCAACCCCTGGCCCAGCTGCTCCTGTCCCCACTACTAGACACCCCCATTTCTGCCATGTATGCCCCCCAGGTGAGGGGATGGATGAAGACCCTGACAGAAGCAGCCTCTTCTCTGAGGGTGCTGAGATTTGTGCATCAGGAACATTTTTGAGTCTTGTGGAAGCCATGAGACAAATCCAGAGCAGAGGGTGTTTCCTCAGGGTCTTCTTAGGCTTTTGAGCTGAAATAGAAGCCTGCCAGGAGGTTCACACTCGTCTGACTGCAAATCCAACATTTTTCTTCTTGATCAACATATTTTCTAAATGTTGCAAGCGTATAAAACTATTGGAGATTTGAGGTGTTACTTTCTCCACGTAAGTGCTAAGTTGTGTTGCAGCTGAAGTGTAGTTATACTCTGGTTAGAGTGCAAATTTTTTCTAAAACCCCTATAACCACTAATTCATAATGTTTAAATATTAACTGGATGGAGGCAATTGCACCAGGTTGGTGATAAACTGTAAAAATGCATGTATAAAACCCAAGGGATTTTAATACTCAGGCATGCACATAGTTTAATTCTAAGATAAAAGATCTATGATTATTTAGCAAATATATATATATGTGTATGTGTGTGTGTGATAAAGATGAAACTACATTATAATTGCATTCCTTTATTTGTTAAAAAACAACAAAAACCAAATGAGCAACTGGGTTTTTTTGTCCCTAAGATATGGGCTCTGGGAAATAGAGTTTTGCCTTTGAAGATGGATAATTTTGAAGGAATGTGATTAAAAATTGTAGCACATCTCCATAGCAAATCAGTTATTCTTTAAATAAATTGGATGTTTATGATGCTGCAGTTTGCTACTTATCAAGGTGCTTGTAACCTGCCTAATTTACTGCTTATTTTGATGAGTAATGAAAACATTCTGTGTCTGCATTGGTAAAAATTTGGAATATGCCTACTTAGGAGAGTCACATAATAAGATTTAATGAGGCTACCACAGCTGTTTCCTGAATACTTCTTTCCTTTCTATTAATGGAGAAATCTGTTTTTTGCTTGTAAGGGAGATGCTTAATTTGTCATACCGTTGCTAAGTGCACCACTGAAATCATTGTTTCACTTGTTTGTTTTTTTCAGCCCTGCCAATTCCTTTAGCAGTGCAGGAGCACATTTCATGGCTTGGAACTGCTCTGATACCAGCAGGCATGATTTATCTGTGAACCTTGCTTTTCAGCCCAAGGATGCTTTAGGGAGATGTCTGGTATGCACTGTGCCCATAGTTGCAGAGCTAAAAAGCTGTAGATGGGAGTAAAATAAAAAGCACACGAGGAATTTTTGAGTCTGTGGTGAAGTACAGCCACATTTTGGTGCCCACATTGTAGAGGAGCAATCAGGAAGCTTTCCCTAATCCTTGCTTTGTGATGGAGCTCGTTGACAAGGTGTCAGCACAAGGGCTGATAAATCCCAAAGGGGCCAGGGTGCCATGTGTGCAGGGAGGTGGATCACACCTGCCCCAGCCCAGTGAGCTGTGGGGTGCCAGGGCTGCCACAGGGATGTGTCCTGTGGGCTCCTGGGGAGAGAAAGCCTGCACACCAGCTGGACCAACTCCTGCTCCTCAGGGGCACTCTCCTCAGCTCATCAACAGTTTCCTCACAGGAGCTGATGCACTTGTTGGGTATGCTCAAAGTTGCTTTTTTCTCTCAAAGAAAATGAGGGCATTTAGATAGCACGAAATTTCACCCCCACATGCATTATAGGTCAGATAAAACACTGCCCTGTCTTGCCCATACACTTCATATTCAGCTTTATGTATTTTATCTCAATTGATTTAATAATTCAATTGTGACTGACAATTGGAATTAAAAAAAAAATCCCATTAAACTTGTTTCATTACCTAATTCTATTGATTTCTTATAGCTTCATTGCTAATTTTAGGTATGGGGCTGATCTGAATCAGTGTAAATGTGATTAATGAAGAAATAATTTAAGTTGATTAAAAAGGGTTTAAAATAATGTGATTAGCCTGTTGAGATTTGTGTGGTTTATTGGATTACACGTTTTATTCCTAGAGGACTGCTGTAAGATTCAGAATAAAATTAAATTGGTCACCCTATTTTGGGCTCCCAGTGCTTGGCAGTCTACAGTGCCATGATACCAGACTAGAAGGCACAATCCCATTCAACTGTTTTCTTTTGGAAAAACACAGGATTTAATTTTTGAGTTAAAACCTAAATAATCAGGCCAGAAAACAGCACTGAAGTCTGGTCTGCTCTCCATTTAGTAGGGCTTAAATGAAATAATGTTTGATCTCATGGGACATCCTTTTGGAAGGAATCAGGTGTTGATGAAAAAGTGATGAAGTCTCTCCTGCCACCCTTGGGAGATTGTGACTATTGTCAGTTTTGCTTTTCTTGTTTAAAGTTTTAGCTTGATTTTGAATGTGTTGATTTCCAGGATTTAAAAGAATGTATCACTGGATACATTCTGATACTGATGTTCAGGTAATCTTTATATAATTATTTTTATAATCAATGATCAATCCCTTTTAGCTCAGAATATTCTGTGATCTAAAATATTTGACATTAGTCCACATTTTGAGTTTCTACATTAGTCCACATTTCAAGTTTCTAGGGGATCCATAAGGAAATGTAATCTGAAGGACTTCTTAAAGTACATTGATTAAGGATTAAATTAAACTAATCAATTGAAAGCATTACATTCTGAATAAAAGTGCCCAGATATCCCTTAATTAGGGCATGGGGTGTCTGTTAAATTTTTCCTTATATTACTGTACATTTTTATTAATATTAATAATTATTAAAACAGACAATATGTATTAAACTAAAATAATCTGTAATCCTTTACTTGAATGTATTTTCCAAAATCTTCCTGATTCTTGTGACACTTGTGAACTTTCCAGTTTTCAAGGTAATTTCCAAACTTAGAGCATCACTTGATGGACAAATACAAGGATATCAGAACTTTTCTATCCTGAGTAGATACTATGATTATACCACCAAGTATACAGTTTTATATCATCTTTTTGTTATATTCTGTGCTGATCATCTGTGATGACAAAGTTGGCTTTTTTTACCCAAAATTATTCCCCTGCAGCAGACTTCTGTAAATAAGGACTGGCCCTTGTGTTTTTAGAATTATAACCTTGTATTTTGCTCCTTATTGGAAGATACTTATTTTTTTATGTATTGCCTGTCAAGCAGTCTTTTAACTGCTGACTCACATTCTGTTATTCATCACTGTTGAAACTTGGCATTATATCATCTCCAGACTCCATGTGTATTGATTTTATGCTTTCTTCCAGGCCACTCTAAAAATGCTAAATAGCACTGGGCTAAAGAATGGGTCCCTGCAGGATCCCATTTGAAGCTTTCTTCATGATAAGTGTTTCACGTTTACCATTGTATTTGAAAGTTACCATTTATTTTGTTTGATCCATTTAATGTCTTCTGAGTTTATTTTCATTGCTGTACCTTCTTAATCAAAATGTCATTCACTACCAAATCAAATAGATTGCAGAAACCATAATATATCAGAGTCTATCACAATGACTTTGAGTATCAACCAAACTTTTAATGTCATAAAAGCACAGATGCCAGGTTAGTCTGACAAGCTTTGTTTTCCATAATGTTGGAAATAGGTAATGCTAATCATCTTTTTATTCTTAATCAAATCTTTTTTCAGCTTTTCCATTATTTTGACAGTGAAAATTACCCACTCATAGTTGCAGTGCCAATCAAGTATTTAGAGGTGTAATGAAGGGGAGTACCAATTTGGCATGTTTTTCCTTAGCCAGGTCTTCCTAAATTTATTTCGCTTTTCCTCCTGAGTTGCTACGGGCATTGTCTTATTCTCTTAAATTTTGTCTCAGATACATTCAAATGAGGTTCTGTAATAGAATGAGGATTTGTACAATGGAATTCTCCTGGGAATGCTGCAGCTGAGATCCCCTTTTTCCAGACCTTGCTGCTACTACTCCTGCTTGAAGACAGAAAGTGTCTTTTGGTCTTTCTCAGGTTTATATTCCCTCCAGGATGATGAGTTCAATCCATGCCCAAGGTGCTCTTGCAGACTTAGAAGGATTAGAGCCTGTGAGCAACCCAAGCACTTGAAAGCAACAGAATATTTGGATGTAGTAGTGGTTGGAGACATTACATCCAATGAGCTGAGTCAGCCCTTACAAACTATAAGCCTCTTTCCAGCTGGAAGTAGGTCTGGCACTTGGGGTATCTGAGTGAAGGGGCTTTCTCTTCAGAAAGAATGGACAGTATCCATGAAAAATCTTGGTCAGATGGTGTCATCTGTAGGCTTATATGGAGACATTGTGTGTGTATTGGAGTGCCATACAGGAATCTCTTGCTCACTGTAGATGTTGCTTAATGCATGAAGGGATAGCTACTTTCACTTGTGGAAACCAGTTGGATGAAACATTAACAACAATGGCAGAAAGCTCTGTGAAGTGGTAGCCTCATTATAGGCTCTCATGTTCTTGTGCTCTTGGAAGCTTTTCAACCTTGGCTTCATGTCCCTGCTTATAAAAAAAGAAGGGAAAAGTAGTAACTGCAGCATGGTATGATTGCAGAAAATAAACCCTTCTTGCATTTTCATTTCCAAAAAGCATTTCCAAATGGAGTCTTTATGTGCTGCTGGTTTTTTCTTTTGCTCTAATTTGTCATTTAAACAGCAAAGGTAAATCGTCAAGGTAAAATGGAATAAATTTGGTGGCGCTAGTCATTTAAAAAGAAAAGGAAAAAAGCAAGAACACAAAAAAGCATTTCTTAAACAGCAAATCATTTTGGTTCAGGTGTTTTTGCTGAAGATCTCCAGACATTCTTTTGTGTCTCTTTCCAGCCTTACACAACAGTACTTGAAAGTGCTTTTTAGTAATGGAGTAAAAGAGGAAATCAGACTAGCCATTATAGTCTTGCCTCCTCTTGAACTTCTCCAGTGGGGACTATTCAGCATCCCAGAATAGTTAAGCTATTGTCTTCACTCAGTTTTCCTGCCCTTGCAGTACCCATTTTGCAGAGTGACTTTCTTCATGATAAGCTGACTGTAGTTATTGTTATAGATCTTGGTGACACTCCAGTGCCCACACCCAATGTCCTGGTAATCCTGGGGAGTTGAGAAAAGCCTGCTGTAAATACAGATATTACGCACTGTTCCCCAGGACACTTTTCTTTCCAGTGTCTGAGCTCCCTTAGTCCTTGGTCTCTATGAATTATGATAGTGCTCAGCCTTCTCTGTGGAGCTTATGCTTGAGTTAAGCTGCTGGTTAGTGACTTAAGTAAACCCCACCCCCTGGTGTCATGTGCCTGGGGGTGGGGCCATGTGATTATGGGGAGTGTCATGTGGCCAGGAGGGTGGGGTCACATGGTCTGGAGGGTGGGGTCACATGATGCCAGAGGTGTCATGGGGCCTGGAGAGCAGGGCCATGTGACCCTGGGCATGTCACATGGCCAGGAGGGTGGGGCATGTGACACCAGGGGAGCCACGTGGGTGGGGGTGGGGCCAGGTGACATGGGGATGGGGGCGGTACTTTGCAGAAGTGCCAGCAGGGCTGTTTTGGTATTGGAGAATTGTTGGGCACTGTTCTGAAGCTGTTTCTCACATGTGTCCATGTTGTGGTTTAGGTCATCCTTAAGCTTTCTATTTATTCCGTGTGTCGCTCAGCTTTTAACAGCACGTATGTTAAATTTTGAATCTGGTTTTGTTCCCCGTGTGCACAAATCCATGAATCAGTAGGAATTTTGCCTTGAAGAGGCCACCAAGGTTGATGTTACAGCAGTAACATCTGCTTTTGCAATCTTGTGAGCTGTGTGTTAGCCCAAGCGTGACTGGCAGCATCTCCATAGCTGCCTGCACCAGGGATAAGGTGGTTTGGCTGTTCAGTCCCTGTTCAAAGGTAGATGCTTCATGCCATGAGTTGTCAGCGTGGATGAATTTTGAGTGGGCAAACTTTTCTTTGTAGATGTGTGAGTTGTCACAGTGGGTATCTATCTGATACTTAGATTCTACAAGCCTTGCCAAGAAAGATTGGAGGGAGTTTAGCTCCTTGGTGTGATAGCAGGGGCTGTGAGAAGGGTTGATAAAATCTGCAGAATGGGCAGTCCAAGGATACTATCTGAGGATGGCCAGAACATAGGTGAGATTCACAAAAGAGAGCTTTGTGTGCTAATGATGAATATTGGCTTCCAGTGGTAATTGCTACCTGTTCTAATCACATGCTGATACTATGGGTTCAAGCTTTAATCTACATCTGATAAAATGGATTGAGCCTCACATGCGTATGAAATCCAGTTGCAGATCTGGCCCAGGCTTTGACTTTGTGGATTTTTTTTTAATGGTTTATATAAATCTTCTCTGCTCTGGCTGACTTCATTATAGAAAAATTACACTGTCATTTGTCAACCTGCTACACAGTGCTTTGAGTGCCATTAGTGACTCACTGACTTTACTTTCTGTTTAAAGGTATGTTTTCCCACCACAAGTGCAGTAAAGCCTTAAGATTGTCAGGACTGGGATTCTGTCTTTGTATAACTGAAATATCTAGACACATCCCCCAAAAATTATCTTGTAGAGCTAATTAGTTTCTCTTAGAAAGCAAAATATCAGGTAATCAGTAGGCCAGTTGATCATCTGGAGTTTCCAGAGCAGATAGCTTTTAGGATTGTTTACTACAGTCTATTTGTGAGGATAGGCTAAGCTGTCTATTACTGATTGTTTGGTTCTAGGTTCAGGAGAAATGTCAAAGATTAGAATCAAACTGGAGAAAATATGAATTGGATTTTTTTTGGAAAATAACTCTTAATCACACTTGAAGAGTTTATCTCTAAGGATTATTACTGAATTTCACATCCTTTCACAGGAGCCCTGCAGGTCTTTAAGGGTTTTTGGTGTCTTTGGATAGGTGATGGTTTTTGCCTTTCTTATTCTCTTTAGCAGAATCCTGGAAGACTGTCAATGCTTTAGACAACCTTCAGGTAATCTAATTTCAGACAAATAATAAGTCATGAGCTTGACCATTGTGTGCAGGTTTGCTGCCTAGTTGTTATTACGGCCCTGCTTCCTAACTTTGATGGGCAATTTGCATCCTATAGTTTCGACAAAAAGGGTGGGATGAGATGGACAGCATGTTTACTCATTTTTTTAAATCCCACTTATTTATTTCTGTTAGCTCTTTGATTTAAACAGCAGAAGTTTGAGCAGTCAGAGGTCAGGGTGAATGGGGTGGAGTTTTCCCACAACTGCTGATGGCTTAGTGATCGCACTGTTTATGTATCCAGTCCCTCTGACGAGGATGATGTGTTCAACAGGAGAGCTTCTCCTATTTTGGGAGTGTGCTTAGAATGTTCTGAATCCCTCCTTTAGAAACGTTTAGAAAATGTTAAGATGCAGTCAGGCAAGCACACAGATACATCTCCTTGGTCCTTAATGGTTACAGAGCAGCGGTGTGTACGCTGAAATCTAAGTGCATGTTGATGTGGTCTTGTGTTTGAGGTCTTGAAGTATTTTGTATAATTGATATTATGCAGGCTCAGGAGCAGTAGGGACATAGAGTCATCCTGTTATATCACCTTATAGGGGATAACCAAAGAACTGAAGGAAACCCTGCTTTTGAGTAACTTTTAAAAAAGTGTCTCGCCTTGGAAACCCAAGGTTTCCCATGTAAGCGAGGATTTCATTTTTGTACTTTGCACACTGCATGCAAACTGATGTTGTTTGTTTCCAGGAAGAAAGCTTTATAAAAAGCTTGGTTTTCTCTGGTAGGAAAGATCTTAGAGTGGAAAATCTACAAGTTAGTTCCTCATTTTCACATTGATGTAGATTTCTCTTTTTTAATAAATACCATCCTTTCTTTTTCATCTTTCACTGCCACAATAATTTTAGTTCCATCATTACAAGTAACTGAAGGTAAAGGGCAGTCCTAGGCCAGTTAATGCCCTGTTACCTAGGCAAGATCAATTTTGATGACCTTAGCATCTTGGAGAAAGATAGACTTTCCAGCTCCAAGATTCAGTGCCGCATCTTATTGTGCTTTCTGATTGCTTTGGTTAATGAAGAGGAACAAGTGCTCTTGCATGGGTGAACACTGAGGAGAGGTTTTTTTGATAACTTGCAGTGGGAATGTTCTTGACAGGTATCACGAGAGAGCAGGTTTCCTATTTATCCATGCAAGATGTTGGCAGCTTTTAGTTTGCTTGTGACTCTGCTGGTTCTGTTCTTAGTATTCAGTAAAATGGAGCAGCAGTTTAGCCACTGGAGACGCTGCAGCACAGTATTTTTAGCTGGATGTCTTGTTTTAAAGATCAATCTGTTGGAATTGGATTAAGGTAGAGATTTAAAGAAAGCAATAGCTACACTAAAATTAGAACACAAAGTCTGGAGTCTCAGTTGAACAAACGTAAGATCAGTGGGGAGGTACAGGGTATTGAAATTGTCTTCTTTAGGCATTGACATGCATGGGGCTCACTGGTGGGAGGACACTTCTTGAAGAAAACACTCCCCCCACTGCTCCCCACGGTGGTCACTGGGGATCTGGAGGTGTGTGGCTTGGCTAAACCATGGTGTCAGAATGCAGAATTGCTTGTTCAAGTATTAGGAATGTGGTAATGCAAAGGGGAGTGCCTGGGCTGTCAGGCTGAGAAGACAGCATTGGAGCTTACAGAAACACCTTTTTACTTTTTGCAAGACTGGAATAATTAACTTTGTGATAATTATGAATGAAAAATCTCACATTATATCTAAAATAGCAATTCTCACTTTGAAAGACTGAGTATGTTCCTTGTCTGGGGAGACCAAGAGGGGAATAGCTGATGCAATAATAAGCTCAGTCAGCAATTGCAGTTTTGTGGGGTTTGTGTGTATTATACATTAGATGAAGGACATTGTTAGTATCAGTTAAAATAATCCCATCAGTGTCAATAATACTTAAATCTTGTTAATTGTAGGCAGTTAGTCTGTGGATCAGGCTTGAATTCTGTTCAATTGATTGAAAGATATGGGGAAGTCCTACTCTGACAGGAAGTGTTGTTCCTTACATGCCACTAAGTATAAAACCAGAAGTACCCATCAAAAATAAAAGCAGGTAAAGAAGTTACAGAGGATATACTAATCCCCACCAAAATCCCTGAGGGGTTAAGACTGAGTTCAAAGAAAACTTTTGTTGTTTGTCCATGAGGTCAATTAGAGGGTTTTTTCTCCACATTAATACCTGAAAAGGGCTGATTAATTCCCTGACTTACTTTGATCAAAAGACATGGGTATCTTGGAACTAAAAATAAATGTCTTTTATTTTTTGCAGAAAATAAAAGTATTTACATAACATTCATGCCTCCCTAGATAAGACAAAGTGTCAGACCTGTAGATAAATCATATAGGCTGCTCTGATGAGATTTCCAGGTCTGGTCCTGAGGAACCTCTGTCAAGGAATGAATCACTGCAGATTCCAAGGCCATTAATAGATCTAACTATATGAGAAAAATAATCCTAATTAGTCATCAATCTTAAATCTAAATATTGTTCCTGTAAGCATAAGGAAATAAAAAAGTAGAGACCCTTCTAAAACCCATGGAGTAATGTGCTATATGCGTTTGTATTCATTAGCATCTACTGCATGAAGATTTTCATAGCTAAAGCTGTGTATTTAAAACACAGTATGGTAATGCAGGAAGAGAATATTTTAGCATAAAACCATAATTTAAAAAGTAGCTGACCTGAGGCATTTGCTTTGTTGGCTTTCTTCCTGTTTCTTTGAAACCCATTCTTGTAATAAGTACTAAATAAATGGCAAGAGTAATTATTCTTGTCAGTAGAAGTCTCTGTACTAGTTTAATGAGAAATCTTTGTCATTAGAAGTTTAGAGGTCTTAATTTTGTTTCCAGATGTCATGTCTTTAAATTCAGTAGTTAGGGGCCTGGGGGTTTGGAACTATTTTGGATGTTACTGAATGAAGTGAGTGAATGACAACAGCAATTCTGTAGAAACATTCATACTGACTAATTTGCTGAAAGTATCTATACAGACATGCAAATGAAGAGTGGAGAGATTCTTATGAGCACCAAAACTGATGCTCTGTGGCTTGGGGAGCTACACAAGGTCCTGCTCAGATGGTGCAGAGCCCTGTCCTCAGGGGACAGAGATGGGTGGATGGAGGGCCCTGCTAGAGCAGGGTTTATATGTAAGATTTGCAGAGGAGTATGACCTGAGGGAGGTTGAATGACACAGCAGATAAACTGCAGCTGAGAGGAACCAGCTGCTGGGGTATGGAAGTCCAGGCTGCAGAGGGTTTGGGAGTCAGGGGTTTTGGAGTCTCAAAGCAGATCCCTAGGGGCTGTTGAGAAGCTGGTGCCTGGTGCACTCTTGTGTCTGGGGCTGAGGCAGCAGGGTGGAGGACTGAGTGCTTCAGCCCAGGATCAACATTTTCTTGCCTTGGGGCTCCTTTTCTGTTCAAAATCCAGGCAGCTGATGTCCCTTCAACAGCAGAAGGCAGAGAACTAAGAAAGTATTGCTAGTGGCTAGGGAAATAGGAGGGAAAGCAATTTTAGCAAATCTTTCACAATTAATTGCAGTCTTGAGTGATGTTTTAAAAATATTTTTGGAAGCCGTTGGATAGTTTACATACTAAGAGGGTAGATGGAAATCATGCAGAGAAAAGAATGATTTATACTTTATAATTATTGTGAGATGTTTTGAATTGATAATATGTGGGGAAAGATTCAAATTTAGTTGCTGCACTAACATTACAGACAGCTTTGCAGACAGCTGAGTTTATATCCAGCAGCAAGAATTAGTTGATACTGAAAAGACAATCCGTGTCTGGCTTACTGTTTTCTCAAGAGGAGTTAGAATATATGTCCTAAAGAGAAAGGCTTCAGATTTCTTGTCTGGCTGTCCATTTTCCTGCAGGGCTTTGTAGTTGTTGTACACAGAAATGACCAGAATAACTACTTTTCCAAACAACTGGGGAGACAATAGAGTGTGATATATCTGCTTTGGAGCTGGACATAACGTATACAACTGGATACTGCCTCCTCACAGCTGTAGAAGTTGCTGAGATCTGGAAGACAGTTTAATAGCTGCAAATGTCACTCAAGAAAACTTGCTATCTCTAATGCCGCAGTTAATCAAGTCACTTTATAGCTCAGTATATTTTATAGCTCAGTAGGGAACTGAACCATGGGAAGGAATAACATGTTGTGTTTTGAGGTTCAGAAGAACATTAATTTTCTTTACATAAATCTACCTTTTCTGTTATTTATGCACTCGTGGAATGGCCAAAGAAAACCTGCTAATTTTTTGTTATGTGATTATTCCACAGGATCCTTCAAACCAAAAATGTGGAAGAAAGAAAACAGTGTCCTTCAGCAGCATGCCATCAGAGAAGAAAATAAGCAGTGCCAGTGACTGTATCAGCTTTATGCAGGCTGGGTGTGAATTGAAGAAAGTTCGTCCAAATTCCCGGATTTATAACCGTTTTTTTACTCTGGATCCTGACCTGCAGGCTCTTCGCTGGGAGCCTTCCAAGAAGGATCTGGACAAAGCCAAGCTTGATATTTCTGCTATAAAAGAAATCAGACTGGGGAAGAACACAGAAACATTCAGGAATAACGGACTTGCAGATCAGATTTCTGAGGACTGTGCACTGTCAGTAATTCATGGTGAGAACTATGAGTCCCTTGACTTGGTTGCCAATTCAGCTGATGTGGCCAATATTTGGGTATCAGGATTAAGGTACTTAGTTTCTCGTAGCAAACAACCCCTGGACTTGATGGAAAGCAGCCATAATACCCCACGGTTTGCCTGGTTAAAAACTGTATTTGAAGCAGCAGACGTTGATGGCAATGGCATAATGTTAGAAGATACAGCTGTGGAGCTTATAAAGAAGCTTAACCCCACCTTAAAGGAATCAAAGATTAGATTAAAATTTAAGGAAATTCAGAAGAGCAAAGAGAAACTGACAACACGAGTAACAAAAGAAGAGTTTTGTGAAGCATTCAGTGAACTTTGCACAAGACCTGAAGTGTATTTCTTACTTGTGCAAATATCCAAAAACAAAGAGTACCTGGATGCCAACGACCTCATGCTGTTTTTGGAGGCTGAGCAAGGAGTGACCCACATTACCGAAGAAATGTGTCTAGATATTATACGTAGGTATGAGCTTTCTGAAGAAGGGCGATTGAAAGGTTTTCTTGCAATTGACGGATTTACTCAATACTTACTGTCCTCAGAATGTGATATTTTTGACCCAGAGCACAAAAAAATAGTCCAAGACATGACGCAGCCTTTGTCACATTACTACATCAATGCATCCCACAATACATATCTAATAGAAGACCAGCTCAGGGGGCCGGCCGATATCAATGGTTATGTCAGAGCGTTAAAGATGAGCTGCCGGAGCATTGAGCTGGACGTCTGTGACGGCCCAGATAACGAACCCGTTATTTGTAACCGCAACAACATGACATCGCCACTTGCCTTTCGAAATGTCATCGAAGTAATAAACAAACTGGCCTTCTTTGCCTCAGAATACCCTCTTATTCTGTGCTTGGGGAACCACTGCTCTGTACAGCAGCAGAAGGTCATGGTGCAACACATGAAAAGAATCTTTGGAAACAAACTGTACACAGAGGCACCTTTATCCTCAGAAGCCTACCTCCCGTCACCTGAGAAACTGAAAATGAAGATCATTGTGAAGGGGAAGAAGCTTCCCTGTGACCAGGATGTATTAGAAGGAGAGGTCACAGATGAAGATGAAGAGGCTGAAATATCCCGAAGACTCTCAGAGGATTTCTCAAGGGAACCGAAGCTGATCTGGCTCTGCAGGGAGTTGTCTGACTTGGTGTCCCTATGCAAATCTATCCAGTACAAAGACTTTGAGACATCCATGAAATCTCAAAATTATTGGGAAATATGCTCCTTCAGTGAAGCAGAAGCCAGTCGGATTGCAAATGAATACCCTGAAGATTTTGTTAACTACAACAAAAAATTCCTGTCCAGGGTGTACCCGAGTGCTATGAGGATCGACTCCAGTAACTTGAACCCTCAAGATTTTTGGAACTGTGGTTGCCAGATAGTGGCAATGAACTATCAGACCCCAGGGCCCATGATGGACCTACACACTGGTTGGTTTCTACAGAACGGGGGATGCGGGTACGTTCTCAGGCCCTCAGTGATGCGTGACGAAGTGTCTTACTTCAGTGCAAATACCAAGGGTATTGTTCCAGGGGTCTCCCCCCAGGTCCTACATGTCAAAATTATCAGTGGTCAGAATTTTCCAAAGCCCAAGGGTGCATGTGCAAAAGGGGATGTCATAGACCCCTATGTCTGCATAGAAATACATGGGATTCCTGCAGACTGCACTGAGCAAAGAACTAAAACTGTGCAGCAAAACAGTGATAACCCTATTTTTGATGAAAGCTTTGAGTTCCAGATCAATCTACCGGAGCTGGCCATGATCCGCTTTGTTGTTTTGGATGATGACTACATTGGGGATGAGTTCATAGGACAGTACACCATCCCACTGGAGTGCTTACAGCCAGGATACAGGCACATCCCGCTGCGCTCTTTTGTTGGTGATGTCATGGAGCACGTTACCCTCTTCGTTCACATTGCAATAACCAACCGAAGTGGAGGCGGGAAGGCACAGAAGCGTAGCCTCTCAGTGAGGATAGGGAAGAAAGCAAGGGAGTACACCATGCTGAGGAACACTGGTCTCAAGATTATCGATGACATCTTTAAGCTGGCAGTCCATCCATTGAGAGAGGCTACTGACATGAGAGAAAATATGCAGGTATGAAACTTCAGTGTGTGTGTTGGTGTGTTCTGAATGTGGAAGTGAAAGTTCTGGTGTGAGCTGCTGATAGGGCAGGCTTGCTGAAGCTGATGGAAGCTGGTGAAACTTCAACCTTTAAATGGATATTGGCAGGCTGATAGTTACAGGTGCTAACTAGTCAGGATTAGGCAGAAATGTTTTAAAAATCAATATGCCCTCTCTAATCTCTAATGGTTGATTTTTTTTTTTTTCTGCAAAAGCAGAATTGGGGGTACATTTGTGTCCCCTGCCTCTGGTCCCAAATACTGTATTTCCTTCTGGATTATAGAAAACATCAACAAGCTTTTGGTTTGCTAATTGAGTGAGGGTTATGCTCTTAATTTTCTTTGGCTGAGTATAAGAAGCAGTCAGTGGATGTGTCATTGAGGTCTTGTGTACACCAAAGAAACCCACTGTGCAAAGAGCAGCATGTTTTCCCGAGTGTGTGTTGCCATTGTTTGCCCCAGGGCTGCAGATGTTCAACATAGGCACTGAATGCCACTTGGATTGCAGTTTCCTCCCTGCTGAATAGCTGTTTTGTCTTGGCTGGTTGAGGGCTGGCACAGACACCAGTGCCATGTCTTGGCTCAGAGGGTCCCCTGGCACTGTGTCCCTGCACCCATGCTGCTGCATGCAGCTGAGCCTCCTGTGGCCAGCAGCATCAGGGCCCAGGTGCACAGCACTGTCCCAAGTGCTTGGGTTAGACCTTGGTGGCTGGTAGGATGTGAAGTGGCAGCAAAGGTAAACAAGAATGTCCCCAGTGCTCTCTTCTGTGGTGGGAGCAACTAGGGGTTGATTAAAGGACAGCTCAATTCAGAGCCTCAGGCACTGCCTAGAAACAAAACTGAGTAGCGTTAAGCAATGAGTTTTCCTTAATAAATAGCTGGAATCAGCTGTAGCTATCTCCTTGGTAAAGATACAGAAACATTCATTTTTTGTCTCTTGAAAACAGGAGAAAAGCACGTAGCACTTCATTGACCCCAGTTTTCTGGATGGAGTCTAAAGCAAATGAAATGTTGACAGCTGGAAAAGTTTACGAAATGACATAAGCTTTAAATCACTCTCAAAGGAATAGTCTCAGCATATTTTTAAGAATGGGAAACTCTTCCCAGCCTTTCCTTTCCTTCAGGCCTTGAAAGTAACTAGTTTGAACTGCTGACTCCACCTTCTGTCTAGGTCAGGCACTATATATGAACTATATAAATGAAAATACTCTGAATTTGACTCAGAAACAGTACTAATGTGCTTTCTGAGCAAATGTTCAGTAGACGATCATGTTCTGGGGAATGCTGTGTAAAGACATAGTTTTGGATTTAACTGCATGCTCTCATATTTAATTAATGAGAAAAACTTAGCCAGGCATTGTCTGATTATTGTCTTTTTTCAGCAAGTTAAGGGAGAAACATTTGCAAGGTATGGATTGTTATAATATTCTTACTTGGGTTTTGTGCATCTTGGTCACTCCTTGTACAGCTCAAGAAGGTAAATGATGGGTGCATGTCAGCTATATATCCTCTGATCTGATAAATAAATAAATCTTGGCATGTCAGTTTGGTTTGACCTGTATATCCGGTATTGATTTTCTTAATGTGACCTATGAAGGGGAAAGAGTGTTTGTGTTTCTTTATGATGTTATAATGTAAGGCTGAAAACAAAGTGAGTTTTTCCTGCTTGCCTTTCCCATGGGAAATACAAGGTCTGTCAAACTTGTTCTTGCTGGAGGATGATAATGATGGGAGAACAAAGTGATGACAGCATCAAAAGTGATTGGAGTCTAAGCAGTTTGAAGGAGAAATAGCATTTTAGGCTGATGGCTTAATATGCTGGGGACCAGAACTTGTCCCTGTTAGGGCTGGATTTGCAATGCAAAGTAGCTGAAGAGCTGGCAGTTGGGATGCCTGAGCCTGGGGGAAAGCTGGAGCTTGTGGTAGGCTTCAGGACAGAGAATGGGGCTGGCAGGGAATTCCTGTGTGTGGTGGAATCCCGTGGTCCATGGAAGACCTGGGGATGGTGAGCAGTGGGGTAGCACTGCGTCCTGTCAGAGGCGAGAAGAAGAAAGGGCTGTCAAGGTAATGGCGGGCAGGGGGGACTGAGGGGTGAGTTGGCACACGTGCTGAAGTGTTTGTGTCCCTTGCCCAGAACGCCATGGTGTCAGTGAAGGAGCTGTGTGGGCTGCCGCCCATCGCCAGCCTCAAGCAGTGCATCCTGACCCTGTCCTCGCGCCTCGTGAGCAGCGACAACGCGCCCTCGGTGGCCCTCTGCATGAAAGACACCTTTCCTTACCTGGAGCCTCTGGGCACCGTGCCTGATGTGCAGAAAAAGGTCCTGGCAGCGTATGACCTGGTAAGCACTTCAGCCCTGCTACCTCTGCCTTCCCCACTGCCCCGATGGGGCAGGCCATGCCCGCTGGCTTTCACACACCCAAATGTTCCAGTTAAATAAACAAGGCTCTTCAAGTGGCTGGGGCTCTGCAAAGCTGGCCTTTTCACCATAGTGCCTGCCACACTGGGCTTTTTGTTGTTGTTTCCTTTTTTAAACACATTTGTAGCTAGCACAGGTTGGCATTTGACGAGGACTTTGTTTACAAAACTAGTGGCAATTCAGCCTGTACTGGCACTGTCCTTGTCCTTGGGAAACAGCAAGATTTGTGTGCTGCCCTTTGCTGGCCTCCCTGCAGCAGAGCACAAGGCCAGTAGACAGGGAGCTGCAGCATGGGATTTCCCAGGCAATGATGTACCCTCCCTTTTCCTACACTTTGAAGCAGCACTGTCAAGTACTGCCCCGTCCCTGTCAGATGAAGTCAGTGTTGCTCTTGGGGAGCGCATGGCAGAGTTGGAAGGGAAGGTTAAAATGCCCATGTTCTTGCAAGGGGAAGGAGAGGTCAGTATGGTACAGGAATGCTTACACAAATACAGAGACACAAACTGGAATTGTTCCAGATGAGTGCTGCTGCTCGTTGTATGACATATGTCACTGCTGTGGGTGATTGAGCAACAGCTGTGCGTGACTTCCAGCAGCAGAAGTTGCTGTCACACTGCGCCTCTTGGGCCGTGGGGGTGCCCTGCTGCTTCCCGACCTTTTTGGCGGTCTGCAGCAGCCGATAGCAAGATGCACAGTTCTGCTAAGCCTGACTTAAGTACTGTGCTGTGGCAGCCAGACTGAATCACGACTCCTGTTCAGAGGACAGCAGTTTTTTCTGCAGCTTGCATCCATAAGGAATAAAATGGTGAATAATGCTGGGAGTATTGAATTGCTTCCAGACACCCTGATGTGTTGCAAAGAGTGATCGCAGCTTTGACCAAATATTCAATGTGCCAAAGGCCCACCTCCTTCCCATCTCATTTTTTGCCTTTATAATGTACTTTTCATGGAAAAAATCAGCTTATGGGGTGGGGGAAAGACACTGATGTAGATTAAAACAGAAATATTAAAAGTACAGTGAAATAACCCCCCGAGTTTCTTCCAGAATAATTTCTATTACTTGGATGTGAGTAAGTTATGGTAATAAAATGCCAGCTGTAACAATACCAGAGCAAGGATTTGCAAATCCAGTTGATTGCCTTATTTTAGATGGAACCTTTCTGGGGTAGATTTGTTACATGGTCTCATGTCTTTCTGTGGAGTAAATACCACATAAATAAGAGATTTTTCTGTCTTTGGAAGCCTGTTTAATGGAGTTCTACCAAAATGAATGTGTCATCTCTTATCTCTGTAATCATATACTGAAGAGTACGCATGGGACTTTTCAAGGCCTCCTTGTACTTTGGAAACAGTTTTTCAATTTAAATAGGTGAAAGGACTCTTTTGGATGTAGTCAGAAACACTTGTATAACTGTTTTAAATAATGGTTGTTCTCACATTTGTCTCCAATGGGGAAGATGTAACTTGAATGTCAAGAGAGTGTGCAAACAGTTTAAAATCAGAGAGAGAGAGAGAAGGGAGTTGTGCCTTGCCTGTGTATGGATTGATTTGAGATATAATTCTGTTAAGGAGAACATGATACTTTCTTTTTTGCCCACTTTGGCTGTGACTGCCTCTTACTTTGCTAAAACTGTTGGCTTCTGAAAAAGAAAGCTGGATTTAATGAGTGGTTTTGCTACATTTTGGATGTTTGCCTTCTGAGACAATGCCAGCAGCAGAATATTGAAATCTATTTAGCCTTTCTGTGTTTGAATAAATGAACTGTCTCTATCAATCTTGGTATTTGAAATCACAGTGTGGGAAGGGGTTTGCATTTTAAATGTTGACAAGGGACTTCTCCTTGTTGTATAATGACTTCATATAATCCAGGGTGTATTTCTTTTTAATATTTTTTGTGCAAATGAGAGCACAAGGAGATGTTAGTGGAAACAGTATAAAATATTTTAGCTTATTTATTGATTTTAATTCAAGATATACTACTGTTCAGCCTTCTAAATTGTTGATAAATATAGCTTCAAGGAACTGGATCCGCAAGTGCTTGCTGCATGCCTCTTCACTTCAAAGCACTTTTCTAAGGAAAAGGCCTAAGAGCATTTTTAAATGCATAAAATAAAATCTGTTTATATTGGCCTGTCTCTTGTATGAACAGGCTATACTTCTTAATTCCTTTTACAGTAAAATGGAAAAAAGTTTGACCCTAAATCTCATAGTGTGACTGCAGGTCTGCCTCACTCACTGGGCCCCACAGCACAGACAGGGAGCTTGAGTACTGGGCAAACACTTCCTCGCCACCTCTGAAAACACTACATGTGCCACATTCTTTAAAAAGCCTGCTTTGAAAAAAATTCTGATGAAAACAGCCCTAATGTGTTCGAATTTTTTCCCCTTACAGAAAACTGCCAATTGGCCATACCTTTTTATTTTCCTGTAGAAAGTATAGACTCTGCCTGTGTGCTTAATGGGGCATAAACAGGGCTGAGGGTCCAGGGAAATGGAGGTGCAAATGCTCAGAGACCTGCCACAATGATCTGGAAAACAATTAACTGTCTGTTCCCTCCTGCTTGGCCTTTGTCAGCTGTGAGATAGACAAAGACCCATTTGTGCAGATTGTTTGTTTTTTCCTGGGCAATTAATTTTACCATTGTGCTCTGCATTAAATATTTTCTTTTGAGAAAGACCTTGTTAGAATCAAATGTAATGTGCTTTGTTTAAGGAACCGGAACAAGTTGTCAGGACTATGTTTCTCTCATTTTATGGTGGCATTGCAGTGGTTTAGTGGAGCTGTGCTGTTGGCCATGTCTTACATAGGAAGAGGATTCACTGATAATACTGGGTTGTGTGGGCATTTCTGTAGAGGAGAGCAGGAAATAGGATTTGCCAAAATCAAGAAAATAAGGTGGACTGTTGACAGTTCACAGACATTTTTGAAAAGTGTGTCAATGATCAGAAATACAGTGTAGAATGGCTAATTTCAATTTACAGCTTTAGTCGATTCCATACATAGAGCGTGCTGAATGGATTCTGGTCATGCTGTCATTGCTTCCCACACACACATCCTAGGATAGTGTACCCTGCCACTTTTAGAGTTGCTCTTCAGAGCTTTCCTTTCCCATGAGGAAGGGCTCTCACTCTGTCTCTCTACCTGTGTGCTCCCCCTTGTCTGTGATTACTCAGGTGGGCAGCATGTGCAGTGTGCCTCACAACCTGTCAAATTAATGCTGGTGTTCTTTGATCACACCTAAAAAAGAAGCTACTCCATGTGAAGAGAAGGGATGAGGCCCAGCTGGACTTGACAGATGGTTGAATTATTCATTGCAAACAGTTATCCTGTGAAGTTAGGATTTTTTTGGTTGAGAATTGTTTGGAAACAGATTGTGGTTACTGTGTCTGCATGATATATTCATGTGCTGATGCAAGCATGCATAAACTCGGGGACACTTGTGCACTTTGCATTTCAGTTACTGGTTAAGCATTATTTTCCTCCAAGGTCAAATGACTGACTAATTTGAAAATCAAAAGCAATAAATAAGTGATAATAAATGTTATTGGTTTTACCTAATCTCCTGGCTCATACATTCTGTGCATACAGGAATTTTTCCAAGAAAAATGAGGTGTCCAAGTTATCTTTATGTGTTTTCAAATCATAAATAACAAGAAGTGTAAAAAAAGATTGAACAATGAAGCTATTTGTTATATAAACTCAAGTTGACATTAACATTTTTCTCTGTGTTCAAGCCTGATCTTGCCATGTTGAAGCAGTTGTGGAAGGACAGGGTGGCTGCAGGTACTGCTGAGAGATGGCAGGATAGTTAAGAACATCATGGCCAATATGGAGATGGTACTTAATGGCAGTGGTTTTGTTGACATGGGTATTGGTCCATGCATGCTAGCAGAGCTCTGCTGAGGTGTGTGTGAGATGAACTGCTCTTTGTCTGCTTTTCTTTCACATTCAGTCTTTTTGGGCTTGTCTTGGGATAGGCATGGCTACATTCCCAAGAAGAAAGTCCTTTTCCACAGTTATTATGTAAATACAAAATGACTAAGTAGATTTTTTCTGAGCTTTTTCACTGAAATTCATACTTCAGCTGGGATAGAGTCTCCCCAGAGGAACATTTTTCACAATTCTCTAAGCAGCTGAAGACAAGGGATATTGCAGAGCAGAGCATCCGCTGCCAAAGAAGTGTCATAATGCACTGACGTCAAACACAGTCTAGCACATGGACATTGTCTTGAATTTGTATTTGTTTTAAAGAATTTTCCATCCAAAATTGGTTATAGACTGGGAAAGTCAGTTTCCTTTTCCACTTCTTATTAAGGAAAGTCCTGTTTCTTTCTCTATTTCTTGCAGTTCTCTTACACACTGCTCTCAAAGTTTCTAGCTCTGATTGCCCATGTCCATTAGTCACTTCTGAAACAGAACCAGAAAAGAGTCAAATCAGGACTTCCCTTGGAGAAGGAAGTTGGGTACTTCAGTTACACTGTTTTAGCATAAGTGTATTGAAAACTGACCTCTCTCTCTTCCTCCATTGCTCCTGTTGTTCTGTAGAGGACTGGTCTTCATGCACAGATCACATCCTGCAACAATGATTCCATATTTTCCCAGAAATATTTCTAATTGAAAACATGAAGTTGGAATTTAAGGTGAATTCTATGCAGTTTCTTCTCCAGTTTGTGTCAGTAAGGTATTTCAGATGTTTCCAGCTCATATAACCATCCTTGATAGTTTCTCATGCTGGGCTGTTGCAGGAAAAGACTCAGATACCGAAATCTGGCTTGAAATATACTGGGACAGAGACAAGGTGAGGGACAGAATGGTGGCCAGCAGCATTCTTTTCCATGTCTCAGCACTACATACCCATCTTTCTTTTTCTTGCTAAACTTGCTGACATAATTGATGTCCAGGTTGTTTCTTGTCCCAGTTGTGTACAAGAAATATTTGATGCTAAAGGGAATTCTCTTCAAATTTTCTTGAGCTCAAATTGCTCTTCAGCTGGTTTTTTGAATTGGTTGTGTTTTTGTAACCTCTTTTATTTTTGATTGATGATGGGTTTGGTTTGTTTTTGAGAGTTTTTCATGGTTTTGTTTTTGTAACCAGGCAAAACTCTTCATTGTCAATGAAAGGCATAGAAAATTGGGACGATGGTTGTGAGGAGACACCTAAGAGAAAAGCTTCCTTTTAGTCTGATGTTCGGTCAATTTCTGTTCTAAACTTTGGAGTACTTACAAGAGATTTCCCTGAACTGTCTCTTTTTTCTCATTTATCTTTCCAGCAGGAGCAGTATTTTAATTTGCCACCAGGAGCTTTTGAATCTTTTTTTGTCTTTTTTTTTGGTGAGACTGCTGTGTTAATTTCCTTTCTCCTTTTCAGATTATAGAATAATTCACAATGGAAAGAAGAAATTGGTCTTTAGCACAAGAGTTCAGAAAAGTAAAAAGAACATTCTTTTGTTCAGTTTGTACTGATCCTGTGATTAAACTGCCCTTAGTAAGGCCATAAATAACCCTGTTAATTTCACGTGAGTAATATGATGCCCTCAGCATTAAGATATTTTAAATTTCACTTAAAATTTATTTATTTTAACAGAAGTGACAAAGTAAAGAATTGTTCTTTGTGTGAAGCACTGGGATTTTAAATTTGATATTCCATGCTATTCTTAGAAACTTCAGTGAGGCAGGTCGGTTATGTTTTCAACCCTTGGTCTGTTTAACATTCTGAGTCTCATATATCGGGTAAGGAGAGAACTCCTGGGTTTGTGCCAGCTCCTACTTCCTATGCTGGTTTTGAGAATCCACCACAATTATTACAGGGAGCTTCAGGTGCATTGAGATGAATCAAGTTTTTACTTCTCTGTACTGGAATCAGGTTTTGTATGCTTTCATTCTTGTTTTTGTCCCATTTCCCCCTTGCCCCTCCAGTTATGTTAAACACATCAATGAGTAAAGTTTATCACCTTCTTTCTGACATGGGAAATGCAAGTTGTCCCAAGAAATCCTGCCAGCTTCAGCAGCTGATAAAAATTTCCTCCCTCCAAGTGGATGCAAATACCAACATCCATCCTCTAAAGGTTGCTTCTCAGTAAATGTCACTTGGACGTTAATCCCTCGAAGCTCAGCATTCAGGAGTTAACACATGCTGGTGGAACACAGGAGTCCTGAGGGAGTAGGACATCTCTTTCTCTGTGAGAGTCACTCATGGAAGTGAGCTGCCATTTGGGAGCTGACATTTAACAGCATCCTGATGGGCTCCAGCCAGATGGCTGGGACTACACAGCTGCCTGGAGCGCTGCTCAGTGCGGATCTCAGCAGAGGAAAGGTCCATGGAAATTCATGCTGCAAACATCAGAAAGCTCACTCTTCACTTTTGAGATAGGTTGGTGGGTTTCGATATATTACTGGCAAAAGTGGGCTTGAAAATCTCAGGCTGTCCTGTGATTTATGGAGTTTCCTTCCCAGCAGAAAATCTCACAGCCTTCTATGTTGTGTTTTTAGGGCTTCTGGTTCTTGTCACTTCTAGAAGAAGCAGGTGACATCCTTGAGCAGGGTTTCAGATGCAATGGCAACTGGAAAAGCAAGGAATGATTCAGACTGGGAAATCATGGACTCTTTTCAAAGCTCCTGACAAAAAAGAAAAAGTGTATCTAGATGCCATGACTCTATGCTGTAACTTTATTCCTGGACAGCAGTTACTTGCCTGTTGTACTCTTGTCTGTTTGAATCAGTTTGTTCTTCCAAGTGAACAGTCAGGCTTTGTCCTTGCTCTATCCTGTTGTTGCCATCTTTTACAGCAGTGTTAGGAAGCAGGATTTTGTGCCCTCTGAATCTGTACATGCAGCTCTTGCTGGGGGTACAGTCGGGCCTGCCATGTAGGAACACAGGATCCTGCACACTGTGTTATCAGAGGTAGTAAAGGTGCCATAGGCCAGCAAAAATCTTGTCTCATAACTGGCTTGGGTCCCATTATTTCTATCTAGTGCAATATTTCCTAGAAGGATGTGTGAGGGGGGATGCCAGGTGGTGAACTGAGGTCCCTTAACCCCAGTCACTGAGCTGAGGAACTCTGAAACCATTCCCAGGATTTGTCATGGGACAGAAGCTGCTTATTTTGTCAAGATTACTGCTGAGCAGAAAGATGGGAACAGGTTAAATTCTGCTACATGATCTGTTTTTAATTGTTTGTTCTTACTGAGCTGAGAGCAGTAAGACTTTGATGTCAGCATCAAAGGAACAGAGGGTTGCTCTACCTACTCTGCAGCAAGGGAAAATTGACATCCTAGTACTACTTTGCTCTTAAAAAATGAATATAATACCTTCATGTCTGAGAATCCTTAAACAGGCATACCAGAAACCCCTGGGAGTGGGTCCAGTAGTTGCATGATTCTCAAGCCTGCTTTTTTTCTGCATGATGGGATAATTACCTCTGGCTGTATATATATGTATGTTTGTATGTATGCATGTGTATCTATAAAAACATCACAAGTCATGCTCTGCTTGAGGGATGTGAGCACAGGAGAGTCTGACACGTTGGATATCCTGTACCAGCTTAGCTGCAGCTGACCTCACAGGGCAAACCTTGCTGCTGGGTAGGAAGTGCAGGCACAGAGCCCAGTGGGGACTCAGGCCCAGGGTGATGGCTACAGAGGGTGCAGGAGCCATGGAGATGCTGGGATCACCTGGCTGGACTGGGCAGTGCAGGCACTGCCTCATGGGCCCCAGCTCTGCACGTGCAGTTTGGCCTCTGGCTGCCTCTTCAGTGACTTGCAGGATTTTTGGGACTTGTACTGACTTCACTGCTCAGACCAGCCTTTGGCATTTGTAGTTGCCAGCTGAATGGCTTCTGCAGCACAAAAGGATATTGTGCTGTGGTACAGAAAAGCCAGAGAGTGGGTAGAAATTTTCATTCCTTTCTAGATGGCAAGTGAAAATATCAAAGAGGAAAAGAAATCAGTGTGATGCATGAACATGTAAGTAGTAAGAATGAAAGGCAAAGGACACTATCGAATGCAATTTAAATCTCAGGCATATCCACTGGGCATGTTCTGTTAAAAAACAATTTTGCACTCTCTAGGTATATCAGGATTTTTCACTCTTCCTGTGGAGCTGATAATGGATTTTGTTTTCCATTTGTTGTTCTTTGTATCAGGAATGGCATAGGTATTTTTAATAAATTCAGCCTTAGTACATTTAATAAGAAATAAAGACGGGATGAGGAGCAAAATTTGGGTCTAAATTTCTCCAGAATTTGGAAGTTTGAGTGTGACAAGTGGAAGTGTCTCTCATTCCTTGCGTCTAATTAAAACAGTAAGATGTGCTAATTAGCAAGTGTTAATTTATTACTGTTATGCTGGCTTCCACTAAAATTATTGAAACCTACTACTTGGGTTTTCATATTTAGCATATTTGAAAGTAGGGAGGCTTTTGGCAGTTGCAGCATTTTGGCAAATGGGCATGTGGAGACTTCTGTAATTTCAGGGTGTAACATTAGGCAGTCACTCTTCAGTTTGCTTCATCTCTAATTGGCAATGCTCTCGTGCTGTTTGGGTTTGATTGAGGTTTGTGTGAACATCCCAGGACAGTGAGGTTATTCTCAGGCACAGTTTGTTATACAGCATGTTCTTGCCTTCCATAGCAGATGTATGTACCACCTTTTGCCATTTCACAAAACAGAACAATGGAACAGTATTCTTGTTTGGCTGGGCTTCTGAGAGGTTTTGGAAGTTTGTTACCATCAAAGGAGAAGAGTATGTGTATGGCGAGGCTCAGGAAACTTGTCAGGTAATGGACCTTCATTTGTTTGCTGTTAATGGGCTATTCTAGGACGATGTCTAAGTAGGGAAATCTCTTGAAACTTGTGAGTAGGTTTGTTGAAACTGCTGCTTTTGGTTTCTTTGGTTTTAGGTGGATTTTTTGTTCTGATTTTTTGTGTTGTTGTCTTTTCTATTGAGCTTTAACAGAAATATTGAGGATAGAATAGGATAGGATAGGTTAGGAGATAGGATAGGATAGGATTTGGATCTCCATTTCTCAGAGGAGAAACTCAAGAACTACTAGAACAGTGTCTGAACTGTTGTATAAATAAAATCTAGCACAGGCTTAAATGATTCTGGAAATCAGCTCTCTTCATGAATTGGTAACATTTTTAATAACCACCTATGTTGAGGACTATACTTACTTCTTCATTTAAGAAAATACCAGTTAGAAAGGACTTAGTTGAACATGGAATGAAATTTGTCTGCTAAACCTGTTTTTTCTGAAATCACTTGTGTTTCCTTTGTGTTGTTTGCAGTGGTATCTCACAGATGTAGAACAGCTGTTCATTAACTTTTGGAGCAAAACATTTTCAGTGCAACTTATACTTAGCTTGATATGGATCTCGGAGCCTCCCATAGGAAGGAAGGAAGGATCCAATATTTATTATGTTGCTCTCAGAGCAGACCTCCTCTCCAGTTTCAACCCTTGTACTTTCTGTGTGTTAGATGTTGCAGGAAACCCTAGTAATGCTGATTTTTTCCCCCTTTTTTTTTTTTTTGACAGATGATTCAAGAGAGCAAGGTTCTTATTGAGACGGCTGACACCACTCACGACAAGATTGTTCAGTGCCAGAAAGCAGGTAATCCATCTATATTGAGCAGTTCTGGGTGGAAGATGGGAAAATTATGGGATGCCATAATTTACGTACTAGTTTGTGACTGATGTAGCATTTTTCACCTGGATATAAGTGAGCATTCTGGTCTTTCTCTGGCATGCTCTACCCTCCTGAAGGCTCATCTTTCAGTAGCAATGCAGGTATGGGATTAGACAAAAATATTCAGCTTTCACCTTAGAAGCTATTTCTCCATCTGCTCTACAGCTCTGAACTGTCTGACAGCATTTAAATTAGTCAAATGAACCAAAAAGGCATTAAAAAGTAGGGGGTGAGAAGGAATGGTGCCTTTACTGAGTACATTCTCTAGCTCAGTTGTTCTTTGAACGTTGAGCAGGCAAGTGGTTTCTGTACCCGCAGGACCACAATTATAAATACTATTGTTTTTGATAGGCATTTTTGGATTTGGCAAGTGATGCAGGCTACAGCCATTTGCTTCTATTAAATGTAAATAATAAATGAAACTGCTGTTTTGTAGTTAATACTTTAATTCATCTTTTTAATTAGGAGAAACTGGAAGCTGTTTCAACAGTAGCATTTAACTGATTTCATGTGGTGCAAGAGCAGGATGGAACCTAGTCTCTGGTCTTTAGTCATGCTGGCATTGTGGTAATGAGAGGCAAGTGGCAATGTCTGGCTGGAGGTTGTGGGTCTCATCATTGTGACGTGCCTTGAGTTCTGTGTATCTGCAGAAGCAGCGAAAAATTTCTTCTTTGTGTGCAGAGGGTTTAGGGAAGGGACAGTAACAAGGAATTGCAGCACCAGGAGGTTCTCCAGAAGGTATAGTTTAAGGGCAATACTTTGCACCAAACCATGCAGACTCTCAGCAGCATCAGCACCCTTTCTGCTCAGCTTGGTCTGTGCAGGGAGAAGACCCTACAGCATTTGCCTGGGCACTGGAGCCTTTGTGAGCAGGAGATGTGTATGGAAAATACCATGCAGTACCATGCCACCACACTGGTGTCCAGAGTTTCATGCAGTTTTCCTCTCCTTCCTTCCCTTTGGAAAGAGAGAAATTTTCAAGTGTGTTCAGTTTGCCGCTGCATCTTCTCATATTTTCATTTTTGTTTGCTTTATTAGCCTTAAAATTTCTGGTTGAGAAGGCAACTGGAGAGATATGAAGTGCTTCTTTGAAGCTATGGGATTTAGAGAGAGGAAAGGACTGACAGAGATATCCCTCCCTGTGCTCATTTGCCTATTAGTTTGTTGCAAATGTTACCCAGGCAAATTTTTATGTAACACTTTTAATGTGGCAAGGTGAAGCACTCAAAATTAAGAGGTGTCAGAGGTACAATTGCCTCTGACATTGTCCTTTGCCTCACCCCAGTGCTGCTTCCTTTGAACATGTATTCCACCAGACCTCTGCTTCATAGGCTGTTTTGGTGCAGGTTCCGTGTGCCTCAGGGTCCTGCTGGCTCACCCAGACTGGTTCTTGTGTGACTGGTTTTATTGCTGTGTTTTTAATGTGCAGGCTCAACCCAATGCACAGTGGTCAGCAGCAGCTTGGAGGACTGACTCTGCTAAATTATTTCACTGGTGTTGCTACCTGCAGCTTAACAAATGTTCGTGGCTCCCTCTTTCTGGGGCAGTGCTGTATCCATATTACAGATGGAGAAGTGAGGTCCGGAGGGAAAAAATAACTAAAAGGATGCTGCATGAAGGCAGGGCTGTCCATGTAGAGCTAAGACACACCTGCAAGGAAAGCTTGCTTTGGGTGTGGTTATTTAGATAATTTTCCAAAGGATGTACTGCAGGAACTCTGTTAGCCTTGACAAGCAAAGCCTGTAAGTGGGTGAAGTTTCAGGATATAAACCATAGAGAGAAATCTTGCATTGTGTGGGGTTGAACAGCCTCAGTATTACTGAGCTCCTGGAGTTGGTGCACAGGAAGGAAAACCAATGTCAGTCTTCCAGGAGTGCTTTGGGCAAGCTGTGCTGAGCCTGCCTTGGACTGCCCTTCAGCAACCTGCCAAGTAGCCTCTGCATCTCTGCATCTGCACTGTACAGATGTTCTCTCATTAGGCCTTTCTTTGATGTCATTTCAACAAAGCTCAAATTTGTGGGTGACATTTACCCTGAAGTGTTGAGAGAGGGCGAGCTATGAAACAACTGGAAATAGAGCTTGATTTGTTCAGCCAGGATAAGCTTCAGATGCTCTGGAGTTATTTAGTGCCAGTTTGGCCTTTGAAAGGTACAAATTAAGGGAACACAAGCAGTTCTTTTTGTCTCTCAATCCACACCAGACTCGGAGAAATGGTTGCATACATTGTACAGGTCTTGTGAAATTGGTGGGCTAATTGGATACCGTAAGATTTTTAATCTGCTCCCAGATTTCCTGATTTTTTTGTATCCAGCAACAGATCTGCAGATGTTTGCCACAGAAACTAGGAATGAAATGCAACAGGGCATTGGAACAGGACATCGAAGACTCAGTTGTCCATGCTTCAGGAGTCACAATCCTGTGATTAGAGTTATGTGCTTCTGATGTAATTTATCATTGTGGAGTACAAGGGCTTTTCTGTATGACTGATTAAGATTAATGAGGAGATGTGCATTGGAGCCTGCATTTGCTGTGCTGAACAGGTATCTTCCACATGTGTCAGACAGTGCAAAGTCATCAACTCAAGGAGAGTGACAAGCGATTGCCTTTTGTCACAGTATTGGCAGCAGTGCAGGCTGCAGGCAGAAGTGCTGGAGGAGTGTCTGTGCAGGGACCAGTGCCTGTGTGGAACCCCAGCACTGGCAAGGAGAGCCACAAACCAAGTGGAAGCACAGCCCCAAAACTGTACATGGCACCTTTATTCTGGAAAATGTTCTCCCGGGATGGAGTCATAAAAGGAAGGGGGGAAAGCATGGAAGGAGGTTGTAGGACATCCCAGCTGCAAGACTGAAAATACTCACTCAGCATTTATATAGGGGAAATCAATTGTGCATTGAGTGACGTGGTAATCTGTGCTTTTAGGAATGGAATTCCATGAAGAGCTTCATAACCTTGGGACAAAAGAAGGTTTGAAAGGAAGAAAATTAAGCAAAGCCATTGAGAGTTTTGCATGGAATATCACAGTGCTGAAGGTAAGCACAGAAAGTACCACCTCCTGTCTCTTATTAACTTTGTCAATAAACCTTTGCTCTTTTAGCTCCTCTGTGTGTACATCTTACTAATTCTGAAGAAACGTGTTGCTCTTTTGTTAATGGGGTATATCAACTACCCCCACTTACTGATATTTATCAGATATATCAATTACACTTCTGATTTGAAAGCTGTGAAGGGAATTTATCTGAGCCTTGAACAGAAGAGGGAACATGGCTTGTGGTTTGTGTAATCAGGGACATGGGTTTGGTTGTCTGTTCTGCCCTATGCACCCTGAAAGTGACCTATTTGTGGTCACTGTGTCTCAAGTACTTGTTTTGTAAAATGAGAACTGGAGCATCTCTTTGGGAAGGGACAGGGGCAGGAGGGGCTGTGAGGAAAAAACATGAGGAATATTGTAGATCCTACAGGATTATGTTTCCAAAGTGGAATGCTGTCCCCAACAGCTAAAAGGGAATTTTCACTCCTTCATGATGGCTGTGCAGGGACATAACCACGGGGGGAAGCTGTTACTCACTGAGCTTTAGCTGCTGGTTTAGCATCAGCTAGGCACAAATTTTCATGGTAACTGTGTGACTGAGCCAGGGTGAAAGCAGCTAGGGACAGCCTGGGATGGAAAGAGGAGAGGATTTGGTGGAGCTGCAGCAGAAGACAAGGAGATTGCCTGAGCCAAGCATTCAGGTTGTTAGCATTCAATCTGCACCTTTCACAGCCTCCTTTCCCACCTTGCTCTGATAGATCACACTTCCCTTCACCCTGTCTCAGCTGCTCCCTTGCTTCAGCTCCCAGGTTACCCTGTCTGGTAGCAGCTCCCTGTGATCTCCAGTGCCTTCCCTTTGCTGAAATCCCAGAGCAAGCCAGTTGATGAAAGGGAATTTTTACTAAGTTTCTCATGAAATATACCCCTAAATGTAGCGTGCAACAGCAGTAGGACAGGTACGCATCAGCACCGTAGCACTGGAAAAAGCACCTAACATGTCTTGAGGAGGAGAAGGAAAAAGGAATTAGAAACAGAGAGGCTGAAGGGCAGAAGTGTGTGGGAGAGGCCACTGATGGTAAAGAAGGGTTGGAGAAGACCCTTCTCCACACCTGTGGTTTCCTGCATACCTTGATTTGCCATGAGACAGAGGAAAAGTGAGGAATGGAGTCAGTGTCAGCTCAGTTAATGGGACCTCTGATGAAGAGAAAAGTCAGCCAGTTCAAACTTACAAACTTAAATAGATAACCTATTCCATACAGAGCAATTGAGGTTAGTAGGTAGAGTTATCCATCCCCCTCCCCCCAAAAAAAAGCACACTAGGCAGTTCTGAACATTAATCTGAAAACCTTTAGCTGTGTTAGGTAAAATAAATGTCTAATGATGAGAGTCACTCTAAATGTTTGGATTTTTTAGATGTTTTTTAAATATGAAGTTTGCACCTCTGAGGGTGACCTATGATTAATGAATGTACAAGTAGGGTATCAAAGAAACATTTTCCATGGAAAATAACTGCTGCCTAGCACATATTGTCACCATACTGAAGAGCTTTTTAAAAATCTAGTCAAGGTCAAGGAATAATTTACTTGTTTCATTTGTAAGCCACAACTTTTTTTTCTACCTTTCTCACACAATAAAATATTAACAGGGTTGGCTATCCATGAAATGCACATGAAACATCTTTTCGTTCTGACTGAAGTCCAACTCAGGAATGTCATTAGAAAACTGATGATGAAGTTGTGCCTTGGTTGTGTGATATGAAGCCATCAGTAATTGTTCTAATTTGTCATCCTTTTTTTTTTTCTTTTACGCCTTAAAAATACTGTCTTTCAGTGACCCTGCCCATAACAAACCTGCATCTCCTCTTTAGCGCTGAGTCCTCCCAGTGCTGGTGAGATCTACTCAGGAGGATTTGGTGGGAGGAGACCAACAACCTTGCCCAACTCAAGCCATAAGTGTCCTCCCTATGTCCAGTAGCAGGGTGCACACTACAGATACATTTCACTAGGTGTTGTTACAGTGTTGTAAGAAAAGGAAAAAAAAAATCCTGTAACATCTCACAGACTCATCAGCTGCTTTATGTGAGGTGAGGTGAGTGAACGGCTGATGAGAGAAAGCCTCTGTGTGCTCAGGGTTGTTGGAGCCAATTGCATCATGCAGCAGAAGTCAGTTCGTGTGAGGTGCCTGTGAGCAATAGCAGGTATTATGTTGTTCTTGTGCTGTGAAATGATTAATAGTCTTTTCCTAGGCTAGTGAAGCCAAGACAGATTTAATTAATGTGTTTCTTTATAAAGACTCATTGCAGTAGGTAAGCTTTGAATAAAAGAGGAGATGCAATAAGAAATTGCTACTGGCAAAATCATTAAATAGCTACAGACTGCAAGATTAAAGTGTATTTTATAAAAATCCTAACTGTGGTCATTTGTCATGTTTAAAAATGCCCTGGGGCACTTTTTAGAGGTGAATCAAAATAGTATGTTATTTTCTTCCTTAGCTTATATAAACTTAATTACATATTAGTAGCACCCACTGTTACAACAAACTGTTACCAGAAGGTAAAATTGTCACTAAGAACATGGATGTTATAACTTGGTGACAGTCTAACAAGTTAGCTTTGACATCAATATTTATAAAATGTCACTTCTTCCTCTTTTGGTTCCATGTTGTGTAGAACACTGTCAGGTTCACAGTCAGTAATACTGAGAGGCATAACTTAAGTACAGTAGACAGAAGACTCATGCTCTCACAGCAATATTACAGGAATGGTTATGATCCCAGATTTAGTTTCACTTCAATTTTATTTCCATGCAGCACCCGCTCTGTGTCATTGTTTTCCTCTTTGCATTTAGCTGAGTGCCAGTAGAATGCAAGGGTAGCAAAAGAAGTTTTGTGTTAACCCCATCACAGGTTAGGAGCTGTTATGAGCCCTCAATTTCACCCTGCAAGACAGGCAAAGCTGCTCAGCTCAGCTGATGCAGTTGTTCTGGTGTGACCCTCCCTTGTCACAGAAGGTCATGATTCATTTTCATGAGGTATGTCTTGTTTTTAAAGCAGGTGACTCCCCCTTTCCCAGAGCAGAGGCTTTTATGTAGCTGTGTGGGCTCATTCTTGTTTCTCCCCAGATGCTGGTGCTTCTCCTGCCTGCCTGGCCAGGCCACCTCTGCTCTGGCTCCTGTGGCTGCTTTTGCAGTGAGTTCCTCTTGCCTGTGCTGGGAGAGAGGGAAGCACCAGAACCTGGAAAGCAGAAGCTGAGAAGCCTCCTTGGGGCAGTTCTGACCTTGAGCTGATGAGTCCTAGGAGCTGGGACACAACCCTTGCCCTCAGTGCTGCTGTAGAGCACTGGGTGGTTTTCAGGTCAGGGACACTCACGCATGGGCAATGTCATGCAGAGCCAGCTCGGGTCTGCTCCTGACCTTTTTAGCACAGGACAGACCCTGCTGCCACCTCTCCTGGGCTCTTCAGCCCACTCCATCTGCTTCTCCCATGAAATCTTGTACCAAGTATTTTTCAGTAACTGAGGCACTCTTACAATCTGTCACATATGCAAACCACTGGTTCAATGACTGCTATATGAATTTTTGAAAATATTTGAGGGGAAAAAAAGTTGTAGCCTGCAAAAATACTCTCCTTGCTGAGGAAAAACTGTCACAGACTGCCAGGAGGTGATCACTCGAGCAAAGAAGTTGGGATCTGCCTAAGTTCCAAGAGCCTGGCGAGTAAGTCAATCGAAGTTTGAGTTTGTTGGCTGTGATTCAGATTTATTGTTCCCATGTAGACATGCTTTAGCAGTCTGCAGGCAGGTGGGCCAGCACATACGAAGTCCAGAAACAATACCAAGAAGTACTTGTATGTTGATGGTAAATATCCAGATAGTTAATATGCCAACATGCCAGCTTATTTATAGATAAAACATGGGAAAAAGAAGATAAAAGTGGTGTTTACTGTTTTGGTATTCTGCTGAAGGGCAAAACATTCAAATGTTTGATTCTAGTCCACTCTGAAATGCATGTGTGTTTTTAAATCTTTTTTTGCTGCCCATGATAAGATTTTGCCCCTGCTGTCCTAAGTCTGTCTGTTCTGTCTGACTAGGACTCCAGCTATTAGTGCATGCCACAAGACAGGTGGTTACATTTTCAGGGATCATTTCAGCTCTCAACCATGAGTGTATCTCTTAATTATCCTGCATTTAAATTAATGATAATTAGATATATCAAGAAAAGTTTGCCGAATGCAGAAGGCATACAATTACTAAATTGCTAATGCAGTTCTCTCTTTGGAGGAGGCATCCACAGTTCTATGATGTGATTGTGATCAATGTTAGGTCTAGTATATGTGATTTTATGCAGCGGAACTGTGAGAAATAGCACTTTTTAGGAAGAAAAACTGCCTGTTGGACAGTGATTGATATTCTAAAGCACCTTAAACATAGAGTTTCTGATGGTCTTTGGAAGAACTAGGTCCATTCCTAGCCTCAATGTAAGGATTATTATAGTGTGCTATGGAAGTGTTTTTGAATGGATACTCTACAGTGTTGTAAATTTTTGAGACATTTATATGAACGTCTCATTTATAAGAACCATGGCTTTGTTCCTTGGCATGCTGCAGAGTGGACAACAGACCAACACAGCAGAATCTGAGGAACCTTACATCTAGTTAAGCACAGTGGTAACAATATATTCTGCCATATTATTTAATTGTTGCTGTAGGATTTGCATGACCATTTACGCTATCTAGATCTCAAGTGAGAGCATGATGGATTCATGAGTCCCCACAAAGCTGCTGTGTTCTAGATACGATATATTTTATTCACTCTAAGTGTCAGGCTTTCCTCTGACCCCCAGAAATTCCTGATACCGTATTTCCCTCCTTTTCCCAGCTTATATCTGTGGCCATAAGCACACTGGTGCTCAGTTTGTGAAACTTCAAAAATTGATGGAATATAAGCCATAGTGTCTTAGAAACAAATTCTTGTGAATTGCTGTCATCCTCTGACAATCATAGTCCAGCAGTAGGCAGGAGTGGTTTTCATGGCTTGAAGTTTTCATGAGCCCAATGCACGGCTCACTGTATTATTCTGTATCAACTCACCTCATGTCTACTCATACTCATCTAGATAAATGTATTTTGAATGTGATCACCCCAAAGGCTTTTTTTCCAGAGAGGTTAAATATCTTTCCTGCTCTCTAGTCCACACATTGTTTGCTTTTGCTTTGCTGATGCAGTTCAGACTTCTAAACTAAGAGCAATGTTTCAAACTTTCTAACCTTTCCAGACTCTGCCCTGGCTACTTTTGAAGGATCTGCTGCCTTATGCCAAGATGTGCTCAGCTACAGTGGAGATTATCTGAGCCAGTCAGTCTGTCATTGAGTAGTAGATTTTACGAGCACGTGAGGAAATGCAGAGTTGTTCTAATGATTCACATAGTGATTAGATCAGCTTGGTCTCTTACATATGAACTGAAGGACAAAAAGGAGCAAGTTAATAAAAAACAGGTGGCTTTCTGAGAGTGCTAGAGACAAGGTGAAGAGGGCCATCAAGGTCCTGTAAATACCAACCTGCTTACTTTGAAGCAGTTAAAATTAGAGAGAAAGATCAGAGAGGAGGTAGATTTAGGTTTTTCTTTATTGTATCTGAGAAAGAGCCTGGAGAAGCCACATGGGAGCACAGTTTGTTCCCAGAACCTTTGTGTACTCTGAATGCAGTGGTGGGTGCAGTGGAGTCTCCCAGCTTCAGGGCTGGTTCCAGGGCAAAGCCTGTGCTCCTGGCTCTCAGGACAGGCTCCAGGGCTCTTCTGTATGTGGAGGTGTTGCAAAATCTTTCTGGGATAGGGGATTTAGAGTCCTTTGAATGATCTTGAGTTACAAGATCAGGAGGTAAGTGTTGTTCACATGCCAAGCTGTTTTGATCAGTGTATTTTGTAAACCAAGGGAACCAAATCATGTGATTATTAGGCAAGATAGGCAGATCTTTCTTGTACCTAGCAAAGTGCTGTTCACTACTGATTTGGTTGATAAAGGCCTCCTCCTTAAATGGTGAATGCACTGGTTTTTGTTTGTTTTGCCCAAGCCCAAAGGCAGGAACCAGAGCTCTTTAGCAGACAGTCTCCATGGATTTTGACAGTTGTATCTGGTGATGGAAACTTCTCAAGTAGCTTTAATACTGTGTATTAGGGTAAAAGGAGTGTAATTCCAGTCCATCAGGAGTACTAGTTAATCAGCTGGAATATCCTGTTATTCTTGGCCCTCAGCCATGCTGCCAGAGCATTGCTCTGGGGAGGATGTAGTGAGTGGTCTCAACAAGTACGGCATGACCTCCTTGGGTACCTGGCTGTTCCCTGCAAGTTTTTGAAGCCCTAAGGGTGTTTCTGACGAGGCCTCTGTTTTCTTGGCCAAGGAAAAATTCCGAGACATGAGTTGGATTTAGAGCAAGCTAAATATTTGTGTGTGTTTAAAATACATGTGAGGCCACCCAAGCAATCTTAAATCTCCAAGTACCAACTGCTGGCAATAGGAACGACTAAACAGAGAGTAAAGATTATGCCCTACAGAAACTCACAGAATCATGAAGGAGATCATCAAGAGCTGTGAACCCTGGTAAAGTCCCAGGATAGTCTGACAAAGAGAAGAGACTTCGTCCCCTGTTAATCAGTTATTGCTGGGGTTCTGATGAATAACGTCACAGCAGGAGTGTTTCACTGACTGGCAAGGAATGGTTGTTCAGACACTCAGATCAAGCAGAGTCTGTGTTTATCTGTCCAGGCACAGGGACCCACATGGGCCTGCACTTGCCTGCCTGCAGTGCTGGTGCTTGTGAGGAGCAGCACTCACCTCCCCACTACACACAGCCCCTGTGGAACCAAGACAATTAACAGTTTCTGTTTTTCCAGGGAGCACACACAGTTTTCTCTTTTCTCCAGCCTTTACCACCTATTTGGATAAAAAAATAAATAGGACTGGAATGGCCTGTGAGAAGCTGAGTAGTTCCTCCTGCTGATAAATATTTAGCTGCTGTGGATCTAAGCTCTGCTCAGATATTTGGCCTGGAAGGTGCTTGGTATGAGGCTGTGCTGTTTTCCATGGTGATACTCAGTACCTGGCAGGGACTCATTTGGCTGTTGAGCAAAGAGCTGATAGCCAGAGTCATCTGAGCAGAAATGTGTGTTTCTGCCAATTTTATCACTTTGCTCTTGTTCCTTCAGCGCCAGGGCTCTACTCCTACAAGTGTTTCACAATGGTGGGTTTAGGGACAAGACACTCCTGCAGTTAGTGTGGATCCAAGTGTATGACAGATCAAAAATGGAGGGTCATTGAAGTTCATCCAGAAAACAAGTACTGTGAGGTGCCTTCCTTTGATATAAACTTTATTTTTTCTTTCTTTTTTTTTTTTTCTTTAATACAAAGTTCTTCAATTCAGGTCTAAATATTACTCCTTCAGTTCCATTGGGATGGATTTGTATGTGTGCAAACATACATGCATATATGTATACAGGAGATGAGACAGGCCATCAAATATATGTGCAAAACAATAGTAACTTTGACACAAAAGGCAAAGATTAGAAAAATGAAAGGTGGTATGAAAAGCCCTGAGTGATAACTTCCTGAGTTCTTGACTTTGAGTAAAATAAGCCAGAAATGGATCACGAGCAATCTTGTGATGTCTTTAAGTGATGTGACAAATTGCCAAAAGCCATGGATTTGATGCCAGGGTGCTGGCTGTGCATGCAGGGTGAGATGCTTCGTGCAGTTGTGGGAGAGAGGGCCAGGAGCATGTGGGGTCACTGTGTCTGGTACCCCTTGTGCCAGGGCCACCTCAGCAGCATGGGCTTTGAGCCCAGCCAAGGGTTGGCACACTGAGGTCCTGTGCATAGAAAACTATTTTTAGTGTCACTTCACAAATGGAGGTTTGTCAAGATATTTGAAAGGCAAAATAAATGCCCAGCTCTCTCTCTTGGGTTGGCTGGCAGTGAAGCCCTCTGCTTAGTCTGTCCTAACTCCATTACCTCTCTGTGCCAAACAGTCTTTACTGTTTCTTCTCCCCAGCCTCAAATCCCATTCCCTCTGCATTGCTCCCAGGTGTATCATCTAAATCATGCCAGTGTAGGGGGCGAACCACCTGTGACCCCCACCCTTGATTTAGGCTAAGCTTTGCATGGCTCTAACGTTGTCCCTCACCAAGATGCAGTTCCTGTGAGTTATTCCTCTGTATTTTGTACTATCTTTGTCCTCAGGTGGCTTTGTGGGAGCTGGCACTGCTGTGCTTGTGCCTTTGGGGGCAGACCCATCACAGCCTGAGCCCCATCTATGCTGCTCATGTCACTCTACCAGCCTAGCAGGGATTTTGTACCTGGGTGTGAAGGCCAGCTTCTCCTGAGGGGGTGTGTCATTTGGTCCAAAGACTCTGCAACTGGAAAAGTAATTAATAATGTTCAGGTGGCATATGAAGAGAGTTGTTCTCTGAAAGCTGTTTTGGGCAGCAACGAGGTTATCACCTATGAAGAGGTTATTTGAAAAATCAGCAGGTAGGGTTACAATTTTCTTGAAAATCCTCATCTTTTGAGGAAAAGTAGCTATTCCTGCAGGCATGTGCTTGGGCAGAACTGAAGAGCAGTGCTGGAAAGTTGGTACTATTAAAGGGAGGCAGTGGGAAGAGAAGGGGTTGCATGAAGGAAAGGTGGATGAACACTGGTGGTTCCCCACCAAAGGAGGATTGTTTGGATATAAAAATTGGGTCAGGTTTTACTCACCGCCCTCAGGGAGAGAAGTGCAGGCAGAAACTGCAGGTGGCTCAGGAACTTGGGCAACTTCTGCCACCACCCCCTCCCTCCCCTGCAATGGTGACGTTTTTGTCTGAGACATGGATATCAAAGACTGCTGTACATGCATTGGAGTTAATTAACACAACCTGGAACACATGGAAATTGGGAATCTAGCTTGTGCCAATCTGACAACGTGACCTTGTTCAGAGGAGTTAATAAGGCTGTAATGAAAGTACGAGTTTCTGCAGAAATTCACACATTTCTTGCTTCTATCTGTCAATGGCTGTACTAACAAAGAACAAGAGAAAAGGACCAGCTGCCTCTGTCAGGTGTTCTGGATTGCAGTGTAACCCAAGCCAAGCTGCCAGGGCACTGGCACTGATTTGTACATGGCAAGAACATTAGCAGAGAATTGCTTGTACATTGCTTTTTTCCAGCATTTGCTTATTTTTAAATCTGTACTGTGCCATTCCCTGGGAGTTGTAACTGGTACTCACCTGAAATGCTTGTTTGAATGGTGTGTGATAAGAGGTTCAACATCTTCTAAAAATTACTCTTGTGGTATATTTGGAAGTCCTTACAGCTCCTGTCAGCAGATCACATACAGTTTCCCAGAGCTTACAAATGATGACAAGCTGACTGCCCCTTTTGTTGTGTGAATTACATGCCAGCATCTACAAAACCTGCTCACTGTGGGGGAATGGGTATCTAATTTAAGATAGTTCCTCGGGGGAGCTCAGGAGGTGATGAAAGCTACTGGTTGCTCCATTGGAACTTCCTCCTCTGCAGTTGCTGAGATGGTATTTGGGCTTTCCCTGGCACAGTCAGTGGCCTCAGTGAAATCCAGGCATTTATTTTATAATGGAGCAGTACCTGGTCCTTGTGCTTGGCCAAAGCTGGGGGCTGGCATGTCCCTGTGTGAATGGCAAGTCCTGACCTTCTCCCGCCCAAGCATTGATAGAAATCCTCTCTCCACATGTCACAATGTGCATAATGCAATTGTTAGCCAGGACCTTTGATTTCCTCTGTATTTGTGCGGGTGTATGAGTCATGGGAGCCAAACTCTGAATCCATCAGGGAGTGATTTGCTGGCACGACCTTCCCTGTTTCATTGTGCCAGTCTAGATTCCATTACTGCCTCCTGACATTGAAAAGTGGTTATCCACACCACTACATATTCTGAGGGTTGTGGTAAAAGTAAAATGCTCTTTAACTCAATGGTGATATTGATTAATTTTTTTTTTGTCTGGAGCCACTAGCAGTAGAAGGCTGTGGAGTAAAGACTTCTGTGTTTACATGTGTGATTATTAGAAATATGGGTCTGCAGGGAGGGACAGAACAGTGAAAAGCCACAAACTCCATTAAGTGAAAGTAGTGGGTGTTCAGTGAGATCAGGCATTGGCTCTGCAGTTATTCTTCCCTAGAACTTATGGTAGACCCCATAAGCCCTAAATGTGTCAGGCATTTCAAAAACCTTGCATGGGAGCTAGGGAAATCAGAGACCTAAATACTTGTGGGTGAAAGTAAGCTTTACTGTAGGAACAATGGATTGGGAAACTGCAATCTTGTTTTTTGACAGCTGCAGTCTTCATTTACCTGGGTCAGATGAATTCAAGTGTTAGGTCATGAAACCTGTGAGAGATACAGGACACTTTCTTATGGGTCATTTCCCCAGGTACAGGTGGGATCCATTTATGGAGAAAAGGGGAGACAAAACCAGTGATTCATGTGCTGAGGCAGCTGCTATTTATTTTTAGATCACAAAAAGAAAAAGATGGCATTTCTGATGTCAGAAAGGCTCTTACATGAGAGCAGACTGACTTAGAGGAGTAAGTTAAAAATGCATATTTAGCAGCTCTTTTCTCCAGTACCCTCTGTGTTACAGATAAGACATAGGTCTGGTATTGGCAGGAAGAGCCTGACTGATAGGCTGTGATTGCTCTGAATAGTAATAATAGAGGTGATAATTGCAGCTCAGTTCTCACTCTGTTCCCTGGGTTCCCATTCCACCGGGTGATGACCCAGGGATGCTGGTGTATGTAGCAGTGGGGAGGGGCTGAGCCACATGAACGCATAGAAAATCCCTCCAAAAAGTGTTTTTACCTTTTCAGGCAGTGGTAGTGGTGGTAGTTGGACAACCTGAGTGGCCTAATTTAGCAGTTTGGGATCAACAGGCTGGGACTGGAGGCTGCCAGCAGCCGCAGCAGGACAGTTTCCTTCAGAGGTTAGCTCAGTGGTCTGATGCTGGGTAGTCTAGACTCATCTTCTCCAACCCTCCCCAGTAACTGTGGAAGTGTTATTACAGCCATCTGTAATAACAGCTTAAACAATGAGTTCAGTTTGGCTGAAAAAGCTTGTGTTTTCTGTGGCATAGTATTGTAATGTATTGTGAATTATACTTGTTCAGTTTCCCTCACTGATATTTTGGGGCAATTAATTTGTAAATGAATACTACCCCTATCCTGCACCAATAATTTTTGTGCTTGGCTCACTCAGTTTGCTGTGTGTTTCCATTCCCATCCTTCTAAAAAACAGAAACAGAGGTTTCTCACTTCCATCTAGGCCTGCTTCTGACCCCTGCTGATTTTCTCTTCCCCTTTCAGTTGCTTCCTTTCAGTAGCTCTCTGTCTGCTGGATCAGTCAGTGTTCTGCTTACAAAAATAACCCTATCCACTTCTGTTTGTACTTGATCTCATGTCTGCACTGGGAAGACAGGACTGGAATTCTCCCAGGGGAAACAAGCCCTGTTAGCGTGTTAGGCCATGGCTTCTGTGCCCACAGGAGCCTCTTTAACCACTGGCTGGCAGAGCATGAGCAGAGAGGGTGGCACAGCTCTGCTTTCACTGAGCTCACTGTCCAGCCTCGCCAGCAAACCTGCCTTTGAGTGCAGGGCACCAGAATGACAGGGCTGATATCTGGACAGGGGTGAGGTGAATCAGAGCATTTTGCTCAGGGATCCTATAAAAACCTGTTCTCTCCTAGTAGTTAGACAGCAGTTTATGTTATTTTATTTTGGCACTTAATCCTTCATGTGACTTGGAGGCTTTGGTCTCAGCTTAAAGCTTTCTGCTTCAGCATAAAGTTGTTTGTGGCCTGTGCTGCTTATGAGCAGCTTAGAATCTGGCTGCCCACAGCTCCTAGCATGGAGGGAGGAGAGGGGTGTCTTGTCCCGTGTGGGGGAGTAGGAATAGGGATGGCTTCTGCAGATTCCCATGGCCCAGTCAGCTGGTGGTGTTGGCCAGCAGCCACCGCAGCAGCAGCATTTGCAAACCATGTAGTTGCTAAGGCACTAGTGCTTGTGGCAGGCAGAAAGGAGCAGAGCCTCAGGAGAGCATGTGGGAGCAATCTGAAGGTGCTCTGTCCACATACACTCTGCTCTGACAGGCACAATTTGATTTCATCTTGATTGGATTATTTCAGTTAGCATTAGCACAGCTGTAGGTATTTTCTTAGCTGGTATCTCCAGCAATTCAAAGGAGAGCAGTGACTGTTTGTGTGACATTGCTGCAACACTCCCTCCCTCCAGAAAAACCAGCACAGGTGTGTGTTGTCTTCAGTGAAAATAGAGTCAGCTCAGAGTTGGCCACTAAACCCTTTCCAGGTTCTGATGAACTTAAGGGACGTCTAGCAGCTACACTGCGACAAAGGGACATGATTTTGATGTTAACTGTGTGCTTCCAGCCTGTGCATCTGAGAGCACAGAGGGCACCAGGGAACAAGGGGTGCCAGCCAAATGTTTTGCTTGGGCATTGCCTTTCACAGGACTTTCATTAGCTGCAAAACATCTCTTTTCCTGCAGCTAGTCCTTTTACTCAGAAAAATCAAAAATAAAAAAAAAAAAAAACAGGAAGAAAAAAAAAATTGTGCACTTTCTGCCTCATCTTTCTTCCCGTTGTTGTTGTTGTTGTTGTTTTTGTTTTTCTGGGACTCTCTGGACTGGTACCTGTGAGAAAGTGGGTTTGGTGATGAAAGAAGGACTGGACATACGGCTTCAATTAATAATTAATAATAAATAATAAATAGTGCCCAAATTTTTTCAGAGATGTAGGGTTTTCTTAGTATTACTTGTGCACTCCTGGGCTTCCAGCCAACCCTGTGATTTTAAACTTATCACCAGAAAAAAAGGCAGGTTTCTAGCATGGAGGGATTGACAGCAAGAGTCCATACATTTGTGGCTGTGCTTGCAGACTGTCTGCCTGATGTTGTGCCTGAGACACACACACACAGCTGAACTGCTCAGCACATGGCTAACATCAAATTAATGGCATTACTTCTGAAAGCAAATTCCTGCTGCAGCACAGTTACAGTCAATGTTCACATTCATTGCTTTTGACAGCCTGATATAACATAATTTAATTTAAATGCCCATGTGAGACAGAAGCATAGGCATTTATTAAAAAAATAAAAATAAAAGCCCACCTTTTTTATACACAAAATGCCTGCTTGAAGGAATAAATTAGTAGTCATAGAGTGCAATTTTTTTTCAAGAGCCCCTGGATTTCAGTGAAGAGCTCTTCTTAAAGATCAATAAGGAAGGCTGTAGCATGAGTTCTTTTGCCACTTAGGTGCTCAGACAAATGCTTGGTGTTAATTCCTTGTCAGATTTTGATCGAGGGTTTTGGGGGGGGCACTCAACTGAATTTGAGCAAGCTGGCAGTGTATGTCCTTCTCCTTTGTCTCGTTAGGCAAATCCTGTAAGAGAATTACAAATACAGACCCTCTTTCCTAAGTTGCCATGGCTGCACAAAGCAGCAATGTCCTCGTGCTGGCAAGGCCAGCAGCCAGAATCAGAAAGTTTTCTAAGTGTTTGCTTCTTTGGTAATTGCCTGACTGTTCTCATTGAGGTTCTCCTTGTTTGTTCATTTCCACCTCCCAGGCTGCTCTCAGGGTTGTGTTTGGCTGTCTCACATAATTTGGGAATATACAAGTGGTGGACTGGTAGTTTTGTAGTAACTGGGGAGCTTTGCCCTATGTGGTGGAATGGGGGCTGTCTCTTGGTATCCAGCACAACCATTTAGATTTTAAGTGCACCTTTCCAACAGCTGGAAAAGAAGGCAAAAAATGGTATGGGTGTTTTTCAAGGGAGTGCCATACCAGGAGAGACAGACGGCGTTCCCTCTTCCCAGCCATTTATGTCATGCCACTTGCTTTGAGATTGACTGCTTGGCTGTGCAATGAACTGTCACCAGCCTCCTAGAAAACTAAACAGACTCATGCAGAACAGCTCTGTAAATCCATTTACATCATCCTCTCCAATGTAGACCTTTGGGGTGAGATGCAAATGGCAAATTAAATCAGTGTAAAAGTTTTGAGTTTTGCATGGGACAGCCTAATATTGAACAACCATCAGATTGGGATGTAAATAAAGTAATTCAAATCAGATGGAACTGATTTTCAGGTAATATGAATATTGTTTTTAGCACACCACATTTTTGTGGTTAACATCAGGCTCCATCCCTGGGTCAGACTGCCCACCTGTGGTCACATATCCACTGGGTGTGTACAGTCCATGGTGTGTAATGGCAGTTGAGCCACAAGTGAGGTAAACGTTTAATTTGTGCTACAAGTTAGGACCATTCTAATTTCTGCTTACTTTGCTCATTATTTATTTTTTAATTCTGTTCATTTTAATATATTTAATAATTTTTATTAACTTCCTCTGTGTCTCTTTGCTATGGTATCTGAACACCTAGAGAGATCTGTGTCTCAAAGAGGACCAGGCTGATCTGCTGGAGCCTGCTGGGTGATTAGGGCAAGCCGTGGCTGAACGGGCTCTCTGCAAGTGCCATAATCCAGATTCCTGCCCGCTTTCCCTTGAACTGCTAAGAGACCTTTCTGCTTTTATATGGGACCATTGTTTCAGAATTGTAAATTTTCCACCTGGAGTAATGCTGGTGTTGGCCTCTCTCCCTTACAACTGCACTGCACTATAAAAGAGAGTGCTTTGTGAATGGTATTTGCAGAGATAGTTGCTGCTTAGCTCTTGTCCCAGCAGTTGTCCTTAGGTCAGGTGCTTGCTGGCAGGAGGCTGCTGCCTGGGATGTGTCACCTTAGGGCTCAGTGTCTTGGCGAGGCAGTGAATGCCCTCAAGGCCTTGAGTGCTTCTTGCAGGTGTAATTTTGTTTTTGAGACTCGTGCAAATGCGATTTTTTTTTCCCTGAGTAAAACAGTTGGGACATACAGAGCAGTCAGGGCTGGTTCTGTGCTTCCCAGTGCTTTTGCTGGGAAAAGGAGCTTGGGTTTCTACCTGCTCAGCCCCCTGTGCAATGAGAGACAGGCAGGAAAGCCTGGAGCCAGCATCCATATGTCTGATTCATGAAGTAAATGGAGGAAAGATGACATGAGGAATAATTTGGGTTAGAAACAGAATTAGTAGGAGATTGTTCCTGTTAACTATCTATCTCCTCCTCTTTGTCATCATCCTCAGCCTTGTTATCCTAGGCATCCCAGCTGTTGCTGCAAGGCAATGAGCAGATCAACCCTAGAGCTCTGACCTTGTTGCTTGACACAACCTTAGATAATTTCATTTGGTTTTTATTGTGTAACCTTGTGTCAAAACTGCACACAATAATCTATTCCACAGTAGTTATGCTTTGCTGCTCTTGCTTAATGAGATTTAGCACTTTATATATGATGGTGACTGCCTTTCCCTTGGTGGATGTTTTCTTTTTCATCCATCTCAGATCTCTTCTCTGTGTGATATAATTGATTCTCAGTTGTTTCCTTCTTGCAAATTTTTGCTAGACCCTGCTTTGGGGAATGAGAGAGAAGGTCTCTGGCTGTCAGTAACATGCTGATATACCAAAATGAGATGCTTAGTTTGATACCTGAAATCACCAGCACATCCTGCAAAATGTGATGACTCAGGCCTCAGAGAGCACTCGGTCGGATCACCTGATTTACTCAGTGTCAAAGCTGTTGCTGGTTTCAGCCAGGTAGCAACAAACTCTTGCATTTGTTTTACGATGGATAAATGAGAAGCTCTGCCTGAAACCGAGACCTTAAATGATACACCAGTAGCACAAGGAATGCCATTTAAGTGCCATCTTTTACATTTGTGGCCTTTTTGTTTTCCTGTCAGGATGTGAATTTTTGCTGTGCAAGGGTTTAAAGATAAATTGGCAAGTAACATTTGGACCCTGCTTTTCCTGTGGTGTAACTCATTTTTGCAATCCTTTATTTTTCAGTGTGTGAGAAGTGATTATAGCTTTGTGTCTAATCTTTGTGTACAGTAATTTTTCATGCTAACATGAGCATTGTGATCTCTGTCATAGACAATAAAGCAAAGCTGTTGACAAACTATCTGCTGTAATAATGAAAAGGGTGGGCTTTTACAATCTGCATTGATTCAGCAACACTGTTTTTGGAGTAATCCGTTCTGAAATGTGAGTGTGTCATAATCAAATTCAAATCAATTGTTCCCACATTTAACTTTGAAGGAGGCATGGAAAAATATCTGCTTTTTGTAATAAGTTTAACGTAACAGTCTAATCTTTTCATTAATGATTTCCTACCCAAGATTACATTTTCAAAGCCACATGTGGTCATTTAATTGTGTGCCTCCTTATTAATATTAAACACAATTAGCCCTACTATGACACTTTGAAAATGCACCCCTTGCAGTAAATGCTGCCTCTACACAGAGTATCCCAATATGAGAGCAGCATTTGGAGTCCCTTGGCACAGATTGTCAGTGCTGTGACCGTGCCTGTGCTGCCTCTGAAATGTGGAATGGCGTGGTGCTTGCGGCTGTTTTATTTGACTGTGTCTGGCTATTTCAGCCACCCGCTGGCATCCACTGGCAGCCTCTGGAGATCTTACTTTGTGATTAAATAGTAATGAAAGAGCTTGATTCTTTGAGAGTAAGTTAAAAAATAACAGTAATATCATGAGCATGATGTGGGATGGGTGTTAGGACCTCCGTTATTTGTTTGTATTTACTCAGCCCTTGAGGATTGGAGAGAAAAGCTCCCATAATGTGCTGTCAGAGAATGTGTCTGCTCAGGAGATAAGCGACTGTCTGCTTTAGCAAGCAGCAGATTAGAAAATGGCTTTCACAGCTACTGCCTCAGCCTCCCTGGAAACACAGCCAGTTTGGAATGCCAGGAAAGCCCCATTGCTCAGCATGGGATTTTCTGCTTCACCAGGAGCAGTGCAAGGTGCTCATGTAGGGCACCTGTCAGTGCAGTTCACTCCTGCATGGGCCCAGTCTTTGCCTTCAGGGTCCTCCTGCAGCCCCTGGTGCTGCCAGCACAGAAGCTGTGAGTGCTGCCAGTGCCATAACTGGGAACCCAGTGATGGGAGTGCCCACAACCTGGCCTGTGTGTTGCAGGATCTTTCCTAGAAAGCATAAAACCAGTAATTATTAGTGTACATACCCATATATTTATATGAATATACATGCAATGTATATAAAAGAAATAATATTGTGAAGTTGAACACAAAATGGTGTCACTAACCCAGCTTTCATTTCCCCAGCCACAGAGTGGCTTTCTGTTGGATATGGAGCTGTCATCTTGACTCACAAAAACTTTGGTATTTGATTTGGAAAAAGCCAACTGAACCTACAGCTATATGGAATTTGTCCCATCTGGAGCCGTTGCCAGTGTCTGTCTAGAGCTGCTTGTGTTTCTTAAATCCATTCACGGCTTGTCATGGGAACTGAACAATATTTAAAACCATGTCAGATTATGGGTTTTCTAAGCAGAATTAACCTGTCAAGGTAAAGGCTTATAGTCTTGCAGTTGCTTGACAATCTGCATTATTTGTTCTGTAATGTTGATTTGTGCTGAGGCTCTGCAGTTAGGTGTATGAAACCTGACTTTTAATGTTCCTGAAGGCTAAATGAAAATAGACCCCTTGATCAGTTTTTGTTAGAACACGTGATTAGTCTCTTCTGGCTTAATACACTGTCCTGCCAAATGCTGAGTTTAAACTTTCTCACGAGTATTTATTTTCAGAAAGGCTGAGGATACCAGTAACAGAAGAGAGATGGATAGATATTGAAGTGGACTGCCATGGTCTCTCCTTGTCTGGAAGAGAGATGCTTGCTTTGTAAGGGCAAGCAGGATAGTTCTGTGCACAGAGATGATCACAATGACTGGTTTGTGAAGGTTGTTTCAATGCAATCATGCTTGTGAAGTTTACTCTAGCTTCTATCCAGTATTTAGTTTGTTAAGGTGTTCACACAATTTTGCTGACATTCTTCTTAAGTGGATTATGCTCACAGCCAGTTTTTCAAAGCAAACAGATGGCTTTTCAAATGGAGCATGCACACTGATTTTTTTTAATGGTGTCTCTAGAATTATGACAGCTCTGCAGAGGGCTAGTTTGTCATTAATTTTCTCACGACAGATGATTCAAAATAATCTTTGCTTCTTCGTCTTGCTCAAATGAACCAGCTGTTTAAAAATAAAAAACACAGGGAGACTAAGACATAAATCAATTGGTCTGTACATGAATGGAATTGCACTATTTTGATAAGTCTACTTCTGTTTTTAGATCACTGTAAAATAAGAATGTCTTCAAAATATTGAAAGTATGCTTAGGAGGCGTGTTTTTCTTCTTGGAACCTGAAGACATGTTGTGCATTGCCTCAGACAAAATCTGTAATCTGAATTGCCTGGTTACTCAAATGTGAAATCAGAATATGTATAAGGGAGAGCGAGTGGCTCGGCACTTTCACGTGGGTTTTGAAGTCCCTTGGCTTCTGGGGACTTCAGGTGTGAGTCTTGGCAGGGCAGACTCAGGCTCTCATCCTCCAAGCAGTGCATCTAATCCCATATAGTGTCCATCCATGCATGTCAGACCCTGGACAAACACGCACAGTTTGTGGGCTGCCCTGAGAAACAATTCCAAGCTTTGCCCTCACCCTGGAGAGGGGCTGCTTCTTCCACTAAGGGGATTTTTCTGTTCTTGGACATGAACACACAGTGCCAGGTTTTCCTTGAAGAAGTTAAGGCTGCAAAGCATGGTCACACTGATTTTTCCCAGTTTGATGGTGAAGTCTTTAGTGTTTCTTTGGTCCTGTGTGCATAAGAAATAGTGACTGGGGTATTTCATCCTAAACCCAAATAATTTAAAACTGCATTTGTGCCATCTGAAGAGATGGCAGATGTATTGAGGAGATACACCCTTTCTGGTAATATTGTCATGTCTTTAATGATACATACTTTATGTGGCAGTGTTGTCCCTGCCACTACAGCACTGGCACTATTCCTGTACCATTTGCAGACAGGAAGGGACACCAGGGTGGGGCAGGTGCTCCAGGCAGCTCTGGGGCTCTTGAATTCTTGCCTACCATCTTTAACCATAAGCAAAACCTCTGATATAAAAGCAAGCTCAGAGCAACAAGAAATATCTGCTGCATAAATTATTCTTGTTTTGTTTTTTTTTCACACCATGCCTGCTGACTGGATCCCAAGCTCTTTGTCTGTGTATTCCCATAACTGTCATGCTGCTGAGACACAAATCCCTTCAAAAGAGCTTCATAGCAAATAGCACAGAGCTGCTCACGCAGTCCCAGTGCTTTTTGTTATTCTCACACTGAGTTGTATTCCCAGCATGTGGATGGTGATTTGCATCATTCAGCAGGGACAAATTTGTGACACCAGGAGATGAGGCAATCGCGTTCTCAGGCACAGGCTGCTGTCCCTGGATGACGTGGTGTCCCACGTGGTGTTTACCAGTGCTGCAGCCTTGCAAGCCTCCATTGTTTCTTGGTTGTGAACATTGTGTACAGGGCTGAAGTCCTGTGAGTCCAGTGCCAGGCGCTGGCAAAAAGGGAACTGTGCTCATCGGTGTAGGATAAATCCTTCCACGTATCTCTGGGGAAAGGAACGGCAGAGATGCTCCCACTGTTGGAAGGTGTCACACTGTGACACATCCAACACATCTGATTTGCTTCGAGAACCCGAGAACGGGCAAGTGATCAGTCACACCTCCAGTGAGCCCAAGGTCCTGATGTAGTGTCTAGTGTCCGTTGTATCCTGTGAGACCCATCAAAGTATCTGTGACTTGCAGGAGATCAGGTTGGGTGGCAGAGACCTGAATGTGACATTTCAGTCAGTGGAGGTATTCCTTATGAATATGAGTGTAACCAGCTGCAGCATGTGCTGTACTTCAAGCTGTACTTGGGGTGACATTAGGAGTAGAGGCGCTCAAGTTTTTACTGATGCTGAATTTTAATAACGAGATGCATCTCCTGGCTTTTATTTATTTGTATCCTGTAGCTCCAGAATCTTGTCGCTTCATGACACTTGAGATATCAATATTGCATAAATATTCATTTTGGCATTTCTGAACCCCAACTCCTTAATACAGATTTCATGTGACACATTTTTCCTGATTGTTACAAATTGGATTGACATCCTGTTAGTCACCTCATGTTTACATGCTCTGAGAAGATACAGAAGCAGTGTGTTGTTCATAAAGTCTCATTCCCATTTGCCTTCTCAAAGGTCCCAGATGAAATAGTTCAGAAGGATTCAGTGGAGTGCTATGGCTTGATGTGTTTCACATGGGCACAGCTTGGCGTGCTCTGCTCTAGGAGGGCCCAAGGCTGGGTATCAAATCCAGGTGCAAGGAGGGCTGGGTTATCAGAGTCTCTCAGCTCCTTAGGGGCCTAATGGCTGGGAACACACAGCCATTGCCATATGGGATCTGATGCCAGGGAGCAGCAAGGGAGCTTGGGGAGAGGGGTGCCATGTACCCTGGCACGACCTTGCTGTTGACTGTGGAAGAGGAAATGCCTTCTCCTGCAGCCTCCTTCAGTTCAGGCTGAAATTACCTCCCAAGGGTGATGACATGGAAGTGGGGGAAGTCTGGTGCGTGTCCCACCCTGTCCAGTGCTGGCTGCTGCCTTCCTCACTGTGCTGGCACCAAGCTGCAGGAGGGACTTCAGTCCCATATCCAGGGGCAGAGGTGACTTGAGATGGGACCTGGGATGTGTAGGGAGCAGTATTGCTGCTTTTGATCCCGAGCAATGTGTGCAATCCCTGACTCTCCTGCGTGTCTGTGCATCCCCAGGGCCAAGGAGATCTCCTGAAGAACGCCAAGAACGAAGCCCTGGAGAACATGAAGCAGATCCAGCTGGCGTGCCTGTCATGCGGACTGAGCAAAACTGGGAGCGGGCAGGCAGATGCCAAGGCAAAGCGGTGCCTGGAGGCAATACAGGAGAAGGATACTGGAGATGAGAATGGGAGGCTGTGAGGAGAGGCAGAGCTGTCGCATTTGTCACAGATTTCAATAACTCTAAACTATTTTTTTAAAGCATTTAAAAATTCACACAGGAGTGCCCTCTACAGGGTGTGATAGTATTAAAATCCTCACAATGTCAGTATTTTAATGCAGTTAATTTATCCAAGTTAAACTCTGATAGTGAGATTTCTAATGAAGCCAAGCTGTCTGTATGCAAGTGCGTGTGTGTGTGCGCACATGCAAATCCTGTAGACACCCTTTCATGCATTACATTAGCCATTTGCTAATTTATTCCTTTGTCATCTTTGAATAGGCCTGTTCATTCTGAAGATCAAAACAAATTGAGAGCACTTGTATCAGTTTTGGGCTTTATTTTACTCTCCAGCTTTATAATTTTACTTATAGGTTACATTACTTTTATGCTGTTTAAACAAACAAAACAAATATCACTGACAGCTGGTTTTGTGAGGACAAAACTGATGGTTTGCTGCAGACCCTGAAGGTGATTTTTTTAGTGAACAATTACAGCCAACTAAACAGGATATTAAGTGGTCAGAGTTGCTAGGTAGATAATCAGTAGATTTGAGGTGTATTTTTGCTGAATTTAGCAAACTGCTCTTCAGGGTACACCCAGACAACATATACTAACGTAAGAACTAGCTAATTTAGTTTATTCCAGCAAAACATTGCTACCTTGTAGATCTGCAAGACAGTTACAGTCTTTGCTGATAGGTATTAACCTGAGTAGTAATGATCATAGCTAGTCAGCCCTGTAATTATGGGGAGAGCTGTGAATGCCCTTTGGTGGTCATGAACTCTGAAGGTGACCTTCAGGCAATTCTGAAACACCCAGTGGTGCCAGTATTAAAAGGAAGGTTTTCCAGATTTCAAAAAACGTGAGCTTTAGTGCAAGACGTGAGAGGTCAGACCTTGCCTGCCACCTTCTATGTAGATGTTGGAGTCAGCTGGATGAAGCAAGAAGGCTCTGGCCTTATGATTTTGTGGTTAAAATCATGCTGTGCTAGAGATTTTAAAGTGAGGCTGAAGAGCTGCTACAGGTATAGTGTAGAGAAATTGCTTGGGGAAAAACAGGCTGCCAGCATTTTTGTGCAGCAACTACAAATATCCTAACATGTGTTGTGTGTTTGGGGTAGTTCTGAGAATTGACTGCCTCTTTGTGCCACTGTATAAAGAAGACAGAGAATGTCCCGAAGCAATGCATCCTTGTCCCTCCCAGTGTCTAGCCCACGTGTGCTCACAACATTCATTTCAATCGTTTAAGTACTGTGCTTGAGTGGAGTATTTGTGTTACCTTTAACAGGACTAAGTGTTTTATGGTTATAAAAAAGACTATATTTATTTAAAGCATTGCTTTTATTTTTAAAAGCTCCTTTTAAATTAATTTGATTAACAAATATGCTAATTTTCTGAACTTAACAAAAAGTAATTGCTGAAAGTTTGATCATTGGAAAATCTTATATAGCTATTGTGTTAAGTTATTTTTGACTTCTTAATAACACTATTATGTTCATGTTGCACATTACTGAGAGAGTAAAGCTATGAAACAACTTTGACCCATGATTTTGCAGTGATTTAACACATGATCCTGGATAAAGGTGGGTTATGGTGGGTAAGTTGCTTGAGAGAAGGTCCTGCTCTAACAGCTGCTGTGTTATTGCAAAGATTGTAACTCAGGTGCCTTAAGTACCATTTCAGTAAAATTTGCCATACTTGTTCAGATCCAGCCCTAAATGCTCTGTTTATCTGTCCATTAGATTATGAGTTCAGATTTCACTGAGGTCTGGAGAAGTGTCTTTCGTGTTTCAGGCAAGGTATAAAGCCCACATCAATGGTGTAAGTGTGTGTATTCATGTTTGGCCCTCTTACTATGTTTCTACAAAAACAACACTTAGCCTTCACTACTTACAGTTAGGGACAATGGAAACTGTTGCCCCAGCATCATCAGCTGCAAAGATCAGCCTTTGGAAAGCATCCCTCTCAGAAGGGAGAGGTTGCTTCAGGAAGGGTGAGTGGCTTGCCTCTTGGTGCTTCATTTAAATCTACAAATTGACCTTGATTTTTCTCAATCTAAAAGTCTGTCCTAATATCTGTACAGGAACTGCTGGCAAAATACCTTCTCTGAGGTTGGGAACAAATGAACATGAAATTGCAGAGAGAAGGGCTTTCTTTCTATGCTCACTTGTATGGCAGTACTACATGGCTCTCACTCTGGATGCATTAGGAGAACCCAAAGTGGCTGGATGGAAATCCCATAGCATGCACACACAACTTTCATGCCATGTTTAGCATTCATGTCATGTCCTGTGCCAAAGTCATGCATTCTGTGCCAAAATACAGGAGTTGAGAATTTGGGGCACCCTGGATTGCCCCAGGCAGTTGGGAGTATTTGTGGTGCTGGCACCCAGAGCCCTGCATCTGGAGCAGGTCCACCCTTCCTCCTGCATCAAGAGAGAGGCTGTCAGCAAAAGCTCATCTCACCTTCCTCTGAGCTCCTTTGAACTCACTGGGAGTGGAAGTGAATGATAAAGTGGCAGTTGGTGTAGTGAAAGTTCAGCCTTGAGGGAGAACACATGGAAAAATCATATCCAGCATCAGCAACAAACGCACACAGGGGACTGAGTGCCTCGCCTTTTTGGGAAGTGTTCATGGCATGCCTGGCTTCTTGCAGTGGAGCACCAGCCTTCTCTGAGCTCTCTGCTGGTATGATTTGCCTGATGTGCCACATGAATGGGTGGATATTATCTGTATCACTTCTATGGAAGTTATGTCAGCAAAGTGTTACAGGCATTTGCAGTTTTTTACAGTGTAGTTGAACAGAGAGAAATTGGAGAAGCTCTCAGGGACTGGTATGGGGAGCTGTCTGCCAGGAGGGAGCACAGGAATCTGCCTGGGTTCTCTCTGCCACTGAGTCCTCCATCTTTACAGCATTTGTGTTCTCTCTGTCATTCTCTAAACCATACAATAAGACTGATGTTTTCCTTCCAGGCACAGATTATTTGCGCATTTCTGGAAAACCTTTGAGTTTGCTCTTGCTGTCAGGAGAATAACCAGGCACTGTAACACCCCTGTCTGCCAAATCCTTCTACTGCACAGGTGAGGCAGCACACAATCACACAGGGCTGGGCTGAGCCACCACATAATCGCCACTCCCAAGGGCCTGAGTTCCTGCAGGGATCGCGTCCACGTGATTGTGTTTGTGACCCCTACCAAACTGCATCTTTGGTCAAGTGTGGCAGAGGGGCAGCCACCTCAAAGGTGTTAAATTCCTGCAGGTTTCCCAAGCAGGGATGGGGCGGGCAGCTCAGAGAGGCCCCAGCAGCACTTTCCATGGGGCACAGGGCTACAGTGAGACCTGTACCTGTGAGGGGCACACTGGGGGCCATGAGAAGTAGGTGGATGCAGAGGCTTCACTTGGATTTTGCTGCTTATGTACATATATGAAGGAATCCAGCCATGAAGCATAGGAAAAGGCTGAATTAGTCCAGCTGTTCACAGACCTGATTAGTCTTAAATCAACAAGAATAGTTTTTACCAAATTTCATGTGCTGGCATGACCAGCAGAACTTGACCCCTTTCCCCTGCCTTTCCTGGACTCAGCATGACTTAAATCACCATGCTGTTCTGCTGCTTTCTGTATAATTTTTCATGTATTTAGTTCCCTGTTTTTAAAGGGATAATGCAGCTTCCAGTGCAAAGAAGGTGAAAGTTTTGTTCCTCTATCTCAAATGCGTGACCCAAAATAGATTATCAGATAATAGTATGCATGGAGAGTGCTTTCCTGCATGATATTCCATCTCTTCCATCTCTCTGTTCAGACTAAAACATTAGGTCATAGCCTTCTTGGCGTCCATCCCACTCCTACAGGGATAGAAGCAGCCTCAGGCAGGGGACTAACTCGGGAAGCTTCACCAAAAAATGGTGAGGGGGTCACAGGAGCAGCATATTCAGGTCTCCACCACTTGGCTGTGGAGCTGAACATGGTGGCCCTGGCTCATATTTCAGCAGCACTATGGTGAAGTGCACATTCAGTAAAACCTGGATTTGGTCCTTTTTTGCCCCTCTCCCTGCCCTAGGTAGGCAGGAAAGTCCATTGGTTTCCATGGCATTGTACCAGTGAAGCTGTCTCCAAATTGCCAGCCCAAGTAAAAAGCAGCTGGGGAGCACTGCTGGGATGCGTTTCACGGATCCAAAGCGTGAGTGCTCTTTGAGACTGTTCTGGCACGGTCCTGGCACGTTGCCTTTGCACAGTCTCAGGCTGAGCAGTCTTGCGTTTGCTTTCCACAGCAAGTCCCTGAAAATATGTTTTCTTTTTGAAGTGATGTTGAGAGCTTTGTGAGTTCATTAAGCAAGATGTGACTGACCCGGCCAGAAATGTGATACAAGTGCTGTCTCACCAGCTGTTCCTCTGCAAGAGAGAGTACTGTGTGAACATGCCCCTGATCAAACAGGTCATGTTTTAAATGAGGATGTTACACTCTTTTTGATTATCTGAAACACTTTATGAATAAATTGCTTTTGCAGAAAATATTCATGGAGTAATTCCAGGAAAATGTGCAGACATCAAATTCTCAGCAGACAAATCTTGAGCAGGAGACAGTGTTGTGTTTGACAGCTGTTTGCTGTGCACAGTCCACACCACCCTCCCCTGGGAGCTGGAAGAAAAATGAATGATTCCAAAGGCAAGTTTGAGTTATTGGTGAGGTTGGAAGTTTTTTTCCCTGTTAAGTTTCACAGCAGAGACTCATTCATCTAAAAAGACATGAATATAGTAGAATTGGGAAGCAAATGTGATACTTGAGAACAAAAGCATGCTTGGAGAGGAGGTGGCATGTTAATTGTGGGGCTGTGCATGGGGGAGCACTGGGTGAGAGCCCAGGAGGAGCCATCAGCCCCCCTGCAGTGGCAGCAAAGGGCTATTTGGCCAGGGAGCAGTTTGGTAACCGCTGGGGTTGGTTTGTACCAGCAGAAGTTTGCACAGACTTAGTGAGGGCTGGAGGTGCAATGGCAGTTTGTTCCATCCCTGACCCATGGTCTACTGAGGCAGGAGAAAAAGGATTAATCTAGCTTGTTTCAAGCATGCGTGGGGAGAATGGAGGATAGAGATTAGTTATTTGTATGCTTCCTCTGATAGGTCTGGTAAACCAGCTACACATAATGCAATTAAAAACAAGATAGAAATTATGGTTCAGACAGCATGAGCTGCTGTGATTATTTACAATGGAGAGGGGAGCTTTGGTGTTGCAGCATTAGTGTGCCCTGCACGGGGGAGAAGCTGAGTGCTGCTGCTGCCTCCTGCACCTGGCAAACAGGGCAGAGTATGGATTGCAGCTGTGCTTCATTGCTGGGTCCTACCAAGGTGGAAAGTGAGTGTGCTGGAGGCGCAGAAACAAAGCATTGAAGGACATACCAGTATTGGCAAGTCCTTTGCTTGCTGGTGTTGATGTACTTTGCCTTCAGAGTTCCCCAGCCCTTATTCAGCCATGCTTTGCTGGTTTGCAGCAGCCTTCCTGCACAAAGTGTTTCCAAAGCCAGGGCCTTAAGCTAAAACTAGAGCTGAGCTGTGCCACCAACTCCCCCTTGGACATCTGGTTTGCTCCTTTTCTTCATGCTTCTTGGTGGACTCTAGTTTTTATCTGAGCAGCAAGAAGGAAATGCTTTTGGGCAGGGCCAGTGAGCACCCAGCCCATGCCCACAGGGACCCTTCCCTGTGGCCTGCCCTGGGCAGGTGACATCTCCCTGTGGGGCTGCTCTCTCAGAGACTGCCTGGTGAGGCTTTTTTAGGAGGCTCAGATCAACCATAACATGGGAGGGCTCAGCTCCTACCAAAGCCAAGCTGTAATTTCACCTGCTGATGCTGAGGCTACATTTTGCTGTTATCTTGTCTGTAAGTAGCTGGTTATCCACACAAACTGCTCTGCTGGTTCTTGGTGAGACCCATCCCAGCTTCCCACTGCCTTGCCAACTCCTGAGGGAGAGGTGGCAGCACTGTTTCAGGACTGCCATTAGACTGTGGTGTGGAAACAGAGTTACTCTGAAGGATTTGATGCATTGGCCAAGAAAACCATCTAGGGGTGGACAGTTTAACAGGCAGCTGAGGATGTGGCAGGGTATCCCTTTGTCAGATCAGCTGAAACATTTTAGAAGCCATTGAGTGCAGAATTGAGTTGTCATCAGAGTAAACCAAAAATGCTGACTCCATGAGACTGGCTCAGGTTGGCAAACTGTGTTTGAGGTTGGCTTGGACTTTGTTTGAGGCACTTGCCCCTTAGGGCAAGCAGAAGATGATCCTGTGTTTCTGGAAAGTCTGCTTTGGTATTTAGGGTCTGAGCAGAGGCAGGATGTGCGCAAATGACTGCCTGCAATCCAGCAGGCTGGGGGAATCAGCAAACTCAGGTGTGTCTTTTTTGGTTACTGATTCTAACTTGATATTTCTTAACAAGGTGATTGCAATTAACCAGTAGCTGACATTCAGTTGGAATTGCCCCCTCCAGGTCTTGAGGAGATATGTGAATGCGGTGTGTCCCACTCTATGTGCACGGAGGCTGTTGCCTGGGGATTTTTTTTGTTGATGCTTAAAGGTCATAATTACCATCAAAAGAACACAAATATCCACAGGAAAAATGTTTCTGCCAGGCATTAAGGATAGATGAAAGTCTCCAGTGGGGAGTCAGATGTCAGCATTAATGAAGACAGAATGATATCAGTTTTGATTTCTCTCATTATTTGTGTGAATTTGAATGTGAAAATTGACTGAATAGTATTTATTAATGATGTGTATGGGAAAGAGGCTTAGGCCTGGTGAGGAATTTTTATGGGGTAGCTTTACACCTTGGGGCCTCTGGATCCCAGCTGTCCAGCAAGGAAAATACAGTTCATGTGTCCCTAGTTCCTAAGAGAGCAGGCAGCTCTAAGACCTGCCCTTTTTTTCTGGTGGGTGAGCAGAGCACAGACCATACTCTGAGCCATATCCTGGAGAGGCTCAGGTGCATTGCTGTGTGGTACCCTCCAGCCACTGGGAGCTCCTCAAGAGGGGGCCAAGAGGCTCCTGCTTAGAGAAACTGCACAAACAGCAGCATCTCAGCCTGATGGGAGAGCAGGGGGTCTCCTGAGCACTGCCTGGAGCAGCAGTTCTGGGCATGGGGCTGCTGGCCTTGTGCAAGGCAGGTTTTCCTGGACAGCTGAACCCTCTCTATTGTCAGTGCTGAAATAGGTGTCTTTAGGCAGCCATTTGTCCATCTGTTCTAGCTGTGCACTTCAGGAGAGGAATAGTTTTATCCCAAGAGTGCCTGTTTCATGCCATATCTTACAAATATTTATAGTGGAAACCAAACTTTTTTCTGTGTAAAAGACAGCTGGCTGTGACAGCTTGCCACAAGGTGTTCACTTGTGAAAGGTCACGATGTATCTCTGTGGTCATTTGTCACGTTCTTTGAACAAGAAAATCCAGGGAAGCTGGTGGGAATTCAGCTTACCCTGCAGACATAGGGGCGGATGTGGCTGCTGTTTGCTAAGAACAGTTTTGTAATAATAAATGATTTAATCATGAATTGAATTTGCACATCTGCAAAACCAAAGGACAGGGAGAATGGGTGGCTTTCAGTCCCACAGCCCTTGTGCTCACTGCCTCAGGCACTGGGTGGACTGAGGTGGACTGTGGCTCTGCCATGGGGTGACCAGCTGAGAGAACCCCTTGTAGCAAATGCCATATACTCCTGTCCCAAGCAGGAGTCACAGAGAAAGTCACAGGGAGGGAATGGAGACCTGTCAGGAAGCTAAAGTGCCACATCTTGTTTTGTGGTACGAACATTGCGACCTGGCCTGATGGGAGCATGACAATAATCTTCAAGATACTGCAATAGGCACAAGGACAATTTCCTGAAATTTGGGAGCTTAGCACTGGGGATCCTAGGGTGTCTCTGTTTTCCCACATAACATGTTTCAGCCCCCACATTCAGACAAATTAACCTTTTCCCTTGGACTGGCTGTGCTTCTATAGCATATCACGAATCCTCTATTTCCTACTTCACTGGAAACAGTTGCACCTTCTCCTGGGAAAGGGAAATTGATTGTAAGGAGTTCAAAGAACAAAAGCTGAGCAGGTGGCTTTCTAGATTATACACTTTTCTTGGCAAGAGCTGCTTCTCTGAGCAATGTGCCTGCCTGCAAAAGAGAAACACCAAGAGCACTCTGATTCCCTGGGACAGGAGCAGCAGCAGCTGGAGAGTGAAGGCCCTGCAGAGTGAAGCTGAAAGGATGAATCTGTTTAACTGCACATCCCATTAAAACCAGCAGCTGGACAGAAAATTGCCTCTAACGGCATGCAGAACGGCTGAGACGTCAGACGGGGATTTGGGGCGGTTGCCTGTGTGATTGTCTGCCATAGAGACTCAGTGTGGAGCACAGCCCTGCCTCTGCCTCCTGCCAGGGCACAGGGTCAGCCCTGGAGCACGGACAGAGCGGGGCAGTGGGGCCTGGCATGTGCCCTGCTCAGCACTGGGCACCATGCATGGCCATGGGGGGATGCCAGAGGGGGATGAGCAGCCTCTGAGCTTGCTCTGGGCTAATTTAGCAAGTGGATGTCTTCATCTTGGAAAAGGCACCTCAGTCCTGTGAGGTCCTTGCTGAGTATTTGGTTTGTGCCAGATGGCAGTGGAATAGGCCATAAAAACTACATTTTTTTAGTGACCATTCAAGGAAGGGAGAGTTTTGTCCTCTCTTCCTGGAAGAGCTCTTGTGGGACTTCTGGACTCCTGTGGCTGGGACTGTCACTATTTTAACAGTATTGTACCCTGCAGTGTTTCTGCTTCCTGCATCCATCAGGTGGAGCATGCACTCTCTGGACACACAAGGGACATAGAGACCGTGCAGAGTTTGGCTGATGGGAATGAGGTCTGTGGCAGAGCAGGGAACCAAACTTCCCCCCAGAAAGGCAGTGTAGCTCTTTGCCTTTCCCATGCAGCCCTGTCCTCTTTGAACTACCAAGTCCAAGATAAACTTTTAACCATAGAGTTAAGCTTTTCTTTAAGACAGATGACAGAGAGATGATGAGGGATAAAGGTAATTAATGACATCAGCCTGTCTTTCAAATACAGATTGTTTTGTGAGTGATTGGACAGAAACTTCTGAAAGCAGAATTGAAGAGGCATAAGATTAGCCAAGATTAGTAAGGATTTCTGCCTGGTAGCCTAAACCTAATGTCTTTCAGTTAGTAATCCTTCTTTCAGGTCAATGAATCTTCTTTTAGGAAGGAAAAAATACAGATTATACAAGAGAGTTAAAGAGTTTCACTTATCATGTGAAAGGGATTTAGAGCTGTTTCTAGTGCCTAAACTGCTTTCACCATTTAAGGGAACCTGTACTGTTGTCTCAGAAGAAGCCCCAGAGACCTCTTGGGCTATGCTGATGCTCATATGGAGAGCTTCAGTTCCAGAATTTTCCTGGTTCCTTCACATAATGGTATCTGAGCTCATCCTTTAGGACAAGGTCACATACTTTTTTTTTCCTCAGAGATTGTTCTATATGGAAACCCCAGTCTGCATGGCCTGAGTGCTGGTCACAAAGTCTGTGTGGATCAGTGACTACACTGCTTCAGTGAAACTGCCCATGTATCACACTGATGGTGGGAGTTTTGTGCTGAAGGGGAGCACATAAGACTGAAGGTTTCCTGCAACTAAAGCACATTCCCACCATGGGTAGGACATTCCTGCAAAGGGCTCTGCACTGGCAATGGTGTGCTGTGAGCTGGGCTACACATGTGAAGTGCCTTGTGTGAGCCTGTGGGAGGATGGCAGATGGCCTTCATGATTGTGTTCCACTTTTCAGTGGAGGAGGTGAGCCAGAGCTGGGTGCCATGTGGTTCCTCACTTCATGGAAAAGAGGCTTCTTTAACTGTAATGAACTGATGATCTTCAGCTGACTTTGTTTGACTGGGACAAGTGTCCTTTCCACAGAGCATACATGTGTTTTCTTCTGAAGCAGAGTTTGGTGGTGCAAACCACTCTGTCACTGCTACTGAAATTCAGGCAAGCTGGAGAGCCCATACCACACTCAGGAAAGATGGTAAAATGAGCCCTGTGACCTGTGTCAAGAGAAGTCACAGGAATCGGTTTCCACTCTCTCAAATCATGAGGGCATGTGCATGACTCCTGACTAACAGACGGGAGATGAGAAGGGACAGGAGTCTCCTGGAGGTCTGGAGAAAACACAGTATGTTTTCATTCTGTGGAGAGTAACTTGTGCTGTGACTGTGTGGGAAATGAGGAGTAAATTTTTTGCCTTGACTTCCAGATTGAACGGTTGAAGCCTTCCTGGATGGGGCAAAACTGAACAAATCTGATTAGCTTGAATCTAACCTACCTTTTCATTGTACTCTGATGCAAACATGAAACAGGTTGTACAGTGCTGGCATGATCTTCAGCTTGCTAATTTTTTCAGTATTTATTTTAAATTGTTTCAGATGCATTTAAGGGAATATAATTTATTCACCACCCATCTGGCATCTTTATCTGAGCTTAGTATTCATCTGCGGTTTGAGTAAAATGAATATTTCACGCTTTAAATTATGTATGTACATTATGTATGATGCCAGTACTGCTGGCATCTCAGGTTCAAAGACCTGTGCAGTTACCTGAGTCTCACACATTTTTTGGTGTCTCCTAGTGGATGATGGGGAACTTTTGCTGGCCTGTCAGAAAGCCATGCATGGCTGCAGCACACTGTGTCCTGTAGGATGCAGAGGAGGAGGCTGGCAGAGCTGACTTGTGCTGGGAAGTTAAGAGCCTTCTCCTTTAACAAAAACCATGAGGCTTTTGCTTTCCCCTTCAGAACAGTGGGTTTTTGCTGCTCCTCTTCCACCTCCATTTTCCCCTGGTTAGCAATTTCCTGACTGTGCTTTCTGGGTTTTATTCTCCCCTCTCCCTTTATTCTCTTCTCCCCTGGTGAGCACAGTGCTGCTCCCTGGCAGTTGCCATAGAGATAACACCCTTATCTCTGCCTCTGCTTTTCTCTTGTGCCCCTCTGGCAGAGCCAGTTGTGTCATCCCAAATGTGCCAGCCTGCCCTGCTCCCTGCCACATGAGCAGGCTGTCCTGCAGAAGGAGGTTGCACTGATTTGGGCAGTGTAGTCAAGGTCATTGAATCTCCAAGTAATACTATGGCAGGACTGGACCCAGCTTCCTACTGGCGCTTCCCAGCTCTGTGCCTTGAAATCTCATGCGACTGTCGGCTGCGTGTGGCTGGATCTGAACGGTGGCAGTTTTCCATGGGGAGGAAAGCTCATTCCCCCAGTGTGTCAGACTCAGCTCAGAGGTGGTGTCTGGGGCTCCAAGGGCAGCCATTGTCCCAGTTTAGTCTGGGAGAAATCCTGTGACATTCATGGTTTTAGGAGGTGGCACCCCACTGTCAGCCACTCGTGACTGGATACATGCGGTGGCCATTTTCCATGGGAAATAAAGTTCAGTCCACCTTCTACCTTCAAGCTGCCAGGGCCCCTGATCTGCTTGGGTGAAATGGCCAGAGCGGAGTGCCAGTGTCTGTGAACAACGAAATGCCATAAACCCCTGCTGGGTGGGGTATGCAGCAGAGAGATAAAGCAGGAACAAGGGACTTCATCAGGGTCAGTCCTTTCATTTCCCTCCCTCAGTGCCCTGGCCCTGACTTCAGATGGCTGCAATCTGTAGCTGACTCATAGCAGCACTGAGAGATTCAGTGCTGATGACTGGCTGAAAGATGAGAGGTAACTGGTTTTTCTCCCAATCTAATCTCACACTCCAGAGAGAAGAGATCATGTGGAAACAAAGCAAAGTGCTGAGTTAGTGTCCTCTGCTGACCTCGTGACTATGATTATCTGAAAGGATAACTTTTATTTGGCAGCCTTGTGCATGCTGTTCTGGGTTCAAAATGATCAATATGCCTTCAAGAAGCTTATCCTAAATTCTTCTGACAAATTTTTAATAGAAGTAATTTGAGCAGTGAAACTATACAGAAAACAGACTTTTTCCTATTCAAAAGCTCGGCTGCTGGGAACGCAGTAGGCAAGATGTTAATTTTTCTGTACGCTTCCTCAAGATGATTTTCTGACAGAAGAGAATCTTTGTTCTTTTGAAGTGCAGTAGAAATAGCAACACAGCCACTCCAAATTGAGTCTAGATTTGATCAAGTGCAGATAGATGTATGGAAAAGCCTATATTTTCCTCCTCACAGACATTCAGAGGAAATGTGTCTTTATCTGGCAAAAATGAACAGAACAGCAGAGAACCTCGAAAAGCTTAGAAAAAGGAGTGTGTTGGAACAGCTTCTCAAGCACTGCAGGACATCCTGCTTCCACCTTAATGGAATAAAGGAGGGAGATTATTAACTGCCTGATACCCCTAATGTGCAGTGCCAGTTAATTGTTGGATGTTAGAGAAAATATTCTCTGTCACCTTCAGTAGGGCACAGGGGATTTGACTAGAGGTGGAATCACAGAGAGATGACTGTCTTCCCTGCAGAGACTCAGATGGAAAAGACACTTTGAGAGGGTAAATTAGATGCAGGACAAAGACCTTCTGATCGCAGCTGGTTTCAATGGGCTTATTTGAATGGGAAAACTCTGAGCTGAGGGCAAACTCTGCTGATGGCTCAGAGTTGTGTATTCCACTAAAGGATTGTAGGGTTTTTATTTTCAGTACTTCTGAGATTTCCTCTTCCCTACTGACACCACTACTAAAATGTTAAAAGATCTGAAGGGATGGAAAACAGCCGACTTGTGATGTTTGCTTTCCTGCTGAGCAGCCACTAGCAGGGCAATTTTACCAATCAGTCAGAACCCTAAGAAAATTTTGCTGCAACTTTGTAAAATCTGACTCCATCATTCAAAAGAGGAAGCATAGCCCATGGAGAACACACTGACTTGGCCCTCTGAAGCATAAAGCTGTGTTTGAGATATCTCTTCCTGTTTTGGTAAAGTGCCTAGTCCTTGTCCACTTCTTTAAAAAAATGAATGATACTTTTCTGGGCTGTTCCTGTTGCAAGTTCTTCCTGGAAGTGGAGAATTCTTGCTTTAACTGTAGAATACCTATAAAAATTGAAATGTTGGATGTGGAAAGTACAACACTAGTTCATATAAAAATGGCCTCTCTCATCAAGTTATTCTCCAGGACATTGGATTGTGGTCAAGGCTATTCAGCTGTGACAACACAGGCTCTTAGTGCTTTTGAAGATTGATGCTTGTCCTGTGGCTGATGGATGAATGTTTTGGGCCTCAGAGCTGTCCCAGCAGTACTTCTGAGCCACAGGATTTTAACTATGAAATAGTAAATAAAAAATCACAAATTTCTCCCCCTGCTGACGAGAGAAAATAGATCAACAGATAACAGCTTTGAGATGAGCCAGACTTGGTTGTGTTTTCCCCAGAAGCAGAGGCTCAAACCCTGTGTTTGTGGTCCCAGCAGCTGTACATGTGCACGTCCCCTCTGGCGTGGCTGACCTGTTCTCCATGGAAGCAGCCATTGCCTCCAGAGCCTGTCTGGTTCCCCAGGTGGCTGCAGCAGCACCATGGTGGGAGTGGCAGGTTTAATGCTACAGCACTGCTGAACGATGTTGCTGGAGCTGAAATTAAACTGTAATGGCTGAAGCCAGCGGCTGTACTAGCTGGGTGAAAGATGTTCCAGATGTCCCAATCACTGTGTAATTTCCAGAAATACATCTGCATTTCTTCTCCCACAGTATTCTGGAAAAAAACCTGCAGGGCAGCAGCAAGAGACACAAGTGGCCAGTGGCTCCAGCACACCCTAGTCCTAAGGGGAAATCTAGTGTAAACACATAAAAGTCTGTGTCAGGAGCAGACACTGAATTTTTCACTTCTTTCTCATGCCAGAGGGTCTGTCTGCTCACCTGGCTCGCCATGAGCATTAGGAAGTCTCTGAGGCAGCCTGAGCACCAGTTTATTGAGGGCTTGTTTTGGGAAACTCATGATGACCTTCCCTTTGTAGGCTCTTGTGCTTGTGGTGTCACTGCCCCCACTGTGTGGGCCCAGCACAGCCCTGTGGTACTGTTATCCTGGCTGGATTAGCATGCTTCTTCCAGAGACAGGTCAGAAGGCAAATGAGATGAATATGTCTCATATTAACACATCATCAGTAACCAAACATACAAAGGAAGAAGATGGTGACTTCAGTGGAAGTCATCTGAGTGAAGCCAAAGGTGCTTATAAATGTCCACTTCTTCTTCTTGCCAATATACTGTTGGAAAAAAAAAAAAAGAAAAAAAAGTTGCCTTTGGAGCATGAACTCGACCTTGCTTTAGGGTTAGAGAATCCTGGAAGTTTTTGTGTTTGTTTGTCCTTTCTTGCACTGATTTCCTGGCTATTCCTGCTTGAAAGCTTTACTGGACAATGACTGAATCCTTTTGGCTTGCCTGCCAGAAAGCAGATCATCACAAGAAAAATATTTCATGTATCACATTTGGCAGACAAACCCGAAAAGAACTTGAATGCTTCTTTCCCCTGAACGTGCTCCCAGATCTCACAGGACATTTTATTCAGGCAATGTGGCAAAAGCCTGCCTTGCAGTGACTTCAGAGGAGCCTCAATGAGCCGTCTTTAATAAAGATTGGGCCACACTCCAAGGAGAAACCTGAGCTGTGCTGCCTTTGGGCACAAAAGTTATGATGCTTCTGTTTCATGTAAGGTGCCATAAAAGGCTTTATGTGACCAGGTGTGCAAGGCTCAGCCCTGATGTTAAATGGACCCTTTGTACACAATGTTTTATGCCCCAAAAGACAGTGTATTCAAATGCTGATTGTAACAATAACCTGTCTCCTGCAACAAAAATACTGAACAAGATGCTGGATCAAAATCATCTCTTGGACCTGATTACAGTTTTCCTTATTTTGAGACCACTGAGTCAGAAATGAGCTCTTCCTGAGCTTGCTGTGCACTCAGCAGCTGGATGTCCACCAGGTAAGTGAAGGTTCTGGTGCTCTTTCAGGAACTCTGCTCAGCACTTGTTTCCCAGGAGAGGTCCAAGACAAGGTGTTGGTGACCTTGAGGTGTGACCTAACCCCAGAAACTGAGATCTTTGGATTATCAGTTTCTGATGGAACATTGCAATGAGGTACCTGGAAATGAACCTGTTTTAATTATACTGATCCAGTAAAATCTTGATGTCTGACACTAGGCTTTGCAATGACCTTTGTTGGTCACCACAATGTCCAAGCCTGCTCTCTCAGGCAGAGTTCCTCACTAGAGCAGGGAGAAGTCTTGTCCTGAGGTCTGGACCTCTCTGAAGGCTGGGAGTGTTTGCCCTCAGCCAGCTGGGTGGCTGGGCAGAGGTGTGCTCTGGGAGGCCACAGTTTCAAAGGGCATGTTGCACCTGCCTCCACACTCAGGGTTGGGTAGCCTCACTTTTGAGGCCGCTGGGATTTGAGTATAAGGCTGATTCTTCAGAGGCAGCATTTGTTCTTAGCTCTGTCTCAAAGTTTGGTGCAAATTCTCTAGCAAAAGTAAAGTTTCATTAGGAAAGTCTAACCACAAATCAGCAGAGATAATAAAAGGGAGTGAGTAAGAAAGAAACTTGCTTACCTCCAGTCTATTTTAATTATATGTTGTGAAGTAAAGGGGCCCTAATGATGCCAGTCAAGCATACTCAGAAGAATAGAACTATCTGCATGTTTTATCTTCAATAACACTGGGGTTTTTTCACTTTTCTATAGGGAATTAAGCTGCTCCTTCATGAGGTAGATCTGGGGCAGCGTGTGCCTGTGTCCTAAATTCCTGGTAAGGGGAGAGGAGTTATGTAACTGGCACGAGGAGATTAAAACTCCTACTATGCTCACTCAATAAAAATGGTATCAGGGGAAAATACAGGCCAAAGTAGGCTTAAATAAACAGCACAGAGGCAATGGACCTGAATGACGTATGGAAGGGTTACAGGGAAGACACAGTAATTTTAGCAGTGATTTAAGAGTTTAATGGAACAATGGCAGATTAGGGGTAAATCCAGTGTTCATCTGTATGTTACAAACAGCTGATTATTTTTATTAGAGAGTTTTTTCTTTTGATTTTGTTTTTTTCTATCCAGTCTTAGCTGTCTGGTGTGAAATCTGGCAGTGTGTGTTGGATCAGAGCAATTCCCACTGAAATCCAGTATAAAGGCTTCCACAGGCTTGTCAGTTTTCCAGGGTCTATCAAACTTCACAAATATTTATCAAGCAGATAAGCTTCTACAGCAACTTGTTCTAAACCATTGAAATTATTTCTTGGAAAAGATAAAATTTGTTAAGAAAAGAAACATTATTAAAATTTCCTAGCAGATAGTGCTCCAATGACAACTAGCCTCCTAAATGCTCAGCATAAAAGGGAAGAATAGCAGGCACTTGATTTCCTGAGTGCTAAGAAACGAGCTAAGAACAACAAATACTGTCCCTGTTTGATTTGAAATGGAGCCATGCCCATGCTGGTTCTCCTGTGCAGTCCTTGCAGTTCTGCAGTGTTTTCCCACCATGCTTAGACCCTTTGCATTGTGTGTGTGTGTGCCTCTGTAGATACTTGAAGCTACCCAAAGAGGTTCACACTGCTCATCTTTACCCATTCCTGATGTAAATGTAGAGGGGCTGTAACTGCTTTCTAAAACTTGCTTGGATTTACCACGTTTTTAAAGAGTTATTCTGTTGTGTCAGAAAAACAAGAGGAAGACTATAACCTATGTTATATTGTCCATGTACATGGTATGTTTTGGCTTTCTCAGAGCTTGGTGTAACAGAGGGGCATTAGGTGCATTTTCATTGCTCAGATTCCCCTCTCTTCCTCAAGCCTAATAAGAGCCAGCTATAAATCAGACATGTATGTAGTGCTTTCCCAGTGCTGGGGCACACACAAGAGGAGGTCTGATGGGCAAATGTACTTGGTAAAAGGCCAGACTAACTTGAAGTAATTCCAAGTTAAACAGAGACCCTTTAACAAGTTTCCATTGGGCTCTGATGAGGTTAGAGCAGGATGTATGAAGGGCAAAATAATCTCTCAGCACTCAATAGGAGCACAAGGTCTATAAACCCTGGAGGATCGTTGGCATTTCTTGCTCTTTGCCTCCCGTTTCTGGTCTGAAAATTGTCAAGGCTCCAGCCTCTTCAGAGCCTCATCACTGCAAAAGGGCACTCTTCCACTGGAAATGCCCCTGGTGTCCCTCAGTGGTGATATGCTATTACATACTGATTGCAGAGTCTTAATGTTCCCTGTAAAAAGGAGAAGATGCCCACCTTTGTTAAATGTCAATGTTTTCAGAGTTGTGGAAAGAGATACCAAAGGATGTGGGGAGATAGGGAAGAAAATGTTGCTTGCTTTTCCCTTTAGGATTGGGATAGCTGAGTTTCATAGGGGTGTTCGAGTCCTACCACTGCCTGGAAATGAAAAACAGGGCTGGAGACAAAGGCTTAGCTATAGCAACAGTAGAGCTGACAATGCTCATTACAAACAGTGTGTGTCATTGTGGTGGTGTAGAAAAACTCTTCAGCGCCTCTACCTTTCAAGAACTCCTACCTTCCTTCCCTCTTCTTGGCACGCTCTTGCAGCCTGCTGCTGGGAGGCTTTGTACATCCTGCTTTGTGTTTGTTCTCCTTCTCCTGGCCCTTGGTTCTGCCATCAGCTGTTTTCAAACAACCTTTTCTGCCAATCTAATATACACTAGACATCTAATTTTAGAGGAGAAATTATCCCAGGCACTTTTCTGACTTGCACTATAATAAATTTTTTCCTAAACAGCAGCTTGCTTTTTAATCTTCCAAAAGCGATGTAGCACTTGGAAAAGCAGCCTCATTTGGGCCTCCTTTACCTGCAGTTTCACATTTCTGTGATGAGAATTATAAGTAAAATCACATTTCAAAGTCTTTAATCATGGTCTGAAGATTAATACCAAGGGGTCACCCTCTGCATTTCCCTCAGCTGTTGGCAGGAATACTTGGTTCCTGTGCATGTCACAATTTCTGTGCCATACCTGGTTGTTACTGAAATCACAATAGAGAATTGCTCAGAAAAAGCTGAGCTGTGATATGTGTTGTTCGATCTTACCAGACAAAAGTATGAGGCTAAGATCCAACAAGAGTGATGATTTCGTAATTTAGATACCAAAGCTAAACATACCAATTTTGTGAGGAGAAAAAAAGACACCATTTTGTATCTGTCTAGGATGCTGTTGGTACTTTTTTCTGTCTCCTGCCTGAACTCAGGCACCTAAGGATTACATTTTTCTTATTGACTCCTTTTTCTCAGCTGAATTTACATCATCTATGCTGAGCTCTTATGTCTTGATCCAGAATCTGCACAAAGAGATAAAATATTTTCAGAAAACTTCTTTTTAACTTTAATGGCTGTGGTGTCTTTTCACAAAGAGTTTGCTGTGATTTAGCAGCATGACTACCATATAACATGCTATAACTAGCATGATCTACCTAGCTTTGTAGAGAGATGTAATAAAAGTAAGGACAAAATTGCAAGGTCTTGGGAAAAAGAAAATAGAATACACAAGAAGGCTGAGAAAACCTTGTTTCTTCTCTATAGTATCAGCTGGTTTAAAAAGAAACATAACTTCTCTAAAATTTCAGCCTTGGATAGAATTACTGCTACCTTACAAAACAAGACACACATTACAGGAGGATGTCTTGAAAGGCCCTTTTCTTTGTTTATATATAGTGTCCCTGGGAAGAAAGAAACATGACCTTCATTTACAAATGAATCATTGATTGTCTGAGCAACAGTTAAAAAAAAAACAGCAAAAAGAAAGAAAATGGCACAGCAGATATTTTGATGACTAGTCTAACAGCAGAGAGCAGAGTCTCTCTTGCCAGGTGTCTCATTCTAATGTCACTCTGATGTCCCTCCAAAATATCGGTGTGGTCTGTAGATGTAAACAAATACTGGGGAGTGGCAGACTCTCTAACAAACACAGCTCTTCTCACCTCTTTGTTCTTGGTACCTGCCAGCCGTGATCAGCAGAGTAGAACAGCCCTTTCAATACCTTCATTTTTCTCTTCCATTTTAGGGTCGTCTTTTTAAGCCTTCTTTTGGTTTTGCTGTAATGTGATGCTAATTCTATTATAAGTCAAAATGTTGACAGGCGTATGCTTCCTCTGTAGGTTTAGAGCTTGTGGGTGAAAAACGTGTCTGTGTGCCACATTTAGCTTTGTGCTTTGCTGGAACAGTTTGTTCCAACAGATCAGTTTTTTTTCTCCTAGACCTCACCTTTCTGCCCATATGAAATGCAAGCTGCTTGCTATTTCATATTTTGCTCCTTTGTGATTAGCTAATTATTCTCCTACACTGTCTTCCTCCAACTATCCCACCTTTTCTATGTCTCTCTAGGATTCTTTAAGCAGGAAATGGATCTCTTCAAGCCAAGCGCTGTGCTTGATTGCTGCTGGGTATTTAGGTTTAACTACAGTGCTCTAGTGGCCCAGAGTCTCTGTAGAAGACCATGGAGACCAAGGAGATGGTCATGGTTTCCAGGGAACTGAGAGACATTGAATCTGCCTCCTACGTTTTGGCGCCAAGCTCTGGAAGCAGAGCCTAGGCATTTCTTAATTCTCTGTTTTCTTGCAAGCAAGAGCCGCAGTTGTCATGGATATGTTTTGAGATCTTAAATGGAAGGGGAAGAGGCTGAGAAGGTATGTCCCATGGTGCAGCCCATGCACTTAGACCACAGTCTCTTCAGGAGCTGCAGCCAAGTAGACCCAAACTCAGCAATGCGAAGTCCAAACTTGTCTGCTGAATGGACAAAAGGAACCTGGACAAACAGCAAAGGACTGGTTGAATGTGATTTGTGAGTGCCAGCCAGCAGTGAATGCTGCTCAAGCATCAGGAGTCAGTGGACCTGCTGCTCAGCAGCAAAATGCAAAGCTACTCCCGTATCAGTCCTGTGCTGGGAGCAGATCCCAATCCTTGAACCACACCCACTGTGTGCTGCTACTGGAGCAGAGAGCAGAGTCATGTAAAAAGAAACAGCACATCTGAATTTCCTCTCCCTATTTATAGTTCTGTTCAAGGGAACACAACATTTTTCCTGGAAAGGAACCATCTTGAATCTGTTGGAATAAGAAAAGTGCATGAGTGCTTTCCAAGCCATCTCCTGGTTCAAGCATTGATGTAGGAATAGATTTGGACTAAGAACACCCACTGATTTAATTTTTGGCAGGCAAAATACAGCTATCTGATGGACAACATAGGTAGTTGAGGCTCTTGAAGAAGTGCTGGCAGACTTGATCTGGGATTTGTGCAGCTGGCTAGACCATCAGAGGTGCACATATTACTGCATTTTTCCCAATAGCACCAGACCTTACACCAGACAAACACCAAAGAGCACACTTTGGTGCTTAGTGGTCTTCAGTAACCATGTTTAAAGTTGATGTAGAATGAAAAATGCCCCAAGTGCCAGTCATGACTCCTTGCTTTGGAGAGTGTTACCTGTTAGCTCAGCCCAGACCACTGCTTTCAGATGACCCTGGGAGATTACTGTTTTAATTCAGAATTGTGCCTCCTTTGGCACAAATCATGACAGGAAACATTTTTCTGTTGGAGAAACATGCAGTTCCTGGCAAACTCTCCCAAAACTATGCTTGTGCTGATCTTCCTACCATGCATATTAGACTGGTGCTTGAAATGCCTGGGCTCGCGCTCATCAACCTGTCCTGGAATCTTCTAGGATCGTGGTGCTTTGGGAAGAACCAACTCACTTAGGGGTCCTACAGACACCATGTGTTCCTGTGTTCCTCTCTCTCTCCATCTCCCCAGAGTCCTTCATGATTCACTCGAGCCACTGCTGCAGCATTACCTGGTGCCCCAGCCCTGCTGGGGCCATCTCTCTGTGCCCTGCTGGGTGTGCAGTGGGGACATTGGGATTGGGTTCATCCTGCAGCTGTAACTGCAGCCATGGCCAGGGCAGCATCTCCAGCATCACCACCACATCCCAAAGGCAAGGACCCCAGGATCTGGGAAGGCTGAGTATCCTGACAGCTTGGGTACTGAGGGCCCACAGAGACTCCCAGGGCCAAGTCATTTGGGGATGTTAAGGACCCCACTATATGGGGCACCCACCCCACCTCTGGGGACTCAATGTGTGTCTGCTTGTAGACAAACAATATTGCAAAGAAAAAAATCATCTTAGTAAATATTTATCTGTGTGCCATGTACAGTATATATTTAAATTGGCTCACTGTATTCAGTAACAGGGTTTGCCAACAAATGGACAGTCTTCTGTGTAAAATAATTCAGTTATAACAATTAAGGCTCTGTCAGATTTCCACCAGATGAATAGTTATTTAATTAAGTGAGGGTATATGTCCTGTACTATTTAATACATTATAAAATTCTTTTAATGAATATGTGAGCTAAGATTAAGGCTGCTAATTTAATCACTGATAGCAGAGTCTGTGTGGAAAATAATGCTTTTGCATTGACACATTAATGGTTGCTAATTTTTCCATCCAGTTATTTTACATGCAAAGACCCAAAAAATACTATTTTCCTGGAGGCAGGAATCAAACTGCAAAAGCTTTAGAGGAAGCTGAGCAGGGAGCTGTGGTTCTGTCTTTCTGACAGAAAAAAAAAAAAAAAAGTAATTTTAGAGGGGAACAGAGTCTGTGACTTTTTATTGGGAAAATCAGTCAGGTGGAAAACTCTTGATCAGTCATCTCAGTTACCTCCACTGATTGTGAACATCTTATTCTCAATACCCAGTACTAGTTCCAGGTGTTTGGGAGAGAGCTATGGCTTCTTGCTGGCCAGTCGTGCACTCCCAGCACAGATTTCTCCAAAACAGATTGTATGTTTTTGTATGAGTGCTCTATCTGTGCATGTAAAATTAATATTGTGTGTACTGGTGTCAGGAGACAGAAAGAATAAATAGCCTCTAAGCAGACAGAAGGCTATATTTAGGTCTAGGCTGAGTATGCCCTCTGCCTGCCAAATGCAAAAAATCCAAACCCTAATGCCTCTTCATTTCCTGCTAGAGACTTACATAGGTTTTTCCTCCTTGGGTTTGAAAACTTTCAAACATGGTTACAGCCTTGTGACAGCCCTGTGGTGTGGCTTCCACGCTGTCAGGACCATGGGGCACTAACATGGCCCCCCTGTCCCTGCCCAGCCTCCCCTGGGGCCTCTCCTCAGCCCAGCCATGGGCCAGAACCTCACCTGAGTCCTGGCACCAGTGCTGCCATGGGAAGCTGAGCTCAGCACAGCTATGGTTCTGCCAAACCCAGTTCCATCCCCAAGGCCCTGCCCAGCCATTCTGGGACTGTGGCTGATCCTGGTTTCCTGCACCAAGCTTGGGCCAGACCCCTACCCCTGGGGGTACATCCTGGCCTGGTTTGTCCTGTCCCCATGCCCAGGGAGTTGCTGGAGCTGCTCCCAGGCTTCCCTGGTCCTTGGCTGGGGTTCCCCTGGGAACACCACTGCCTCTGTCATTCACAATGCCCTGACATGTGGTGTCCAACCTTCCAAACACCAACATGGAAAGACCCCTTTCGCCATTTCAGCTAAGAAAGATTAATCCAGAAAGGACTTGGGCTGAAGTGTACACAAAGGACTTCTGTGGTTCCTGCTTTATGATTTTTCACCAGGAGCATAGGACTCCCCTTTAAAGAGGCAGTGAGTCTCTGGGAAGCATCCTCTGTCATGGTGGAATATAAAGGTTCCTGAGTTAGATTTAAATGAAATGCAGTGGATATCACAGAAGAATCCAGCTGCGGGGCTCAGCATGGGCTAAATTTATCCTGTTCTCTGCACTCTGCTGTACTCTGGTTTAGAGGTTTGACAAATGGTCTACAGGTCTGAATATTTCAAGAACAGCCTGGCATTACTCCCAGGTTCAAATAGGAAGTAAAGACTGCCAAAAGACATTGGGAAAAGAAAAAGAGCTGCTTGTCACCAGCACTTAGAGGACTTTAGCCTTTCAAGAGGAGATTCTGAGCTCCTGATGAGAGCAGACTTTCATAAACTGCATTTTAGTTTTACAATTGTATAGCCAGGCTGGATCTTTTGTTCCCAGAGCTTCTGAAGTTGCTAAAAAAAAAAAAAAAATCACTTATTGAAAGCTTTTTTTTCCTTCCCTTTTGCCAAGACTGACTCTCCTCAGTAGTGCTGAGCCTGTGCACATTGCTCTATCAGGAGGCAAACTGCAAGTTATCATGAAATGAACCACAGCATACGCCTTTGTGGAGAAGACAGTTGAAGAGTTAGGAGAGCAATTTCCCCTTCTAGATATTGCTTCCTTCCCTGTGCAGATTATGTGTAAATATGAGTGGAAACCCACCTAATCCATAAGCTCAAACTGTTTGGAAACATTTTGTAGCATGAAAGTCAGGTTGCTCAGGTCCCATTTAATGCCCAGCACAAAGTAATGCTTTGTGACCTGCTGGTTCAGAAAAGATGGTTTATTTTAAATGTTTCAGTACATGACTATGCCTCACTGTGCCATCTGTGTTTTGAATGCAGCAGGTTCTGTTGTGTAGGTGCATATATATATATATGGTGTGTATAGAAGTGAGAGAGGGTAAGGGTGACTATCTACCTGCTTCCACTTCTCGTTTCTATGAACTGGACAGATGTCTGTATCATTGCTTAACCTCAAGCTGAGATTGGTGGCATTAGAAGCTTTCTACAGAACTCACTGGAGAAGCAGCAAAGAGTTTTTCCACAACTAAATGCTTATTTCCAGTATCCAGCAAAATACAGGTCTCCTGGATGATCTGCAAATTCCAAACTATGAATGACACAATTATTTTAGCCAGCCAGGTATGACACAGTCTTTGATCTTGGACTCCAGTAAAAATGCTGCTTTGATTTAATTGTCACTTAAATGGGTATAAAGGAGGAATAGCTCATGTAAATCTTACATCTGTACTTCACTGGTAAGTCTCATAGGCTCAATGGTGATGTGACCTAATTTAAAATGTCTTTGACTATTTATTCAGAATGAGTTTTACCAGCACTGGAGTACTTTTCTATTTGAAAGGATAAAGTAGGTTAAAAAAAAAAAGGTATTTTACAAGGAAAAGTCAAGGCAAGAACACTCAGCATGAAGGTCTGGTTAGACACATGGCAGTGGTTAATCCTTTCTGTTCCTAATCCTTCAGGCCAGGCTTGCAACACTGGGAGCTTTTCAGTTCTTGCTCCTGGACATACCAATTTCTAAGAGGACAGAGCAGTCCCAGTCTCCTCATTTTGTGTTGGCTTAATAGAAACAGTGTAAAGGACAAGATGCAGCATATGTTAAAGTATATGCCTGTGGGCTCCATATGTCATGCAGCTGGAAGGCTGCTGCCTTATAGAAGTAATAAGTAATATGGCCAAGAAACAGCCATTATAATCAGGAGTATGGGCAGCCAAGTGAGTAATACTGCCAGGAGGAATGCCTACAGTACAGCAGTTGTGAAGTACTGATTAAAAAGCCCTAAAGTGGCTGCTTTCCCCTGACAAGTCATTCCTGCTGAAGCAGGCATGTTTCCAGGCTAATAGTTTCTAAGTGTACTTTTAGGCTTATACGTTTTGGATGTCTTTAGCTGAGGCTGGTTTGTTCTTTCTGTCTGTGTATGCAATGCCTCCTATCATAACCCATCATTTCATCTTATCATCACTCTCCTGGGAATCTTCAGTTCCTCAACAGAACTGACTGGAAACCTCCCACCATGCATCATTTCCTGGACAATTCAGTCAAACCCTACTAAGATAAGCTTTCTTATGGTAAACAAAACACTAGATGTATCAGCTGCTTTTCTCTTTTATTTTTTTTTTAATTTTTTTTTTAAATTTTTGCCTTTTTGAGAAAAGTAATGTTAATAATATTTAAGATAAAACTGAAAACAGAACTTAATAATTCCTGTTCTGCAAAACCTTGTCTGCTTCAAAACAGCCTTAGGATCTTGACAGCATCTCATTCACTACAGATGTATTCATAACATTGCTGTGGGCTCCCAAGAGTTACTCTGCTGCACTCAAGGGTGTTATTGGTGCTAGTTCTGCCTGCAGTCTGCTCAGCCCCTCACTACCAAAGTGTTTGTCAGACTCACTTTGTGATGTATGTGGCCTTTTGAGGCCTCCAGTTAAAAGAAGTGTTAAAGCTACAAGACATTCTTAGTTGTTGATAGCTACAAGACATTTTCCTAATCAAAAGAAGCAAGTTCAGAGTATGGTTGTTATTGCTGCTCCTGTTCTTTTTTAAACTTCCTTACGGCAGTTGTGCCAAATGTCACTCTTTGAAGAACATGAAGGAGCCGATCAAGTTAAATTCCAAGAATCCTTTGTCATCATAAAAGGTAAGGAGTGACTGCAAATATTCATTATGAAAAACAAATGGAGGGCCTAAGTTTCTTTCCCTGTTTTTTCTTGAGTGGAGTAAATCCCAATTTGTGTTGGCAGGTGTGAGAGAAGGACAAGAATCCTAGGCAACAGTCCAGGGGAAAATGGATGCCAACACCTAAAAGTGAAATAATTGCTAATTGGTTCCTCCTTGAATACTTAAGACTGTAAGCTAGTGACAGTAAGTGATGAAAGTAACTCTTTCCTCCAGCAGAACAATGTCCTGCTTTACTTTACTGGCATTTTCCTACTGGTGTTTGTCAAGGGTCTCTTCTGGAGCATGAATGACCCTATAGCAGAGAGCCACTAGTATCTTCTACTCTCTGCAATAAAAGCAGTTTGGCTTCACTTTTGAGGTTTCAGAGTAGAGCTTTACAAGTTTTAAAGAAATGTATGTCATATACACACACACACACACACACACACACAGAGCTATGTATCTACGTATAAGGGCAAACTCATAGTTTATTAATGGTCTTGTGTCTGTAAATACTTATGATATAGGAAAATGCAATATGATCTTATAAAAATAATGTATTAGTACATAGTAAAGTACAGGCTCACATTGTAGCTCAGTTGCTATTTGCTAATTAACAAAATTAACTTTCCCAGACATGAATGTGAATTGCTGAGGTTTAACTGTTACTTTGATTTTTGGCTGTTTAAAAATTTCTCTTCTTTATAAGTATCAGATGTTCTTCAAGGCTAGCTTGTGTAATGCAGTGCTGAGAGCAGCTGGATTTTTTTGCTGGTGCTGGTGACTCCAAATCTGCACATCTGCAGTGTGCACCTACAGCTCTGGAGCAGAGGTACCTGCAATTGCCTGGCTCTCATTAACAGGTATATTGGAAATCAGTTGTGATATTTGATGTAATTGGCTCAGTTTTATTTGCAGGGGGTGGGGGGTGTGGAGTTTACAGTGGTGATCTGAGAGCTCAGCAGAGTTTAGACAATGCGATCATGCTGAAATGCAGTATTGGACAGAAGTGACAAATATGCTTAGAAATCCAGTTGTCAATTATTCTAAAAACTTCTCTGCTGGATGTGGATACCACTGCTGGGAGCACAATAAAAAAAGAAAACTTTGCTTTAGGAATTGTGCTGTCCTTAGTCAACATCTTTTTGTAACTGTATCATGAGCTTGAATTTGCCCTGTTGCTGTGTGAGTTCATGAGCCGACTGGCAATATCACAGTGAGTCTTTTTTTTATGACAAAACATTGCAGTGCATTTAGAGTTGCCACTGGCTAATGCCATTTCAAGTGAGAGAGAGAGTAAGAATGAGATTTACAATAAAAGCCCTTTGTTTGTAGGTCACTGAAGGATGGAAAGCCTCACCCTGCCTGCCTGTGTGACCCTGGCTGTTGATCTACATAGCAGCAGGACCTGGGCTCCCTGCAAGCTGAGCTGCTGAATGCACACACTGCCATAGACAAGGGGGTAATTGTATGCCTGACAGAACGATCTCAAAGTATCAAGAGTTGTGGTAGGTGATAGAGATGAAAGATGGAGAGAGGGAAAATGGAGACAGAAGCATAAGAGGGTGATGACTCAGTCTCTTTTGAGTAAAGATCTTGTGATGATATGAGGCTCCCAATGGCAGTGGTGTCACTTCAAGCACTACCTCTTCAGGAACAGATTTCCATTCATATCCCAGCATTTGGCTCTGTTAATGGAATCTCTTTGTATGGAACAGCCTCTTCTGGAGGGCAGGATTTGTCATGCTGGTGTCAATCTTCAGACCAAGCTCAATGCATGAAAAAAGCCAGTTTATGCTGGCAAAGTGAAGAGTCAAGTTCTGATTACTGAAGAAAAACACAAAAATGAGAAAACTCAAACTTAAGTACATTTGGCACTTATCTATTGGATTAGAGGATATCTGAAGCATCTCTCAGCTTCAGAAACCTCAAGAGGACAATTCAGAAATTCACCAAGATTGTATTTTTCAGTGGACCTCCATCCACTTCTCTCTGTCATTTGGGACAGAGGAACAGTGCCATTTTTGTTGAGTACCAATGAAGCTTTAAAATCTCTTTCACTCACAACACTTAAAAAATAAGGGGCCCCTAATGTAAAAATACAATTGGCAACTCTGGCCATCGGAGAACACATCTGTGTTGTGCACATTCTGCAAATATCAAAGGTGATAAGGAAGATACAGCCAGGCCCATCTAACAAGCTGTTACCTTTTACATAAAGGTGAAGACAGGACCTAGGATTCTGATATCCAAATATCCAGGATTTTTGGGCAGGTTTGTGTCCTTCTAAAAAGCCATAAGACATCAGTTGCAGTTACCACTGGAAATCTTGCATTTTGCACAAGTAAATCCAGAGACTTTAAGTCTATATTAAAACCATTCAAGTATTCTCCATTTTCTTCTCAAGGATAACACTCTTCACTGTCTTATCATTGAAATCTCCTGTACTAGTTGGAAGCAAGAAGGCTAAATTGGTTACAGAGATCTATTTTTCTAACAACTTTTCTTCCCTGTAAACCATGAGGCATGTCAGTATCACTTTAAAAACATAAAATATTAATATTTGCTTGTAGATTTTATGCATTGCTCACACATCTTATGCTAGAACTAACATGTCTTAGTCAGCTATTTAATGTTATGTGACCCTTTGCTCTTGCATTCCAATGTCACCAGTGTCACACTATTAAACATTAACTTGGCAATTATTTTGAAAAGCACAACCTGACTTCATTAACCTTTTGTAAGGACACTTGATGTTAAAATATGGTGTTAGCTTGTTCTAAGCCTAACGTGGTGATGCACTTCATGCTTTATTGCTCTTAATGCTGTATTAGCAGATACAATTTATCCTTTCACAGAGATAATAAAATCATTATATATTTATTTGGCCCTTGGGTCTGAGGTGCAGGTATACTTTGATGTTCATTATGGAAGCTAACAAAATATTTTGGTGGGGCATTAAATCCTTAATTGCTTTCTGTTAACAGATGTCCATTAGCCATTACTGCTGAAAATGCTAAAAATACCGACAATGCTTCCATATCCCCAGTGAGACTGAAACTGGGCAGTTCCCCATGTTTCTTGCTAATATTCAAGAGATGTTTCCTCTCCAAGAGTCCTATTTTCCTGAATAATTGGTCTCAGCTGTCCAGTTTGGCCTCTTAATGATTTCAAGTATTTTATGATTTAATAAAAGAAATTAATAAAATAAGCTTGATTCCAATTTCAGCCTTGGGCTTTCTTTTCTCTCACTCTGCACCAGTAGTGAAGATGTTTGTTTTTCCAGTAGCAGTATTCTTCCTACATATCTTTTCTAGGAACTGCTATAGAGTTCATCACTGCACTCTGAGCTCCTCTTATCTGTCTAGGGACTTCGGGTTTTGTGGGGTTTTGTTTTGTTTTCCTTATGGTTCACGCAAGAACTAAGCTCTAGGCTAAAGATATATAAACAAAACCAGAAATTATGGGGATCTTCTCTCTCAAAGTATTTTTTCTTCATCAATTTTTGGTGCTAAAGAAATCTCAAGCAAACTCCTTATTTGGTCAGTTTAGGGGAAGGAAGAGGTCAAGAAGAGACACCAGCTAACAGATGGAGAGCCTTTCCAAAATCCTTTAGACCAAACTTTAAGGAATGCTCAGTGTAGGCAAGAACAGTATTTCTGAGTAGATACAGCTTTTTGATCTTTGCTGGGATGTCCCCTGTGACAAGAGTTCGTGAGACACCACTCTGCTGTTAGTTTTCAAAACTGGATCTGAACAATGAAATGGGGAAAGAAAAGCTCTCATTATTTTACTGCTCATCTACACCTCTTTCTTTTTCCTCTAACTCTTGTGCTCTGGCTGAACTGGGGTCACCAGTGAAACTTCTGTGCTTCTGGAGATGGGCAATGCATTGACTCTGAAAATAACATCAGAGATGATTATCCATACAATGAACTCCCATAGTAAAGCCCTGGATGACAAGATTATCTGAAAGGTCACACAGCTGTGTACAGACACCTGAGCTGGGTTTGGTTATGGTGCCTGAGCCGTACAGCTCTGCAGTGCAGTGCGCAGGTGCCTCCTCATTCGAGATACATCAGAACTCCAAATCAGGCAGAAACTAGAGAGGCACATTTTCTCTGTCGAGTGCTGGTGAAACTGCTGCAGGAATTCTGTATCTGCTTCTGGTAGATTTGTTTTTAGCTTACAGGGAGTACAGACCTTGAAAAATGTAAAATCTCTTTTGTCTTTCAGTCCTGGGCAACCAACTGCCTCCTGATATTTTATGCACAGGATTTCCTTATCTCCTATCTTCTTGAAAGTGCCCAGTTGAAGTATGACAGGAGACTGTGTCTAGAAGGATCAAGAAGAATCTTGCTTTGAAAGCATTAGATAAATCAGATTCAAATCACACTGATAGCTCTGTAACAAACCTTTCTCTTCCCTTGGCCTCTTCCTCAAAGAGAATTGCCCTGAATAAGAATCCACAGTGCTTTGCTTAATCTGTTAGATTAACATGCAATCCCGATTCTTTTCAGTGTGGTTGTAAGCCGTGCCTCAGGTCTGGAATTCCAGTTTCATTGTCTGCACACACTAGGAGGTAAGTGGCTGCAGCCCATAAACAACAGAATTTTTATGCATCTCATTCTGTGATTGTTGCTTTTACCTCCTAGTATTTAATGATGGGAAAGCTTTTTTTTTCCTCTCATGAATATGCTACAATGCTTGCAGGTGACTCCTTTATGAAATAGCATGAAACTTCCAGGGAAGCAGTACATTTGTATGTGTTATGGATTCTGCTGGAAAGAAGCACATTTTCTGGAAGTCATTGTCCAGGTAAGACACCAGAATGTTTTACTTGCTCTCTTTGTTCCTCCATTTCCCGACTGCAGCCTGACATAGCAGTGGGCAGAGTGACCCAGGCTGATCAGGAACCACCTGCCAACCTCTGCTATGGGTGTGGCCCTCAGGGGTGGCCATTCACAGTAGGGCAGAAGAGCTCACTGCCAGTTCTGAGTGGCTTGACAGGTACCTTGGTGACAAAAACTCAGAGTGTAATTTCAGATACAAACCCTGCTTAGAAAACAATTCTCAGCATATTGAGCTTACAAAGCACTCAAGATCGAGACAGTAGAAATAATTTCTCTGATTTCCACTCCCATTGCCAAGAGGAATCAAGGCTTCTGAAGAGCTCTGAATTGATACAGAGCTGGAGAGGCAGAGAAGGTGAATGCTGCTGGCAGCAGGCAGGGAGCCAGTGTGCTGTTCTCTTCCAGACTTTCATGGCTGCACAGAGCATAGCATCTCCCTCTACCATTTAGTAAATTTATGACATCACCAGCTGTTACCAGGGAAACACAGACACTACAGATTTGGATCTTGGCAGCTAGGTATAAAGAGAAAATATCTTGCTCTTTTGGGGGTCAAAAAGTAAAGCTGAAACAAATTCCAGAACAACTTTGAATTGGAACAAAATTGAGGTAGATCAATATTTCCAAAAAAAGCAATTTACCTGCTAAAGTGACAGTATGTTATATATATATAATAATGTTCCTCACAGAAAGCAAACATAGGGGATCAAGTGCAAGACTTGTAACTTCATGCAGCTTAAACATATTATTCAGACATTGTTGACTTACAACTTCAGTTCTGATCAGTGGATTTAGCAAGTTACTTTTAGATATGTGATATCTTCTCACCAATAATTTTTCAAAAGTGCTGATTGTTGCCTCTTGAGAAAGAGTTTGCTGGTGTTTAACATCAAAGAAAGTATGTGGTATTTAGTTTTGATAAAATGGTGTCCAAATACCATTACTGTTGTAATGAAGTATGTGCTTTTTATAGCCTTTAATAATGTGGGGTTTGTGAGAACTGATATTTTCAGACATGCGTTTTATGACTTTTAGGTACTTGAGATTTTTGAAATTATGGAAATCACCTTTTTGTCTTTTAGTAGCAGTAGCTGACATTTTATTTATGTTGCATGTTAAAATGAAAACCCTGCTTTTAAAATGGATTATTATTTGAGTATTGAGTAGTTGAGACCCAGCCAATATGAGCTATTGTGCAGATCTGTTCGATTTCATTCACACTGCACAAGATGTATGGGTGTGGTATGTACTTGAGCTACCCAGAAACAAATGCATCTTTGCAGCAGATGGAACAGGCTCAAGTGGGGACTCCAGCTGAACTCAAGTCTGGGATTGTAACAGCTGCTTTGCCTCTATTAATGCCTGCAAGGCTGTTGACTGTATGACTGGAGGTCCGAGGTCAGAAAGGTAGAGGTTATTATGCTCACCAGATGTGCAGGAAGATCTGAGACAATCTCTATGGAGTGCTAAAGACCTGTGGACTCACTGTACTAGGCTGTATTTCCACTAAGGAGCAAAATTATGTAGGGAAAAATCCCTCTAATGCTAATCTGGTGTTAAATATATCCATGATGAAGGTTCTTATGTGGACATTGAGCACATTTCTAGCACTGTTCCACAACTCTTGTCTTAAACAGCACAGGACCGTGTTTAATCTGATTTGTGTCCTCCATACCGAAACCCAGGCAAGATCTGGTTGCCAAACAAATGAGTCTTTTCCCTCTTTTTGGTGGCCTTGGATCCTAGAATTTCTATGCCACAAGAGCAGTTTGCATACAGTCTGGATCTTGTTATCTGCAGCATGGTTCAATGCTCCCTGTTGTGCCTTGTTCCAGTGGGATAATGACCAAGGAAACCGCTGAGGCATGGATGGATTGCCAGGGATATGTCATGAGAAAGCTGTCCAGAGTCCTCTGCCTACATGCTGTGATGCTGGCTCACATTTCCAAAGCTGGGATGCACACAGAGGAGATCATTAGTGCTCCGAAAAACTTAGCTATCTACGCAAGTTCCTTTTTAATCCTTCATAGTGAGTCACTTGGAAAGGCTCCTTTTTTGGTCCTCTTTAGTTTGACTGCTGATTCCTTTTGCTTATATGCTGAGTCACAGCCCTGAGACTTGTGACTGAGCCTGCAACAGCCATTGGGGCTGCTCTCATGGTTCATCTCTCTGGAGTGGTGGAAATACCATTCTTCTCAACGTATTTTTTTAAGGACATCAAAGATGTTTTTGGCAAGGAAGGAATTTAATACTCAGGAGAATTCATGGACAACCAGGATGGGGTTCCATTGGCAGACCTTCTGGTTGCAGATTTGAACTGAAATTCCCACGAGGAGAATGTTTTGCATGGTCATTTCATGGTGTTTGCAGTGTCTGCCATGGTTATGGAACTTGGTGCGCTCCTGTGGTCTGCACATATGTCTCCAGTTCTACTTTCCAAATGTTGTGTCCACTGGAGCTACTCTTAAGTACCCACAAGGGATCAGTCGGAAGTACTATGGCTCTGTGCAAACTCCACACAGGCATTTAGGAAAAGAAATCAATATGACAAGACTGCTTTTATCAGACCAATATATGACACTTATAATTTTATGTACACTGGCTCTTATAATTGTAGATTACTACAGGGCACCTTCACATCGTTGTTGATGTCCTCCTGCTGATGTGGTGCAGTGGAACAGGAGGGGCAGTTTTATGGAACATACAGGGACAGAAAGACAAGGAGCTTCAAGTGGATGGGAACCATTCCCTCTGAAGAAGTTACTTGTGAAGATCCAGAAGGTAAACCATTGAATCTGGTAACTGCATTGATGTGAGTTTGGCAGCTCAATTCTCTCTATTCCTTCTGGATGGCACTGTGTTGGGAAAGGTGATAAAGAAAATTTCTGCTGTGTTGGTTATATTTATGATGGATAAAAGCCTCTCTAAAGATAACACCCTCTTGTTCTCTTTCATGACCACCTGATGTATCTTAAGTTGCTGACTAAGGTAGCAACACAGATAATCAAGCTTTTAAAGGCCCTATTTCATAAATCTAATAACAACATTAAGAGAAGCTGAGGTGTATTCTTCTCTTACAGTGTATCATTAAAAGAACCGGTATCATATTTCTCTGTAAAATAGCTCCTAAAAAGTATCTGGGCTGACTTTCAGGCTCCAGTAGGATGATCATTAGGAAGCAAATCTTCCTGCTTCCTTCTTTAGAAATAAAAGGACATGGCATGGGAGACACTTTTCAGAAGTATGCCCTGTGCTGAGGGATTTGGTGGCCTGCAGCTAGGAATACTTAGAAGTGTTGTGCAGAAAAGGGACTCAAGCCAGTCATGAGTTGCTAAGTTCCTCTAAAGGGATTTTGCCAAAAAAGGAGAGGAATTTATCACCTATTAGAACACAGTTTGGCTGTACTATGCAAGCAATTTAATAAAGTCTTTTGGTATGAGCAGTGGCAGTTTTTGAAATGAAAGAAGAAGGGCTGCTTCTGTGCACTGAAGAATTTCTGCTATTGACTTCACTGGAGCCATGGCTCTTCACCAAATCCTTATCCTAAAGGGCTAAAGTGCCTTAAAAGAGCAACTGTAAATTTATAAATCATAATCTGAGTCCTCAGCTGACATGACAACCAGCACCACTCCTGCTTATGATCCTGCTCTGCAAACCTGTAACCCCCTGTCTATAGTGTTCACTTAGGAGATTGCTTTGCAGTTATTTTTACTGGAATTTTTGTTGATAATAAAGAGCATCTCCTTTCAAAGAAGTGTTAAAATTGAAATTATACTCCTGAGTACATAGTGTTTCAGTGCTTGGGCATCAAGCACTCTGGAACAGGCTGATTTGTTTAATAGCTGCAGTCCTGACTGGAATGTTTTTAAATTGTGTAAACATTCCTATTAGTTTTATGGGTTGCTAAACTTTTTTCTTTTCCTTTTTTTTTTTTTTTTTTTTTTTTTTTTAATGTGGGTACAAATTTAACTTGACTTTCCAAGGCTCCATTAATGAGGGCCAACTTGCTATTGATAGAGGAATATCTCTGGAATAGCTTTATGATGCATTGCAATGGAAGACTTTTCATTAACTCTGACTAGAAAAAAGAAACCCAACTTAACATATTTGTGAGTTCTTACAGTGCCTTAATGTCTGTGAGACCTCTGCTGGTGGAAAGGGGAAGAGATGGGAACAAAACCCCAAAGATAATTTAATGGAGAAAGGAATTTTCAGAGTTTATTGTGTTTGCCAGTCACTGTTACCATGCAGCTGCCAAAGACCTCAGTGCTTTGAAACTTCTCCTTTACAGGTTGCAGTTTGTTGGTGCTTTCCTCACATAATTGTGTTTTACCTCTCTTCAAAGGTGTCAGTGCTTCTTTAAAAGATCAGTATAGAAATCTTCGGCTACACCATCTGGTTTCAGTTTTCCTTAATTTGGTGTCAGCCAAGATCAAGCTCATCCAGTCCTGATGATTAAAAGGGACAGAGTTAAACCTGCTGCATTTTAGGGATTTAAGCCTTCCTTTTCCTCCAGTAAATTTTGTCCCTTTCAAAATGAGCTTCCCCTTCCCCCCCAAGAAAGTGGAATATAAAATAAATATTTGCTACTTTTCCAGAGGAGCCAAATTCCATGCATTCTGGCTGATTTTCACTGATACAAAAATTACTCCAAAATAATTTGTCATTGTTTACAAAATGACACTATATGTTACTGTAACAATAACAGCTAACTTGGCCCTTTGAAAGTTACATACTTTCTCAAGAAATTTCAATCTAATAGGCAAAACACTGATCATGATGACCTTGGGAAAGAAAGTAGTGGATATTTGTGATTGTTTTGAAATCTTCTGGCTGGAACAGTTTCCCATTGGGGCAATTTGTGCTTGTATCACACCCCATGGAGGGTTCTCTTGCTTGCCCTGTCCGCAGCCTGGGTCCTGGAGAGGTAAAGAACGAGCAGGGGTAGCTTTAGTCCCCTCTGCTGATGAATGCCTTGGGGAAGGAAAATGTGCTGTGCATAAAAAATCTGTATAACTGTTGTCTGATTGTCTGCCTGGTGATGGGACTAAGAAGAGTTGGGGTGAGTACCAATCCATGCCATGCAGACTTATTTCCTTTTGTTCCCGATAGGGTGACTGAGCCTTGAGAACAGTTACTAGTGGGATCATTAAAAAAGCTTGATGAGCTGCTGAATTCTTCCTTGTCTAGTTTCCTTTGTCTAGGTTGCCTCAAATTATCACCGAACATTTTTATTTTTATACACACACAACTTTTAAATCCACACAGATGACGCATTTTGTGCTGAAAATGCATTACACACTTCTCAGACCTTGCAGCTGGTTGAGCACCAATGAAGGAAATAAATTTGGTAACTGAGCTGGGAAAGAAAGGTGCTTGGAGATGCAGTTTCTAATGCTTTCTTGTAGATATTCCCATCAGACCATACAAAGAACTCTTCCCATTTATATTGAGAAAGAAACAGGAGAATATAAATTTTTAAAAAAGTCTTTTAAAATTAAAACCCATGGGAGCTTAATTAAATGTACTGTGAGAAAAATGTGCAGTTCACTTACAGCTATTGACTTGAGGTTTATACAGCATTGCCAAGTCCTGGAATGAATAAAGGTTCAATGCTGGAGCATTTGTTCAGTGCATTTTTTTAAGCTGAAGCAATGAGAAAATACCTACCTTGATTCCACATATATACTAAAAAGGAAAGGTTTGGATTGCAAGTAATGAATATGACTTGTTTAAAACTTGCAGGTCTTTTAAGAGAAAATTTTCAATCAGTCCCTTGAAAAGTCAGGAGTTTTCAAGGATTCTGTGGGATGAAGATGAAGAACTGGTAAAGTCCACATTTTGGCTGGAATCCCATAACATGCAGGTGAGATGGGGGTCATTTCTGCCTCACTCAAGCTGGAGGCTCTGTTTCAAGGACCAACATACCCTATGCTGCTGAAGACACAGAACTTTGATTCCTCATCGTGCGCGTCCTTGCTCTTACTAGTAAGTGCAGCCCACACCGTCTTGTCCGCTCCTTCACAGCCGTTCATTCCTTTCCCTGGTGTTCCAAAGCGCTCCTGTGCCAGGGCTATTTGCTGTTTGCTCGCGCCCCTTGCGGGATGTTTTCCCGCTTGCTGCTCCCGCCGGGGCCCCCTGGCGGCGGCGGGGGGCGGCGCAGCGCCCCGAGCCCGCCCGGCCGCTGCTCGCAGCCTGAGCCTGGCAGGGATCGCGGTGGAGCTGCTCGTGTTCCAGGCTGGAGCACGGGCGGGAAGTCTCACCGCCCGTTTCTCAAGCGCAAGAATGTCTGCTGTTCTTTCGTGATCGGCACAGGTGGTTTTACTGACACGTTCGGTTTTACAGAGCACACACGGTCACCTGCAGGAGCAGCTGGTGCCTGGTGCTTCCCAGAGGTTTGGGAGAAATAGGATCATACAGAGAGGGGCAGCACTCAGAAATGCAGGTGTTGCTGCTATTATGTAGACAGAGAAGACACGAAGCAGATGGAAATTATAACTATTTCAAGAAATAGCAGAACTATTGATGAACACGACTGCAGACAGAGGGAGATATTCTCAAAGCAAGGCAGAAACAAATAAATAAAAAGACGTAAGAAGAAAGCTGAGCACTTGCTGAGTTCCAAGATGTGATTTGTGGAACATTACACAATTGCTTCAAATTGAAACAGAGGATGTATTACTGCATGTTATGAGAGAGACTGGGAAGGAAAACCATCCAAAGACAGAAAAACATCCAGAGTGCTAGGGCTGGAAAAATTCTCCAGATAGAACATGATGGCCTTTAGTAGAATTCAAAGTTGTCAAGATCTGGCAAATTTTTAGGGTTTTTTTTAACTCTGAGGCTCTGTGTGGAACTACTGTTAGATGAACATTTAAAATTATTGTTGCTGTGTTTCGGTCTTTCAGATAATTTTGTCTTTATTTAATAGAGGACACACAATTTTCATGTAGACTGTAGGTAGTTCTGTACATTCTGGGCATGCCCATTGCAGGTCCTTAACTCTGTCCTGTACTCACTTCACACCACACAGAGGGACACTACACTGATGACCTAAGCTTGTTCTTTAGGAATGACTTTATACTTCTAATAAAACACAATGTCTTCTTTTAAGCACTGAGTTCTATGAATTCTTCCCCTATTTAGATGCCTTGTATTTTCAATGTGATTTTTCCTAGTTCAGAGCTATACCACTAACAGGAGAAAATATGCATCTGTGCTCATCACCTCTAGTGCTAATTGTATTTCCATTATTTGAGAGTAAAGAACATGTAGGTGTGTATTTCTGATATATCCCCAGCAGCACTTTCTGTGAGTAATCAAACTGGAAGTAATGCATTCCCCTTAGAAGAAAATTTATTTTTTGTCAGCAAGTATGTCAGTAGTTTGTCCATCCCAGTTCCTTTATCTGGTATTGTTTGTCTTGGATGTATTTAAAAATTCCAGTGATTTTAAATCTGTTTTAACTTATCCTCACTAGCTTCAAAGCCATATGAAATACTGTTCCACCCATAAAGTGGGTTTGGTCACCATGAATAGAAAGAGAAAATACTAAGGACCAGGTAATTGAACTGGGCACAAAACTGGAGCAAAGAGAAAAGGTAACTATAGAGATAGGGATTTCAAATGGTAAAGAGGAAATAAATTACCACAACAACTCAATAAACCAGGGCAAAGGTTCCAGTCTAGGATCAATTTCTAACATTCCTGTCTAAAAGACTTTTAATTGACAGGCTGGTGGTTTTCAACATGAGTTCACTTCCAAATGCAAGAGAAATAGCAGTAACAGGGGTGGTATAAAACACAGATTGAGTCATACAAGTGTGGTAAGTGGACTTAGGAAAAAGACTTCATCTCTCTAGGAAAAGCTATCTCCTGTAGTGTGGCTCCATCAGATGTAGGAACTCTGGCAAGGAGGAGTTTGATCATCCATTTCTGTAACTATGATGACAAACTAATCATGCATCAGGGAATCCAATCTACTTCACTTGTGTCTTTTTAACATTGCAGGAGAAATGCTTGGCTCTCATGGGTTCCACAGAAGCCCTGAACACAGCTTCTGGCCCCTGGGGAAAGTCCCTGCTTTCAGGTACTGCAGGGATTACAGCTGGGAGGAGCACTGCTGTGGAAGGTAGGAGAAGGAATCCTGAGAGCTCACAACAGGGCCATAAACCTGAGCAGAGACTCTCATGGGGAATGGCAGTTTGAGCAGAAGTGTCTGAAAGAGAGGATGTCCATGTAAAAGGAGGACATGAAGTAGCCCTCGTTTTGCTAACCTGGAGGTGAGGCCTAAAGAAAGCCCCAACAGGGTTGTTAAGGCAGGCTAACCAAAAGTGGAGAGAATTCCAGTTTTCTACCAAGTACTACAACCTTTTTTTATTGCACCTCATTGCAGCCAGGGTGAACCAAGAGATCAGCACTTTGGAGATGAAGATTTGACATGCTTGCGGAGATGCCCTTTCTCCTTTAGAGCACTGGGAAAGATACGAGACTTGCTGGATCTCTTTCAGTCTGTTGGATCCGTTGGAGAGCACTTCTTCAGGAAATCCAGGTAAGTAATGGCACAAGTTGCACCCATGTTGGAACCCTTCTGTTGGCAGACTGGCGACAAGATGTGACTGGCACAGCTGGGAGGGAGGCAGGGAAGGACAGAAAGAAGGCTTTGTGTCCCAGACTGGCCAGTGTTGGGACCCTTTTGCCAGCCTGCAGTTTGCTCACATTTGTTACTCCTGTGGTGCACAAATGTGTAAATCACCAAACACTTGCTGGATGGGCTTTACTGGGTACCCAGGGTTGCAGAAGCATTGCAGATCAGTGGGTACCCAGAAGTACCATCAAGACCCTTCACCACAGCAGTTTCTGGTGACAGAGAACACTGGATTGCTAAGCTTGCCGTGTCTCATTCCGACTACAGAAAAACTGTGCACATCTGTGCATGCTGTGCTCAAGTGAGCTGCTGCTGCTGCAGCTGCAGAGAAGCTGTGTGTGCCTAGGTGGAGCCCCAGACCATTGTAACTACCTCACTCAATACCTGGGCTGTGCTGGCACACTGAACTGTCTTGAAATCAATCCCATCAGGATGCAGAGATAAATAAGCAGTACCAAAAAAAAAAAAAAAAAAAAAAAAAAAAAAAAAAATTACAAAATCACACCAATTCTTGATGTGCAATTTTTAAAAATTTTTTTTGAGGGTAGGTAGATCTGACTCAGTGGCACATCTCTTGAACGGTGCAGAAGTCTGTGAGATTTAGATAGTCTGATAAAAGCTATCCTTCTCAATATTCAAGGAAAAAAGTCACACAGCTGAATTTTGTCACTTGGAAGTGAATGCTGGCAGGAACCAGTCAGGAATGGTAGGTTTTACCCCACTCAAAAAACCAAACCAAAGCCCAAACAAATCAAGAAGCTAGAAACATACAATGTTCTTAGTTCTAGGCTGCACCTGGAGTCAGGAAGCAACGCCACAGCTTTTTTACACACATTTTGACGAGTTCACTTCTACTGCTGCATCAGTGGTCCAAACCCTTGGTGTGCCCCTATGGGAGACCTGCAGTAGAGTGGTGGTGCTGTGTCATTTAATTCTGGGGTGCTTGTGAGAGGAAGGGATGGGCACTGTGCTGTCACTGATTCAGATGCTGATTTTGTTTTTTGAAAGGATTTTCTGGCTTTTTTGCCAGTTTGAGTGAAAATGATCAATATTTAGTCCTTTTTTAAAAAAAAAAATCGGTAACTAGCCATTGTAGTTGATGTAGAGGATGCAGCATTTGTAACTCCTGCAGTTCACAGAATCACACTCACAGACGGGGTCAGGCTGCAAGGACCCACAATGGGTCATCAGGCCCCAACTCTCTGCTCAAGCCCAGGATTGCACTACCAGGTATTCTGTAATGTCTTTTACTGCTTTGAGAAACAATAACGGAACTGTCAGTATCAGCTGCCATGGCAAGGCTGCAGTGATGTCTTGTAAAACCATTTTTGCCAAGTTTGCAATCCAGTGCAGACAGCGCAGCCGTGAAACGCTCACTGGCTGTCCTAACGTTCCTTGTGCAAATGGGGGTGAATCTGGGTAGAAGGGGCGGTTTGTCCAAGAGGGCCGGGGTCCAGAGCGTCTCTCTGTGTGCCGGAAGACTGCCAGCGACCCCGCAGAGGGCTGCAGGCCCCCGGGCCCGCTCCCGTTTTCCCGGGGGAATCCCGGGTTCCCGGGGCGGGCCGGGCCCCGCGCTCCGCCCCCTCAGGGCGCCGGGCCGCGGTGTGCGCGGCGGGCCGCCAGGGGGCAGCAGAGCGCTGCGGGAGGCGCGCGCTCCCTCAGCGGCCCGGCCGAGCTCCCGGCGCGGCTCTGGCTCCGCAGCCCGGCTCCCGGCGCGGCTCGGGCACAGCCCGCGGCTCCCACAGCCCGGGCTCCCCCGGCGGCGGCTCGGGCTCCCACAGACCGTGGCTCCCACAGCCCGGCTCCCGGCGCGGCCTGGGCTCCACAGCCCGCGGGCCGCACAGCGCTCGGCAGCGGGCGGCCGTGCCAGGCGGCGGTCGCGGCTCCCGGCCGGGGTCGAGCGGTCGCGGTTCCCCCTGTTCGGGACCGGCGATCCCGCGCCCCAGCGAGCCCACCGCCTCCGCGCTCCTCCCGGCGTGTGGCAGCGCCGTGAGGGGCCGGCCGGCGGCCAAAGGCATCGCTTTGCCGATGTAAACACTTGGGAGCATCCCGCTGGAGCTGCCCTCCCCGCAGGGCAGCCGTGCGCCGCTGCCCCGGCGTTGTTCATCTTGATACCATGCCCCGCAATTTGACGTTTTTGTTTCTTGACAACTTCATACATCTTTTTAGAGGTTTTTGTTTTGGACAGAGGTTTTCTGCGTATTTACTGTCTCTTCTAAACCAAGTGCAATGTATAATATTCAGACACGTTGTGAATAAGCAGAATTTGTTACCTTGTTAAAGTATTTCCTAGTAAGCACAGGGTATAATCCTATTCATAGGTTTCTGACTCTCATTTATTTCGCACCACAACTTTTTGTCTCGGACACACACTTCAGCGCTACAAATTTATCTTTGAGGTGAGACACCGCGTTGCCGCTGGCAAGGAAAGCTTGCTTTTGTAGTAGTAGTGACTAATTTACACGCCTGCCCCCGCTCTCTTTCTAGCCTTCTATTCATAAGCAATATATAAGGGTGGACCAATGCCAGCAGAACAGTCTGTCTTCAGGAAAGATACTAGCTTTTTTTTCACCCTTGCTTGACTCTACTTGTGCTGGCACAGAAAGTCTGTCAGTACAACCTCCATCGTTACCTTATTTTTCCTTGTTTCCTTTCCTCCTACTCCAGTTCCCTTCAAGCCTTCAACTTCTTCCTGATAAATATCTCGATGCTGAGGAAGGCGCTAACAGGAGTTTGTGAGTGTTTTAACTTAGAATTCATTCTTTCTGAGATTGATTTCGAGGAAGCAAAAGTCCCTTTGTAACTGTCACTTGAATATTTCACATCTGATACAAATGCCTTGTCTGCTTTGCTCAGGTTTATTACGAGCTGCTCTGTAGCCACAGAAGTCCTCGGGCTTCTTGCTGAAATTGCATCCCTTTCCGCAAGACAAGCGAGAAAGGAGGTCTGCAGAGTTCATGTTAACAATGACTCTAAATGCCCATTGCCCACACATCTTTCCTAGCACAAACAGCAAAAATAGTCCACTTGCACAGAATCTGATTCAGCTTTCTTACATTCCACAATAACAGATGGATTGCTAGACTGTTTACTGTTGCTTCCCACAAACTTCCTGTTAGTAAACTCCTGTATTATTTATGAAACAAAAATATTACAAAGAAGTATCTTAGCTGATTACTGCCTGCTGGTGAACCACTGCCAGAGAAACTTTTTGTACAAATATGTGTGTGGGAGCAAGGAGCCCTTCTGATGCAGTTGTTTGGTTATTATTTTTATTTTTACAATTGCTTGTTTCACGATTTCCTGTGACCCCCTTGTGCTGTGCTCCTGAGCAGGTATTTCCTGTGCTTGGACATTTGCAGTTGAGTCGAGGTATCTGTGTAAAGGAGCGAGGGGGAAAAAAGCAGCACACATGCATGTTACAGAGATCAGCTATGAATAAGAAATATTTAAAGCCTTGTTGCTTTGCAATGACAATGATGAATGAGATTTTACTAATGTGATATTAATCTCTGCTGACCTAGCTTAGGAAGCCGAATGTCTTGGAGCTTTTTGACAGAAAACAGGGAATAGTGCTGTATTGACCACCTTCATGCTACTTCTGACATAAGTAGACAGTAAATGTGAAGAAATTTTATTTTCCTCTCAGACTGGCTGTTAAACTCCTCTGTTAAACAGAGGAGCTGAGAGGAGCACTTTGTTTGCACTGCATACCATAGATTAGACTGATTTTTGACTCTCAGTGATGTGAGAGAGGAGGCCAACCTAAAATCTGTCTGTACAGCTTTGTCAACAGAGCTAGTGAGTTTTAAAAATCATCTGTAATAAAAAAGAGCAGAATGTAATGCAAAATGATGAAATTCGTATATTCAAAAAAGTACTTTTAGTGTTTTTACAAATAACATTTGACCTAACAGTCATTCTGTTTTTTAAAATGTTGCTATTATATTTCATTGAGATTCTGTTCTATTTATGTATTCTGTATGAATGAATTGGCTGCTCCACCTGATATTTATGATTGTAGTCATGCATTATATATACACACTGAAACAGAATGAAATTTTTTCTGATCTGAGACACAGATAATTTTTCCTTGAGATTTTTATTTGATTCCCTAAACCAAAACCAAAACTCAAACCAGTACTGCAGAGAGAGCACTTTCTAATGTTAGCCCTGCTACATGGATCATTCGTTGCTTGAGGTCTAACAAAAAAAAGCTGCTGTGTATTGTAGGCAACTGCAGGATGCTGATTAAATCATCACATACCTTTGTAAGATCTGTATTTGCAAAAAAACTGGTATCAGATGGAACAGGGCATTTACTGATCCTGGGGCAGAGCTCGTTCCTGAGTGTGTGAGACGGCATCACGTAACCGATCACTCATTTCAAGTAACAGTAAGAATATATCTTCTGTGAGCAAACTCTTTTCTCTGCCTCCTCAAACACCCTCGCTCAGAGCTCCTGCTGACAGAAACAGAATTCAATAGCATTAACGCAGATGATCAGTGGCACTATCTCCTGATGCTTCAATCCACCACAAGAATCTTGTGACAGATGTTTCTGCACTTTATGCAAATAGGAACTTCATGGATCAGTTTTCTTTTCCTTTATGGAATATATACAGCTGGAAGATAGAAATCCAGCTCCACGGCACAAAGTGGGGGAAAAAAAAAAATCATGCCGTTGACCAAACAGGCAGCCAGGGGAAAGTGATCCATAGATGTGAAATCAAATAATTAAACCGCTGGTTCACAGAATCACTTCTGGGCTTAATCAAGTCATGTATGCGATGATACAGGTTTTGCGGGCTCTCTGCAACAGCGCTGTGACTCACAAGTCATTTCTGAAAGAGGAAAAAGAGGTCTTTCCTGTGTTGTGTGTAATGTTTCCTCATAAATCTCTTTCTTTCTCTTACCCTTTCTGATATGCTGTTTTCATTCTCACAGTGGTTGTGGATAGCTGTATTAGATGTGATATGTAAGTGTATTAAAATAGGGGAATCTGCACACGAAGAAAAGGTTTCAGTCTTATTATATGTAATAAATAGGGTACAGACATTTGTATAAACTGAATGGGTTTAGGTATGTTCTTTATAATAGCACGGAAAGCTAGACATGTGAGAATGACTGATGAAAAGAAGAATTTCCTTCCTGTTGTTTGAAAGGAAAAAATAAGCCTTAAACTTAGTGAATTAGAGGAGGTTCTAAAGAAATGTAGTTTTGCAAATTATTGTGTAATGTATAAAATCATGCAATATGGAAGAGCTGTAGAATCTCACCCATTATTACCCTAGAAAATCATTAAAGGTGATAATCCTAAATGCAATTATTTTTAAAAAGCTATTTTTATTACTATTAAAAAATAAAACCAGTACCATGATTTTAGACTGATTTGTTCTTCTTCTGATTTTATGTATTTCTTTGAAGATTTCTGCGGAAGTATTTCTTATCATCAGACATCAGAATAAGTCTCATGAGTTGTTAGATAATGTCTGTATCTTATTTTCTCAGTGAGGCTTTTGTTAATTTTGTGTATTTTATGTGCTTTAAAATCCCTTGTAGATCACAATTTTTTTTTCAATATTTTCACTTAATATTTAATTCAAAGCCTGTATCTGGTACCGTGCGAACATTCAGTCAGGATCTATGATAAATTTTATTTATAAATACACAAAGCCTGTGACATGGTATTGTTTAGGATCTTGTCTTCATTTCATGACTAGTCAAATTCTAGGAAAAGATCTTTATTCAATTCAGATGTACTACATGATTTTCTTCAAAAGCCCTCTTCTGTACTTCTAGTTAAATTTACAATAAACATTAGTGATTTTACCTGGATTTATTTTAATTGAGTTTCTTAAAAAAAACAAAGCAAAATAAACAAGCACTAAACTAACACCCAAAGATGTAGTGCCATTTCTAGCAAAAGAGGAGAGAAAGGCTCTACATATGAAAATGAGAATCATGCTACACTGACTCTAATTCAGATATAACAAATACTTGCCAATATGTCTGTATGTACTATATCATGTCTGCTTTTGCAAGTGGCTGTGCAGCTACTGAAGTTCTGCAGTTAAGGTACAGTTTGAGCTGACCTGTGTCTGAAGAATCAAATACAATTCTGGCCTCAAGTATTAATAGAATAAACTTAATTTTTTTTATAGGTGCAGCTGCATTTTCGATTTAATTATAGGCTCCCACAGTAGTAATTTTTCCTTGACCTACTCAATCTCAAAAGTCAGAAAATTGCTTCTTTTTTAAAGCTGACAATAGCACGGTATGTTTCCAAAGGAAAAAGACAAATTACAGCAAATCATTACTTTAAGCATATTTAAATAGCCAGGAAGAAATCCTAATTGAAAAGTTTGCTAAAATGTGAAAAAGTTAGTGGTGTTTTTTTTCTTTTTTAGAAAAAGATTATTCTCATGCTTGTAACATTGCAAGCTGCTTATGATGCGATGCCTTTCCGTTCTCTGCTCACCCTCTACTTCTTCTTTTCTTTCTGATGAGGTTAGACACAACATTTTTAGGAAGAAAAAAATTTAACTGGAGAGAAATTAATCTGTAGATGTGTTTAATAATGTAAGTTGGCTGTGAAGGCTTCACAGCCTTGTGAAGCTGAGACAAAGATAATGGGAATCTTTGTATTTGCATGGGCTCCAGATGAGTCTGTGAGGCTTTATTATCCAGGAGTAGCACCACTGCCAATAATGGTATTCCAACCACAGTTATTCAGAAAGGGAGTAAAAAATGGTATCATAAAATAGACTTGACAGTCATGAAATGCACCCCGGTCCTTCCAGAAACCTCCTCCCCCATAAACCTGTGCTCCCTCCCTGTTTTTGTCATGCTGTTTTCTGCTTCTGATCTTTCCCCCAGCAGGGTCCTTTCCCTGACAGCCCTCTAGGATTGTGACAGGGGTTTTGGCAGCTCACCCCTGGGATATCTGCAGCAGGCCAGCTCCCAGAGAGCAGAGCAGGACAGGCCCAGGCTCACAGAAGATTTTGAAGGAGTTCGTGAATGCAGACACCATGGGAAGAGGTGGCCTGCCAGCAGGAACCACCATGGGCATTCCCTCATGGAAGAAAGGAGAAAAAGAAAGCTGGCACTGGGGTCCCTTCTGCCACGAAATAGCTGGAAGAAAAGGAGTTGTTTGTTCAGGTAGGTAGCCATGGTAATGTGCCTTCAGCAGTTCCCCCAGGGAGCTCACAGAAGAAGGTGTTGCTCTCCTGTATCTGCTGAAGTGCTTGAGCTCTTCCCCATCCCTGCATTCTGCGTTTCCTCTATCTAAATGATTGAAGCTGTTAAAATGGGCGCAGACCATGGTCCCATGACAGAAAGCAGTGGTTAGCATCATTCTTTTGACTAAAAAGACAACCATCAGAAGGGAAACTTGCTGTATTTTTCACTTTTTTTTTTTTTCCAGCATGTCAGGTTTCCCTATGAGCCTCTTCCCATAAGACACACAAAATTATCTAGCCCTTAGACCGAGAGCAGTGCAAAAGGACAGTGCAAGGGCTGGTTCCTGTGTGAGGGGCTGTGTCAGGACAGTGAGTGCAGGAGCAGCCCTGCAGCCTCCATTTGCAGTCATGCTGGGCTGGTTGTCCCCCAGCTGTTCGGAGCTGGGATCTGTCGGTTGCTCTGTTCTCTGTCCTGGTGCTACTCCTCCTCTGGCCTGTACGTCAGAGGAGCTGTGTGCAAAACCAACTGGCATCCAAGGATTGTTCTGGCAAGCAGTGTTCTTTCATTTAAAGCCAAAATGAAAAATGAGGTAAAGTTTGTCATATTTGCCTGATTCTTTCTTTCTCTCACTTCTGTTTTCTTCACTTGTGTGAAAAAAGGGGAGTTTAAGTAGGAGGGAGGTAGATTTTTCTTGCTTTTTTTTTTGGTCTAATTTTTCAGTCATTTGTGAGACTATACTGTTGTGTTTTCTGACCCACCTGATCCCAGACCAGGCTGATCTACCATCTTATTTTTATGACAGATGGCTGATCACCAGCACAGCTGAGTTAGGGCCCTTAATGAAAGGACCTTGACCCCTCAACCAGCATCTCTTGAGGAATTCTCTTTGTTGGGTGCTTTCAGCTGAGGCCTCCTCCGAAGTCGAAGGTGATTTCTATTTGCCAAGGTGGGAAGACAACAGGAGGAAGAATAAAGATGAAAATCTAAGCAGTCAGTTGAACTTGTTCAGACTGATACCAGCCTGCGGTATTCAGGCAGCAGCTAACCCAAGGTTTCCCTAACCTTGGCAGAAGTGCAGGAAATAGTTGCAGAAGGATGAAGTGTTCTTGAACTGTTTCTCCAATGTATCAAGCACAAACAGGCTATTCTTCAATATTAAGCACGTGTTTCTCTTTTCTTCCCCTTTAAAAAAACTTTTTATTGTAGACTATAAAAGGGGGAGGGGGGGGGAAATCAATCAATCTCTGTTTGTGGACCCCTGTACTGCATCCACACTATCCAAGGACAAAGATGCAAATCAGAACCTCCCCAGCATAATAGCATTTATAAGGCAAATTTCTTGCTGAAGACTTATGGCAAAAGAAATAGCTGTGCTCAAGTGTTATTTTAAACAAAAAGGGAAAAAAAAACAAACCCACATTCTTTAAAACATCGGCTTCCCTGGATACATCAGAAACAGCATTCCAGATAAAAGCAGCATGATGTGAAAAGACCTGATCAGCAACATATTGATGTCTGGGCTTGGGGACTAATGTAAGAACTTAAAGACTTGGCTAGAGAATGTATCTTGAGAAGCATAAACATATAAGAGGATGCCAAACCATGAAAGGCTTCCTTTGCACTGAGAATTCAGAAATCGGCTTGTTGACAAGCAGAGAAGCCAATGCTGCTAGCAAGGCACATAGGGTGATGAATAAACTCAGAATTTGGGAGCCTAGGATGAGATCTAGAAAGAGGCCAACTGGTTTAGCCATGTTTTTAAGTCTCTACATCCAGCATTTAGGTGCTGTGAAGCCTCAGGCCTCCCCTCCCAGCTGCCAGTGATGACGTCTCACGGGCTGGGGCAGCCGGCTTTGATTCAGAACGTGTGTGTTAGTGCTCAGTTCTCAGAGGGGATGGAGAGAATCCCGAGACACTGACTTCAGCAGGCTGGCTGAGCTGTTTGGTGAGGCTATGGGAGAGCCAGCTTTAATTTCCTGCTAAAATGTGCTGCATTTTCTGGCTGTTGGCTCAGCAGTTGGCTCCTGGAGTGCCTCCCTGGAGGCCAGATACACCTCCTCCTGTGTACCAGGGGAGAGCCTGGGGGCTGTGTGGGATCTGAGCTGTTCTCTGGCTGGCACAGCACGTTGGAGGCAGATGTATGCCTCTGTAACTGTGACATCCCACTAGCATCTCTGGAGCTACTGCAGCAGGAATGCTGGCTCGAAACACTTGGCCATGAGCAAAGTAAGTGAACAGATATGGCTCATGCAGTTCTTAAATGTGTGACCTGGCCACCCATTATCAATTAGGGGATGCCATCTCTTTTGGGATGACAGCGGACAGCAGTATTCTCTTGTGAGGAAAAAATGCAGTTTTCCTCCAGCTGCACTTAAAATTGGATAGTTCAATAATTAGCTGAGAAATAAAAGACATACATATGAAGCAATATAACAATGGAAAGGCAGTTGTTAGGTACTAGCTAATGTGCAGCTTGATTTTTGATGGGTATGCTAAGTTTAAAAGCCATATTCTAAGGAAAATGGACATAACTGCAAAAATATGAGATATACATACGATGAGGACATAAAAAACCTCTTTACCTAAAAGAGAAACTTCAAAGAGCAGTCCATGGGAAAAAAACACCAATGTCTTCATCTTTTTCATTTAGCATAAGCCTACCATGCAACTGCTCAAGATAAACACTGTCTTTTTTCTGGTTTGGAAAAGATCTTGAATGTCCTTTAAACTTGTTGACTTGCTCCACTTTTGTCAGGCCCTCTTGCATAAGCACATTGATCCCAACACAACATGCCTTCTCAACATGCCTTGAGATGTACTCATATTATTGTCAGGTACATCCTGGGGGCCGAGCACCTACCCTGGGAGGATGCTGGTAAGTACTTGCAGGCACCTCTTCTTCAGCAAAGTGATCAATGTCTGTGCAGCTGATGGCTCTCATTCTTGTTTGGTTGGTAGGGATGGTGTCACTAAACTTGAGCTCACTTGTCACAATGGAATTTAATTATCTGCTGGAGAGAAGCCCTGACAGCTGTGGCGTAGGTTTTTCAATGTGATGTTGCCTGGATCGCAAGAAAAATATCAAGGGCTGGTGAGAACAGCCATGTTCTAAAAGCTTCTCTGCTTGGGTTAGACCACTGCCTACCAAAGAGGTATGTGTGATTATCTTGAAGTTATTTATTGACTGTCATGTCAGATCATGGTTAAAGTTTATCTTTACTGCAAGTTGTCCTCAGGAATTCTTTTAGTTCATTGAAAGTAACTTTTCTTTTCCAGGGCTTAGATTGGAAGCACAGTGTTTGTTTACCACATTGCCCCTGGGTTTGCCTCTGGCTTGTGCTTCCTGGGGAGGGCAGTGGGTCTGCTGCTGGTTCCTAAAACATTGACATCTGTGATGGTCTTCTGTAGTGAAATAATTTTCCTAGCAGCAGCATCAGGTAAGACTTCGTCATTTTCTTATGGCAGAATTTATCATTGATAAACTAAAGAAATGTGAGCTGAAAAAAAGAGCAAGTGGTTTCTGTGTGTGTGTGTGTGTGTTGTTTGTTTTGTGGTTTGTTTTTTTAATGGAACATTGCCTTAGCTCATATACCATAGTATAAGGAATTTAAAATTTTTAGCTTTTTTCTTGTTGGCAAACAAGTAGTCATACCAGTAGCTCTCTAATGTCCCTGACATGCTCTGAGATGCTGAAGGCACTTCTATAACAAATTCTGCTATACACTTGCACAAGTAAAGGACCCATACTGTGAATAGGAAGGTGGCCCATCTGGCATTTGGTTGCCCTACTGCCAGCCTTGGAGAAGCACCCAACCACCCAGATGCACACATACCTTTGGGAGCCTTAAAGGCAGACCAGGATTTACCCCCTGACTTTCATTCCTGAATCCACCTATCGCCCAGGATCCAGGAACATTGCCCCTCAATCACTGAAAAAGGAGCCTCTTTTCTGTGAGGGATCTGTGAGAGCCAAGCTACACCCCACCAGAAACTACCATGCATGTCTTTTGGGAAGTCTTGGCTGTGCCCCTGGGCTTCAGTTCTCCCTAAATCACAGAATGTGAGTTGGAAGAGACCCACAAGGATCAACAAGGCCAGCTCTTAGACAAATAGCTCCTATGAGATCAAACCCACAATCCTGGCATTATTAGCACCATGCTCTGACCAGCGGAGCTGACATCCTTGGGACCATGGCTCCAGTCCCTTCCTTCCCCTCCTAGGGCTGAAGCAGAAAGCACATTTTCAGTGATGGAGGGGAGACACTCCATCACCTCCATTAAAAAAGGGTGAAGCCTTCTTGGCCCCAAGGATGTTTTTCTGTCTGAAACCTTTCTGTGTATTAAAGAACAGATGCTTGTGCACTCTTCAGGCCACTGTCAGATTAAACCATGCATGGTGCAAGCCAGTGTTTCTTGTGCCTGTTGTCTTGGAGCTTCCTGGGCTAGGTTTGGAAATTAGACCCCACAGCTGTACTTCCCAGGACCGGGAGGGCACGGACATGTCTGTCCATGCCTCGCCCAAATGAGGGGAAAGGCAACTTTGTAATGACCTGTGCTCCTGCCTCGAGCTGAAAGGGATGACCTCTCTGCTCAGAGCTTTGGGAAGGATTTTTTTTTTCCAAGAAGTGTGTGTGTTGTAATATGTTTACATTATTCACTGTCAGCTCTTGACGACCGCCATTAGAATTAGAAACAATTTGGAAATTCTGGAGTTAAAAGTATGTAAGTTGCATGAAGATAATACTTAATAAACATGAATACATGGTAGGGATGGGTTTTTTCCATCCTTTTAATATGACTTTTAGACTTACAAGCTTTTATCTTATTTTATGAGGCCATGTGAAATAAATTAAATGTAACACAAGATGCTGTTAAAAAAGATTTCATGACATCGAGAACTGGTTCTATATTAGGACCAGATCCTACAAAGGCTTATTGATGTGAACAGTTTTTCTCCCATAGATAAGCTATGGAGTCAGCCATGGCTAAGCATTTAAAAGCTCAGAATCAGGCCCTCATTTTGGATGCACGTCTCATTGTTAAATCAATGTGAAAGTGAAATCTGTCTCCTCTCAAAACGAAATTGCCAAGACTTTCTACGCTAAGATTTGGGATCTGTAGAAAATGAAGCCTTTTTATTTTTTCTTCCCTCCAATAATCTGTTCAGTGAACAAGCTGTGAAAAATAGTTCTATATTTTTTCCATGTGATGCAGCAGACGGTAAATTTCCATTTAAAAGAATGATCAGAGTAGCTGCTGGCACTGAACTCTGTTGTCTTAGTCAAATCTACTTACAAAGAGTTTACAGCAATACAATAGCTTATTATTTCACTCAACCAGAAATCAGATGAAAAAGGCAAAGGGAAAGCCTGAAGTAGGTTCATGGTCAGAATTCTTTTCTTCCTTAACATCTTGGGGTTTTTTTAATGCAGGAGTTGAGATCAGTAGTTTTATGTATAAGGGGGAGACTACTTCTTTTCACCTCCACTTTTGTATGCAGTGAAATAATCAGACTACACACTTCTATAGTGCCTTTCTTCTGGGAATCTGAAAGCACTTTACAAACATTAATTAAAGTCTCACAACACCCATGTGGAGGTAAAGGAGCATTGTTTGTGTATCTAATGTGAAGGCTTAACCTGATTCTTTAAGTACTCTACCAGGAAAATAATGGAATAGTCAAAGCAAATTAATCTAACTGAATTGCTGGGAGCCTTTATGTGTGTATGTGTGTGTGTTTATGTGCATATATGTATGTTTGTGTAGGTGTGCATGTGTGTGCCTGCGCCTCTGTGCTGCTGGAAGCCTCAGGCTGCACCTCCTCTGCCCTGCACGTCCTGCCTGTTGTTGTCTCAGGGGATATGATGTGTGCCACTGCTTCTCTATGCGTGATGCCTCAGGTCCATCATCAAATGTGTATTTTCGGGGAAACCTGGGGAAAGCTCACATTGCCACTGATTATGCTATGATTAGTTTTAAAAATTTAAAGGGCAGAAAAAGTATTTTTCTTGATCACCAAATTACTGAATGAAAATAATAGGTGGATGGTGAGGACGCAGAAGGGGTTTTTGCCCCTGAGCTGGACCCCTCTGGTGGAGGCTCCAGCACCTCTCCTCTTTGACTGCCACTTGTTCTCAAGCCTGGTGACCTTGTCCTTGCTGCTGTTTCTTCCAAAGTCTCCCCATTCCAGGGAGTTTTGGGTGCAGCACTGCAGAGAGAGAGCTGCAGAGTGGGCTTGGATGCTGCTGGGCTGCCAGGTCCCCTCCATGTCTGGAGGCAGGATAGGGGCACTGTCCTACAGCAGCTTAATGTTGGGCTTGGCTTGGCTACACACAGTAGCAATGTCTACATTAAAATATGTTAAATTATTTTACCGACTTTATAGAAAGGGTGTTACCCTCCTTGAGAGGGGCTTTTAGCATGATTCCTGCAGAGGTGTATTCCCTGTACTTTGCCACCTACGTGCACACCCCATGCCCTGGGCAGGTAGAATTGTGCTGAGTATCTCCACTTGTCCACCTTTGCTGCTTTGATTTCCTGCTGCTGTCTCTTCAGCCCCAGCAAAGGGCCAGAGCAGCCCCAGCCCAGGGCATCTGATAGGGAAGGCTGATTCATCATGGCTCCTCTAGTTACACTGGCAGAAATAATAGAATGAGGGAATTAATCACAATGGAGGAAACTCAGGCTGAAGGACCAAGCAACTCTTACTTCTATTTTCAGCTCAGTGCTATAGTGCACAGGCCTTTCTCCCACTTGTGCAGCCCAGAACTGCCCAGAACTCTTGCAGCCTGACTTTTCTTTTCCTTACACAAATCAGATGAAAAAAAATATTTTCTAATGGTTACAGGATGGCATTGTTTTCTTTCTTTGGGTCAAAGCTGTAGGGAAATAGGGCCACATGACTACCATGAGTTTGAAGGGTGGTCAGATGGCTACTAATAGCAAAAAGGCCCCCAGAACCATGAGCTTTGTCAGCCCTAGTCCCACAAGCTGTTACAATCTAAAAATGCTTTTGGGTCACCTGCATTAGATCCTTTTCTTAATCTTCATCATGTCTTCTTTCTGCTAATTTTACTTCGCCTGTCTGATGTAGGCTCTAAGATCTTCAGTGCAAAGAGAGCATCTTTTATCTCTGTAAAGTGTCATGCAAACTTAGGGTGGTATGTAAATATTTAATAATAATATTAGTGATGAAGATTAGAGTCCTGGAGGAATATGTCACCTTCCTTGCAGACACAGAACATATTGTGGTAATTTGGGTACTGTTTCATTTCCCTGCTCGCTCATTTTCTAGTTGCCTCTGTCATCATCTTGGCTAAGGCTATTGGGGCACACTACTCTTGACTGGGAATGACTTAATTTGAATTGGGCAAGTAAGTGCTTTTTCACCTGAGACTTTGAAACAAGTTCCCCTAAAATACAAGTTCCCTTTCTTTCTCATGTTAGAAAAATGGAAACCTGAGAGGGAAAATTGTCCAGAGGTGCTCAAAAAGAAGACATATGTGAGCTCTTGTGATGCTGGAGGTGACTGATCTGTGCTCCCGGACAGCAGTGAAGGGGCTCAAGCTGGGGCAGCACCAGAGGAAACAGGCTGCAGGGAGCTCCAAGCTGTCCCCAGCACTCTGCTCATCAACATTTCTTACTTCTTTTCAGTAGCCTAAATGATTTTAAAAATAGTTTGGCTCTATAACTAGATTCACTTTAGGAGGGTTTATACTGTACTTTACTTAAATCTTAAACTTTATAACGATCGTAGCCAATAGCAATTAATTTAAAATAATTAAGACAAATATACACATTAGATTGCTAGGCACTACATTTTTCTCATTCATTTATGACTTAAGTCATTCATTTATGACTTAATAGACTTCAGTGTATATGTTCAGCCTTTACTAATTGCACAGTTGACAATTCTTTATGACTTTGAGGAGTTCAACAATTTCTATCTTTACTGGCTGCATCCTCTTAGCATAATCATAGTCTTAATTTTGTTTAACTTATGCTAAAGCAAAATATGAATCTAAACCACAGGAGGGAAATAAAACACGTCATTGTACAGTTCACTACATTTTATAAAACCATTTTACAACATGATCCATCCACCCGTTCTGTTCAATGGAGTAAATGGGATCTAACCATGCTTTAAGGACTGCGCTCATCTTTAAACTGATTAGATTGTCTCCTTATTACAAAATGCAGGCATCTATACTAGGTCTAATGTCTAATTTTATATACAATTAAATAGGTAAGCCCCGTTGCCTCCAGCATAATCATTTAATCATTGTTATTTACCTTGAGGCTTTTTGGGTAGGATCAGAGACCCATTTCTCCCCTTGCCACGTGGTTTGGGGCAAGCTTCAGCAGGGAGGAGACCCTCATGGTCCTGGTTGCTGCATGGAAAATGGATGGAGATGTACAGAAGGGTCAAAGTCATGGCTCACGGCTGGAGATCAAGCAAGACTGAGCCTCATGCCTGGTGCTGGTTGGGCAGCTGGGATGGGGTGGGAAGGTGGAGACAGGGAGTGGTGTCAGTGGGGTCACTGGAGGGTCAGGGGCAGAGCGGTGCTGCAAGCTGTGCCCATTTCCCTCTGTGCCAGGTTTCGGGTACGTGTCCTCAGGACAGGACCCAGTCAAAGGCTGTGTGGATGGGGCAGCAAAGCAGGGTTGAGGGATGGGTCTGGTGGGGATGAGCACTTCAGGGAGTGCTGTGAGGAAGCAGCACTTCACCCACAGGCAGGAGCGTTCTCCTGCCCAGGGCACCTACATGGCGATGCATCTTCCCTGCTCTGCACCAGGAGCAGGGAAAGCAAACGGTGCTTCGACCAAAGGTTAATGCTTTAAAACCCCCTCAGGGCAGGGAGGAGGCAGCCGGGGCTGGCAGCAGCTCAGCAGCCGGGGCCGAGTGCCGGCCGGGAGCCCATTTGCTCATAGCAGCGCCTGGTTAAACCCGCACCTGCACATGGCTTTAACCAAGCGCGGGGCGCGACGCGAGCGAGGGGCTGCCTGTGGCAGGAGGGCTCTGCCCGGCCCCGCCATCAGGGGAGGAAGGCTGAGATCTGCACTGCAAAACAGGCTGCCTTCTCTAGTGCTTACTCTTCTTCTCTCTCTCTTTTTTTTTTTTTTTTTTTTTTTTTTTTTTTCTTTTTAAAATCGTGTTTAACACTTGTACAATTTGGTGAAATTACAAGCCCGCGAGGACAGAGGGAGAAGCCAGTCTGTTTAAAAAATAAAAAGAGGACATGATTACTTTGCTGAAGCTGTACTTTCTATTTTCTCTTCCAAAAGAGACAAAGGGAATAAATACTTAAAACCCAGTGGTGACGACAGTGAAGTAATCATGCAGTCGCTGGATACCTTTGTCTCAGAGAGGCATGTAGTCATTTTTACATGTCTGCCACTGGGTGTCAAACCTTTCTTTTCTTTCCCTTTCCATTTTGGATGGCCAAACTGATTATCTAAAATAGAAAATTAGCACACAATGGCTTTACTCTGTGATACCCCTTATGCAACTAATGGGCAAAGCTTGTTAATTGGTTGTAAATGCCAGCAGGTTGCCAAGATAATACTTCAGAAATAAGCGGGTATTCTGATAATTACAGCAATCTTCATCTATAAAAGCTTAAGTAGATGAAGTACTGGCTGGCTTAAAACCAAGATTTATCCTGCTGCACTCGCATTAAAAGAAAAAATAAGATGAAAACAATAATGTAGCAAAACAATTATATAGCAGGAAGCGTTGTAGGTTTTAGAGATTGTGAAAACTCAGAAAGTAAAACAGTGCTGTAATAACCAGTTATGGAAAAATAGGCCATTTACATTTGTGTATAATTAAATAGTAGGCTATGCAATTTCACTTTTTAAAGTAAACTGCCTTTTCCTTTTTTTATAGGGCAACGTAGCCATAATTGCTGCATTAAAGCTTTAATGAAAGAAAAAAGCAGCAGATCAAGATGACATGTAACATCCACATTTGTACTGTGGTGTTCTGCTTGTTTAGTAATGGGAAGCTACTGAGGAGATTAAAATTGCAGAATTCTTCTTAGTTTTTTTTTTTCCTGAAAATTGCTACAGGAAGATCATTCTAAATCTAAAATACATACAATTTATTTTTCTACCTTCAATCCACAAGGATTTAATAGCTTTCCTAAATCTCAGAGTGTCTGAAGAAATACTTTCTTGCAAAAAGGGAGATATCATTTCAGCTCATCAAAATTATCAAAAGTAAGCAGCTCAAACTTGAAGAGTAGAGGTCTCACCTCATGTTTTAGACGATTACTGCAAATGCTGAACACTGTTTTTTAACTCAGGGCTGCTTTTCAGCTTTCCTGTCAGAATGATCAACAGGTTGATATATAATCTTGTTATTTGTCATTTTGAGGTTTTTTTTTTTTTTTTTTTTAACATGTTACAAACAAATTGCAAAGTGCAGTAAAGCCAGGCTCAGCTGTGTTAAAGCTCCAAATTATGGGTGTGAGCTTTCAACCCAAAGTTTAGTCTATGATAGTGTAAAATAAGAGTTGATCTTGGGGCAGGAGAAAGCCTTTTTTTTTTTTTTCCTAGGGACCTTGGGTGCATCTCATAGAGTGCTTTTAATCATTGATGCCTCCTACGACCGAGGGCACATTTTGGCAAATTTTGGTGCATTTTGTTGGGAGTGCCTCAGAGACAGAGGAGTGCAGGGCAGTCCTGAGGGGCTGCTTTGCTCAGGCTTTGGGGGGAAAAGGCAATGTCAGACTGGGATACCCTTCCTGCTGGGGCTCTGGGGGTCTGTGTTGTTTGCTGACAGGTAACAAGGGTCTGTCCCTGGGTAGAGCTGCTCTGCTGCAACACTGGCCCTTCCCCTCCATGCAGAGGCATGGGGTCTGCACAGATCCCTTTCCTATGGGCTGAATGCACGTGCCTGGCATGGCAGACCACACTGGATTTTTACAGATGTGGAAAACATCTGTAAAACATCTCTGGATGTGACGCCCTCTGGTAGGGTCATCCTGGTGGGACACTGGTGGATGTGCTGGAAACAAGGCATACTGTGCCATGGAAAGTCAGATTTGAATGAGTCCATTTTCTCATGGTAGTCAGCTTTTCAGATATTTGATGGAGATGTCTTTCCTGTGTGTGGTCATGCAACATCAACTAGAAATTTTTCTCACACACAATCCATAAAAAAATAAAAGAGCCCAGTGCACCACTAGGGATAGCTTGCTATGCCGACAAACCTCTTAAATTTTGATAAACACGGAGGTGCACCTTGTCACCTAAACCCTCTGGGAAAGCAAAGTTTGAGAGCAGTGGGACTGCCAGGGGAGTGGGGTGTGTGAGGCCAGCCCCACTGCCTGCCAGCCCCAGGCCCTGCACATGTAATGGACTTTCCTAGTTAGTACATAATATATGGCACTTGGCCGAAGTGTGGCTGCAGGAACCAGTGGAGGAAGAAATAACTTGGAGAGATCCTTTAATGGATCTCTCTCCCTTGTCTTCTAGGAACAAAATAAATAAGAGACTTTTTCCAACCGGCATGTATTTCCATTTATGCTTTAAAAATTCATGAGCATAGGTTTCATATGATGGTGTAGTTACTATGGTAATTGTTTATTAATCTGGAGGAGCTTGGTAATTACCACAGTATGGTTTATATAACTCAAGCTCAGAGTTAAAGTACAGTTATGATTTCTTTGCACATCCATCTTTTAGACACTTTTTTCAACTTTTTTTTTTTTTTTTTTTTTAACAGAATATGCATTTTCCCCTCTCAGTTCTACTTTTATCCAAGTGCGTACATTTCTAGAAGTGTAGAGAGAGTGCAAAAATGACAGAGAAAATCTTGCTCGGAGTTGGCAGGCCAGGGCAGTCAGGAAAAAAATGTGCAGAGTTAAGCTGCATGTGGATATTTTTTTTATTTTAAAAAATGATGTCTTTCTCTTTTCCCTGGAGGATGGCTCATTTTTGGGAGGGCAGCAAGGGGCAGAGGAAAGAAGGTGGCAAAGTGGGGATGTTTCAGGAGCCCATGTGTCCAGCCTGAGACCATCCCCCCAGCTGAGCATGAGGCTGAGGGATGTGGGACTGTGAGGATGTGTGTGCATTGTCCTACAGCTCTGCTGTTGGTGTGTGGCAGAGGCACACAAGAAGAAAATGAAATGAGCTGGACTCAGGATGAATGGCTGGCTGGCTTTGGCATTTGGGGTTTTTTTTGGTGGTGTGTGTGGTTTTGCTAATGCAGAATGCAGGAGTGGTGAAGTACCTGCCAGGTACATCATGGCCCTTCAGAAACCCCTGCTGCCAGCTCTCTTCAGCCCTGACAGACTCCCAGGGGCATGTACTTGTCTTTTCTGGAGAAATTTCATGTAAAAAGTAAGTTTTTTCTTTTTTTTTTTTTTTTTTTTTTTTTTTTTTTGAGAAGCACCACTAATCCTATCACTGTAATGATGTATATTTCAGTAAATTTTTTTCTTTTATCAAAAGCTCTTTTCTCCTGAAGAGTGAAAAATTTTGCTCACTGTAAATTTCATTTCTGTGGTGATTCCAGTTGTGAGACAATGGCCACCAGTTCATTCTGGGGTGACCCCAAGCCAGGAGCAGCCCTGTTGGTGGGTGACCCCTTCCCGCCTGCCCCCGCTCTCTCCCACCGGCTTGCACGGCTGGCGGGCTGGAGAAACTCCCTGGTCGGCCTGGCTTCATTGCCGAGAGATTCACATTATTTATATGGAAAAAGCGCAGGATGCCATCTCCTCGCTCGCTCTGCCTGCATAAATTGTGCGTGTTTATTATTCATCGTAACACAGCACATTCTCTGTTTCTGTGTCACTTGTCACTAATCACTTATGCATCTGATGTGCGGATCCAGAGCAGGTTCTTAAGCATTCTTGGCTTCAAAACATAAGATATGCATGGGTAAGAGTTTATCCCACCCCCAAAATAACAACTTTGATACATTTTCAAAAGGGAAAGTGCATATGTTACAGTACTCAGGAGCAGCAATAACCAAACTAGCTGAGAAGTGACATGGACTTGGGTTATTTTCTTGTTGCTTTCTTTTTTTCTTTTTTCTTTTTTCTTTCTTTTTTTTTTTTTTTTTTGGTTTCTCTTTAGTATTTCATGAAAGTGTGTAAAAATCTTAACATTTGAATGCCACACGCTTCATTCTGCCTGCGAGATAAAGGACATTTCTCTAAAAGAAACATACGCTCCTTGTTCCTTGTTTTGATTCCCCGTACAGCTTGTCACAATGCATTTACATTTTGCCCATACATTTGGATTTGCAACCCGAGCTGTGCTTTTGAGGAAAGGATGCAAACTATTTTCTTTGACTTCTGGGTGTCAGTGTAGCAGGGCAGGTGCGGAGGGCGCAGGCTGCGCACACGCCTTGCAGCTTCCAGTGCGACCCACAGCCCCAGGCCACAGTGGCTCCTTCGTGAGGGGCTGCCTCCTGCATTGGCCACCAGCTGGGGAAGGGCTCTTTCCTGGAGCTGTTCTCCCCTGTTGCACCTCGCTCCCTTGCCAGCCTGCCTCCCAACCCACAGAAGCCAACTCCCAAACCTCAGTGGACAGCAGCACTGTGTCCACCCCACTTTTTCCCTGCATATTTCTTCCTCCTCTTGTAGACGCTGGGAAATGCCAGAAATTTCCCTTTCCTTGACTGGATCTGCTCTAGGGAGCACCGTGGAAATGCTGGCAACCCTGAAAACCCTGTGTTTCAGACAATGCCATGTTTTTCCCCTTCTCATGGCGCTGGATGAGCAGCACTAACAGTGTGAGGATGGGGATGGAGAGAGACCCCAACCAGCCTCAGTGGGTATAACAGTGGTGCAGAATCTTCTGGAGTTTGGGTACCACTGTGAATAATAGTCATTCATGTGCACAAATGCCACCTCTCAGGTTGAGAATGTGGAAAACATTCTTCCATTTTCTGGTAGTTGTCCTGATTGCTCTGTAACTCTGCAAACTCTGCAAACCAGTGCAGAGTCCACCCACAGGTCTTCTCATGAGCTCCTCCCTCAGACCCCTGAAAGAGATGATGGCTAAGCTGTATCTCTGCTACTCTGCAGCTCACCTGCACCATGCTAACCTGCAGTACAAAATCTGTGATAGTGGCCTGGCCTTGTGGGAGGGCAATGTGCAGGGCAGCTGCCAGCACAGTAGCCTGGGGTGACCTATATTTAATTTAATTTCCAGGAACCATAGAATGGTTTGGGTTGGAAGGGACCTTAAAGATCATCTAGTTCCAGCCTCTTTTTCTTTTCTTTTCACCAAGCATCTGCAAATCAAAAATTATGTACTATGGAAATACAGAAAATGTAATGAATCTGATCAAATTGTCTGACGTGAATGTTTACTTCTTCAAGGCTGCTGAAATGAAGCCTGCTTACTGACCTCTGCAGCTGGAAACACAGGGGTTTCATCCAAGGAGAGAGATAATTTGAATTGTTCCTTGTTCTCCTGATATCTGATGGGAACAATCTTACTAACGACTTCCAATTGCAAGTCCTCCTTGACTGTGCATTGAAGTCAGCCCTATGACAACACCAGAGAGGCAGCTTGAAATTAGGATACAGAAAACTGATGCCAAAAATATGTCAGCTTGGAAGGTCATTAAGAATTATCCATTTGTGCATGTTCACATGCCAACAGTACCTTAAGTGATTACCTTAGAGGAATGGATTTGTCTAATGAACATATGAATTCACAATATAAAATTGTGATTGATAAATCAAATAAGAATTTACAATTTACCAATGAGTCTAACTGGAATGGAGTTTCACTGGATGTGAATGTGAGAGGAGCTGTTGGTGTTCTTTGCTAAAAATGACTCTTGGTGGTATTTTTCCACTTTATGACACCACAGTTGTAGGTGACTGATCTAAAAACCAGCCTGCCTGTACCTCAGGCAGGGACACGTTGTTCCAAAGATCTTGGCTCATCATTTCCAGTAGCTATTTTTCAAACCTCTCCACCTACACCTTTATTGATCTTTTGGGTTTTTTTAAACTCAGCTAATAAATTAACCTAGACTGGTATTGGCAGACAAATGATGGCTTTTAACTTAATAGTTGGTAGAATCCTGGTTAAGTACTTTTCCATTTATGTGCTCAGATAAAAGCAGCTGATATTTAACTCTGCTTTTCTGCATGTTCATGGCTCAGGTGGGACTTCTGATTTTTGTTTCTGAAAGATAGATTACATTAGTATTTTACTGAGTTGTGGATTATACCTCCTTCACAAAGAGTTTTTAAAGTCTAGAGGAGCAAGATATTTAGGTTTTAAAAATATCTGGTACAGCTGATTTTTTTCTTTTCACTCTAAAGCTCTACCCTTGTAGTGGCTAAGATCAGTGCAATCCATACTTTTTTTTTTTTTTTAATTTTTTTTTTTTATAAGCCCTTATTGGCAGATATACTTCATTTGACATTTATAAACTCTTCAAGATTCCTTGCTGCATCTTCACCTTTTTTGGCTTGTGCCTTTTTGGGTTTGGGGCATTCCTAGTGAGTGCCAGCCCTACAAAATGCTGTTAAAGCTGCTGCAGTCTAGCTCTTGTCAAAATGCATGTTAAAGACCGGATAATAAGAAGGTACTAAAGGAGTTGTTACATTTCATTACTCTGTGTCAATAATGTCTTCTTATGTGCTAATGAAGCCAAGTTAGGTCATAAATGTCTTTGAAATATAAGATTATTGAGGGTTTCTTTGGTTTGATATAAAGGGATTACTTCAGCCTGTTGGATCTGTAGTGTCCTGAGTACCACTTCTTTTGCAAACTAAAAATTGCCACAGTAAAATCTACTGTTTAGTTGAGGTGGAAATTTTAAAGAATGCTTAATTTCAGTTTTGCTATTAAAATGGTTTGGGTAATCATGAAGTAACTAACATCAGTTACTAAAACCTGTACATAATTTGACATTTCATTTGGCAGAAATGGTGTTGATTTGGGGCTCTCCAGTGCATTCCTGGCTGTGGAGAGCTCCATGAGGGCATCCAAGACACACACACACGGTGAGCAGCATCTTTATTTGTTGGTAATATTACAGGATGCCCCAGGAAGCTCCTAGGTCCAGAGTCGTGGACCTCCCTTTTGTTTTCTTTTTTCCTATACCTAGCAGCTGTTGATTCGATTTTTTTGCACCGTTTTGTTTTTTTTTTTTTTTTTTTTTTTTTTTTTTTTTGGTTTGTTTTTTGTTTGTTTGTTTGTTTGTTTTTTCTGTCCCAGACCTGTGACACTTTCTGGGTAATTTATGACATGTAATTCTTAGTGAGAAAATGCCCTAAATGTAAAAATCATAGTAAGAACACGAAGGTAAAAAATTTTCTTGCTGCTATAACTGGAAAACAGTACACTAAGAATCAGTGTATACTTAAATGCTGTCTTAGTGCCTATGGACATTATGGGAAACACAGCAGCCAAGCTGCGTTGTACAGCAGGCTCTCCAGTGCGCAGGATTCCCGAGGGGAGGGAAGGGCAGGGGGAGCCCCCCAGAGCTGCCCTGTGACAGCCAGGAAAGGGCAAGGTTTGGAACGCACCGCTCGGTGTGAGCTCGGTGTGCTCCGAAGGAGCGCCCTGTGCCTGTGCGCGCTGGAGTGGCGCGGCTGCCTCGCACGGGAAGGGAGCGGCAGGCGCTGCACGGGCTGGTGCAGCCCTGCGCCCACAGCGGCCCGAAAGCTGCGCAGAGAAGCATGACACAAGCCTTGAAACATTTAGGGAGGGGGCATGTTATTTTAATATCCTTTTTTGTGCTTAATAGAAAAGGGGTTTGTGGTTAATTCTTTATTATCTCCAACAGCAGTTCTCGCTTCGGCTCCTCTTTCTTTAACTGCCAAGCTAGCATTTTCCTTTTTTATTGCTCCTTTCTTCGAGGTTTGCTTTGGAATAGTGCCAGTTATCATTTCCCATTAGGGCAAATATTGCATCAAACTCATGATTAGGGATTTGAGGGCTTGGGAATATCATTCTCCAACATTTGTCTTTCATTTTCTAAGTCTTTTTCTCTCTCTTTGTACACACACATACACGCGCATGCCTGCATATCTGTGGATACACATATGTATGTATATATTTATAGAGAAGAAGAAAGAGCGTGCTGCATGTGCCTGATTACACGGGTAGGTTTACATGTATGCATGTGTCTATTTGCATGTAAAGTTTGAATCTTGTCTCCTAGACAAAGGAAAAGGGAAGAGCTTTCTCCTTGTGTGCGATTTCAGAGGACTCGGAAGGTTAATAAAGGAGAAGAATAACAGATTTGTTTGTATGTTTTGGGTTAAATACTTCAGTTTTGCAGAGAAGGAAGGTGTTAACACACACTGTGAGTGTGGAGATGAAGCCACTGCTAGGGAGCTGCTATCAGTTTTACCGACCCTACAAAACTGGGGATCAACACTGCCTAATTTTTCAGTGTGCCTTTTATAGTACTTTTCCATTACCTTTACCTGTATGTATATATATATATATATATATATATATATATATATATATATAGTCACTTCAAGTCTAGCACATCCCTTGAATAAAGTAGAAAAAATATTACATTTCTAGAAATGAGCTATTCTGTTGTATGAACATATGCTGCACCATCTATATTGAAGAACTATATAGATACTTGGGCTCTGATTTGGACATCCTGAATTGTGTCCTGAATCATTAAAGGTGCCCATTTCTCTTGGTTAAATGTGACCTAAATGTCCTGAGGCAGACAAGAGACTGCTGGGCATGTGCACTGATTTAAGCTGCAAGGCGTCTGGGTTCTGGCTTAATCTACCTCTTCCCTTGCCTACCTCTCAACACTTATGCGCTTCTGAGATGTTCAAAAATCTTTCCAGCTGCCACCTATTTCTGATGCTGGCTCACAAAACCCAACACCCGCTTTAAGTACCTAATTTTAGGAGGATTTTTGCAGAATATATTTTTTTTTCTGGTAAAACTTTGCTTATGCCTGGCCTGGAGGAAGGCGTGTTACAGGTGGTTCGTCCCACCTGGTGCCCGTGTGGGTATGGGAATTGTGGTGATGCCTGGAGTCTGTGGTCCCCCTTCACTGCCCTCCTGACCCCCCTCCCAAAAAAGGGTTCCCGAGGGCCAGGCACCATCCTACTTCACACCCGGCAAATCACTTAACCTCTCAGCACGTCGGCTTTCACAGCTGTTAACACAGAGAATGGTTTTATTTCACCTCCTCTAGTAAAGAGCATTGCGGCTCTGATCGACCCGAGGCCAAGCATTATTTCCACTCACAGATAAGTTGGATTTTGGCAGCTGGTGAGAGGGAGGCAAGCACATTCATCTGGGTAAAATCCCCTGGCTGGAGAAATAGCCAACGGGAAAATTTTATAAGGCAGGCACAAAGCAATATCAGCAATATCCAGAGCAAATCTTGTATCAGAGTTGTCATTTTTGCTCTGACCTGGCAGTGGTCAGCTGGGAATTGGGGGGGTCTGTGGGGAGACTGCAGCAGGCGAGCACCAGAGCAGTGCTGGCCAGCTCAGCTGGGGTAGTGCTGACACTCACAGCACCCGACAGGTTCCTAAATCCAGGCAGCCAATTTGCCTCCAAAAATTTATTCTTCAAGGCTTGTTCCCATCTGCCAAAATAAAACATGTCATTTATAAAAAAACCCTGAAAATCTAACACTGACAGACAGGAGTGCATCATTGAGCTACAGCCCTCTGCTTTTACCTGAGCCAAGCACTGGAACTGTGTGGGGAGACAGCCCTGCCACCCACTTACTTTATTAACAGTCAGCTTTTAATTGTGCTTTTCCCTTTATTCAGAGTTCACCCTTTCTTTCTTTTTTTTTTCCAAAAAATACCGCACTTACTTCATTAAAATTTCTGCAAAAATGAGCCCAGGCAAAGTGACTCAGTCACTGTGCAGATTAAATACAATGTCACCTCTTTTCCTGCTCCTAGTACAATGGCTGTGAGTTAAAATCACTACAGTAGTTTTAGTAATTCATGCTGTAATCCACACTGATAAACTTGACTCTGTGTTTCTAGCTCTGCCCTGCTTCTTCTACCGTCCCTTCCTGAAAATGAAGTCATAATCCCCCCATGGGAAAGCTTCAAGTTGAGAAAAGGTACAGTAAACTCCCAGTTATTTTAGAACTCTTTAAGTGATTAAGGCTAATTATAATATTCTAAAAACACAGCTGCTAAAAAAAAAAGTTTTCAGCAACCACCAACTTATTATTTTGTCATCATCTTAGACATACTTATGACATATGGGAAAAATAAAAGATGAAATCTCCGTCCCCAAACTGCCCCCACAGCCACACAGTCCTGGAACAAGCAACATCTTCTGAAAGAAGGAGGCTCGGCCTGACTCCCTGCCAGTGTGCGCAGGGGCGGCTTCCAGCCCCGCGTTCACTTTCACAGCCTTGAAACTGAATCTTCTGTGGGGTTTGCAAAACATCAGCTGGGAAGACTGTGGCTAAATCAAGAGCAACCGCAGTTTGCCAGGGAACAAATATGCCAGCTTTGGCCATACCAATCTTCTATGCACTCCCGCTCGTGTTTTCATTTCTCACACACCACGGAAAATTGAAAAGTCATTGCTGGTATTGCCAGTGGGGCTGAATTATGGAGCCCCATAAACATTTTCACTCTGCCTCAGTAAAGTGCAGCAGCCTTCTCCCCGTGCCCACATTGTTGAGGCTACCTCAAAAATAAATCTGCCTACAAGAGGAAACCACAGTAGGTTTCCCAGAGGCGGATGGTGCCTTGGGTGGGGAAAAGATTTTATATCGCCAGTCTCTCCATATGCTGAGGCCAAAGTGAGTAAAGGAGCCCTTGGTGTGGTGTGGCACCCGGGAAGTTGGGCTGCAGTGGGTGAATGTTATTGTCAGCAGAGTTATTTATGCTGATGTGCTTAAAAAAAATCACCCTCTTCATTTTAAAACTACAGATCAAGCAGGATGGCTTCTAACTTATGATCAAGGTGGAGACTGCTGAGGAAACCAGAGATTCTCAAATGAAAAGTAGATGTTGCTTCAAACACTAACCAGAAGTTGTGGTTGCATGAGTGGCACAGCAGTGTCTGTGGTGGCTTGGTGGGGAGACCAGACTTTCTATGAGTAGGGTCTAACCATTCCCTTATTATAACTAAGCCATAAGCAGCTAAGGAATACAAGATTAACCTTTGTGCTGCAGCAGTGTACCAGTTATACATACTGCAATATCATTTATTTTAGTTATATGGGAGGCAGAGACCATGGCTGTGATGGTGTTTGTACAAAGCTCTGGTAAAAGAAACCATGCACACTGGGAGCACAACAGTGTGTTCCTAATTTCCTAATGTAAGCATCAACTATTCTGATATGATAGGAAAGAAGGCACACCAGCCACTAAAGAAACACTTCCACCTCTTTACAGAGAAATGTCATTGAAGGTTTAGAAAAATACTGGCCTATGTTTGTTCCAAACCTTCCAGATCTGCCTATGGCACATCTCATAGTGCTGGCATTGCTTGGCATTGCTGTCCCAGAGTGCTGGTTCTGCATAGGGGCTGACAAGTGCCAGTGCTGCAAGTGGCTCCCATGACGCCCCAAAATCCAGGACATGCCTGTACGTGCCTTTCTCCCAGCCAATCTCTCCTCCAGTGTCCTGTCATCATGGGCTGAACACTCACAAATAGAGCTGACAGTGCTTTTTGCACTCATTTTGCAAATCTCAGTGAGATTTGCAGCTCGAGTCTCAAGAAAAAAGGAAAATTTGGTTACCTGAGAGATGACACCCACCCTGTGCAAATTTTTGAGGTGTGAGTGTAATGGAAACATGAGTTCCTTTACATGGGTGTGTATGTACTAGGGGTACCTGGCCCAGCTCGTGCAATGCACAAAGCCTCTCTATGGTCTCCCAGTTACAGGAAACCATTCCCAAGGCCAGTTAGAAAATATCTGCAGGAGGATATGAAGCACAAACTGGGCTAGCAGCAGGATGAGTTACCTGCCTTTTCTGCCAACGTGTTTTCCCCCAGTTTTCCCCCCTACTTGCTATTCTTCAATCCTTTTTTTCCTGTGAAGCAGCTGGGACATCATGGACATGCACCAAGCTATAGTGTGTAAAACTTGGTGCCACAGCCATTCTTCCCGCTGGCCACCTGCGTGGAGCTGAAATCCCGCTGCATAGAGCACCAGGGGTAATTCCCTGGGGCGGGAAAGTGTCTAATCCCTCCTCTCTACTCTGTGATACCACTGGTTTCATAAAAATTGTGCAACAAAGTGGCTGTAGCAGCAGGATGGGATGGTGCCTCGCCTCAAAGTCACTCATGCTAGTGGAGGGGGTGTCCCTCACTCTGGAGCCCCTGGACAGGCCAGCAACAGTGACACACCGTCAGAATTGTTCTCATGGGCCCACAGGGCTGCAGATCTCACCAGCAGTCACCTTCTGGCTCACACCAGTGCAGGGGAAGGTGTGCTGGCTTTCTGCTCTTCATGAAAACACCTGTCTGCACTCAGGAAGTTTTCTCACCACTTCCTGTGAAAGGCTCGTCCAAACACCTTTACTGTCATCATAGCTTGTGTTAACTCAGTATAACACAGACCAGCTTAAGTTTATAGTGCTGTTTTTTATAGAGAAGCATTTATTTTTTGTATCAACTCTCATGGATGTTTTATCTGTTTTATATCCCATTGAATCCTCAGTGAAACTGCACTAGTTTACAATAATTTTATTACTTTATTAATTAAACGTTTTCCAACAAGCTAGCTATGGCATTTCTTATCATCAAGGGTTCCATTAGTTTTTAATGGTGTGAGACAAAATTACCATTTACCCACATGCAATTTAAGAAGCATCATTAACACCGAGAAAGCACCAGGTGGGATTTCTAATAGTTACTGTTTCTCATTTTTGTTTTTATTTAAAAGGAATAACTGGTTTTGAGGTTTTTGCTGCAAGGTTGCCAAATCCTCACTTTGTTTTTTATGTTCAAGATAATTTAAAATAATGTTCTTCTATCTCCTTAGGCTCTTCTCCACACTATTTCCCTTATCAGCACATCGCATGGTGTACGCAGTGTCTCGGTGCAGCCGGGTGAGTGTGTTGTCTGCACAGTAATCACCAAGAACAAAGACTCATCTGCACGGTCAGTGAGCAGGGCTGGGGGGCCGTGTGTGCACACGTGTGCCTGAGACACTGCTGGCTCTGCAGGGCTGTGGCAGGAGGGAGCTGAGCCAGTGCAAACCCCAAACCACAAGCAGCACCCACCTTGTGTGGCTCAGAGCCCACAGGCACTGGTCACTGGGTCCCACAGGAGCCAGCTAAGCACAGGAGGGAGGGAAGTGCTCCTTGGCCATGCTCATCCATGGCATCAGGAACCAGCACCCTCAGCACAGGAAGTGGCAACCTGCCTTTTTAAAGTTCTTGAGAAACTTTGACACAGTTTGATATTTTGATACTGGTGTTCCTTTCCAAAGACAAGAGAGACCCCACGATTGTAGTTAATATTTATCTTAAACAAAATGAGAAAAATTAAATGGCACCTTCATTGCTATACTCTATTCAATTATGCTGACTATTAACTAATTGCTGACTCAGTCCATTTGCATGATAATAAATGTCTATGTTTAAGGTCCTCCTTGGTTAATTTTCTAGGTTTAACGATATGGAATTGCTTGTCTTTTTTTCCCTGTGAACTCATTGCTTTTGCTTGATTCTGTGACCTCCCACTGCCCCACACGGATGTGGGTGTGCAAACCTGCCCCTGGCCATGGGGCATGCGGTGGGTCCGAGCTGGGGCCTTGCCGGCGAGATGGAGCGCAAGGGTCCAGATGGTGCACGATCCCATGAACCGCCGAGCGCGAAGCGCGCGGGAGGGTGTTAGGGATATTTAGTGGGATGTGTTTGACAAGGTGTTTCCTTATTTAAAGGGGAGGGGAGGAAAAGGCAGATGGTGTGGCTGTTTCTAATGACATTCCCTGGCTGGGTTTTTTAACAGCAGACATAAGAGGGGCATAAGCACCTGACGCGCCTGTCTGCTTGGCTGCTGGGAGGGAAGGGATGCTGACAAAACAGGTCCCACCGCCACCCCGCTACCTGTTCTGCTTATTTAATATGCCAGGGTGCCTGGTGAGGCTGATGGAAGAGTCTGTCCTGGGCAAAGGTCTCCAGAGACACTGGCGAAGTGTTTACCATGTTGCTGTGTCATATCACGGCCACACAGCCTGGTGGAAAACAAGCCCTTTCCAGAACTCCACCATCCCTGTTTTGCTTCCCTGCTCCCCTCTCCCTCCAGCCTTATCCAGTCTTACTTTCCTGCTGTCTGAGCTCTCTTTTTGCCCAGGTGGCTGTGCTGTCACTGCCAGCACTGTGCAGGTCTGTCCCACTGCAGGCTGGAGCTGCTGCCTGCCCAGTGGCCTCCTGGAAACACCTGGGGCAATGGTGGGAGAAGGGGGGCTACGAGTGGTGTTTTCCTCTTGGAGATTTTTAAGCACGTTACAATCAGAAATGGTCTGATTTTTTTTTTTTTTTTTTTTTTTTTTTAATTCTTAGGAGCTTCTATTAAAATAGAAACAAATGCTGGATTTCCTAAATGGGAAGATAATTGTTCCATGATGGAGAGCAAACAAATGTACGGGGATGTCCTCTGCTTTAAATGTACGCTGCACTGAACTCTTGGTCAGATAAATTTCTAATTAATTTGCTTGTGCAAGACATGGAACAAAAGCTCTGATTATGTATTAGAGCAAGAGGTGCAATAGTATCTTCCTGCACGCTTCCTCGTTATCTTATTTCTTGCCTGCAAAGGGACTCTGGGGCAGCCGTCCTGGGGGCGATGCCACTGCGAGTCCCAGTGAGAGTCACCAAAGAATCCTGACCCCGCTCAGCATGCCGGGGGGGGGACAGCTCCCGCCACCCCCTGCCAGCCGTGGCAGGAGCCCCACGCCTGGGCCGGCTGGGTGGGTTTGGAAGCGCTGCCAGGCGGGCAGGCGGGCAGCGCAGAGCTGCGACTGGCACTTTATGCTAATGGCTCAGCCATTATTTATTCCTTTGGAATTCATTACAATCGCATTATTTGCGATCGGCTCATTTAGTGTCGCGAATGCATCCGTAGGATTTTTTTATTGTGACCTAATTAATAATGAATGATTCTGTTGGGAAGCGGCGCCGTAGCAGGGCCGGTTCCGCGGGCGGCGCAGGAGTCGGAGCCGCTCGCTGCTCCGTGTGAGCAAAGCGCTGCTCAGCGCCTGCCCCGCGGGCAGAGGGGCCAAGGGCGCTGCGGCTCCTCACAGCTTCCCGGGGGCAGCAGCCTCAGCCCGGCCTCCCGTGCAGCTGCAGCTCCAGCTTGCTCTCTATTCAGAGTACGGTTTTTTGTTTGTTTTTTTTTTTTTTTTGGCGCAGCAGATCAGAGCTGACTCTCCTACCTAAACCAAAGTTGAGCACCGACCTTGTCTAAAGGAGGAAAAAATTTCAACAGAATTTTGGGAAAATTCTGTCTCAGTTTTCGTTGACCAGTAATTTATTTGGGTATTGTAAAACTGTACAGGAAGATCTTCACTGACAGAAAATCTTCGCTATTTTATTTGAAAGAAACATTTTCTTTGAACACAATACTTTAAAAAAAGCCCCCCAAACAAAACAAACAAACAAAAAACCCTTAACTTTTTTACATTAAATTTCCAGCAATATGAAAAAAGTAATTTTATTTTGAAAGCACTTGAAGTGGCATTGACTTCTGTATTTTTTTCCCCTCCCCAGGAACCCTGGCAATACCCAAAAAAATATACTCTCTTTTTTCCCAAGGAAGTTCTCACGCAATCTTTTGCCAAGTCCCACTTTTATGTGAACCCATGCCATCTATCAGCTCCAATTCACACTGACCCTGAGCAAATGTGGCACCTCAGCGTGGAAATGGTTCATCCTTCCCTACTCAACACCTCCTTGCTAAAAACGATTCTGTTCAGCAGCAGGGATGTCAGTTCACACTGATGTCTGGGCTAAATTCGTTCCTGGAGGAGCGGTGCAGGGAAGTCCCTGTCCCCTGCAAACCCTCAGCTGAGCAGATTGATCTGCACCATATTTTTTTTATTTTTTTATTTTCACAAAGTCACATAATTTCAAATCTCCCTGCGGAGCAACAAATTTTAAAAATATTAAAATATTAAAAATATTTGTGAAAGCCTATAAATAGTTATAATGATATAAATAATATTTGTGAATGCAAACCTACTCTTCTGTTTCCCACAAGCACAGCCTGGGGGGACTGTAAAAGGGCAGCTCTAGGTCCAGACTCATAGGAACATTTACTGGGAAGCAACAGCTTCTCCTTTCCTCCCACCCAGGGTACACCCACATCCCTTGCAGCATTCCTGGGGCTCATCTCCTCAAGAGTGGTGGGAGCTGGGCAGAGCCAAGCTGGTTGCTGCCAGCTTGGTTTGGGTTTTGCAGCAGGAGCTGTGCTGCTCCCAGCATCCTGGCAGGCAGCACCCAGACCCACCTGGCACAGAAAAACCCACCTGTGAGCTTCACACCTTAGACACAAGTACAGTAGACAACTTCATTTCAGATTTGTAAGGCTAAACCTTGGTCTTGTTTCATTTTGTTACAATGAATACCTACAATTCAGGTAATCAACCTGAACTAACAGCAAAAACTATCTAGCTGTGGACTAATTTACAGATGTAGCTAAAGTTGTGACTGCTATGAATTTTCCTTTATGTAGCCATTGTTGGCTACATTCTGAGAGAATGATTCTCTTGCTCATCCATTTATGAGTTTGAGATTGGCATAAAACCTTAAATCTTTATTAGCAGCAAGACAAACACATGAAGTACTCACTGACATCCAGTCATAGAATATCTCACAGAATATCTCACACTAATATTTCAGGACCAAATTTCCTAAAAAAAAAGGATTTTTTTTTTAGGAAAGCAAAGAAGGATTGTTAGAAATTTGGTTTTTGCTCATGGTATGACATTTTAAATAGCAAGGGGAAGGGCTCCTCACCCACTTCCTTTGCAAAACCTCCTGATAGTGCCATGCCACTGCCAGGTGGGAAGTCCTCCTGGGCAAGCAGGACCTCCTGCCTATGCTGGTGCCTGCTGCTGCAGGGCTGGATTCTTCCCACATATTGCTATTGGCTTTAGGTCCTTACAGAGCAAAAGTCCTTTTAGAACTACAAGTAAAAGCCCTTTGTGTCAGAAAGCACATAGTGCAAACTCCTAAGTTAGAACATGCCTGTGCAGCTTGCTGTGTTTGGCCATCCAATTCCTCTTCTCAGGTATAATCACTTAGGACAGTCCCACAGCAGCATTTTTATGTAGAAAATACAGGTGCACAGAAATTTTCAAGGAAAGAAAGAAATAACTGGAGGCCTGAATCTTTCCTTCAGTGCATGGGAAGGTGAAGAAAGTTGTTAGGGGCATCATTGTCCCACTAGTGCACACAAGAGCTGCCTATCCCCACCACAGAGGTGACAAAAAGCTGTGTGACAGCATCTCTCTCTCTCAGGGACATTACAAAACTAAAATGTGTGTAATAAGGTGCCTTCAAAGCCTCAGAAGGAAACCACCAACCACAGTCACTGTAGAGGCTTCTACCTCTCTGAGAACACAGTGTCAGAAGCTCAGGAGCTCCCCTTCAGCAGGGCCACCTGAAGGGCTGCACATCACCTGTCCCTTTGTTTTTCCTAAATAAACAGAAATAAGCTACTCTGGCTGGTGTGCAAAATCACATAACACACACACTTCCAGCAGACAAGTCAAGTGATGTCTTCTTTGTTGTGCATACATAGGTACACACATACCTCTCTCCACACCCTTTTCATTATTTTATTGGCAAGTACCTGGAGGTGGAGTGTGTGGGGTGTACATGTGTGTTTTGTTTGCTTATGTGATCACTGCAGAGAAATCCACATTAAACAGGGAATTGGAGACTGTGTTTCTCTAGCTGAAATCCAGCTTAATTTTAGAGCAAATACTGCTACCAAAAGCGCTGCCAGAGTCTGCATTGCACAACTCCAGACAGCATCTTTCACAAAACAATTATATTTTTTCTAGATGTAGTGAAAGCCTTGAAAAAAGTTTACTTGATGTCTAACCAAGCAATGCTGCATCTTCAAATTTGAAGGAGAGCTCAGAAAGTTAGTTTTTTATTATTCTTCATTTAAGTATTATTTTTTAATTGCAGCGTATTAAACATAAAATCTGGTACAATCTTTAAAAATAAATAGGACCTAACTATAAATGGGCCCTGTTGTGTTTTTATCTTTGACAAGCAAGTAATTGCTTCTCAAATTTATCAGTTTGTTTATGCAAAAACCATTTACCAAGCCTAGCTCAAAAGCATCAATTTCATCATTATCATCTTATTAATTTAGCCAAGCTATAACACAGCTGATTATTCCTGAGTAATATCCTCTGCAGCACATCATGTGTGGCAAAACCATCTGTACAGTACCTATTTAATAAATAAACCCTCGGCTAAATGTCTCTGTTTATTGAGAACTAATGTTTATAGAAAATATAATGGAACTCAATAAATAACTCAGCTTCATCAACCTGCATATGAATCAGTATGAAGAACGCTGACATCATCACCTTTCAAGTACCAGAGAAAGCAAAATTACCCAAAAGAGCTATAGAGTCAATATTAAGGCATTAAAACTGCAATGAAGGCATATTAATGCTTAAAACTTCATTGTTGGCAGTAGAATTGCCACCACGGACATATTTTATAACTCTAAGAATACTTAGGCTTTATGACTGTTTCTTTGTTGAGTGCTTTGCACTTAATGTAGTTTTCCACTTTAAATAAAAAAACAAAACCTCAAGATCTTAAAAAAAAAAAAAAAAAAAAGAAAAGAAAAAAAAAAGAAAAGAAAAGAAAATTGCTGATTCCAAGCATTCATTTTTAAAATAATGCAAACTGCTGATTCCAGTTGTTCATATAGAGGAAAAGACAAACTTATTTAACTCCATGCTTCCTGAGCTCCTGGCAGCAGGCACGGGGTGTGCCGAGATGAAGACTGCTCATCAACGCTGCACAAAGATTACAAGGCAGTCCATGCACAGCCTAAGACATTATTAATAGAATTCCTGGGTTTAGGGGAAAGGAAAATGAACCGAGTTGCGGCAGACATTGGGATACTTATTGATTGCTGGTTGTTCCTACAACAGCAGCTCTCACTCGTTTATTTGATTTGGTGCTTTACAACTGCTTCTCTGCCACAAATCAGGCATTTAAAACATATCTCTACACCATCAGCAAATTGTAACAGATTAATTTCTTACAGCTCCTTTCCTGGGGCCCTCTGAGAGCTATTTTTCTTTGTTTATATTTTGCTGTCTTTATTTCTGAGGAATATCACTCCGTGCATGCAATTTAAGCAAGGGCACTGCAAGGCTGCAGGCATGGGTGGACACCCAGTCAGCATCACCCTCTGCAGTCCCCCCCAGGTGCCTCCAACAGGTCCCAATTCCATAGGAGACAACTCTTTCCTTGATGAATGCCAAGTCCCACGACACTACCTCAGTAACACGGCAGCTCCAGCTTTTGTGAGGGATCAAGGACACACTGCACATCGTTACAACTCCTCGCAGCACTTCCCTTCCCTCAGGCAGGGCCACCCTCCCCGGGGTCCCTTCTGCTGGGAGAGAGTGGATCAGAGGGACCAAGTGTAAGGCACAGAAAACATATTTTATAATCCCCTCATTAGCACACACATGATGGGAAACACTCAAGGGTGTGAATATTTTTAACACTGTATGTGTTTACATAAAAAATGTGATTTACACAAATCTTCATTTGCTACGCTGTATAAACTTGCTGCATGGATTAGAACTGGTCCATCACGCCTTCCTGGGAGAGAGAAAAGGGACACAGAGGTCTGAAGACCCTGCTGCTTTGCTTCCTATGTCCAAAATGGCTTGAGAAAAAATAAGAAAAAGTGAATGTGCTTCTGAGTTGTGAAAAAAAGTTCATTTTCAATTCTTGGAACATTTTGACCTGATAACTAGAGAAACAAAGCAATAAGCAAAAAATCCCTAATGACTACAAATGGAAAAAATTGAGAGATTTTTCTCCAATAGGAGAAAATCTGAGGAGCCCCCTGCCATCTCTGTCAGCTTGCAGACTGCTGTGGCACCCTGAGGTCCAGCTGCCCCCCAGCATGGGGGCTTGGATTTGGGATGAATTCACCCCTCACACCCTGCAGGCATCAGGAACCAGTGGCTCATCCTGCTGCAGATGCCTCTGTCAATTGTCATTCAGAAAGGGTTTTTGGGGAGTAGTTGTTGGCCCCTCAGCCTGGGGGACTGCTGCTGGGCAGCAGAGACAAATCCCCACACACTGGCCACCTGCAGCCCCCAGGCCCACTTTTCTGAAAGACTCTCAGGCTGGCAAAGGGCAGGAGCATCACTGGTCGATCATCACCAGTCAGAGCTTCACCGGCTGGATCATGCTGATCTCTGCTAGTGACAAGGCTGATGGAAACAAGCTGGGTGTAATCCCACATTAAATCATCACGTCCGAGCATCTCAGGCACTCTGCAAGTGCCTCGAGTTTTTCCCATTCTCCTCAACTTATGTTGCACATATGCAGCTCTTGTTTGCCTTCCTGAATAAAATAGCAGATCCACAGCGCTTCGCCGCCTAATGAAACTGAACATATTTAGAACATATGTGAGCCCGCTCGTCGCGAAAAGAACCATTTGTGGTTAACGAAGAAAGTATTCATGGTTTTGCTGCTAATTGCAGGGCGGTCTGCGTTTTCTTTCTGAGGAAAGAAAAAGGTAGCACTGCAGTGGAAGCACACAATAGAAGCATGGCGCCTTTTTTTTTTTCTGAGTTTTGATGCCTTTGGATAAGCTAATGGATCCATGGGCAAGGGCATGGATGGGGGGAAAATATCATTGATAGTCTTTATGTGGTTGTACATCAGCTGAAAACCCATATGTTTCTTTTAATTATTACTCACACTGCACATGAAAAGCTGGGATATTTTCCTCGCTCAAAATTGATGGAGGTTTGCCATCTATTATAACAGGATCTGCAGAGCTGGAGACTGGCAGTTCCCAGCAACTCCCAGAGAGCAGCACTGCCTTCCACAGCCTCATTGTGACCAGCTCTGCCATGGCTCAGGGGCCAAGAGAGTTCTCCTCCTCTCCTGGCTTCCAAGATGCTATTTCTTGGCCTTTAAGGTTTGCTGGGAACTCAAACTGGGCATGAGAAACATCATGAATGCAACATATCAGGCAATTTACTGAAAGCATAATGCATTATTATTTATCACCAAGTTTCTACCTACCGCTCTGTGGCTGGCACCAAATCTCCACTAATTTTGGAGTACTGTATCAATACAAATTTTTCTAGCCATTATAATTTTTTTATTTTAATTAATTGAAGTATCTTATCATATCCTACCCTCAAAATTACTCCTGAAGCCTCTCTTTGCTTCTAAATATAAATAATGTTTTTTTTTTCCTTCAAAAAGAGAATTAAAATAGTGATTAATATTTCCTTCAGAAGTATAAACTGCTACATCTTCATATTATGAAATGTGAAGAAAATCTTTTGTCATTATTTTTACCAGATTCAGAAATTCATCATAATCTGTGGCTTGAGAATACATTAGTAAGTGAACAAACTGATACAGAATGATCACAGAACTGGCAAGTCCCAAATGAACTCTAAATTAGAAGCGTGTAAACCATCAATGCACTTGAAGGGACCAATAAGAGTTTTAGCAGGGAAAAATCAGGATCAAAATATGAGATAAATGCTGCAGGGCAGAATATACAATTTTAAAGGCTTATTCATATGTTATACAGAGAGCTGAGCTGATGTTACACAGTCAGTGCTAATGTATCTGCCTGAGTGGGAGGCTGACAATTTAATTCAGAGAAAGAATTTAGGTTTTGAATGAGTTTGCATGCGTGCAGAGAGTTGAAGCACTGAGGAAAATGAACGAATGTTTCAGAGGGCTAGCGTTTTAATACATGATTTTGGTGTCCCTGGCTGTTGGCAAGACTGGAGTTGCTGTAGAGGGGCACTTGTCACGTTCCTGCCTTCAAATGTCACGTTGTGACAGTTGTCCCTGAAAACGCAGGGCTGAAGGAGGAGATGGGGAAAGGACTCTGCTGAAAAATCGCAGTATTTGTTGTTCACAGCAATAGTGCGCTGCAAGCAGAAGGGTTCAAAGGCAGAAGTCACAGCAGGGCACAGGCAGACAGGACAGCAAATTGTCACCTTTTGAGCTTGTGCAGGCTGTCCATGCTCCCCACAGGGGACTCAGATATGGGTGCTGGCAGGCTGGGTCTCTGCACGAGGGAATGAAAGAAGAGGGGAACACTGCTTGTCTGAAGCCCAGGTCCTGCCTCCTTGCCAGGGCTTGGTGAGGGTCATGTGGCACACTGGGACCAAGACCAGCCTTGGGATGCAGGTGATAGCATTTCAGCTGCTTGTGTGAGACTTCTGCCAGAGCCATTGGATTTAAGGTAATGAGCACTTTCCTGAAAGGTGCCTTAACTGACAAACTCCTGGTGGCTGCAGGTGAATAAGCTGCACAATTCATGGGCAGGGACAGGAAAGGGAGCAACTGAGATACAAAATGCAGACAAGATATTAATTTTAGCCTCTAATATTTTATGAAGAGTAAAGTTTCCCTTTATAGCTGCCTGGCTGCTCTTAAAGAATACCCTAAAGGGATATATTCCTGATTACATCCTTCTGCCCCACTGCTCTGACAGTCTCACACTGGTCTACAGACCAAAACCAAATTAATATCAATGACTCAAAATAAAGTGCACTCTTTTGGGTGTTCATAAATAGTGATTTATAGTGCATTATCACTGAGACTATGAGTATGCCATGTAGAAACACCATGGCAAAGTACAGCCAGTGTAGAAAAAAGTTTAGGGCTTGGGCTGTAGTAACATCACCAACAGCACGCTGCTGGTGGGGAAAATCTGGCTGAGGGGAAAAACTGGGCTCTCCTTCACTTTTCAGAGGGACATGAAAACCAATATGCTTGTGCTTGGTACAATAACCTTACAGAAACTGAGAAAGAAGGTAAGGAGATCATTGGAGCTAGATAATTGTAAGGAAGCAAGACTAACACAGCAGCCTTCCTGCAGCTGAAGGTCCTGACCATCAGCGTGTCCTACCAGGCTCGCTCTCATCCCTGGCTCTTCCTCGCCCTGATCACTGACCAAGGCAGTAGGGAGCGCCGTGCCACCATCACAGCATGCACACCAAAATAGCCTCAGCAAGGCTGTTAAGAAACTAAATTACATCCTTGATGTCTGCTGACTTCCAGAGGGCTGGTTTTGTTTACAGGGTGGGTAAGAGCCAGTGGACTCAGCTCAGCAAGAATAGAAACCCCTCCATTACTGTGAGGCCGGACAACAGATGGCAGGAAGGTCACAGGCTGGGTTTGTAACCACAGGGCAGCCAGTGCTGACCTGGTCTTTGGGGATATACAGGCTTGGCCAGCAATTCCCTAATCACCCTGTCACAGGGGGCATTTTGTGTGCACTGCTCTCCACCACCTCACCGATGACACAGTGGCTCAGGGCACCCGGGGTGCAGGTGGCCCACAGGGTTGTCAGCATCGGCTTCCACCCACGCTCCAGCAGGCGAGAGACACTCGCAGGGAGCCTGAGAGGTCAGGGACCTGTCCCTCTGGGCTATTTCAGGTTGGTGATTGCAGGTTGTGGCTTTTACTCCCCTTAGCTGTTTGACTCAAATGTGGTCTGATGGTGAGAGCAGCCAAGGGTGAGGTTGCTCTGGGGTCAGGCTCATTTGCAGTGGTAAGAGCCACTGACGATGTCACTGGGAAGGTGAATGGTTATCTGCCACCTTGACATCAAACTGAATGGTGCTGCTCAGTGCTGCTTCTGCTGGGGCTGCCTGGATCAACATACCCCATCACTACTTTTTCCCTTTCCATAGCCACCTCCCAGCTGAGGCTCCTGGTTCACCCAAAGCTTGATTAATTCAGCTGGATCTCTCAGCCCTTATGTACCCTCCTGACCAAGGTGCTTCTAGCTACCAGCAGCAGTAATTATGAGTTCCTGAGTGCGTGACCCTTGCACTTCCTTTCAACCAACACCCTAACTTTGGCCATCCAGCTGTTCCAGTACCACATTCCACTCTGTCTACCCCAGCAAATTTCATGGGGACATTACCAAATTTGTGTCAAGGTAAATGCTAAAATACAGAAACAGTCTGGTCCCAAGAAGGATGCTTAAAAGCCAGGCAAAACCCTCTCTTGCCACAGACCCCTTTGAAGTGTATGAAGTAACTGTCTCTGCCAGCATAGATGTGAGGATTTACTGCCTCTGTGTGATGCTGCCCATTAGTTCTCACTCCCTGATTCCCCTCCTGCCTGCAGCATCACCATCACCAGGAAAACAGGGGCAATTATTTTGGGGCCACTCCAAAATTACCTTTAATTCTTAGTGCAATGTGCCTTCGCTTTTCTCCCTCTCCTCTCTGTTTTCTTTTTCTTTATTCTGGCAAAGAATTGTCATTTGTTTTATTTTCCTTTGCAAGGTCTACTGCAGCTTCAACAGGAGAAGCTTCCCTTGCCTTTTGCATGATGCTTCATAAAAGACAGTAGCTCTTGAATGTGGAGTGAGCCAGAGAGCATTATTTCTGAGGTACCTCAGTAATAATGCACACGCCATCCTCCACAAATAAGAAAATAATGTCATTGCCAGGTTAACTGTTGCCTGAGAAATACAGAAGCCCTATTTCTGGAGACAGCTGTTCTCTGTTTGATGAGGAGCACACAGGTTGCTGTGGCAAACCAAACTGAACTGCCAGGCTACAGCTTTGCTGGGGAGGTCCAACAGTGCAGAGGGCAGCCCTCATGCCTGGCTCCTGCTGGAGCAGAGGGTGCTGCCATCAGCTCCCTCATCCTGGCAGGTATCTGGGATGCCCAGGCTGTGACAGGGGTGCACAGCAGCCCAGCCCTCCAGGGTGCCTTGCAGCCCAGTGCTGCTGAGCTCCAGTAAAGGTGTTACATTCTGACCCACAATTACCCATTTAGGTTCTGGCCCACTGGCAAAACTGTTTTCCATGGAAAACAATAGGCTCCTCTGCTTGCCAAAAATAGAAACCACTCGTATTAAAAGGAGTGTAAATAAATAGAGATACCTTGAAACAGAAACACTGGAGGAAGGTAAATCTGAAATCTGCAACTCAGATGTCAGATCAGATTTTGAATAGTGAAGAATATAAACAAGTAGATGAGAAGACTGAGATTAATGAAAATCAATTAACTATGTAAGAAGGGCTTTTGCAATCTGAAAGACAAAACCAGGTGAGCAGACCCCTGCCAGGTGCTCTTGGCAGGGCAGCCTGGTAGGAACCAAGGGTGGTTGGGGCCAGATTCCTTTTCCCCTTCCCTTGGGACAGAGGAGCTGTGCCAGGTACCACACCAGGCATGCACCAGGCTCATGCCCTGCCCTGGGGTTCTGGGAGGGCTGCTGGCTCCCAGAGCATGTGGCAGACACCTGCCTGGGGGTTCTCCCTCCAGCCCCTCTTCCCTAGCACCAGCTGCTCACCAACACAACCAGCCCTTCTCCCAGCCTCAATCCCAGCTCACACCAGAGCAGCGCAGCTGCAGCCAGAGAGAAAGTAAGTGTCTCTCAATGCAGGAAGGTGGTTAAAAACATAATTTAAATCTCTCACCCTGCAGAGCCACCTCCTCTGCTCTGTGGCCCCTGGTGCTTTGGAGCGCTGCAAGGTGGCCTGGGGCTGCTCCCCATGCCAGGTCCCTGATGCAGCACGGGGGGCTTGCCTGGCCAGTGCAGCACAGCCGTGGGCTGATCCTGCTGGGATGTGGCACAGCGTGGCCACACCACACCCACCGGATGGGGCAAGAGCTGTGCTGTGCTGCAGTTGGGTTTCCCTCGTCCTGCAGCTATAATTAGATTTCTCAGCGTTAATATGTTGAATTAAACACCTACTTCTGGGAGGGGAGGAAAACAGCGGGTTGTATATTTTTTTCCTCTGCGAGTAAGCAATTTGCTGCATGCTGTAATTTGTCTGCATGCTGTCCCTTTTTTTGGGACACATGTAATTTTGCTTTGATGAATGACACACATTAGTGATAGCCCTCCTTGCCGGCCGGGCAAGTAGGCACTGACAGCCTGCGGGACGCTTACAAAGAAACTTTGTCAGCAACCACAGGAGCCACGGCCTTTCCAAGGAAAACAAGCTGGGAGAATGGGGTTACTGAGGGACTATGCTGATGGCAGGTCAGCAGTGATGCTCTGCAGATGAGGAAACCCAAAGGGGCTCAGCATCCCAGCAGGTCATGATTTTGATGGGATTTACCCCACAGCCCCTATTTTTATGTCAAAGACGAGGAATGGCAGCCGGGAGCTGCTAGGGCAGTGGAGCCTCAGCAGAGGCAGGCTTCTGAAGGGGAGGAGGCATCAGGGGGCAGAGTGATGCCAGCCAGAGGGGGCCAACCCCCTGGCAGGCGTCACTTTCTGCCAACGTGTGCCCCATAAGGGCTGCCATACGGGCAGCAGATAAAGCACTTGCCATATCCCTCCTAATAGGGGCCAGTGGATGGGTGGCAGGAGCCAGAAGCGGCGGTTTGCTGCACAGCCTGCCACTGAATTCATGACTCCCATCCAAGCACTGCAGAAGCGACTGGCAGTGGGGGAAAGACCTTATGGCATGCAACAATATTTGGAAAACAATTTTTCAAAAAACCTCAAGGTAGAGAAGACTAAACATCTGAGTTGTCTGTTAATAGGCTCTCTTAAACAATGAGCTCCAGCTCTTCTGACACCAGTGTGCTGCATGGGCTGGCCTTTCCTCAGTGAAACTGAGACCAGGGGCTTGGACACTGAAGCAGGAATCAAAGGCACAGAGCCCTCAGTACTGCTGGTAGAGTAGTGCTGCCTCTCTAGCTGTTCAAAATGATGAGAGGAAAGCATGTATTAGCTCTTAAGGGAGCTAAAGTATAAATGATGCAGAGGTGCTGCCTAAGCACCCGGTTCAGTGCACACCAGGAATTGAGGAGGGATTCCTGGACCTATGGAATGCTTTGCTTCCAAGCTCCCTGCAACCAGAGCACAATTTTGATCCCCTGACTGAAGGAAATAGGCTCTCCTTAAGTCCAACAAGAGACACAAGTATGCTTGCCAAGGGGAGATGATCATCTCTCAGTCACTCAGTTTTAAGGAGAGCTGGCTGTTCTCTCCTGTGCAAGGCATCTCCCCTCCCTCCCATGCAGGCTGCTGCCTCCTGAGAGCCTCTCACATCATGATTATCAGTGCTGGAGTGCACTTAACCTCTCCCAAACAAAGCCAGACTGGATCAAGATGGGCTCTTCAGCAAGGGTCACTTGTTCCCCAGTTCGTGCCACTGCCACCAAGCCACCAGGTAGCATGAGTTAGTGCATTGTGAATACACCACAGCCTTCACTTATTTGGTAAAATGAAAGATACTGAATCAAAGATCCCACAGTTCCTTGCACTGTCAATTTTGAAAAAGTGACTCTTACAAAGATAGAGGAAAAAAACATTTTAAAGTCAGAATCCAAAGTCGGTTAACAGGTTGTGAGAAAGTTTTGACATCTGAAGGCAGGACCTGACACAATTTGCTGAGAGGTTCCTGCTGCAGGGAGAGTCTGGAGGGCAGGTCAATCCTCCTGCCAGCACCTTTGTGAAAGTCCAACCTCTCACCATGGTCTCCCTTCCCTCTGATGTTGGGATAATAATTTTCAAAGCTGATAACTAGGCCTGTGCAAAGCCCTGTATGGCACGTGGGCTGCTCCCACAGCCAGGAATGGCCGGCTCAGATCCCACAAGACCACGGCTGGGCAGGAGGGTGGGCCAGCAGCCAGGGTGTGAGCAGGACACATATCCCACCCCAAAAACATGCTCTGCCATGTACAGATCTGTGATGATCTGTGCTGGGTAATCCAGCTGCTGGAGCAGTCAGGCCACAGACAGAGCATTTGGGCTGCAGAGCAGAGGGGGACTGCAAGAAGCAGGGAGTGCTGGAGACAAAACTCCACTGGACCAGCTGGATGCAGCCACCTGTGCATCACCACACTGAAAATAGGAGGGCACTGCCAGCACTGTGGGATTACAGGGCCCAGGGTCTCCAGAGCAATGGGTGGTTCAGGATGATAGAGTCTGCAGAGTTTCTAAAGCCCTCAGGGATCAGACCAGCTGTCCCAGGGGCAGGGGGCAGTGCGGACATTGCAGGGGTACAGTGCCAGGGCCCACAGGAACAGGAAACCTGGGCTGCATATAAACAAATCCCATTCAGCTTGAGGGTAAATGCAAGCTGAAAAACATCTGGGGAAAACTAACACAAAACACATATGGTTTTTCTTTGCCCAAGTGATCGGGAGGACACGATCATTCCTACAAATGGTTGTCTGTGTAGGGACTTGTGCCCTTGCCTGGCTGCTGCAGCCTGGGAATAGGGAGCAGCCACCACTGAGAAGCTCACAGGAGACCCCACATGGCAGATATGTGCCCCAAAACATGCTGGCTATACACCTGGCTATAAGTAGGGAAACAGAAATCAGGAAGGGGGTGGCCTAAAATGACAGAAGTGTTGCTGGGGACACCACAGCAGCAGCTCTGGGGGTCAGAGAAGCCCTTGCAGTTGTGAGCACTTTGGGGCAGAATAGAAATACTGCTGTGATTTCTCAGCAGTGTCCTTGCAGCATACAGAAACAAGGGGAAGGGGCTCCTCATACAAGACTCGGGCATTGAAAGAAGAGAGGGCTGATGACCCAAAGTGTTTACAATCCCAACAACGACATATAAAACTGCTAGTATTCAACAAATCTGGTTGATATCATTCCTTCCCCCTCAGGCAAGAAGGAAACCAGCTCTTTAAGACAGGACGCCTTTATGCAGCCAAACATAACACCCGTTCTTGTGCAAAGCTTTGCAGGAAAAGATTAAAACATCCTGTTGTTTCCCAAGCCTGCTCCAAGCCCCCTCCCTGAACAGCCACACTGTGCCCCACCAGTACTGGGCAGTGTGCTTGGAGCTCCTGGTGGGGATCTGGGGATGAGGGGAAGGGAGAAGCAGGAGACCCCTCAGTGTTCCCATAAACTCAGCTCAGTGAGGGTGGGTCTGAGTGGTCTGCAGGCTGCACAGAGCAGCCTGGCACTCCATGGGCTGCCTGGCCTCACAGCACAGAAGTGAAGGCCCATTTTTGATATCAGATACACACAGAATTTCTTCTCCAGTAGGAAGAGAAGATGACAGTAGTGTCAGCCAAAAGCTGTGCTTAGATGTTCCCTAGGTGGCATGGCAGTGGCATGAACATGTCAGTTACCCCAGCACTCTCCCAGGCTCATCATTTCCCAGCCAAGCTCAGCCTGTGATTTTGTCCTTCTCTCTTGTTCACACATGGGTGCCTCACCAAAGCACTTCTTGGATCCTTCTGCGTAAAAGTTCTAATTTTAAAATATTTCAATATCCACTCTGGAAAATCCCATTTGCACCATTAAAAATGTGCTGGAACTCAGTAAGTTTATGTTTTTCTCAGCCCACTGTGCAAAAGACCTGTAGTATGAGATGAGCTGAGGGCAAGAACTTTAATTGGCTGAAATTGAACAAAAGCTGTAGGAGTCAATCTGACTAGAAATGTGACCGGATCTGGTAAGGTGCCAATGTTTATTTGCTTCAATTTCTTCATATCACCAGTCTCTCTGAGTAAAACCTGGTCCTTGCTGCACCCAAGGACAGAAGTGCCAGAGGACTGTCATGGTGTGGGGGTGGCACTGGGCCAGTGGCACAGAGCTGTGCTCAGGCAATGGGCTGCACTGATGGCATCAGACTGCAGGAGGAACCAACTGCAAGGACAACAGGCAAATCCCACACATTTTTCTCCACCTCTTTGGATAAAAGGGTTGGGATGGAAAGAGAAGACACCAGCTGGTGGGGGGGGGTGTCCTGCTTTGCTGGGCTCGTGCCCAGCACTTGGCTCCTCTGTTGGGGCACTGGTGCCCAGTGGGCAGGAGCAGGGGCTGCCTCTTTCTTTCTCACTTGCCCACAGTTTGGCAATGCAGGTTGCCAGAAACATGCCAAGGTGCTCTGTGCCTCCTGCCTTCTGCAGCACAGGGGAAAGTAATTTACCTTAGCATTGCCAAGATTTGGATATTTACCGCCAGCCTGGCTGGCTGGTTTCCTCCAAGCATGGAGCCAGAGGGATAGCAGCCTGTAGGGCATTGTGGTCAGCTTTTGTGAATGGCAAGAAATGCTTCAAGACAATGGAAATAAAAGCATTGTGGTAGCACTGGATGAGAAAGCTGGAGAAGCCCCACATTGTTCCTGAGTCCCTAAAACATCTCCTTGGATAACACGATCGTATTTGAGAACAAGAAATAGAGGGCAAAGATTATTTTGAAGTGTGAAATTAACAGACTCTTCACCTCCTATCTGGGGAAAACTTTCAAGGCTTCCAAGGATAAAGAAAAGGACCCAAGGACCTGAGCCACCTGTGATCTGCAGATGCCACCGCTCTACCGATGCTGGAGACCTTGAAGCAAATAAGTAGGGACTCAACAACACCATCAAGGGACAGGGATGAAGAATTCTTTTACAAAATACTGAGGTGCCATTGATTGCCAAGACAATGCCTGAAAAAGCTTCACGGCAGGTGGGAAATAATCGAGAGGCGCTGAGGGGTCTGCCCCTCCCAGCTCCATAGGACTGGAGAGGGGCCAGGGGCTTTCCTACAGCTTTTGCCCTTGGACACATCATCAGGGAGCTGGGGACAAGTAAAAAAATGGAGCACAGACACCAGCCATGCACAGTGTACAGCGACTACTCACCATCCTTGCAGCAGAGAGGGAGGAGAGTGGCTGAAAAATTGAAAGGAGAAAGACAGCTTCAAGACTGTTCAAGAGCTCATCAGGGAGACTGGATAGATCATATATTGCTTGTGAATCTGCAGAGTTTAAACCTGTAGAAAAATATCTGGGAGATCCACAATTAATCCTTGTGTCTTGAAAGTGTCTTGAAAGTGTCTTGAAAGGAGAACAAAGATGTATCAGTATGGCCACTTGAGAAATAAAGGTATATGTTTCAAGAGAAAGGAGGAAGGAGGCATCAAAAAGCGATTGATAGATTTTTAAAGTTTGACAGAATTAGCATCCCTAAAGGCTGGCAGATATGTACACAGCCAATGTTAAAATAATTCAGCTTTTTTATGACTAGTTTGTTGGTGGTGTTTAAATATCCTCCTGGCACTGGTTCTTCATCCTAACAAGTTGTCTCAGAGATGTTTGTGAGTCCCCAGGTCCGCAGACACCGTCCTGATGCCCCCAGCTCGTACTTAGGCTGGTACACAGATACCCTAAACCTGTGTGCAGGGAGGAGACCCAAGTGTGTGACTGCAGCCAGCCCCTGCTCCTCTGCCTGGGAGCAAGAGCTGTGTGAGATTGCATCTCCATGCACTGAAAACTTGCTGTATTTTTTTAAAAATCAGAAACTTCTGAAGTGAGTTTACTGAAACAAAACAGAGATATTAATCTAGACAGATAACCAAAGCTCCTCCTGCCTTTTCTGCCCCTGCAGCCTGACTTCACCTGTGGGTGCCCACACTGAACTCTTCCAAGACTCTGAAGCTTACCATCGCTGACCATGATACATATCATTCCTAGCACTCCCAGGCTTTGGGATGTCAAAGATGCTAATTTGCCCCTAAATCCATTCCCACTGATCCCAACAGGATCACAAAGTCCCAGCAGGCCTTCAGCTAGGCATTGTTCAACAGTGCCATTGCAACAGCCTCCAGAATACAACAGCTCATTGCCAAATGCTTTCAGATAGGACTCAGGTATTTAGGGAGATACTCAAATCTAACCAGAATTGGTATCAGCAACTCAGCAGGTATCACTGGATTAACCTTTCCCTACATTATATTTGGCTCTTGTACACACTCTGCAAATGGGAAAAGCCTCGAGGGACACATACATTGCCACAAATCATGATGCTGAGCTTGCTGGTACGTGCGGTGAGGCTGAGAGGAAGATGAAGTGATAGAACACAAAAATAAAATAAAACAAAATGAAAATGAAGATGCTTATTTCTATTGCCCTATGCATTCTGGGATATTTTATTTTTCTTCATGAAATAAAAATGACTTGAAATAAAAGAAGTGAAACAGCAGCTCAGTGCTGTTCTGGCTGTTACAAGACATGGCCTCACAGCAGGAAGCTGAGCACAGTTTGGGGCCTCGAGGTGCTGGCTGACAGCTCCTCCTGCTGTGCAGCACAGTGTGCCTTCTGTCTTGCCTGGTGTAGGCAATATGGGCAATTTCATGCCATCCCACTGTTTGTCCACTCCAGAAGTGTCCACAGGAATGGCCCTGAATCCTGCCTCCATCAGATCCTGGCGTTTGCATGTGCTGGTTTTCCATGTGCTCACTAAAAGGGATGTGCAGTCCTGGGTCACACAGCATCCATATGGATACAGACATAAACTATGGGAGCTGCTACATTTGAACCCTTAGAATCCTGTTTTTAGAATCCACTGAGTCCCCTGTATGTGGGATTCCAGCTGGGGCGAAACAGCTGAAAAAACAGAAGTCCTGCAGTGGAGTGAAAATCAATCCTGGGAGGTCATCTAGGATCAGTGCAGAAACTTTTTTATTGGGAGTGAACAGCACAAGAGGTAAAGCTGTGTCTGAGAGGACAATGCAATGGGGCACTAGCCAAAAGCTTGCACTTTTTAGACAAATAGAAACAGAGCAGAATCTAAAGCCCTGAAGTCAGTGGAAAGAGTCCTTCTAATTCCAGTGGTCTAGGAACCAGGCACATGTGGATTTGGCTGAAAAAATGTTTCATTTCATAGTGCTGTATAATAGAGTCTCTCACAGTAAACCCTTGATGGTTTATGGGACAATGGCATCTCAGCTTAAGAAAAGGAGCACAAATATCACCATCAAGAGTGGCTTTGACAGACACAATTTCTCTAAACTAATTAGACAAAGAAGAAATGTGGGAGAATGACAGCTGCTTCTTAAGATAATAGGAAACCTGTCTCTTTAAATGTGCTGGGGTTTTTCAACGCAGACCAGGCAGGACTGTAATCAGAGCAGCGGGTCAAATTTAGGTTCAGTACAGTATAATTCCATTGCAGGGACCATCCAAGAATACTTTGGCAAGCTCAAATACATTTAAATTGCCTTGGCTAGTGGCTTGCAAAATGGCTGTGGAAAGTCAAGATAATTAGAGCATTGTGGAGAGGAGAGACAGTAAAATAAAGGGTAGAAGTCAAAAAAAGACAAGCCAATAATAAAAAAAAAGGGTTAGAGACATGAAAGTTTTAGAATGGAACAATTGAAGGAGAAGGGCATAGCCAGCATATTGGAGTCATGTCATTTCTACAGCAGGAAAAGGAGACACACACCAAGGAAAAGAAAGACCAACCTCCCAACAATTTGAGATTAATAAATGAATTTAAAAATGCTGAGAAAGACACAGCCAGAAATTACATGGGGTTTCTAAATGAACTTAAGTTAAAAATCAGAGAGAAAGCATGAGAGAAGAGAATAAATACTTTTGGAAGTAACACTTTGAGTTGATCCCTGCCTGTTCTGGCCTGACAGGTAATAAAAATATCCTTTATATAAAATGAGAAGCCTTTCACTGAAACAGAAGCACTTTAGTCAAGTTAGCAGTCTGAGCCCCATTCAGCACCTGAGCCCAGGTGCTTGAACCTGTGCCCAAACTCATGCATGGCACAGACCATCAATCCCTACAATTACACACTTAGGAGCCCTGTTTAGTATCAAATCCCTTCTTAGGTGAAACCTGAGATGACTATACAATGTAAAACACCCAAGCCAACAGGAATTTTGCCAGCAACTACAATGGGATGGGTTTTGCAGGCATCTATTTTACAAAAGGCAGGTGCTGCACTAAAGCCGGTGAGGTGAAAGGACTTTCCCAGTGCTCCCTATCTCCAGTGCTGTTCGTCCTCCCATAGGAAAGCAGCACACCAGCACTGGACTTGTGCACAGAGAATGTGCTCTCAGCTCTGCCTTTTACATTGTAGTTCCCCAATCCTGATTTCTACTTGCTATTCGTTTTGTGTTTGAATGTCCAACAAAATGTATTTGCATAAGAGTGTGGGTCTACACAAACACCGTAAGAGCTGTTTCTCTCCCACACAAACAAAATTACGCTTCTACATATTACTTACACATGTATACATAATTTTATGTATACTTACTATAAACACAGAGATGTATATATAACTGTCCTTGTGCAGGTCTGTTTTCCACCGAGGAAACAAGTTTTATACCAAATGAGTAACAGTATCACCCATGTTGTTGTGATCAGTTATGAAGGCAGGCAGGATAAAGTGTTTTTGAGCCCCTGACTCCAGCCCAGCTCTGCCAGGCAATGGTGGCAGCTGGGGCAGTGGGAGCAGGCAGTGCTTTCAACACACCCTGTGTGCCCCAGCCCTGAGCAGCTACTGCAGTGGGGGGTGTCAGTGTGTTCCTCCTCATGCCATCTTTCCTGGTGATTTGCACCACTGTCACAATTATTTACTACTGCTAACCTTCACAGTAAAAAACAAGAGGATTTCCAAAGAAACGGCAAGTCAGGACAGACTGTGTTCACCTCCAATTGGGACAGTCAGAGCACACTGCTGCAGGTAGGGACCTCTCACAACTCAGGATATGAGAAAGCTGCTCATTTGCAGAGGTTCACTTTTATTTCAAAATTTACATTACAAAATTCCCTTCACTTTCCTCTAACTCAAGTGGCTTTTTGCCACAGGAAGAGCAGGCTGCAAAACCAGACAGGCTGATGGTCCATCCAGCTTAGATTTCTCTTTTTCTCTGGCCTTACTCTGGTTATTTGCTCAAAGAGGAGACCATCAAAGCAAAGAATTCCCCAGAAGAACACAATCTGTTCAGTGGCACAACACAGCTAGCCTGAACTGTGAAAATCATCACCAAAGAAAGCACTAACCACAGCCACTTTCATTAAATATTCTCTGAATATGGATGGAAAACTCATGGGCCACAGCCCTGTGCTGGGACACAAGCTTGTAAAGGAGATAAGACTTCCTGGAGAAGCATGTTTGGGGCTGCAGTGGAGTAAAGCTCAAATGGGTTGGGGTGAGGGGTGCAGAGGTTCTGCACAGCCCCACTGTCAGCCTCCCCTGCCCAGCCATTACAGAATGATCTCTGCCAAATGGGCAGCATACCCACAGCTGCAGCAGCCCCAGCTCAGGCTGTCCTGTGGCTGCCTCATCTCACAGGCTGTGACAGACACAGGAACACGGAAAAATGTTTCTCACTTCCAACCACGACGTGGCTATAGCCCATCTTGAAAGCTTAACACGTTAGCAGGGAGCATGATGAAAATTTCATCAGGCAGCTGTTTCCTGTGGTCCTTGTGGGGACTTGTCCCAGTCCTGCAGCCTCCCTCTGCCGTGCAGGCAGGCTTGAGGTCCTGTGACGAATCATTTTAATGTGCAACATGGAAAAAATATTACCTGGAAATGCCTGGACGTGCAACTCCTGATGCAAGGAGCATCAGCCCCGCTCCCTTTCATCTTCATAGATGTGCTTCATTATTAACTTTTCATGTGACAACTGTTTGTGCATTAAGAGTGCTTCACAAAACATAAATATTGGAAGTGAGGACTTCTAACAGCCTGTATTAGTGGGTCCAGCCTTTTAAATGATGGTGACTGAGAAAGTGGAACACAAGTCAGAGAGGTCTGCTCTGACTATCCTACCCTTGTTTTCTATCCTTCAATTAAACTATTGCTTTTAGCTATTCGTTTTTATCAGTATTATATAAAACTAGGACAGAGTAAATGAAAATTTATAATTTATAAACAATCTGGGGGAAAAAAATGTTACTGAATTATTTATGGCACTTTTGAAATATGTGTTTGTTACTTGTACAAAAATTAGTTGTTAGGTCTTAATCACAGCAGTGCCACAAATATGCTGGAAATTAGGACTTATAAACCTGCTTGTTTGGAAAGAAAAAAGTCCTGTAATTCTACCTACAATTGAAAAACCCAAACCAAACTGATTCTGAATGGTCTAGTCAAACAAGTGCCAATTATTGAATAATTCTCTGACCTAAACAGAAAGTTATTGTATATGGAAAGATTTTTTTTTTTTTTTTCAGAGAGTGCTTTATACCAGATGCCCTTTTAAATTGTTTTGAATTCTCTGTAGGCAGTAGATAACTAAACCTACAGAATGTAGTAATGGCAAAAAGGAAGCAATCAAGTTGGCCACTTCTAGTTAAGAGTCATGGAAAAGGCATCTGTTCTATATGAATTGCAGACTATAGGAACTTTGACAGGTCATAGACCAGACTTAATTTATTAAACTAAGTTTCTAATATAAACAGTAATTCGTTTCAGGCACTGACACTGAAGGTCTGGATTATGTGAATAAAATATAGAGACCTCCACTGGCCTCCTGAAAAAAAGGTAGTTTTGCTGCATAGGAGGAAAATAACCAAGTGTGCCTTAGCAGCAGGCATCAGTGCTGAGGCCATGCCCTGCATGTACCAAGGCACAGGGTGCAACTCTCCCTGCACCCCTGGCAAGGCACAGGCAGGGCTGGCAGCATGTCCAGCTGGCATTCCTGCCCACCTTCTGCCACCTGGGCACAGAGCATCCTTGAGATCAAGGATGGCAGTTGTCAGATGTCTTAGCAAGCTTGAAATCTTCAGAGAGAAGTTAATTTGCAAACAAAACAATGACTAATAGGATGGATGTTGGGAAAGAAAACATTGAAGTAGGAATGCCTTGATTCTGCATGCCTGCTGCTTTTCCAGAAAGGCTGTTACCCCAGACTGTGCCAGGGCATGGGCTTGTTGGGCACCCACACACACCCAGCCAACCTAGCCAGGCAGGATAGGGGCAGGGGACATGATGATGACTGGTGTCTACTACATACATGCATATATGCATACAAAAATAACTTCTCAATGGCAGGTCTGCTGATGCAGAAAAACAGATACTGCTATGAAGTACCCTAACAAAATTATATACTTAAACCATGACTTATGGGAGACCATAACTTTGTGTGCCCCATCTCCACCCAGGTCTGAGAGTAGCATGGATCAGGGGATCTCAGACCATGATGTCAGCAAATGTTTATCTTCAAACACTTCAGTAATTCAGGTGAATGCAGGAGGACAATTTCACTGCTTAAAATTAGGCAGGTACCGAAACAATTTTCTGAATTAAGTTTACATTCATCTCAAGTTTCAAGCACTGGCTTTGCTGTAGCTTTGACCAAAAGTTTGGTCATAACTCAGAAATCACACACAACTATTTCCTTATGTCATCAGCCCTCAGCAAAGATCAAGTATGGAAAACCTCAGTTAGGGTTTTTCTGCTGCCAAAAAGGTTATGGATATGAGCAATGAGATGAAAGTGTTTTACGTTGGTGCTGACCAGACCACTGCTGTTGGTGAGAATAACACACTAAAGTTTCTGATAGCCAGAGTGTGAAAGCAGCTGCCCAGCCTCCTCTCCAAAAGCTGAAGGCAAGCTCCCTGTTGCCCCACACTCCAGCAGGAAGCAAGAGGGGTGGCTTTTATGCAGCACTTTGCTCAGGCTGAACCCGCTGTGTTGCCAACCCCAGCTAATTGTTTGATTCCTCATCTCATTTGCCTGAGAATGACTGAGAATGTGAGACAGCGTAGGGTCTATAAAATCATTAATTGAATTACTAGTGTGGAATAAGTAGTGCATCAATTTGAATTCACCATCATCCCCCTCCTCTCCTCCCCCGTGTTTTAGAGACCAATCCTACTGTTGATATGTGCACAGCTTCAGAAGGAGGCTCAATAAATAGATGTGCTATTCTAGCTAAACAAATTTATTTTTCCAGCTGTTCTACTGAATTAGTAAATTGTAATGTTGACTTCAGACTATCTTCCCCATAAAATATATGCTGGCCTGTATATTTTACTGACACTTCTTTTGTGACACCTCGTTAAGGGCTGATCCAATCTGTATACCATTCTTTTGAAATTATGCTTTGACCCAAATGAGCTTTGGACCAGAATGTAATACTGATTCAGTACCTATATTATATTTTATTGTCAAATCATTTGCAAGATTTTTGTGTGCTCTCTCCCCTTACGTGGTTTTTAAAGAGATTTTAGGACAATAATTACAGGTACAAGTGGGCTTGGAGTTTTGTACCAAATGTGCTGTCTGAGCACATGTGGTTTCAGTGGCACATATTGATGACTGCTTGTCTGGGAAACAATCAGAATTTTTGCCCAGTCTTTATATGAACAATTCTGTTCAGCCTGCCTCTGTGTCCAAATGGACTCAAAAGCTTTTTTAAGGTTTGATTTGCTATAGTTTGGCAGTTTGGCATCTTCCATTTCATTTACACTAAGGCATAGTAAGCCACAGAGTCACCAGGTCCCAACAGCAGCATAGCAGCATTTTGATTCCAATGTAAATGTAAATTAATTCTGGGCTACAGTTCAAATTTACCATGTTTCAAGCCAACACACATTTCAGCTGGCAACAACCAGGTGAAGCTGAGCCTGGTGGCCTTTGCCCCACAGCTCTGTGCGGGGCAGCACGCAGTCAGGCACTACGATTTTGGGGCTCCCGGGTGGCTTTGTGGAACAATTCCAGCAGGATAAGTGCACAGATACCCTGTCTCCAGCATTTACCAACATTGATCAGAGCCTGGCAGGTTTGCCATCACAGGTGCAGGACAACCCCCATGTTATGGAGATGTGTTGGCTTTGGCAAACCATGAGCTTCCTATGAAAAGTGGGCTTGTGGGGTGCTGCTGGGTAGCTCTATTCCAGACAGCCAGAATCAGGACCACTTTTCACAGAATCACAGAAATAATCTGAGTTAGAAGCAGCCCTCAAGGATCATCACTCCAACTGCTGGCCCTGCACAGCACCATGCCCAAGAGTCACAACATGTGCCTGAGAGCATTGTCCAAACTCTTTCTGAGCTCTGTCAGTTCTGCTGTGATCATTTGCTTGGGGAGCCTGTTCCAGAGCCCAGTCACTCTCTGGGTGAAGAACCTTTTTCTAATATCCAACCTAAACTTCCCCTGACAGAACTTCAGGAAATTCTCTTGTTTCCTGTCACGGGTCACCAGAGAGAAGAGATCAGTGTCTGGTCCTAGACTGAAGCTGCTACCATTTATGATGCTTGAGAGAAGCAAATGAAGACAAAAATATGTGTTGACATTGCCCTTCCCAGCCTAAGAGGAAAAAATCATGTTTTTTATATGTCAGCAAATACACTTCTGGTTTTAACTTCTTTGAAAGGTTTGGGTTCTCCCAGCACCACCAGAATAGCCTTTGATAACAGGGAAATCAGCCTGAAGTCCAAACACGACGGTGTGAGCGTGGGCAGAATGCTGGCAGGCTGAGCAGAGGGACAGAGGCAGCTCCCCGTGCCCCTGGGCGCTGGCACTGGCCCTGGCTGCACAGGGGGACATGGGCCCTCGGCACGGGATGGGATGGGATGGGATGGGCTCCGGCCGGGATGGCGGAGGGCTTGGGGAGCGGCCACAGCAGAGAACAAACCCCAAACAAAACCAGCTCCAAACTTACAAACAAACAAATAAAGAACCAATAACGTGCTCTCAATGTCCTGATGCGAGAGGGATCTAATACCATTTCCACATCCATTAGGAAAAGGATTTTGCATGTTTCCTCACAAAGAGTGAGCATTCTCAGCGACTTTCCCTTAAATTAAGATGACAGGTTACTGCTCCAGTGTTGTTAATCTTTTTCTAAAAGCTTAATGTTACTACTTAGTAGTTTACTAATAAATCTGAGAAAATACGTAATGTCATTTTGGTTTAGATATAGATGGATGACTTTTTAGTATTTGTGAAGTTGTAAAACAGGTACTGCCACAGCCCTTGGTGGAGGAAACAGTACTTGCTGTGGTGGCTGTATTCCTTTCTGCCCTGGGGCCACAGCACATTACACCATTCACATGTTCAAAATCAATCTAATACTCTGTCATATGTACACCACCAGTAACTGGATTTCAGCTGTCTTCCATGCAAGTTGTATTCAAGTTGTATTTAGGATGGTTGTTAATTTTCATATACTTGCCATTACTTAATCCTAATTTTCATTATTTTAACTTTTTTTTTTTTACTCTGAAAATATTCTGATCGTAATCTTTAGGATCTATCTTTTTAAGCATACATGAGTTCTACTGTGACAGTGCACTTGATTTTGCTGCTGAATTCTCTCTACTCTGTGGATTTACCGTTTTTGATGCCATACAGGTGTATTCAAATCAGTATCCAGGATGTGACCTTGCCCCTACAGCAGGACAGGCAGCAGCTGGTGCATCTGCCATGCATTCCCCATGCCCCAGTGAGGGCCTTGCCCTGAGATTCCAGTGGCACTACTCCTCCCTTTACTGATAGGTCTGTCTTTGCCTACATGGACAAGGCATCCCTAAGAACCAGTGGTCACCAGTAACCCGCAGTACTGGAGGCCACATGCACAACATCCCATCAGCAGAGCCAGGAGAGAGGGCGAGGGCTGCTGCTGCATTCTGCCATGATGGGTCCCAGCCTTTGGCCACCAGGACTAGGAGTAAGATCCTGAGGGAAACTCACAAGGTCCTAGTTTTGAAGTCAGATGGCATTTTTGAAAACCCAGGCTCTCTGGGGTTGGCTTTGACCATGAGTTCTTCCATCATATTGAGTAAACCAGCAGTAACCAGTGAGTAGGGTTAGTGTAAAATCAGTATGAGCAAGAGACGCAACACCTGTGATACACCTGAAAATATCCCACAAGGAAAAACACTTGGCCCATAGCACACACTCTTCTGCAGGCTTTTTTTCCCAGTTACTGTCACTAGAGACAGCAACAGTGTCTTTTAGCTCTCTGCACAGGGGGTACAACCCATTCTGCAGAAACGCAGTGGCACTCTGAAGAGGGGAGGCAGTCCCTAAGAGGGAAGCAGCAGAGGAGAAAACTTCCATTTCCATTCTGGTCAGCTCCTGCTGTTGCACAGGTACTGGCAGCAGTTGCCCTCTGGAGGGGCTGCAGCTGTGCAGGGGGAGCAGAAGCACAGACAAGGTGCCCCTCTTTGGTTCCCCTGGGGTGGGGACAAGCTCTGAACATGGGGACATGGGCCTGTGTCTACCCTGCCCAAGGCCATGCATGGGCTGGCCCCATGCTGGGACATCCAGGAGCCAACTGTCCAGGGAGCCAGGGCCTGCTTCCTCTTTATGGGGAATTTTTACGAGAAAGGGCCCGGCAGCCCGTTTTGTACTTTCTAACACCAGATCCTATCTGTACTCTTAGGTGCTCCTAAGGCCTCCCGATTATTGCTTCCTGGTCAGTTTTACTTCTCCTTATTAACTTAATAGTTTCTCTTATAAAGAAAAGGCAATTGCAAGCACCCAGAAGCCATCACCAAACCTTCTCATTTAAACCAGAACTCATGATTTTATGCCACTGAACTATGCATTTTTTGCTGCACAATAGATGGCAGTAGAGAAAAAAGGCTGAGACTAGACAATTTATAATTTGGAATATGCAGATGATTTTTCCCCCCTCCGTCAAATCACTGTACAGTATTTGTTGCTTTCTTCTCAACAGAGAGCTTTCCTAGAAAAGGCAGTCTGGGGCGGATGAGGCTAGATGAAATAAAAGATTCATGCATGAATAATTAACATATTGGAGGCCTCACTTGAACTTGTTGGCTTACCCAGATGAATGAGTTAACATGTTGGAGATTATTATAAAGAGGGACTATTCTGCTCCAGTAGATCAATTCAGCTGAAAATGATGAAGTATCGACGCACATATAAATATACGCTTGGTACTTAAAAATAATCCTTCCAATAAGTATAGTCATATTGGAGTTCTGCTACGCTGACAGTCACAGAGACAAGATAAAAAGATTTGGCATGAGTCATTCAGTTTGACTTTTGCACTGAAATGAGATGCAAGCCTGGGAAGTCGCTCTATGTAGGGCAGCCGCCGCGCAGGCGGGCAGCTCCCACCTCCCCAGTTTCGCGGCGCGGGGGAAGAGTGGCGGCGAGTGGAGCAAGAGCACCTCCAACTTCAACTCAGAGGCTGCTGGATGAGCGCACAGGGCTCGCCTGCTGCTCCCTCCCAGGGGCAGGGGCTCACCCAGGTGCTCAGGTGGGTGCTCAGTGGGGCATTGCTGGAGGCCACAGGGTCCACGCAGGCACTGGCAGAGAGCGATGCAGGCTGACAGCAGCCCCGCACCGAGCACAAAGTGCCCCTAACTCTAAATAACCATGGTTTGCCAGTCTTGTTAATTTAGCCAGTGTTTTCCATTACTGCCTTCCTTCTTTGAAGGCTGATTGCTGCAGAAAGGAGTCTTCCTTGTAAACTAACATCGAATTCATGCTAACCATGGGAGGGAGAGAAAATTCAATTAAAAATTTTAATTCTTACCTCAACTTCGCTAATTTTTAATTGTGTCTAATAATAGTGAAAACCAAACTGTGAAAAATGTAGGGGATTAATTCCACTGCAAAGAAATTGCTAAATTTTCTATCCAAAAATATGTCAAAGCTTTTCTTCCTCTCCATACCTCTCTGAGAGCACTAATAATAAAATAAGATTGGGAAATAAAACCATACCATCACTTTTCCATGCCTCTGTTAAATAAAGCCTTTCTAATGCAGGCACACAGCTGTGGTGAGGCAGGGAGCTCATGCCATGCATGTTGCATGTGGAGTGCCTGGACTGCAAAGGGATGGCAGCCACGGGCTTGTGCTGAGCAAGTAGGGGGACTTTGGCAAGGCAGACTGAGAGCACAGCACACCCTGTCCTGGTTGTGGCTCTCATTGCATTAGCAATGTTAGAAATTGTTTCAGAATCAAATGATTTTTCTTTTAGCCAAAGCTCCTCTAACACCATTGCAGCCACCTCTCTGCCCATGGCAGGTCACAGTGGCTGTAACACTTGTGCTGAGCAGAGGCAGCACAAGGTCACTCTGGCACTTGGCAGATGATGGGTCCTTCCCATGTGGGTTTTTTGTTTTTCAGAGTCAAAGGTGTACCATTCCAGGACACTATCCAGGACTGCTGGAAAAATAAAAATAGATTGGAATTATTTTGGAGATGTTTCTGTGTATTATCTCTCATCTGCACAGTGCTGTCAAGCAAAATGTCTTCTTTCTTCAATCAATGCACAAATGTAAACCAGATATAACAGGGCATGGAATTTGTGTGTCTGCAAAAATGCCTGATTTCTATGAACAACTCAGTTTTTTGACAAACTTGAAGCTACCACTAGCAGCAGCTCTGGGCAAAGCAGAGCTTTTCCTCCAGCTCTGACAGTGAACCAGGGCTCACCAGATGCCTGTGGCCAGGCTTGGCCTGCCAAGGGTTGGCAGACCCACAGTGACACTTGAACAGCACTTTCCCATGCACGGGGCCCCCAGCTGCTCACATGGTCATAAGCTGATGCACTTATTTACATGCACCTTCTATACTTCCCAAACTCTGGGCAGCAGCACAGGGATGTGCTGTGTGTGCCTCTGTGGATGTATTTAGCTATCCCTGAGGCTGCTCCTCAGGGAGGCATGGGAGGGAGGTGATCCTCCCTAACACCCAAGCACTGTGCTTCAGAGCATGCTTGCTGATGGAACCATCCTGCTCTGCAGACAGTCCAGGGATCTGGTAAGAAAACCTTCACCTGCTAGCAATATTTTTCCACTTAGATCTGTTCCTAAAGCTTATTGCCACATCAAATCCCATTATAGAAAATAAGGAAATGTTAAAATTAAGAACTAATGTTCACATGAAAGAACTTTTTTTACTATTTCCTTCAGCAAACCAATGAATGTTTAACAGTCGAAATTGCTTTGAAACAGCAATAAATTATTTCATGCATACATGCCAAATATTAAAACCAGAAGTTTTCTTAATATGAAGTCACTGGTACCAAGATTCATGTTTGTCTTTGTTAATTATCTACTTGTTTATTAGTTTAGTTTCACTGAGGAGCTGCTGATATCCCCAAGTTAAGGATTTTGGACTGTTCACAGGATGTAATAATACAATTTTATTGGGTGCTTGTTCAGAAAGCATTTTTAGTTGTTTGCACTTAAGCCATAAAACTGCTATTTTGAAGCCTGAAGCCCCCTGCATGGGCTCGTGCTGGCCTGTGTCTCCCCAGGGCAGCCACAGTGTCCCAGTGCTGCAGGCATGGGTGCTGAGGGAAGGTGGGAGGCTGCTCTGCCACTGCAGCTCAAGCAAATCTCTCTGGAGCTAACATCACCCTCAGCCAGGACAAGCATGCCCCAGGCTCATGCTCCCTGAAACCCAGAAGGGGCTGCTTCAAGTCAGGTTCTGAGTAGGCCAAACCAAAGAAACACAAACAGTGCTGCTGATTTAATATTTAAAATTTGGGAAGATTTTTAATTATTCTTTTTTAATCAGCAGATTGTGCATTCTCTACACAGCAAGCTGCTCCAGGCTGCAAGGATTTCCTTTGGGAGGGAAAATCAGTGGCACAGACGCTGGGAGTATGTTTTCATTGGCTGAAACATTTTTATCACTATCAGTAAAGAGTCATTCCCTCAAGTATCACCTCCCAGGGCTGGGGCAGTACAGTCAAGTTTAAGAAAAAGTTTACAGTTGTACTGACTGCAAGGGAAGTCTTCAGGTACATTTGGGATGAGAAAACAAATGCCTCCAAAGCTCACCAGGCAGCAAGAACTTGTGGTGTTCAACCCAGTGTAATACTCTGGAGTACTTGATGTGCTCAGTACTTGCAACATCAAACCATACCATGTCCCCCCAGCCATGGATCTGCCTGAAGCATCACTGTCTCCAGCAGCCCTGCCCATACTGTGAGCACCCTGCATGGCCCCAGCACAGGAGGGAGCAAGGAGCTGCAGGGCAAAGCCCACCTGGCCCCTGTCCAAAGTGGGTGCCTCCTTTTGGGGACCTGTCCCTATGTCACCAGAGCTACAGCAAAGGCTGTGGCAGCATTACTACCAAGCCCCTGCTTGGGGCGAATTTCAAACGTGACCATTAAGCTTTGCTCTGAGCTTTACGTGTGGCTTTGAACTCAGCCTTTTTTCTGAGCAAAAGCTCATTTCCTTCAAACTGAGCGATCAAAAAGAATATAATAGCCTTTCCTAAAGGAATACCAGCATGATGGCTAAGATGGGACAGGTCTCAGCTGTAGTTTGACTCATCCTTAGTCAAAGCAAGAGCACAGCAAGAGGACAGCATCAACATTTCAGGAGCACACCTCCCCAATTTCCAGTGGACCCTGGGAGGTCTCTGCAGACACATCCAACTGATGTGTGTTGATGAGATGCAGTGCCCCAAGGCACTGATGTAAGGAAGACACCAGGAGAGAGACTGGGAAATGCATCCTGGCTGGATGCAGGCAGGCACCTCTGACCTCCTGAACAGAAATGTGTTTTCTACTGACTGTGAATATATTACACAGAACTTAGGGCAAAAGGATTATCTTAGGTTGTCCTCTCTCAAATGCAGCAGATTACCTTTCTACAAATGTTTGTAACAATTTTTCAGTGCAACTTCAGAAAATATCAACTTTCTCTTTCAAAATCTGCAATATTTTGAAACTCAGCTTTTCCTATTGCTGCTTAAAATCCACAGAAGTTTAACACACTGAGAACATCACAATTTAAAAAAATTCCCATAAATAATAACAAACACATTAAACACATTTGACCTGCTCTGGTGCTTCTTAGCGGCAACACAAGTCCTGCACTGCAGCCCCCCACGGGGTGTACACTCCTTCAGCCTGTGACAGGTTACCAAGCTGCAGGTTACCAAGCAGACTTAGAGATGTGCTTTTCCAGAAAGATAATAATTTTTTGGACATGTGTGGCAGATGGGAGTGTTAACTCATAGTGCTAGGAGTTAACCTGATTGTATTATAATGTGATAGCTCCACAGCTAATGCCCATCAGCACTGTGGGCCATTTACTTTATCATAAAATAAAATTAATTGAGTGAAAATAAATTGCAGAGAGATACAGAAGAATTTGAGACCATATACATGAAATACACAATAGCTCGAGTCTCCTGTGACACTTATCTTCATTAGGGAGGAAACAATTATTATTAATTCTCTCTTTAAAAATAAATATCCTGAAACTCGCAACAAGATTTTCTGCACAGACTGCAGATGCTGATATGGCTACACAAGTGCTAAAATTTCTTTTCCTTTGAAGAAGGAGACTTTCAGACTCAGCAAAACATTACAACAAGGCAGATGCTGGTGCCCACATTCTGCTGAAGCCTGCCCAGAGCCGTCGGGGTGTGGGGAAGGGGATGTGGGGGGCCCTGGTGCTGCTGTGGGAGCAGCACAGTTCATCGCCCCGATCAGGTGAGCAGCAGGCTGCTGGGCTGCAGGCATTTGAGTTGGCTAATGGGCTGCAATATTTCTAATGGAGAATGTTTATTTGAGTGCGTGCCTGCATTTGGCAAGTATAACAAAATAATGACATTGAGGCTTATTGATAATAGGTATAATTCCATGTAATGACGAACTGGGCAAAATGATACAGGCATCTCTTATTCATCCATTATATTCCTGCCCACAAAGATTTCTCAGTTAAGGGCTGTTTATTTCTGCAGCAAGACATAGACCAGATATGCAGAATATAAACCTTCCTATTAGGACTCACTTGTGTGGTTTTTTCCCTTCCAAGTCATTCAATGGCTCACAGTTTTGGGGATCAGCTTTCTGGCTGTGTGTGAGCTAGGAGTCAGAAATGCAGTCATAATCATCATGCCAAGTGAGAAATAACCAGCCTGTCTGGTCCTGGCTGCAGACACCCCCTACACTCCCACTCAAGAGATGCTTTTATTTATCTTCCTACAAGTCAGGCATAAATTCCCACAAGAGGATTTCTACATGTGTTAGCAATGGCATTTTACAGGTCACCATTAGTTAGCTTCCCTAAATAAATGTATGGCAGAAGGTTTTTTCTTTTCCTTTCTTTTTGACATCAGTATAATGGCAATGCCCCAAGCTGTCCAGTGTCAGCTCCATGCTGAGGAGCAGCTTGTGGGTAGCCCTTCCTGGTGCCAGCAGACGGAGGCATCCATGGACACGCCAAGAACGCTGCTTCTGACACAGCCACTCCAGGTCCCTGCCAGGTCCTGCCCTGGACTCATTCTACTGCTCCAGGGAGGCTGAGGAAAGCTCACAGAGCTGCTTCAGCAATCCCAGACACCCTCGGGTTCTGGCTTTTACAGAACTGCAATAAAATTCACATCTACCCGCAGCAAACCACACTGGCAGCTTCTGCATTTACTGAGCAGTTGCCCACAGGTGCAGATGTGAGGCTTCACTTGCAAAAACACCCTGCCAAGTCCCCCCTAACACCGCCTACCCTGTTTAACTGGCACCAGACACAGATTTGTCACCTCCAGATGACATCTCCAGCCTGGCCAGTGAGAGGCTGGGCAGTAAAAAACCTCCTGAAGTGCTGGGTGAGCAGGAAAGACACTTTAAACTCACAGGCCTTTTACTTCATTACTCAAGACTTCATGTGCCTTTTACATGATGAGTTTTGTTCTCGGGTCTCAGACCTCTGTATTGCTCAAGGTTAATTGGGTAAACTTAATAGAAATAGCCATGTTTGAAAGAGTTCCATGCATCTGCCTCTCTCTTTACAGGAAGGGACAACCCTCAAGCACTTGACCAGTGTGCAAATGACTCCAGGAAGCGAGAAGCCGAAATCAGATTATATCCCCCTGCAATTCCATTAGCACTGCCCAGTGACTGGGTGCAGTTACTGGGCTGCAGCACAGGGTGAACACTTTGTTGCAACACAGTCTTTGGGCACTGCTCTGGACATGCAGGAAGACAGATAAGATGCAAGGGATGTGGTTTAATTGGACCACAACTTTATTAAGTTAACTCATCTGGGATCTATCCAGCACAATTCTTTCTTTAATCACTCCCACATGGTGGAGAGTTGCCATTAGCCCTCCTGCTCCCCACAGCTGGTAACCAGTCCTGGGCTGGACTCTGCCACCCAGGGCATTTTCAAAGATTAGGTCTTCCTTTTACAAGGCACCATTGCTGCCATGGATGCCATACCCAGTCCCAACTCAGCCTGGTGGTGAAGCATCCCACTCTGCTCCCACAACGACAGCCTGTGGCACAGCTCCTGTGCTCCCACCAACCCCAGGGCCACAACAGCCCAAAGATGCTCCTGGCACAGAGCAGCAGTGTGCAGGGATAAAGAACTCCTAAGATACAAAGATGAACTAATATCATGTCCTGGATTACAATTTTTTTTTCTAAAAATTGTCTTTTTAAACCTGTAGAAAGTGTGCAACAGCCAAAGTCTATTTTAGCAAGGGAGATCTGTTTCCAAGGGAGAAAAGAGCTAGGCTTCTTCCAGCTATTGTCCATAGCATTGCACAGCAGCCAGTGCCGGATTTTTTTCCCTCCTGACGAAACACAGACTACCTTCCTGCATTAGAAGACTTTGGTGACTTTAATTACCCAGTTGTGTGTGTTTGGGACAAAGAGAGAATCCTAAATGCAGAACAGACATTACTCTGCACTGTCAAGCCCACTGCTGATCAAACTGCAGTGAGGGGCTCTTCCCCTGTTCATCAGTGCACACTTGCACCTTTCCACCACCACGTGCAAGCCCAGCAGTGTCACTCATGCTTTAATGCAGAAATATTTGTTGTGCGAGGGTCAGCTGCAGCCAGATTTTCATCTCTCTAGGGGCTGAGCTTGCCATTTTCCTGCCCAAAAGTCAGCACAAAAAACACCCTCTGAGGGCTATCTCCACATACCAGAAGGCCTTCAAGCCCCATCTAGGGTGGCACAACATGGCTGGCAGGCAATGGAATCTGCCTTGAAGTTGCTTACTGGTGTGGTGCTGTGTTTCCATAATGTAACTTGAACTAATTTAATGTTTGTTGTGTCATGGAGGCTCCTTTTTTCTAGAAAACATCAGGGGTCAGAGGAGAAGGGCATCATCTGTTGCATGACTTTGTTGTTGTATGCTGGTTGCACTGGAAGCAGCAGCAGCAGCATCGTGCCCAGGATCCACCGCAGCGCCACGTGTGAGGCTGCGCCGCTACACAACTGTGGCTGCTTCTCCTGCCACACGACACTCGGGCTTTGCTTTTCTCCTACAGCATTATGACTTGTTTTTATCTTCCTGATTATTATAAGCCTTTATTTGGCTGCTGCAAACTAAGGTCTTAATCAAGCCCAAGGCTAAATTATGCTGGAAATCCTCCGAGGGAACAGAGGTGATGCCAAGCTGTGGGCTCCCCGGCAGGGCCAAGTCTCTGACTCAGCAGCTGTGTGGCATTGTTTATTTTAAGCTAACTATGTATGTGTACATATAGAGGCAGAGCACGTGCATGACTGAGACCTGCAAGAGTCAGCAGCCCTGTACTGAGCACTGATGCTTGTGACTGCTCTTGCCAGAGCAGCCAAGATGTGCCTGTGCTTCTGGCATTTCAGTGTTTCAACAAAGTTGAAACATTTTTTCTAACATACCAAAATCTTGCTTTACCCTCTCTCCATCTCATCCTGGGGTGTTGATTCTAGGTCCCTGACAAGGCAGTGGCAGTCATGAACCTCCAAGAAAGGCTGACCCCAAATCCAGCCTTTGGAAAAGGAGCCATCTGCCAGTGCCCCCATCAGACCTTGTGCTTCAAAGGACTTGCATCTGGCAGTGAGCCCCACAGTGATATGCTGTGCTCTTACTCCCCAAACTCTGTGCAGTATATTTTTCCCAGCTGCTTGTGCTTTCCCAGGCTTCTCCCAGTGCTGCAAAAACAAGCTATTCAGCTCTGGAGGTCACTTAGCTGCTACCTGTATTTACTCCATACCAATACAGCAACACACCTGTCACACTTCTTAGGTGATACAGGCTTTCTCCAACAGAAGAATTGCAGCAGGCTTTTTGTGCCAATAAGCAAGAGTAACACCTGAGGAGTCCAGAAACCCTCAAATCTCTGACATACCCAGAACTGAACCTGCCAAGAGGTAAGAGGAGACCATGCCTGTGTTTAACCCTCTATGCTTTCTTACCAAGGACAAACATCACTACAGTGGGATCTTGGCACATCCCAGGCAGTTATACTCCAGGCATCATCAATCCCATATTGTAGGTTAATCCTGGAACTTTCAGACCAGATCTAACAAGTTTTTTCTTCAGTGGAAAGCAAGTGAGGTGGAGGAGAGCAGGCAGGCAGTGGTTATGCTGCCTGCCTGCACTAATACTTAAGGTGCTCAAGGAATGTCACTGCTCCTTGACTTTGAGCATGTTTCTACTTATATCTTTCTAGGAGTTTATTTCTTCTCTGCTGTCCTACTCCTAATTCCTTTTTCTTCTCCCAGATAAACTTCCCTGAGCTCTGTAGAAGTCAATAGAGCTGATATCCTAAGGATATGCACTTTATATCTACTGCTGTCTCTAAAGAAAACACCACACATGGTATCCACAAAAGCACACAGTCTCCTTTAATAAATCAGTCCATTCCACTTAGAGTTAATACTCCCTTGTATTTATATTGCTTGTATATTTTCCTTCTGTGTCCCTCAAATACAAGCTTTTCGCTCTTGCTGTAACAGAACATTTGCCAAGAAAAAAAATTAACCTTTCTCACTGAGCAGTTGAAGTTGTACAGCTCTTCCAGACCACACATTCAGCTCAATCCCTGTATGGACCACTCACTTAAGAGTTAGACTCAATGATCCACATGGGTCCCTTCCAGTCAGAATATTCTGTAACTTCTGTAACTCACACTGAGAGGGGACAGTGTGCTGGGGCCAACACAGCGACCCACTTCAGCTACAAGACACTTGGAAGATCAAGCTCTCAAGCACATCTGTTTATGACCATTTTTTTCATAATGGGCAAATCCATGAGGCAGGTTTCAACTTGAGATGCGTGGCTCCCAAAATACAGGGAAAGATGGACAAACACTGTATTGGCTTTGGTCAGCATTGACATACACACACCCCAGAGCCAAGAACGCCACATTTCCTCGTCCCTCCTTCCACTTTCCTCTTGCAGCTACTGATGGCATATCAGCATCTTGTCATTATGTAGGGATTTAATCTCAGCTGGCTATTTTATAACCCTTGCTTTATCCCATCTCTAAAATTAACATCTAGCATTAACATTTTTGAATGTGACTTTAAAGCCTTCAAGCAAATATAAGCAGAGATGGACCTATGTAAAATAGGTTTCCTTGGCATGATGACAAGCCTCCTGAAATGGCAGGCATGAAGGCTGTCTCTCTTCATGGGGTATAGTGCATGCTTTGGAACAGTTTGATAGTTTTAAAATATTTGTCATGTTTTCCAGATGAGTACATGGAGGGCAAAAGGTAATGGCACAGACACTTCACTGTTCTACCTCTTGTTCCCTTTCTGGCAATATAAGAAGAATCAGTCTCATCTTATCTCTTCTTTGCTGGTAAATATGAGTTATTCACTTCCCCCCCCCCAAACTGAAAATGTTAAATGTACCACAAACAAAACTTATGAACTTTTTTATGTTATTAAAATGGTCATAACTATCTGATGTTTCTTGCTGATTGGATCTGCCACTTCCATTTACTAGGAAAATAAATAACACATGTTTGCTGTCTTTCTAAAAGGTTCTATTTATTCTGTGGTCATTTCCCACTTATGATATTTCCAGCTTAATTTCATAAAACAGCTTTTACATGGCTAAAAAAAAGGCTCTTATTGTACATTGTCTTCAAAATATTTTGCCTTAAAGCTGTGGGCTTTTATTTGTAGGAACAACCAACCACCCTGTTTGTGAGGCCTGTATTCCCCCAAATTAAAAAGAGAAACAGCTGTATGTCTTATAAATGTCTGCAGAGCTCCAGTGAGATACTGCTGAATTGTTTGCTTCTCTATCGTCCCACAGGACAGAAGAAAAGCATAGGTAAAAGCTAAGCAAATGTTCTCCTCTGGGCACATGCTTGTAGGCACAAGTCATCTATCCATCTCCAGCAGAGAGTTTACAGCTACTTTTTGGGATTCACAGATATAAATATGAGCACAAATAATTTGATAAAAAGTGATGGACCAACACACTAAATGATTCCATTGTCCTGGTTTGAAGGACAGGTGTCTGCCAATAAAGGCAGAAGATTCTCTTTGAAATGGAGAATGTAAACCCCCCCCTCCTCCAAATTATTATAATTTTGAAGTTAAGGGGCTCTCAGGCAAAGGTATGGGAATTAGGAATAACAGTTCTTTACTAGGAAAACTAAAATAGAAATGCAGTATTACAAAGAACAATCCCAAAACACTGACAGAGTCAGAATACAACCTGACATCCTCAGTTTTTATCTAGGTAGGAAAGGCTTGGCTTCTCCCCCTGGAGCTGCAGCATCCAGCTCCCTGGCTGGAGCATCTCTCAATGGGATGATGTAATTTTATCAGTCATGAAGTGGGACTTAATGGCCCACCAGCAGATGATATCTTCCTGGAGGGAGGATAGGTTGTGGAAAAGATAAAGATGATTGGCCCACCTTGTCTTAAAGATGGCCCATTAGCAGATAATATGTGCCATGGAGATAAGGAATCATTGCCCCACCCAGTTTTAACAGATGATGATAGAATACACATTTCTGGCCACATCCTGTATTGCAATCCAACACACCATTTCTGGGGCAAGGGCTGCCACACCTAATTTGTCAGTCATCAACACAATGCTAATTACAGCCATCTCTTGGCATTTTATTGAAAGGCTTTTTTCATCAAGTCCCAGCCTGCTGAATTCAGGGGATTCCTTGACCTCCATCTCTCATTCATTGACCTCTCCAGTGGCATAAAGGTTTTTAACTACTTGGTACCAGAGCTAAAAAGAGAACATTTGAGAACGGGAGGGACTCTAAACTTGAGACTCTGGACAGAAAAAAAAAAAGGGAGGAGGCAAATTAAGAAAGATTCATGGCTAGTTTTGTTGACAGCAACAACAAATATTGCTGAGCTGATTTTTAGCCTATCTCACAATCATGAGTGCTACAGGTAGGTCACCATTTGCCTGCTGCTAACAAACACCCACTGTGTGCTCAGGCTTCTCTGGGTCCCACAGGGCACTCCTGGGGGCCAAGCTCCTGGTGCAGGATGTGAGCTGCATCCCAGCACATCAGCTCTCACACATGCCTACCTTGTGCAGAGTTGCCAATTTTACAAGATGGGCTGTGTTGTGTTCACACATAATGATGAGCAGATTTGAGCCCTAAATCTGGAGAGCTCAACAGCTGCCCCCAAGTCAAACAGGAACAGAGACAATGCATAACTGAAATGGCAAGTCATGGGATAATTAAATTATTTGTGACAGTAAACCAAAATAGAAAGAAACAAAAAAATCCTAAAACAAACAAACAAACCAGACAGAGCCATATGCTCCCATGCGCTGCACACCGCAAAGAGAGTTATTGCAGCACAGCACAGAGACCCCTCAGCCCCGGCAATGGCTGCGCCGAGCGAGAGCCTCCGCAGAGCTCAGGACAGAGGTGAAGCACAGCTTGGGCAGGCTGGAGCCAGTGTGGGCCCCTCCATCCCACACATGTGCACAGATGTGTGAGCTTGGGGCTGCAGCCTTGCTGGGGAGGATGCTGGCGCCTGCCTCCTTCTACCAACACGGAAGACGAAAGGCAACAAAAAGGCTCAGGGGCCTTAGGGTGACACAGGTGAATTCCTTCAAAACAACCCCTGTGCTGGGGTGGCCTGACCACCGGCCCAGAACAGTGCTGCACCAGGCTGACGTGTGGAGCACAGGGCTCTGCTCTCAGGAGCGCCAATTCCCACCTCCCCTCCCATTACCAGCTGTGCAGGCATCAGCACAGCCATGCCAGCGGGCAGCTGCTGTGTGACTGCCCTGCCAGCAGCACCACACACCCCAGCTCTGGTCCCACTCCAGAGAAGGCTGAGACCTCTGCAACGTGCTTGTTCCTGAATGATAGGCACTGTTTGGCATCGAGTGATTAATGCTAGCAGATGGTAAAAGCCCAAAAAGCCAGGAAAAAAGTTCCTAGGATCTGTTCAGTGAAGTAGATTAAAGAGCGCTAAACTGACAAATAAACTCCAAATAAATCAAGTTTCTGCAGATGATCCAAAACCCATCCATAGTTTCTGTGGACTGATCCTTGAGAAGTTTTCAGCAGGCAGCAATCAGCCCCCATTCACAGGCAGGAAGGGACCAGCAGCTGCTTTCGTGTCAGTCCCACTGTGGCCACCTACGACTTGGTATAAGCCTTTAAATAAGCCTTCAAGGGAGGCACGCAAAGGCTGTGAAGGGGATTGCTGGGGTAAAGGGCAGGCTGAGGAATGCGAGGGGACATGGGGTGAGTGGCTCTGGTGACCACACTGCCACCAGTGGCACACGCTGCTGCCAGGTCACAGGGCCAGCTTCGCTCCTGTGTGCATCCATGTGCGGTTTCCTTTTTAAAACTGATAACTTGCAAAGTAGGAATATGGAAATATGGTAATGTTTATAGGCGACAGCAGCCTCCACCTTCGGATGTTAATTATACATTAGAACTGGACAAATTATTCATTGGGAACAGTTTGGGCTCAGGGGAAAGAAAACAGTTTTCTCCTCTAAATACTGCAACCAAAGTCTTTGTCAGTGCACTTAAAATATATAGAGAGGATTTATGTGCACATACTTTACAGCACAGCTATATTTATGACCAATGTGATCTGCCTGCTAACTCAAGTTCATGTAAGGGTCCAACTTTGCTCATCTATAAACTGCTCAGGATTATTCAGGTGTGTTATTCTTCCAACATGTTACCCCTGTCATGCTGGATTTGCAGCCCTTGGCTCTAGTTTGTGTGCCTGGACCTATCCCCCCTAGAAGTAAAATTGTTTGGGGGCTGGGTTCCTGTGTGTCAGGAAAGGGTTGCTGGGCTTTTACACCCAGGACAAGCATTTGTCAGAGAAAGTCTTCAGGCACATACAAAAACCTCATCAAAAACATTCTGATAATGAGTCAGCAGAGGGTGTCCACATTTAATGTTGGCTCAGGTATCTCAATCACTCTCAGAGGTATTTGTCCCATCACCAGTGGCTGAACCCCAAGCTGCCCAGGAAAGTTGCAGCCACATCATCCTTTCTGCAGCCATCTCACTCCCTGCTCTGCCCACACAACCACAAACCTCAGACATTGTGCTCCTATTCTTTGATTGGGTTTCTTTCCATGAGTGGGGAAATCCCATTTTTACTATGCAGCAGTCCCAGAATTACACATGAAAAATTACTGCTTCCACTAAACTTTGTAGATTTTAGGAAGACAAGGTCCTTATATGTAAATTGCTTGATGTTTTGAGGAAAGAAGAAGGGGAAGAAAACTAACACCAAAACTTTGGGAGGGAATTTTGTCATGAATTAAATTTAAAGGAAAGAAACCCCAACACTAAAATAGAACAGAGTAAGATATTTACAGCTTAATGCTTTTTTAAGTCAGCAGAACAAAACTCTGGTTTTCCTTATTGACTGTTAACCACAATAACATCAGACTTGCTCAATTTCATCTTTGTTCCTTTAATATTGGGAATTTCTTTTTTATTTTATTGACGAGGAAGCATCCAGTTTTCTGGCTGGAGCCTATTATGTAAAGAAAGCATAAAAGGATTCATTACTTTTTAACTACTAGCAGGAAAGCAAACAGAAGAACTGTATTCTTTTCGGTGAGTGGAGCAGCTGGTAGCATTAGTGTTTCAAGCACCACATTTGTATTATCCCATGTCCCAACTCTTTGAAAGAATATCCGTGCAGGATCTGATGACTACGTCATGCACACATGTTCGTGTGGGGGCTGACGTACGCTACAAATGATGCATTTGCCAGCACACAAGGGACTGCACCGCACCCTCCTTCATTAACTGGCAGTGCATGTTAGAGCACAAGCCTGGGATTCAGTCACTTTGCTGGGAATTCAGACTGGCTCTCCATGCACTCTCCTGGCTGCAGTGGGACCCAAGGCAGCTGAGCCAGTGGGACATGCTTTGGTTGCTGTGCCTGTGCCATGATGGCAATCCCCTGGGCCCAGCCATGAGAGCCGTGCCTGCCTTCCCCCTTGGGAAAAGAAAATGAGACAAATAGCAGGGATGCTCAAGGAGATGTGCCCTTCCCTTTATCTTCAAACAGAAATCCCACTCCTAACGCATCTCTCCACAGCATCTCTTTTTTTCAGAGGCTAAATATTACAAAGGTTTGGCATACAGGACATTTTAGGGTAGGTTTTGGGATTTTTTTGAACCCACACAATAATTAAACCAGTGGGTTAAGCAGCAGAAGAGAGAATCTGCCTCGAGGCTGAGGAATACCATTCCCACCAGAGACTAAACACTGCAAACCACTCTGCTGGTAATGGATGGGCATTTTAAAGGAGGCAAATGATAAACAGCAAAGGAGTGTAATTGGCACTGTTTGTTGTGCACTGGCTGATGAAATGCCAGTGAAACTGAGTCGCTTCAAAATGACATGTTTATGTGACATCAAAGAGGCTGAGCTGACTTCACATTATATCTGTGACAAATGTATATATTGGATCGCTGTTTGCCATTTAGACCTCCTCTGATTACTTCTCATTGTAAAGAGAAACATTTGCGATTCTGCTCACTTGGTAAATCTGTAGAGTGACTTGTTAGCAACACATACAGGGAAAGTTGTTGAAAAGCCCTTCTGGGCCTACCGTAGTAAATATGTATTCACACACCCGATAACGTGCTGCAGCTTGTTGCCTGAAAGACGAATGCAGACAGAGAGTGCTGCACACAGCAGTGCTTCCACACGTGCTCCCAACCAACTATCTGCACTACAGGCACTAAACTCAAGCCACCACCATCTCCTCCTCCCCAGACCTTCATGCGACCCCACTTCACATGCTTCTGCCCCTCAGACATCAGCAAAGTTTGCTTTGCTACCTGGCTGAAATGCTAGAATTAAATTGTCCTGGGGAATGGAAAAAAAGGCACTGTACTGGGAAGGGTTAGAAGCAAAAAGTTGCTTGCCTTTCCCAAACATGTGTCTCCTGCCTTTAGGGAGAAAACAAAAGTCTAAGGAAGTATTCAGCACTGGTGTACCCTGGAAGGGCTGGGATTTTCCCCAAACACAGCAGCCCTTCCAGCAGTGGGGTGGGGTGCAGCACAAGTCAGCAGAGCAGAGGTTGCAAGCATTGGAGCTGACACAGCTTGGTGGCAAGCTGGAAATTCTCAGCCACCCTGATCCAGGTACCACTTGCCAGCAGGGTCCCTGGATACCTGTGGCTGCTGCTTGGATCCCTGTTCCCCATGGCCTCACAGCTCAGTCGGTCACAGCTGCAGAGTGAGGTGTCCCTGTGCAGGGAGCCATGGGAAACATAGGGCAGCTGGAAGGAAACTGGGCAACCTGGGAATCCACACAAGCCTTTGTGGTAAAGGCCATCTTTAATGCATTCCACCATTTCTTGTGCTTACTAACAAGCAGGTAACATGTTCAGGCTAAAATGAGCATGCTGTCATTGAGATGCTTGAGCATGTGCTTCACCAGGAAAGCTAACAGCTCCCACAAAGCAAGGGAGCAGGGGCAGGGGGAGAAATACATCTCCAACTGCTAATTCCTACCCAGGCCTGCTGGGTAATGGCTCCTGCCAGGCTCACAATCCTGGGTGCCCCACAGAGAGCAGACAGACACAGGAACCTCCTCTTCATCTTTCCCTCAAAAGACACTGCCCATCAATCCTGGCTAAGGAAAGCCTTGGAAGATACTGCCCAAAGCACTACTAGCAGTACTGCAGGCCAGGGTACCAAGAATGACCAGAAGAAATATCTGGGACCAAACACAGCATCATCTGATAACAGCAAGGGGAAGAGAGAGAGCACAGACAGTCACCTGCAATCTTGCTGAGTTGTGAGCAGTTAGTGGCCACAGGGTGCTCGTGCCCAAGCAAGTGGAATGAAAGGAAAGGACCAGCAATTGCTTTGTGCTGGGGCCAGCTTGAGAAGCAGCTTTTCCACAAGCCAGATAAAAGAGACTGGCCACAGAAAATCTGAGAACATTTCATTATTACCTGAACCTCAGCAGATATGGAGCCTTCAAATCAATTTCAAAAACAAACAAAACCCTGCAAAACAGCTAACAGCCTTGCACCACTTACTGCTTCACATGCAAACTGTGGGAAAGCAGGTTTTGAGCCCAAAACCAAAGCATCTGCTTTGGGAAAGAACAGCAAACCCCTCTCTCAAGGGACTCAGAGCTGGCCCAGGGTCCAGCTGTGGTCTCATGGCAGTTCCCTCACCCTCGGCACAGGGGAGGCAGCTAACAACAGCTGAATGCACCACACAGCTTCCCCCTGCCTCTGTGGGCTGATACATAAATAGAGAAAAGCTTTTCAAGCTGTTTTCTATTACTTCTGTAATGTTTTAGCCTTCCTTTCCCCTCTGCCCCTGCCAGCCCCTCCGTTTGCCCGGCAGGCAGCGAGTGGGGCTGGCTGCTGTCACCCTCCTCACCACAGCATTGCTGCTCTCACAACAGGCAGCAGCTCCACTGTCCTCCGAGAGGGCAGAGCCTGCCAGGACGATGAAGTTCCAGCCTCAGGGCCTGCAGCACTCTCTTCCCACTATCTGGCCAGCTTCTATGTTTTGTTTTGATCTTGTTATCCTATTTTTTTTTTTTTAAGGCATGTTGATGATTATCATACTGGAGGAATGCACTAAACACATAGCATAACTGGAGGAAGGAATTATTGCTGGGGGAATGTATAACATGTGTGTGCACAGCTCTGTAATGTTATTCCTGTCTCATTGATAAACTTGGGCAGATTTCAGAGGCAGATATATTTGTAAATATTGCAGTGAGTGGATGGTCTTTGAGCTGACATCCAGACAGGGGCTCAGGAAAGCAGCCCACACCTGAGCTTTGGTGCTCCCCATATAGGGCAGCCACACTGTCCCTTGGCCCCAGAAGCAGAGAGATAGCATCTCCCCCACAAACCCACCACCCAAAATTTGATAGCACATTCACCTGGGGGGCACTGGGGGCTTTTGTCACTAGAGAAAAGCTTATATTCCTCAAATTAAAGCAGAGGTTTTCTTTTACTTCTCTTTATGGACATACCCTCATTGCAGCCAGTAGGACCCATGAAACTTCATTTGCTCCAGGGAAGAAATGAGGAACCTGAGACTGGATGCTTTCTGCATTCACATGGATAAGGAGGACTGAGGTTTAGTTTATTCTTAAACCAATGCCATTACAACAGCACCACATTGTCACTCCCACCTCCTGCACAGAGGAGGGAGTACCTGAATCCCCAGCTATGCTCTGGCTCACCCACTGTCATCAGCCTTCCTGAAGGTCCTCCCTGGACCACTCCAGGAGTGCTGCCCACCCAAGCATGGCAGGCTATGAGCCACTGACTGACACCATCCCTGCTGCAAGCTGCCCTGTCACTGCCAGAGTCTGCAGAGTCCAAGTACCAAGGCCCCCATCAGTGCTGGAAGCCAGACCTTGGTTTTCTACTTATTAGATACCACTTTTCCTTCTAGCCCATAGCACACACAACATAGATCTCCAGCATTTCCAGTCACAGACAGCCACCAAAGATGAAGTTCTAGACCCCTGTACAAAGCTTGCACAGGGGTAAGCACATGTGGGGCCCAGAGCAGATGTGGTGGTTGCTGCAGCCCCTTCCAGCAGAGGGGATGGCTTTGCCCCTGTGGAACTGTGATGCCTTGGAGTGCCAGCACTCCCCTCCACAGCTTTGTGCCCGCAGCTCCCCCGGGAACAGTGCCCTCCCAAGCCCACCCCTGCCTCCTTGCCTCTGCGGGGCACCTCCAGGTTTGGCCTAGCCAGCATGTTTACGGGTGGGTTACAAACAAGTGCGCCTGTTGACATGCCATTGTTAATAAGTCTGTTGCTATTGATTCAATAAGGAGTACGGTGTTTCCCCTCTCCCTGGTGCGGCGCTTTGCTGGTTTGTTTCAGGCTGGCGCCGAGTGCCGAGCAGGGAGTGACTGCCAGCAGCACTTGGCCATGCCCGCGCCGAGCGGCTGAGGCGCTGCAGCGGGTCTCACGCTGGAGCCTGCACACTGAGCTGGGACAGTGCTGAAAGCATGGCACACTACTTGGATCCTCTGTGAGTTTTGAAGCAAAGCGTTTTTCTGAGATCCGGAGTGTTTTGCTAAACTTTGAGTTCCTTCCTCCCAGAAGCTAGGACTCCATGCCTCCCATGGGCTCTTCATTTTCTACGTCAGTTCACACCAAAGGCCATAGTGTCCTGAAAAAACCTTTTCCTTCTGGGCATGAACACAGCTGCCATGTGCTTGTGCCACAACTGGGACACCAACACCAGCATCATGCCCAGCACCCTCTAGTATGGAACCCTGCCCTTGCTACCTATGAGGGACAGTGACACGGTGTTACCTCAGCAGGGCACCCTGTGTTGCACCCTTCACCTGAAATGGGAGAACAGATCCCTCTGCCCATGGCAACGGTGTTTAAACACTTTCAGCCACTGGCAGTAGCACTTTAGGAAGCCTCATCCAGATTCAGGAATGCAGGCTATTCCCCTCCACCACAAACCAGTCTAATAACCTGGCAGCCCAGCAGTTATTGTGTGCCTCATTTCAGTCCTGCAAGAGCTCTGCAGCTTCCAGGCATTTGTTGAGGCAAGAAACCTGTTTGCAATATCAGAGCCTAATAAGAAAACAGGTGTGCTGAAAGAACCATGTGAACCTTCAGCTGGGGATGTGGGAGAAGAAATAACGCTCATATTCAATAACATGTTAAAATATTTAGATTTTTTTTCACGGTATGATTTGTTAAGAAGGCAAGATTTATGCAACTACACTATTTACTTTCCAGTCCTTTCTGGTAATGCTATGCTCTGATGACTGATTTCAGTCAAAATTAAAGCCACTGAGGAATCTCAGATATACCAAATTCCTAGGAGTCTAAAGAAAATATGTAGAGAGACTTGAACTGCTCTCCCCTCTGAAGAGTAAGACTGCAATGTAAAATTACCCATGCTATTAGATACCCCAAATCCTGCATGGGAAAGCAATGCTATACTCCAGCCACCAGTGAAGCTTTAATCAGGATGAGCACAGGATAATCAAGCCATGGGAAAGAGCATCAGTGAGAAAACGGGATTCCTAAGTTCTGCTGCTCTTGCAGCATTTTTCCATCTTAAGAACTGAATAATCAAGAGACCCTTTTTCCAGCCTTCTGTTTGTGCTCTTTTTTGGATTGCTTTTCTCTAATTGCTTACACACAGCACAGAGGTTACTGTCTTTAATACTGCACAGCATCCCTGAGAGCCCAAGTCTAAGAAGGCTGCAGCTGTGGCAACTGCACAGCTGCATGCTCCAAGAAGGGAGAGAGAAGAAAGGAGGAAAAAGCTGCTGTCCATGTTACCCTGTAACCTCAAATTTTAGTTGATGCTGCTTATGAACAGCCAGGAGTGAGCTGAGAGCTCAGTAATGGACCCTTACACTCCCCCTGCCTGCAACAGGCACTCCCCAGCACTGAGGGGCAGCTTGGCACAACTCCACACAGGTATTAGCAGTGTGGTAAGCAAATGGCTTTTGAATAGAGATGAGGAGCAGTCGCTGCACAACAGCAACCAAAGGCCAATGCCAGGAGAGTGCCTGGAAAGCAGGAAAGCAGCACCAGCAGCTCACTGCCTTCCCTTCCCACACAGGCTAAGGGCTCCACAGAGCCATGGCAGAGCTGAGCATCCCACATTTTTGACTTGCTGCCCAGATGTGCAGAGAGCTGGATCAGGCTGCTGGAACTGCAGCTCAGCAGCTTCCAGGCTTACTGGGCCAGGTTTTGAATAAACCCACGTGCTGGCCCTGCTGGACTCGGACACATCACCCAAGCTCCATTTAGAACAGGAAGGAAGCGAGGAGCCAGAGGAGCTCCCTGTCTTCCCCAGCAGCAGGTCATGTTCTATCCTGAAGCCATGCCATGCTCGGAGCAGGGCAGCAATGGCAACAAGCAGAGGCTGTGGGTACAGGGGGCTGTCTGCCAGGTTTAGTAACTGTGCTCTCCCTGTTGTTTTCCTTTGGAGAGGGACAAGAAGGAAGTATTATTATTTTGTCTTTGCCCTGTACAGGCAGTCCAAGGTGCAGTGAGATACCCTTAAGCTTCCACTTTCCTGCCCCAAGGCTGTTTCCTTTAATGCTGTAGATGAGTGGGGTTATCCAGTCACTTTGGCACCTCCCTTTCAGCCATCTGTGTCCTTTCTGTTGTGCCATTCTGAACAATACAAGTGCTGCCATTCCTCCTGCATAGCCCTTTCCTCTTCTCCATCAACACAGACTGGCCAGCCAACCGTTCCAGTCAACCACATCAATCCTCCTGCCACTCACAGTCATCTTGAAGGCATTTAATACAGATATAATGCACAAAACACTTTTACATATTCTGATAACATCCCACTCACATTCCCCTGTGAATTGTAAGCTCTTTGAAAGAGACACACAGATGCTCCCATTGCACAACACACTTGTGCCACAGGGCAGGAGTAGCCCTGCATGCTCAAACAGGGATGGAGTGCCCTGCACTGCCCTTCTGGGCAAGCTGTGCTGCCAGACTTTCAGGGTACAGCCCAGAGGGGACTAATGCTAGTCGAAGAGGTTGGGACTCCCAGCTTCCCTCCAAAGCCTAGCTAAGCTGCGCATCGATGGACATAAGTGCAGAAGGGTGTAAGGCACAGCTAGATCATGCATTTGATCCAGGGTCAGCAGCTACATATTGCTCAATTTTTAGGGTGTTCTCAGCAAAATCATGCTTCAGAAAAATAAAGCAGCCTCAACAACTGATTTTAATTCAGTAGTAACAGCTCCACAGGTGAGGAATAGGGTTTAAAGAAAAATCAGGTCTGCACCTCTTAAGGAAACTTAATTGGTTCTATCCACAGCTCCCCATAGCTATTGAACTCATTGTACACCTATGTTTTATGCATAATGACTTTTCTATCTGGTATCAGACAGTAATCATTCCAGAAGGCAAAAATCTCAAAATAACCACAATATATGCATACAGAATACATTTAAAAGAAAATCTAAATTGACTGTTCAGACCTTCCCTCACTTGCCAGTGGATCTTCTCCAAACAGAAGGCATTCCAAGTCGGCGTAGGAAATGCTAAGATAGCATGCTTTCCATATTGTGTTATCGGAGCGTCTTCCAAAAACTCAAGCTTTCCCATACAACAAAATGTCATGAAGAAGGTTTTACTCCAGTCTGCGTATCACAGGCTGTACATACTGCTTCAGCTACTGTAAGGTTGGCAAGCAAAGCTTGTAATGACTTGAAGTACAGTTTAGGAGCAGAAAAACTTTGCTTCAGAGCCACTTGCTCACTCTGTCTGATTTTCATTAGGAGGGGTTTGTGTGCCTGTGTTTTTTTCCCCCAGGAATGAAGACAGAGATAAATGTCAGAGGGGACTTTTTGGTTTTCAATTCACTGCATGGAGCCTGATTAATTGAGCTGATGTTGTATTTGCAATGAAAGGAGGAGAAGTTTCCCAGAACCAGCCAGCCTGGCTGAACTGAGAACTGGGTCAAACCCTGGCAGCAACAATGCACTTCAGAGCACAGTGAGCATCTTAGTTTTAAAAACAGATTTTACACCCAAGTACATAGCTTTTCCCCCTCCCTCTTATTAACTTCACTTTCTCTCATCTCTGTTTTCACAAGGCCATCAGGAAGCAGTCTCTGCAATACTCCACTGAGGCACTATCACATCAAAACCACCACAGCTGGGTTCAAACAGTATAAAAAGCAATAAGTATTATCACTACCAGGAAGCTGAGCATAACAACCCACCAGAGCACCACAAAACAAACCACCTGGCCACAAATACGTGGTCAAACATCTTACCTGGCAGAGTCCAAACCACTTGGTGCTCTCCATGCAGCATCTCTACTCCTGCTGCAGCAGGGGCAGGTGGGCAACATTGAACACAGGATACAGGCAGGAAATCTGCTGCACATCTTCCTGCTGAGGCTGCCTGGTGCAGCTCAGCCCTTCTCACTGCTGCATATCCTCTGCAGGTCAGCCTCAGCTTCCTTCCTCTGAGCTTCAGCTGAAATCAATGTAAAAAAAAGGAGCTCACTCAGAGGTTAACTTGGAGCACCTGGTGCCCAGACCCCGTTGGGGTCCTGCCCAGAGGCACCTCTGAGGGCTAAGTTCAGTCCTCACAGCTGCCCCTGCTCCAGCAAGCCCTGTGCTGCCCTGGGGTTTTTCTGGCAGGACACAGGCCCTGCAGTGGCAGGCACCCCAAGTCTCGGCAGATGAAAGTCCTTGGGGGCTTGGCTGCTGTGCACATCAGTCAGGGCAGTGAGGGTGCTGATCCCACAATCAGGCCCAGGCAAAAGGAAGAGGAAACAGAGTTCCGCTAGAAACTCAGTCTTTGGCACATGGATTCAAGTTAAGTTCTGAGTGAAGCAAAATATGCTATAAAGACTTTAATAAAAATCCATTTACCCAAATAGAGTCCTCATTTTACTTTTTTTTTTTTTTTTAAACTGTCAAAGAATTTGACAAATTTGATCAGATCATATCACTGAGCCGAAAGTGTGAGTTCTGGGAATGAGCTATTTGCATCACTGTAGCTCCCCACTTACAGTTTTGGGCTTGCTACATGCCCCCCTCTCTGCCTACTCTGCTATTACAACCCATCTGATCTCACTTTGGGTGGAAAAACACACTTCTGCAGTCACAGAAATCTTCACAGCAAAAAGGCAGAGTTCTTGTCCACAGCTCGAATGGGGCATGCTGTGTGTCCTGGGGGGTGTCCTGTCTTGCCCCTTCTGGTCCTTCCAGAGCCCCACCTCAGCTCACACTGCTCAGTGGCAGAGCCCCGGTGTGCCAGCTCCACACCACACAGATGCCAGCTGCAAGTTGTGTGCTTAAGTGTAAACACATGTGCAGATAGATTTGCTTGCAAAGGTGTGGGCACAAAATTTGGCTGAGAGCTGTTTGACCCAAGCTCCAATTAAACAGGATGGCTTTAGGTAGATCTTTCTCCTGGAGGCACCTGGCAGTGAGTAAATACACGTTTCTCTCTCTCAGAAGTGAGGGTAATGTGCAAGGTCTGGCTTGGCTGAGTCACCATGACTACATGACAGCCACAGGACAGCAACAGTGGCCCTCTCCACTGCCCTGGCACAGAGAGGTGCTGCCAGCTTCCATCAGAAGGTGTCACATGGAGCTCACGCACACATGCTGCTCACAGGCTCCAGCACCCACCTCTGCTGGAAAGCACCCACTCTTCAGAAGAAACCTCACTCAGCAGTGAATAACAACTGCTTTTGTGAAGACCAAAGTACTGCTCGCATTTATTTATTCTCCCTGTGCACAACAAATGCTCTGATGACAGGAGCAGGACAAACAAAAAGTCCCCTTTCGCTCTAAAATGCCACCTTTCCTCAGGACAGGGCATCACTACAGACCAGGTCTCTCCTCCTCCAAACAACAAATCCTGGCAACTTTTCTGAGAGGTTTGAACACCCAAAGTGGTCAGGCACAAGCACGCTCCAATGCTGGGGAGTCCCTAGATAGGTTTTTTCCTAGGCAAAAATGAGGATTTAAAAGGAAGCACAGCAGCAAAGCTCCCCAGACACAGGCTGTCACCCACCATGGCAGCTGCAGGCATGGATCTCACCACCCCTGAAGGAGGAGCCCACAGCTCAAACGTGGCAGTGCCCTGCCTTCCACCAGTGCCATGGCATGAAAATGCCCACAGCCTTGTTGATCTGCTTCCTGCTTTGCCAGTTGGTCAGTGAAGGAGAGTACAAACAGCCGTGGTGTGGCTCCCAACAGTATCAGTTTGGGGATAACTGGACTGTTCTGAGGCATAAAACTGTGGTGAGTTACTCCGGTCATCTTCTGCAGGTGCTCACTTGTGGACTACCAGTTGTTCAGTGCAAGCCAGTTTCCAGAATAATTCTGATGTAAAACCAAGTATTCTGGAGAAAAGCTTGTGGTTTCAGAGGTGGTGGTAGCACTTGGTTATCAGCTCATTCTTGTTTTGAGCCCTGCTGCCCAAGAAGTCAGTATGCCAGAAAGTGACTCCAGCTGCTCAGGCCTGGGATGAAAAATGAATGTGTGTCCTTTGAAACCTGTCAGGATGCCCTGAGACGTCCATCTCCTCTCACCAGGATCACAGTGTGCTGTTTGTCAGATGTGAGATCGGAAAAGTCATCCAGGCAGGACAGAAAAGCTGGCAGCTTCATCTTGAGTCACTTCTGGGAAGAGGGAAGATGGTGATGGGGAAACAGCTCTAACAGCTGCTCTGAGGTGAGAAGCAGCAGCGAGGAGGAGAAAGAGAATACATAGAAGGAAATACCTTGCTGTCCTTCAGAAGCTTGTTTTCTCTTGAGGAACCCAAACCAGAAGATATTTCCTGACCAACCAAGTCAGGAATTCTGCAATATACACAGCCTGGAATTACCCCTGCCCTGAGGAGAGTTTGCTTGCTCAGCTCCTCAAAATGACCTTAAAATAATTGTACAAGTGATTAGAATCCAGTCACTGAGTTATGGATTTCCATTTGTCCCTTTCATAACAGGCGAGTACTTTCTATTAGAATGGCTTTTATTTTAAACCAGATCAGAAAAGCAAAGACAAAAGTAAGATTCTCCAGATGCAGCTCCATTTCCAAACATCACCAACCAAAAAAGCTTTGAAAGGCTCTATCAAATAGGATTTAAATAGATACTGAATTGTGGTAAACCTGAAATGTGTCATGGCATTTTTTTTTTTCTTTCATCTCTAGTTTTCAAAAAACTGCTTATAACATTACAAATAAAAACGTTTTTGAAAAAACCAATGTCAATATGAAAAATTAGAATATTACCATCTACAATATGAATGCAGCTATTTTAATCTGCTTAGAATACTCTATTTTCATTAAATATCTTCTTCTGATGAAACAGCATTTTTATGACAGAAATTTCCCAACTAGCTTCTGCAGCAAAAAAACCTCCAAGCTTAAGATTCAAGTTCTCATATTCTGTGCTGGCTACTGGGAAATAAAGGTATTGCTCGTAGACTGAACTTATTTGGTATGCACTTGATGAAATCTAATAAAGAGGAGACCCTGGAAAGTAACCATAGATATTGGCACTCAAGTGAAGCAGGTTGAACCAAGCTTATTTACCTCACAGTGTTTTCTTTACAGAGAGTTTTTAGCTGAGAGGAAACACACAGACATGGATTTGTCCAGTTCTCTACTCCTTCCCTGAAAGCACCCTGGGAGCATGCTGGGTTTACCACATCTGATGGGAAGATTTCTCTGGCATGACTGTGGCTACTATAGTAGCAGCAAATTTCTGACAGTAAGTGCTGCCTCACAATAATCACCTAATCTTTTTATGTTTTTAAGAAAAACACTTCCATTGGTTTACCAGGAGATAAGTTTTCATAAGAGGAAATATATTTTTTCCAGCACTGTAGAAGAGAGCAGGGAGAGTTTTAAAAACACCAGCATCTGCTCTAGGTCAGCTCAGGGGACCTGCACAGGGCAGGGCTGTCCAGAACAGCAGAAGTGGGCGGAAGGGAGCTCTGTGCCTGAACATGAGTGACTCTTGTTTCCTAGGAGCACATTGCCCCTCTGCAGCTCAGAATCAACATGCAGCATCTGAAGGGTTTGTACAGTGAAAGCAGTAAAATTAAAATTACACATTCTGAATATTGTCATTACTTAACTGTATGCCTGTGTTGGCTCTGGGTATGTGCACAGGACAGATTATCAGGGGACTTCATGAGGACATTGTTCCACAGCAACCTGCAGCTCACTGGCACTGTAATGGTTAATGCCTAAAACTTGCCTTGGCTGAGATCCTTCTGCTGTTTGATGGCTCAACTGAAGCTTGATGTTTATGGTGGAAATTGTCTTGATTTCTTTAGATGAGATGAGCATCCATGGAGTTTGAAAATGTGTTTTAATTAAGATTCTGCTAAATTCTACCAGACACCTACTTGGAAAACAAAGCAACTGAATAATTAACTCTGATGAGAGCAGATGCTGCTCTAATGACAACCTGTTACTGCTCAAGTGCATCATTAGTTGTTTTACTGTGTTCTTTTAATATGTCCAGAGATCCTCAGCTAATGAATATATTGGTAGCAATGCATGTAAAATAATTCTTCAATGTGGACTGTTGTTAAAAAAATATAAAAAATAGCCAACAACAAAAAATCCCATCTTACTGAGTTCAACTGAAGTAGTGTTTCCACTGGTCTGCGTTCTGTGTGCTTGAAAGCAAATGCTTCTTTAGTTATCCTTGTGGGATTATTTTAGCCATACATCAAGTGAAGCTTACAAATTGATGAGAATCTAATGATGCATTTATTTACAGATGTGCAGTTCTGTTCCCCGTTATGTTGCCGAGGGGTGAGGAGAGGGAAGGCTTTTTCTCTCCCCTATGTAATGTGCGCAGTCGTGCATTTGACAAAGTGACTAGAAAAATACTACCAGCAAGATCTTACCTTGTTATTTCTAGCCCTCAAAAAATAAATCTATATCATCTCCTGAAATATAGTCAGAACTCTAAAAAAAATAGAAAATAGCATATTTATACTTAAATAACTCACTTTAATGACACACTGCACTGTCTGTTGTCACAATATCTTGTGGTTTCATCTAAAAGCATGTATTAAAAATTGTGGGTTTCTATTTTGGATTATCAACATCAGGAAGGTTTGGTCTCATCATAAAAGTAATGAGATGAAATGCAATAAAGTGAGCAAAAACATTTCAAAGATATATTGACGAATGATTGAAGTACTCTGAGATGTTTTTCAGAGTCCATTGAGCCAAATACCCACCAGTCTAGCAGACCAATGGCATGAGAAAAGTCTCTAATCCCTGGAAAGAAACTGGGAATTACTGGGAAATGTGTGCAGGGGCATCCCCATCAGCCCCTGGGGAGCAGCACTACTCACCTCAAGCCCAGCTGGATACCTACAGTGCAGCTTTTAAAGCCTCTAATTCTGTAAACCCAGTAAGAACTCAGCAAATACTGCCAAGCCCTTGCCTCGCTGCCCCAATCCTCCTCCATGGGTTTCAGGCCTTGCACAGCCCCAAGCCAAGATGCCACAGCCACTGCAAAAGCCCCCGTGTCCCTCACAAAGGCAGCAGCACTCTGAAGAAGGGAAGAAGCACCTGAAGCACCTAAGAATCACACTTCTGAGAAAGCTAGTCAACTCCTTTCATCCCAGCACTTCACAGTGCCTTTTTAACAATGCTTTACTGCAATCAAGCTGGTTGTAGTCTTACTGGGGAACAAAATCGAATTACAAGTTTGGTTTCTTCTGTGACCAGCACCTAACTGCAGGATGCAAAGCTTCACAGGTCACCTTTCCTACATAAAGGATCGAGAAGCCCTCTGAATTTATAGGGCTCACAGCTGACTGCTGTGGCTTTTACAGAGACCTTTTTGGGTCTGATTAATTAGTAATTGGGGCAGGAGCTATGCACTTCAGTGACTCTTGGTGCCTTGATTGTAAATCGCAATCTGGTGCTAAATCTCAGCAGGTCACATTGCCGTTTTTTGCTGTGCCCCAGTGACACAACTGATTAAACCTGTGTAAACAGTATCTTAACAGAAACATTTTGGGGGGTGGGGTGGATGGATGCCTTCAGTTTGGAGGAACTGAGTTACGTATTTCCGTGGGTTCTGTCTGCTCTGAAGCATTTTCAATTGTCAGTTGCCTCAAAACAGCAAACGAATGGTTTTAACTTGGCCTTTGAAAGATTGCCCACTGTGGGGGCTTTTAAATAGCAAGTCAGCACTCAATTCACACATGCAAGCCTAGGATGATAAACAAACACTATCCTGAGTAGTTTTACATCTAAAGAAAGGACAAGGACAGCACTAGAACACATTTTTTTCTGCATGTTTTCCTGCCTCCTGCCAGGAAGCCCCACAGGGCTGGTGGTGCCTCCTCAGCAGTGTGCACAGCGCAGGGCGCCGTGTCTGCCTTTGACCTGAGACGGGAGAAATGCAGAGCTGTCTGCTTCACAGGTCACTGCGGAGTGAGGGAAGGACCCACATGTCCCTGTCCACCTCTGGTCCTCCAGCCAGGGCCCTGGCTGACCCCTGTACCTACCCAGGCAGGTTCTGGTGCACATCCTGTTCCCTTTGCACAGCAGGTCTGGTTTTCCACAGTGCCGCAGCCCCTGCATCACTTCCCCCTCATGAGATGCTCCTTATCTCTGCCCCTATTGTTGGTGTGCTCCCCACAGACCCTTCCTGCACCCCAGCCTCTGGCTGTGCCTCCCTGCACAGGTCCATATGGCACTGAGCCTCATGAGGTTGAGGCTTACCAATATTTTGATGCAAGGAAAGTGAAACATGTTATTGTAAGATCATTGGAGAAATATTTGACCTGTTGCCTGCCTCAGAAGTTTGGTCATTAAACACCTCACCTTTTCCTCTCCACTTAATTCACAAAAGAATTTTAATAAATGTCAGATGCAAAACAATTAATCTGGCAAATCACTGCCTTTCCTCAGCTCCAGCTTCCTCTCCAAGCATTGTAGCTCAGTGCAGGTACCGTGTGCTTCTCAGACCACTACCTTTGCATTATCCAAGAACAACTGCCTCTGATGAGACAAGAAATCATTCACAATATACTGTAATGCTGAACAGCTGTTTTCATACACTCTTTGGGAAGGAAGTATGTTTGTCTGCAGCACTGATGAGCTGGAAAGCTGTCCATGACCTTGCAGGGATGTCTCTCTGCTGAGTGGGGAAGCCAGCCACTGTTCTGCATAACCTTCCTTGGAGTAGGGGGTGTGTGTGGTGTGTTTACATTCCCTTTCATGACACACACAAATCCATGGCCTAGACTGAGGATTCACACTTGAATTACCTGCTGGCTTTTGTGGTTGAACAAAATCTGACCTGCTTTTAAACAATGTTAACTTTGAACTTACAAATTCAGATGTAAACCTTAGTTCTGCAGAACCCAGCTCTGGATCCAAGGCAGGTAATTTTGTTCTGGAGTTAAAGGTGGAGTTAAAGAGCTGGTGTACAGACCCACTTTCTTGGATGGCATTCATGGAGGAAAAGGAAAGAGCTGTGGAGCCAGCAGGGCAGCACCCTCTGAGATTCACAGAGATCCTGGTCACAGCAGGTGGCTTTTCTGAGTACAGTGTCCAGCTGGTGTCCAGCCTATGTCCCCACCCTGGCCCCAGCTCATCAGGTTTTGCTAAAAGCAGTAGACCCCAAGTTCAAAGTGAGAAGGAAAATGTTCCAACCCCCAGATTTGGAAAAAGGAAACTAGACAGGAGAAAGCATCAGAAATCCCAGTTCAAATTTGACATCAGGGCAGGGCAGACCTATCCACAACGTATTGCATTATAGACCTCTGGGATCTGGAACTGAGATTAAAAAACCCTGGAAGATCAGAGGAATGTTTCTGGGTGGATTTCCAGCAGTTCATGACTTTTTTCCCCACCAGGATATTGCTGCAAGAATTCTTTCCCTTGTGCTAATTTGTTACTTCCTCTCCTGATTCCAGAAAACAGCAGTGAAGCACACAGCAATGGAGTTAAAACTACTGAACTTTTAGAAGCCTCATATAAATAAATTCTGGTTGGCTAAAAACCTAGTGTGTTCTTATCTTGCCTGAAATTGTTTGCCTTGTCAAAAGCTTCAGCACAGTCATGCTGTCTCCAGAGCAGGAGAGCTGGTGACAAACTGGAGCACCAGATGAACCTGTGCCTCACCTGCTGGGCTCGTCATGATGAGAGATGGGCTCACATCAGCCACTTCAAGTGGGGAACCACACACAGTTCCAGTAAGGGTTGCTTGGAGTCAGTATTCAGGGTAGGTCACTGGGGAAATACATATTATTTGGAGTTCAGTCCTGGATTTTGGCACAAAAGATTGAAGGAGGCTTCAGATACACAACTAGTGTTAGGACTAAGACTGCTTCTCCTCAGATCACTGCCTCTGGTGGGCAGCCTCTCACTGTCCTGTGTCAGACAGGCCACCAAGTGAGCTTTGGTCCTTGAGACCAAGATGTGACAGTGGTCCAGTGCAGTGATCCAACGTTTTTCTTCCAGAGAGTATAGTACATATGGCCCTGGGATTTTAAAATTAAGCACATTACTTCAATGCTTGTGGAGACTAAGGATAAACGCCCTGATGCCTTTAAAGTAGGGGTCAGGCTGAGGATTTCTTATTGAGATGCATTGGGCAAAGTGCAAGAAATATAAAAGCATCTGCCAGAAGGCAAACAGCAGGTCACAGGCTGGGCAGCAATATCATTATATCTCCTGAATGCTATGAGCCAGTGCTTGTAGCCTCTCCAGCCTTTCAGTCAGTTTCTCAGTATGGATTCCTCTTCTCTTTCTCACATTTCAGTGAAGAGAAAGATCCCCAGCTGCTTTCACACGTAGCAGTTTTTATCTGACTAAAATTGAGGCCTTGTTGAAGACATCAGGATTTTGCTACCAACTTCAGTAGTCAAGTCTGGAAGTACTGGAGCATATGTTACAATAACTGCATGGCAACTATTCACTGTGCATCTCTTAATTGCATACATACTGACAAGATGTGCTACTGCACATGGTCAATTCCAAATGAGCATGAATCCCGCTGATGAAACTAGATTTTCTCCAGAGCAACTAAGTCCTGCTCCTTATCAAGGACTTTATTCTAGCCAAATTTCAAGATTTTAGCTCTATCATTCCTGCAGGAGCCCTGTCTAAATAATTGTAGTTGATTGCTCCTGGAGTTGTGTGAACATTCACAACAGCATTTGTCATCTTCTCTTTCAGTGTTTTTCTAAGGAAATAATCCTGCTGTCAACAAAACCCTTTCTTGAATGAAAAGCTAGTAGCTAAAGTAGCATTTGAAAAAAAAAAAAAAAGGGTTTTTGTCATCAATTTGCCAAACTCAGCGCTGCTTCAGAGCTTAACATCCAAAGGATCAAAGTGCACCAGGGGCTCTGAAATGTCTGAACTCTTTTCCAGCCAATGGCAACTATCAGTATTCCATTACAATTATTAACCATGAGATTCCTTGTTTTTTACTCTTTCTGTTCAAGGTGAGTCCTGTGAAAGACTTTTCATATATCGGTACCTATCACCCAGCTCCTCTTAGCTTTAGATATGTACCCACATATTTTCTTAACCCTCTTTTTCCTTATTATCATAACAAGACAAAGCTGACTTATTCAAATCCAAGTGTGCATTTTACAGTCAAGAGTTAATGTTCTCTATATGCAGCATAAATGGAGGTGTTGAGATAAGTTTAATTGTGTTTCATTTTCTTTCTGACTAGAGAAAAAGACAGAGAGCTATACCTGGGTTACAGAAGCACAGGACAAATACTCCAATTCAGTATACAATTTTCCTAGGGTGACCTGCTGGACAGTTTAGCAGCTGCAGGCTGAGGGAATGTGTCCCCATGCTCTGAGGAGCAGATTATTTCAGATGAGTTAAGCTCTTCTAATTCAGATCACTTCTGTAGGCATTTGTCTTTGTAAGTTGTCTTTAAGAATATTTGTTGTCTATTTCATACAAGATTTCCCTTATTTGCTCCCATTTCATCTATAGTGGCTGAGTCCTGAAACACCAGTCTGGCATGTGATACTTCACTGTACATCAGTGCAAGCCATGTGCTTCATTCTTCAGAGAATGAAGGTGATTTTTCTGGGCTTGTGGCATGTTCTGTGGAACATGATTCTTGATAAGAGAGAGCAAGCATTTTTAACTGCAGAACTAATGGCGGGCCACTTCTGTGAGTTAGTATTGACATTAGCAGACACAAAGATGTGCTGCCAGTTTGTTCCTGGATCACACCTGGCTGGGAGAATTCAGCTGTATGTTTATTCACTTTGAACAGAGAGTCACCAGAAGATACTGAACAGAGCATGTATTTTTCTTCTTTTGGAAAAGAACTATTACTATCACATTATATTAGGTCATCCTAGATTAATAACTCGAGCAAATATTTTGTACCATGCAGTTGAAAGCACAAGCTGTTTAACCTCACTACTGGAGCAATAAATAACTATTCATTGATGCCTGTTTGCTGTAATGCTTTCAGAAGAAACTGCAATTTAATTTCTCTAACCATGAATGCTGAAGAAGAGTTAGATGTTGAGATTTAAATTAAGCATTAATAAGAATAGAGAAGGTAACACTGGAATTTACGGAGGGTAGTCTTTTTAATATTCTGGATATTCTATTTTATATCCAGTGGATCTGCAGAGCAAGAATTGGATTGCAGATGTATGTCTCTGCTCACAATAATCACATTACAGGATCATGGCCATCATCTGGAGCTTCTAAAAACAGCAGTCCGTCATCTGTTTGCCTAGCTGATGGATAACACATATTTACATAGCCTCTCATCTTAGGAAGTTTCATCATCTCTTGCGTAGGAGAATGCTGAAATGATGTTTGCGCCATAAATGTTCCAGATTCCACACGTGCTTTCAGTCACCCAGCATGGTCTTGCAGGCAAAAGTATGTGAATACCACTGTCCTGTAGGGTAAAAGTAAAAGCAGTACATACCTCATTGGAGTTTTCCAGCAAATTCTTGGATCCAAAGAGTCCTGGCCTTCAAATGCTGGTGTAGGATTATTCATGTGCTCCAAGTGAAATATCTGCTTTAGCATTTTCCTTAGTAGGTCTGATTCACCAGGATGCCTAAAAATAGGATTAAGGGTGTTAAATACAGAAGATAATAGGAGCATTTGCTCACTTCAATTTCTTGAGTCAGTGTTTAACCCCAAAACAGAGTTTAGACATTAATCACCAACTCAAAATCTACAATCTGAAATTTAGGAACTGTGTATTGTTAGGCTCAGTTAAACTGGAACTACACACTTGGAAGCAGTCATAATAAAAAGAGCAAATGCAGCCACGCTTGGAACAGGGGGGCTGCCCAGCCTGATTATGTGCTCCTCTTGTCATGTGTACTGACAACACCAACTGAGCATGGCATGGGGTTAGCATGTTTCCAAAACACCAAAACCACAACAAACCACTTTTTCCTCCTAAACCTCCTAAATTTATTGAGTTCAACAAATCAATAAATTCCAGTGTGTTCATTTTAGGCAGACAAAAATAGCAGGAAGCACATTGCTGGCAAGACACTGATAGTAGGTTATGAGAAGTTTTTTGGTGGGCTCCACAAGAAATTGTTCAACCTTCAACATTTTATGAAATGGACAAGTTCCATAATTGTACTTTAAATCCTTTAACTGATGTACAATGGAATTAATATACAAAGAGAAACTCCAGAAGGTTGACAGGAAAGGATTATTATTGTGGATTTTGTATTACTCTGACAACTTGGTTGCCCAAGGACATGAACTTTGTCAATACAAAAAAGTGTGAAATGACAAATTCACACTTAGGGAGGGTAATGTCTGTAATTGTATCCAGTTTCACTCATACACTCAAATCTCCCGGCAATTTCAGGCCCATCCCTTGAAAGTGGTGTGGACAAAGGCTGGGTTTGCAGCAAAGACAAGGTTGGACACTAGAAGAGGATAAGCACAGCTTACCCAAAGAAAAAAATTCTGCGTGAAGTAATTCACTTCTGGTTTGTGAATAAATAACTCTCATGCTCCCTGGTCCCCATAAGATTTCTGCAGACAAACTTTATTTTATTGCACTTTGAAATCTAAAGGACTCCTCAGGAATGGAAGGTTAAACATGCACGTAAGTGTTCACAAAGCTGGAGCCTTATTTGACTAATTTCTCCTAGGCTGATAATCAAATACTAAATAGCCCTGGCTCTTGGAGCAAACATTTCCCCCTAAGGACAAACCTCTTTACTGAGCAATAGATCAGAAGTGAACTGGCACTCTGGAGTTCAAGGCAGACCCACTGTAATTAATTCAGTTAAAGCACAGCAATTTGGAGGCAGCAGAAGGATGGCAAATCCCACCCTGTTTCCTAATCTTCCCCAAAGGAACATATTTATTACAAACTCTTAAAATCACCTTTTGATAATGTTGAACAGTCTGTGAGGGGCCCATTAAGGCATACAAGGCAGACCCATTTTAGTCCTTAATACCACTTGAAGATTATCCATTTTAAATGGCCTTGCAGAGCTTATCATAATTTTGTAAACTATTAAAAAGTATTAAAAGATACTACATATCTATCTGATGAGAAGCCTGGGCTCCTCCAGCCTGCCTGATAGAACACACAGTTTCTCTGTGGCTGTCTGATGGTGAATCCAGCTGTGGCAATCCAGATTCTCACTGGGACATAAACTTCCCCATTTTACCAAGAGTGAATTTTGTACTATATGTATCTGGGTTAGTCTATTCCTCAGGATGAATGCAGAGATCTCATTTTCTACATGAAGTACTGTAGACTAAAACCAAGACAGCTAACTCACAACTGCCCATTCTTTACAGGGTACACAGAAACTGGCATTTAAGGCATATTGGCTTTCAAAAGTGTGGCTGAAACAGAGCCATGTCTCATTTGGCACTCCATAGAAGCTCTCCAATCTAAATTGCTAGAAGAGGAGAAAACCAATTCAGTGGCTCTAGGACCAGGCAATGGCTAACACTGGGTAGAGCTCTTCACACCCACTGGTGAAGGCAATGTGAGAATAAATACAGAGTTTACCAGTCTCCCCACTCAAGAGTGGGTGAATCAACCTCTGTTCCTGAAAGCACATGGGATGCATCCCAGCAGGTGCAGTTACTGTCTGCAGGTCCATGGCAGTATCTCTTGGTGCATTTCTCCAGGTGCAGCAGCTACACTTAGCTCCTAAACACAGGCTACTGCATCAGTAACCCATTTAGATGGGAAAAGGTGAGAAGGAAATTAGAGCAAAGTGCAGCTCCACCAAGGGTGCAGTGAAAGAAAGGTGGGTGTGCCAGATTGCCTGAGACTTCTTGGAATGAGGAGAGCCCAGCTGGCTTATCCCCCCTAAGTGCTGTCTGAGGAGCATGGAGGACCACAGAGGGAGAGGAAAGAGCTGGGCAGGTTGTTCAGCTTGTCTAACTTCCTGCTGTGACACTCAGCTTACTGAAGAGAAGTCAGCATGGATGGGACCTGTTGACTTGTAAAACTGCAAGTGGATGATCTGTCCCCTCCTCATTCCCTTGTCTGTCTTCACTAAGTGAGTGATTATCACATTTTCAGGACTAAATGCCAAAGGAAAAGATATGTGAGCTGAAGAGAGAAGTGCATTACTGCATGTTTGCCTTTCAAAGTAAGGAAACCCAGGAGAGTAGGCACAACAAACCAAAAAGTATGGAAAACATGGAACAAGTGGGATGGCTTGAAAAAAGTAGGGCACTAATTAACCTGGTTTGAGCCAGATAAGCAGGGCTTCTCACACAGCAACACCCACACCACATCCAAAGCCTGACCTACAACACCAGCCTGGGCTTGAGAGCAGAGAGGCGTTCAGGCTGAAATCAAGAAGATTAGAAAGTGAGGGGAGGCTGCCAAACTGATTTTCACTGGGGATCTGAACCACAATTCAGTCCAGGTGACATTTTACATATTTTCACCATTGTTTTTGTTTAATTTGTGAAAGTAATTACACAGCCAATTGAACAGTGTAAAGCAACTGCTGCAATAGTCACTATTACAGTGAGGTACAGTGCAGCTCAGCTTTCCCAGTTAGAATATCCAGGCATAGCCCTACAGTGTCTGTGCCATTCATCACTGACACTGCCATCTGGCTTACCTGAAATCCTCCCCAAGTACAGCTTGTGCTGAACAAACCTGACTTTTCTTTGGGCTCCTTTTGAAGAAAACAAGGCAATGAAAGACCCTGCACTGCTGGCGATATGGACAATGTTAGCTGGCATTCTCAGCTCTTAAGTGAAGCATGACAGGGGACAGCTAAGTGACAGACGAGGCCAAATACACTGGGCATCTGGGTGGTCACTTTGATGCAGATAATTGATGGCTAACCCTGTTGAATTACAGAGAGTAAACATGTAATATTAGACTTTTACAGGAGTGCTTTGCCCTCGTGACACTTCAACTGAACTACCCTGACTTTTATGGCTGTGGCTGAAATGAAACCTGTTTCTCTTTGTTTCACAGGAACCACTCCTACCCCACAAACTGGGGCTGAGCCAGCAGGGCCCAGTGTGCTGCCAGGACTGTGTTGGGACAAATTGGTGGTGCAGGTGAGTTGGTAATGCTGAGGTGGTGTTTCAGTGTCAGAAGAGTAGGAGATAACTGTGCACACAAGTACACGGGGAGCTGGCGGCAGTGCTGCTGTGTTACCTATGATAAATAGCCTGTGTCACCACAGTAGCTGGTCTCCAGATTGAAGCAGACTTTTGCGAATCAGCAGGGTCAGCATTTGAAAAGCATGTGAATATTGTGCACTTGTAAATATTTGAGCACATCTGTTTAGCTCCCTCTCAAAAACCACTGGGAAAAACTACTTCACATTGTGCCATGCAATGCTGTTACCCTGCTCTAATTGTCAAATCTGTTGAGTGTTTTTCTCATGCACACAAAAATTAAAAATTACTATCCTCATTCATGATTAATTCAGCTGCAGTGCTGCAATGTGTCACACTGCATTTTTTAAAGTATTAAATTCCACCTCATAATCAGAAGAGTTTTAATTAACTTTTTGCTAGTTTATCTTTTTTTTTCCCCTCTTTCACATCCAGACAATCTCCAGAGCTGCCTTCCCTACAAACATCTCCTTGGATGATACCAGGAGAGCAACGAAGTGTCGAACTGGCACTGTGAAAATTGTCTGCACCAACCCAAAACTATTTGCCTCTTCCATTCCTCCCTGCTTGTAGACCCAAGGCCTTCTGGCTGGCTGTGCACAGCCAGGGTATGACAGAGATCTAACCCATGGCATTTCTTAGGTCCTTGGAAAGAGCATCTGGCTATTACTTTCCTTCAGTCTAATTCTCCAAGCAGATACAGGACTGGTCTATTACATTAGATCTCTAAGGAAATGAAAGAGAGGACTCCAGAGGAGGTATATTCCTACCTGTATGCCTTTTTTCTGCTTATCTGCTGTTTCCTCTGAACCTGGTACACCTCAGGTAGGAAGAACCATGTTCCCTCTCTTCCCCAAGCTGGCTTGGATGAGAAAGAAGGAAACAGGTTATTAGACCTCATTAATTTAAGAACAATTAATTTCAGAGGAAAAGCAAAAGAAGACAGCATGGAAAGAGGACCCATAGGAGACTCAAGTCCCTCCTACTTCATGAACCTCTCTGCATCGGTATGGGTTTTTAGATACATCTGAAAGTGATAAAAGAGCCAACATCCAAGTGGGCTTGAACAGGTTTGGACCTTGATACAGGATTTTCATCATGAGCAGAAAGAACAGAGAAAGCAGCAGGAGCTCCTCTCTCTGCCCCTACGGGACCCTGATGGAAAATTGCCTCAGCAACATGACCACACTGCCTCTAGATGGTTTTTCCTTGCAGGACCAGCACTTACTCAGCGGATTTCCTTAGGTTTTTCTGACCTTGGCAATATTACAAGGGATGCATTTTCACATGGCTGAATTGTTTCTGAACAATTCCTCCAACATATTAGGCACAAACATGCTATCTGTCAGCACCAGGCATGTCTAATCTCTCCACCTGCTTTCTCCCCCAGCAGTTACATTTGGTATCTGTTGCATAGAAAATTCAATTTATTTATTTTTTTTTTTTTAAGAAGTAAATTTCCACTGCAGGATGAGGGGGCAATCATTCTGAAGAAATAGGGGCTAGCTGGGTTAAATTGACTTTGCTTTCCCAAGAAAACTTCTTCCTTGATCTGTATTAACTAGAACCATTATTCCCTTGAAGGCAGATGACCTCTTTTGGGTCCAAGGGCACTCAGAGCACACCCCTTCCATCACCCAGTTGTGGGTGATATCTTTCCCAAGAGCTTCTCTATGTGGTAAACCAGCAGCTGTGGTCCCAAGCCTTGGACACCCTTTTAAAGCCAAATGCCTCTTCTTTGACGGGGTAAGGTCTCACCTTACAAGCAGGTGGAGCAAACAGGCACCTCCTGGCTGACAGGGACTGCTCAGGAGCATGAGCATTCCCCCAGGGTATGGGCAAGTGGCTGTGCTGAAGGGAAGAGCTGTGAGCTCAGGGCAGGGCAGGAGTGCCCTCTGGACTTGGCTGAGCAGAGGGAGGTTTCCATGGAGCACATAGTGCAAAGGACTGCTCTGCCTCTCCTCCCTGCCCACATGAGGCCTCCCTGCCCTCATTAACAAGCACTGGCAGCTATCAGGGTAGAACTGCATGGCTTCAATCCCTCCTGAGGGGCAATGGGTTGAAGAGAGCTCTGAGAGGGTCCTTCCACTTGCGTTGGGATGGCCACACCCAAAATGCTATGCAAGGACTCTTGTCACAGTGTGCAGGAGCTGAGAGACAGAGGGTTTGGAGTTTGGCAGAACTAATTCTGCTTAATAAGGCATGGGACATTCGGAAAAGAAACAAGCAAGAGAAAAATGGAAAGCAAACAAAAGACTCAGACATTTCATTATGGGAATATCTAACAGTGGTTTGTGGCATATTTGAATGCAGGAAGAGGGCAGTAGCCATTCACCAGCTCTGATCCAAAGGGACACAGAGTACTCTGCAAGGGCAGGGGTGACATTGATTTGCTGCTCACACTGACATTAACAATGTCCACAGCTCTTTTGCTATTTTTTTATCTCTTTGAGGATCACATTGCTGTGGAAGTTCTCTGAACCTCTGTAAAGAGCTGGAAATCCTGTCAGTACTTGAGAGGATAAAGTGTAGTTATGTTCGATACATGAGGCCAGAAGAAACATCTTCTAAAACATTTGCTTTTCAGTAAGAAAACAAGCAAAGGCATTCCTGGCCTGGGGCATTTTTGGTGGGATTTCCTTAAAGCTTTTTTCCTAGCCCCTATTGCTTCCTTCCAGCTCTGAACACACTAGTGCATCACACAGGTGGCAAACAATTGTTCCCATGCCAGAGCAACATGAACCTCGTCTAGACAGGAACTGCTCCAAAGATGATGACTTCTTGCAAGCTGCTCTTTGCCTGGCATAGAATCATAGAATCATTAAGGTTGGAAAGACCTCCAAGATCAACAAGTTCAATCTTTGAAGAAACATCACCATGCCAACTAGACCATGGCACTAAGTTCCCTGGAGTGAAACAAGCTGTACTCACCCAAGACACTTTTATGTCATTATATTCTATTTGCTGTCACAACAGTTGTGTGCACACAATAGCTTTACCCCAGCTCTGCAGTGGTCAAACATTACCAGCCATTTGAGAAATAAACTCATGTAATAACTAGGCCGTGGGCTATTAGAGCAAATCTTACAATATCCATCCTGTCTCCCTTGGGGTTTAAGCAGTACAGAGTTCCAAGGGCTAAGACTGTGTTTATTTGCAGATAAAAATATGAAGAGCCAGCGATATGGAGTATGGGTGATACAGGTGAGCACTGCAAGGCTGAGTAAGGGATTTGGACATTTTACCACTAAAATTAATCAAAGACACGTATTTCAGTCCCCTAGGCTGATTTGCAAGTACACCTGTGGGTCTCAAGTATACAGTGCATGTGTGTAATTGTCAGTTCTAGTTTATTTGGAATTGATTCAAGGTAAGATAAACCAGACAGAAATGCACGCACTTGGGTATATTCTGAATTTGGCAGGGTGATGAACAACACCTACCTAGCTGCCTGGAACCATTTGAAAATGCTCATCAATCCAGGTTAGTCTCAAACAGAAAATTGTGTTAGCATATTTTGCTTGGAACTTAGAAGAAACATGTAAAAGCAGAGCCAAATCCACAGTTTTAAAGGGATACCTCTGTCCAAACAGTGTAATTTTTATTAATTCATCCTCAGCCATCCCTCTTCTGCTAGAGACTGCCTGCCTCCAGCCCAGCAATCTCATCTCATGCCGTACACAGTGTTTTTGCCTTCCCACTGCCAAATGCTCATTAGCACTGCCCCAGGGGCACAACAGGACTGTTACCAGCCTCTCTGCTTGTGATTCTCAGCTCTACCATAAGCGTCAGAGGGATTCTGTCTCTGGGCCACAGACAGTAGCTTTAAAAGTAGCTTTTGTTTTGTTTACTCAGTAGAATTTCTAGGTATCACAAAGTTCTGTGTTTCCCCTGCTTCAGGATACAGAGATGCTCTAATGCATCTCTTTCAGTACCAGTGCTTTTTCTTAAGTAACCAGGACTATAGAATATACAGAATATACACTGAGGAAAAAAATCATGCATGAAACTCCATTACACCTTACCAAACACCTTCAAAGAAAAGAGCGCATAGAAAGAGACTGTGCTCTAGATAAGCTTATGAAATATGGCCAACCACCCAACAGAAAAAGGCTCTTCAAGAGTTTCCTGTCATTCAGCATGATGGGCTATAATGGATACCTCTGGGGAGAAGTCCCCAGAGCAAAATCAATTTGGTAGATCCTTTGGCTATGTAAAAGAAGAACATGGAATTCCCCAGAAGTAGCTAGGTAACCAAATATAAGTTAAATCATAGCTCCTTAGAATATTTTCCAGCTGATTTTTGGTCACAGAATGCCATTATTAAGATCTGAAAGTTAATAAAACCCTTTTTCTCTGGATATGGAAAAGGAAGTTTGAAATGTTTTTAATCTTTCCTTTATTATTTTTGTTATTTCCCTTCTGCTGTCTCTGCACCTTTTTGTGGTGGGGTATGGGATAAAGGGTAACAAAGGAGAGGGTGGAGACGAAAAGGAGGAAGTATATTCAATAGGAAGCATGTGAAAACAAATAAAAAAGAGAGAACAGAACAACAAAAACTGAGATCTTTCAACTGCAATTATTTTCCCTAAATTTCAGTGAAACCATTCAGGAAAACAAAATATTACTCATTTTCTCTCCAGAGGTTTTTGAAATGGTTTCAACATTCTTCCCCAGCCTGGTTTTCTCCCGTCTCCAAGCCATTGTGATGAGTGGTGCCGGAGGAACTGCTCTACCCAAGCAGAAGCTGGGGAACACGCCATCACACTGTCAGAGGACACACTGCCCAGATTAAGAAATCACCAAGGCTAATCTGAATCTAGCAGGTCTTAGCAGGAATACACTGGCCACCCTGTCACCTCATCTTTCTGCATCTCAGAATCAATGGGAAGCGTGTTGTCATTTAGACAGCTAGTGACATAAATATCTGACAGACTGAATGTTCAGAAAAAACCCTCAAATCCTGAGGAACTCCTTTGTCCAGGTTAGCCCACTGTGATGCATTCACAGTACAAGCTTCCCTGTACCCTTGGCTGGTAGAGATGAGTCTGCTAGTTTAGCCCAGGGGATGGATTCAGGGAGTTTTAGGACCTCCCCAGCACTCTGCCTGTGTCCAGGGCTTGGGCAGGTTCCCTTGCTGCTGGCCAGTGGGCACACACCAGCAAAGAGGGTGCTGGACTTCTAAAACCAGAAGGAAGCGCTGGCTGATGGAGCCCTGCAAGCACCGATCTGAACAGCTTGTGAACCATTACTATCTAGACGTGTCAAGAAAGATTAGAACAAACATGAAGCAAAGATGAAATAAACAGCTATTGTATGGGCAGAAATGGATTTTCAGTTTCCACAGTAAATAAAATAATGTGCTGTCTTAGTCAGTGCCCCTGTGATGATACAGTTTGCAGGATTTTTACTGGCAAGCTGCCATACTTACTTTCATTTATCTGCCTCAAAGCACCATTTCAAAAAGTGCAAAAGCATGTTGTTGATAGAGTAGATTGTTTATAGCTGAATTGAGTATTTCAGAACAACATGCATTGTAATAGAGTGGGGGAGGGTAGAAGAAAGCCAGCACAGCTGCAGTGTCTTAAATCCTTTGTCAAAAATCAATGCCAAAAAGCTGAGATGTATTTGTTGTGTCTCAGGAAAGGCAGTGCAGAGACTCCTCACAGCTCTGCTCCATGACAAGTGCTAACAAAGGCCCAGGCACCACCAAGGCTCTCCCAGTACCTTGCACCAACAGTGCAGGCATCCCTGGATGGCTGAGAGAGGGGCAGCACTGCTTTCCCAGTTCCTTAGTGCCCAGCAGAGCCTGAGGACCCACCACCCCTGAGCACCACCGCAGCCCTGCTCCTGCACGTAGACAGTGTGGAGCACATGGCACAGTAACTCCTCCAGCAATCAAAAGACCATGTAGGTGTGGGGAGAGAGAGAGTGAGAGAAGGGTATGAAAAATAGTAATGCAAATAAAATCAAGATGTTTCAAAAGCAGAATGCTGTCCTCACCCAGTGGTGAGCAACCTGCCACTGCTGTGGGTAGAAAGCCATGGCAGCCCACTACAAGTAGGAGGTGGTGTCTGAAGAAGAAAAGTGGCTTGTCCCAGTTTATCAGTCTCCCTCACACTGACAGAGTCTTCAAAAGGACAGTAAGTCACACAGACTGGTTCTCTGTGTTGAAAAACAGCATGAAAAGCACACGCCTCTGGAGGTTTGCTCTGCTAACAAGAGCTGGTTTCCTCAGCACAAACAATAAAAGGCTGATGAGTGAGGACTTCAATTCTCCTGAGACCATTGCATCTAAACAAACAGACTGAAAAATAAAACTGAAATTAAGGTGAAAAGAGAAGACGACTTTATGGAAGGATAACTGCAGCTGCTACCCAGACTTAGAAGAAACGGGAAAAATGTGAGGATCTCTTTCTCCAGCCCTGCTGGCCCTAGAAGGAGACATCTCTCATTCCCACCACACTGGGGCACAGCAACATTTCTGGCCAGTATTCCTGCAGCTTACCACAGATAACTGGCAGGGAATTGCCTTCAGCCTGGCAGCCAGAGGGTTCTGGACTACAGGTATTGGGAGATGCACAGCCTTTGTTTCCTCCCTCACTCCCAGCTTCCCATGTCCCACAGCTCCATGCCAGTCAGTTTATATGGAATGGCTCTGCTGCTTGCTCCTGGCATCCTGGGGCCCAGGCTGGCCTGGGAAAATGCTGTGCTGGGGCATCTTGACTACATGGGTGACTCTCACTTTGCCATGATCCCTTGGCTGGTCTAACTGACATCAAAAGCTCTTGGCATGATCCATATAAGCACAGCTCTCTCAGGATTCACAGGCTTTTAGGAGATATTGAGGTCCTTCAGCTCCCTTTGTCAGCAGGAGCTCCTGGAGGCCCTCAGCACCCCAAAGGAATGCTTAATCCTTCACTGAATCAAGCCTTATTAGCATATTTCCAGACATTTACAGATGCCATATTTTCTACATTAATATTTAACCCACCAAGTCTTTCAAAGCCCATCTTTCCAAACCTCAAGTTCCCAGATGCTTTTTAATGCCCTTCTCAATAGTGCAATAAAAGTCTGATATTTTATTACTCCCATGAATTATTATCCTAATTTGTAATTTGCCAGACTTTTTTAAACTTCAAAATCTGCATTGTATTTTCCCACACACACACAAAATGCTGTGTGTGACATATTTTTGACTAACAGGCTAAAGCCTAGTATCTAAGTAGACACAATGATTTTTTCAGAAAGGGCACACTATCTCTGTCCCAGTCAGCTAGGTTGTTTTATGACAGCCCAAATCATATTTAAAGATTTTCCTAAAACAGAAAAGATAACCTAGAACTGTGCATGAAAGATTGAAGGCAGAAAGAAACAGTTATGTGTTCGCCTCAACTTTGATGTAATGTAAACTTCCAGGACGGTTTATAGGCACCATTTTTATTTTATTTTTTTAAAGAAGTACGCACTTGGTTATCTGGAATGCAGATGTTGGGAAAATTCAGAAGCTCTGGAATGCTTGCAAGCTGTGCACCCTGTGTAGTAGACGCCAAAGATAATGGAGCAAAAGACGCTCAAGATCTCACCCAGCATCTGCTGGAGTCAACAAGGGCCCTTATACTGACTGAACTGAGCTGCAGATGAAGCCTCCAAGGAGCACCTTCTTGTCATTAAAACTGAGACCTGACTGAATCTGGAACACCAAAAATGAGATGGGTCACATCAAAGAAAGCAGGGACACTGAAAGTGAGAATGCAAAGCAAAGTGTAGCACACTGAGAATTTCTAAACAGGGCAAGACTTCTAACGACATGAGACTGATCGTGTCCTGCTTCTTTTGATGCAGGCTTCCAAGAAAAGCAGGGCTCTGCTTGTATTGAGAATGATCTGTTCAGTGTGAGGATGGAAACCTCCACTTGTCACTCAGTGAGAAGAGAATGTTTAATACTTACAACTCACAGAAGTTCCTTCCATTGGAATTTCAGTGGTAAGTTCTGAAAAAGCAAAAGTGAAAGCTAATTGAAACAATTTTATTTCTTCTTTCAACAAACATATTAAAAATGAAGGCAAAAAACTCTAGTGGAATCCACCTATGATAGCTCAGAACTGGCCACAGCTTCGTGCAGGGTGCTACATCAGCAACCTGATTGGCAGAAGGCAAAAAAGATTTATTTTCCTGGGTGGAAACGCGGCATCACACTTCCCATAGGTATAGGCTATTTCATCCTGGAATGAACAGCTAGATTTTGGAGAATTTGCAATATTTGAAGACTATCTAAACACTCAAATCCTGGAGCTTATAAAATAATCTGTTGTTAGACAAATCTCAGCCAGAGATGTGGGAGTGCCTTGGCTGGGGAACCTGGACTTGGGGACTGTCTGAAAAAGTGCTGCATTTTCAGTATTGTTTTCTAAGGATCCTTTTTCACTGTGGGAGAGACCTACCTTGTGTTGGACCTTTCAAGGTCTATTTTCAGATATATTGAATATTAAACTGCCCTCAGAGAGGACTGATTCCTAGTGGTGTAAATGGAATTTCACAGAGCATCTGTGCAGGTGGATGAGAAGGTTCTTCAAAGGAACAGAGGTCCTGTTCCACTAATACTGCTAACTCTGCATTCAGCCCTTTCAACTACTCCCTGTGCAAGGCAACCTAAATTTCACAGTAGAGCTGAGCTTCATAAAATGCAAGAAATGCCCCCTCTCCCATCATACTTATCTCCTGTTCCCTCATTCCCTAGGCTTCACCTTGGGCTTCCAGTTGTTATGGGGGATCCTCTGACAAAATTATTTGTCTGCAAAACTTTAGAAGAGATGTAAAAGTAGATTCCAGAGTTAACAGGAGGAATCTGCTTCTTCCTAGAAATGCTCTGTAGAGTTCAAACCTCCTTTAGGAAGAACACATGTTTCTGGTCAGCTTCCTACTCCACATAGGACTAGTAGCAGTGTTTAGCTTTAAAAGGGAGCAACTTTGAGCCTCTCTGAACAGCCAGGGATTGTCCTGACACTAATTTAAGCCTGGAAAATAGAGCCAGGTCACTGAAATTACTTTGGTCTGTTGAAGTCAGGATTTGTTTCAGGTACAACACTGAGTAATGACCTAATAGCAAAATACATACAATACAATACATATTGTATATATATAGAACTACTATGCTACAGCAACTGTAATAATTTTACCCAGCCACAATTTCTTTTCTGTTTGCCTTTTTTTTTTTTTTTTTTAGACACTTCCTGCAATAACTTGTTGTCTTGTTGAAGACAACCCTAGATATGAAGATAACCCTATTGCTGGAGACAACTGTTTTGCTGAGTATGCACTTTGTGCCCTTAACTCCTCTTACAGTTGGTAAAGCAGACATTTTTTGCATCTCATCCAGCCAAGAAGCAGCCACCTGTGACGAGAGAATTCCAGCTGTCTTTTGCATTATTCTTATGGGAGGTTTTTGGAGAACTTCACCTCAAACCCACAATTTTGCTTAAGGCTGAGGGAGCTGAGAAGTGCAAATTCCCTTCAGCATTCAGGGCCCCACAGTCAAGCTGTTAATGCAATACAGGAAAGACACACAGCTACACTACAGGCTGAAACACAAGCATGCTCAGGGACAGCACTGCTTCAAATTACCACATATCTTAAAAAGTTTTTCAAAGATGTCAAGGCAGAATTGTGAAAACCTTGGGGAAAAGTCAAATACACCCTCCTAAAGGCCACTGAGAAGGAATGACAACCTGCTCGTGTTTTTAAGCTCAGGTAACCATGGTGTTTACCCCAGAAGTCCTAACACCAGAGGACTGCTACTGGGACCCTGTCAGCTCTGTTTTCCCATTCCCCCTTGTGTCTCTTCCATCACCACCCTGGGCTAATCCAAAAGCAGAAACCTGCCTATCTACAGGGCAGGCAAAGCCTCTGTGAGCAAGCTCAGGGATGATATTGAGGAGTCCAGCTTAGCACCCAACTGCATGTGTGTGATTGATGGCCTCTCTGTGGCATTTACCCTCCTGCTTATTTCTCAGGGCTGCAACTTATTAACAGTATTATCTTTTCTGATGAAATATCATCACATGTGAACATCAGTGACAGGCATAAATCACAGAAAATGCTTTTAATCAACAATTGAACATTAATAAGCATAGACCCTGTGAATTAACAGTGAGAGACTTGTTCTTAATCACTAAAGAGTACTTCTCATAAAGAAAACCCTCTCTTTTTGTTTCCTAAAAAGGTCAAAGTCTTCTTTTCTCTATTTGACAAGGACAAAGCCCACACATAGTAGAGCATATCTAGGCTGCTTTATGTGACTTAAATTATTTCCATCCATGTGTAAAAAGCATTCCTTTTCAAAGATGTTCACTGAGTTTTTGTATGTGATCTACAGCTCACAGACTCTCTGTTCCTGAAATTATTAGGTTAGCTGCTGAAAGCAGCAATCAAGTTTTACTGTTAATCTTAAAAGCTAATCTTTTTTATTGACTTCCCAGTCAATAAACTTGTAACTCTGAAACTACTTTCAGGTTTCCTTGAGTAATAAGAGGGTCTATGTATACCTGTGCAAGTATTTGAAGCTGCTAATTTCCTTGCTGAGTAACTTGCACTCACAGGTTAAAACTATAAAACAATTTGCTCTATCAGCTGACAGAGGGTCTTCCATGAAAATCAGAATGAGGCTTGAGGTGAGAGAACTCAGGCAGTAAGGTCAGGACCCTCATCTGGTCACAGTTTATGGGAGGCTGTTACAGGGAGTGAATCTTCCTCATGAGCTAAAGGACAAGGAGAGAAGGAGAGGTTTTGATCAATTTTTAAGGAACCAAATGGATTTAGTCCTGTCCCTACTCTTGAATTAAAATCTGAGAGAGCTAGAGAATAGTTATGCATCACACAGATTTATCCTTCATCAGCTCTAGCCAAAGAAAAGGGAACGAAGGACATGCCAGATGTCTCAGACTACGTGAAGTTGCTGTGAACCAGTTTGGCTGTGCTCAGCTGTGCACAGCTCTGCGCACAAGCGCCTCTTACGCCAGGAACCAGCAGCGTGGGACTCCCCAGAAGTCCCAGCATCACCTCAGTAAGAAGAGGACACGGTATGGGAGAAGAAAAGCAGGTCTGTTCTCAGCTTACATGCTATGTTGAACACTAAAATATAAATAGCTCTCCGAGCAGCAGGGAAAACATGAAGGCTTCCTTGGCTTTGTAATTTGTGGTGGGATTTTCTTGTGCTGAGCAGTAGGCAAGCTCTGACTGAAGCTCTTCCCACTGGTGGGGGGCATTCAGGCTGCCACTCTGGGAGCAGCCCTTCTCTTGGCAGCAGCACTAATGCTCTTTGTCCATCAGCAGTTTCATCTCATCTGCCAGACTTAAAGCCTCTACCATTCATAGATGCTGCCCGAGATTAGCAGAGACCCTGGGTTCAAAAGGTGCAAGAGATGATTTTTCTCTCCCCTATTAAGTGTGAAGTTTTCTCTCAGACTAGCCCCCTTTCCAAGGCTCTCTGGACAGCAAGCTGCTGTCCAACCTTCAATTGCACCAGGAGACCACAAACATCTGGACACTTCTCCCACCCAGCACAGAGCAGAGGGCAATCCACACTCACTGCCCACACAAGACAGGAGGCACCACAACTCCCAGCTTCCCATTTCTGCTTGGCTTTCAGGTGGGGCTGTTCCCTGCCTGCTCTTAGTGTGTACACTAAGCTTCATGCTCTTAACATTTCCCAGAAATTCAAAGTGACAGAACCGGAGGTATTGCAATCTGGAACTTTTAACTTTCGTAAACTGGTGAGAATACTGGAATGTGCATGTTCCTTATTTAACTGCTCCACCAGCTTTTCTTATGTGCTGCTCGGCACAGCCGTTCAGGATACATATTAGACAACTAACATCTGGACTGAATATCTATTAGGACCATATGCTCTACTCAGCTACAGCATCATGTTGGAGATTGAGAAAATCCAAACCAAATGGAGATATCAGAAACTTTCAAGGGTCAAAAATAAAGTCATTTTGGTTTTCCCAGGCCCGATGAATATGGTATATTGGCTTGCACTCTACACCTCATGCGAAAGTCTCATTACAGAAATAACCTGACTGAAAAAAATGAAAAACAACTTGGGTATTGTGGTTGAAAATAGATCTATCTTGATTATTTTTTCCCTAGTAAAGTTTTAAGTGAGTCAGTGCTGAATGTCTCTGTCTTCTAAATGAGAAAGAACAGCAAGAGCCTCAACCTTCTCTTTTCTGTCGATATTTTATGGTGGTGTTTGCCATGCGGGTGTGATCGTTTCCAGTTTCACCTCAATAGGATTCTCTTGGTTTGTGGCCGAAAAGGTTATATGTGCCCTAAATGGCCGTGCCTGGGAATGTAGTGCTTACATAAACAGAAGTAGTGCTTAAATGCCATAAAAGCCCCCCAAGACAGTTGATGGAGGATGGTGTGACTCCCTCACTACTGAATAGGAGCAGCTAAGACAATCTTATACATGAAAGGAAGGTGGCAGGAATTCCTTTAACTGGCTTTGAGACCTGATCTAGAAAAAATTATAAATTTCCACATTCTCACAAACATCTCAGGTAGGAGGAGACATCTTTGTGCTTCTACAACTTTATAGGTAAAGTCCTGAATCACCAGAAGTCAGCCATGTTCTTTAGATAACTTATACCTGCCCAAATTTCCTGGGACCATGTCCTGTGATCACCCCCTTGACTGGGGCAAGGAGCAGAACTTAATACTTTAGCTACTTGGTACTGATACAGCTCCAGATGAAGTTTTAGGGCAGTGCAGATCCCAGTGGTGTCTTGGACTCCAGATAAAAGGATTTCACCCAACTTGGCTGGGACGTGGAGAATCACTGCACTTTCTCAAAGTAAAATCCACACTGTATTTTCCAGGTCAAAAGAGAAAAAAACACAAAATAATTTTGCAAGAGAAAGCAATTCCAATTTTTGCTATTATTTGCTACAAAATGAAATTACTCAAATACCCTGCATTTGAAAACTTGACATAAAAACACCTAAATGTCCTTTTTAAATGAGTGTTTAATATTTTCTTTATGGTTTTGAAGGTTGGATCAACACAACAAAGGTAAAGAAAAGGAGTACATGGGACAGATATTTCTGGAGCAGAAGAACTGGAAGAGCTGGATGACTGGAATGACAGAAATGGGTGGGATTCAACAGCATATGTGCCCAACCACAAGCTGTAAGGAGTCAGAGCAGCATCACTGCTGTGCTCTGGGAGCTCATTGTCAGGGAATGGCAGAGGTTGAGGAGTACTGGCTGATTACAGGACAAATGCAAGTAAACTAACACAACTTGGCCTTAATAAAAAGGCATCTGCTGTGGCAGGTAAAGCAAAGTAATCCCCCCAGAAGTAAGGCAGCAATAACAGCATTGTTGGAGGTCAGGAGACTTCACCAGGCAGACTCTTATCATCACACATGTTCAGGAAAGATGAAATAGGTAGAGAGAAAGACCATTAGGATGGCCAGGGAGGCATGGATCACAAGGATCTTGGCTGGTTTAGTCCAGAAAAATGAAGCCTCAAGCAGACCATGATGGTGGCTACAGAATCATTGCAGCACAAAATAAAAAAGAGGAGTAAGTGTCATGGAGAAAAATTCTTTTCAATAACTGTGTAGGCAAAAGATATCTAACAAGTGGTTAACTAGCCATAAATGAATATTAATGTTTTCTTCAGGGCGTTATATTGAACTATGGCTTCTCAGACAAAGAAAAAATGTGAGGCTTGATAAGCCTGCTAAATCACTGACATCCCCATGAAGTCAACAACGAATTCCTGTCCTCCGTCCCTGTGTCTGGCTGCCTGTGGATTCAAGCAGATGTTATTGAACTCCTTAGTTCCAACTCCTTGCCAAAGCCCTTTTTTTGTACCTTTTTTTAAAAAAACCCTCTGAGGTCTAGAGACTTCTCTTTCTTCAGATGAAAGATTAGATTCTGTCAGTTCTGAGTACATATGTGGGCTGATCTGGCCTATGGGCCGTATGTTTGACACCTCTAGTATACTGTGTTATTGTACCCGGGGGAGGTGACGGGGACTTATTTATAGAGACAGTGTCTGTCAGGGGAATTTATAAGTGCGATTTCTGTGGGTTAAAACAGGAGAATATGTACTCTCTTAAGTGGACACTCCCTTGCTTTTAGGCATGGTTAGGGTGAGTGCCCTTAACAAACGCTAACAGTTTTCAATTTATTACTTTTTAGTGGGAATATGCAATATTTTTAGAATCCTCAGCTATATCTTTAAACTTGGAGAAATGACAAGTCCAGGGACTTCTGGGACACTTGAAGCAGATCTAACCTGTCATCTGTGCTGTGAGTAGCTGCAGATGCCACTACAGTGAGTGCAAACACTGCCTCACTGCAGGGCAGTGCTCAGCACCCATGCAGCACCAAGGGCATCATGGAGCAGGAGCTACTGAGGCTTCAGCCCACTGAGCCCCCAGACTGCACCCAGCCAGGCTCTCTCTTGCCTCTTAGCTCCTCTCCCTTCCCAGCACAGAGATATTAAAATACACACAGCGCTCCACACAAGCCCAATGTTTAGGAAGATCACTTCCTCCGAAATGCCTTGATATGAAAAAAAACCACCTCAGGTTAAGGAGGAGGAAAACATCTCCTGTTGACTTCATGACAGGGGCCTGTCTCACTGAATCTGTTCACTCTCTAATGTAAATTACTTGGGAAGGAAGGTTTCCTGATATTAGCATGTCACGCATCACCAAGCCACATTGCTGGTGCTTAAGAAATAGCCAACAAAAATAACTTCCTTGCAGGGTTTAGGTACATAAGATTTAAAGCACCCAATGAAGCTTTCAGACTCCTAACACTTCAAACAAAAGAGATCCAACAGTAAGCATACAGCTAAAAATCTTTAATCAAACACATTAGTTCACAGCAAGAGCCGGTAGATAAAACAGATGCAAGATTTCCAGACCAAGTCGTTCTCACATATGGTAACACCATCCTCTCTTAGGGGAAAGCAGTGATGGCAAACAATGAAAATGCCCTTACTTTAAAAAATTCCTTAGTATGTCCAAACTGCCATCTCTGTTTAATCTCAAACTTACAAAAACCAATCCCCTTGGTTAGGAGTCTGTTGATACGTTAGGTTGGAAAAAAACCCCCAAACCCCAAAAACCTCACAACACTCCCCCTGTCCCCAGCCCCACAGTTTCCTGGAGATGCTGCTATGTAAGTTTGTGCGAAGGAATTTGCTTAAGAAGATTGTTTCATATTCTGGTTTCTAATACAGAGTACTGGGACAGCATCCTTAAGCATTCTTAAAGGTAGGGTCCAAACTACGTTAGCCCATTGTCACAGGTCCCTAATGTTCCACCAGCAAGCTGGCAACAGACCCCAGACCTCCCACAGCCTCTGCTTGGCAACCGTGAAAGAGAACTGACCTGCTTGTGCTCAAATTTCCTGGAAGGCTCCTTGCATTTAATCAGAAAGAGTTTTTTAATTCTCTGGTCTGGATTGGATGTGGTTCATAATCTCCGTGATGAAAAAGCCAATAATTCACCTTACTAGTCAGCCCTACATTTTCTATGATCATTTATTAAATTAAATTCCAGCTGTTACCAACTATTCATGTGCTGTCTGCTGTGTGTATACATCCACATATGCTGAAACAGTAATGTTCATTAAACAGTAGTGCTGTTAGAGTTGCCCATCTAAGACTCAGCTTACTAAGTACTGTTTTCCAACAAAAATGAAAGCTGTGAGTTCCATCCATTCTGTCTCATGAAAAATCAGAAAAATAGCAGAATGGTTTCCTAGGTCCATATACAAGCACAGGACTGTTGGGTGGAGTGAGGCTTCTTTCTCAGGTCTGGAGAAAGCCCCTTTCACTTTCTCATTATTCCCCATTTTTAACTCATGCAGTAGAGGATTTTGAAGCAAGGAAAGGCTGTTGGCTCAGAGGTCCAGAGCTGCAGCAGCAGCACTAGAGGTGAGAGCATCGTGTGACTGTGCTCAGCAGCACTTGCCTCGGATCCTTTTGAACCTTCTCCTCATGCACAGGCAGAGAAGGGAAGATTTCAGGTTGCTTTAGCTTGCAGACTTTAGAAGTGGGGATACGTGGCTTCACTTGTTCCCTAGAAAACAGGGAGTCACTGTGGTTAGGGAAAGAAACCCCTGCTCTTGCATCCACCTGGGCTGTCTTATACCCCCAATTTTGATTACTTCAAAGTAAGAAAGAGAACTTCTTTGTTTAACTTGCTGGTGCCATTTGCAGGCAGGATCATACCCTGAGCTGCTGCAAACTGGCAGAGCCAAATCGGTGCTGGGCAGGGTCAGTCTGGACACCCCAGCTGAGGATCTGGACCCCAATACCTATGGGCTATGGGGCAGCAGCAACCCTCAGTGCTGGTGCATACAAAGTAATTGCAGAACACATTATCTGGATGATCACGCAGCTCCCAAGGCAGCAGATCAGTAACAACTAAACCCAGAGCTCCTCTTGAAACTGAAACAATATCAGCTTTTAGCAAACAGTTGTCCTAAATGAAAATTCATCCCCTGCTAAATATAACCAGGTTGCATGACAGCACATATGTGTTGATTTCAGAAAGGTTTCTGAGGCATGAGGGAGATCATAAATAGGCCTTAACATCTAAGAAAATTAGACAGAAAACACAGATTCGCTTTCCGTTAAACTTTTGTTTAGAATTCAGCTCAGTATCTGTTCTTCCTTAAATGTCCTGGCACAGAGCTTAATTATTAGCACAGCCTCCTTCAGAAGAAATGGTTACTTTTATTTCAGCGTCATACACAAGTTAATGGGGAAAAAATTATTTGAAACATGAGAGTTTTTAACTTGTGCAAACTGTGAACCTGGCTGTGCTGCTGTAAACTCCTGTGTTTGTTCTGCTTGATGTCAGATGTCAGGCAGCTACCAGCAGTGTCAGGTTAATCATCTTGGGTGTGAACAAAGACCCAAACAATGGGAACAGTGAACTACACAAAGCCAAAGGTAGAACTTTCCTAACCATGGACCAGGCAGGTGAGACCAGGATAGCTGGGCTGTGGTGGGGGCCATAACACCTTCATGCATTGCTGACCCAAGAGCAGAGCTTGCCTGCAGGTTGCGGGCTTCATCTCCAGGATTTAGATCAAAGAGAAGCAGAATTACAGGAAAATTATTGTGAGAGTGGGACTGAAAGTGACTTTTTGTCTATCTCCAAATAAACAGTGAGTTCATGCTAAATTGCCTGGGTGCATGCTCTGGTGTCTAAGCGCTGAAAACCACAGCCTCAGTGCAATATTCTGTGGCTCCATGGTGAGCTCTGCCAGACGCAGATGGGATGTGCCACCGTCCCCTCTGCCAACGGCAGGACATGCCCTGAGGAAACGGGAGCAAACTGCCGAGGTGCTGGGAGCAGAAGGAAGCTGCTGGCAGGTCACTGGCGATACAATGACATAAAGCAGTCAGGTCTATGCTCTGTGATGCAGTTCCTTTCCTGCTCCTTTACCCTGCTTGGCATTTGGGCCTTGTGCACACAACCAGAGGCATTTCCACAGGGAAAGTCCTAAACTGCTCAGCTCTTGGGGCTCCTGCCAGCTGACCCCTGGCCCTGAGAAGCCTGTGGCCCCTGGTGAGAGCAGGGATCCACTCCACCCACGTCCTGACCACCACCCAGCCGAGCCAACATCCAGCCAGACAGAGAGCATGGCTGCTGTTCGTAGGAGTACTAACCTACTTCTGTTAAAGTTATTTGGTTTTATTCTGAAAACAAACGAGGATGAGAAAAAGAGCCATTTCAAGAGCAAATGCAGCACATTAATTTTATGTCTGTGATTTGCCATAAATGTACTAAATAGTTTGAAAATGGAAAGCTCTGTGAAATCTTTGCCATCTACAAGCTTGCAAGTTTGCAGAGCAAGCACCAATCAAGTAAATACTGGTATTTAATAAATGTTAATTTAAAATAACATCACTGACCTTATCACTGAATATATCTCTCCACTCAAAGTTGAAATGCATTTAGCTTAGTGTTGCCAAACATTATTTGTAACTGGTGAAACACCCTCTCATCCATTCAGGCTACACACAAAGGCTTAGAAAGCTCTTTCACAGTAAGTGTCAAGAAGGAGGGAGGGACTATAACTTTGTCTCTATTACAGACTGCAGGGCCCATTTCAAATTCTTTTTTCTAAGAATCTCAGAATTTAAGCCATTATTCTCAAGCAAGTTGGTTTGTTTACTAATTATTAAATAAATTAAGTAGAAGACATAACTTTTCCTTTTGATTTTTGGGACTTGATTTTTTTTAATGTGGCGTAGACAAAAATAACCTGTTTTTTGTGTTTTCCGCAGGATGAAAGTCATCAGCAGTGGTACTCAGGGGCTCCTAAGTGTTACACATCATGCTCAGATGAACCCTCTGGATGTTCTGCATGAAAGATTTTCCATATTTTGAGAGCACTGTCTGGAAATTTTTGGTTTTACACGATAATATTACAAAACTAGGGAGGTAAGGCTGAAAGCAAGTGCTCTGTTGTCCTGGAGATTTTCCTGTGTGCTTGGCCCAGCTCTCAGGTATCTGGAAGAACTTGCAGTTTCTCCAGGTACCAGAGACCATGGCCAAAACCCTTGGCATGAGGGGTGTATGAAGAGGCCAGGGAGGCAGCAAGATTAAGAATAAAAGAATAATATTAATAATCACCACCATCATCATCATGAGAAGGGAGGTGAAAGAAGGGAGGGGTAGATGTCATCAAGGAGATCTGAGATGAGCAGAAGAAGGGAATCTGTGGAGCCTGCTGGTGCCATACATCCTGTCCTATATGCTCTATATCCTGGTTTCCCCTGGGCTTGGCACAGAAACATGATGATTATGGTGATGGACTACTCAAACGGTGCAAAAATGTCTTCCTTTTACATGATGTACTAGAACTGATGTTTCTGGGCTTTGATATATGAATTCTGGCTAAGTTTCTTGGAGTAACAGGGTGGTGGTTTTGTTCTGGTTTGTTTTGTTTTTTCTTTTACATACAAAATTATTTGAAAGCATTTACCTCTGTATAAACTACTTTATTTTTCCTTTAGTTTCCTTCATCAGCTCAAAGAAAGTTTCACCTGCAAGAGGAACACAAATACCTGTGCTTACTATTAAAATTGATAAAACCCACAGAAGAAGGTGCATATTAGAGGATGTAGCTGAACTAACAATTTAATTCCATGCAGAAGTATCTTTAGATTATGCACAAATAGAGCAGAAAATCAAACTGTGGTAGGAGGAAAACACTACTATTTGGGAATATGAAATTTCCCTGTCTCTGTCCGACATGGCTGAGTGGATGCCTCAGCATGCCCAAAGGAATGTCTCTGTTAGGGGGACAATGTTTTCTACTCAAAGCTTCTGAATAGTCACATTTTAAAATTTAATTGAATTTCATTTCTTAAGGAAAAGTCCAAGTCATACGAGGACCAACTAAAACAAAGCTGAAATTGTTTTGATGGGAAAAAAGTCAGAATCCCACAGATAAATCAGATTGCACAGAAATCATGCTGAATTGTGATCCCGACTGTCCTAGAAATGTCCAGTTACTAATGAGAAAATCTGACCGCTCTCCTCTATGATACTCAGACTTTAAATTCTCTGATAATGTGTAAGGGATATTTATTCAGTGCACTTCATCCCTTTACGAAGATACAATGCTCCTGGTGAAGAAACAATGTCTAAGTCTAAAGGGAGTGATCTCCATCTCCTTAGGCTTCCACATGAAGAAAGGAAAAAGGAATGAGAATGTACTCCTCCCCTGGGTCAGTCTACCCCAAGAAAACATATATGCCTTCCATGCAATGCAATTACAAGTCAGCTGAGAAACTTGGAATGAAGGAAAGCAGATCTATACATTGGCAAATTCATGTAGTCCCTCAGCTTTAAGGGATGCCAACAAATCCATTACCACAATAGTATTTAGCACTGAGAGAGTCCCACTCCAGGATTTACAGGCTTAATATAAAGAACTTAGACTGGAAAGGGAAGAAGTTCCCCTCCCATTCACTATTTCCAATGGAAAAGGATTTTTCCCAAGTGAAAAGTAAATTGCTGAGAAAACGCAATTGAAATGATTAAAATTGCTGAAGGTTTTCCCCTTAATTTTGTTCCCGTCCTTCTCCCCCCCAAATTCCCACGATAGTCAATGTCAGAAGATTTCGCTTACTCTTGAATTCCTCCTCCCAAATCATAAATATTTATCACGTGAATGGGGTTCTTACAAGTCTCTCACATTTGTGAAAGAAAGCAGTTTGCTGCAGGATTTGACCTTGAAAATCTTCCCCAGTCTTATTGACAGGAGCCAATGCTATTTTTCCTTTTTAATAGCCTTGGAAACTTGTGCCAGACAGACAGAAAAGCCAGACAGACCACACGCAGATTATTAAAAACAGTTAAGGGTGTGTGATTTTGGTATAGGGGCATAATGGCCACTACATTATGGGCAAATGGGAGGTGGTAGGGCAGGAGGGGGGTTGTTCATTAATGAACATAAATAATGAAAGGGCATTGGAACATGGTTCATTCAACACTAAAAGCCAACATCTTCAGTTAGAAAATGGAATCAATCATCTGGAGTAATGGAAGAATTAGAAAACTGTCAATCTTTATGGTTTGGATTCCTAAACAACTGTTAGACTTGGATGTCAGCAAAGAAACATTACACTACTGCCTAAAAAAGCAAGAGATTGTGTGAACTTTCCTGTCTTTTCCACAAAACCTTGTACTGAAATAACTACAGTGCCCATAGCTCCTCATCCCCCCAGATTTCTGCCTGAAACACTCACCATGTGCTGGACACTTTAATACTGAAGAAGCAACAAAGCCCAAAGCAGAAAGCAGACCAAGAAGCAAAAGGCAATGCTGCTTTGGTCAGCTCTGCTGTGAGAAGCAGGGGGAGGCATTTTGTTTTCCTGCATCCATGCTTTCCTCTTCCATATCTTCTGTTGGATCTGTGAGAGGGCCTGGTCACGGGGCTTGCAGAACCCAACTCACATCCAAAACTCAAGGCAGGTACAGGAAGGGCAGAACTTGCACTCGCTGAGCACTGCTACCTTGCAACTGCTCCTTTGACTACCACTGGTCTTTTTTTAAAGTCCCAAACTCAACATGAAAATCTATGACTTTGAGGGCAGCCACAGAAGTCTTGCTCTTATTGAGGTGAAGAAACAGTTTTTGACAATTTTGATGAGTGCTGTATTATCATCCGGAGTGAATCTGAATATCACGTTAAGTTAATGCTAAATTAATGCCAGTACACAGCACTTCTTTAAAGATATCAGGGGAGTGGGTTCAGAGAAGCCTTCCTGAGAGGCTATCAGACCAGAAAAGAGCATGCACAGATACCTCAGGATATGCATTGATGCTTGTGGCACAGAACAAATCCCAGGGTCCCTAGGATTGCTGTGTCCCACTGAATTCATCAAGAAAGAAAAGGGATCATGTCCTGTGGGACAGAGGATCTTCTTGTTCCACGCCAAGAGAACTGACCTGGGCAGAAAACCTATCGCTGACCCTTCTTTCCCAGTGTCTTCCTTCCTGCCTCTTTATCTTTCCGTAGGTGTTTTGATAAAAATACAGGGGGAAGATGATGTTTTTGTTAGAAATGTCTTTGCTTTTCCAGGGCTGTATAGTGAAACTCAAAGATGCTTTGAACAGATGTCCTCCTTCATCTCAATTCTCTGATACACAATAGAGTCCCATTCTGGTGGCAGGAGCTATTACTCATGGCATCTCTGGCAAAAGAATATTTCAATTGAAAAATGGTTTTTGGAAAACTCACTTGTTTTCCATTGGCCTTAAAAAGACCATTGACTGAAAAAGGCCTCTCTCCATTTGAAATCCTAGTTTAATGTCAGGAGCCCTGACTGAATTCAGCAGCATCTCAGTATCACTGAAGGAGGGGACAGTTTCTCAAAGATGATTTGGGCTCCTTATAAATTCTTCCATTTGCCCTTCTCAGCCTATTACATCATCTCAATTACATCCAGCCAACTCACCTGGACACAAACTGCTAAATCAGATCAGCAGCTGCCTGTGCATGAAAGTCCTATCCCAGGGGAAAAAAAGAAAAAAAAAAAAAAAAAAAGAGAGAGAAAAAGAGAAGAAAGAATGAGCCTTAAATTACCTTCAGGATTAAAACAAAAACAAAATAAAAAAGGCTTGTATCACAAAGAAAAAGGAATATTTTCCATCAGCACAATGAAATATTTATTAATAGCAGACACTAAATAATCTAGTACAGACTTGTTCACCAGAGTGCAGATTTTAGCAGGAGTCTCTGAGAACCAAAACCCATTTAATTGTAATGAATAATAGCATAGATTTCCTATATTTGGGCTCCTATTTTGCAAAAAGCATTAGCAAGTAAACATGGATATTCCCAAACTGTGAATATTTAGTTAAGTTTTATTCTGATGTTTCTTGTTCTAAATATTACTCTATGAATTATTAAATTGCAACCAATTTTCATGAGGATGAATTTTTTTTGTTTGCAAAAATTGCCACTTTCTTCCACCTGAAGCTAAATCCACTGCACATGGAGACAACTAGAGGCAGTATATTCTTTAAAAGGAATGCAAAATCTGAACCAAAGTATATATCGGATGAAAAACAGAAATGCTACTTTCATTTCAGTGTCATACACTCGTAATGGCTTCAACCAAATCAAGATTTTTACCAAATGTCTTACTAGTATTAAAAGTTAATGAGTAGAAATCGATTTAGTAGAGAATATGCTACTGACTGAGCATCTTCACTTTATTTACACCTCATGTCTCTGACCTAAAATAAGCAAAAAACCCATATCCCAAATTCAGAGTGTATGGGACAGAGAAAGAGGGGTCTGGAGAGGAGAAACCAAGTGCTCTTTCTCCACATATGGGTCACTACACTGCACCCCTTGGGAAGGGTGGGCAGCCCTTCCCAAACTTCTGCATGCTGGTTCTCAGCACTGGTTGGTGGAGGTGAGGCAAGAGCACTTGTCCAGGTGGAAACATGTGCCCCGTGCTACAACACCAACTTTCCCTCACTACACTTGCCTAAAACTCTCCCACACTTTCTTTCCCTTGAAACTGGACACTGCTGGGGCCAGCAAGTCCTTCCTGTGCTTTTTTAGGAGGCCCCAAAAAATTATCAGGACCTCACAAGAGCTTCATCTGTGCTCATCTACCCTGTGGAGATGAGGGGTGGTCATGTAGCAGCAGCGTAATTAGCAGGGACAGAGAGAGAAGAGACTTCCAGCAGCTGAATTCTCTGTGGGGAACAGAGGGGATGCTTTTAAACTCATAACAAAAGGATCATCTGCAGAAAGCATTAAATGATGGTCACAACAGAGGTGTAGAAGTACAGAGGAATAATTACTATCAACACTGTTTCATGAGGTGAGGGTCAGCTACTCACATTCTTGCTCCCAGAAGGATTCCTATAATAGTACAGGCACAGTGGAAATACCATTTATTCCTGCAGAAAATGTTTCTCTAATACTGAGCTTACATAGAGAAGGGACAAAAAGATAACACATGTGCCTATAGCTGCAGTTTCCTCAGCTCAGCCTGTGGGCATATATTGATGCTGCCAAGTGGTCAAGCCTTTGCCACTGTTGGAACAGGAATGTGCGTGGCAGGGCTCGCAGTGTTTGGTGATTTATTTTTGCTAAAAATGACACTGTTCAACAAGGCAAACCACTCTACTGCTGGGTTGTGCTGGAAGTGGAAGGTTAGGCCAGACTTACAGGTACCTTACAATTGTCCTGTCTATTTCAACACGCCGTACACAAAGCTGCAAATCAGCCTGACAGCACAGAGAAGCCTCTGATTATACAGCAAACTTCACTTTCTGTCCTTTTTAAGTGTAACATTTTCAATTCTCGCACATGTGCATGCTCATTTGGGAAGCATCTGACTAGTTCTGGCATCAGATTTGGACACCTTAATGTGTGCATCTTCCTCACAGTCTCATAGCACTGAATAACACATGAAGTTACATTTGTCTAGAGGTCTGCTCAGTTCAGCCTGGGCGGGTAAAGAGGCAGATATTTATTTACACTGCAGCCACAGGGGTGAGATGCTGACTGCAAGCTGAGTCACAGGTTTCAGTGCAAGTCCTCTGAGAGCACAGCACTGCTCCCCAAAGGCAATGCCAGACCTTGCCTTGGAGCCTTGTAGAGGGCAGCAGGGCTGGGGGCAGCCAGAGCAGCTGCCCTTCACTAGCACTTCTCACCTGCTGTCTGCACAGCAGTTGTATTCAGAACAATAAATCACAATGCCTGTGTGATGTTTGTTAGCAAATACCATCTTTCAATAGCAAGTGCTAGTGATAAGCACAAATTCATTTGACAAACTGTGTCCTGTCATAGAAAAAAACCCAAAATCTTCCTGCAGAGGAAAACCATCCTTCAATGCAAAATAGTTTAGGATTAAGCCTGCATAGCCTTCTCTCTCCTTAACAGTAATATAATCTGCAAGAGATTATGGGAGTAAAGTGATAGCTAGGTTATTCCTAGAGCACAGAATAGGTTTTGAATGGAAAATCCCAGCATTTTCTTATATAAACAAGTACAAAATGCATTTATAGGATAGGTTTGGGTGTTTTCAGCTTGCAAAAGGGTTTTAAATTTTTTTTCCTTGCCACATGAACTGCCAACTAAACTGAGAATCAGAAATCCTAAATAAAAGTTTAAAAGCAACCACCAACTGTTTAGAAATTGAAAAAGAATCTCTGCTAGGAAATCAGTCCATTTAAGATAGCATTCCAGTAAGATATCAGGGATAGGTCACTTGGTCATCTCACTGAAATAACCACGTTTTAGGTTTTCAGAGTGAAATATATGAGGTTGGGCAGCCATGAGGGTTAGTACAGGGCTCAGATTTTAACACAAAGGGTAATCTGGTCTGGTGCAGTCTGGTCACTGCTGCAGAGCATCTGAAGGTTAGGTTTTATGTTTATTAGCATCATCCAGATGGCGTTTTATGTCCTTAATAACTTTGTCCCTGACTAAGCCATGAACCTACTGTTTGACAAACACTGTAGGAAATACCCATCAGCAGAAAAGCCATTTTGTAACAAGGGGTAGAGCCAGTATATTTAAGAGGCCTACAATTTACTTCTGTGTACCTGTCACCTTTTGGTGTGTACACTTAACATAATGAAGGGCTTTAAGCAGCTGTCCTTAAGCTAAGGGTCTGGACAAAGGACTTCAGTACCCTTGCAGATACCTGGCAGTCCTGCAGCTCCTCCCAGTGCACTGCTGAGCAGCACAGACACTTCCTGTCTGCTCACACCCTGGCCATCAGCAGAGATATCTCCAACGTGTTGCTCTACACACTGGATACCTAGCAAAACACCCAGGATTTACTGTATTTTGGTGAAAATTAGTCCCACTTCTACTTAGCGGGACTTGTGACTCTCTGGGGAAAACTATTTTAGCTTCTAATAGTTAAAACAAAAGGAATATTGGCATTTCCTTTAGCAAGACTGTCCTGGCCCCATATGACATCTCAGCAACGCAGGAGTTTCTTTCAGCACCTGAGCTGCACAAATTTTTTCTCTTTCAATATAAACTGAAAAAAGTTTTGATTTCTCCCTGGGTGCAAAACGCATGGTGAAGATGTTCCTCCCAAATGAGCAGAAGTTGCTGCACCTTTGTGGGGAGAAAAGGCCTGAGTGCAGCTCACAGGAGGAGCTGGGGTGGGCAGGGCAGCCCACCGAGTGCAGCCCCTGCACAGCTCCCTCTCCGTGCCAGCCTTTGCACATCCATGGTGTCTTGTACAGCCCTTGCATTCCATATCCAGCCATCCTTGTGAGCAGATGCCTCTGTGACATTTCAAACCCGAGCTGTGGCCATCAAATGGATGGGCTAAAAGATAATGAGTTTAAACAATCCAAGAGGTGTTTCACACTTGTCCTGCTGGTTTACTGAACCAATTTAAGTTAAATTGGTTCAGCCTCACGATTCAGACAAGACCAGAATGAATGTTAGCAGCACTTTTGGTGTTTCATGACACAATTTACTTCAAATTAAAGCAACTGGAAAAAACCTTGTGCTCAGGAAAGTATGTATGTATTGCTGTTGAAGCAGACACTGGCAGTAGTGACATCAGCATGTTTTTTTAAGCATACGTTCGTCTTTTGCAGGGATATTTTGAGACCCTAAAAATGTCACTACAGAACTGTCCCAGTTTTTGATTTTGAAAATGTCACCTGTGTCATCATTGGAACTGGGCTGTTATTTCCAGAACTAACCATTTGGGGAACAGTTTACGTGAAACTGAAACCTTAGCACCAGCTCTGCAGCAAAAGAGAGAAGGCAAAAGTGCTGGCACTCACACTGGTGCTGGAGTTATCCAGGAATTGGCTGGCTTACCTCAGGCCAGCCTTTCACTTGCCAGAATTCAGAAACTCACATTTCTTTTCAAATTTGCTATTTTCTTTAGGCATTCATTTTGAACGTGACCAGCTGTTCTCAGAACAGAGATCTGGAGCCATATTCTATATTTTTAGAGCAGGCATCTTTCCTGTTAAACAGAAAGATGAAAAAACTCCAAATTAGATTATGGTTAGGAGGAACAGAAGAAAATTCACAAGTGCAAAGCTGCTGCTGTTCACCCAAAAGGCTTGCAACAAAGATGCAGAGAGACTTTCCCAATAACTCACAATGGTTTACCTGAAACGGAAGCAGGAAAGAGAAACAAGGCAACCATACAACACACAAATAATTCATTGGAAGTCCCAGCATCTGGTGTTCTGATCTGCTGAAGACACCAAAAGGGCATCCAAAGATACCAAAAGGGATCCTGGTACAGCATCCTCTTCATCCCCTGGGCTTGCATCAATACTGACACAACTGTCTTAGGGGGTAGATCAAGAATCTCACCAAGCTGCAAACTCACTTGGCCAAAAAAATTCTGGTTTTGACAGAGTGAGTCACTGGGCTGCTGCACAACGAGCATACTGGTGCTGTCACACTGACTGGGACTGGGAAGGCAGTACTGGGTTGGACAGCAGGACTGGCACTCATGGCAGCAACAACAGCAAATGTGCAGCATGGGTAAGATCCCCACACATTTCCAATAGTGCTGGAACAAGAAAGCCTGAGCTTATGGGGCCATGGGCTGTGGGCTGATAGCCAAGGGCTGCAGGTATCTGGGCCACACAGCATGACATCTCCAGGCACGCTCACCTTCTAAAGCTGCTAACAGGCATGTTCATGCCACATCCTTTCCTTTGTCAAAACCCACAGAGCCTTTCTGCTCTAAACAGCCACATATATTCCTAAAACTTGCTGGAAATTAATCATCCCGGAAGCCTTTACTGCTTCAACCAATTTGGTTGAGGACAGTCGACAGTTTCCACTGCCTTTGAATCTGGTAAAAAATGCACGAAACAATATTACCAGACAATCCCATATTCTTAACAAACAATCCAACAGAAGAACTGAAACAACACAGAAGAAAAGAAAAAAGAAACTTCAAGCTAAAAGGAAATATATTTGAAGACCATCCCTGGGGCACTGTCTCCAAAATGCTTTTGTCTTTAGTGGTCACTTCCCACAAGAAGTCCCCAGCCCCTCTGGAGCAATTTTTAAAGAAATTTGGGGAACAAGGTCCACATCCTAACTCTCAAATAGTGAAATATTAGCTCATTCCTATAACCAGTCTTCAAGATATCCTCTATAATTGTTCAAGTTGTTCCTAATTCACACCAAGTTAACCAAAATTTTTTAAAGTTACATTTTTATAAAGCCCGGTGTTTATCAGGTTGTTATTATTATTTTGCCAGTGTTAAGTATTTCCATTTTAGAGGGAGGCTTTGGTTTTGGCCACATTTCTGAGACTAATTACTTAAATTTGTCGCAAGGTTAAGTTGAAAAGTTTCACTCCTCCTCTCTCTGCTCTCAGGATTTAGAAATCCAGATAAAATGCTTTGTGAGAGACTTACTCCCAATTAAACTATTAACCGAGGGAATTAATCCCTCCTCAATGGAGGTAAGACCCTTCCCTGTTCTGCTCCAGAGTGAGTTGCATCATCAGGGCAACTCAGAGGAGATGCTTTGAAAGGACCCATCTCTGCTCCCTTCTCACCAGCCCTTGGCCAGCAGCATGAGTGGGTCACTGCCAGCACACAGACAACCTGTTCCACCTCCCACTTGAATCCAAGGGTCCCTGCAAGCACAGTATGTAAATTTCCCCCCTTCTTTTAACAGGAAATCAAAGAACTCCTTCAAAGGCATTTTCTTTCAGGAAGAAAGAACCCCAAAACTTCAAGGTTGTATTTCAACACTCCTCCAACTCTTGGGTGTAGAAGAACGTTTGGGATGAAGGTAAAAGAAGGTCTCTCATGCAAGTGGATTGCAGTTGTTTCCCTGTGTGATTCAGAAGAGATGGGCATTTGCAGAACTTGCAGAGGGAGTATTACTCAACATGCACTACTCTCAGTCCCAAAGGAAAATAGGTTCCAATGAATAATCCTGTGATCAGACAGAATACAGTTACTTTACATTTGTAATTTTAGAGATGAAAGGGTATGAAACACCCTTGGCTTGTAATTAACCAATGCCTTGTTATCCCCTTTCTTTCGAATTCAGTCAGTGCCATTCGTAGATAAGCCATTTCTCCCCAGGAACCATTTCTTTTCAGATTGCCTTTACCCCTGCTTCCCAGCAATTTCTGTTTTCAGAGTAATGAAGACCAGTGTGGTTCTCTTCTATGCCATTTCACTACATTTACATTTTTCAAAATAATTGATCATATCTCTGTAATTTTATACTTCTATTCTAAAACATAGGATGCATACAGTCACTACTCAGCATGGCCAGTGAATTATGGCTTATTTGGGATTTTAAGTACAAAGATTATAAAAGTGTTGGTTAAAGTGCTGCCAAGTGAACTAAATTTAGTGTTCATGGTATCTGACTAAATATATGTTTTTTAAGTAATATGAAGGAGTTGTTATTGAAACTGCAATCATCTTTCACAATAAATACTGTTTTACTTGAAGACTTCTATATAGTAAAGTTATATCAGTACTTGGGTATGGTGCACTTGTAATTAACACAAATATAGGGAAAACACTAATGTTTCTTAAACTACATTTCTTTTATTTATGCTAATGCAAAGGATAATTTAGTGTGCCACATGCATTGAGGACTGATAAAGGCATGGCTGAGTATTGCACAAAGATGTCTATCCAGAAGTTATCAACTTGGAAAGGAGCACTGTCATAAGGAAACCAATGTAGGAGCATTATCAAGAGTAATCAATGCATTTAAAAGGCATTAAGGCTCATGGACTGTTAATAAGAAAAGGTTTGGGGGCTGAATGATGATGGTCTTGTTTAGGCTGAGACTTCCTAGGTACATTCAAAACCATGCACAAATACAGCCCAGGTGAACACTCCTGAGACCTGCTGAACTCATCTAAACTTTTCCAGGATGAGAGTTCTGCAAAATTAGAAACTTCAGACACAGGGACCCAGATGGAAAGATAAATTTTGTCATAAGATCTGAAAGCATGGTTTACAAGCATTTAAAAATCAAAGTTTTTTTTTTCACTCGGCTGCAACTAAAGGCAATTGAAAAAACAGCATCTTTTTACTTTTAAATATGTATATACACATTTAAATAATATACAAAAATATAGAATCTATCTATTTAAATATATACTTCTTTCCTAGTCAGATCACAGTGACAAAGTACACACAGTGCACTCAGTATCAGGAATGTAAAAGAAAAGTAAAATGGGGTCCTTTTATACGAGGGCAAAGATTGAGCAGAGCTTGAGATTGAGAGGGGTTAAGTGGTCTTTTTTCTCTTGCATACAAAAAACATTCCAGCTGTGATTTCCACCACCAAAAGTAGAATTCCGATTTTATAAAGGATTCTGAAAATTGCACTCATATACTTTGCTACAAGCGTGTCACTTATCCTGATAGGATCAATGAGGCATTAGACACATGAATAACTAAAGGTTTGAGATGCCTATTTACTGCAGCACCTCTGTGTCCTTGGGGTTTACAAAATCCTATCCCGTTCTTGTACAGCAAGGGAATTGGTTTCTTTATGACAAGTCATCACTCTTTCAAGGAGCTGCATTTCATGCATGCACACAATTTAAAAGATTTGAAAGAATGAGTCTTTCTGGTGAAAGCAATCTAAGGTGTCCTGTTGTCATCGCCAGAGTACCCCTTCAGACCCCCAAATACAGCTCCCCAGAGAAGCACACCACAGCTGGCTCCACACAGAGGACTGCTGCCCCTTCCCATGGGCACAGCTGGCGGGGGACTGTGCAGGGACAACAGCCTTCCCTGCAGGGAAGCAGCAGTGTCTGTCCCAAGGCTTCACTGCCTACCCTGGCTCTGGCAGAGGTGCCACAGGACATGGAGAGGAGGAGACAGCCCTGACACCCACGCAGGTGCAGGCAGCCAAGGGATGGAGGGAGTGAGGGAGGAACCACAGATTTGTCCTTCATCCCTGACTGAAGCATATGAAAGTGTCAAACCCAAAAGCATCAGCACAGTGCCTGACATTTCAGACATAGGAGCCTGTGAGAAACTCAGATGTGCTACATCCTGGAGCCTTCAGTCCTGGGCGCCTCTCAGAGAGAGGGTTTGTGGACACTGGATGGGGCACATCTGGCACATCAAGTCTTGCCTGCCCATGGGTGGGCTGACCATATCTTGGGGCCATGTCCCTTCCCATGCCACATTCCCTCTCCTTGCCTGTACATCCTTCAAAGTGCTGCAGGGCCACATTGCCACCTGACATTGCCCGACACCCACCCAAAACCAGACGGTCCCTTCTGCTCCAGCTCAGGCTGAACCTCCCTTGGGAGCTGCCCAGCTGAGGAGCAGAGCCTCCCTAAAACCCACATGTGAGTCCTGGACAGCTGCTGCTTGCAGTTCAGCATCACAGTCCAGCTGGTCCAGCTGCCTCAGTCAACAAGATTTCTCGCCGGAAAAAGGTGATTTTTAGAGCTTGAAACTTTTTCATGTGAAAATGGCAGTTTTGACAAAGGCCTTTCATTCTGTGATAGAGATAATCAAAATGAAAAATCTCATCTTGAATCAAAATGTAAAGAAATTGAAAACTGAAACAGTTACACTTTCTGTTTTGACATTTCCCATTCAAAACTCCTCAGAATCCTTTCCCCGCTGTGTGAAAATGTTCCTTTTCTGATTTTTTTTAAAAATTTGTTTCACTGGGGAAAAAGAAGTTGGAAATGCTGACATTTCTTGCAAGAGATATTTCAAGCTTTATCTAGAGAAGCTGTGCCCACAACTACACTGAATTCCTTGCATCCCACCCCACAAATAGTTTAGAAGACTTGTTGGAAAATATAAAATTTAAATAATAGCATTCCAATATTTAAAGCAAGGTTAATAGGTTATATTTTTCTCTTTGAATCCAAACACTTTTCTCGGATTTCAAATATTAAAAGGTAATCAGATTTCAAACCAATTTCACAGCAGAAATCCTTCCATAGAAAATAAGAGACCAGCTGATGCAACTGGCAAAATTCACACTTTTAATTAAAATGATTAAACACAAGAGACCCCATTGCCTGTTTTATGTATAAAACAACAACAAAGTAGGGATTTATGAAAGAAATATCGTGTTTCTGTGTTTCTTAAAGGAAAATATGATAACTGAATTTAAAATGAGGATTTTTTATGGGAGCTGTTGATACTCTTCCCTTCTCCAAGCTACTACTACAAATCTGAGACTATCCCACTGTTCAAATTTTATACCATCAAAGGCAATCTGCTGTTAGACATTTCTTCTATAAAACCTATCTATGTATATACACTGGAAATCTGTTGTACTTTCAGTGATATTTCCCAGTAAATATAGTATGAAATGAGTATTTTCCTCAATGGTCAAAGGTATTCCTGTTGCAAAACAAGTCTCATTTGAAATATTACCTATTTGTAGCGTGCTCTTTTATAACAAGGGTTACCCAGCAATTATATGTCATTTTTTATAATTCAGAACTGCTCTGGAATGAGCAAATAGTGTTCAGGAGGATATCAAGAACAATATATATTTGGGTAATATTAAATTTACTTATAGTTTATTTTATAGTCAGGTTCTCTGCAAAAAATAATACCATATTCTTTCTATACATCTAACTCTTAATAAGCTCAATATAGATGTCTTATTCATTTCCTGGGAAGCAATGCTCTTTACCAGAGTTATTTGTAAATGCAGTTAAATTAACATCTTCAACTGCTTTTACTCCACAATCATGAAAATAACTACATCCAGAATCATTTCACTTTAAAAAAAAGAGTCATTTTAGTCTAAAGTTTGGCAAAAAAATAAACTGAAATGCTTAGAAATTTACATTTTTGTCACTCCATAAATCAAAACTTACTTTACATATTAGAACAATTTTTGTGAGAATTTTGGATCTGAGCTGATAACCTTTTGCCAAGTTTTAACGAAACGCAAATTGAAACATCTGAGATATTAAACAGACAATCGAGGTTTATGGTTACATCATAAGATTATTGCCCAGTAACACTGCATACTATGGCCCTGAAACACTCACAAGCTTTATGTATGCAAGCAACCCTTGTGAACACAAATATAAGTGCTAATATAACCTCATGGCATCGAGAACACAATGTTGTATCAGCAATTGACATGCAAACTGTTTTGCTAAGGGAACATTCCTCCAAAAGATGTAGGAGGGTGTATGTGTAGAAAAGGGCAGCGAACGATGGCAGAAGCTTAATTATAGAAGCCCCAATGGCAGGAGGAGAACACAGTGCTGAAGAGAGCCAGCAGCGTCAGCTCGGAGCGGCCAGAGTGCTCAGGCCCGGCTCCCCACGTGCAGCCTGGAATGGGACCACTGCAGTCACAGCACACAGATTTTTACTGGGTCAGGATGTGACCTGCATCTGCAGAGGCTGTGTACAGAAAAAAAGCCCACTGGATGAGAGAGAACGAACCCTAGGTCCCTGCTCTGTGGGTCACCAAGGAGCATCCTGGCACTAAAGTCTTCTCCTTCAAAAGCCCATGCTGTAGATGCACACCATAATGCAGACCTTATGTAGTGCTGAGGGAAGTTAATAAATATCTTTAATTGTTAGATACCACAGCAAGATAAGAATAAGTGGTTTGCTGGACATAAGATCTTTCCAGACACTGCATGTAGACTCAATTGCTCACACCCATACACCTCTCAGAGGCAGCACTGGTGTGTCCCTACTCAGGCTGGGATTGACTTTCACAATAGCCCCCAGGAGGAGCTAAGCATGCAAACCTTAATGCAATCGTGACTCATATTAACTGATCCCTGGCCTCTGTGGGAACTACTGACAAATTTGTGACCAAGGATAAATGGTTAATTTAAATGGGATGCTGTTAATAATGAAGGGTATGCAATACTCAAACAGTAAGAAAGGTCCTATTTGAAGAGAAAGGATTCATATGGTGTTCAGAGATACACAGGTCCCTGGAGGGAATGACTGGAATGGGGCCATCATGTGGGGCTGGCATCAGTTTCATAAACCTGGTGAGGTCCCTGCTCCTTTAGTGCTCAAAGCAGAGGAGGCAACAGCATGTCCTTGAGGGGGTCCCTAGTACATTTACAGGAGAGGTGCCAAGCACTAAAAAAATATATGCACTACAAACAGTTCACTGTGAGGTTTTTAACCAGCGGATGCCCCCAAAGTCTTGTTGTTCAACTCTTCTAAACAAATACATTGAGACTAAGTTGTAGGCTAAGCTTTCCTCTGGTAAAATAAAGTTCCTATTCAAATTTCACTGTTCTAATTGCAGAAGCTAGAAATAAAAATAATTTCATTCAAATAACTAGCATTCAAAATGCTTTCAGCTGGACTTTGCCTCCCAAAAGAAGCAAAGACGCATGAAGGATGTTCTGTATTACCATTTTTATTGGCATTATGGGCCAGGACCCCATAGGTGCTGTCCCACCACAAAATGAAGATGATTATCCCTACTTCAAATCATGATATTTTATTACAACAGTTTACAGTCCTTATTTAATTATCTCAGCATGTACTGCATGGAGTCTGCAGTGGAATCAATTCAGTTCTAGCAAGAATTGGGCCAAATTGTGCTTTTACTCCCTGGAGAGGGGGTGGGGGTAAAATATACAGAACAGCTGGGGCCACCCAGTAGTTCAGCGAGGCACTCTGACAGCAGCAATGGCAGATACAAGCAGAAAACATCTTTAAAGAGCCCTCAATTCTTCAGCAAAGCCATAATTATATTCTGAACATTTTTCCCATAATAATTTTCATCCAAAAATTTGCCAAAAAAATTCATCGTGAAAGGCGTAGAAATCTACATTTTTGACACTCCATAAATCAAAAGCTTATTTTACATAGCAGAACAAAATTGCTGTATATTTTACCTCAACCGTACTGTCTTTTAGCATTACCTGCCGCATTTCCAGACTTGAGGATTTTTACATACCCTTCCACTGCTCCTCCAGAGACTTTTTTTAACATTCACCATCCTCTTCATTAAAACATGTAATGTCTCAAAATCTACTCCCTTGAAGCACAATATGGCCCTGGGGCTGAACCAGCTGGGGTTCTGCTGTGATGCTGTAAGGCAATCCAGGATGCTCACCCGCCACTTCCCATCCCTCCAGGCTCCCACTGAGCTATTCCCAGCTTAACAACGTTCCCTGTACAGGTTAACAATGCTCCCTTCTCCAGCCAAAGGGGCAGCAGACCTTTTGTGAACACAGCCAAGATGCAAATGAGAACAGACTTGACTTCTAGCACTGCCACTTAAACCTGGAGGGCAAAAAGGCTTCCACTGGGGAGGATTAATTTAGGAGCATTCATTCCAAGAGGAGGGATGAGGAAGCCCTCTTTTTGTGTTAGCACCTTAAAAAAAATGTTTGTTTTTCAGTTTTAACTTGGATCTCTTTTTTTAAAATCAGAATGCGTCACCTTTTTCTTTGATAAACTGGATTATATATTCATCTAGTCAAACACAATCAAACCAAACCAAAATACAAGTAAATCTGAGAATAATAGTGACTTTCAGACATGATCAAGCTGGGTTTGATTTCTGTTATTTATCAAGAGTTAAGAAACCTTGTTTCCCTTCACCAGTCCCCTGAGCCATTAACATTCACATTGCACCACATTCTTGTAAGATTATGGGAATTTTCAGTTTAGAAAATCCAAAGCTATCTGTAGCTGAGCATATTTAGTTGCATTTTACAGTTCTATTTTAAAATAATACCACTACATCTGATACCCCATAGTTGTCTGTGACAAATGTAATATGCAAACATCTTCCATTGCATAAATGGCATAGGCATGGAAATAACAATATGCTGAATGTCTAACGCCCATTGTCTGGAGAGCAGTCTTAATGTTGCTGAGTTAATGAGTGAAATGAGCATTGTGGTCTAAGTGTCACATAAATAATGGTTTCCATTACACAAAAAACTGTGCCACCACACCCCGGCAATCTTAAAAAACAAAGCTCTAGAGGTTTCCCACAGACAAATACATAAACCAGTGCTGAATTTCTCCCCTTTCCCCCTCTTTGAAGCAGCTAGTTTAGTGGCCTCTTTCTTTTTGTAACCTATTTTTGTGACAAAATGCAGTTAAAACATTATGTGGTTTTTCTATGAACAGGAGTAAAAATGCAGTCACTGTAGACCAGACTCTTCCCTGGTGTGAAGGTCATCCACCCAAGCTGCTGAGTGGCAACTCAAGCCATTCTCACAGAGATATAAATCTCTCTCCCTCTGTCTGCATCTTTTTACCCACACAGAGCAGTGATGCCCGGGTCCTCCCTGCCTAGTCCTGAGCTCTGCTGTCACACCTGTGACAGAAAAGAGGAGTATGTGTGGAAGGACATGAACACCAACAAATGCTTGGATGCAATTCCATGCAGCCATGCTGCTGCTACCAGGGATGTACTAAGGATAGCTTTCAAGCAAGGTTTTAGAAAGGAAACAAAGCATACACAACCAAGCTACAAACTGTAGTAACAACAGCAGTCAGAGGGATATAAAAAACTAAGCATTTCCCAATTCTGGTCAGTCTAAGCACACAGCCTTTCTCCAGGCACTGAAGTCAAGGTGGAGAAGAAAAGGGAGAGCTGAGCAAACTAACCTGGGAACTCATCTTCACATGAAACCAGGCTCCCAAATTACCAAACAATGAGCTGTTCTCCTACTGCCACAAGCACAGAAGTAGATATTTGTTTCCCCCCAAACTCCTAAAGAAGTGTGAAAATTACACTAACAGTCTTTGGAAAGAACTACCTGCAATTAGTCATGGGCTTTCTACCTGGCATCTTGCCAGATGCACAATCAACCACAGTGTTTTACAAAGATGCAGGGGATAGTCTACAAAATGGTATGTAGATTCAGTTGTTTATCTGAGCTTCTGTCAATTTTCTGTGATTTCCTAATTTTTTTTTTTTTTTTTTTTTGTCATTCAGGAGCTGCAAAACAATTTAAAGAGAGTCAGGTGTACTGGTCCCACTGAAACCAAAGAGCAGGTAGGTCTCCAATTGCCTTGAACACATCAGAAGGTAGGAGGATTTTCCTGCAGCTACTCATGGCAGTTGCAGCCTGAATGGTGTTGGCTGTGGGCAGTTCTACTCTGCTACATTCACAGCATCCATCTCAAACCTGAGATGGCACAGAACCTGAGTCACTGCTTTCATTCCATAACAAATACATGCCTTTTGGTTGTGCTGGCACTGGTGACTGCCGGGTTTATGGAACGCTCAAATGAAAATCAAGTAATTCATTCCATCAAAACAGGAAGGGTCCAAGTAACTGAAGGTGGGCAAAAGCAGTAAACTTTTCCTTAATAGGACACTCCCCATTTTATCATGACATTCCAGAACTACTTTTGGAGCACCTGGAATTAATAACCCTTTCTTAAACTGCAGTAGCAGCACTAGGAGCTTCGGCTGCAAGTCAAGACCCAGGTCAGTTTTCTGGTGCCTGCACCAGGAAATATCACAGCGACTTCATTCTGTTTATAAGTCTTGAGTGAATGACAGAAACAAGCCCAGAGAGAGGGAGCAGAAGATGATGAGTGAAGATTGGTGTTGCAGTGCTGAGCTGTTCTATTTCTTTTCATCAACTCAAACATCTGGAGCTTTTTAAATGTTATTTTCTTTTTAGCTGTACAGCATACTGATCTGTAGGGTAGGATTCTTTTCGTGCACATAGTTAGCTGGAGCAGTGTGATAAAGATTGTTTGGAAAGTTAGACATGCAGACTCCATCAAATCTGGCCTCCTTCTTAAAGCAAAATGTAAGCGCTGGGTCTTTTTCGAGGTGAACGTATTCAGCACACAGGTTAGTTGAGAAGATTGTTCACTGAGAAATAATTTTATGACCCTGACAGTAGACCTGAGAGCAGAAACATTAGATTTCCCAAAGAGAAAGACCAACTTCTGTCTTCTCCAATTTAAAGGTAAGCTTCTTTAACAAAAGACAAAATGTAAAATTTTAAGGACATGGCTCATCTACTTAAAAAGAAAATATAATTTCTAGATGCTATGTGTGCTGTTTATTCCCTTGTTCAATACACAATTTAAAAACTCAGGTTTTTAGAACAAGCATTCCTAGAAAAGGTTTGAAGAAGGTGAGAGGTATTCCAACAGCAAAATTAAATCCTCTTTGTTTGAAATAGTGTGGTTTCTTTTGCCTCAGGTTCAATTTCTGTAGCTGATTTTTGTGAGGCAGACTGAAGTATCAGACTCAGCCATAAGGACTTTAAGATCCATTATGGAACCACAATACATATCCAGAACTCATTTAGATGTGACTCACCTATGGCCACCCTGTGACTGGTCATGGTGCTGTGTATAGTGACATGAGAAAAGTTTCACTGTTAAACACCAACAGGCAAAACCTCAAACCACCAAGATATTACTGCTGAAATGCCAGGTAGTGTGGCAGCTGTTAGACTTGACTGCTATGTAAAAATGCAGCATTTCCTGAGGCAGTGGGAAACCTGTTTGGTTTAAAGGGTAGAGCAGACACCTTGAAAAGATGGGAAGAACTTTGTATTCGCCAAGTCCTGTCCCATGGGTATGATTAGGTGGCATGATGAGTCAGGCTCTACATACAGGTTATAAAACCATGCTGAGTATGAGTCATTAGCTCTTCACTTTATTTCTGGGCACATTTAATCACTTCTTTTGCCCATGCACCCGCTTCCTGCTTTGCTAGGTTTTGGCAGCACACCTCTGGGTGGCTGAGATACTTTTAGTATGCCTTGAAATTATACTGAAATGATTTTCCAGTATTTCAATTGGCCAATACTAAAACAAGTTTGATAGAGAAGATGCAGCCATGTGTACTGCTGATTTATGCCAATCAAAAATGGATTTTTTTCTTCTTAATTTCACCCCCCATGACTTTCAGAAAAGCATGGAACTCCATATCCTACAAAACACAGGCTGTAGGACAGTATCTTCGTTTAAGCTGGGGCTATCAAGCACACCACCAATGCCAACACAATCTTTTCACTTGGGTTTAAAACATGTAGCTTTAACTCATAGCATATTTTTCTCATACAAGTTCTACTCCCAATAATGATTAACAGATTATCAGAAACTGATAAACCTATGGAAACATGGAGAAGATAAATCATTCCAGGAAACCGATGGCTCAGTGTTTCTTCCAAACCAAGAACTGAAGAGGGGAAAAGTACCAGACAAGCCAACTTGGTAGCAGGGTCCAAGCAGGCAAAACAAGAACAATGTTTACACACAAAGCACAGCTAACCTAGGGGTGGAAGTTGAAAGTTAAATGGGTTTAGAGGGATCAGAAAAATTTGTTGACTCATGGGACTTCTTCATTCGTGAAGGCTCTGAGCAGCTCCATTTTTAGAAGGAAGAACATTAGGAGAGAGGAGATTAAATCCAGCCTATTGCATCTCTCCATGTGTGAATGTTCTGGATGTTGTGGTTTACATTTGAAGGGCCTCATGGCATTGGTGGTTTCTCTGACCCTGCATGACAAGTATCAGCTCCCTTTTCCCAGCCACCATTTCCTGCCTGCTGCTCTGAAGGCTTAAATGGGCCCTCTTCCCAGGGGATATGGAGAGCTGATGCTTTAAACAGCCTCTGCAGCTAGGTTCTCTCCTTCCCTCCTTCCCAGCTGTCACTCACCCTTGGAGTCTTCCTTCATCCCATGTGCTGTGCTACATATGCCAGCTCCCAGCCTCTGGGCATCAGAGCAATGCTTCTGCCTTCCCCTGCCCTTCCACCATTGTGTCCTCAGTTCCTGAGGACTCAGCGACAAAGATAACTTTCAAACAGAGCTTGGTACAAAACAAAAAACTGGGCCTGCAGAGGACTGCCTCAATGGGCACTACTCCAGGCAACAGGAGGCTTGGTGTGTCAAGCAGGAGGGGCACGAAAATGACAGTGAGGGATCGTGGTGAGGAAGACAGGTTTTCCTCATGGTAACTTTCTGCAGCTTGCAGTAGTTGTTGCCTGGGATTTGGGCTTCTCATTCTGACAAACATTCTGACAGTTCAGCACTCAGCTCACTGCATCCCCCTCAGCTAACGCCAGGGTTTCATGGGAATGCACAGCCTGACCTTAAACAAGTCGCACCACATATTTCCATTCTTGTTACAAAGCCCAGTCAGTAGCTTTTTCTAGACATTATACCTTTCTGAAGGCCTTTGCATTTCTTGAGAAGTACAATGTACAAATTAAATATTTTGGATTCACATCATAAACTGCTAGAGCTGCTAGTAAAGTCTTTTTCTCTGATCCTAGGATCTAGGTAATACAGATTACAGAATACTGTAGTTTGTTTGTGGGCATGGAAGTTAATTTTAATGCCAGTTTTTATATCTGAGATACTGTAAATGAATATCTTCAACTTATATTGCCCATCGTAAACTTTTTTAACCTGTGAGTCATTTTCAAAATAATAAACGTAACTATTCCATAAAAATATCTCAACACAGAAGAGCCAGAAAAGTGAAGGACATGAACAGATGGCACATCAATCTTCTGCATTTATACAATTTGTTTTTTAATGCAAATAGTGTGGGTTGCCTGCTCTTGCCTTGGATATTGTTCCAAAGACGAGCACATTTTCTTATCTTTCTGGATCAATGTGACATTTGCAGTTATCATAAAGTGGGAGCCCATTTAATGATGTTAATGCTTCCTTAATGTAAAAATAAAATCACCTCCTTTATAAAAGCAAACAGATTAAAAGTCCCAAAGAGACCATTGAAATCTGTGACATTTGCAGTTACTGGTGGCTAGATGGCTTGATTATACACAGGTAAAAAATATCTTAAAAGCGTTGTTTATGCTCATTAATCAGAACGTTAAATAGGAAGGCTGGAGTGTCCCCAGCTAGGATCAGTTTTAAAGATGTATTAATAAAAAAATGGAGGCAGCATTTCATGCAGCCTGTTTAGATCGTTCAAAAAAACCCAAAAACTGCAAACAATCAAACTTATGGCCTTATGGCAGCCTGGTAAATCTTCAGACCCCAGATGTAATATGTGGCCTGCATTTTTATTTGCACATATTGGAAAGTGACTCTGCCAGCAGTCCCTGATTCATGCCTGTACTGTTCCCTCCACGGTGCCACCAAGCAAGTGGCACATCACTAATATTTCTGTTCTTGCCCCTGGGGAAAATTGGAATCTTTCCTCCTTTTCAGAGGAAGAAAAAACCCCAAACAAAACACCATCAACCGAAATAACCTTTTCTTCTGTTCTGAATTATTGCAAAAAGAGAAATTAAAAATTATTGAAATATGTCACTTAAAACTATTGTGAGTACAATATAGCCTACAAGTCACAGATTTACAGACTCACAAATTTGGCTAGGGCTACATTACATCTCCCTAGTTCTAACAGGAAAGAAATAAGTAAATGGTATGAGCAGTATAATATATTTTTCATCAAAAAATATTTTAGAGAAAAATTAATTTTAAAAAAAAATTTTTTTTTTTGGATTTGTAATTGTTTGAAAGACAAAAGGAGCTGACAGCTTCTGTGGAAACTTAATTTTGAGCAGAAAAACCAAAACCCAAATGACCCCTTTGAACTCCACCCATGATTTTTCTCAGGAAAAAAGCCACCACTTCTTCAGGGAAAACAAGGAAGCTCTACATGTCCTGGGAAGGCACCAGCAATTGCTCCAACAGCTCCATCAGGCTGGAGATGGCCCCACAGCCAACTAACCCCCAACACAATCTGTGACAAATGAACTTTAAGCATTAATTCTCTTTTTAGATTTTATAGTGGAGAAGGAATGAATCAGGACAGCGTGGAGGAAATAATTACAGAATAAGTAACCGAGTAATTCTGACATTCCCCTGTGCACACTGTCCCCAACCACCTCAGTCTTCCCTTCGGACCTGCAACTTCTTGTATCCACCCTTCTCCCTTTGTTGCCCAAAATCCAGCCTAAAAGAGACAGCCCAGCTGCAGGGACAAATCACAGATATGGCCATTGCTTGCCCAGTAGCACACACAGGGTAGATCCTCACAGCCACTCCCCAAACAGTACCTGCAAAGCAGGTTAGAGAAACGAGTGAAGTGGTAGGAAGCCAAATTTACTGAACAATTCACAGATAAACACTTTGTATTACTGTTTTAGAGGCACTGCCCTCAGACACAAACACACAACAGGGGGTCTGTTTTCATCGGGAGCAAACCCCCTTTGATACACCCCACTAACTAAAACAGATAATGAAAAAAAAACGCCTTTTAATTCCCTGTCCTCCTCCTTCTGAATGAGCTGTTAAAAGACCAAGAAAAACTGTTATAGCGATACCATAAAAAGAAGAAAGTCCCAAAAAAAAAAACCAAAAAAACAAAGAGCTCTCAGCTCCAGGCGTGTCCGAGGGGCTGGCAGGGAGAGACAGCGCCCACATGGGAAAGTTCTGTCACCCCATCTGAGATATCACTTAGTGGTGGCAGCTCTCCAGAGGCAGAACGGGTCCCACCTGTTTGCAATGTGTTTAGCTATTAATATTTATATAGTAGTTCAAGTGGGTATAAAAAAAAAAAAAAAAAAAAGGATGAAATTCATCAAATTTTATGTCATCTCTTGGTGGTGTAAAATAAAAACCGTTGCAGCAGGGGAAGAGGGGAATGGCTTGTTTTCTTGCCTTTCTGCAGAGAGAAATGTCGCTGCTCTTAAAATGTCTCAGTGCAGAGCAGTTGGCAATCACCTCGGTGTGATCCACACCTTGACATCCAGGCTAAATACCACGGCCACGGCCTGGCCCCAAATCACAAGGCTTTGAATAGCACCATATAAATAACACATTTATCAGTCCTGTGGCTTGACTTACAACATCGAAAAAAAAAAAGCAAAAGATTCACATTGATGTGGAAGTACTTTTCTTAAGCTTCATTTACTGTGCAGGGGGAAAAAAAAGCCTCCCAAAACATTTCATTTTTCAAAGAATTCATGGATTGCTGTAAAAATGAGCTATGTCTAACGGAAGGCCATCTACCTTTGCCAAGGTGAAGAAACATCCAAATGAATGTCTAGGAAAACACAGGTATATTCAAGACGAAATGCTGATGCTCAGTCCTTTTGGACTTGTTCCTCTTTCTATAAAATACTTCAATATTCATTGAAACGAGAGAGGGGAGAATGACTGACCACCAGTAATAACTTTGCCATCATCCCTGATATGTATTTGAGGTGAAAGTAAACATTACATGTATTAAGAGGCTACTTTCAGCATGGAAAACATGGAAACATCCACTCTATGTGCCCCATATCACTGAGCATGGATTCCTTTCCAGGCAAGCAAGACTAAGGATGCTGCTCCAATGATTTGTCTTACATATCTAACATTAATCTGCCTGCCATAATTAAGACATAAGCCACAGAAGATGGAAAGGTTTTAATAGATAAAAACTAAAATCCATTCATACCAAAATGAACACCTGTCTTTGGGCAGCAGCCCAAGTATTCATATTTTCTTTGCATAAATGGGAAGGTTGCCTCGCCCCAAGAGGTGTGTCATAAACAAGTAGAAGGCAAGGAAGTTAGCCATCCAAACTGGATTTTCTGTTCAGATGGTGTTGGGAACACCATCAAAATAGTTTGGCCGAGGGAGCTTGCAAAATCCCAGGATGGGTGACAGGGGTGGGACTGCTCTCCTTTCCCCGGATATTTCTTATGTGCCCACTACAGAATGAGGAGGAGAAGCGTTTCCTTCTCCTTGTCGGCACTCATCTGTAGCCTCCTTTAAGCTGATCTAATTCCCACCACTATCACCTACACAGAGAATTTGCACTCAGTTAAAGGACCTGTGTAGAAAAGCTGAGCTCTGTGAAGATCACAACCCTCAGCCCACGCCTGCAGCGGGACTGTGTAAGCATCGGGGCACTGGAGCTTAGTGCGAGGCAGAAACAGGACCCAAATCAGTCACTGCTACACTTCTCTATTCCTTCTCACACATGCACAAAACCCAAACCCACGCAGCCTCTTTTGCACGATATCATACAGTCCAGAGAGGGAAAATAAGTTGAAGAAACATTAGCAAGAAGGAAATTATAAATCAGAATGATACACGGCAATTGTAAAATGTTTAGCTGTAGCCATGCCTGGAAACCCTCTGAAGGCAAGTTAAACTAGTATGTGTTTAGCTTACCTACTTCAAGCAACCAACAAGCTATATGTTTAAAAGTCACCATAAGCCCTGAATTTAGCTCAATTGCCTCTCACATGTACTGCTAATTTCCATTTAATCTTAATCCAAGCTCTCCAAGAGCTTTCATTCCATAGACGTAATCAAAGTCTTGTTATTTGCTATCACAAATTTTCAGCATTAGATTTCATGAAATCTCTATATAGTTCGGTACACTCTTGTAGTCAATTCATTTTAATGAGCACTTGTCTCTGCCATGTGGGCTCACTGTATTGCAGGCATTTTGAAACCTGAGTACCTTCTTTTCAGAAATAAAAACAAACACTTTCCTTTGTCTCCAGCTTCTATCCGCTTGAGCACTGTCAGAGTCTGAAGTTGTAAAAAATTTTTCCTATTACACTTTTTCACATGGCATTCAGGAAAAATTTTAAAGATAAGGCTTTTTAAAAATTTTACCCTTCTTGAAGTCCTCTTGTTGGTAGAGGGGCTAAGTGAATTTCTATGTGTGTGTAAGTAATGGAGCACCTTGCTCTGGAAGCAGGGAGGATGGGGACATAGAGAAAAGTACATCTGCCATTGCAGTGCTGCATTAAGACCTGAGATATAGGATTAGTCTGCATGGAAACCCACTAGCAGGTTACCAGCACAGAGACAGGACTACTGAAGGAAACCTTTTACCTGCCTTGTCCAACCATGAGCTCCAAATTCACCAGAACATTGATTTATACAAGGAAATAGACATTTAACTTTCTCACTCCTATCCTTAATAGTATTTTTAGCTGATAAATACATCTGGATAAGACACAGGTGGCTGAAAGACTCATCTCTTCAGGCTAACATAGCCTAAGAGTATAAAAAACAAGAAGAGTCACAGAAAGTCTATTTTCTTTTAATGCTCCTACCCAGAATTTGGAAGTCTGTGGGAGCACAGCATTATTACTTGATTTTAGTTACACTGACTCAACAATTTTGAATCACTGATAAAAATGGTCTCTAGGTAAGGCAGTCTTCAGCAAAAGTTTCCTGTAAAGAAATATGCAAGTTTAAAAAAGGCAGCCCCATGAAAGCACAGATTCCAGTCGTTCTGCATTTCAGACACTGTGTACAAGCTACTCAGGTGGAGGAGTTTGGCTTGCTCCTCTACGAATGCACCTTGGATGATTTCCTGAGGACAAAGATCTGCAGCAGGCCAAGGCAGACACCATCTCTCCTCCTTCCACTGCTTGGAGCCAAGTGGCATGTCTAAAAGGAAAATGTGAGCCTGAGGAAGTCTCCAAACTGTAGGGAAGGCAGGAGGCAGTCTCATTCTTTTCTCCTTCCTTCATGCACTCAAGACTGGGGAAACAAGTATCTTTCTTTGGCTTTGACCCTAAAAGGGGGGAAATATCCCTAATTTTGTCATCTACACATTTTAATTAATAGCCTTTAATATCTTCAGGTTTCAGTTTTTATTTCCCAGTATCCCTTACATTTTGCTTTGGATCAAATGTAGAAAAAGAGAACCCATGTCTGGTAAATGGATGACAAAATTCCTCTCTGGATCTGTCAGGATAACTTGACTGAGAGCTGAGACACTGTTACTACTGGCCAGGCGAGAGCTGAGTGCCACTTTGATTTACCCCAGCTCTAAAGTACAAATCCCTAGCTAAAACAAATGCAGACAAAGATTTCACATGCCTCCTAATTTAGTCTTAGCTTGTTATTTGTCCCTGTCAGAGAGATCAAGGAGACTGAATGCTGTTGGCATGTTTATCAGAGAAAAGGAACAAGCTTTACCTCCATGGGAAGCTCTCATGCTTCATAAGACACTTTCATACACATTTGAAATAATTCTTCATGAGACAGAAAAGAAGTCATGGTCAGCATAGCAGAAAATAGACATAAGGAAATCTGACTGTATAAGACATATTTTTAATGTTAATTGTCAGTTAAAATATTCTTCTCCATTAAAAAAAAAAATAGAATTGGGTAGGAAACAAACTCAGTAAGGAGCATCAGATTCAAATCACTATTACCTTATCCCTACGCACCTTAAATTCAAGGAAAATCAGGTCTGAATGTGAATTCAGTTTATTATTAAAAAAAAACAACAAAAAAACCCAAAAAAATCCTCACAATACTCTGAGCTTTTCATATCAGAGAAATTAGAAAAAGAATATATTCAAATAAGAGATCAAAGACACAAGACTGCAAAAGTGAAACTGGAGGTCAAATCAAGTTCCACCTAGGTTGTCACTTCATTTCCCAAAGGAACTGCTAGTGGATACCAAGCCAAATTAGTACCATTTCTGCTTAAAGAATATGAGAATTCTTCAGAGTGAACGAAAAAGAGGATTCAATTTGTATCACTGTCTGACCACTGAGACACCATCAATTCTAACTCATGCCAGCAAAATGCCAAATCAGCCTCAAATTTGTTGCAATATTTTCTTTTGCCAAATTAATCACAGTCTTAGGGAATCAAGAAATTAGATAAATGGCAGGAGCCGTTTCTCCATTGCAACGGTCCAACCAGACCACATCACGCACATCTGATATTTGGACAGAAAAGCCCAGGTGCTTCCCCAACTCTCATCCATCCTGCTACCTTCCAGAAGCATCCCACCAGCACAGACTGTCTCCTCCCACCTCTCTCAGGGGATATACACAGGAGCAGGGCCAAGGGCAGGGAGCAGGATCATGAGTTTGGAAAATCTCTGCTTCTGCCCTCTGCCTCATCAGCTCTCAGAGACAGAGGCAGCTGTAACCTCAGTGAGACAGTGATGCTGCCTGTTCTGGGCTGATGGATTCGCTTCTGCAGCCATGCCAGCAAGCACTCAGAACCATTTTTCCTTGCTGCCGGTGTCTGCTCTGTGGTGCACAAGAGACACTATTAAACAGCCACATATACTACCATTTTAACATGTTTATCAATTCCACCTCCATTCAGATAAGTGTTGAAACCCCCGTGTGGCAGGCAATTCCTAGAAGAGGACAGATCTTTTCCAAAAGCTAGGCTGAACTTAAAGTAGATACAAAATACTATAGATTTTCTTTCTCTCTCTCCCTCATCACAGCCCTAAGATTAGCATAAAAATGTGCTATCCTAACTAAGCAGTCTGTTAACTGATAAGCTATCAAAAAATCATCTGTTATTTTTATAGCTCAAAGGCAGATGCCATTCCAAGAACCAGAGTCAATTGAGTAGGATTTTTAGTGCTTCATAGATTTATCATTGTAAACTTGAGGTATTTTAAAACAGAAAGATTCAAGGCTTGAAATATTACCTCCAGAGCAATCAAGCATTAGGATTTTTGCTGGTCTTAAGTTTTATCTGGGATGAAATAATTTAATCTCACATCATAAAGAATTTGAGTAGTTTCTTAATGCATGCACTAAAAAAATCTTTTCTGCATTACAGTCCAAACCAATGTAATTACTCAAAAGCATGGATGTCAAAGCTTCCCAGCTCCTCCTGCAGGGCCCCCTTCTGCACATTCTGTTCACATCCCCCTTCTCTGGAGCATATTTGGTGAGGACCTCAGACAGTCAGTTGCAGTCAGGCTTAGTGTATCAAGTTTAAGGTTTAATTGGCTTGGCACTGATGTGCTGCCCTGCCAATATCTGTCCAATGATCCTGCTGTGTGTTGTACAGAGCTTTTATTGAAAAGTTGAAGCACACAGGCCGCTGCAGGAAAGGCAAGGCACAACCAACATGGGCGGTGCACAGAGTAAATCAAGTATGCTGAGATTTTCAATAGTAGGGAGAATGGAACGAGGCCAACGTGCAGCTCGTAGGAAGAGAGAGGAAAATGTGGAACAACACGAACCTCGCCTTACATGTGATGTGGCCACTCTATCAGGAAAGTATGTATCACTGAGGAGAAGCAATCAGCAGTACCAAAGGACTGGAAAGTTCCAGTGAAGGAGCTTCTCCTTTCATAATGAGAGACAGGTGCCAAAGGGAATCAAAAGTCTGCAACTAGTTATTGAGATTAATATTAAACTTCAGTGAGTTCTACAAGCTTTCACATCAAGGCATGGGCAGACTGGCTTTCCAGGGCAGCTCTTCCACATTTTATACCAGTCAAAACAATTAGACATACCTCCAAACTGATGTCCTCAGAGAAAGAGGCATGACATTATCCCCAGAAGAGAAATAGCAGGAGTGTCAAAACATGCAGATCACCCATTTTCAGAGGAACTTGCCTCTGAAATATTTCAGTGCTTACACCAGCATGATCTTGCATAGTTGGCTGGGATGAACTTCCTTTTTCATCAGTTTTTACTCAGTTCAGGGTTCTCTGCACAAGAAAATAAATCACTGCGGTCTGAAAACAGAGCAATTTTTTTTTGAGCAAGAAATGCTCAACCAGCCGAAAGAGACAGCAAAGAGCCACTGAGATACAGCCTGACAGACCAAGAATACTTTGTTTGTGTGTGTTGGTTCCATGCAAATGACATTTCAAAATGCCTCATAATTGCTCTTATCACCAGTTAATCCCAGTGCAGTGTGTCTGGCACTGATGCTCTGCATAGTGACTCAAGTGCATTCAGCTGGAATACACTGCTGGGATATTTCTGCAAGTTTCGTAAAGAATTCCTGGTTCTTCATGCTCCTGACTCCTCCTGCAGGCAATTGAGCTCCTTATTACACAGCAAATATGCATCTTTCCCAAAGCACATTATACTTGGATCCATCACTCCCTTCAGGGATAGAAGGTCCAGCAAAAAGACTTAACAAATACTAATTTATCTCCCTGAGTCTATGGGACATCCAAACTGCAGTGCTTTCCCTCAGATCACATGCTGCCCCTGCATGTTATCCCAAGGAGATCCTGCCTTTGGCAGACAGCAGGGAAGCACAGTAGGTGGCTTTTCTGACTGACTGCTGCACAAAGTACTGAGTTTCAGGTGTCCTGCCTCCGTCCCCCCACACAGTGGGGTTCTTGTGTACTTGAGGAATAGTCATAGCTTTGGAAAGAGGAATAAACACCCTGCTAGTCATTGTCTTGCAGGAAAAGATGCATTTCATCATGCAGAACTCCTGACTGCCTGCACCCTGTCCTTGCTCCAGTTCATCCAGACATTGTGCTGGTGTAGTCACTGCAGAATTCAGGCCCAGTTTGTGTGCCCAGAAGTGGGACAGGCATCCCAGACCACAGGGCTCCCCAGTTCCTGGCAAGCAGGGACAGGATGTAGAACACTCCATTCTAACACTCCAGCTGGCTTCAGGGTGGCCTGGGGAGTTAACCCAAAGGGAAAGGAGGCTCACACTAACTTCACCAAGCTACCCTCTTGTAAATATTAGAAGAGCCCAACTACTTTTTGGGTTTTACAGGCTTTATACCATGCAAAATTAAAAAAACAAAACAAAACAAACAAAAAACCAACAAACCACCTCTCTCCTCCAAGCAAGTAAAAATATCTACCTGCTTGTCCAAACAGCAAAGACAAAGCTCTCCATGTAGTGGCAACTGTCTCCTGAATGTATGATCCTCTGCTAACCCTCTGCCACTGCTGGGCATGGCTCCAAGGTTTCAGTCTCTTCCAGGAGTGTGCTAGTTTGGGAAATGGCACCACGTACTTTGATATGTGCTACCAAAGCTCTGAGTGAGCTATGGTGGCAGCCTGAGGATTCATATGTCTCAAAAAATGAATTTTTAAAACCAAGCACAGCAAAACACTGAAGCAGGTTAAAAGCTGCTGCGTCAAAGCTGAAAAAGCCATAATGGTCCAGGGATAGCTTGTTTGGTGCATGAATTTGCCCCATCATTTTTTAGCAGCCACTTCCCTAACAGACCTCCCTAACAGATTTTGCCAGCTATCTTCCAACAACATGGGCAGAGATGTTTTTCTTGCCCAAAATAGTTAAGTCATCAAACAGCTCTGTACTTACAAGGCCAACCTTTCTTAACCTTTCCGGCTAGACCAACTCCTGTTACATTAACCTCTGACCTCAAGTCTCCTTAATAGCAATATTCCTGGGCACTGTGATTTCCCTCCCACTGTGTTGGCTCAGGGATATATTTACTATCTTGGCTTCAGAATTTATTTTTCAACAGAAGTGGCAGGGACCACCCTATTCCACCCCCTCCTCATGCAGTATAAGTGAAGTAATTCTCAAGATATTATTTTACCCGAACAAATGTGCTTCAGAGTCTCCTTAGCTTTGTATGAAGCCCTGACTTCCTATCAAAATCAAACAGGGACCTGGTCAGATTTGAGATGGATATAAACAAGAAATGGGAGCCCATAATTGGTGATGGAAATCAGATAAGCCCCTTTTAAATAAAACCATTGATAGAGCAATGGGAACTCAAATTACCTTTGATTAAGTCTCTTAAGAAAATAAAGTGAGGGGGAGGGAAAGGAGGGGTCTGACTTAGTAAAATTACTCTCGTGGAGAAAATCACTGGGACAGGAGTGGGAAGGAGATGGGTGAAGGTTGTCAAACTTCCCAGGCTGGATGCAGCGGGAATGGAGCCAAGGAGACATTCCTGACCCACCATAAGCCTTGTCAGTACTTGTGATAGGGGCTCCCACTGAATAAGCCATGATAGGCATTTCATCTCCAATGCCCTTGTCACTTCAGGCTCTGTAGCCAGAGACTGTGCAGAGGTTATGCAGAGAAACTCAGCTGAAATCAGACAGAAACACACAATACCAGCTTTCTGCAGGCTTTTTTTAACTAGGGGATTTATCTCATTGCTTCCACATTTAAGTAAACCAAATTATTTCAAAACTGGACCATGAGGACTGAGGAACTTGCTTGATGACCTCAGGGTAAATCACCTATGGATTTGGTTGTAAGCCTGCCAGGTGCACCTCTAAACAGGAGAAAAAAAACCCACATTTTGTCTAGAGATCTGGCTGACCTCTTCAGTTAATCTGATTTTCTCACCATTTAATTATAGTTAACTGTAGTGCTGAGGGACTTGTAGATACTTTGTCCAATTGGGAATGAAATTAAATTTTTGGATGTATATCAGGCAGGATAAAAAGAATGACTTCCACAGTGAAACTGAAAAAAAGAAAAATTCCTTTGTATAGTGTATTATTTTTCAGTAGCCCTTTTTCCATTTCTTTGACTTGCTCCCTCTTCCTGCCTCTTCCCATCCTGAGAGGGCTTTTTATATACTTAAAAAACTTCTCCTGATTCAAAAGCTAACCTCAAGCTCAAAATAAAAATGTATTCCAGAGGAGGACAAAGGTGGACAAGGCAGGTTTACTAGTGTCTCCCAGGAAGTGAGCTGATGCTGAGCCCTGGTCACACCCTGTCTGGGAGCTGCAGCCTGCTCAGGACCTCGCCCAGGAGAGCCACCACTGCCTGCATCACACTAGCAGAAAGGGATGGGCTCACTCCTTACAAATCCATTCCCAGAAGCTGTTTCAGAGCTCTGCTTATGCTGAGCCTGTGGAAGCTTGCAGCAGCCATGAGACAGCCACCACCCATTGCTCCACTCCCCATCAGGCTGGGAAGGGCTCTGAAAAAGAGTTGGTGTTTTACCTGCTGCCACTCAGACACACCTGACACACAAGACTGAGCTGTGTATGCAAGGCCACGTGTTCTTACCTGAGGGTTCCGTGGTTCTGTGTGCTGTTCCTCCTCACGGGATGAAGGGAGAGCAGACATCCAAGGACCCAGCTCCTGCACAAGGATGGGCGGGCACACAGGGAAGCAGATCTCCTGCAGAAGGGAAGGGCTGAGCATGAGCACAGGGCAGGAGCAGTTGCCCCTCTGGGCAGTGCTAGGAGGTGTGGAGGAGAGGAACAAGCAGAGAAATGCTGGGCTTCGGTTTATTTTCATTTAGGGACACCAAGCAGCACCGAGTCTTTCGTCAGCTAAGCACCTCATAGTCATGTGCAGACAGCCAGGCTGTCCCTGGAGATTCCTGGGGCACCTGGCCACTCAAGGGAAATCCATAGCAAGAGGCTGCCCATGGCTGCCCCCTGAACCCAGGCATCACGGGGCGCCTGGGTGGCAACACAGCACACAAGCACAATTAAGGGGACACATGCTGCATTAGATGTCAAAAGCTGGTTTTCACACAGTACGCCTGGCTCTGAACATGATCCAAAAACGTGTCCTCGATGCAACTGTGCTGAAGTCAAGGTCAAGCCTGTCACCAAGGCACCTCACCTCTAACCACAGGCCAGTCTGCTCCTGTGCTCCTGCGTTTTGGATCAGGCAGCTCAGGACAAGCACAATTACTGCGCTACTGTAAGTAATACCTTCGGCCTAATTACAGACCAAACCCTTATTTGCGGGTCAGTACTCTGTCAGGATAAATAAGCATTTTCACACAGTATGACATTTCTCTATTTCTTTTGGCTGATAATATTGGATACTGCCCAAGTCTGTCCCTAATGACCACAATAATCATTCTTATCTGGACTCTAATCAGTGTCATATGCAACCTTATCACGCACACCTCTTTGTAAATATGCAGTGTTTAAACAAGTGTAAAGTCATAAGGAACTGTAATATTTTAAGCAAGTTTGTGAAACACAAACTACTTATTTTTTGAAGAATGATTAAAGTTAAAACTTCTGATTCTGGAAAATTGAATATTTGGGGGCTATTGGATTGAAATACAACTGCACACAAAACTGATCTTTATAGTGACAGATGAGTCCCTCTGTGCAGATAAAATCCAGATTTAAAATATTTCTTTTAATTGTTATTGTCTTTGTGCTCAAGGACTGATTGTGGGAAAAATGCCATTCTCTGACCATAAAAATAAAAAGAAAATACAATAAAGCAATAATTGGTCAATGATGATTGAACTAACGACTTTACAGTGCCAGTCAAACACATATAATAATTGCTCTTTGGACTCCTTATGAAGGTACACTACTATTTCATAAGACTAATCCAGCATTATAAATTCTTCATTTTATATCAGCTTCCACCATTATCACATAAGCCTTATAACAAATTGCATATATTATTGAAGTTTCCTAATTTAGACAACAAGACATGATAAAAATGAAGGGTTATCTCCACCAAAAGCAGGTCATATGGAAGTTGTCACCAAGATGGCAATTACTTCACTTTGTTTAAAAATCTGACTGACAAGGCTTTGGAAGTGTTGGGTGCTATGATCTGCCCCTCCTCCTGTGGTAGGAGGCAGAGAGATCACATCAGGTTCCAGGGACCTGCCAAGGTGAGGGAAGCAGGGAGGGAACTCACCTGTGCCCCTGCCCAACCTCCTGCCAGCACAAAAGCTGAACTCATCCCTAGCCAGCTTCCCAATATATGGATGTGGGTGCACCATAGCTTAGTCACCTCAGGTGCTCTGAGTGTGGTGTGTAAATCCTCTCCTTTGCTGAGGCAGCCATGCTCTGGAGCTGAAAACCTAGAACTGCTCTCACAGCAGCCAGCACTCCAGAGAGGAAAGGCACTCCACCTGTCAGCAAGTGGGAGCACCTGGAGATAGCCAAGGGTCTTTGGGGCTTCAGGATTTCTTGATCCAGCTGTGACATGCTGCTTTAGCATATTACTTGGCTGTCTAATTTTTTCCACTCCAAGGAAGCACAGGGTAGCTTTGTGAAACAAGTAACAGGGAGCATTTCCAGGTACCATGACCTGTTGGTGTCGTAGTTGTGCCAAATGGTGCCCGCTAAGATCAGGGCTTGCCTGTGCTGCCACTCAGGTGAGTGCCCACCCCTAAGCACTGCCAGCACAAATATGATGGAGCAGAGGAAGGAGAGCACCAAATCTGGCAGCGTCTGTGCAGAGACCCAGTGCACCTGAGGAAAGGCAACAAACAGGCTGCTGAGCTCCCTTGGTTGCAGGAGGGGATAGGAGCCCCTCTTTTCTCTCAACATCCCATTAAAGGCTTACAGACAGGCCACGAATTCTTGGGGTTGTTAAGTGCTCCCATAACACATATTTTACTTTTTTATTTTCTTTTACTTAAATGTAGTCTTAGAAACGCATCAGGAGAAGACTGCAATTTAACTTGCAGCATTAGGATAAGCTCCTCTGACAATTCTCTGTCTCCTGGTTGCACCCTTGCTCCCTGTCCCAGTTCTGCTTTGTGGGATGTGCCAAAGGAACTAGTGTCCCAGTCCGGCAAAATCGCACTGCATCCTTTCCCCATGTGGTCAATTTTGAGACTTCCCAGTATCTGTCAAGCATGCTAATAAAGTACTCAGTGACTGTCTATTAAACACCACCACAAAGGAAGGCATTTGCTCTGCACAATAGCATTCAGTCCTTGCTAGCTAGCAGGGGCCATCTCTGCCCTCCAACTCAACAGCCCTTTTGGCCCCTGATGGAAATGTCTGTGGCTGAAGCAGAGTGACAGATTGCGATTCTGCAAAAAGCTCTGTGCACTGCCACAGACTAATATTAGTGTGACCCTTGGCATTTTGGCATTACCGAGAAAGCAATGCCAGCTCCCTCAGCACAGACTATACTATGGTGAGAAGCCACAGCACACATAAAGCAGCAGGAGGTGGGAGACAAGCAGGCCTTGAATGAGAGGTGTACAGGAACCCAGGCAGGCCCCTTGTATGCTCTAAATTATGCTCAAAAATTAACAAGAATTATCAGATAAAACAGATGACAGACAATAATGTGCTTGTATGTCAGTGAAATCTCTAGAGGACCAAATTGCAGCATACACTTTGTACATCCACATAAGAATACATAAGCGAAGAAATTAACATAATTCTTTGGGTCATGGGTAAAGTACCGAAACAAGTATTACTCCATCATATGCTGTTAACAAGCACTGGCAATGTAGGACTTACAGCCCAGGTTACAATCACATCTCCAGAGGAAGGGATGAAGATACAAGCCAAAAAACCAAGGAAGAACTGGTAGTATAAGGAAGCTGAAATAGGAATTCTCACATCACAGCCACTACTGCATGCTAGGCAGGAAGGACCCCTCACTGTTGGATACTGCATGGGGCTGTTCTGCCTTGTTTGCCACAGCCTGGGAGCCAGGGAAGCTGAGGTTGTAGGGAGGGAAGATCACAGAGTTCCTGAGTGCTCTGCAGGATGAGTGTCCACAACCTCCTTCTGCTTGGCACATGGCACTGCTATTTTGCGCAGTCGTGCTGGCTCGGGGCAGGGGCAGGGCAGCTGGCACACACAGAGACTGTATCCCACAGAGCCTTGCCAGGGAGATAGAAGTGAGTCTTTGTAATTAAGCTTTTGTCCACTCTATGCTACCTTGAAGAACGCACAAGATCACCAAGTGAAAAACGTGTCTCAGCCATGCAGCTCTGAAAGGATAAATTTTGGCTTTCCTCTATCAGAGACTTGTCTACATACATTATCCAAATGAGATCTGGGTATATGTAAAACCACTAGAGTCATCCCCAACTGCAGAAGACAAAACCTTACAGACTTGAAGCACACTTGAATGACAACATTAGAAGTTACAACTTTGGCTCTCGGGTCACAGCACAAAGTTCCTCACACCTGACCTTGAGCCGCAGCTTCTCTCAGAGGAGAGAAGGTTTGTAAACCTTCAGCCTCTGCAAGACCAAAAATAACTCCTCAGCAGGAATTTTGAAACAGTAATTTCATCCCAAACTGCCATCAGACAACAATGCTGTTTCAACACAGTGAATGTGGCTGGGGCAGCACCCAGGAAGGCTCTGCAGCCTTTAACTGTGCTGTGCCCACCACACAGCCCCGCAGCTCCGGGCAGGGGGATGGTTAGAGGGTGCCCACTGGCATTTTAAATGGTGAACACTTACTGTGACTGATCAAAATTTATATTTGCTCTGTGCAGGCAGCAGTCTCGAGCATCAAAGCTTCTGTTTCAACACTGTGCCAAAAGCCATAAAGTTTAAGGCTTGACCAAGCATTGATTCAGCACTAAAGCAGAAGCCTGGACTCTAGAGAGTACTGAATAGCTGGATTAAATAAACACTTTAAAATACCTCTAGCACTGCTAATAAAAACTGGGACTACAGAAATGCATAGATGAACCTTTGTTTGCTGAGTAGAGCCTTTATTTTCATATTTAATAACTATATTCACAATGGGATTTTTTTCCCCTAAAATAACTATAAAAATAAAAACATTCCCAGTGAGATCCAGGTGCTAAATACAGATATTTTAAGACGGAGGTAAAATTAATTCTATTTGAGGCTCATTTACAGGGTTCAAGGGTCCTGTGAACACTTCCTGTCTCTTTTACAGAGAAGAAAGGCAAAGATCAGAGACAGTGAAAGAGCTGAGGCAGAGACCTGAACATGAGTTACAGCAGCATCTGTGGCAGCAAGCACAGTTTCAGTATTTCAAACCTTGACATATTTGCAATGACAAATTCATCTGAGCTTCCTATCAGACAGACATTAGCTGTGCTGCAATGCCATACCTATGAATTTGAGATGCCCAGGACATGCAGGGCACAGGGCCTCTGCCCACTCCTTATCCTTATCTAAGCACAGCCGGATCACCAATACATATCCAAAAGCAGAAAGACCAGCCACAGAGCTGGAAATGCCCTCAACTTCATCCATGGTTTAACTGTAACCTCTGTTTCTCTTAAACCTGCTATCCTGGAGCCATGTGATTCCCTGGAAAGAAAAGTTAGTTAATGGATAGTATTTAAAACTCTGGAACCAATTCTACTGGGAGTAAAAGTGTTGTGAGGAAGGCAATGTATGTTCTTGCAGACTTACAGTGAGGTTTAAAAAAATGTCTTGAAATCTCATCATTATACATGTGGGATTCTGCAAATGATAGAGGACTGTGAAGACCCTTGCAAGGTCCCAGTGCTAGGATCAGGGCAATAGAGACAGTACCCAGGGAAGCTCCTCTGAGAGGGCAGCTTGGATTGGGAGGGGGAGGGCAGCTGTACACTGCACTGCTTGGGATCATCCGGCTGAGTAGCACAGTCTATTCCATCTGGAAGAAATAACTAATTATAGCCCTCCTCTATTTATGTCTAATTTTAACAGCAAATTTCCTAGGATGTAAAACATGATCTGTTACCTGTCAGACTTAGTGCTAGCGAATGTCAATGAGCACTGTGTTACCCTAATGCTAAATGGTTTTGAACGTCTCCATTCAGTGCTTTGGATTTAAAGAACAAATCAAATAGTATCTTCTTGACTAGGCAATTTTACAAAGATAGGCATATTTTGAAATCTTTCTGATTAAAACAAGTTGTAGTCTTACTAGAGTGAAAATCAAGTTTGAGGCTGGATCACAGAGGAGCTCTCATAGCTCCAGCGCAGAAAAGAAAGATAACAGTCAAACAGAGCTACCAAAAACCCTAACAAAATTTATTTTTAAAGTTGCTTTACCTTATAAACTAACTGATTGGATCTTTCTTTTCATAATATTATTCGTTGACAAAAACCACTTGGTGTCCCTTGGTTAGCATTCCCTACAGATGCCCTGTATTGTCCTGCAAGTGCCAATTTGGGATATATATAATTGTTGTTATCTGTGAGAGTGTAATGGGGCTGAGAGCTGACAGAATCTACCTAAAATATTTCCACTCCATCACTAATTTTTTTCCTCCTACTGTCTTCTTTATGACAAACTGATTTAAATTCTTCCACACTTTCTTTTATGATTGGATTGGACGATTCATAAGGCTTGAACAAGAGATCAGCAAAGAAATTTAATAGAAAGCATGCCAGAGGCAAATACAAGTAAGGTCACAAAGATGGAGTATAGTTAAGAAGTGCTGGCTACTCCTGCCCCCATTAGTAAACAACTGGGTTACTTACAGCTCAAACATACTGCAAATTGGGGAGGTGCTGCACTGAATGCCCTGCAAAGATGAAATTACAGTAATCAAGTCTCGTGGTCAAAAAGTCCAAGGCTGCTCCCTGTAGTTCCCTGTGGGATATAAAAGGGCTCACCACAGCCTATGCAAATGTCACCAAAAAATCCCCAACAAAACGTCAAAAAGCACCCAAACCCTTTGATATCACATCAGCACACAGCAAATTTCCAGAGAAAATGTGGGATCAAAAGACTAGTTAAGGTTGCCAGATCAATGAGCTACCTCTGTGCTTCCCTTCTCACTAGGACAGGGAACTGTGGAAGGAGTGGATGGCTTCTACAATACTCCAACCCCGTGCAGGATTCCCTCGGCTGAAAAGAAATATGCTCCAACATTTCTTGCAGCTTAAATCTTCTGGAGTATCTTTATATATTGCCCATAGTTAATAGAATACTGATGTAGAATAGTCTAGAGTCATAAAATCTATCTTCTGCTTCAAGGTGACCCACCTAGCTTCACACATACTTATGAACACAGGGATTTGTGTGACTTTCTCCTAGGTGCTGCCTGACAGACCCTTTAATGGCACACATGGATGCCCTGAGGCCCCTTATCCTCTAAACATCAGGAGCCAGAGCTGGAGTCAGCTACTCCTAAGTACAGCCCTTGGTACTTAGTGCTGCTGGGTGGTTAAAGTAGGCACCTGGCTACCTTGTATAAAAGCAGTGAGAGGCCCTTGCAGGATGAAATCCCTACACTAGAGAATACCTGGTACCTAGGCAGACTTCAAGTAGCAGAATAACATGGTTTTGGTCAAACAAATGAGGAAACATATTTTGAAAAGAGAAGGCTTGGTGTCAGCCCATAGCAAAAAACCCTTTTCCTTCATAAAAACTTAAGGATAATTAGGGGCAGAAATATCCCAAACAGGATATTTACTCCTAGTCTAGCATATCACTCCTTTACCTCCCTCAAGCAGTATGTAAGACTTCTTCTAATACACCTTTTAAATACACCACAAGCCAGTAAAACCTGAGTTTCTCACTGCTGAAGACTAACAGTAAAAGCATTCATGTTCTCCAAAAGTATTTTCCTGTTTCTGCAAAGTTCTAAGATGCATGTCACAGAGATGTGTCTGCTTGTCACTCAGAGCAGAAAATCCTGACTGAGAAGAACTTCCTTTGTGTCTACAAGAGCAGTATGGCTGCATGGAGATATACATGGATAAAGCTGCGCAAGAAAAGCGAACTACACAGAGAGTGAAGCTAATACTCCATGAGAACTGGTGCAGCTTGGACCACAAGGCTAACAAACATTCACAGGAGCCCTGAAAATAACAAAGATCAAAATTAGCCCCCTGGAGCATGAGGCTGGCTATGCTGTCTGTTTAAATAAGCTTAATTTTTAAAATCCAGTAAAAGGAGGCACCTTCTCCCATTGTTTAAAAGCATTTAATTAAAAAGAAATTTCATTAATTTCTCAGGCCCTGGAATCTGGAACACAAGCATGCAGCACCTCGAAAAGAAAATCAGGGAGTTTGTTTCTCTGCCCAAGCCTTTCCAGCCCCATGCTCAAGTTCACAGCAGCCCCATCCCTGTGCAGACACAGATCTGCACTGAAGTCATGCTTTATATGAGAAGACAGCAAACATCTGAAAATGTTTTCTGATAAACTTTTTCTCATTTGGCTGTTGTACAGCTACCACATTTTCATGGCTGAGCAGCACTGTATCTCTCTTACATGGGTTTTATTACTCTAGAAATATCTGGGTGTTGTATTTAGTCAGTGAATCATTTGAGAGCTCTGTTCTTCTGACTGGAAGACTGGTATTATTAAACCAAATTTTCTTTTGTGTTACAAAACTGCCCTATAGGTCTGACAAGCAAGAAGCTTGCTGCTGCAGGGGGAAAGCCCACATGACAGGAGCTAAACCTTTGTGGCAATAGTCTCTGGATATTATCCCAGTGCCAAAGGCCCCAGGAAGCTCTCAGCTCTCCCTGCACCAGGCTGCAGGCAGCACACCTCATCTCCAATGGTGGGAGATGACAGCAAAAGCAAGGGAAGGTGTCTGCACTCGCCTGGCTGTCCCCAGCACCCGCCTCCAAAATACTTAAAAATCTATTCAGTTGCCATTGGCTTACTGAAACCCTCTAACACAACTTCCCAGAGCAGGAAGAAACAGGATTCTTTTTAAAATGGAAACGTCACAATACTTCTGACTTGCAAAAAAACCCAACCAACCAAAAAAAAAACAACAACAAAAAAAAAAATCATCAGCATCAGATATGTTTTTGCAGCAAGCTCATTCTTCCCTTTTTATAAAGCCACAAAAGATATAAAATATAGAACATCCAAGGACCACATGAAAAGAATGTCTGGATCTGTTAAAACATAAAGAAGGCCCTACCAGCCAAGGGCAAAAGTTTAGTAACAATAAAAGTGTCTTTAGGGTTTTGTTTTTTAAATGCATAGAGAGAGGAAAAGAGTTTGTGGTCGTGTTTTCCAGCTTTATGTATATTTGTCTATCATTTTAATATAAACAGGGTGTATTTATAAAGCCTGAAGAAATGGGAAACAGATTCACTGGTTCCTAAATGCCAAGAAGTCTCTTCAAAGATGATAAGCAATTAAAGAGGAAAGTCAATCAAACTTTTATGACACTTCTGACCAAGGGTTTTATTTTTATTGCACAAAATCCAATGTGACAACAGATACATACAGTAGCTGCACCCACCCGTCCTTCTGTTGTGAGGCGCCTGCCAGCATTCCCAGTAAAATCCCACTTCTGAAAGGAAAACAATGCCTGAATTCACGTACCCTTTGACAGAAGAGTTCTCAGTGCTTCTGAATATACTAATACACACAGGAAAGCACATATAGAAATGGATACACATGTCAATTGCCATATGCATCCACAAATACTCTCTTAGAGCAATTCTCCTCACGACCCCTAAGGAAACAGGATCTATTTTCTACAGGAAATACTCAGGGGAGTCCAGAAATCCTTCAGTAGCCCTGAAAAAATTAAGCAGAAATGGAATAAAGTAGGAAACCAGACAATGCAGCTGGCGCGTTATTTTGCACCAGCCCCAAATATTCAGCTTTCATAGTGGTACAGACAATTTTATATTGACAAGGCAGAACTTCAGTTGTCAGGTTTTGACAGGCCATTTTGGTAGTGAAGAAGGTTTGGCTTTTTCCTGGGAGAGGGGGGAAGGGGGAGAGGAACGAAGGTGCTAATTAAAGACATAGTGCATATTATGTGCCTGTGGAAAGAGACTGGGAAAATCTCATTAATGGCTCTTTTGATAAAGGGTATCCAAAAATGGTGACTAAAGTACAATGCTGCATACTTCAATATGCATGGCTCCTATCTAAATAAGCAGTTACAGACATTTTGAGTGCAATTAATAAAGAATGTCTTTGGAGTTATAAGTCATTAAGTGACTGCAACCTATACATCAAGTAGCCTGAAAACAAAGAACAGGACAGAGCACAGGAAATTGAGTAAAAATCTTTTTGAGATAAAAACCGTCTTTTATTCTGTTTACTTTGAAAAAGAACTCCAACAAAATCTTGCGATAACTCAGTTGCTGGTACTGACCTGGAGACTGGGGACAGTCCTGTTGTACCCCTGTAGATGTGGCACAAATACACCTTCCTTGTATTTATCCCTTTACTTTGAGCATAGTTCTTTAGCTGGACATCAGTTCAAGCCACAGAAATCCAGCTACATACCATAGTATGTAGGAATTGGGAAAAGTTACGGAAAGGCTGCTTTCAGCTAAAATCTGTCATTCTATACAAAGGAGAATGTTTCTGTATGACAAGGGGTGTTTGTTAAAATATTCATTTTTGTGGCGTTTCTCATGGCTGCCACGAACTAGATCAGAGAAAATCGGAAAACACTGAAGTGTTACTCAAGTGAGGCTCCAGAGACCTGGCAGCTGGAGCATCCTACACTGCAGCTCACCTTCCAGCTGGGTGAGCACCACTTGTCCTGCCTGCTCCCACAGCACACAGGGACCACCACATCTTACTGCCTCCTGGCTTCACAAGCAAAGCAAGATCTGAGTTTTCAAACCCTTTAAAAAAAAAAAAAAATTTAAATGGGTTGGTTCTAAAATACTCAAAATGGCTTAGTTCACTGTGCAGTTTTTTCTCACCTCCTTCAGCTTGCTAGCTCTTGAGAGTTACCTGCCAGAATGCAAAAAATCTTTGCTTTTTCCTTCATCACTTGGGGTGAGCATTCTTGAGAGACTGAAGTATTTACATTTTATTCAATTTTGGCATAGATACTCGGAGCTCCATTTTATCCACCAGATGAAATCCATCCTGGTGTAAATCCAGAGTAAATCCCAAGCAACTCTAGCAAATCACTGAAATTACTCCAAAATTATACAACATGTAGGATTTGACTTTGAAAGTGCAACAGGCTTTCCTTCCAGACAAGCTAAGCCCCAGTCCCTTTTCATCCCATCAGTTAGGGCAACCACTTGTGCCCTACCCACACAAACCCCACAACCCAGAGATAGCGGAGCACCAAGCCTCTGGCACAGTTTGCTAGAGATGAACACAAGAAAAAGGCAACAATTATAGCTAAGGAACATGGGGCAGGGGATATCTTTTGTTATGCTGGTTTTATTGTAAGCTACAAGTGATTTGTTTGTTGGGGTTTTTTTCATGCAAGTTCACACATCCCACTGCCCTACAAGGGACATGTTCACTTGTGAACTGAAGAGCCCTCAGGAGCAATCAAGTTATCAAATAGCTCATGTCTCAGAGAACTGTTCAAGCCATTTCTACTCCCTCCCTTGGTGCTAGGTTTGATTTGGGAAGGCAGAATGAGTTAAACATAATGTGATGTGAAAAGTACAGGAGAGTATCAGCAATGAACTGATATAGCAGACTGTCTTTCCTCTTAAACACCAGGAGACTGTTCAACATTAGTCAAGCAGAATTAATAATTCACATTGAGTAATCTGGAAAATTAGATCTCCTTCTGACTATGCCTGCAAGCAGCTTACAATTTGGTTTTATTCATTATTCTTGGAAACATCTATGAATAATTTTTGGTCCAGTTGAATTTCTGTGGGAAGCTAATTCAGAAATGGGAATGAGCACAGCTTCGGCCACTACAATCCATTTTTTGTTCATTTTTGGCATATAGTGGTCAGCTGACTATACTGTCAATGCTGAGGTATTTGTTTGGCTCCCCAGCAGCTGCTCCCTTTTTCCACTAAGAAAGTAAAATGTGTAACATTTTCATATTTGGTCTGAAGTACCACAACAACATATAGCTGTTGTCTATGCTTGTTTCAAGTTCCTTTTAGCCTCAAGGGGAAGGTGGAAGAAAACAGGAAAAGTGGTTTATTTTATGGCAGCCAAATCTGATATCATCTGGCCTTCCTTGGAGTCCCCCCTCCCAGGAGGGGTTTGCACAGAGCAGAGCTGATCCCTCCTGCTCCCTGCTCCCCAGCTCTGCAGGCTGGAGCAGTCAGCACCAGCTGAAGGGAAGAACAGGGGGGAGCCTGCCAGCTCTTTCAATGCACCAGGATCAGCTTCTAAATGAATGGGTCACACATGAAACTTCATTCTCTGCCTGAAACAACATTTCTGGCCTGATGTGAGTGACATCATCTCCAACTTTTGCTCAGTCAGGCTGCTACTGCATTCTTGCCTCTTTTGTCTGAGGACTTTGCTCTCCCTTCCATACCAGAGATGGAGTGTTTTAATGTGGAAAATTGACCATGCTCGGATTAAAGGCCCAGGAATTAACAGAACAAGCAAGAAAAATGAATCCCCTTGTGTCTAAACATGACTCAGGCTGTGTTTCTGGCCACAGATTAAGAAATAATGGGAGAAGGAAAACTGCAAGTTGCACTTTTCTGGAAGATTTTGTGAAAACCTCAACAAGAACACGCTAGAGATGGACTATACACAATTGATTCCACGTTCTTGCAGAAGATGAGAAGATCTCTCAAGGTCTTTCCTGGCCTACGTTTCCAGGATTTTAAAACCCACCAGCATAAGGGTCAGGGTGGTATAGAGCTAGTGGCAAATTGCATCATCCAACATTCTGATTCCACTAATGAAAACCAGCACAACCAGCACTACTGATGGAATCAGCTGAATTCTGAACTTCCTTGTTTTTCTGGGATTAGTGAACCCATAACAGTTCTTCAAACTTTTTTTTTCTTTGTGGTTAAATTTTTTATATCATGCTTATCATCAGGGAGCTCCTAGAAATAATAGCAAACATGCGTGCATGAGGGTCACACAACTGCTAAAATGTTAATGTCATTTAGTCTCTCTGGATTCTGCAGTTCTCCTGACCTAAGAAGTTTGTACTTTTGTGAACAACAATGGGGGAAGGTTTCTAGAACTCTACTAATTATTCTAAAATAAGGAGATAGTGTATTTTTCATTAGCTGCAAAGATACAAAACTCTGGACACACTAAAAGACAGCCATTGCCAGTCTAGAAATTCAAGTACCAACTATGCTTTTCCCTAAAATATTTGGCATTTCTACTGCTGAGCTGCTTTTGGTTTCATGTCATCTGCAGCCCTCAGCTTCCCAGCAAAGTATGTTTCTGATTGCAAGCAATGCCAGACAGCAAGAGACTGGAGCTTTCTGCTGGCTATGAGGAGCTGGGCTGACCACACAGTGGAGTTCGCTGAGCACAGACTTCCTGAGAAGCTAACTATATCCCATTGACAATACCTCTTCCCCTCTTCAAGCCTTTCCTGGGTGACAGCAATTAATCAGAGGTTCCAAGGAAGTCAGTGAAAGTTTCTCCGTCAGGGACCTTCACTTCTCTCAGGGCAGCCATGGAGCATACTAAGCAACACTCACTGCTCTGAAGACTAGTGAACAGTGAAAGAAGAGGAGGAGGAAGAAAAACAAGGGGAAAATTGTTTAAGTCCCTGACTTCCTAAGCTCAGAGCAGCAGAAGACAAGCTGCTCACCACCCACAGTCACATCAAAAGTGCCTCTCAGCTCAGCATCCACACAGGCAGCCAAGCAGCTGCCAGTGGCACCACAGAAGAGGAAGGGAGCACATTGAGGTACTGCATACTGTGGGAAGAAACACTGTCCACCACCTACATATGATGCCCTTCAGCTCTTAAAACAAAAATAAAACCCAATATAACAAGCAGTCCATATCCACCTTCCCAGTACCAGTCACAATTTTATAGATGTCACCTCCTCAGGACCACCATAGCTTTTTTGTTAATTTCTTTCATTTAAACAGTCAGGATCAGAACTCATCTATAGGCATGTTTCTATTAATACCACTAGACATGAAGTTGGTTAAAAATTCCTCAAGTTTTACTAACCGTCATACACAGGCACACAAGGTGAACAAAATTAATATTTGTCAGTATTTGTGCTGCCCAGGTTGAAATTATTCTGCCTGGGCTGCACCTTCAGGCAATGGGCAAAGCTGGAATCCACTAGATGGAAACATGAACGGCCTAAACCAGAGAAAATGTTCTTTGAAGAAAATCTCTGCTTTCCTTCACCCTTACAAGAATTTTTTTAAGTCAGTCACTGTGAAACTCCCAAAATCACACACACACACCCTGCCCCCCAGCCAGGCTTTGTTTGTTGTTTCCTACTTGTATCTTTACTAAACAACTGGAAATACAGGAATCAATTTCTGAAGCCGAACAGATAATTGTTTTCTTCCTATCCATATCATTCCAATCCTTTTTTTTTTTTTCACTGATAAAAGTTAAATTATTTTGGTTTTCTAACAGAAGGAAAAGAGAAAAATTAAACCAAAGCAGAAGCTTGTCACATATTTTTTCCAGCAAATCAAAGCCATTTTTTCAATTAAAAATGTTTTAATGAAAAATTACAACTACTTTTCAGTGAAGTGGGTTTATAGCTTGCCTTACTCTTACAGAGACATCCACATAGAAACTCCATTGTTTAACCAGCTGTAGCATCTCCTCTACAGTCCCACTCTGCAGAGCTCCTTGCTGAACAGTGAAGATATTTATAGCCTGGATTCCCAGAAGGGAAATCTCTAAGGTGCCGCTAATTAGTTCTCCTAATGCACCGTTAATAAAAAGGGGAAACACATCTTATCTTGTGAATAACAGCTTTGCTGTTGTTTGCCCTAGGAAGTATGAGTGTTACTCCAGGAATGAATTCTATGGCCAAAATGTGAATCTCCTCCTGGGGTTTCCCTTCAGCAGGAGGATCCCATAACCATGTTTGTGGGGAGCAGCAGTGACCACATTTGCCTGCATCCCAGCGTGAGAACTCCTTATTAGCCCTGCGCCCTGTGCAAAACATCCGGGTTCTGCAAAGAGAAAATCCAATATTTGCTCCAGAAAGGAGTCCTGCTGCACCCAGGGTAGGTGCTCAGACAGACTGAAGGGCAGTTCTCAAGAGAGAGTTGCAGTAAGTCCCACTGTGATTCCCTTTGGCCTGGACACTTTCACAGGTATTCGGCCCAAGAAATTCACCATTGGAGTGAAATCCTATCTTCATCTCCAATAGGAGATGACTTGTGACAGCCCCTCAGTAAGTAAAGTACTTACAGTTCCACTGAGAAATAACTAGCAAGCCACAGTCTCAATAAAAAGTGTAGAAAACTTCATCAAATAATCACAACCTATGTGCTCAGGAATATTTCACTAAGTGGTTACCTGCTGGAGAAATAGTGAATACGTAGTAAATAAATTCTTCTGGACATAGGTAGAGGATGGATTGGAGTCTTACTATCCTGATCCATAAAGACAGGAGCCTTTACAAATTTTCTAGTTCCTGCACTAAACTATTTGAGTCCCAAACAGCCCCATTAAAACACTCACCACAAATCAGCTTTGCTCAGCACATTCTCTCAACCCCTTTCAGAATCAGTGGCTATTGTCCAGTAGACCCCTGCTCCTGCAGGCACTCTGCATCTCCCTCTGTAGGAGATGTTATGGCTCCTTGTTGCCAGGAAGGCAGTCATTGATTACTGTTCTGTCATGGCACGAATAGCTACCCTGTGTTCATCTTTTTACATCAAGTACAAATTCACGTGGGTGAGCATCTGGACAAGTACATTCACAAGAGTATGGAATAAGGAGTGAAAATTTCAAAAGAAAGCAAGATACTTGCTAAACTCTTACAATCTTGCAATGCTATTGCTAAGTGTCATTAAAGATGGGTTTGAAAAGCTTACCTGTGCCTGCATCTACCAATGACCTTGTCCAAGTTAACTAGCTGTAAACTAACAGCACTGGAAGCCTGATAGAACACTCAAATTACAAACAGACAGGCAACAGTACTGGAAAAGTCTGTCTTCATGAAGGAAAAAATAATTCAGAGGAAAAAAATTCGCAATGCTATTTAAAAAATTGTGATTTTGATCTCAGTGAAAAGGTTTTCACCTGCCACAGTTTGGGGGGGTGGGGAGAGGAAGTTACTTACACCATGCAAATATAGCCTAGTAAATAAAAATAATAATGATTTGTGATAAATTCAAGCCACATTCATGTTTGGCAGCTTTCTCATCATGCCAAGAATTTATCCAACGCCCCTTTTATTTATGATGAAACAAAAGTGACATAACACTTTGTCATGAAAGAATGCTGTAAATGATGCTTTTTTAATTATATACACTGTTGTTCTTGAAACAACTCTCCAGTAATTTATGTTTATAGTCCTACGCATGCTAGAGAAGTGGATATAAAAATGCAGCTGTGGTCAACAACCATGTGATTTCAGTCTGATGCTAGCTCAACATTAAGCCTGGAAGAAGAAAGAGGGAACACATACTCCAAGTGCTTTTCCCCATCCTCAATTTTTGCAATGTTATTGAAGCGCTGACCTACCAAAACCCAGATGTTTACAGTCAGGCTACAAAATAGGAGAACATCCTGGGAGCCAAATCTGAACACTGATGTGTGGAGAACGCTCCAGCAGATGAAAAACAACAGCAGAAAATCCTGATTTCTATGGGAAATTTGGGGAATACTTGTACATTATATTGTCTTTCCAGTATCTCAGAGCACCATTGGGACTCAGTGATCCCTCTTAGCTACAACATTTGCAACCTCAAGAGCCTAAGATACCAATAATAGCAGCTGGGTCTGTCTCTGCTTTCCATCTCCTGCTCATTTTTCCTAGCTCCTCAAATGTTGTTGAAGATAACATTCATAGACTTCTGAAAATACTATTCTTACACCTCACTGTAGTCAGCATACACAAGAACACAGCCAATGATATGAGAGAATTTTCTGCTATTTGGGGCCCTCAGAAAATATTTGAGTTTGCAGTGCTAATAAGAATGAATTCCACCTCCTCCTACTCCTGGTCATCATTTCCAATAGAGCCACTGAGCTTTATTCACCACAAATGTAAGTGTCAAAGCAACAAATTGTAGAGGTCTTCCAGGCTGAGAGACAAGGGTATCAAGGATGTGAAAATTCAGACATGCAAGAGCTGTAAGATACCAGCACACTTTTCCACTGAGCTCAGTCAGTTCATGTAAATAAATCAATTGGAGCAGAGCACTAGAGACAATCAACTGCACAGGGCAGAAGCCAAAATAGGATCAAGGCTACTGTGGAACTGTGTCCATATAGCAACTGCATGGTAAGATATTAAAGGAGATACATGGATAGAGACGTAAACAGAAGCTTGTTACTTCAGAGAACAGTGATGATAGGACCACTGAGAACTGTTTGTATTTATAAAGGCTTAAAAGAACATAAAATACAAAGAAGATGATCAAAGAAGAAACAGGCTTATAAAAAAACGGACAAATATGTGTTCTGCTCTTTGTTTTTAGTGGTATTTAACATACAAATATTTTTCACTTTTTGAGTTTTTATCCCCCTTGCATTCCACTTTCCACATTTATAAGCTTAAAACCTCACTTCTTCCTGAAATTCAAAATCTTGCTGGGTCCAGAAGTCTCTAGAGTTACAGGACAAATGCAGTTCTGGTCACACACATTTGAGTTGAGGATTAGGGATGAATCCTCTGTGTTTCGCTAAACAAAGCATGCAGCCCATGAATGATGAACCTCTATCTTTTTCCTCTGGCTTTCTTTCAACACACAAGTTTGGTCCACTTCTTAAGATTTCTGACTTTCAAATAAAATCATCCTTTGAGTTCAGATGATTAGGAGAGCCAAAAGGCATTGTTTTAGTTTTTGCTACATTTAAAACCAGTTTGTTTTCCTTGAACCAGTCTGTCAAAGTCTTTTTGCAGTTCAGGCGTTATGTGAGAAACAGATTTGCCATTAAAATGCACAGTCGTGCCATCTGTATAAAAATGTATAGCACAGTAATGACATAGCCTTGCAAAATCATTAATAAAAAGAAAAAAACAGGAATGACTGACACTACTCAACTCAGGGAGGGGGGAGGATAGAGGGGAGAGACATTGACACCTTTGACTGACAAAGGGGGGAAGAGACAGCCCTGTGAAGAGAAACAGATTGATGCTTCTCCCAGATTCTTTGTCTTCCTGACAGAGAATGGGCAGCAGCACAGGCCACCTACTTGCTGCGCTGAAGCCTGCAGCACGTTAGGCCAAAAGCTTTGGTGAAGTTAGCTAAGAAAGATTCCCATTACATTTTCATTTATTTTGGGTATGCTTGCAGGAACTCGTTATTAAAGGCCTGCTCAGAAATCCCATTTCACCAGAGCTGTTCCTCTGCTGACCAGCAAAGGCGGGTGCCCCACGTTCGGTCCCTCTGCAGCTCTCCCCAGCCAGGCTGTCATCACTTCGTGCTGCTCAGGGAGCCTTCCTCTGACAACACACCTGCCTGCACACCCCGGATTTTGGACCTTTGTACAGTCTAGGCCAAACCCGGGGGGTTGACAGCCCCCCTGCCCTCCTGCTTCCCAACTGGATTCTACCTGCAGGCCCCTGATTCTCCAATCATCCTGCTCCCACCGGAGCTTTTCCTGTTTAAATGCTGGCGGGCACCCACCTCTTTTCACTCCCAGGCAGAGGCAACGCCTTAATGGCAACATACTTCAGGTTGACCCTTACTGAGACTGTACCATGAGCTGAGGGAACAAGCGGCAGCCGTAGTGCAGAGTTCTCTCAGTGGCCTGGCAAGGGAGCACTGGCTGCTGGCAGCCCTCAAGTCACACCTATTAGATAGGGTTTAGGTTCAGGGTTGACGCGTGCTGGTCCCACCTCATTCTGACAAGCCAGCAGGATACTGTGATTCACAGAGGGAGACGTGCGAGTCTTCCAAAAATATGCCTGGAAGGAAAGAACTGATGAGGGCATCTGAAAAAGACGCACATATGGTTTTTTGATGGCTAAATAGCAACCAGTTCTTTAGACTTTTCCTCAGGTCACACAGGTGAATGTTTTTCCTAGGCTGAAGCCTTCTAAAAATATCATGAAAAAGATTCATTTTTGGCTATGTTGAGTTTAACAAGTGTCCCTTAAGCTCTGTTTACCCATCATCTTGTCAACATGGCATATGCATCTCTTCGCTATCAACTACGTGCTCCACCCTTTGCGTCTAGCTGAGTGCTGAGAGCCGACTGCAGCCCACAGCCTCCCGATAGTCCTGGGGCACAGCCCAGGTCTCTTGACAAATCTAGGAACATGTGCTGAAATTGCAAAAGCATCAAAACAATAAAAGCCAGAAGAACATCTTTACAAGGTATTTGCTAGCATTCACCCCAGGGACTTCGCTATCATTTGAGAGAAAACATTGTAATTGTGGTAGAATTATAGATTACAGTTTTACTCGGACTTCCTAAAGTTAACCTCTACCATTACAGACCTAAATTTGGAGCAGTCCATCGTGCCACTTGGAGGAAAGCCGCTAGTTCAGCACTAGCAACTTCAGTTGTATAAAAAGAACTTTTTAATGATGATTCGTGTTTCATAAGCATTGCACTATTTTTAGCAATATGAGAAAGTAAAGCATTCCTCCTTTTAAATCTGGCTTTTACTGCACCCTGTAATTTATGGCAATATAATAAGTAATTTTAAAATAAAGATTTGAGACAACATTTTAGCATTAGTGTTTTTAAGACAAAACAAACATTCAAAATAAAACCTAAACCACAGCAATGAAATCTATCATTAAATGCCTACTTTCTGCTAAATTTGTAGCTATGGCAGCTTAAATCTCAAACATTTGTTGTGACCTCTTGCAAACTAAAAATAATCATATTATTCATTGTGGTTCAAGACCAATATAGGGTATTATTTCATCCTAGCCATAAATATTCATGGAATTATATAGCGTATCTTTTAAAATTGTATTAATTACTCTTTGTTGAGTCCAAGTGACTGCTGGTTTTCAGAAAGAAATGTTTATCACCTCGTTGTATTTGCTTTCTTTGAGAAGACTAGCACTTTTTAGGCTCATTTATGCATAATACATCAGATGTGACCTGTTTAATCAATGCCAAAGTTCTTCTGAATTAGTATCTCTGTGCAAGTTTTAAACACAAAGGATTTTGACTGTTCATGGAAAAATTCAGACACACTTTTTCTCTTGTTCACTGTGTAAAAGCTGCTACTGTACTGTGGTGCCAAAACTCAAAGTTAGACTGCAGTGAATAATACATGCCAAGCAGTTCAACCCAGTCCATTACATCTCTCAGACAGCACTTATGTCCCAGCACATAGAACCTCACATGTCCCCATTCATCACATAGTTGTTCTCTGAGATAAGAAGAGTCCCCTCTGCATGGGAACCAGCCCTAGGTATGGACACAGGCAGGCACATGGGAGCTGAGCTCTCTCTACCAACACACTAAACAAAAGCCACTTCTCTGTCTCCATTTCTATTTTCACCCAGCTTTAAAATCACACTAAGAGAAGTGTTCTCTTACCTTGACTTAAAGGAAATGAAATGTCATATTGAAAAATTTTCAAGAAACCACTAGATAAAACTTCCAATTTGCTATACATTTTCAAGGCCAAGCACCATAGGAGATTGGCTGAACACCAAAACCTTCTTCAAGCAAAGAAGGGAATTTGTAGGTTGTGAAGGTCACCAATTGTTTTCCTCCTGTGATTTCTGGAAAAGGTAACACTTAGAGAAGAAGAAATAGAAGAGATTTTGCCTTAAAATCTCCATATCCTTTAAGCTTCAAACTCAAATATCTAAATATTGCTCCTTTCATTCTTCAAATCCATCATGGTCCTGTACTATGAACCATCCAAGTGCAGTACAAATCATTCTGTAGCCATGCATGAACTATAACTTTAATTTGCATGCAGATCTCATGGGGAGAAGGTTTTTCCTGTTAGAAAAACAAACGACTTGATTTTGAGAAGCCAGAGACAAGTGATCATGTAGTTTGGAGGGCAGCTATAGTGTGATTCACACTCCAGATCCAAACAGGCAAGCAAACTCAAATTTTAGAAGAGGCAAACAAAACAGAAATGGCTATCTAAGCATTGATATAACCAAATTTTCCACAAGCAGAAGATCAGTTTAGGCTCAGAATTATTATTTAGCCATTGAAATCCTTCTCTGAATTCTAGAACTTCCTGGGGCCCTTGTCAAACCCTGTCTGACAGGTCAGAGCACTTAGACCTAGAAAACTGGATTCAGACTTTTCTGGCTTAAGATCCTCAGTCCGCCTCTCAAGCAGCACATGTGAGCTCTACAGCAGAAAAGGCAAAGATTGACATTCTCTCAGGGTTTACACCCATACCAGCCTGCTGACTTCTGTGTGGCTTGGCAGGTGCAAACAAGAAGAGAGTTTATCTCTTGCTTTTTATTTCTTGAGTTCCCAAAGCTTTTTGTTGCTTTAGATCAAGAAAAATATGCACATTTAAAGAAAAAACTTTAATAATTTTTGTTCTCTTTTTAACTGTTACATAAATGACTCATGTAAATCATAAGCTGAAACTTTGAAATCGATAGCATTGAAGATCTATAACTTTAGCATGGCTTTTTGTGCCATATAAAATAAAATTTCTACCAACTCGTAATGTTTTGTTCAATTCTTAAACATGATTTTGACTTTGATATCACTGGCACTGAGTCTGGGTAGTCTTTTCCTGGTTACAATTTTTCCGTAGCATAAATACGAATTTATGAGAATTTTATGAGAATGGTATAAAAGGAGAAGTGAAAAGACAGAGATAAAAAATCCATGTTAAGGTAAATTCCTTCTCAAGAGCCAATGAGAGCTTCAACTTTGTCCCCACTGACGCCAAGCTTGTGCTCTGTTTCTCTGTGGAAGAGCTGGGTTCAGGGATGAGTAGGTGCAATAAATGATGCTACACACAGCCTGGCATGACTTACAGAGATGACAGTGCCCAAGACTGACAAACTGAGCAAGCAGACTCAATGGAAAGAGGAGCAGAAGCAGCAGCATTCCTCACTGAGGTAGCTGCACAGAAGTTCACAGGTACCAGGATGAAGTTAATGCAGTGGCAGTGCACCTGTCCTTCCCTTTTCTAGGTTTCTTGGCACTTACAGAACACTTAAGGTTTAGGAGGAAATAGGCAAGAGGTCTCTGCTTCTGCTAGGTCTTTCCCATCCCTCTTCTTGAAATCTGTGGAACTCTTCATATTTATAGATGTTTTTTTTCTTTAACTAAATACAGCCTTTGGGGGGAAAAAAAAGCTTTTACAGAAAATGGTAATGAACTTCACCAAAATGTGGGTTTCATGGGGAAAATAAATGCTTCCTTTCATAAATCAAAAATCCTATTTAAGCTGTCATTGTAGTAGTACTTGTTAAACTGGAAGAAGATACAGAAAATTCTCAAACATATTGATATCATTTAAAAAGAAACAGGGTAGAACAGAAAGGGAACCGATTCACTTTTAACTTGCATTAAAAAAAAATCCAACTTCAAAAACACTGTAGATGTTCATGAAAATAGATTTTCATTTACTATCAGCTCTAGAAGCTAAAACCATATACTTACTCCCTTTTGAGTCTCATGTAATCTACTAATCCACATTAAAAAAAGAAATGGCAAAATGCATTCATAAACACAAGTGCCAATATGCATGTGTCTGAAAAAAGCTAGTAATTTAAGACTCTTAAGTGTTCCCCAAAGAATGTTATTAAAAACTTTTGCAAGACAAATGCTGCCAGTAAACACCTTTATGATGAAATAATTGTGTGGAAGGCATGGTCACACAAGAACATGGACATACAGCCAAGGACAATTGCTATACTATGCTTGAACCATTTATGAAACATGAGGTGTCAGTTTTATGTGGTTTGGCTAAGACTGGTGTGGATTTAAAAAAAATATTCTTACAAGACTAATGGATTATAATATATTTTGCCTCAGACTGCATTCCATAGCACATATTTTATACAGAGGATGTGTGATGTATTCAAGGCTGCTCACTTTCCCCATGAATTGTGGATCAACAAACATCTCCATGTTGTGCAAGATACTGTTGTCTGGTTGCATTTAAGAAAAGATTATTTGCTCAGAGCATTGTGAAGTTATGGGAGGAGGAGGAGGGGGTACACTAGCCAAGAAATCCTTTTGTGACAATTCAAGAAAACAGTCAGTCATCAAACCAAAGACTTGCCAGGCATGGAAGTTCACAGGTCATTGGTTCAGAGCCTGCAGTGCACTTCAAGTCATCTCTTACACAGAATACAATGCAGAACAGAAGCATGCTCAAAACACAGAGTAGTTTGAAGGATAGAAGAGGTCTTTTCTACTTTTTTGGATCAAGCTCAGCCTAGGAACATAAGCCCTTGAACTAGCATTGTTTAATGGCTGCAACATGCTGCACTTGCCTTGGATGAGTAGGGAGACCCAAAGACAGGCCTTGTAATTTCTGCAAAATCCCTCATGCTGTGCTGTTCTCAAGCCTCAGGGCTCTCTACTATAATTATCAAAGCTGACTCTCACACTCTACCACGCTGCCAGCCCTCCACTGCCATGGCACAGATACTGGAAGCCCTTGTGGTACCTGGTGCTGCTGTAAACTGTAGAGTAGGGCTGACTCCCTGTAAACCCAGGAGCCAGCAGGCAAGAGAACAATGTCTAGGAGAAGATTCACTGTCAAGCATCCATCCAGACCTGATCTCTACATTCCCAAGGAGATCAGCACAACTGACTTGCTTCCACAAATGAATTTGGTATCTGCCAGGCATGTTCATTGCCTGTGACTGTGCAAGTCATTCACTCTTCATCTGCCAATCCCACAGGATACAGATCATGGTGACCACACAGGGAGCTTCAGGAGCCCATTTCCCAACCCAGCCTCACCTCTGAAGGAGGCTCCTCTTACAACCTAACCACTCACTTCTCCTCTGGCACACATCGCTCCTCCTTCCTTCCAGTGGCCTCTGGCTGCATTTGCTCCCCTAAGAAGGCCAAGGGACTGCATTGACTCGAATTAGACATGCAGGTAAATTCCTGCAGCAGACTCAGCAGACTCACCCAGCTAAATTTGCTGCAAGCTTCTCAGCTCTCCCTATTTCAGCAGTGCCCTATTTTAGTTTTCAGCTGTTGGCTCAAAGGGAGCAGCAGAAGAAAGTGCAGGTCGTGTCATCTACTGTGAGAGGGATGCAGAAAATATAAGCCTAAGTGAGCAGTAACAGGCACAGATTGCCTGCAAAGGGGACTGTGCTAAGGCAGCAAGCTGCCCAGCAATCAGACTCCTCTCTATGGGAGGCAGACTTTTCTAGGGGAAGAGAAATACATAGACTTGCAAGCCTGGCCATGCCCAAGGAAAAGCAGATTCCTGCTGACCCCAAAAGCACCCCCTGCAAGCTGTGGGGCACCTTCTACTTCTGTACCAGCAAAGCTCCATGTGGATATCAGAGCTGGGAAAAGTACTCCATCCTCAGATAGTCTTCTAAAACTGTAAATCACTTTTCTATCTCAAAGTCATTTCAGAGCTATTGTGTAATACAGAGGGAGGAAAAAAACCCCTTTTCTTTTCCTAAAAAGAAGGCTTTCGCACCACCTACAACCCAGGATTAAACTTCAGAGGCAGTTACACAAAGAAAAGGATTTCTGTAAAGAAATCAATCAATCATTCGTCAAGTGTGGGTTCAGCACCTCTGAAAACCAGGCCGTTTCTCAGGTACATGAAGATATGAGATCTTTATTTAAACCACCCTCAAACTGTTTCACTCAAATCTCAGAAAACTGTGACCTAAATGCCTTTAGAGAGCTTAGATTTCAATACTAGCCTCTTTGGGGCTGAAACCACCACTCTTCAGTATCTCCATCTCACCTTTCCTTTCAAATTCCATGTGAAACAGGGAAAACCACTGCCCACAAACAAGCCAGACAGCTCTCACTGCATCAACTGCACCAGGGGCTACAAGGCTTGGTGTTACGTATGGCCATCTTAGAGGTTTCATATTAGAAGCTTTCAGAAATCTAAATACTCAGAAAAAGGCCTTTGACATACTGCCCTTTGTCCTTCACTTCTGTTAACTTTTTCCTTTTTTACACACGGTAAAGCCCATTGATATAATTAACTGTAACAAAGTGATCCAAAGTAAGACTGCTATTTTCAAACTTTCAGGACACTTCGTTGTTTTACAGTCAGAGTTCCTGACCAGTCAGACCCCACTTTTATCAATATTTTGTTATTTTTTTATTGTATGTACACAAGCAGAGTAGGTGGGACCGATCAATCGACACCTGCAGTACTTGTGAGTAACTGAAGATAACATCATCTTACCTGGAATGACTTCAGTCCTTTGCAATAAAAATATTCAAACTCTTAAATGCTTAATGGTACACTGAGGCAAACAGTCCACGGAAATAATTTTATGGTTTAGACCAAAGGATCAAATCAAAGCATTTCACCAATTTCAATACACATTATTTAGAAGTCTTTGTCACACCAGCTGGTCTTAAAGCTGGGAGAGGGCTATAAACCAAGGGGTAAAACTAGTGCTATCATAGGCACGTCTAAAGTGCAGCTCCAGCTCCCACTTGAGGCAGGGCCAGGCCAGGCCTGGGCAAGGAAGCAGGAGCAAGCTCCCATGAGCATGGGGACAGTGCTCCATGGTGCCCTCCCAGGGGCCTGCCTTCATTCACTTCAGGGTGTGAAGGAACAGGCAGTCGGCTGCAAAAGTAGCTCTGGAAAACACCTGCAAGTCCCCTCCCAGTGGAAGCACAGCCCCTTCAGGTGGCTTTCTACCACATTGCTCCACCAGCAGCAGCCAACCTGTATGTGAATGCTGTCTCAAACTTGACATGTGTGGGAAAGCCACACTGGCACTGTCCTGCCCAGAGCCTGTTGCTTGACTGGGGCTGCATCCAGGAGAGACGGCCTTTCAGCAGGTGCCTGAGCTGCCCAACATCAGGCAGGTCTGAGCAGATGGTGATGTGCTCTGCTTCATCCCCATGCAGAAAAAACATTTTTATTACCAGGCGTGGAGTGTTTGGAGCCTCAATATCTGCTGCTCTTTGCTCGGGGCTGCTGACAGAGGTATCACTGGAGGGTTGTGATTTACCACCTTTGTATTTATTTACATTTGTGTCTCCAGAAAAGTGGCAATTTGCCAGATTTGAAAGTGCTTAATCAGATCTGATGGGCAGATTAATTAGCGCAGGTCACAGCACTACTTGTCTTCCAAAAACATTACCTTTTCTTTTTTTTTTTTTTTTTTTTTGTCAAGGTAAAGCAGGAGGAGGTCAATGCCATCAGCATGTTTTACATTGTGCTAGTTTAAGTCTTTGTGGGTTTATTTAATTTCCTCTGAGTAAATGAACTTTGCTTCTATTTCTACCATTACAGTATACTCCAAATAAAATAGAGCAGGCACACACAAAAACTGGAATGTACAAAGACAAAAATCTTTATCTCTGCCTTCCATCCATACTGCTCATAATAATCCTATTCTCCTTTCCCCTCCTCCCCATAGCATGGTTACTGCCCCTCCAGTATGATCCTCTTGGTATCTTTCCATCTTTGAAAAAAGGTGGTTTGGACTATGAAGCATTTTCATTATATGTATACACATGCACATTTACACAGACATTTATTTTTATATATACGTATGAATAAATCTATTTTTCAGAGAGATGGAGGCAGACACTGTATTTGGCTAAACCTTATAGCAGACTGAGCAATTACAAACTCAGTAGGATTATTCTTAATTTTCACCACCCTGACCGAAATTTGAATGTGGCCAATTATGTACAGACTGACAAACCAGAGAACATAGAGATTAATTTTTTATGGCTACAGAACCATTTGCACTCCATAACCTTGGGAGTGACACATTACTGATAATCAGGGACACGCGTTGTTGTCATGCCACCCTGGTAAACGTGAAAGGACCTTTTACATCTGTCATGCCAGAGAAGGCAGGAGTGGCATATGGAGAGCCAAACCTTCCCAGGACACCACTGGGACCACATTACTTCTAGAACAAATGAGAAAAAAAGTATTTGCCCCTTTTTTCCTTTAGAAAAAGGAGTTAATTGGGACTTCAGAAAGCAAAGGAAGGCACACCTAGTATGCAGATCATACACAGTCACAGCACCAGGGCTCCAGCACCTGCCCCATGGAATGTCCTCACCACTTATCCATGGCATTGCAGAGGACAGGACTTGACCCTTGTCATTTCCCTAACACAAAGCACTGCCATAAAAAAACATTCCTTTACAACTTCTGGGGACTATTAGCAGACATAAGGCCCAAGACAGACACTGCCACACAACCAACCAAGATGCTGTGAGGTGAGTGGATTCAGCAGTTTGCTATGAAGATTTTCTAACTTTATCCATTTAAACTTTTTCTAACTAGGCTTATTCTCCTTTTCTTTGGCACTCAGATTTATCCCAGTGTTAAGGGGAGAGGGAAACGCCTCCAGCATTGTCCAGTATCCAAAGCCATGTGTCCCCACAGGATTTTGCGGGTGGCTGTGACCTGCATCCTCCTTCACCCATTGCCATCTAGAAGTCACCCTGCAGTGAGCAGCCTGGCAGGAGGCTCCTGACTGCCCTGAGCAGGAAGGTTAGCTTACAAGAAGGAAAAACATTTATAAAAATACAACTGGATATGGCCCAAAGCAATAGAGTTAAGCTCTTCAGGAAGGATATAAATTGATTGATTTTTCTTCCTTCCTTTTTTTTTTTTTTCTCTTATGTATCCTCACTCTCACACACGCATCCCGAGCAAAAGGAAAAAAACCTTCCCACAAAAAGAATGACCACAGCTCTAGAGCCAAAACCCTATTCAATAAAACAAGCAGAGAATGTGTATTTACATTTCCCTATTTACTCTGACTCATTTTATTAAGTAAGTTGAAGATGATAATTTTTATGCCCATTTATAACCACATTTCCAATGCACGTGGCAGCCTGTAAATCCTACCAGTACTGCACCCCACCCAGGGCTGTGCTCCAGCTTCCCATACAGTCTGTGATTACATTAATGAGGCTCAGTACTGCTGCTGCAGGTCAGGCTATGCCAATGTTTCCACTCAAACCCTCTTCTGGATGGGTGTCCCAGAGCATGGATTTGAGTTTAGCTGGGCTTAGCTTCACACAGTGGGACAAATTCACTTCTCCCCATATCATTAAGGGAAACAAACTCCTACAAAAACATATTGCCTGATTTTGATTAAATGAAGATGAAGGAGTTGAGAGGGAGAAGCCCTGCCTTTTGTTTGAACATATATTTGTCTTTAATTATCTCCAAGTATCCCACTGCGGTGGGACAGGTGGTTACAAGATGCTAACTTTTCTCCAACAACATCCCTCATACATGTTCAGTTTCCCACTGCTAAAGCTGATGGCACAGTTTATTCCAGGGCCACCTCTCCTTTTTGCAACTGTAATTTATAACCACAAAACTTGCACCTGTAATTTTAAACCCACGTTTGAACTGTGGGCAGAAGTCAACTAACCCCTGTCTGTCATTGTCTTTGTGTGCAGCCAAGTCACAGAATAGGCAGCCACATCCTCTCAACAGAGGGAAAAAATATTGCAGTTACAGCTGGCAAGATGTGCTCTGCCCCATACAAAGGAAAGCAAGTTCTCAGCTATTTTCAGTGACAGTGAAGCTTTTTAGCTCTCTGGTTAGGAGGGAAACCTTCCAAGAAGGGATGTAAGGACAGACTCCTGGCTCAAGCTGCTGGAATGCTCCAACAATAGCGAGGAGAGATTTAAGATGCTGCCTTTAATCAAAAGGGAGTGTTTAGGCTGCAGCTTAATGGTGACAATGTGAATGTCAACATTGTTAACAGTTTCACTGCTGATCTGATTAGCAGGAAAACCCAGTTAGTCTAGGGCTGTGTGCAATTTGAGTAGTTTCCCACCCCTTCACACCCACTCCATCACTTGAATCTAACTTAAAAGAACTGTTAACTTTTATATAAGCCAGATATTTCATAGGCTCATTCCTTCCCAGCAGCTGTTATGTATTTATTTTCAAATAATAAAAAAAAATAGCTTAAGCAGTCACATCCATATTAAGTTTCTCTGGGCAGGGCCCATCTTTATGTTCTGAGCTTGTACAGCATCTAATTCAATCTGGAAAATAATAATAATAAGTAACAACTGTGTAAAAGATTGCTGTAGCATGAACTGACACAATGGTCTACTTCAGAGGAGCCTAAATACATTTCCAGTCCCAAACACTGGCTTCTTACCACTGCATGAGAACACCCCATAGCTCCTTGTCACTATGACAGATCTGATTCCACAAGGTATACTCTTACATGAAATTTTGTTTGAAGAATGAATAACTCCATTCCTGGCACAAAATTTCCAGAGCAGGCTCCAGCCTGCCAGAGGATGCTCCTTAGCTTTTCCAGGCCAAGCTGCCCATTATGAGATTCACCTTCCACTAACACATGCCTGCACTTATATATAGCAACTCTCTAAGTTGTTGGGGACATATTGCTATGTTACCCAGGACAAACTTTGCATCTCAAAGAGATCACTGTTCCAGAGTTTTAAAAGATGGGTCTCAGTTTCTCTCACAGCTGCAGGTTGCAGATTGTGATGGTCCAGGGCAGTTATGCACAATTCTCCATTTCACTCCACTGGCACCCCAACAGCTCAATGTACCCACAGAATTGGTACTGTACCAAACTCAGCTGTCAGGAGAAGCTGGGCTTGCACTTGAGTAATAAATAATTTTTTGTGGCCCATATAAAATCTAACTAGCATTTTTATTTTAACCATTCTGAAATAAGGCGAAAACAGCCCTTCTGACTGACGTCTTGCATAGAACAAACCATTTTCCTGCTTCGGGGTCCATGGTTTTGGTTTGCATTGTTCTATGATAGCAATTCCCACTGACTTCAGTGCAAATCATGCATGAAAACAGAATAATTAATCTCCAGAGGCAGTATTTTAAAAACTACATTTTTTTTGAGGCAATGCCTTGGTACAAGAGGATCACTGATGCCTGATCAACAAGTAAAATGCTTTAAATGCTTCAAGACACCACACATACATATGTATGTATGATAAATAAATTGAAAATGAAGAATGAAAGTACATGTCAGCACTTTACAGATAAAAACCTTACAGGATGTTACAAACTTCAGTCCAGGAAGTATAGTGAAGATTGAGAACAGCCACCTGTTCTCTATATAGTTATTGTAAGGGGGTCTCCAACATCTCCACCTGATGCTGGTCAAACTACCCGGCAGCAAACTTAAAATCACACAGCAAAAGGACTAAACCTCCTAACTATAAAAAGGTCCTAAGACAGAAAAAGAGTTAAAGAAGTTCTCTATACAGATACTGGAAAAACTCTCTGCTCTACTGAGAGCACAAAAAATGAAAATCTGACTTAGGTGGAAAACCCTGCCCAAACCAGCAGCCTGTTAGTACTCTGAGCACTACCTGAACACAGGAGGTACCACTTGCAGGAGTACACAGAATCAGCAGCTGCAGAGTTAAAAAGGTAAATGAAAGGAAAACAGGTCTCCAAAAACTCTGGGCACACCCTGCTCCAACTCAGAACTGTAAAGCTGTACAATCCTTATGCCAGGCAACAACCATAAGATTAGTAGTTGTGATCTCTCAGTCAATGAATATTGATTTTAAAGATTTATTAGCTTGATGTTCACTGGAGCTTTATTGCTTGATCCCATTGTGCCCTTCATTTTTTTTTGCCCTGAAGCAACCAGGCAAACCAATGATTTGTTTCATTTGCATGCTCCTGTGTCTCAGAAAATGTTTTTGAATTCTACACAGAAAAGATGGCAAGATTTTAAGTGGGGGAAGGGAAAGCCCCAAAAGACAACAACCACCATACCTTCTCAACCACAAATCTAAGGGTAACCTTACACCTGTAGGACTCTCACATGGAGTCTTCCATGTACAGATAATCTCAAAATAAGTTTTCTGAAAACCTTAGCAACTGGACAGACTTCTCCAAATAAGCATCTCAGAACTGAGAGCTTCATTCCAGACCAAAAGGAGTAAAAAAGGTAACATCAGCCTCACCAGGCTTCCAGTTGGGGCAACCATTCCCTGTCCATCACTGTAGAGGATGCCTCATTTTACCAATGTGCCTTGGCTCATGGGCTCAGTCATCCCAGTGCACAGCACACTGAGTATCTGAATACTCTTTGCCAGAATGGATGTGCCTTCTTAGTAAAGAGCAAAGGACATATTCAAAAAGTTGTGGCCTCTCTAGAGCAGATTTGTCTTTTCTTTTCTGTTGTTGATAAATTGCACTAGCAAAGCTGGCATTGCCTGAGTTGGGAACATCAACCAAAATCTCTGTTCAGCAGCTTCAAGGTCCACTTCTTCCCACAGTATTTTGCCCTACCCTGTCTCAAGGAAGCTAGTGGCATTCCTGCAAACCTTCCTGGTCCTGGCAGCCACAGGCCCCAAAGCATTTCAAAGACAAGAGCTTGGGTGAAGTTTTCCCCAAAGGAGTCCTTCATAGAGGTACAATGTCCCTCTGTATTTCTGTCTTGGTGCCTATGCTGGGGTGAAGCAGCCACTGCTGCAGTTCTAGGCCCAGTACTTCAGCTCCATTGGGCAACAGATAAGAAGCTGGGGGAGCTGTTTTCTGTAACAAATTCATAGCAGGAATTAGGTAACAGTCATCAATATGCCACAGTCATGAGATTTTCTTCATTACAGCCAACACAAACATCTGACAATACAGACAGCTGAAGAGCTTGCTCTGGCCCACTACCGTCATGCAGAACAGAATGATGAACTGCAATTTAGCAAGGAACAAGTCTTTGATAGGTTTTAGCAAACACAGATTTACTTGTACGACTCACAAAATTTCCGCATCCTAAGAAAAACAGCACATTTAGAAGGAATCTCTGTCTCCACAGAAAAAGCAAATTAATGCAGAAAAAAGGACTGTGCCAGGAGTTAGGCTTGGAGCCACCATAGACCCTCAAGCACCCATGGCAGCAGGTACCTCAGCGTGCAGCGGAGACCTGAAATAAGGAAGGAAGACAAGGGCAGCTTCCACTGCTGTTAGAAAGTGCTTGTCCATTATCCATATTATACTAATGCAATACAGGATGTGAACTTGGGAAAACCTGCCTACCAAGCAACTCAGAACAAACTTAACACACTCCACATGCATGGGACATTAATTTAATAGGTAATAAACTGCAGTAAATTAAATACATAGTTTTCTTATTACTAGGTTTGCACTAAAGCATTACCCTCCCCATCACTATCAGCAGGAGGACATCTATCATTATTTAGTAGTAGCACAGTCTACCTTAGTAAAAGGCAAACAAAAGCCAAAAGGTACATCTCATTTAATGGGAAGACTTTCTGCTGTGGGAGGAACAGGGCACTTGAGGTGCAGAAGTGATTAGGCTGCCAGTACAGCACTGGTAGGCAGGTGCTGCTCCCATTGCCAATGGATGTTTACGGAGTGGATTTTCCTCCCAGGGAGTTCTGATAAAATGATTTTCCACTGGAAAATGGGATGAGAGTATTTGCTCATTTTAAATACACTGAATAGTTGTTAAATGGCATGATTGTTTCTGGTGATCTAGACCAGACTGAAACCAGTGTCCTGAAAACAAGCTGATCTGTGCCACTTGACCAACCTCAAGAAACATCAATCCTTCCTTAAAAAGAAACCACAAAATAAAGAGGAATTTAAATGACATATCAGTGAGAAATGGAAAGTGCAGCAATTCCAACACGAGATGGAGCAAACCAATACAGACACCCAGGCTTTTCCAAATTGCTCCATAAATAAAATTATTTTTTTCCTAGGGTACACTGGTGATGAACTTGAGCATCTACCTGCTTTTCTGCCTTGTTTGACTGTGGTGTCCCAGCGGACACCCAAGTCTGCTCTGGGACTGCAGTGAACTTCCTCCATCATGCGATCTTCCAGGGGACCAGGCAGAAAATATGCACAAACACACACTGAATCGCTCACAGAGGTTCAGTGCATTGTAATGAAGATCAAGGACACCCTGATTATGGCAGCAAAGTGATACTGAACATCTGTTAATACTGGAGAAGGTACTTCAAAGAATGAGGACAGCTGGACTTCACATAAAATGGAATCACTAAGTGCTTGTGCATGAAGCTGCAAGTGGGGCACGTGGGCTCCCAGTAGTTGGGCCAGAAATGGACCCACCCTGCCATGGACAAGGTGACTCCACAAGGGAATGGCACAAACTCTTCTCACATCAGGCCAACACCCCCCCACCAGCTTCTCTGCTCTACCCAGGGGAGCACTCCCTGGGGCATCAGCATCTGCCTGGGCAGTATTTAAATTTTCCCCATTCTTACTTTCTGCAGTGGAAACTTGGTGTCCTCCCCTCTTCTTCCTCATTCATGAAAAATTGTTCAGCCTGGGGATCAGCTGCATTTCTGTATTTGACACTGTATGTAGCTGGAAACTGAAATTCACACCTTCTTCTTCACCCTTCCAAGCCTGAAAAAAATTTGGATTTTCTTATAGGTTAAAAATTATTTTCACTTCAGCTTAGCACTAATGAAATCATTCATAACTATATTGCTAAATCCTTTTCTTTCAGAAATATAGGGGGAAAAAACCCAAAAACCCTAAGGCAGACCAGACCTCAACATTTACATTTCATGAAAAAATCCAATCTGATTTTGAAGTTTGGCTTTGTTGTCAGTCAGAAAATAAAATATAAAAATAAAAACAATTTCTGTGTCTAACATTGCTGTTGATAATGTTTTCAAAATATTTTGTCTCAAAAGTGGCAAAACAAATACCAAATTTTCAGTGTTTCCTGCAAAATAAATTTAAATTTTATGTGCTTTTATGAGTCAACCTTATTGTGAATGAACAGGTAGAGGACGGGGGTTATAAGATAAAAAACCGGTATGAGAAATAACAAAAAATACTGGAAACCAGACAAAATTACTCAGAATTTAACATCCCCATTTAACACTAGTTTTTCTAGAAACTTTATATCAAATATTTATTCAAGTGACAATTTCACACAGAAAGAAAATGGCTTTGTCAAAATCACTTTTTTGAGTTTTGTAAACAATTCTTTCAAAGCGTGTTATTTGAACACAGTCAAAATTGTTTTGTCAAACATGGTGGGAGATGGGGGAAAAATTAAATCGACATTTTTTCACCTCACAAATATCTACAGTTTACGGGCTCTCACAAAATATTTTGAAACTATGGAAAAATGTGGGCCACATTTAGTTTAAACTCTAAAATGTGCTGTTAGCCCATGCTACCCAGCTAGCCCACCGCAGCCAGCTCTGACTCCAGCCCTCCTTCTGTACACACCATGGAAGTCTAACACTGTGCAACCGAGCTGCTCTCGAGCTTCCCTGGGCATGCTCGCAGCACTGCCGATCATCCCAGCTCTAGTGTTGTTACTCGTGCTCAAAATAGTGCTGTTCTCTCTAAATCTTCCTCTTTTGTCTTCTTTAATATTCATCCTTGGAGGGGAAAAAAATCCAATCGATCCTTACTCTGTGGAAGATGCAATGCTTTCTTATTTAAGCCATTTTTGGTTAAAACTATAAGATCTTTTGTACACTGCAGTTCTGTATGTATTCAAACTAAAAAAAAAAAAAACAAAACAAAAAAAAACTAAAAAAAAAAAAAACAAAAAACAAAAAAAAAAAAAACAAAAAAAACCAAAAAAGTTGAAGTGGACTTACTGTGAGAAGAAAAAGGAACAAAAGAAAAGGAATTACGTTTACTGAAAATAAGTCATCGATAAGAAGCACGGAGCACTCGCACTTTCAAAGCAGGATGGAGTCAGATGCAAATAAACTGGCAAAGCTTATTCTGAAAAAGGGCAACCCCCAGCATGCTTGCTGAGGCTGTCAGCACTCCCTGGCCTGTGCACTCTGGCACAGTTTGGGCTGAGCCCTGGGGTTTGCCAGGAGGTTTTGGGGAGCCGCGCTGGCACCGGGGCCTCCCCGCTCCCCGCGGCACGGCTACAGGGCGCGCTGCGAACCGCGCCACCGAGCCTTTTGTCTGCTCGCTCTCCTTCCCAGCAACGGCGGCTGCCTCCTCATTCCAGCTCAGGAGCTTGAAGTGATTATAACTTCCTCTAGAAACTTAACTCTCTGACTTTCTGATTTTTAACACCCAAATGGAACACAAATTCATATTATAAGAGTAGCAGAGATTAAATAAGGCAGAATTCATTAATGTGCCAAAAATATGTGCCAATGTGTCTCCAACTAGTTAAAAGACAAATACACAGATTGATTTTTTTTTCTCCCAGTACATCCCACATTGCCTATTTCCTAAAACCTTCTGTCAAATGCATAATCGACTGCTATGCCTTAAAAATAGCACTTTTTTATAATCATTCATCTAGATATTTGGGAGTAGATGTCACACTGTCTGTCATGCCCATGCAAGACTGGGACACAGAAAGCATGGGCATCTCTGCTGAGAACCTGGGCAGGCACCTTGTGCTACCACATCCTGAGTGGGACAGGGCAGCAGATGGGAAAAACTGACTGAGGGGACATGGCAGAAAGGGCAACCTTGCACCACAGGCTATGCTGGCTGCAAAGCAGGCATCTGCAGCCTTCGGTTCTCCTCTTCTTGGCAGGTGGGGAACCAACTCACATGTCCTCTCAGGTCTATGCACCTATAAGCAAGTCCCCAGAAGCCCTGGAGAGCAGCAAGGCCAATACAAAGGAAAAATATCCCACCCAGAATGACTTCTTCCAAGAGAGAAAAACAAGCAGAAGCAACTTTTCTTTGTAGCTGCCAAAAGAGCATACTAACTTTCCTGCAGAATATTTTAACACACTATTTTGCAAATCCAGTCAGGTTGTCAGTACCAGAAAAGGTTTCTCTGAACTGACAATCAGCACAGTACGATCTATTTTATCTATTATATAGCCAGTAAAAGATTCCCATCTCTAAGAAAAAAAACCAAACCAGTTTTCAATTTTGCAGAGGGGGAAAAAACCCACACTAGCCTGTTTTACTCATGAGTTTGGTAAAAAAGAAATTCCCCCATGCAAGGGGACTCACATGATAATGAATCTAGAAAAGGATCTCCCAGTACTGTTTTTACAGTATTTGGCCAAGCTTATTCTTGTCCTCCCCTGGGGTACCACTGCTTCCCAAAACCACCAGTGCAGGTCGTCCCTGAGATCGCGGACTCTGTTGCTGTATAAGCTCAGAGGCAATTTCCTACTCAGCTCAGTTGCACAGCATCCCCCCTCTTTCTGACAGGAGGACTTGACTCCAGCTCTTCAGAGCAGACATATTTCTGGACTATGTATTTTTATGCAAAACTAGCAGAGCAGTGTTTAACAATGACCTACAAAGCAGAGGGCCAGATATGCAGAGAGAGAACTCCAAGTTAGGTGAGCAGGAAACTCCTCCCAGTACAGTAGCTAGCAACTAGCAGTGATTTTTCTCCTGTAGTCCTATAAGAATTTACTGTAGATTTTATACTGCTACCTTGGGGGAGCTGTTTATTGTATCTCATGTCCATTTTTACATTGAAAATGTGGATTGTAAAGTTTACTGCATCATACATCGTGTTTAAACTCACAGCCATTAGACTCTTACAACTCTACTAATGCCACTTTTATAGGTGTTGGCCACAGTCCTAGTTTACCATTTCATCAAAGAAATAGATGCAGCTCCATAGTGACCAGGATTTGTGATTTAAATAAATGGGGCTTAGGAAATCTCCCAATGAGTTTTCTTCTCAAAAAAAGAACAGCTAACAGAAAGTTAACAGAAAGAGATTGTTCCAAAAACGATTGGTAGGAACAATGCTGCTAAAGTGTAAATTACAAGGTGGTAGGCAGTAGGAAGAAAATGGTTCCCACATGTTTTGAAGCAGCATCAAAGAAACACTTAGTGGAAAACAAAAGAAGTAAGTTGAAGGACAGAATGAAGACCTCAGGATTTCTTGAATTTGGCTTACTAATACAGAGAGCAACTCTATAGCTCTGTAAGGAGGTTTTGCATGTCTATATTCAGATATGAGGGCAAAATAATCATGGCTCAGGGTCTGTTGCTCCTTTGGCCCAGGTCAGGTTGCATTAAATCTTTTTCAGGGCTGTGTCAGGCTGAGCCAGCTTGGCTCACCTGCTGTAGCCGACACACAAAAGAGAAGACCCGTGACACCCTCCCTTTGCTGGAGCTGGCTGCAGGGGTCACTGAAGGCCAGGCCTTGGGGTGCACAGCAGAACCACCAAAAATGTCTTTTTTGGTAGCATCTTACTGTAAAAGGGGAGGTGTGAAATGAAGCAGCCATGCTATCATGGCCCAACTGTGTGTTCTGGCTCTCTCCAGGTCCACATCAAGCTTTCCCTGCAAATCTTTAAATCCTCCTCCCTGAAGCACCAAGGTCCTTTCCATTCTCACAGATCTTCCTCTCTGTGCCCAGTGTCCCACTCAGTTATGGGAGAAGAGAACCTCTCCCAGCCCACTCAGAGGCATTTCTGTTCATTTTTCTCTCCTAAGCAGCCTCCCTGCCATCAGTTGGGTTTGAGTGTCTGGAATAATGGGCAGGCAGTATTAATGAACCCTAGACTGTAAATCCTTATGATCTCTAGCAAAAGTGAGAGGAAGAGATTTATTTCAATGAGAATTTCTATAGCACAAAAAGGAGCATATTTGAATCACCAAGTGAATATTTGATTTTTAAACTGGGCTTATAAACAGGAATAACTTCCGGTTTATAGCTTCCATAAAACATCAAAATAGATAGAAGGAAAAGTTACCAGAGGAGGTGAAAAAGGTTCACAGGTTAGCTTTACAGGCAGGAAGAGCACAGAAGTACAAAGAGATAATTAAATTTACTTGATCCTTAAACAAATGAGTGTGGGAAATAATACCATGAGCATACTCTTGAAAACCATATAGGCATATACTCTTAAGCGATCCCATATGACTGTGCATGGCACTAAACTGCAAATGCTGTCACCAGAAAAGAGCAGAAGGTAGTGCCACTCTGGATACAACTCTCCTTCCCGTGTGAATAAAGGTCTGGACAATGCTGCTGGCAGCACCAAACCCCTGCCTAAGAGCAATGAAGGAGTCTGCAGGCTCCTGAAAAGAGAAACACAGAAGGGAAAAGTGCAAGTGTTTGGGCAGCATTGAAACCCAAGGCATGGCTTCAGATCCAAATGCCACGTACAATGAGGCAGCTGTGGCCGAGCAAGGGCATGGTGAGCCCAGCACAGCCACCACTTTCCAGGCAGCCAAATGTGGGCAAGCACACTCATTTCCTATTAGAGCTGCACCCACACAAAGTCTATTTATATTTTGCATCCAGGACCGCATTGCAAGCTGGATTTCAAAACCATGGACCTCTTTCCTCCCTCTCCTGTGCCCCTTTACCAGAGCAGGTCTTACCCAATCCTTTCATTCTTTTTATGCCAGGTTGCTTTTGTTCTGCCCCACTCTTCCCCCCAGTTAAAAATAACAATTTAAGCAAGGTTTATTTACATACAGCCTTGTGGCTTACTAAATCAATTTTTCTTTGAAGTGTACAGGTCCCTCTCAAAGGGGAGCAGGTTTAATGCCACTGGGACATGCTGCCTTCTGACCAGGGTAGTAGGGGCTGTTGCATTTAATTGCTGGGATGGTCCTTGTAAGTGCCCCAGTGGTGAATGCATCTGCCCCAAAGAGGCAGCAAGACTTTACTTGGAGCTGTAGCTGGTAATAGGAAAGACTATGGGTGGCCTGTCACTGGCAATTGGCAACAAGGAGAGCATCATGCTCCCAGGTTTATTTAGATCTATCTAAAGGTTGCTCTGAGCCTCTTTTTATTTTTCTGTTCTTTCACCAGAAACATTGCAAAAGTCTTTTTGGTTTTACATACCCTATTGCCCTTCTCTAGTTAATCTGTTTAATGGAAAACACTGCCATCCCCTAAAAAAATACGTGGTATGGTGATATATACAAGTATGGACTCCAACCAGATCACTTCCTTAGACTTATCTGACTTTTCAGTTGATTATTTAGACTCAGGGATCTGAGTCTAGCTCCCTCCCATGGAAGAAACCCACTAGCTTTGGCAGAAGGATCAGCCTGTTGGGGTTGCATCTCCCTTTCCCTTGCATTCAAGGGAGTGATGGGAGAAGAGTTCCTTTACTTTCTTTCATCTCACAACAGAGGCCTCCATCCAATCCCTGGCACAGCCACCTCCTTTCCAGGAAGGTTTTAGGCAGAAAGAGCACAATCTCCCAACCTGGCCACGCTGGCCTGGGTGTGGGCAGTGTATCATAGGCTTCTCCTAATTGAATCAGGCTGCCTCACGCCAGCTGGAGAGCAGCAGCAGAGTGGGAAACCCCTCTACAGACTGAATTTCTCTGGACACCAAGCACAGCATAAGCCTTTTGGCTCTCCTCAGAAGCATTTTACCTTGCCTGTAGGCAAAAATGAAGGATAACACCACACAGCTATAGAAAGGAGTGATAAAAATGAATGAGCTATTGTTTCCACCACTGTTACTTTCTCTGGAGCTGCACCAGTGCTAGAACAAAGATGAAAAACTGTCCAAGTTTTAAACAAAAGCCTGAGAAGCAACTGGGGCCAGCAGTCCAGGAGGAGCTGCCAGTAGAGAAAAATGCTTGTCTTGGAGCTGAGAGCTGTGACCTTGAGTTAAGGTGAGCTCATGATGCCACATGAAGCCACTGATCCTCTGGGCAGTGGGCCATAGGGAAGGTAGTGCCATCAGAGGCAAGCACTGGTGTGAAGAAGAGACACCCTGTGCTAAGCAGACACTTGAGCTTCAGAGAATGAGAGAGAGGTCTTCCTGCAAATTCCACATTGTCCATTTCTCAGCTGAACTTGGGAATCCACTTTCAACAGCCAGCATGAGCAACTCATCACTCTGTTCAAAGCCCTTCCTTCCAAAGGGTAAGAGACACACAGTAGAAAGGCAGAGGGTCTCCACCCCAGCAGGGGCTACTCCTGGCCTGGCCCACCCATTCCAGCAGCAGGAGGCTTCCGCTCCTGCCCAGCTACAGGGAGCAGTAACCCTTCTTTGGTGCACTCTGAAGTAGGTCCTGCCAGTTTCTCAATGATTATGTGGCTGCATTTCAATCCAGCTGCAAAGAAAATATTTCATGACAGAGGTAAAAAGGCATGTGATTAACACTCAAGACTCCAGGACACTGCTAGATTCTTAGTCAAAAAGTTAATAAACAGGTTTTTAGTATCTGCCTTTTCTTTGAAAAAGGGAAGATAGAAAGCAAAAGAGCAAAGAATAGGAGGAGTTTTTCTCTCAACAAAGCTAACAACAGTAGTGAACAACATTTTAACCTAAAGAAATCCCTGGTCTTCCCTCTCTCCTGTTGTGGGCACAAAATGTTTTCAGAGGAAATAGTTAGCTTCATGAAAAAAATGCAAAAAGACACATGCATGTTGATACTGAGATTGGTCCTGGCAGACTGTTGGTGTGATGTTTTAGGTGTTCCCAGTGTTCCTCCCTAACGTGTATCTGCTGTGTCTCCAAATCCCTACACTTTGTCCATTGATGTCTTTTCACCTACATCACCTCTGGTGTTTTTTGCATCCTCTCAGTCACTGGTGCTACCTCTTTCTTTGCAGACACTTTTTTTTTTACTGTCCCAGTAAAAGACCTTCTGGCTGAGGAAATACTGTCAATTGCAGAAGCTAAAGCTGTCCTGTGCCTGCAAAAGTAATTTGACAGATCTTGACCTTTCTTGTGCTGTCAAAACTAGCATGCTTTGAGTATGGCAGCAGTCCTGAGCCCCAGGAGCCAAAGATGCAAGAAGCAGTTTCTACTTCTGATATGTGATGCTAGGGAGACTGACATAACAACCCTTGTATTTCCATCCACCCTGACAAATTTCTTCTGCATGTGTTTTTCTGCGCAGTCGGTGTTTTCGTTATTTTGCTTTGGGTTTGGTTGGGTGGATATTTTTTGTTGCCACTGCTTTTGTTGAGGGGTTGTGGGTTTTTGGTTGGGTTTTTGTTTGTGCTTTCCCCAAAAACCCTAGTGTACGCTTCTCCTGTTTGGTGCAGGAAAACAAGCCCCTACCATGACTGAATCGCTAGGCACAGGGGAACTGTCAAACAGACTCATTCATAAGCCCTGAGTCCTCCACTAAGTGAGCCATTAAGAGGTCAGCGAAGGTGCTGGAATGTGTGTTTAAGGCGAATGGCTTGGCACGCGAATGCCTCTCACCTCTGTACACCAGGCAGCTCAGAGAATTTCCCTCCAGCAACTCCTGGCAGCACAGGGTGCTCATTAGCCAGAGAAAACTGGAGAAGGGCATCCCTCGCACAGGGAAGCTTCTCCAGGTGCCATTGCTGCCCTAGGGAGGAGGTAGTGCCCCCTCCCCAAGGGCAGAGTAATAGGAGCTTTCTAAGGAAACTGAGGATTCCAGGACTAGAGTGGGAGGCAGGTGGCCAGGAGAAGGTAAGATACAGAAAGCTCTTTCAAGAACAGCTATTGGGAACATCCATGAGCTACAAAACAGGCAGAATTTTTGCTAAACATTTCAGTTAAGAGCTGCTGTGTTCTAGAAATGCTCCTGAGAAGAACAAGGAAATTTTTTTATAGTTAATCCAGTCACTCCAAACACAGGATAAATTAATGACCCAGTAGTACTGTCAGTCAGAGAGATGAACATAAGTTTTCAGACCTTACCAGCAGTTCATCTTCCTTCCCCTGAGGATAAACAGTCTCTTTGCATTACATCATATGAACTGAGTCCAGGGTGTACTCTTAGCTGTAAGTAGTTATCTGTGATAGTTTGTAATGGGGGTCGCTAACAGATTCCCTGGGATTCTTTTCTATGCAACTCAATTTACAAGCAGAGCTTCTATTTCTGAAGCTGAAGTCATCTGAAGCTTGAGTAGTACACAGATGTGTTTGCCAAATAGTGTAAGGAAAGAATCTTTGACCCATGGGATGCCATCTGACGGTGACAACTCTTGATGTGCAGTGCCTTAGAGCAGCCACATGGCACTGATGGCTTCTGCTGGCACACCTGAGTGGTTCCTGCTCTAGCTGGGCTGCAGAGACCATTTTGGGCCTTTTTTTTTTAAAAAAAAGAGATAAATAAGAATTCATCTATTGTAAATGACGAAATTGCACCGGTGTAATCTATTTGTACAAAGTCATAAATAGGTTGGAGGATTTCTGCATTTTTTGAGTAGCTGTTTAAAACGTTGTAATTCTTGCAAAACCCAAAACAAACCACAAATGGAATTCTAGCTGTTGGATTATATTTTAAATTCAACCTAAGATCCTCCAGAAATTCATAATCTTACAGAAAGACAAATTATATTTTTACCTATATACAGATGTGTGTAGACATGCACACTACTATGAAGTACACCAACCTGAGCAACACGCTGGGGGTCTTGTGTAATGGATTATCCTAGACATTTAAAAAAATTATAGTTGACAATTTCCTAACTCAATAAAAATCAAAATCAACAGGGAGGAATTCTATACCAGATCTCATTTTGACAGATAAAGAAGAACTGATCACCAAACTAAAAATTAGTGGTAGCTTACATACAAGTGATTGTGACTTGATTGCATATATATGCAAACAGAATAAAGCCAAAACTAGTAAGTTATCCATATGGCAGTTTAAGAAGATAATTTTACAAAGCTGAAAACAATTATGGACCAAAGCAGTTAGGAAAATGAATTTAAATAGAAAAACATGAATGATAATGGGGAGCTGCTTAAGAACGTATTACTAGTTGCCCAAAAGCCACAATCAACAAAAAAAAAAAGCATTATTGGTTAGAAACTCAACCTGGCTCAGGGGAAGTCAGAGCAACCAGAATAAATGAAACACCAAAATAGAAATGTACAAAGAAGTGTTAAGCAATAAATAAAAATAAAAGACCTAAGAATTATAGAAAAATTATAAGTACACAAGAGAATAGAGAAGGACACTCCAAAATAGAAATGTACAAAAAGTGGTAAGCAACAAATAAAAATAAAAAAGAATAGAAACTATAGAAAAATTATAAGTACACAAGAGAATATACAAGGAGGACAATAGAGAATTCTAGGTACATTGCAAAAGAGCTCATTAAACATCATTATCTGGGAACAGTAGACAGACCTGTCAAAATTACCCAGAAAGTATTTAACTGGCATATACATATTTAGATTGTATACAAAGGGGCCAAAAGTCAAGCAGCTGCTAAGGTTACATTTTTTAAACCAAGTTAATGTCAAAAATTCTCGCTCATGGATTTTCAAAGTAAAGATCAGGGCTCTTTGAAAAACTAAAGCTGATTTTTCACGACCTGTTTGGATATAGGGTCAGAAGGAAGTCAATTAAACAAAATTAATGTCAAGACAATGCTTTGGGAAGAGAAATTGAATGGCCCAAGCAGATACTAACTAACAGAAAAAGAATCATCCCAGGTAGAATAATGGAAGAGCAGAGGCAGGATTCAATCAATTAAAAATTAAAGGAAGGTAATATAACTAATACTGTGCAACAAAGGTTTATGGAAAACAGAGCTCCTCAAACTAATTTGACATATTTTCTCTAAATAAAATTACTGTTGCCAATAAATGTAATAGTACTGAGGTAATAGATATCTATTTTTACGAAGACAGTGGACTGCATGACATTTTGATTAACATACCAGCGCAACACACAAGAAAAAGTCAGCTTAGTACATATTAATGCTTTAAGAATGATGAGCTGACAAATCACAATACATGGAAAGGAAGATTTCACTGGGCAGAGGAGGCCCTAATGGCTTTCAACCCTACACTCTGCTTTTCAGTGACTTGGTAGAAAACTTATCATTAGTGATAAAAGACATTGATGATACAAGTGAAAGAGTGGTAAATAAGGAGAGACTAACCTGGATTGCTTTGTAAATGGCATGCAAACACCAACAAACAAGTGAGCTGTACTTCCTGGGCATGGGGAGAAGTCTACCTTTGACTCTAAGAGACAATTACAGCATCTTGGTGGACAATCACCTGCACAGAAACTCTCTCAGTGAGGATGCAGACAGAAGAATGAACATCCTCCTTGATTCAGAAGCAGGGGCATTACCAAGAGAAGTAGGAACCCTGAGGCTCCCACTACTTCCAACCAGCTGTAACAGCTGCTAGATTGCTGTGTGCTATCTGGTGTCCTGACTGAAGGTGTTGAAGAACTGAACAGCTTTGTAGGAGAATTACAAAAATAACCGAAAAGATTTGGAGAGTGAAATAGAAACAAAGTACTAATTGATGCAGTTAGTTAACAGCAGACAGCATGGAATTAAGCAGAGAACAGTTATGTGACTGTTTCTTGACAGTCTACCCCTTAAAGATCAGCTTTAATTCAAACTGGAATTAATTCAGAGCAAATCACAGTAGATCACAGCGAGCATGTCTTCATACGGAAATAGAGTAGCAAGCATACCAAGAGGTCAGTTAGGATTTGAAAACTCCCACGAGATTATAGCTTGTGTGTCTACAAAGCAGAGCAAAGTATGCCATGTACATTCTCATATGTTCAGAGGCTCAAGCCATCTTCCTCTCAAGCTATGGGTTTGGGGCTGTCCTTTCTCGTGCGCAGTCTCATGTGAGCAGATCCTTCCCGCAGGAATGGGCAGTCTCAGCAGCAGGGACAAAAGGGAGATGGGTGTGCCCCTTCACCAAAGCTCCTTGTTCTGAAGGGGCAGGGGACAGACCATGAGGACTGCCTTTTTGTCAGGGGTGCAGCTGGGGATTCCAGCTCTGACTGCATTCCATCACGTGTGTTTTTATTGCACATAGATTACAATTCTGTTGATAACTCGGGGGTTGCAGTCCTGTGCATGCCATGCTGAATGAACCAAACTCAGTTTGGGAGTGCTCCAGAGAACCTGAAGGAGTTGTACCAGACTGTCACAGCTTACTTTAAAGCTGCCAATACCGTGAAAGTATTCCTGTTAGCCTTGCAGTTAGTTAGGCTTTATTTAAAATATTAACTAGTGTCTTCACATTCAGAGTCTGACTTGGGTTTGCTCAACATCATAAACAGAGGTGTTAATCTCCTGAGCATCCCTGCCTCAGTAGAGTTAACACTGTATTTGAAGCGAGGTTGAAACCAAGTCCACCCACCTGTCCAAGCTGTAGGTGAGCCATTGGAGAGGGTGGACACACCCTGTGTCCTGGACAGTCTCCTCTCAGGAAACAGTCTCTAATATCCAAGGTCATACAAGATACAGCTGAGTGTAAGTTGCAAACCACGTATGGATGCACAGCTGGGCATTTTCAAGTATTTAACACCTTACTTTCTGAATAGACAAGGAGGTGCTTAAAAGGAACCAGCAGAAAACAAAGACCTATTCCCCTACACCATAAACACAGAATGCAGGCTCAGCAGGAGTGGCACAGTGACTAAGATCTAGCTGTAAGGCATACACACACACACTGCACCTCCTGTGATATTTATATATATATTACACATTTTCCAATTATATTTTACTTTGAACAGGCAAACTTCTGGTCCAGTTTGATTTCCTGCAAGTCCAGATGCAAAGAGGAACAGAACTCTTCCTGGGCTGCATTCATCATAAAAGCCAGGAGGAAAAGAGAAAGCCACTAGAAAAATTCTCTTGTTTACCCATAACCTCCTCCTTGGGGATCAGAGGCAGGAGTTTATGCAGACAGTTTTTCCTCTTACACTAGAAAATTAGATGGGTTTAATTGAATAAACCTTGTTGCATTCAAAGGCAGGTACAAATCTAGCAACGGCAGTGTTAATACCTAAGTAGGTCAGTCTTCTGTGTGGTCCTTGAGGGTTTCATCACAGGACTAGTCCATTGATATTAATGGGAGGTACTCCTCCCCAGTCCCCACACACCACAATGACAATTCAGCTCAGCATGGTAATTAATGCCGCTTCTGAAATGGCTTTGAGTCAAACGATTCTTCCTTTCCCAATGCCCAGAAAACATACTTGTGGGACAAAGTGGCAAAAGCACAGACCTAAGAAGAGCAGAGCACACTCACCCCAAAAGCTTTTCTTTGACATACATGTTAATCCCCTGTGGATACATGTGTGCAGAGAAGTGCACAGGCAGATGCCTGGTGACTTGGCTAGATATACCCAGCTCTGACTGGAAGTTGACCAGCCCTCCTAAGAAAGTGTCACAGGGTGCAGGAGGACCCCCCCAGGGCACACAGAACAGAGCTGACTCCTATCCAGCCAGCTCCAGCTCAGCACCAGGGCAGGTGTGTGCACACCCCTGCACAGACATTTGTGCCAGCTGCTCAGTATCATTAAGTGAGCTGCTCTCTCCAAAATCACATTTCCTCAACCCTCACTTTTTTCCTTGCTCAAACAAGTTACTTGCTAGTACAAATGACAAAGATCTCACTGCAGGCCATAACTCACTCTGCAATCATGATTACCTTTCAATGACTACATGTAAAAGGTAAATCTCTTGAAAAAATGGTATTTCGTTTTATATGATAAGTATTTTCACTTTACCACCCTTATTTTATAACATATTGCTGCAGACTTACACCAAAGCATTCAAAACCAACATTTGATCCATCTTAATAAAATATTATCTAAATTACATAATTCTTTTTTTAAATACAGGCACATATTCTTCAGTACCAAACCTTAGCACTGATTCTTCAATTTCCTACTTTCTATGAAATGCATTATCTGGGATAAAACTTTGGCATAATTCCTATTAAAGATAGCAGTGTTTTTTCCTGAATATGAAATAAAATCAGAATATCAGTCTTTTTACTATTTTCTACAAGAAGAAATTATAAAGTAGAGAACAGCTACTGGGATTATGAAAGCCATGACTGAAAGTCCTTAGGAAGAAGAATTGATCCAGAAAAGGTCTTGATCCAAGAAACAGTTTTAATCACTTTGCAAAATCTCAGCAACTGAGACACGCTTTATTGACCTGTAACGTTGCCACCATCTTGTCAAAATATTTTCAAACTGGATCAAGCTGGAGCGTGCTATTTTACAACGATACGTATTTCTTTCCTCCAAAGGAATACAGCAAACTGTAGAGTATCTCTGAGACAGGCAAATCTTCTGACCTTTTTTTCTTTCAGAATTCCTATCTTACTGACCCAGGAATAAATGTATTTTTGAAATGTCAAATTTGTTTCCATGGTAACATGAAATGTCACTCCTGGAGATGATGTTCAATACAAATGTGAAGAGTTGAAGGCTATTTAACATGTTTCCAGTTGTACCTATTCAGCAGTGGTTGTTATACTTTAAAACTCAATAAAGAAATTAAAATATATTTATCAAAAGTTGATCTCTGGCAAAGTGACTTTTACACCTCACATTATTGCCTGCAACAACACTCACTAAGTAGAAGCCTCTTTAAGTACTTGTCTGCTGGTGGAACATGGAAACATTTTCTATTATGTTGACAGTCATTGCCAAGTTCTGTTCTCTGATTTCCCAAGGAAAAGAAGAGGTTTCATCTACCATTTCTACCCAGATCTCCATGAATATACTGTGGGAGGGGGGGAGTAAAGAAAAAGAAAGAAAAATATTTTCAGAGTAGCTGAAGGGGAAAGTTAGCTTTTATGAATCTATAAGGAAATTACTAATAGTGCAACCCATTCATACATATTACACATAGTAGGCATAGAGTGCCTCTGTACACGCACACTGAGACATAAACCAAACGAATCATGGATTAAAAGGTTTCTAGCAGATTTTGTTCCTCTGCAACACAAAGGTCTCCCCTCAGACTCTATCTCTAACCTCAGCAAGGAAGGCCAAAGGGACACAGAAGGGCTGCTCATGAAGGCAGAATGATTTTGACGCTACCACACAGGAGAGGTGGCCCCAACACCTCTGGCCTGGGTCTGACTGAGCCTGAGCCCAAGCCAAGGACAGCAAGAGAAGCCTGCAGTGGGAAGGGAGGTCCTGGCACTACCAGAGACCTCCTTCTCTGCCCATGGCTGACTATGGAGAAAATGAGCCCCTAGGAAGAAGGAACGCTAGCTCTTCCTACTCATGGAGGTGTCTCTGCACCGCAGCTCTCGGGCTGTTCTAAATGGTAAAAACAAGATAAATTGCTCCCCAAAGTTCATAAATAATATATGAGCAATTAAGTCTCTTTTTATGGATGCATCATAAAATATTTATCCATTTTTATTTTCATAAATTTTACAATTTACAAGTTGTTGTTGTTTAAATTTTATGTTAACAAGGTATCCAAAGCTGACAAATTTGGTTTCAGGTAAAAAAATAATCAACTTTAAAAAAACTGAGAGAGAAAATGAGTAGAACTTCCCACTTGCAGTCTCAAATATCATAAGGGTCTTACTGTTACTTCTTAAAAAGGAAGGAAAGAACCAGTTCTCTCTGCTAAAAAAAGAATTTTCAAATATCTGTTCAGTTTTATTTCATGAGCATTATTAAAGACTAATTGCATTTGTGGTGTCCATCCTGATAGTCATTCATGGTACATAGTGTGCCATCTGAATAAATCCACTGAGTAACTAATTTAAAAAAAAAGACCAAACAAAAAACCAACTACAATTGCAAATAAGCAGTAGAGAGTACTAGTTTAAACAACTAGGTTTTGCTTGCATTCCTACAAGTGCCTAGCTAGTTAGATTGAAAGTTTAGGTAAGTTTTTCCTTCAGAGGTAGAAACTCTGAAGGGAAAACTTAAGAACCATTAGTTTGATTACATAAAGGGCTATGCACACAAAAGTATAAATGCTGAATATACACAAACCCCCTTGTATAGCACAGGTAGAATCACAGGCTGCTGAGCAAAATTGTTCCAGCATTTCACTTTGGGTTTATCCTTAGTTTTCCCCCACAGGTTGAGTTTGTATTCAGGTCATTCTGAAAAGAAGCAAAGGAACCAAACAGGGATAAGAAATTAAGCAAATGAAGGCTTTGGAAGTAAGAGGAATATCCTAGAAATACCACAGGGATAAAGGAATCAGAGGATATTGCTGGAAGATAACCATGGGTATTTCTGTAGGGTTTAGGAGACCAAATTTGTTTGATATGATGTGAGTACTGCAGAGCTACAATTCATAGACCGGGTTTACATACACCAGAACACTTGGAGAAATGTCATTTAAAACAGTGGGGAAAAGGGGCACCTGCCAGAGAAAGAAGGCAAAAGAAGAAGTTATGAAATAGTTGTGCATGACCAGCTGTGGGTGGTCAGTTTGGGTGGACCCTTTATCTGAACACTAATCTCATCATACGTGACCATTTAAAAGAATTTGATTTCCAAAACCTGGTTATTTTGTTGTTGTTCTGTATCTCCAAAATCTTAAAGTTTCACAGATTCTAGGCCACTTTTGCTAGTGAGGAAATGGAGGAAGAAAAGCCTGTGCATTAGAGTAAGACAACAGATGCCAGGCATCCCAACAGAACACACTCAGGGTCACTTTGACTGTTCCAGCATGAGTTAAAATTAATGTCCCAAGAAATTTTTCTTAGTTAACTTAGTTACATAGCTCCAAATTTTGCCTCTTGGTTCAATTTAGGTAGTTCTGCATTATGGTGTGGATGCAGCAGTGACAACAGCAAGAATTCTCCAAAGGCATTAATGCAATCCCCATCACAGCAGAAATACTGTTTCAGCACCATGCATCTTGATGACTGATTTCCTCTGAGCTTCACTGACCAGTGTCATTATAACAACAAAAATAGACTGTGGAAGTAAGACAAAGCCAGGGGAAACAGTTCATTAAAAAGTAAAAGCATGTTCTGTCATACACATACTTGCACACCGTCAAAGCAGCCAGCTGTCTCAGAGCAGATTAATTTTTCTAAATGTAATAAAAGGGGCATATTCTATTTTACAATGAGAAAAAAGCAGTCACTGGTTTCCAGAAATTCATGTCAACAATGGCAAAACAGACCTGTGGAGGAACAGAAGATTCTCATCTACAAGGATTTAGGTGAGCAGTTTTGAGCTTGGGGGCAAATTCATGACACTTTGCTGAAGTCCTACCACATTGGTACCAGGAGCCAGCCTTCCTGGGCGGTGATCAAAACTCAAGGCAGCCTGGCTTCTCTGAGAGAAGCTGGTAGCAGAAAGGAAGTTCTTCACTATGTTGGTATCTCAGCTGCACCAGTGAATTTGACACCAAAGTTACACCTTACAAATGCCTTCACACAAGTCAAGCCCTTCATCTTCTGAGCCAGTCAGTGTGGGTACCTGAAGGGAGTATGGATTGTATCATATCTGAAGCCTTCCTAAGCCAAGAGACATAACCCAGAGCAAACTCTCTGCTAGTCTGACATATATTGGCTTTAATAGCACCGCAGTGATTTCCATGAGCTGTGGATTACTCGGCAGTGCAGCCGTCACTGGGAGGTACCTGTACCCTTTTAGAGAATTACCAGGAGAAGCAGCTCTGTTTTATGGACAGCCCACTTTTGCTTGCCAAACTGCAGTGTCGTACATCTACTTCATTTAGATTAGTAAGTTTGGTCCCAGTTTATGACTCTCAGCAGAGTCCCTGAGGACCATACTCACTGGCTGGAGGGAAGGAGTGTTTACTGTGACAGCCTGGTAAAGCTTGCATGGCTGCTGCGAGGGACACATCGCCCAGGGCTCTCAGCCTGGCACCTCTAGCAAGCACTGCAAGGAAGTTACCATCACATGGGGCAAACATAATTTCAGAACTTCCAGAAACCACAAACAGTACTCCTTTATTTACTTATATTTAGAAAATCACTCAAACTCTTCCCTAACTGTGCAGGCAGACTGCAGTCAGCATTGCACAGGGTGAAAATTGGGTCAGAGTCTGGCCTAAAGCCTTGCTGCGGAGCGGGTGGCAGGTGACATCTTTACTGCTCAGAGGCACTTGGCAGATGGGACTAATTCTACCCCCAATCACACTATCACCTACTTCCTTCTTACAAACCTGTGAGAAGACTTCGGTCTGCTCATTCTCCTCTAATTTTCTTCCACTTCACTCACAGCTTATTTACTTTACAAGCTTCATTTAAAGAGGGGTAACTGATGTTCTTGTTTAATTTGCCCTTGTTTTTGTCTCCTGCACAGGCCAGGACCTCAGATAAAAATCAGACTTGAGCCTTAGTGAGTAATATCCTGGTGCACTTTGTGGATAAATAAAAACAAGATCATTCAATAAATGCCACTTGATTTTGTTAAACTCCTTATACATGTTAAAACGACATTTAATCCTTCAGCAACTGAAGTCACTCCAAAATAAGGATCCAAGTGCAATGAACACACTGCTTTAAAATAAAAAGAATTAAAAGAAAGAGAAATTCTATTTTAAAAAAAGAAGAAAAAAACAAACAAAAAACAGCAAACCAAAAAACAACCAAAGTATCCTAAGAGGAGAAAACCTCAAGCAAACAAGAAAGTTTAAGCCAACTATAATATGTAGAAACCTAATATCCCCCAAACTGAAAATAACTCCAAAATCCAATAATATAAAAATGCTTTATAAGGTTTTCCTTTTAAGCTGTGGTGGGTTCCAAAAGGTTCTGCAATGCAGAACCAATGAAATAACAAACAGACACAGACGTGCCTTTGCTTTGTGAGCCTTCGCTCCAAGTGACAGCTTTCACTGTAAACTTTTGTTTAGAAACAACAGATAATGTGATAAGGCTCTTCCAAAGGAGCTTATGAAAAAGACACTGAGCAATTGCTCTCCAACAATATTAGGATTAGCACAGAAAGAAATTGCTTTGATTCACATCAAATGTCACTTTGATTATGATTAGGGAGAAAAAAATAGAACGGTAACTTGGTAGTTGAACCTCTATGGGAGGTTAGGGGACCTCTTTCTTCAGAGGTTGTTTAACAAAAAGACAGCTTCCTCCAAAACTGGGCTAAGGACTCTCCAGAGCAGGTGTAGTAATATACATTTCCTAAAGCTGGGCAATTCTTGCAGCTTTTATCTGAGGAACACTAGTGCATTCTGTCTTGGGAAATCCAGTGCAACTTGTTTACCCCAGCTGCAGGCTTTTGAGTAACTTCTGCAGCTATCTGCAGGTCCCACGGGAACACCACTTACACGCACACACTGCTCCCCAGTTATGTCCATGCTTCCCCATTACCACACTGCTATCTCAGTCTCAATTCAATTATTAATTCTGTCATTTCCCAGCTTTGAAGCGCTTCTTTTTTCCGACCCTAACGCTTCCCTACCAGATTTACGGAGCGCAAATGTCATTTGCAGTCACTCGTAACTTTACGATACATTCTGAATCCGACACCTACTAGATGACTCCCTGCCAAAAGGCAATATTTTTGTATGAAATGTGATCAAAAAAACATTCAGCTATATAAATATATACATCCACAAGGCTTTTTTTAAGCAGCTCAGTGTGGAAAGATGGAATTTGGCAAGAAAAGAGTCTTCAAACATGAAGAACAGCCTCTGCGCGTTTGTGGTAAAAACTGGGTTTGATTTGATCCAGTTCTAAATGTTTTAATATCACACGTCGGGCATGCAGCGTTCACACTGTGCCATTTTGAAGTAATTTTCGGAGTCCTACCAGGCGAGGGCTGCTGCACAGCACATGCCTTAGCTGTGCAGAGAACACATATCTTTCTCCCCATGAGCAATACTGAAGGCAGAAGTCTTTTACTCCAGTGCACACTGCAAACTGTGCCGCTGAAAATTTCATGCTCTCAGCAGAGGAAGAGGTTTAGGCATGTGTGTCCCAGAATTCAAGGAGAACAGTTGAAGTAGGAGGAGAAGCAATCAAAGATGTGAGAAAGACCAAGAGCTGCCTGATGATTATTTTTTAAATTTGGAGGAAGGTTGAGATGTGCCTTTGTCTGAAAGGTTCTCTTATGGAGGACACTGTAGTTACCAATTTACAGCCCAGGAAGATACAAATGTTGCCTACAGAAAAACATATCTGAAGATCCAAACCCAGGGCCACCATTTACCCACATGTGGCAGAAGCAGCTTAAGCACTCCCTACCACTGTGGGTGGCATGGGCCACACACGAGTGGTTCCCCAGGCACAAGGGCCTCCGCCCAACACTGCAGCCCCTTCCTTGGCCCTGCAGAAGGCGGCGGACAACTCCCTGGGAGCACTTCTCGTCAGACCCAGTCCCCCTCCTTTGGGCAGTAGCACCTTCCATTCCCATATAAACTGTTTCTCATAGTACCTCTGTGTCCAGTGTCAGAGCTTACCAGCCAGCTCTGAGCCTAAACACCACACTGTTTAACACCCTGAGGATTTATTCCTGCTTGCTCACACTGAGCTTACTCCCTCAACTGGAAGAGGTAGGAGTTTTACTATTTTTTCAAACAACCACCAAGAACCCCAGAAAAAAACCCTTGGAGTGTCTGAATGTTTAACAGGAGCTGGAACTCGTGACCATTACACTCAGGCTCAGGGCCCTTCCAACAAGAAAGGCTATACAAAAAAAAACCCTCTGCACCAACCAGTCACTGCAGAAAAGCTCCCACAGTTCTTCCTTGCACTGCCCCACTAGCTCTGACTGTGCTGCCAAGCAGGGAGCCCACAGAGCCTCTGGTTCACCACATCCTTCTCTCTTCAGCGTGTTCACAGCTGAATCCATGCTGCAAGACCCAGGGGAATAAATAAGCTCAGGCAAGAGAAGAAACATCACTGAACTTCCAGGGACTATGTCTTGGCTTTCAAAGAAATGGTCTCTCTCTCTATTTTTCTCTTTCCAGAAGAAATGTTTCCCAACATGTTAAACTTTTCCATGTTATTTTTTCCCCCTGTAGTTAATGAAATTCTATTGTTTTCTTGTCAATTACTTAATCATTAAAACAAGGCTTGCATGCAATGCAGGAAGCTGAGCGAGCCTACAGAGGCTGCTGCCCAGCATGGCCATACGAGGAGCACGACTGCGCCAGGACAGCGACAGCGCTCCCGCCTCCAGCACAACACAGGGTCCCCAGCAAGGAGGCACCTCTGGGCAGGGAGGGCCAGACCACGGCCAGGGCAGGCCAAGGGGCTGCTCCACAGCAGTGGTGGCTGTGGGGATGTCAGCACTATAAGACATGGCCATGGGCAAACACAAGGAAATGAAGGCACAAAGGAAAGATCTTCATTATCACAAATTCAGCTTCTCTTTCCTGATATTGGAATGGATTATAGCAGCCACGTTACCTTTTATTCCATTTATGCTGCATGAACTTTATTAAGCACCAATTATTAAATCCTGTGGAATTACGAATTTAGTCTTACTCCTGCAAGAGCCTGGGGTGACAGCCACGCAGCTAATCCCCCTTGGACAAGGAGGGGGCCCAGAACAGGACAAGCGCTGCACACCAGGGGAAGCAGCCTTCTAGAGTTTGGTTTCTACAGAAACAAGATGGAAGATGGGGAAAAAGATGTGTTATTAATCCCTTCTGCAAAAGTAAGCCACGGAAATTTGCTATCTGTTCAAAGTCAGTCTGTTGCACAGCTGGGAACTGATCTCGTATCTCAAGTGCCAGTCTAGTGCCTAAACCACAAAAGCACTCTTTCCTGCACTCCTTCTACATGCAAATGGTGTATAATTGTATAGGCATGCTCACCATAAACAACTAGCAGAACTTGGCATCATGCTAATGGGATTTTTATTAGCCAAATATTTCTTTGGTAACCAGGTCAAACAATCACGTTCTCTTTTGTTTCCTGTTATGAAATGAAACTGAAAAAATATGCCACTTGAAAAAATAAAATAAGAAGAAGCCCAACCAGTCCTTTTTTCATAAAGAAAACAATATGCTTAATGCAGAATAAACCACATTTTATGAAAAGAGGTCATCTTTGGGGGGAGGGAGAGAAACAATTGAAAAGAAAAAATGTAGCACAAGAGGGAATTATGAATCTTTTTTTTTCTTATGGAAAGTATTTACATGTTTATTTTAAGCCTAACATAAATGTAAATATTTTAAACAAACAAAAACACACCAGGGTAACAATAGAGTATTGTTTTTTTTATGTTGAATAAAAACTGCCAGGACAGTGCATGTATATTTTTAAACATGCTGCTTCAAAAAGCAGGATGCAAGGGATGTTGCATCTTTAATTTTTCTGTTAATTATGGATTGAGCATTGTTGTGAGCCTTGTCCTCAAAACTCAGCTCAGAAAATAAGAGCAGATGCTCATACCCAGGTTTGGCTCATGTGGGAATTGAACAGAACATATTGGTTTATAATTAATGTAATTTGTTGGATTATCTTTTGTGAAGGAGCTAAGGTAAACAACCTTGCAGCATTGTAGTGAAATTCTTCTGCACTCAGAGCCTCTATACTTGATGGAAGATGACAAAAAACCTACCCTTCCTCCTGGATTGTGGGAAGATTTGGAAATGTCTGTCACATTCAAACATATTTTAATTAACTCAAAGGAAAGAATTAGGCTACAGACCCTAAAGCAAATTACAAATAGTGTTTAAAATCAGAGCTAATGATTCCCCAGTTGACCTTTCTGATTAACAAAATTCTCTTCTCTAGCTTGCTGTAATTTTGTTATGGGGCAAGGATGGAGAAAGAACATGCCCTGAAAATGTTCTTCAGACCAAATGTACTGATCCAAGAGGCTCCTCCCCATGCCACACAGCACTCGAGCAAGCATTGGCACTAAGTGGTAAGTTAAAGAAGAAGGAAAAAGAAAAAGCATGATTATATAATGTGACACTTAGCAAAAGACTTTTCTCCAAGAACACTCAGTCTTGGTAAGCATTTATGAACAACACTTTCATCTCCAGGAAAAAGAAAAGGAAGGAGGAAAATAATAATAAAAAAACCAACCCACCACAATCCCAAGCACTGTGCTCTTAGGGACAAAAATCACAGAAATAGGGGCCAAAACCTGGCAGTGTGTTCCAGGATGATTGCACCCATCCTGGCTCCAAACCCTCACCATCAACCTTAGCTCTTTCTTCTCTGTACTCCACAGAAAAAAAAGATAACATGAAAGCAGCAGCTTAAAGAGTCAGGTCCGGCTTGCTACTCTCTCAGAATTCTATGGTTAACTTTTTCATCCTTTGTGCATTTTAGTTTTCCTCCCTTCAAGGCAACCATGAGTCCACCTTGTGGTACCAGGGGTACCAGCATGGTGTGCTGCCCTTGGTCCTGCTGCCAGATGCCAAGGTGGGATTGCTGTGCTGGAGAGCTGGCCAGGACCACAATGGGAAGCTGGCCCAGAGCCACCAAGAGAGATTATTTTGAGCCAAGGCCACATGCCATGCACCCTTTGCCTTAAAGGGCTTCCTTCAACAGCAAGCGTGTCTTACTTTGTCCTCACATCTTACATAAATAGCAAGACACCTTGGGATCATGTCTTCTGGGAAAAAAATGAACAAGGACAAATAGGAAACCAAAGATCTTGTCTCAGGCCTTGCTGCCACCCTCCCTAATTGGCCACCAGCACAGAGGGGACAGAGACTGATTCGTGAGAGATTGCAGTGTGACCTTGAGACCTCTAGTTTGCACTAGGGCAAGTTGCAAGCATCCTCAGCTCTCTAAAAATAAGGCATCTCCCTAGGGCTCTGCCAGAATTCCACAAACAGATGCCTTTGTCCACAGTTAGGGTTCTGGCATCACACAAAAACTTCACCTTATAGAAGCCATAGGCTACATTTCAGCTGGCAGATGGACACAGAGGCAGAGTTTCAAGCAAAAGCAGGAGTACCAAATATTCGGTCTGCTTTTAAAGACAGAAATAAAAATAGACATTGGATGGATGTTTTTCTCTTGGTCAGGACCACCAGGAGTGGTGTATTGCTAATGTTCATTAACAGAGTCATTCTCTTCCCATGGGAAAAGAAAAAATGAAAAAACCTTTAAACCCAGTCATTTATTCTGGAATCAGCAAAATTTGGTTTTCGGTTCTGCCAGGACTTGGAAAGGTTCTCCTTCCCATGTGAGCTGCAAATTGGTACTGACCATCCCAGAGGTAGCCTGCCACTTTTCCAACTCTTCTCTCCCAGAAAAATAGCACTCCTGAAAGAATATTCACATACCAAACATGCAACAGTTCATCTGCCAAAGGTTTTGACTCTTAAAATAAGAAGTCAGCTGCTCACAAGACTGCACATACAGCATATTTTTGGAGAACAGTTTTTCCTGGATATGTAGCACTTCTGCAATTTTATGTGAGAGGCAGAAGTAGAGAACTTGGGACACTCACACACCAACTTTAAAGTCATAAGTGAACTAGACTTTCAGCTCAGAAATGTACATTGTTAATGAGCTACAGGCACAGCTGATACAGTAATAGTTCCATCCCATATTCACAAGAACAATGCTCACTCATGGGGAACGACAATCTTATCAGGTTGGTAACTTTATCTCGAATATCATGTTCAAATTTTCATATCCTTATAAATTAAGAAATACTAGAATGAAGTGACCAGATGTTCAAGTCTCCTCTGCAGCACATTCATTACCAGGCAGGCATTTAAGATGCATGCAAGTCCGCTAGGACTCTTCTCTAAAGAGGCTCACCCCTCTTAGTGTCATGTGGTTTTACTTGCACAATGTCTTCAGCACCTCAGCCCAGAAGAAACTTCTGACTCCACCATTGCCTCTTCCCAGGATTTCTAACACACCCTGTTGTTTTCTGTGGGCTCAGGAAAGAGAAAACACTGGTTGTCCTTTCAAGTCAGAAACAAGGGAAGAAAGAGCAGAGGAAGAACATAAAGCAGAGGCTGAGCAAAGTTCTTGCTTCATGCAAAAGATATGCTGGTTTATTGATAGTCTGCCATCTTCTTCACCTTTGCATAGCATTACACTCAAAGATCCATCAGTTCTTACTACCTCATTTTTCATTTACACGAGTTTTTGTTCTGTGTTAACCAAGCACCTCATCTTCTCGGGGTCTGCCAGTCCTAGCTGCTGGGCCTTCAGTCTGAGCCTTTTCCATGCCAACAGTTACATCCCTGTTGCATCTTTCAGTGCTGCTGATAGTGTAAACACATAGCACGATAAGCTGCAGTGCTCTGATAGTAACAGCAGCACATAGACACATGTGTTCCCTTTGATAGCTTACTATTGTTTCTGAAAGATATGGAATGTAACTCTATAATATGATTATAATTATTCAGAAATTTAAGAGTAGACATGTTTGTCTACATAAGTGAGAAATACTGAGGACCAGCCTATAGAGCATCTTAAATCACTTATTACTCTTTTCCTTTGCTGTTCTAATGCCAACAGGACATTTTCTTCTCAAATTTTGTAAAAGAAGAAAAATATAAACTAAACAGGCTGTTCTCTGGCTGAGACCTTAGATTCTTTGGCACCTAATATAACAACAAAAAATTAATTTCACATCATACTGGCAATAGCTTATATTAAAATTGCGTTCTTGCTGCTTTGATATTACTGTACATGGATCTTTTTGTTCTACATAAATTCTCTGCATTTGAGCTTTTTTTAACTATCTAGTATTCCCTCCAATTCAACTGGATATACAAGACTAGCATTTTCCTACTTGTTCACATGCCCATGAAAACTGTCCCTTTCTCTAGATTTAGTTTTGTTGCTGTAAGTAAAAAGACAAGACACAATCCAAATGGACAGCCCATTTGGATCAGTCCCTGATCCCAGTGTTTGTCCAGGGAGCAAACTTTATTGTACAGAAGCCTTAGAGACAGACCTTCAGCTGGAAGTCTCTGGCCAACAGACAACTGACCATAATAAAAGCCTGTCCCTTCTTGTCTTAGGCACAGCTAAAGGACAGGATAACTCCACAGAAGACCAAAGGAAGGAGCATTTCTGTGATGACCTTTACTATGAAAGGACAAGTCAGATTCCCTCTGAGGTACAGAAACCCAGGGTGGCTGCTCTGCTTCATGTCCTACTGCTCACTACCATCACCATTCACAAGAGACCTGAATGAAAGCAAATATTTTCCAGCATTCTCTGTTCCATTCCACCTGAGGAGTTTCGGTGTCTATACACGCAGAGAAAGTGTAAGGTAGCAACTCTTCCACACCATTGACCATTACTCCCTCCCAGCCATCCCCAGAAACACCTTTTCCCCATGCTCATTACCTTCTCTCCAAAATGAGTTAACATAGATCTGAATCCAGTCTGTAGTGCCCTCCTCTCTCTTTTGGAGGATAAGTCTGTTTGGTCACCTTTGATGCAGCAACTTGAATTGCTGCAAGAGTTTGCAATGTCAAAACCCAAAAGGAACTAGACACTTTCTATGTAGCCAATGCAAGGTTTTACTGTCTCCAAAAGCATATACCAAAAGCATTAATTGCTCAAACTGTTTACTATTGTTTTTTCTCAGTATTTGAGCCAGTGTTGGTTTGTCTTTTCTCCTGGGAGTAGGTAGTCTTTTTATTACAACACTAATAAGATAATTTCATATTTACTAAAAATGTAATTGTGTAACTTTAAGTATTTATTTGCTGTCTCCATACATTCCACAATGGGACTAGAACTTGGGAAAGCAAAAAACATTTATGTGAAAGGGTCAAGTCCTCAAATGGAGGGGAAAATAATTTTTTTTTTTAATGGTTTCTTTATTTTCTTTAACCCCTCTATCTTGGCTCTTTCTTCTGTCGTTAGTTAATAAGCAGGGGGAGTGGGTGAACCATAGTAACCATTTACTCAGCTGAACTAAAGGGATGAAAGCAACTGGCCAGGCCAAATGGGTTTGTGGTTTTTCACCATAAGAGTTGCCACTTCAGGAGGGTACCAAGTTTTTACTGGAAACTTGACATTTGTTGACCGGAATGTTTTTAGTGGTCTTCTGAAAAACTGAAAAATTGCAAGGCAGAAGCTTTGCACCTTGATGTGGTAAATTAGCTAAGAAAATCTAGACTTGAGGAGAAAGTAGCATTAAAAAAAACCCCAAAACATCTCAGTGACCACAGTCACTGCCATTTCTCCCTCTCATCAGAAAGTCACACAATTTGGCTGCAGCTACCCCTTAGCACAAGAGCAATTGTTTCCATTTGGAGAAGAATGTGAGGTTGAAGCCAGGCAGGAGATGCTGTTTGATTTGCAACTGGAATTCTTGAGCAAAGAAGCTTGAAATTTGTGCATGCCACCCCACAGGAAAAGTAGCTATCTGAAAGCCCTGCCCTCACCCCTGGAGTCTAATTCTGTGGTGCCCTAAACTGTGCGTGCTGGGGGAAAAAAACAACCACCATTGTCTCAAGCTTTTTCTAAGATTAGATCTGACCCAGAGGGTACTAAAAGATCATAACCCATCATCATTCCCATTTTACAGAAAGGAAAAAATGACATTTGAAAGTCAAAATGTCTACTTTGACAAATAAGCCTCTTTGAATACAGCATCTCCTCCCACTGAGTATCTACACTACAGGCATATTTAAAGTGGCACTGTGTTGGAGTATTGAAGAATGTTATCTCCTTAAAATGGTTGTCCCAGGTTGTGTACCCCTTCATAGGAATCTTCTGGATATGGTATATTTCTCCTTCATGAGACACAGAGTTGGAACAGATGGTGGTTCTCTGTGGTTTAGAGCATAAGGGGAGAGGGAAAATCTTACAGATTAGGATGCCTTGGCCATTTGATTTCCTGAAGATTAAAATCACTGCCTTGAACCCAACACAAGCCCACAGCAAAAAATATACCACTTAATAGACAGGCTGTGCTTCCTCTAGTAGCCTGACTTCCTGGGTTAAATTACAGGTTTTGTACAATGCATGAAAATAATCCAGCATCCATGGAAAAAGTCAAGGTGATAGAAGCTCATTTTAGACCTTCAGGAGAACAGCACATAGGCTGTCTAGAGGCTGGAAGCCTTTGAAGCTTTCAGAGCATCTAATGTTCTTATTTTAGACAGTTGGGAACTTCAGGAGCAAGGCAAGCTGCATATGAGATGAGGTCAAACTGTCTCTATGATCTGCATCATACTGTTCAGGGTTTTTAACCCTTAAAAGAAATATTAAACACTAGTAGAATTTAAAGGTAAAACCAGATTGATTCAGCACTTTTTGCACCTCTTTGATTATCTCATGAGATCATCATATAAAAGAGCTTTTTGGAAGAAACCAATTAAAAGCAAAAGCCCAGCTTCACACAGGCAGAACCAAAGGAGAACAAGGGGAAGATCTTTTTGCAGGGAATCAGCCACTGAGGAGGCTGAAGAGACTATTGTACAACAGGAGATAATAGCCATATACAGAAGAGCTGTAATAAACTGACTTCAAAATAGGCTTCATCATGATCTCACTTTGCATACACGTCCCAAAGACTAGCTTTATGCATTCTGTCACTGTGCACATAGAAGAAAACACTTTCAAATTTCAATTCAAGCAATACATGTTCCTCGCTCCTGCTTTCAGAAGGTAGCAGTAGCTCAAATGGGAAGCACCATGTACTCTTAAGCAGCAAATTGCACACAATCATATATTTTCTTAAGGTGCCTTGCATTATTAAAGGCTCTTTAAAGAAAACAAAACTGAACATAGTTAAAGTACATGACTGCACAACTAAGCTACATATCACAACAGAAACGGACAATGATTCTGCTCTTTTGCTCATCTCATGTTAACCACTAGATACTCAGGAGCAATGGCAAAGCTTCTGCAGATGCATTTATCACCATCTTTCAGCTCTATTTCTACAATGAACTAACAAAACTACAGAAGTCATAGTGTTTATGACACTTATTTACTGAAACATGATTTCTGATAACCTTGTAGACAAAGCATTCATAATCAAAATTTGGATGTAAGATCACAAATTAGGAGTTTGCTTTAAAAAAACAGCCAAGATGAGAAGCTACATGAGATATTCAGCTAGTGTAAGAGAAAGCAGTTCTACTCCCTGATCACTGGGCCATGTGTTTTCCTTAAAACAGACCACAAAGAATCACTTAGTACAATCAATTACCCACATCTAGGAGAGGAGATTAATGTTGCTGTTTGATTATAACCCCAAGAGTTTGTTCCTGAAATACAAACTTTGACTGTCAGGGAATACAGAAATATAATAGGCTTTTGGCTTTGTTTTAACAGTAAGTTTTCTGAAGGGAAATAGTGTGATATGTACTCACCACACCACAGAGAGCCTGGAACATGCTCAAGTCTATTTTAGGGCCCTGCCTCAGGGTACCTCTCTGAGGAAACAGGAAACTTTGGTTTAAAACCAAAGCTAAACCTAGACAACAGTTCCCAAAGAGTTTTCCTCCCCATCTTTTGCCTCTTTTCTGAGTCTTCTCCTCAAACTTCAGATTCCCAGAGCATGTTTTGACTTACTTCATGTTTTCACTCATGATGTACCCTCAAGACTCTGGTGGGTTATCCTGCTACCACCTCCACAAGGAGCCCCCCAGTCTGGCCATCACATCTCCCAGAGCACTTCCCTGCTCTAGACACCCCAGTGCAGAGTCCCTGACGAATATACAATGCATTTCTTCTCAGGTCTTCCCTACCCACTGGCCGCTCCACCTAAGCCAGCATCACCTGATTAATACTTGCAGTGGCTCCAGTCACTTCTCCCATGGCCAGTCACCCTGTGTAATGGGTATAAAAGCTAGTCCACAAACTGTTTAAAGGTTTCCAGTAGCCACAGGAAGGGTAAGCAGCTAACCTGAGGAGCACACGTTTTGGCGCTCCCTACCATAGAACAAATATGAATCTAAATGTGCTAAGAGTTTGGCCCAATACAGGCAAGACCTTTAAAGTGCTTTTTCCAGTTTCTGAGTCACCATGCTGTATTCCTCTTCCTTAGGCAACAGAGAGAAAGGTCTAGGCCCCAGATTAGAAGTGTCTGGGAGATAGGTGACTGCCACAGCTCAACATATCCACACGTGCGAACTGAGCTTGATACATCAGTTCTTCACATGCACCACAAGCCCAGGGCTAGAGCTCAGCTATTTTAAAATAACACAGGCTCTCTCATCCATTCCTGCCTCATCACAAGCATTCAAATGGAACAGTTTGAGGTCTTAGAGTCATAAGAGACTAAACTAGCCAATAAAAGCCATTGTGTATGAGACTGACTTGAGCTATGCCAGGGAAATAGGTCACTGAAGTCCTAGGGGACAACCTTTGAATGCAGCAGACTTGAGCCAATTTATCTGGAGAATCACCAAACAACTTCCCCACCCCATTAGCCCTAAAAAAAATAATAAAGTTCATTAAATATACACCAGCTACCTAAAGACCCCGGTCATCCACAGGACCAATTGTTGCTCCTATCAGACAGATTCAATAACATAAGAGGATTTTCCTAGAACCAGACTTTCCCTGGGTTCAGTGGCAATTACTAGTGCTCTTAGTAGTTAGTTCATCTGTAATTGCTGGGTTATTCATGTAGATTATTAACTATCAGATGTTACAACCTTCTGGAGCATGTATATCATTTTCACATGTCCCCCTGCCATGTGCACCTACAGAACATTTGAGCTTTCTTTAAACAAATCTGCAGCTGCAACTGGAAAAAAAAAAATTATGAATTATTGAAAGTTTAGAAGAAATGTTAATTACTTCCAACCAAGGTCCAGAAGATTTAGTTAAAAGACTCCTTAGAGTGTATATAGCACATTCAAGAATACTGGCTATTCTCCAAAGTCTTGTATCTGCTCAGCTTAAAAATTCATGTAAGTCTTTAAAATTAATGCTGCATAACCATGTGTATTCTCTAGAACCACAGCAATTACAATAAAAGTGCTTTAATTTGTTATCAAGTGATTTTCATCATAATGTGACACTAAATACCGAAACATTTAATAATTATCCCACTACTCTAATGTATTAACAACATTTCCAAATATTTACGCTAGAAGATAAGGTGGTTTTCAGTTCTCACTTCACTTAAAAACTTAAATTGTTGAGGTTCTTGAAACAGGTCACATCCTAAGATTTCTCTGGCAGCTCTTTCTCTTTCAGACTAAAATAAGGAGAGACAACAAAAACAAAGTCTTCTCTAAGTCCCAGCAATGCAACGGGAAAACATCATCCTCTTTACAAACCAGGTCCCCAGTCTTGAAGCCTTGCACAGATGCTGAACTTTGAATTCAATTGGCTTACTCATGTGCATCAAATCAAGCATAAACTTCAGTCCCTACAGCTTAAACCTGACCTATCCAGCAACTAAAATCCAATATATTAGCTATACATTTCTTCATCTAGTTTTACATGTACCAGTTCATCAAAAATGCTACACATGCATGACAGCACTTTAAGATTTCAAGCACAGAACTAGAGTGGAGCCAGGAGTTGCACTAAAATGTCATTGCTGCAACACCCAAACCTAAATAATGACAGTGACTGAAAGCCTGCAGATTCT